>QRFI01000005.1:2400000-3683109 GCA_025389085.1 Sclerotinia subarctica | reverse complement strand
TCACATCACAGTTTATAAATTTTTATTATCACTAATAAATTGCAATTACTTTAAGTACATGATCATTTTTGCCTATGAATTGTTGGCCCCCACGAAACCATGTCAAGGACCTAAATATCATTTGATAGTACATTTGTTCAAGATCATGTATAACATGACCGACCATGAGCAGTAACGTAGATTAAAGTAAAAAAAAGAGAAGAAAAAAAAGGCAAAGTTAAACAAACTGCATTTTTAATTTGATCCCATTTGTCATACGATTTAGAAAAGTTTGACCATAGACGCCAATCAAATCAAGATAACTCGACAACGTCAATCAAAGCGTGTGCATCAACCTATGCAATATGCCCACCATCCATGATACCAATGCAAAGACTTTTAGAGAAGTCATTGAGATCCTATGCAGTCAAAACTAACCCTTCCCCCCTTGAATATCACAATGTACATGTGAAGGAAGGCTCAAACGCCATGAGAATACAAGAATGGAATATTCGAATTTGGTGGTGGCAGATTAATATCAAGAGTAATTGTTTAATCTTGATCAGATAAACCTATGCCAGGATGTGATTATGAAACCACCCATTCAGAATCTTGAAGTTCTCTCTGAGCCTCATGAACATTATCATCCTTGTCCACATAAGTTAGGTCTGCTGTCCACTTTTGTCCTGGAGCACTTCGTTCAGTCTTTGGTGGAATGGTGTACTCTTTCTCATCATTTGAGCTGGTTGTTCCAGCACCCTCGGCAACAGCACTCTCCTTCTTCTCCTTCTTAGCCTTCTTCTTCTTGCTTGAAACTTGCTCCCATTCACGAGAATCTTCAATGACAGTCTTGACACGCTCATCATAATCTCCATATCCTTGCCATTGGCTGCCTGTAACCTCACTCTCTGAGAAGTTTCCAGCTGGAGCAGCGGTCTTCTTGTCTGTCTTATCGTCGGTGGTGTCAAGCAAGTCAAACCTGCCAGCATTACCGGAAGTGTTTGTGGCATTGTCGGCAGGGGAGGCAGTCCAAGCGGACTTGGCAGCTTGAGAGGCCATAAATTGACTGCCATCCTTAGCAGCCCTACCTTCGGCTTCTCTAGCTGTACGACGTTGCTTTTCCTCCTTAATCTTGCGTTCCTTTTCTTCTTGCTCTCTTACGAGTTTGGCAGCTTCAATCTTGGCGCGGTTTTGTCTTTGCTTCTTTGTCTCGGTAGGTTGTGGAGCAGCCTTGGCTTTTTCTTTCTTGGCTGGCTTAGGGTTGGTAGGTTCAGTAACTTTCAAGACGGATGGACCAGGAGCAGCAGGTTCCAGCATATCAGCGATACCACTTGCGATAGGAGATGTAACACTGGTTGGGCCAACTTCAGGAGAATCAGTGAAGGATTGATCATCATCAGCATCGCCGGCGGTGATATTTCCAGAGTCTTTGATTTCCTTTTCCTGTGCACGAGACTGTTTGACAGACTTTTGACGATTTGCAGTTGTAGAAGATTTACCAGAGAGTTGAGTACCAGCTTGAGTTTTTGCGAATTGAAGAGCGAATTTACGGTTATTTTCCGCATCATCATCATCGGAATCATTGGCGACAGGCTTAGCAGTTTCCTGCTTGGGTTCGGTTTTCTGAGGAGCAGGAGTTTTCTTCTTTTCGGTCTTGGCAGAAGACTTGTTGTCCTGTTCACCACTACTCAATCCATTATCCTTCTTGGATTTCTTGGACTTTGGCTCCTTGCGATCTTCAATAACCTTACTCGCTTGCTTAACAACATTCTGAGGGTTGGTTTTATTCTTGGATTTGTTGTTGAGGTAGTAGTATCCCGCTGCGCCGAGGACAACCGTCCAGCCAATGGCGGTAGTGAGTAGACTGGTATTGCTCATGATGAGACGAACCGCAGATAATTAAACGTAGAAATAATATCGGAACCAAGCTCTCGAGCTCTCTCGGATGGGGATCGATCGACCTATTGGGACATCAGGTGAAGTTTGATGAGTGATTTTCGTCTTGAATCGAATTGAATGAAGGAATACTCAATTAATTGTCAACAAAAAACAATTTGTGAATCAGAATTGAATATGGACGTCTTCGAAAAAAGAGAGAATAGGAAGAATAGAGAGTTGAGAGTTGAGAGTAGGAAGGTATAGGATGATGGGGGGTCGTAAACCCTATGTATGACTGTATGATTTTGATGAGAAACTTGTATCGAGATGTGGCCTTTAGATAAAAGTAACAGACCAACTGAACCTTGATCATTATTGGAGCTCCCCATGTTTTCTAGCGTCACCTTAAACCGATGCAGGGGAACCTCATTGGATAAGATATATTCCGGATCAATTATGTCCGACACTCCGATAAGATAATTGAAGGTGGGGGTGAATCTAGGGTGAGTCTAGGGTGAATCTACTATGGAAGTTGTTGGACAGAGGGGAGGAAGAATACCAGTACTCTGTGAATACTTTCCTCCCTACCTGACAAACAATCCAGCGCATTATTATTCAAACAGACTACCTAGATATTAGATCATCTATCTATATCTAGCTATCCTTTCACTCTTTAGTCCTGCTCTCCTTTTGCTTTTATCCTTTGCTTTTCTACCCTATCTCTACAATCAATCATCGTCCAGACGTCATCATATGTAGAGAGTGAGCAGAGGGAAAGAAACTTCAATCTCAGTCAAAATGTCTCTCAACCGTGTCATTATTGATACAGACCCTGGTAAGATCTTCAATCACCTCTTTATTTAAGGATATAAAGTTAATAAAAACCCAAAAGGTGTCGATGATATTCTAGCCATTATGTTAGCCTTGGCTGCAAAGCCAGAGGAGCTTGATATCATGATGATTTCCATAACTTATGGAAATGTAGAAGTTGAGAGGTATATTAAGATCATAATATCTATTGTTTGATTATCTTACTGATTAAATTTAAGCTGTTTAAAGAATTGTGTAGCTTTATTCCATGTTATCGAACAGGAATTGAAATGGAGAAAAGAGCGTGGTCAACTTGAGGGATTCGAAGCAATGAAGAAATCAAAACCTATCGTCGCTGTTGGCGCAGACCATCCACTCGAAGATGAGATGCTTATGGCAGATTACTTTCGTAGGAAATCCGGCACATAAATTCCTCTGGGGTATTAACTAATTTGGGCAATAGACGGTATTGATGGTCTTGGTGGTGTTCATACTAGTGTAAGATAATTATGCCCCTTCATTTTACTTTCCCCAGTCATACAACTAACATATTCCATCATAGCATCCACATCTTTCTCCCGCAGATACATGGAAGGCCCTCTTTCAACCTCCCGCCGCAAATGCTACTGCTGAAGAAATTGCTGAAGCCCGCTTACTCGCTTCTCCATCCCCGTCATTCACAGCTTCACAAGCTCCTGCTCATAAGGAAATGCTTCGCTTACTTCGAGAAAATCCTATAGATACAATTACAATTGTTTGTGTTGGACCTTTGACCAACGTTGCTTTGGCTGCTGCAGAGGATCCGGAAACATTTTTGAAAGTTAAGGAGGTTGTGGTAATGGGTGGTGCCATCGATGTGGAGGGCAACATCACACCTGTCGCTGAATTCAACACTTATGCTGATGCAGTCGCAACAGCAAGAGTATTCGCTCTTACATCTCCAAATCCAATCACTACTATGCCTCCTGTACCTTTGAACAAGTCAAGTCTTCCACCATATCCTAAGAACCTTTCCAGGAAACTCAACTTAACATTATTCCCTCTTGATATCACAACTCCACATCAGTTGTATCAATCAGACTTTCAAGCAAAATTAAAACCTCTAATCAAAGCTGGAAGTCCTCTAGCAGAGTGGACATCTGTATTTGTCCACAAGACTTACGAGAAAATGAACTCTCTTGGCAGAAATGCATCAAGCGATCCAGGTCTTGAGTTGCATGATCCTCTTTGTATCTGGTACATGCTATCACGTTCTTCCCCGGCTTGGATGACTTTCCCAAGAGGGCCTGAAGATATCAGAGTTGAGACCTCCGGTCAATGGACTAGAGGTATGCATGTCGTTGATAGACGAATGAGAAAGAAGGCAGGAGTTGAACAAGTCAAAAGCCCTGGAGCTGTGGATATTAGAGATCCAATGGAAAATGCTACTACTGTCGTTCACGTTACCAACGAAATTGATATCACAGCTGACGAGCCTGGAGATAATGGTGGTTGGCTTAGTGTTCACAAGGGTAATAGAGTCAATAGAATTGTTGGTACACCTGGAGAAGCAGCTTTTGGACCCTATCTTTTGGAAAGAGTTTTTGGATAGACTTAATGGGTTGGATACCTACTGGTTTTGGATTACAGCACATGTCATCAAATTGGATTTAAGATGATTCATTGTACCTAGAAGCTTACTTTTGGAAAGTAGAATTTGAGCTATCTGAAAGACCATCTTGACGTGCTTTCTAGTTTGTCTTCGCTCATTTCATGATATGACCTTGAAATCTTGTAAATTTTTCTTGATATGGGAATCGCTTCAGCTATGTTCCTAGCCAACACAAACTCGAGAAGATGGATATGAGATCCCTTCTAATAATAATCCATCCAACGCCAATTAATGCAGCATAAGTATCCTTCCTTCCTTCCATCTGGCATGCGCGCTCATCCAGGCTTTTTTAAATGCCAAATTTTGGTATCTTCCCCCTGATTTCTCGATCCTGCCCCTACGATCTTCCATGTACTCGCTTTCTATCCCCTGCATTCAAAACATGCCCAAATCATCCTCAATCATGAGCATTCAATCATGAATGTTTCGTCCCACCGATAACCGCACCCCTGACCTCTACCCAATTAATACTATCATCCAGCTCCTCATCCACAAGCCCGACTACAACCACATTGTCACCGCGGATTAGATAGAGGCCGTGTGGTACTTCACTCGAGGCTTCAGGGTCTTCTGGAGGTCTAATTATGCGCTCAATGGTTTGGGATAGGACCTAGGTTTGTTAGATGGTGTAGGGAGAGCAGAGAAAAATTGGAGAAAGAAGAAATGGGTAAGAGAAGGGAGTAAATACCAGATTCGTCTGCTGATCACAACTTAAAAGCGTACCAACCAATGTTCTTGAATCCGCAGTTAAGATTAGAACTTTCTCTAGGGAGCTGTTAGGATGCGGTTGTAAGTTTTGCATGCTTTCATAGTTTGCGCCGATTGTGAAAGTAACGAAAATGTATAGAGTAAAAGGCAAAAAGCAAAAGGAGGGATCAAAAGAGGGCAAACTCACTGTTTACATAGCTAGAGAGTGACATTTTGGAGCTGGAGCTTGAGCTGGACCTGCAGTCGCAACTCTGCTTTGAGGATTGATATCGTAGGTATGGCTGCACGAGAAATATTGCTTAGATAAACAGCTCACTTTTGAGAGGTGGACTGGGGAATTGCTTCGTCTGGAATTTGGACATGTAAAGTTGTTTACTGTTTTGAGAAACTCCAATATATCACACCTTCAATTACGAACCCAAAAAGTAAATAGATGAAAGATAGCAAGTTAACATACAACGGCAAAACAATATTCCGAGACACCCGGACCAACACTGGAGCTTCATCATACTCATGGATCCTCAAAAGCACTCCTCAATCCTCAAGAATAGGAAAGCTTTACCAGAACTTTCAATCCCTTTTGAACGAAATTAGTTCTGACTTTAACAGATCTAAGCACTGTCATCATTTCTGCACTTGTGCTAGGGTAGATTGTACGGTAACACCTTTCGCAAGCTTCCCCTCGACAATTCCTCAATCCGCACGGGGTTGTACCGAATACATCTCGGATTTGGCGCGCAGATTACAATTTACAGAGTTGCAGTTGATTAAATCGACAATAGGAAAGCAGAGATCCGTATCCTTCCAGCAAAGATAATCCTTGTCGACGAGCTCGTAAAAACCAATACAAGCAATCACAACACGAGAATATCTCCTACATCAACGATTCAGAAACTGCTCGATTTTACCGCCATTATTCAACATCTCCAGATTCAGAACTGCAATTCCTTGAAGAAGTGAATCTTGGGAATTAGAATTAATCGAGCCCAACATCATTGGATCTGAAACTACTGAGTTCTTACTCGAGCGTTCGACAGTCAAGCATCACACACGAATTGACTTCTGTGCCGTTACAATCTACAAGCCAGATTCCTCTACCTAGCTGATCCTGAAGACAGCAAGAGCAACAACATTCAACCCGATCTTGAAGATTTCCCGGTCAACTACATTCAACAATAATCGAGATGTCTTTCTTATTTTCTGCGCCAGTCGATATTGATATCGTTCTGGAAGATGGAGATAGTCGGGAAACAGTAGAGGTTAAAAACAAAAGTAGCAAGGAAAGGGTACCACTTTACAAAGACGGTGAATCGGTTAGAGGAGCTGTCACTATTAGACCTAAGGATGGAAAAAGGTTAGAGCACACAGGTATTAAAGTGCAATTTATTGGAATGATTGGTAAGTCACATCTTTTAGAGATTTGGTCAACATACTGGTTTCAATTTACTAACCTTAGCCCTCACAGAAATGTTCTACGATCGAGGAAATCACTATGAGTTTTTGTCATTAGGACAAGAGCTTGCTGCCCCTGGCGACTTGCAACACCCACAAGCTTATGACTTCAACTTCAAAAATGTCGAAAAACAGTACGAATCTTACAATGGTATTAATGTCAAGTTACGTTATTTTATTAAGGTCACAGTCTCTAGAAGAATGGCAGACGTTATCCGCGAGAAGGACCTTTGGGTTTTCTCTTACAGAATTCCTCCAGAGATGAATAGTTCCATCAAAATGGATGTCGGTATTGAGGATTGCTTGCATATCGAATTTGAATACTCGAAATCGAAATACCACCTCAAAGATGTTATCGTTGGCCGCATTTATTTCTTGTTGGTTCGTCTCAAGATTAAACATATGGAATTATCTATTATTCGAAGGGAGACCACCGGAACACCCCCCAACCAGTACAATGAAAGCGAAACTTTGGTGCGATTTGAGATCATGGATGGTTCACCATCAAGAGGAGAGACTATTCCTATTAGACTTTTCCTGGGCGGCTTTGATTTGACTCCTACCTTCCGCGAAGTCAACAAGAAATACTCCACCCGTTATTATTTGAGTTTAGTTCTCATTGATGAGGGTAAGTCCTTTCTCTTAACTCTTTTTTGCAACCTCACTAACAACCATACAGATGCCCGACGTTATTTTAAGCAATCTGAAATCGTTCTTTACCGTCAGCAACCAGAAGATGCTTTAGCCCTCGGCCAACAGACCAAGATTGCTGGTGCACATTCAGCTCCTAGTCCTGCGGCTCAGAAACGAATCTCTGCTTAAATAATCGCATGTTCTGGAATTTTGACTAATTTCTTTCGTTTCTAATACGTTGATACCAACAGGCTATTTTCTTTTCTTATTTCTTACTCTTCCTTTTGCGTGCGTACTTGTGGGTTTTAAATAATGGGCTGAAATGCATGCATGAATCGATCTGATCATTGGGGAGAACAACCAGTCCAGTAAAAATACTAAGATATGAGGAGATAGTTACTTGAAGGCCAAGGAAAAGTTTCACAGGGTGGCCATTTTCATAAATGTACAATACGAGTCTCTGGAAGGCTTTGATAGATAGCTGATATGGCAGGTCTCTTCCTTACTTGCTTGCAGTAACTTTTACTTTTACTTTTGAGAGTAAAGGGCGAAAATGCCGGAAGATTGGGAAATCGCGTATACATATCAATAAAGATATTTAAATGAAGACTCACTTCTGCACTTGTACCTGCATTGAACCAATTAACAAATGTACTTCAAAATTCTTCATCATCTTTTACATGCTGTATTTATTGCACTGACAAGATAAATATTCCACACATCAATCAATCAATCATGTAATTTATATGATTCCATAAAAAATATAATTTCTATCCTTACAACATTGCCTAAGAAGATAGATACCAAACCATATCTTTCTTTTTCTTTAAAAGATCTCATCATGATCTATCCATCCGTTCATCCATTCATCCATCCATCCATCGATACCTACTCAAGCATGCCTGCCAAATCAATCAATCAATCAAAACCAACCGATAATTTACGCCCATTACCTTGTTTGTCTGTCAGTCGCTCGTCCGCATACATTACATCTTTTCATTTTCTTGCTTCTTCTCTTCTTCTTGATGGATTATCTCCTGCTTGAGATTCACATCTCCATCATATCAGCACCGCCACCACCGCTCCCACCACCTAAACTAAACCTTCCATTTTCAAATGCCGCCACGCGATCCAATTCTTCCTGATACCCTCTCCTAACATCCGCCAACGTAACTACTCTTCTCTTCACACCCGCACCCCCATCATCTTTTCCTCCTTTCGAAATTCCCCTTCCAGTCCCTCTTCCCCCATTTCCTGCATCTTTCCCACTAACCCCTTCACATAAAATCCACGCATGTTTTGGATCCACACAGCTCAATGCATTAATAACTGCCACGTATTGTTTCGTAACCAATGTTTCTCCTTCTTCACCGAATTCTCCACTTCCTATTTTACTATCGCTTTCGGAAGATGCTTGAAGACGGTGTAATCTTTCTAGAGAAATAGCTGCCGCGCCACGGAAATCGGAATGTTGAATCCGCCACGCGTAAAGGATTTTATGATATGGGACACCATTTGTGACTTCAATGATATTCGAGCATTTCTGTGCAAGTATATCATCGACAAGGTCTTGAAGTCCGAGGAAAGGGAAGGAAATAAGTTGGGTTGCGTGGGATGATTCACACATTTTGGTAATGAGTAATCTAAGTGAGGAAGTTTGGAGGGCGGTATTTGTCAAGAGACATAGGGTCGAGTAAGCGAGTTCGTAGCGAGAGGTTTGGAGAGCAGCGTGAAACAGACGACTGTGCATTTCGGTGCTAAGTTGAGGATCGTGTTGACCAGGTCTGATAAATTGGAGAGCTAGACGGGAGAAATCGATGACGAAGGAGTGCATTTTTTCGTTGTCATATAAAGAGACGATATGAGAATAATATTCTGGAAGACCTACGTTCAAAAGATTCTTTTCCGTTTCGTCTAGAAGACCTGCACTGTGTGTGTTTGCATGTTTGTGATCTGGATATGCTAAGAGGAATATTAATTAGCTGAAAGACCTCTTGATGGTAAATTGTTAGAATAACTTACCCATTCCAAAAGCAGCTTTTTTAAAGTGCAATGCTGCCGTGCGAGGATCATTAGCAGCCAGGCACGCTCTTCCTTGAATATATGTGGAGAATGAATCATGTTCAGTGAAGCGAGAAAATTCCATGGCCAAATCAGGGTGATTTTGCTTCAATAAGAAACATTGAAAAATAGCAGGTGAGGATTCGTATCTACTATCCGGCTTGCATAATTCTATAATGAAGTCTGTCAAGGCTGTAGACATCGATACTCCTCGCTCTAACCCAAATAAATGTCTATGAACACCTTCTAGGACGGTGACAGTCTCATAAGTTATTAACTTCTTCGGCACACTTGATGTTGATTCATCCAAGGAATTTGAGCGTTCACGACTTGTAAGAGGTAAATCGATTTGAGTTTTGGCCAACCAAGAAACAAGTTCGAGTCTCTTGAGCATAATAAGAAGCTGATTGAAAACTGCGCTGGTCTCAAATTGAATTCCCTCCTCCCCGTGGTTAATTTCAACCTCAATGAGAATCAACAAAAGGAGTTGATCAAGACAAATGCTTCGATGTAGCTCAATAGTCTCCTGAACACCCTTAACAATAAGCCTATTGCCAGTATTGGCCAAGGGTAATGGATGTCTCAATTCGCTTCCAATAGATGTGATCATGAAGTCAAGAAGAGCTTCATATACGTGGGGATTTACATCCCTGAATGTACCTCCCAAATTTGTCACTAGCTGATGATACTCTTCATCACCAATTTGATTCGAGTAATCACAACCGTCGTAGAGCATCTTCATTCTAGCTACTGGAAGCAAGGTTGGCTCTTGGTGAAGCTGACCTAATATAGCGGAGCGGAAGCCATGATATAGAACATCTGGGACTGCCTCACCGAACAAAGATCCAGCAGTAAGAAGAGTAGATACATATTCCATGCTAGCAGGAGTCTGTTCGGGGTTGTGCCATATTCTCTCTAAACTACTACAATCTCGGACTGCTGATAATCCATCGGCTGAGACAATCCAAGGCATTTCTCCCATAGGGTCGATAGTCAAAGATAAGGCTTCACCTCTTTGTCTGTCCAACTCAATAAGCAGTCGATAAAATCGTCTCCATTGTGCATCAGTGGCAAGGCGAAACTGTTCAAAATCAACACCTCCATCCGATGCTCGATTTAATGTGGCGGTAATTGCAATACTGGAACATAATCGCTCAGGTAATGGTGCGGATCTGCGTGATGTATCCCTCGATGTTCCTAGACCTTTTTCGTAGATGGCCAATCCGGTCTCTATGGTCGCGTGGGTGAATTTACCTGGATATAGTATGTATGCTAACCACTTGTCTGTTGAGTCCGAGGCATCTCCAGAATAGACGGCGGGTAAGGGTGTTTGAGCCAAACTTTCGCTCACCATAGCTTCCCAGCCTTCTTCCCACAATTGCTCAATCCTTTCTTCAGAATCATTCCCAAAATAAAGCTTTTGTACTCGATAAGTTGTATTGTTTTTCCACAAGGTCCACAAAGTCAAGAAATTTCTTGTCCTATCCGGAACGACAGAGAAATCCGCCATCGTCCATAGGTCTGAAGTAGGGGCTTGAGGCACCAATGTATTATTAGGGAAAGAATCCGATACGACCAGATTTCCAACCTCCGCGGCTGGAGTAACATTCCAGAATTTAAATTGTCCTTCACCAATCGGGGAGTATGTGACACATAGAGCGCTTTCGTCATTATTGCCATATACTTTGACTAGTTGTGAATATGATGGGTCGATGACTGACTTTCTAGGGTTCTTATTATCTGTTTCCTGGCCAAGGATATCACCGACATAAGTAATTCTTCCAGTAAATAAATTCCAAATTCGAAGATTATGATCGAGAGACACAGTAAACGCATATGACTGTCCATCAATGCTGATTGATGGCGAAGATATAGAAGTAACCGCGGATAATTCGACATTGGCATTTCCATATCGAATAGTGTTGGTTCCTTGGAAAGGTATTAAACTCTTTAGTCCATCTCTCCATCCACCTGGATTATAATGTATTTCTTTCCACTCGGAACCTATTTTAAGAGTCAGTCAGCAGCAGAGTTTCCACAGTAGATCTTGAACATACCATCTCCACCCGACTTTCTCTCTAACTTTAAAAGCCCTCCATCAAAATTAGAGATCAACAACTCATTAGCATTTAGCGCAACCATCCTATGAGGCTTTTTAAAGCTGAAGACCGAAGATATATATGACTTGCACCAGTTTCCAACATTATTCTCCGTGCTCGAAGGGCTGCGAAAGAAGTCCGGCCAAAGTCTCAAACTATAAAGGTGATGTGTTTCGGTCAACACAAATGCGCTGACGTAGTCATGTTCCTTACAATCTACGAAAGCAACGCAGCCAGGTTTAATGGCACTTGGGAATTGTAACCTCAAAGTGAGATGTGCGTCTGCTGTGTTTTGTTGTCTCGATACATCGATCGCCTGTACTGACAACACCTTTCCATCTTCCAACACCCTCCATAAGTAGCTTCGGGGAAAGACGTCTTGTGTGCGATGATATATTGAACCGGCAGTAGCTAAGTACTTTTGCTTGAAAGCTTTTTCATCCTCCGCAATTGGTATTTCTGTAATATGAGCTCGCTTTTGGACTATTCTTGAGGCTGGAGTTCCATGTGCAGGTAAACGAATCACAATGGTAGAATTTTGAATGGGTGAATCGAGGTTTAGTCGGATCTCCTTGTAGGAATAGAAATGTCCTTTATCCGCCATTTTATCCCCATCAATCGCTGGTCTCATGGAGAGTCTTGGTGAGTGTTAAGAGGTTGTCGCATTTTTGGTTTGTTTTGACGCGGTAAAACACATAGAAATCGCGAGCTTCAGCTTTTTAGGCGGCCGCTAGCGCCATTTCCCATTTACTACAGTCATTTCAAAGAATGCATGCTTGCATATGCATCGACAGTATAAGAATTGGGTTGTGCTACTAATAAACTAAATACAACTAGTTCTATGATATTCATAAAAGTTCCGCGATGATGAAATGATAGAATCGCTCCCAAGTTTCATACCAGAGCTCCATATGCCACCCATAACCGCTACCATGCCAGCTAAAGAGCAAAAAATACACATAAACCATTAGAATCCCATAAAATCATGAGATATAGATATCCCAGCAAGGAATTTATCTAATCCTTCTCGAGATCCTTTGGACTTGGATCTCCAATACCATCTTCATTGATAGCGAAAAGACAATCACTTTCTGGTAAACAAGGGCTGTCGTAGATCTTGCAAATTCTGGTCTCTCCACGACCCTTTTTGAGGCTCAATCTGGTTGTACTTGCATGTGCAATGATGTTACCTCCGATAGGTTTCTTAGGATCGGGATTGAACATTGCACTAGGTCCTCCATCAACTTGCGCGACAACTTGATTTGTGATTACCACAGCAATACCAAACTCATCGGCTAGACGTTGAAGCATGCGCATAAACTTTGCTAAATGCATTTGCCTGGAAGAGAGCTCACCTCTCCCTGTGAAATCTGTACGATAAAGCGCGGTGGCACTGTCGACAATGAGTAGGGAGAATCGGGTTTCGCACATCATTTGTGCTGCTTGATTGAGAAGTTGTAACTGATGATCGGAATTGTAGGCCCTTGCATATGCAACATTATCGAGAACTTCTTCGCCGGAAAGGCCATATCGATTGGCCACCGCAAGTAAACGTACAGGGCGAAATGTTCCTTCTGTGTCAATATATAGACATTTACCTTCTCCGCCACCCATGTCGAACGGCAATTGACAAGTAACGGCTAAAGTATGACAAATTTGACTCTTTCCGGTACGAAACTCTCCAAATATTTCCGTGACAGATCCTGTTTCAACTCCTCCTGCTAGAAGTGTATCCAATTGCTTAGAACCGGTTGTGATAGATATCAGTTCGCTTCTTCGTTGATGCATTTCAGTGGCAGTTGTGAAACCCATGGGAACCAATTTCGATGCTATTGAAATATTAGCATAATTAGCATAATGTCTGATTGTAATTACTAACCTTCTGTCAGAATCTTTGTCGCCTTTTGCTCAGAGATACCCTTAATTTGTTCTAGAATTCGCCGTGGCGTGTATGCGACAGACTCTACAGTGTTATATCCACCATCCACAATCATTTGAATATCTCTTCTAGTTAGACCTGCAACTCCCTGATTTAATTGTTAGATAATGTTGAAGCATTGCGAGGAAAAGAGAAACGCCTTATTACCTCCAAAGCAGAGAGTGGCGTTGGAGCACCAGGACCTCCCATTCCTCCATCATCGCCAGACTGAGAAGCTTCAATTTCTTCCGAAGTCATATTTTGTGAGTGAGAAATTCGTATTTTAGTGAATGTTTTTCGTTGAAATTCAATATTAACGAGTGGGATGAGAATTTAAAATACGTTTATAAGTCGTTGAAATGTGAAGATTTAAAGTCCCGGAAGGAATGGACGCGTTGTTGACGTGCACCCGAAGATTAGGCTATCGCCAAGTCACATGACTTTACCTTCGGCTAGTAGGGGTTCCCCTCTCAGACTGAAGCAATATCAATATAAAATTACACCATCAAACAACATTTCCCATTCAATCATCCATAGTAACCCTCAGATGCACATCAAATATCTAATCCCTCTCATCAAAAAACCCCATCTCCAGCTCACAAAACACCTTACCTCATCAACACCCTCCCCAACACCCCCCCAACTCCTCTCCACCACCTCACATCCCCAAATTTCCTTCCCCTTCCCCTTCCCCTCCTAACCCTCATAACCAAGCATCTTCTCAACCCCCTCAACCCCATCAGCCTAAAACTACCCACCCGCAAACCCATCAAACAAAGACTGTCCACCCGATACCCATCCCACCCGTCCAGCAAACTCCCAGCTCCTCAATCCTCATATCCATAAATACCAACGATCCAAGTTCCGGCCCCCTTCCATGCCTCCTCAATCCACAATCTCCTAGAATCCGACCAGATTCCGGGAAACATCCTTACTGTGTACCGCAGGCAGTACTAGTAGGACACAGTTTCGATATTGCTGGCTTCCTTTCAGATATAAGACTTACAACCGGTACTACTCTTGGATATATGGAGAAAATCCACCTTGAGCTCCACGGGACAAACTAAACTAAAATATACACAGGATCCCCAACACAACCCAATATCAATGAATATGACTCTTGAATATGTGATTCTCATTTATTATTGTACATCTCATCGTTACTCATTAAGCTAGACTACCGAGGCAATATGATTACTTTTTCTTTCCAAATAATCCTCCCCCGAAGCAAATTTATCTCCATCCTTATCATCCCAACTTTCCTCAGTTATGAAATATTGAAAATGGCTCTGTTACTGACCAGTCAAATTTGATGCTACACCTTCTCCATAATATGTAACGCCGTTGATGCTGCACTTGCACTGTCCACTCATTACTCCATGCGTAATCTATCATTCATTCATCAAGGACTACCGAATAGTATCACCATACGTTTTTCCACTGCTCTACCCCATCGTTCTTCTTGACGGCAGTGAAACCATCGAAAATCTTGTCTTTTTTTGTAACTTGTTTGGTTGTAGCGGTGTAATATGGTCTGAGTTATTGACATTCCAACTCTCGTGACGGTTAACGCCTTTTCCCTTCACATCTGGAGTTGGTTGAGTACCAAATGTGCCTGCTGGTAAAATCTCAAAACCAGAATTGACCTTCCTGACCGACTTATTTTGATGAAGTTCTCCGGGTATAAATTGCGAAGATGGAGAGCGACTTTTCAAAAGAGGAGCTCGGGTCTCAACGTTATTATCAGTATATCGTTGATCTTCAAGTGGTTGACGGTTGGATCCATATGTGCTTTTATGACTCGATGAAAATGGATTTGATTCCTCATCCTCAGGAAAAAGAGGAATTGATGAATATTGACCCTTGCCTTTGGTAGTTGGCTGGTGAGAGTATGAAGGAAACGCTGGCGTCAAAACTTCTGGAGACGGAGTTCGAGTAGGATAATTGAACGGGCGGTTAGGTTGCGGGTGTTTAACACGAGAGAATGTTTCATCAGACTCATCAGAAGTTCCAGATGAGCGTTCGTTATCAGCAGCGGCAGCAGCATCAGAAATTGACTCATCGGATTGGCGAGCTCCACGAGGTCTATGAGTATAAACTCTACCAGTTTCTGCATTGCCTTCGAGATGCTCAAGTGTCTCCTCATCATATTGATGTTCTCCCACTGTTCCAAAACGTAGATGTGACGATCTTGTAGGCTTGTAGGTTGCTCGTTGACGAGAGGAGCTACGAGGATCCGAGACAATAGTATCATCGTCACTTACACTTCTGTGGCTCGGAAGTATCGCAGATTCGCTATACCGGAAGTTTGATTGGCCATTCTTGGGTGGCGTCGGATGATTGTAACCATCGGGAGATGCGTGTGCGTTAGAGGTCGAATCTGGAGTAGAAGGCTCGTAGGATGAATGACGCTGGAGCTTGATGCTGGGAACAGGAGTATTTGTTCCAGAAATCCAGATTCCATCCACTTGAATACCACTTTGAATGGCGCGAACGCCGAACGGGACATCAAGACCTTTGCTTGTCTCGACAAACTGTCCACTTTGTCGTAATTCTTGGATCTTAATACGCTTTTCCTCGTCTAGAATCTCCTGTCTTGCAACTATTCTGTTTGTCCATAATAATTTGATGTATCCCACGCAAAAAACTGCTACAATGGCGCATCCCAAGACCTGATGAGAATTAGTTGACTGATTATAAACGCCTGCAAAGAGAACTTACAAATGTCATCTTTTCCCACAACTGCCAGGAGTTGAAGAATGATATCGCCATGTTGAAATTGATTCTGAGTTGTATGTGAGTTTGGTAAGGATAATCGTATATTGCGTTTGGAAATCCCTTTTGTCGAAGTTGATACAAATCAAATGTCTGCAACGAGGAGATAATTTCTTCAGACTCTGAAAAGCCTGTGTAGAAGGCAGATATTGCAATATTTTTTTTTTGAGGGAGAGAAATGAAGGTGATGGATTCTCTATCTGTCCGCGAATTTCCTGACACCAAATTTGGAAGTCGCTCTCCCACAAGATGTGGACTCTCTAGGAAAGAGTGATTTCCATCCAAGAATAAACTTCAAAGTAAAGCCTTGCTTGAAGGCAAGAGGTACCTACTCTCAAATAATTTCGTGTCAAGCTTTCGTTGATATGTATATGTATGGCTGATGCTACTCAATCAAGAGGCTTAGAAAATCTGCGGTCGATAAGGAGGATGTCTTCAAAATCAGGTGTGTGTCAGACATTGATCAAAATAAATTATTTGCATGTGGTGGTGTGGTTGATGTAACTCAAAAAAGATGATGTTCGGTTTAGGAAGGTCAGTTGAAAAAGTGAATGTTCTCTTCTCTCTGACTTAGGAGAGGAACACTTGAACACCAAAAAAAGCTTCCGACATATCACTCCTTGTGTGTTGGCTCTTCGGAAACCTGCAGATTGTACCACACTTTTGGGATTTCGTATGAACGTGGTATTCTCCAATATAAATATTCGGAGATTTGCGGTGCGACAATCATGCATGCGTACCCAGCATCTTTGTGTGGTAGAAATTATTCCAGAGGACCCTCGAAAAGCTGTACAACTCCAAATACCAGAAAAGGACCCAAGTATCTGCTTTCACTAATGTCTACGAAAACGAATGAGAAATCGAGAAAACCCTTGGTTCTCGAAAAGTGGATCAGAAGACTTTTTCCAACGTTTGGAAGAAGAGTACCGAAACCTGGGTATCGATGGGATGGGGGAATGGAACTTGATATACAGATACGACGTCCAACAAATCCGAATACATGAATACCACCTCCATCATCACATTGAGTGTCGTATCTCAAAACCTTGTCTGTGCCTGCAGGTCTTGGTTTCTGGAGCTTTTTTTTCAAACAAAAAAGGAAAATTTATTTATAGGTTGGATAACGCCATGCATACGAAAACGTGCATAACATCGGCGAGATCGAATTGGCTGATATCCGTTTGCTTCTTCTTACTAGATGCATGCTATGCAGGTAGACCAGAAGTTCATCAATCAGAGGCCGTCGTTGACAGATTTTGCTTCTTGGCCACATCAGTTAGTTTAGATGATTATTCGGCCAACTATGCTTCTCCTGTCAAGTGATACAAGAAACTCGAGAATTTTCCTGCAAGGGTCCTCATTTTGATCTGCTCTGAATGTAGCTACAAAGTGGTGATCACCACAGCAGAGAATTTTGATAGAGGGGTGATAAGCTTAAAAGCACAAGGTTTTCCCCTTTCTTCGAAAAGATCTTGCGTGTTCGTTCGTACCCATAATTGAACTTTCTTGATTCAAAAAGCGGGCTGACATTCAAACAGCCTCAGCCGCTTACCAAGTATGCTTATGCTTAAGAGATCAATACGGAGTATATGCCTCGAAATGTATCATAAAAATGAAGGGTAGTGGTATTCATGCCACGTCAAAGAATGAGAACCGGTAAGATCTTCTTGACAAAATCAGAATACGGAAGGATAATTCCTTCGATTAGCGGCGGCTCGGGAAGGATTCGAAACGATGGAGACTAAAGAAGTCTTAGACTGTGTTCTGACCACCTTGACTTGAAACATCTGATCAAGCCTTCAGAATAGAAGACCAAGAGGGAAAGGAAGTCGGAACAAATCATAATACTCAAGGTCTTGCTCCCAAGGCATTGTTTCTCTCAATCCCTTCCCCATCGTATTGGCTACAAATCATCCAAATTACTTGAGGATATGTTGTTATCACTGCAATACCTGTCCCTAATGACTCAGCTATCAAAAGCATTTCAACTGCATGGCGACCATAATTCATGAGTTTATTAAAAATTCTTGTATTTTTCCGGCAGCTATTTCAGCAGGAAATCACATCAAAAGGTAGGACAACCACATCATAAGATTGCAATAGGTAGATATCTACTCGTGTTGTACCTCTCATACGAAATCCTTCAACATTATCGTCCCTGAAAAGCTGGGATACGTCATACAGTTTTAGTTACTCGTCCGGAGAATTGGATAAGACCCAGAGGAGGAACTTCCTTCCCTTGTACTCAAATGTCATGCTGTCGTTCGTTGGTATTGTGTTAGAAATCTCCAAATAAATCCACCCACTCACCCTTATCTACCTACCCAACCATCTCTTCACCAGAGTATTCGGTGGGGCATTCTTCCAAACTATTGACAATGCCTTGGCATGATCGACCTCGGTTCGGTCAACTAGAAATCAATATCATGAACCCTCCTCTCCCGTGATCAGCCCAGAAAACGGGGAATTGAGAGTCCGAGTGGCTTAGGAAAATCATTCCAAATAAACAACCAATCATCCAATTCTTGCAACGAAAAGACGTCAAGACTTGAAGTTCAGTTCTCGAAAAATTCCAATATCCTCATTATATTTTGTTTTGAAGTGTTAGGAGTTCGAAAGACAATTGATTAGTATCACGTAATTGCTTCAATTTTGTTTTTAAATACACTATACCTTATCCAATATGCCGATTATTCGAAATCCATTTGCGAGGAAACAGGACGTTCAGACTGGCTTACAGCCATCCCAAGATCAGAATGCCTCACCCCTTCCTTCTTTTGAGCGAGTCTCTACAGTCGCTTCTCGAGCATCTTCGATGAGTATCAAAACGACGAAGAGTGAAGAGCCCCCGGAGTATAAAATGAGTGGTATGATGCTTTTGTTCAAATGACCGGGTTTTACGGGAGACCCGTGCTAACAGGAGAATTGAATAGTTGTGAACGATAGCGGCGTGTATCTACCTGTAAGTGTTAGCAAACTCAACATACATGTGCCAATTTGACTGACCAGTCCAAAAGCCTTCTCCACCTGAAAAGAAGAGTTTCTGGCCTCGCAGCAAGGGCAATCTTTCTGTAACCTCAATCAATACCCGAACGACTTCAAATGATGAGATTGATCCTTTTCCGATCTCCAGAGAATCTTTCGATTCATATAGAAGATCATTTGTAAGTTTATACATCCACTAATCGCTATCCGAGAAACTCTTCTGACTTTGAAAAGGACATCTCAGCTAGATCACCTATAAGTCCCATCGATGGATATAGTGGACGACAAAGTCTTGATTCTGCAAGACTGCCTCAAATGCAAAGATCTGCCATTGGTAATAGACGATTCGATAGACAGCCACCTACAGCCGAAGAAGGATTCGAAGAGGTAGGGTTAAATGATGCCGCCAATGACTCCACAAAGCAGATTAAGAAGAAAGGATTCTTCTCAAAATTTGGTGACGAAGCACTTCCATCGTTTCATATGCCAGGGAGGAAGCGTGGTCAAAGTGGTACAGGAGAAGAGCTTGGTAGCTTTCCAAAGCCAGGCAGTACAACTCCAAATGTCGAGGTTGATGAGGTTCGCTAAGGCATATGAGGAAGTTTATGAACTTTCAGGAAAATTTGAAATTCATGGGCGTTCGGGTCAAATCTTTGTACCATGTTGTGCTGGTACCTACAATCGCTTGGGAACCGGTCATAGAAATATTATGGCGGGGTCATACATCAATTCCAGATGCCGCAAAGCTGCTGGTATAATAATAATGTAAAAATGTAATGGCACATGAGGTTCATTCAATGATGTCGGACGAGTGCAATCGTCGGAACTAAAAGATCATGGCTTTCTGGTACCTATGGCTACCTACTCTTCCTAGATGTACAAGGTTTTTGTACCAGCAGATTGAGTAATAAATACTAGGGATACGACTCTCACGTATCAATTGAGAATATAAATGGGAAGAAGTAGATGAGGAAAGGAAGTCGGATGTAATCGAATCATGTCTCGAAAGAAGTTCTTAAAATTAGCCATTTGGTTAGCTAAATGTCCTAAATTCATTATGGAGTACCTATGATGGAATTTGGCGGGGCACGCTCGAGGATTAGCGTTATCAACTAGCTTATCGTCAGAAGTGAAAAAAAGTTATTCTGCCACTCCCAGAACATTTTTCCTACATCAGTCAATCACCTTTTCAACCCTACAACTTTTATTCGACACTTCTCAAACCTTCAAATGGCGAAAACCAAACCAGGAAATAAGAAAGACAACAAACGCGAAAAAGCAGCCCTCAATCGCAGCTCCGCAAAATCTACAAAAGCCTCTTCACCGCCCACAAATCCAATGGATTTATTGTTAAAAGCAACGAAATGTTTGCAGGAAGGCGATATTGAAGGCGCGGTCCCATTCGCAAAAAAGGCATTGGAATTGGTGGATGTACAGGCAATTGAGGCACTCCCTGTATTAAACTTATTAGGGGAAGTTCATGTGGAATTGGGAGATGTCGATTCAGCGAGACAATATTTTATGCAAGCCGCGGGAATAGATGAGGATGGGGAAGTTAGTGAGGAAGTTGGAGGTGGAGCGGAGAAATTCTTATGGTTGGCACAGTTGAGTGAGGATGGTGGAGAGGATAGTGTTGGATGGTATGAGAAGGGAGCTATTAGTTTGAAAGCACAGATTGGAGCTTTATTGGAGAAGATGGAGAAGAATAATTTGGATGATGCAGGACTTGCTATTTTGGAGGAGAAGAGGAGGAAGCTGGCGGTGGCACTTTGTGGTGTTGTAGAGGTTTACATGACGGATTTATCATGGGAAGAGGATGCGGAACAGAAATGCGAGGCATTGGTCACAGAAGCTACGATGGTCGCACCGAATTATCCTGAGCCATGGCAGACATTAGCAAATGTCAGGATATCACAGACTAGGATGGAAGATGCGCAAGCGGCCCTGAAGAGGAGTTTAGATCTGTGGAAAGATTTACCTCCTGAGAATGATGTCGTCCCGGATTTCCCTACGAAAGTCAGTCTAGCAAGATTATTGATGGAGGCGGATATGGATATAGAGGCCATTGAAGTACTGGAACGTTTAGTGGGAGAGGATGATACTAGTGTTGAGGTCTGGTACTTGGGTGGTTGGGGATTATACATCATGGGAGAGAAACAAAAGAATGGGGAGAACGCACAGCAAGATAGCAATGGCGACGGGGAAAGTTGGAAGGTCTCTTGGATTTCGAGTCAACAGTGGCTAAATCATTGTCTCCGACTTTTTGAGCAACAAGATTACGAAGATGAACGCCTCGGTGCACACGCTAAGGAGCTTATTTCCATTTTAAATACTGAATTAGGAGAGGAAGCAGTCAACGCCGAAGCCGAAGTTGAAGGGGATGGGGATGGGGAAGGTTGGGAGGACAGTGATGATGATGAAGAAATGGTCGAATCATGAAAATACACTCTTTGGGTACAAGGATTGAAAAGTTTTTGATTCTAAAAGGATAATGGAATGTATCCTGGCGTTTGTATAGGATGAGCGCAACGAATGAACAGTTGCTGCGACGATAGATAATAAAAAGAATTATGGCAATCATCTTATTGATATATTTGTATTTGATATGAACTATGAACCTAGGACATTATTCCACCCCTTTTCTTGCTTCACTTAGTCTCTTTACTTATCTTTATGGACGGAATTCTCCCTGTAGATTGTCCAAAACCAACGCCAGCAATGCAACTCCGTACCGGAAATAATTTTCATCCACACCAATCAAGCCTCCACCTTCAACTTATCCACACCCTCAACAGGTACATCATCATAATCCTCATCCTCCTCAACCTTCCCAGCCATACCTCTCTCCCAAAGTTGTCTCCCAGTGAGTGCAACAACGGCGTCTTTCCCCTTATTCTTCTTTTTCTCGGCAGCTTCTTCCTCTGCTTCTTCCTTAAGCTTAATCCCCTCCATCTCCTTTTGGAACGCCTCTCTCCATTTCATAAATGACTCTCTCGTCACCGGCTCTCCGTGGAACTTCTTATTTTCCTCGGCTTCTACAGCCAATAACTTCTCCTCATGTTCTTTCTCCTTTGCTTCCTGTCTTTGCGCAATAAGTTGCTCTGCATTTTCTTTCAAAGTAGACACCAATGTAAACACCATGGCCATCCCCAGATTCTCCTCGATTGTCTCGGATAATCCATCGAGAAGGAGTTGTTTATCAGTTGCGACGCTGAAATATGGATGAATGGGTGCATTAGGTGTTGGGAGTAAATCTAGAATAGGTGGTTCTTCGGGATATTCTTCTGGGTACTTGACTTGCAGCAGCATAGTTGGAGGTTCCGAATCATCGCCATCTTCGTTTGTGACGTCTAGTAGAATCGATACTCGATATTCTGTCTCGGATATATCTGTGAAAAGTGTTAGGTGTGAGCTCTTGCGGAGGGGTACAAACACGGGAAAGCCCATAGCTGAAATTGTCGCAAAACATACCATGAATCTCATCGGGGAAAATACTATCGAGGACCTCCCTCTCCTCAACTTGTTCTTCTCTTCCCATCTTGTATAATTGCTTTACCCTTTTCCTCAAAACTAAAGGCTTTCGTGGGGTGAGTGGTGGGTTGAATGTGTGCTACCCAAGATTGGCTTAGCGCCGATTGGAAAAAGTTTATCTTTTATCTGTCGAAGGCAGAAAAAAAAGTTCCCAAGGAAACCACGAGCCAGCCCATCCGTACAAATAAAATCAGCAATTGTACCAAAATGGCCCCAGCATCAACCTCAAAAACCGTGGTGACGGGTATGAAGAGAAAGTCGGCACCTGCGAAAGATGTTCATGTGAAGGAAAACAAAAAAGCGAAAATCGATTCGGGGAAAAAGAAAATGGATTCAAAACCTAAGGCTAAACCTGTGAAGAAGGTCGAATCCGAGAGTGATGAGGATTCCGATTCTGACGATGGAGGCGCAGCTTTGGATTCTGCTTCAGCAGATGGTTCGGATAGTGATACGGAAATGAAAGAAGTTGAGGGCATACATCCAGATAGAATTAAGGCTGTTGCCGCCAACAGTAAGCTCTTTTTGTATTTTTTCCATGTATCCCTACTTATACATCTCAGGTCAATCATCGAAAGAGGCACATGCGAAACAAAAGCAATTGGCAAATGAGAGAAAAGCAGCAAAACCTTTAGCAGATCAATTGGCACGTACGAAGAAAATTTGGGAACGTTTACGCCGAAAGTCGCATGTTCCAAAGGACGAGAGAAAACAATTGGTCGAGGAACTTTTCGAGCTTATCACCGGCAGAATCAAGGACTTTGTTCTTAAACATGACAGTGTGAGAGTCGTTCAGACCGCCGTCAAATATTCGAATCCGGAGCAGAAACGTTTGATCGCAAAGGAGCTTGCAGGAACATATCGACAATTGGCTGAGAGCAGATACGCCAAGTTCTTGATTGGAAAATTGTTGGTCCAAGGAGATGATGAAATTAGAGATCTTATTGTTCCAGAGTTCTATGGACATGTTCGTCGACTTATCAAGCACCCTGAAGCTGGATGGATTCTCGATGATATTTACCGTGGAGTGGCTACCAAACAACAAAAGGCTATTATCCTTCGAGAATGGTATGGTGCCGAATTTGCAGTCATGGAGAGAGACACATCTAAGTTCTTGACTGGAGAACTC
Organism: Sclerotinia subarctica; assembly: GCA_025389085.1. Classification (NCBI taxonomy): domain Eukaryota; kingdom Fungi; phylum Ascomycota; class Leotiomycetes; order Helotiales; family Sclerotiniaceae; genus Sclerotinia; species Sclerotinia subarctica. Next base: position 3,659,503 of record QRFI01000005.1, on the reverse strand, counting down.
TCAGAAATCTTGGCTGCTGAACCTGGAAAGCGAGCACCAATTATGCGATATCTACAAGAAATGATCAATCATCTCTTGCAGAAGAAGACCAACGGTTTCACTCTCCTTCACGATGCTATGTTACAGTATTTCCTCAATGCCAAACAAGGTACCGAGGAGATCACTGATTTTATTGAGTTGTTGAAGGGAGATGAGGAAGGTGATTTGATGAAGAATTTGGCGTTCACTAAGTCTGGAGCAAGAGTTGTTTGCCTTGCTCTAGCATATGGAGGTGCCAAGGACCGTAAACATATCCTCAAGATGTACAAGGATACACTACAGCTGATGGCAGGAGATCCAAACGGACATATTGTCATTCTTGCTGCATACGAAGTCATTGATGATACAGTCTTGACAGCGAAGTCTATTTTCCCAGAATTGCTTAGCAAGGATGAAGAGAAACAAGCTGAGAACATTGTGTTTTCTGCTAATGACCTCAACGCACGTACTACACTTCTTTACCTTTTTCAAGGTCGCTCAAAATCCCTCTTCCCAGCAAGCCATAACTCAGATCTCGAAATTCTCTCTGAAGTTGACACAATCCGAACCACCACCTCTAAGAAAGATCCAGAAATCCGTCGCCAAGAGTTAATCAAGGCTCTATCCCCCTACCTCCTAAAGGCTATTGCCTCCGCATCCAGAGAACTCATCGCCACATCTTTCGGTTGTCAATTCATAACTGAAGTTCTTTTCGGGGCTGAAGGAGATAAATCGGCAGCTCTTGAATCACTTGCCGAAGCGGTATCCGGAGACCCAACATATATTCAACCTCCTGTTGAAGAAGGAGCTGTTAGTGAAGAACCACCTTCTCACATCGCAAGCACACCTTTCGGTGGAAAAATGATTAAATCTCTCATTGCAGGTGGTCGTTATGATCCAGCTACTAAATCTATCGTTCCAATCGTTCCAGCTTTGAATTTCGCAGATATTTTATATCCACATATTAAGGAGTTTATCGTTGAATGGGCAACTGGTTCAAGTTCATTCGTGGTAGTTGCTTTATTGGAATCTGAATCTTTCGGGAAGAAAGATGAGGTTAAGAAAGTTTTAATGAAGAACAAGAAGAAGTTGGAAAAGGCAGCGAAGGAAGAGACGGCCGAGCAAAAAGCTAAGAGGGAGGAGTTTGAAGCAAAGGAGGGGGAAAATAAAGCCAGTGGGAAGGGTGCTGCCAAGAAAGGAAAAGGGACGAAGGAGAGGGAGGTTGGTAATAAGGGATCAAGTATGATTTTGGCTATGATCTAAAATGAGAATGGGAGAGTGGGAATACGACGTGAGACATAGTGCCGGTGTATAGTTTGCATTGTAGGAGTCTGGCGTTGTATTAAAAGTGATCCACAGATACCTGGATGCTTTGCCTTAGTATCCAATGTACTCAATATAATGTTGCATGACAAAATACGTATTGTCAGCGTAACAGGCTGCAAGTTGACTTGATGTGAACCAGATTTTCATAGATCCAGGGGGAAATATTGAGGAGTAATTGTTTTAGATAAACCTTTGAGTTGGAAATTGCATTTTGGTGTTTAGTGAGAAGATTCATGGAAGTCCAGAAATTCAATTTAGATTGTGGGAAATGTGTTTGTGGGTAGAGAAGATATGCAAGTGAATGAATTGTCTTCTTTCTTCTTTTCTTCACCTTCATCTTTACGTATAAATAAATATTTTTATTGGCTCATCTATCTCCAATGTTGTGTTCTTTCTGGTGATATTTCTTCTTCGATATTTCTTCATCTTAAATAGGTAGGTATCTTAACCCCGTTTTGTGCTATGCATTGCATTTTCCCCCCCTTTATATCCTAGTTTGGGCTTTCTACCAGAACAAACGATCACGCTCTTTCTATCTTCGCTGCCGCTCCCTCTCCTCTCTTTCCACTCACACTTTCGCCGCCAAACAAGCCTTCAAACTCCCCACCACGGCAAAACAAATCAACGGACTAACCGCGTAAGCCACAGTAATAAACTTCGCAATCGCCATCTTCTCCTCCTCATCCGCACCACTCACGTCCGCCAACGCCGTTAACTTGGTCGCAGGCGGCCCCGTCGGCATCAACATCAACACAAACCATAATATGGGATCTTCATCCAACCATTGGGTTTTCCTCGCAATCACGTAGATTACCCCGACGCTCACTAGAGGCCATAATATAAATCGGATGATGCAAATGGTGAGTACGACGAGTGAAGGGACTTTACCGCTGGATTCACCGTTTTTCATTCGGATGAGCGAGGAGGAGAGTTTGGCCCCTACGACGACGAGTTGGAGGGCGGCGAAGAGCTCGCCGATGTTTTCCACAGAGGTTGTGAGCCAGGCCTTGAAGATTCCGCCCGAGGAGGGTGAGGCGAAGAATGCGGTGTGTAGAGCGGGAGTGAGGCCTAGGATGGCCCCAATCAGAGCACCAAGGAGCGGAGCATTGATGAAACTATAGATTGTGGATATAGTTTTGCGAATCCTGAGAGGGATTTTCCTCCATTCTTTCTTTGATTTTTTGGCGGCGGTATTTTTGCCTCTTGCGATACTCCGCGGGAGAAGAGTTGATGTTTCGCTTTCGAATTCTTCTTCTTCTGCTGCGGTTCGTCCATTGGAGTTGGTGGGATTGGCGTATTCTTCGTCGCTTTCGCTGTGTTCGTTTGAGCTGTGGTTATGGTCTGCTTTTGAGGCTTCATCGAGTTCATCGGGTGCTTCTTCGTCGTCTAGAAGTTTAGGTCCGAGTGCAAAGGTTAAACTATTTCCTACCATGGAGGAGATGAGGAAATAGGATTTTGCGCGGCTGAGGGCCGCGGAGGCGGTATCGGTATCGGACATTGTTAGACTACCTAAAATGCCGGCTGTATCGAGGGCTTGAATCAAAAGGAGAGGAAGCGCGGTGGTGTTGTTAAAGCATACTGGGAATTGTCAAAAATTGTGGTGTAAGAAGAGGGAGGGGAACTTACTGGCAGGTACACACCAAGCGGGGAATTTAAAAGCTCTTTTTAGAAACAGTCCTATTGCTACTGATAATAGAGTATATATTAATGCCCATACTTTCGCACTATTAGCTCTCCATCCATATTATTCGATGCATATTACTCACTTAAAACTGGTACATATCTCCACGCAGTATCCGGCTTCAATTCCTCCCCAACATTGGTGATCAAAAGCGCCGGTAAGAATAATCTAACGGCAGTTTTCGAAATATCCCTCGTAGAAGACTCCTTTAATAAATTGTACCTCGATGCAATAACTCCGTAGCTAATTGTTAACAACACCGTCAAGGAAGCTTGAAGAGCCCCCAGGAACACGGGAATGATGCCATCGGTGACGGAGTCTGAATCACCCATATTGATGTTTTCTGTATTTCACGGGAAAGTAAGGAGAGAGAGAGGTATCGTGAGAGGATATTTACACAATATAAGAAATACTTAACTTATCTAATAATGCCATCTATCGCCTTAGAACGCGTCAAGATGTACACAGCAACACGGCTCAGCTCAGTCATGTCGAAATTGTTTGATAAATATGCATAACGTCATTTGACCGGGGCGGAAACAAAATTCCGACTTAACTTGGAAGAGGAACATAGAAACAGGTAAAATGTCGTGAAAATGGAGAGTTTCAGTCCCTTGTTACTTCAGTAGACCCATTTCTGGAGTAGGAAACAAGCTTTTGATTCTGCATCTGGAACATTTTGATGGAGAAGTGCTTGCCGGTAACCGGCGGATATTATTCGTCTCATGTCGCTGTCGTGTTGTTGTGTACGAAGTAGATGGTTACCGATTATTGATCATGGATAATGGCTCTAGGTGTGCTATCAATTGAAATTGGAATCTATCGGCCTCATCATACAATAATGCTTTTCGTTCGACGGCCTCAAGGAAAAGATATATAGATATTCTGCGTACGTCCCACCTTTTTCGTAGTTAAGCTCACCGGGAGGTGGTGGGATGTGATGATCACGTGAGAATTTCACAAAGTAGTCCGTGCGTGTGTACATCAGGCTGATTCAACAACATGGCCACTCATATGTTTCTCATATAAGGATGCTTCTGAGAAATAATTCTAATGAAGCTGCAACAGTATGAGTCTTCCCGATGGTCTCGAAAGTTCAGAATCGTCCTCAAGATTTGTAAAGTCATGCACAGAAAGATGCACACACACATCAAATATGAACGTTGGAGTTGCGCTCGAATCAACCAAGAATTGAATAAAGGATTATGTTCTCTCACTTGAAATAGAGGCTCAAAGACGGCCAATCAATGGGTACGTTGTGCTTCGGACTACACGCTCCAAATTGGTCTTTGTGCATCATTTAATTATTTCCCCCATGCATTCTAACTTTACTTCCTACCGTATCCTTTCCAAAATCAAACCCTAGAGAATTGCTCATTGTTCAAAATGCCGCCAACACTTTACCTCGTTCGCCACGCTGAGGCTGAACACAATATCAAAGTGAGGCTACATCCCCTCACTATTGGTGTTGTATGTCAATGCCTAGAACAGCGTCGCTTCCATATTCCAGACCCAGTCTTGACCCCTAGAGGACGTACACAATGTGGAAATCTCCAGGAAACATTTCCCCATCATAGGAAAATTAACCTAATCCTTTCTTCTCCTCATCGCCGTGCCACTCAAACTACCCTCTTTGCATTTAGTAAAATACTTGCTCGACCAGAAGTTCGTTATCTTCTTGTGCCTAATGCCCAGGAAGTTAGGGCCAAGCCTTGCGATAATGGGTTCCCGTAAGATGTCTTGAGAGATGTCGAAATCCCGAAATTATTCAAAGATGAGGGACTGAGCTTTGTTGTGGATAAATCTGGCTTTAAATTGGTTGAGAAGAGATGAAATTCGAAGGTTTGTGTACAATTTTTGCAAATTCTTTGAGACACCCTCGGAGAACAGCAATATCTCTTAGCGGGATATCAAGCTAAAATATTTTCAGAAAGGCCTCTATGCACCTCATCATGAAGCCGTCCAACCATGAGCTGTTACCCTTCGTGCATGGCTCTACCAACTTGAAGCAAAACATGTCGTATTAGTGACACATGGAGCATTTCTTCATTATTTGACCGAGGATGGGACAGTTGAGGACTTGAAGAACGGTATTCTTACCAAGATAATGCATCTCCAATTCGCAGGTTTCATAACAACAGATAGGTACTGCTTTCAACAATTGCGAATTCCGGACATTCACATTCACGAAAGAATCGACGGCGGAAAATGTCCACGTTGTTGAGATTGGAAAAGAGAAGCATGATATTGAGACTGACAGTACTATCCTTGCGGAACTAGACGCTGTTAGGTAATTTTTGAGTATCTATTAGCTGTTTCATGAGGCACCTTTCCCTTTGCTTGATAGGCCGTCATACTATCCAGAACTCATGTGACGATCTTGCGGGAATGATAAAGCCGATATTGCAATGCTTATTTCTCCTATCTAGATAGGTGAGAGTGTTATTACGCTGCCTGGTCATCTTTACGTCTCATCTAGTACTGCTGTGTTGTCTAACAGACATATACAGGCGCGGGGCTAAGGGGATGGAGTGGATTTAGATCTACTCGACACGGTCCCGTATAAAATCTAAACCTTACCCGAACATCCAATCTTCGCACTAGTTTTGTAATTAACTGAACCTCCTATTCTGTCATAAACAATACCCTAATTCTTAAGGGGTCTTGTAGTATGAATTCCGGGTGGAATAGGATAGGATTGTTTTTGGTTTCTGTCTTCCTCATCATCTATCATTGCCCGTTGCAAGTGTCCGGATCAGATTGTTGTCGCCTTGGTACTTATTATTTGATGTTTTATTTAAATGCTGATGATATGTTCATGATTGGGGCTTTCTATGATACAGCTTGTCTCCGGGGGTATGTTCTTTACTTCCGCCTGCAAGGCTTGATCGTTCACGTAGGACTTTGAAACGGGGTGTTTCCCTCAAAAGTTATCCTTGTTTCATTAGTAGGCAACAGTAGGATTAACACTTAATACCAGTAATCAGCATACCATTTGAAAAATCCTGTGTTAATTAGAAAGATGACTGCTTTATAGCATCTATGTATCGTTTCTTCATCTAAAATATTCGGATTTAGGTCGCTCCTTTCCATCGAAGATGACGTCCGAGTTGTCGATACTTCCCACCTCTAATTAATGGGACCATGCATTACTGCCTTTAATGTCAAGTCAGAGTCAATGACTTGTTCACGGTTCATGTTGTGAGTTCTGCTGATCCGTGGTGTTATGCGAACCCTGCAACATCATCCATGTAGGGCTCTTAATAATACAGCAGACGTCTAGTGATGGACTTGACACTTTTGAAGCCGATATCTATACTGCCATTTTCTACGAAAGGCATGTGTTTCAAGAATGATATCAAGCGGTATGTAAGCAATAGAGGAGTTTAAAAAATACTGATTATAGTATGAATAATCTAGATTCGAAATTCGATAGAGAGTCACATGAAATTGTATGAGACGGCAATCACCATTCTAGCTCTCGTTTTTGACAATGTTCATTTCTGAACTTGGGTTATCATTAGACTCTTTGTTAATTTATCACGTTTGGTCCCTCGCCCGCTATATGCTCTTAAGGCCAGTAGAAACAACTGGGAAGAAACGATCCGAGCTCTTATTGCTAATGATTTTCGAGAACTTTCCTATTACTACGTGGTCAGGAATACCAAGAGCATATCATATCACAGATCTGCTTGAGACTTTTTGCCGACTACCCCGACATTCTTACCTTCATATTTGATTTGCGAAACCAAGATCTTGAGCCGGTCCCGAATCTGGGACATCCACATGACTCAAAATCCTAGCTGAAAATGAGATGAGAGTTTATGGAGTTATACTCATGGTTAGGGATGTTTGTGATTGGATTTACTTAGTGATTTGTCCATTTTTCGTTTCATTGGTTGTGGGTATAGTATTCTTTTCCTTCAAAAAGGCACTTGTGATGTTTAAGTTATTCTAAAAGTCCCCTATCTTCATCCCAAGACCTTCAGCAGAACCATTAACACTGCATTATACGCTAAAATTTTGGCATTTTACCACTTTTAAAAGTAGTGGCTTCACAACAGAAATCTATTATTTTGAGTTTCTATCTCTCTGCGGCAAGGTTGCATATGGAGAAAAGATTCGTGTATAGGTGGAAATGCAGCATAAATATTGTGAGTTCACTGTAAGCAGAAAATGAGTTACCAAGTAGACCTTTTGATCCGCTATATGAATGCCCCTCAGCACCGCATTCTACTCTCATATGCTTGTGGTACTTCAACTCTTAATTTGTTAATCCAAGGCTGTTGCTGAAGATTTGAAACAGCAATTGACATTTTTAGAGGTTGAATATGGTTCTGGGCAAAACAGCCATTATCATTATGTGCTTCAATCCTTAGATATAGTTTTAAAATCCAGCATTCCTTCATTCATGACTTTCATATACTGAAAACCGTTGACGTAAGTTTAATACATAACGTATGAAGTGATGCCATAAAATAAACTCATGAGCTTCTACGTGTTGATAACATATTCCGAAGACTTTCCCAAATTCTATGCATTGCGCAATATTTGAATTCGAGGGACAATGTCAAGATATGCTACTGAACGAGCCACGATTCAGACCATCACGGGGACGGGTTGAAACTTTCCTTCTGATATATACCCTCTCCTATCTCATGTTGTTGTGTTGCTTGAGACGCGAAAATCCAAGGTCATTCTGCAGGGATAAAAAGGACTAATCGGCGATTGCTTTCCGTAGTAACATCATCGAAAAATATTTTGGGCGCTAAGATTTTTTCTGCTCCCAACTCAGTCGGCACGAGCGCCGTAAACATACACTATTCTTCTGACATGCTTAATCTAGCCAGCAGGCTTCCCCTCTTTGATGCCGCATCCTATTGATTACCCCGCGGATCAGGAAGTGTCTTGAAAAATATGGACATCACGCAGGTATCAATGACGTTAGTTTGACGAATAACGAGAATTGTTCATGGTTGATAGATCGATTTAGGTTGTGCAATCGTTTTTCCTTGATTGTGTCGTTGAATTATAATCCTTATTTGTAGCTTGCTGAACGTGGGATGAGAATCAATTACCATGTATGGACTCCCTTTGATAGCTGCTTTCAATAGTGCGTTTATTTGAGTAACAGATGTGCGCGATGCATTGTGATACTGTAGCATTCAATGGGGCTGTCTGAATGCAGATATTCGAATTCGATCTGCGAAAGTCTGCAATGTGATCTGTATATGGAAAGAGGTATTGAGTGAGGAGTCGCTGCCGAACCAGCTCATAAAATGTGGGGTTGATCTGATATTGCTTCCGATTAGCTTTAAATCAGATTCTCAAATTTTTAAATAAAATTTATATAAAAAAATATGTTATATAAATCTCAAGTTTAAATCTCCTTTATATTCTTTTTAATTCTTATTATTCCTTACTCAGGATCAATTAATTAGATTGAGATTTATGACACGAAATACTTACTACAATGCCACTGTTGCTTCCACCAACAACGCGGTATTTAATGGAGTCTAGACCTATAAGTCAGCCGCGTTGTTTAGGAAGTTAATGCAGAAGTGAGGTAAGCTTACGCATTGCCTCTGTCCCGACTGTCACTATCGAAGAGCCTCATTATCTGTTGATTGGCTAGAATATAGTAAGAAACTTCAAATATCAAGTCTGTTTCTCCCAACTCTCTATCATATCACCACCCATTACTAAATCACATTTCACTTGCTAAGATGCTCGAAACTCATTATTAAGCTGTGAGACACATTCCAATGATAGATTGTATGTTTTCGATAAAAAATACTTCTCGAATCCTACTAATTCGATCAACGAAACAAAACACACAAAAGGCAGATAAGATTTGTGGTAACAATCTGAGTAAATTTAGTAAAGAATGCGAAGCAAAGCTGTCGGTAACCCTCGAGAAATACGAAGACATGGAGGCTACCCGCCTTGCTTCCCTGCTCATGAAATCGAGACTTAGCCTATGCAAGTTCCCATCATGGTTGGCGTTATCAGATGAACGAAGCGAGTCGTTGCTGGCTGTCCCGGTGACAACGAAATAAGGAAGGCTTGTGTGGTGCGTGCCATTTGCTAACCTTCACCAATCATCCTCGCTGTTATTGAAACATGACGGATACTTTTCGCTACTTCTATCAAAATTCATCTGCGATCCCGCATAACTCCGCTAGAAATAATAACACAGACTTTAAGCATCCTCACGTGCCGCCCCGTTTATACTTTTTACGTGCCTGATCTGGCCTGTGGGTAGGGGACACGGTGCGTGCAGAAGCATCATTGGGCGCTAAGCTTTGGGATTCGGTCGTATAGGGTGACGGTAGCTCTTTTCAGACACCATCTCTTCAGATGTACTTCAGATTGAGTGGCACAAGAGGTGACCATTGTGATTATTGAACGAAGATGGTTCGACTCAAAGCGTCTGCCTGGATCTTCCAGACTGGTTTAGCAATTGAAGTGAGTTTGTCGCCGAAAGAGTCGACGATATTTTGTGCATACTCCTCATCGATTTCGATCCCCCCTGCACCCCTACCATCTTCCCCGCCAAATGTTGCGTTCCACCAAGCCTTCTTCCAAGCCATGACTGCCACTCTTCCAGCTTCTGAATCCGGCTGGACATTCTTCGCAATGAGGTAGAACGTCGACCTAATCGCATGTTTCTTTATAGGTTTGAATACTTCAATGTCGGAGAATCGTGAGAAGGCATACAAAAGCTCCATCGTGTCCAAAGCTTCAATTTTGTGTAATAGTATGATTAATGTCCCTCCTTGTCGGATGCGCTGCAACGCTAGAATGAGTTGTGAGCTTGTAAGTCTGTTTGCTTCGGTTCCCTGTCGGTACTCAGGCCGTTTATGTGTTCGAAGGACTTGGCCATCGCAGATGACGAGATCGAATCTTTGGTTGATAAACGGCCTTTCCGCACAGAAAGAAGCGTATGCGGGATGATTAACTGGGACTTCATCCACACCAAACTCCTTGGAGAACATCGTGATGTCCTGGTATAGAACAGTAGACCGAGGAGAATTCAGAAAGACTTCATGGCCTCCTTGATCTGGAGGTAGAGTGATGCCGATTGCCTTTGCTGCAGGATTGTACTTGAGAGCACTGGATGTATAACCACCAGGAGCCATGCAAAGATCGAGGATTTTAAACTCATCTTCAAGTCTATTGATTTGGCAGAATGCGCCAGTATTTCTTTGCATCTCATCTCCGATCTGTTTCATCATTTGGTAGAATCTGTCAGCAGCTTGGCCCGTGGCAGTGTCCGCTCTCTCTCTTTGGTTCTGAAAATACTCGTCTCCTTTGGTATTCTTCCATCCCTTCCCGACTTGTCAATATCTTATGTTAAGATCTATTCTCCTGGACGTGAACGCACCTTTTCTTTCAATTCCATAAGCTTGGCATATACTGGTTCTGTATTGCGAAGGCACTTGTGGAACAATCTGATGGCAGAAGGCCTCAAAATTGGGCTGGTATCGCCAACTTCAACAGGAGCTTCCATCTTAGTCACTTGAGTTGCGCTCTGGTCCATGCCCGGAATTGCAAAATGGTAACAAACTACGACAAACCTGATTGAAGATTGTTTTCAAGCCTACTTTGCTGAGGCTACGTGTAACGCGAGGATGGAGTAAATGGAGCGTAAGCAGTGGAGCAGTAACTTCCAATAATAACTTGCATCATAGACAAGGGGGTGCCAAAGAGAGAGGTTGGTCACTTCCGGATATCCGTAGGTAATCCGCCTCATGGATTATTTTTTAGACTTATAATTTGATTTGCGGATTATCCATTAGGATTTTAAATAATCTGTCTTAAAAACGGATATCTGTGGGTAATCTATGAGTACCTATATACAAAATCAGGTGAATTAAATATGAGAATACGTCTAGTGCTCTACTATTCAGCCATCGTCCTTTTCGGTCACTCTTTTATATCAAAAATAACAAAAATCAATCTTTATAACTTTCTCATTTATGAATATTATTTTTTGAAATTTTGAATATAGCTTTATGATTTATATATTAATAAATTCTGAAAATTTCAGATTTTTCTTGATTTTATTAATTGAAAATAAATAATTGAAATTCAAATTTTTTAATCATTTGTCCGAATATAGTTAGTATTGATCTTCTCTTTCTTTGTCAAATCCTTGATGAAATAGTGACAGATATTTATATACTTTGATCATTCATATAAATACAGATTTTTGGTTAGGGCTAAAGCTCCTTGATTATCTCTTAGCATCTATATAGTTATTGGATGATGGTTATTCCGGGCTCATAACCTGTTGGAGATTATTTCGGATAATAGATAATAATAATAATAATAATATTATTATCTATTATAATAATGGAAGACTTAGTTATATTTAGCTTTGAGGTAGATCGAATATATAAAGGTGAAGTCAGAACAATATATATAATAAATATTGAATTTTATCTGCTTGCTTTTTCGAAGAATTCTTTGAAGAAAATCTTCGTATTTATAATCTACAATCTAATTCTAGTATATTCTATGCTTATAAATAAGATCGATTTAAATCGAATCTTATAGAATCATTTTATATAATAGAAAAGAATAATAACCAATAATATTTGATTTGAGAATAAGAAAATTCCATATGCTTCTATATGTTTCCATCACATTCTATTTCATTACAAATCATTCTAGTATGATATATGATCGAGATTTTATATAATAATAAAATTACGTAATACATAATGATATTATTAATATTTCACGTGATCATATAATCATTGGTTCGGTTATTATTATTAAGTGGTTTAATAACTTATTAGGAATTCTGACATTTTATAAAATTCTTTTATTCAATCTGATTAATTGTTTATCAATTAACTACAATTGATATAGTTTCTGTTTCATCTAAAGTTATACTCCCAAATACTTTATAGTTCTTAATATAATAAAATTTCTAATAATTTTTGAATTTATTATAATCTAAATTCTTTATTTATTTATCTTTATAACATAATATATCTAATCTATTTGATTTATAATATTTAGTTAATCTTAATCCAAATCCTTATTGTAATTATCTTTGTCGATTTGGTCAATTTGATCAATTTGATCAATTTTGTGATTATATAATAATTTCTTCGACCTTCCTTTCTTGCAAGGCTTTTTTGCTTTTCTTTAGGGAAACCAATCTGTAATTTCCTTATCTAATAAATGAATCTTATAGGATTTGTTATAGCAAAATATCCAGCTCATTATTGTATATTCTACCAATAATATTTTTTTCAGATCTTTTCTAAAAATAAAAGATAAAAAAGTTCGGAAACACTTTAACTCATATTAATCTATAGCGTTCAATCTTTCCTGATCTTGTAGCATTATGTCAATTTCCTTTTGATATTCTTTATATTCATAACTATTATCTTCTATTAAACTTGAAGTATATAACTAAGATATAAAAATAGTATTGAGTTATTCTTTACTGAATTTCTTATAATAATCTTCTTTTAATAATTTCTTATTTCAATAATCTCTAACCCAATAACTTGATTTGTTATATTCGAAGTATAACTTGTTCTTTCACCTTTATTCTATTTCTCCCTTAAATAATTTATTCTTGAAGATTACATCCAATTATATTGGGTCTCCATAAAATTATCTATTCTTTTAAGATCGAGTTTTATTGAAACGATTTTGGGGGTTAGATTTTTCAGAATATCTATAATAGTAATTCAGGATCAGTTCCTAAATGTTCTTTAGATAATTAACAGGCTTTTTAATAGATACATTGTAATCTACCCAATAAATAGTATATTTCAGACAAAGCCCTCCTTGATCTTATTATTCCTAATAGAAATTTAGGATTTCTTCTATTTCGAATTATTTAAGTTCTTCGATTTTTATAAAGGGAGATAGAGAATTATATTATTCGGAAACAAAATTATTATAAATAAAATATAATAGATTTATATAAAAAATAAGATAATTCTTTATAAAAAGAGATAACTTTAATTTGTAAGTATAAATTCTGATAATTTAAAATATCTTAAAAAACCCTAAATTTTTCCAATTTAGTTTCTTTTGGGATTGTAATATTTGGATATTTTTAGCATTCAGTTATATAAGATCTTCGGGTTGATATTGGCAATTTGGGATACGATGAATATCCGTATTCTTTGAATGTCGGGCTTGGTTGGTAATCAGTTCGGTTTGTAGGTATTCAGAGATTAGCTTCATTTTCTTAACGAACTCCTTGATATTTTTAAATCCTGATTGATGGGTTAGAGCAATAAGCTCAAATCCTATTTGGGAATGGAATCTATAATTAATAAAGAATAGGGATAGATGGGAGCTTTTAGATCAGGTGAAGTTTATTGAGAATTTTGCAATCGGTAATTATTCAGATCAATTATCCTATAAGTATAAAATATACAAATATAGGTATTGTTTAAGTATAATATTAATTCTCTTAGTTTATCTATTAGTTTTAGGATGATAAATTATCGATAATTTGAAAATAGTTTTTAAATACTTATAAATATACTTCCAAAAATCGGATATAAATTAGATTTCTTGATTTAATATAATTGAAAAGGATAGATTATAAAGTTTTCAAATATACTTTAGAAATAAATGATTTATTTTCTCAGAATTATAGGTTTTATAATAAGGTAGAAAATACTTCATTTTAATCAATTAATCAATTATTATAAATATTATATTATATCCTAAACTTTTTGGAAGATAGATAATGAAATCGATTAATATATCTCTCCAAGTTTATTATAATATTGGAAGAGGATATAGGATTCCTTCTTGTCCTTTATGATTTAGAGTGGCTTAATGGTAGCTATAACAATTTCGTATCTATTAATTTATATAATTATAATATCCAAATTAATAATAATTATAACTTAATAATTCGAATATATAAGTATAATATAAATATCCAACAATAAAAAAATTATAAACTAATTGAAATAGTTTAGTTTTTAAAACATTATAATTAAATATAAAGAGCTTTTTTTAATAATATAACTATTTATTATTCTTTATATATTTAGCAAAAATAGTATAAGGATATTTTGAAGTTTTCCTTTCTAAAACTTTCAAAATCGATATTGATAAAGGATCAGATTTATAGACTTTTTTGAATAATATCTTTAATTCTTTAAAAGATTCAAATAATATATTAAGAATAGATAGGATAAGATTCTCGAAAACAGATAAGGTAGGAATCTCAAAAACAGATAGGATAAGATTCTTAAGAACAAACAGGATAAGGTTTTTAGGAACAGGTAAAGTAGGAATCTTAGAAACAAGTAGGATAAGAATCTCAGGAGTAGGTAAAACAGAAATCTCAAGAACAAATAGGATAAGATTCTCAAAAACAAATAAGATAGGGTTTTTGAGGATGGATAGGATAGGAATAAAATTCTGATAGGATTAATTACAGGTTATAATTACAAAGCGAATCTTTTTGGTTATAATAAATAATTGAAATGAATTGGAATCCTAATTTTTGGCTTTTAATATCATTTAGTTTTGATAAAGGAAATGTTAATCCCCTTCCTTAAATAAATCTTTTAATCTTTTGATCAGGATATCTGGTTTAATATTTTGTTTTCCAAGGTGATATATTATTCTAAAATTAAAACAAGAAAGAAATTTCGATCAATAAATTTAACAATAATTCAATAATTTAATTATTATAAAGTATTCCAGATTCTTATAATCAATAATTATTTGAATAGGAGAAGATACTTTTTCTAATTTAGGATGCTATTTTTCAAAACAATAAATAATAATTAACAATTCTTTATTGTAGATCTCATAATTGCACTTTATAATTAAATACTTTTTTAAAAAGAAGGTGATAGAATATAATATCCCTTCTTCATTAAATTGAGATATAATTTTGATAGAGATATAATCAGAAATATTAGTTTCTATAATTATATCCTTTTTTTAATCGAAAAATATTAATATAAAGACTGATATAAAGGCTTTTTTTAAATTCAAAAATGCTTTTTTATAAGAAGTATCCTAATTAAAAGGTATATCCTTTTGGATTAGATTGATTAATAGATGAATAATGATAGAGAATTCTTGAATAAAATATCGATAGAAATTTCCAAATCTTATAAAGATTTGTATATCTATTATATTATAAAGAATCTTTTATTTAAAAATAGTTTTGATTTTATCTAGATTTATTCTAATACTCTTATAATTTATTATAAGTTTAAGAAATTTGATTTCAGATTTCAAAAATTTATATTTCTTCAAACTAATATATAATCTAATTTTTCATAAAATCTCTAATATCTTTTGTATATAAATAATATATTCCAAACAAATTATATTATAGATCAAGATATTATCCAGATATACAATATAGAATATATTAAGATATTTTTGTAATATATTATTAATAAAATATTGAAAAATAATAGATACTTCAATTAATCCAAATAATATAATTAAACTTTTATGTAAACTAAATCGAGTATAAAAGATTATTAGATATTTTTATTCCTTTTTAATCCTTATATTATTGAATATAAAAATGATATCGATTTTAATAAAATACTTTATTTCTTTTAGATTATTTAGGGACTCCTTAATTAAAGGTAATAAATAACAATTCTTTATAGATAAATTATTCAAGGTTCGATAATCAATATAGAATCATAATCTTTTATTTAGTTTTTTGATAAATAAAATAAGTGAGGTAGAGATAAAGGAACTTAAAAAAATAAATCTTTTTTAAAGATTTTTTATTAGCTAATTTTTTAATATAATAAATTCCTTTTGGGATATAGAATAAAGAGATCTGAAAAGTAACTTTATTTCTTTCTTTATATAAATATTATAATTATAAAGATGATATAATAACAATTGATTGATGATATAAAATAAAAAGATATTAATTCAATTATGGAACTCCTCTGATAAATCGGAAGGTACAAGATCTTTTTTTTGGATTATAATATTATCGATTAGTTTTGTTGTGATTTGGAATATCTTGTAATTTCATTGAGCGAAAGTGGAGCAAGTTTTTATAGAAATAATAGTAATATCGATCCGGTGTAATATATTAGGATAGGACGAAAGGTAAGTAAGGCAGATCTTTATTAGGATATTTTGTAGGGTTTTTATATTAGATGATAGGGATAGGATATTATATAAATTCTAACAATATTTGTTATCAAATCGAAGGATATTTAAGATAAAATTGATATATAGATTATATTTTTTTAATTAAACTAATTCTAGGATAATAAAATAATAAGTTAATTTAGTAATATACACTTTGATTTATTTTTTCAAATAATTATTAATTTATAAATTTATCAGAATATAATTCTTGACTTGATTTTCAGATAGAACATTTCTATCGAATCCAATAATTTCGAAGAAAGCAAGTAGATAGTGAGTAATAATTCTTTTTACTTGTATCCAACTATAATTAGCGAATGTAAACCCTTTGTATTTGCTATTGATTATAGTATAAGTCAAGTAACTCTCAGTTTTCTGAGGGGATATAATAATAAACAGGATTATCAGATTTGTTTGATAGTTTTCTTTTTGTAGTGATAATCTTTGTATAATTGTAGCCGATAATTATATAATATATGATAAAATGATCTGAAGGTGTTTTACAATAAACAAATTCTATTTCCCAAATTGGAAAAGTTAGAAGGGGATAAGTTTTGTAAAGAGGTTAGATTAAGATAATTTGCTCTAATTTATATAGAATGATTATCAAGAGAAAAGATAATTTTTTATTATATAATCTATAATTTTATAATGAAAGTATTTGTTATAATCCTATTAATTAATATATCTTTGTAAATTAAGATTTATAAGATCTTCTATCAATAGATTGTTGATAAATATAATATTATGAGCAATTTGATATTAAGATTAAACAGATATATAACTAATAAGAATAGGGGTTTATATAATGAATCGGGGTGAAGATATGTTTGAAGTATATTTTATAAGAATAAATTTTATTAGATAAATATAATAATTTTTTAGGATTTATATAAATATAGTGAATATATTAGTATTATGGGTAGGGGGTTCGATAGTAATAAATTAGTTCTTCAATTTGTTAAATAAGGATTGCTTTAGTAATATAAGTAATATGCTATTATTATCAATCATTTTAACCTTTAATATTAATCTTTGAAATTTAGTGTAAAAGATATAAAAAGGTTGATTCTTTTATCCCAAATTAATTAGCAATTTACAAGCTTCAACTGATTTATTTGGATTTCCATAAATTCTTTCCAAGATTTATAATAAATCATTATAATTATTCAGTTTAACAAATTCTTTTTTGATATTATAAGGAAGAATTTGTGTTGTAGTTAATCTAATAAATTATTCTATTATATAAATTAAATATATATATAAAGAAGTATAATAATCTATATTAGCATATATTTTATTTTGTATTTGATTAACAAAATAATCAAGATCAATTTTTGTTCTATCGAAAGGTGTTGGGTTAGGGATTTTTTTGTTTAATTAAGATTTAGATATAATTAGATTTGTAATAAGTCCTTCTTCAAATCAAAAAGGAGAGATAATATAGAATCTGCCAAATACTGGGGTAAACTAAACAATGGGAATGAAGTAGTCTCAGGATAATTGTATAATCAATTTATTATTTTTAATTTGTTAATATATAAATAATCTCTTTTTTAATTATAATTTAAAAACAAGCCCTTGATTAGTTACCCATAGATTAATTATCTTTTCCTTTATATTCAAATAATATTTGTTTAGAGAGATAAAATATTGATATTATACTATAATGTTGTTTGTTATAACAACAATAAGATCTTTAGGCAGATTGGGATAACTTAGGGGTTATGAGTGATCCAACATTGTAGAAGTATCGATAATTTGAAAGGAGTGATATAATATTATAATATAGCAAAAGGAGTTTAAGGTAGGAAATTGTCACGAATCACGTTCATTTTTATAAAATAAATCTAATTACCAGTGTTTGAGCCACTTTCTTCGGGGGGATCCTTATCGATAAGGAATCCTAAGACAAATATTATCCTAGAACAAATGATATCCTAGGAAGAATAAGCTAGGCAATCATTGAATCCTAGGATAAGTATTCTAGGATATGATTCGTCCTAGGAAGATTATTGTAACGATACTGTACTAGAGGCAGCGGCTGCCTGAGGTTTCGTTGATTGGTAGTTGTAGGTTAAGGCTTTATCAATTGGATTCATTTAAAAGTGAAGTTGTTACTAGATCAAGTAGAATATAGGTAAACTAATTGATAACTAAGTTGAACATGAAGCTCTTAAACTATAAAACTATTCTGATTATATACTAATGAATATAATTTGGATAACTTTGGATAGACTGGATAGACCAGTCTATCCAAGCTATCTAGTCTATCCATCACATGATCTACTATTAACCCCAGGACACTAATCCTGGGACAATTCCAATCCTAGGATAATAATCCTGGGACAGATTTTATCCTGGGACAATAGTCCTGGGACAAATACCGTCCTGGGATAATAGTCCTGGGACGAATCATATCCTAGGACACTTGTCCTAGGACCCAATGGTTGCCTAGCCATTCTTCCTGGGACATCATTTGTCCTAGGACAATATTTGTCCTAGGATTCCTTATCGATAAGGATCCCCCTGAAGAAAGCGGCTCAAACACCAGTAACTAGATTTATTTTATAAAAATGAACATGATTCGTGACAATTATCCCAGAATAATATTCGTCCCAGAATAATTGTCCTAGAACTATTATTTCAGGATTATTATTTTAGGATTGGAATTGTCCCAGAATTAGTATTCTGGAGTTAATGATAGATTATATAATGGATAGATTAGATAGCTTGAATAAACTGATTTATCCAATCTATTCAAAATTATCCAAATTATATTTATTAATATATAATTAAAATAGTTTTATAGTTTAGGAACTTTGTACTCAATTTAGTTATCAATTAGTTTATCTATATTCTACTTGATCTAATAATAACTTCACTTCCAAATGAACCTAATTGATAAAGCCTTAACCTACAACTACCAACCAACGAAACCTCAAGCAACCACTACCTTCAGTACAGTATCGTTACACTTTAAGCATCCGTTTTGGTTAAGCTATATCAGTTACAATGGATTCTATTCAACAATCCACCGAACCAATTTCCTTCTCCTTTATAGGAGCCTCAGGACAGGCTGCCGCCAACATAGAGCCGAGACAAGCAATCTAAATATCCACCCCTAACCTATTTTATGGAGATTGTAGCAAACATCGAGCTTTTGTTATACAAGCTGATCTTTACTACATCTTTAATAGACACCTCTTTTCAATACTTATATAGAGGATCTTATGGCTAATCTCGTTCTTTCGAGGAACTGTGTTCAATTGGATCGAACCCTTCGTCAATGATTTAATAACCAAGGCTACCAATGGTCAACTTAATGAAAATATGAAATCTGAGATACATCATCTTTTTGATACTTATAAGTCATTTCGATAGGGTTTCGATAAAGTTTTCAGGGAAGTTAATCTTGATCATATAGCTGAAAGAATATTACAACAACTTAAACAGACAGGATCAGTTATAATCTATACTGCTAAATTCCAATAATATATCAAACATATTATATAGGATAATAATTATCTTAGATCCCAGTTTTATAAGGGATTCAAGGATATCATCAAGGATGAGCTAGCAAGAGCTCCAAAACCACCAAACCTTTCTAAATTAATCGAAACCTTCATTCTAATCGACAACCGTTTCTATGAAAGACGAATAGAGAAAAAGGGAACCACTCAGGAAAACAGAAAATTTTCTAAACCTCAGCGTCAGAACAGACGCTTCCGATACCTATGTAGCAGGAGTTCATCTTCAAAGAGATGACAATGGGAAACTACACCCAGTTGCTTATTACTCTAGCAAAATGGATAAAACAGAGCAAAATTACAATATCTATGAGAAGGAACTCATGGCTATAGTCAAATCGTTGAAACATTGGAGAATCTATCTCCAAGGGGCTAAATTCTCAGTAATCATTTATATTGATCATATAAATCTACAAACCTTCATTACAATTAAGATTCTGGATAATCGAAGATTGGCTCGATAAACTGAAGAATTAGCTGGTTTCGACTTGATAATCAAGTATATCAAAGGCAAAGATAATACAAGGACAAATACACTAAATAGGCCATCAGGGTATAAGAATGATAAAACCTATCAAGAGATAGTGATTTTGAAATCTCTTTTTAACGAAGACCTTATTCCGAACCTAACAGAAATTGTTGTTTTAGAGAATAAACCAATGGAAGTCTGGAAAAACAAACTTACAGACACACAATTGAATAAGGAAAATATCAAATGGCCTGAGCCACCAGTAATTGTAGATGGATTGATACAAATCGCAGGGAAAATTTGGTTACCAAATAATATTGCCACCGAATTCATTAAGGAGCAATATATATTGCTAGTTTATAATCATTAGGGAGTACGAAGGATATACTTAAGAATTAAGAGACAATATTGGAGTCTGGGACTTCAAATCATGGTCAAAAAAGTGGTCACCGAATATGATACTTGTATCAGGAACAAGGCTTTTCGCCATGCCCTTTATGGATAGATGCACACAACTGAAATATCACCTACACTATGGAAATCAATATCATAGGATTTCATAAGGCCGCTACCTAAATCCAAAGATTCAATAATAGAAGTAGAATATAATTATCTCCTAATCATTATAGATCGATTAATCAAGTACATAATACTAATACCATGCAAAACCATCTTGACTGTAGAAACCCTAACAATCATATTTCTAAAAGAAGTCATTGCAGTATATGGATTACCAGAAGAGATATTGTCCGATAGAAATAAACTCTTCACATCAAAATTCTGGATTGCTTTAATAGCATTATTGAGTGTAAAAAGGAAAATGTCTATAGCATTCTATCCACAAACGAATGAAGGGAACAAACAGGTAAACCAGATTGTTGAAGTATACTTCTATTGTTATATGAATTATCAACAAAATGATTGAATAGAATTACTACCTTTAGCATAATTTGTATACAATAACTCTACTTCAGAAACTACCCAAATCTCCCTGAATTATGCCAACTTTAGATACGAATTAATTGTATACTAGAAACCAGGTATTCTAGAAATAGAGAACCAATCTGCTATTATACAAATAAAGAAACTCAAGCAAGTTCACAAGGAAATAGCAGCAGAACTCAAGTTCATTATTAAAAGAAACACTTATTACTATAATAAGAAGCATAGTCAAAAGCCAATACTAAAGGAGGGGGATAAAATCTATCTACTCCGGAAAAACATTGAGACAAAGAGACCAAATGCAAAACTGGATTATAAGAAATTGGGATCATTCAAAATCAAGAAAATTAAAGGACCTTTGAATTATAAATTGGCACTATTAAGAAATATGAACATCTATTTAGTATTCTATATATCCTTGCTCGAATTAGCACTACCAAGAGCACCTAAAGTTCCTAAAACCGAAATTATATCTACTGATCAAAACATCAAATACAAAATAGAGAAAATACTAGATTACAAATATATTAGAAACAAAATCAAATATTTGATGAAATAGGAAAATTATCTGGACTCCGAGAACACATAGGAATTAGGGAAAGACCTCAAGCATCTTGAGAAGTTTGAGGATTTTCGCCAACAAAATCCGGATTTGTCCAGAAGAAAGAAGATGTAACGATACTGTACTGGAGGCAGCGGCTGCCTGAGGTTCGTTGGTTGATAATTGTAGGTTAAGGCTTTATCAATTGGGTTCATTTGGAAGTGAAGTTATTATTAGATCAAGTAGAATATAGGTAAACTAATTGATAACTAAGTTAAATATGAAGCTCCTAAACTATAAAATTATTCTGATTATATACTAATGAATATAATTTGGATAGCTTTGAATAGACTGGATAGATCAGTTTATCCAAACTATTTAATCTATTTATTATATGATTTACTATTAGTTTCAAAACATTAATCCTGGGACAATTCCAATCCTAAAATAATAATCCTAGGACAATAATCCTGGGACAATTTATTCTGAAATGAATATTATCCTGAGATAATCTTTCTAGGACGAATTATATCCTAAAACATTTGTTTTAGGATCCAATAGTTGCCTAACCTATTCTTTCTGAGACATTATTTGTTCTAAAACAATATTTGTCCTAGGATTCCTTATCGATAAGGATCCCCCGAAGAAAGCGGTTCAAACACCAGTAACTAGATTTATTTTATAAAAATGAATGTGATTCGTGACAGAAGAATCCAATACAGTTTATACAAATGGCGAATCTATTGAATACAAAAAAGAAGGATTGAAGGAGCCGGAACCAATCATAAGAAATTCAGAATCAAATTGATCAAATTGATCAAAAGGATCAGGAAGAATAATAGACATTAAAGTTGCAGCAATTTCTTTTTCTTTTTCTTTTTCGAATCTTTCCTTCTCCTCTAAAACATCAAGCTTATCCAAAGAATTTAAACCAGCCACTATCAATTTCTGCTCTCGTTCATTCAACAAACATTATTGTTTACGAAGACAAGAAATTTTGGCCATAGCTTCTTGAGATACTGTAAAAGCCTTAATCATAACCTCTTATAATACTACAAAAACTTTTTCCTTCTTTTCACAAAGTTTTTGTCTTTGACGATCAATAGAGGACCAATTGGAAAGAGTTAACATTTTGTTCCTTGACTTTATATCGCAAGTTTTCCCTTGGCAACAGTATTCAGCATATCTACCATTATTAAAGCCCGATTCCAAAGCGATACAACGACGATTGACCTTTTCATATCGAGTACAAACAACCATTTCGCTTCCTGTTCGTTCGATTCGATTACCAAGTTCCAATTGCTTTGTTTGTTTTTGAGTATATTGAGATAGTATATTACAAAAAGAAAGGAAAGAATATAAAGGATAGATATTGTAGATCTCATATTAATTATAAGTGATCGAGGACGATGCTTAGCCAGAAAGGGGATAGTGTCGCAAATCACGTTTATTTTTATAAAATAAATCTAGTTACCAATATTTGAGCCATTTTCTTCAAGGGAATCCTTATCGATAAGGAATCCTAGGACAAATATTGTTCTAGAACAAATAATATCCCAAAAAGAATAGGTTAGGCAATTATTGGATCCTAGAACAAATATTCTAGGATATGATTCGTCCTAGAAAGATTATTCCAGGATAATATTCGTCCCAGGATAATTGTCCCAGGATTATTATCCCAGGATTATTATTTTAGAATTGGAATTATCCCAAGATTAATATTCTAGAACTAATAATAGATCATATGATAGATAAATTAGATAGCTTGGATAAACTGATTTATCTAGTTTATTCAAAGCTATCCAAATTATATTTATTAATATATAATCAGAATAGTTTCATAGTTTAGAAGCTTTATACTCAACTTAATTATCAATTAATTTACCTATATTCTACTTGATCTAATAATGATTTCACTTCCAAATAAACTCAATTGATAAAGCCTTAACCTACAACTACTAACCAACGAAACCTCAGGCAGCCGCTGCCTCCAGTACAGTATCGTTACAGAAATGGGTCTCTCTTTATTGATAAAGATATTGTTTGAAGAATTATAAATTTAAGGAGCGGGGAGGCTTTCTAAATACAATTTATATAAGGGCTAATCCTTTTTAGATTTAATCCTTACCTTTCGATGATGTAGCTTTATTATAAACCATTATAATATAGGATTATATGATGGTCAGGATGGTCAGGATGGTAAGGATGGTAAGGATGACTAAGCACTATTCTTTATAGTCTAGTGACCCTGTGACATTTTCTATAAAGATATCTCCGTCTTTATCGATGTTTTCAAGAATGACCTAACTGATTATAATTAGGTTGCTAGGCTATAATATTGTAAAAGATATAATTATCGTTATTTAAATCGAGTCAATATTTGAAATAATAATAATACTCAAAATATTATAAGGTTTGTTGTTTAGATTATATAAAAATGCTCTAAACTCTTGAAGTAGATTTATAATTAAATATCAAATAGGGATTTAAAGTAATAATAATGATATAATACAATTTGTAACTAATAATATAATATACTAAATAATTGATCTTGAATATAAATCTTTATATAAAAAGAATCTTTCCTAATTATATAGATCTTTATATATCCTATTACTCCCATTAGATTTCAATCGATAAGATTAATAGGAAACTTTCCCATTAATCCTATTAGATTTATTTTGATAAGATCAATGGGACCACATAACCTAATATAGGAATTGGTCATTTTTACCATCCTTACCATACGTGACCCTATGTTGCAATGATTTGTAACAACCTGGTGATAAACCACGTTATACAAATTTGAAGAATTCAAAAATCTTAAATAACTTTTCAATAAAAATTATACGCGGGCTAAATACAATAAGGATTTATTACCACGAGGGTCTACCTTTCAATGCCGCATTTC
Source organism: Sclerotinia subarctica (assembly GCA_025389085.1). Taxonomy (NCBI): domain Eukaryota; kingdom Fungi; phylum Ascomycota; class Leotiomycetes; order Helotiales; family Sclerotiniaceae; genus Sclerotinia; species Sclerotinia subarctica. Next base: position 3,634,939 of record QRFI01000005.1, on the reverse strand, counting down.
ATATATCCCTGTATTGTTCTGCATGTGCGATATATCTAATATTATATCTTGAAAATGAGTTTTCGTCGCGCCATACATCACAAACCAATTTCCTTGCAGCCAGAGTTACGCAAGAGTGATTAGATCCAATATTTAACAATGAATTTTCCTTAGCTCTTCCTTTTGTGTAGATTTTTTAATTATCACGAACTCCTCATAAACTTCCATAGTCTTGAAGCTCTCTTCAAATTCATCAAAACTTCGCGCAAAAATATCCTGGCTTGATACCAAGTGTTAAAAATGTCTCAACTAGTACCCAAAAAGCTGGTAGGATCAAACACAACTACCTCTTCAACCCTCCCATTCCAATCCTCTAAACTATCTTCTTATATACTACTAGATAAAGGCACGCTCCGTAAAAAGATTTCCGCATCTGTGGCAGAAATCCGACAATCAATACAAGACTACAACCAGGAAATCAAAGATTATAGGCAGGAACAAAGAGATATAGAGGAGGTACAAGACTTCATGGACTTTCAATATTATATTGCATCGGAACAATTCATAGTCGAAGATAAGAAATGTGTCAAGGAGCTTAAGGGTAAAAAGAAAGAGCTAGAGCAAATAGATGTGAAATTTGTTCCTAGACTAGAGGAGCTGAACACAATAATCTCGAGGGATTATACAAATGGCTCTGAGTAACAGCAGGTTGAACATACGTAAAAGTGCACACTGAAAAGTAAGTTATTCTCTGGTTAAAACATACTTGTTACTGGCTCTCCAGGAGATAAAGCTTAAGAGACAACACTAACGCGACTATAGTAGATCTACATCGGTTCCTGGGTGCAAGGAAAATCAAGCAGCTTACAACCATTGGATATCATGGACTATAGCAATGGTTGTTTTACTTCGGACGGCGGTCGCTAGAGGCTGAAAATTATAGGATTTTGAAATTGATATGACATGCCATTATCCTTCGGCGAATCAATAACAGGTATTAAATACTTTGGTCTCATTCACATAAATTCTTTCACAAATATGTTCTTATTGATCCCGCCTTGGTCAAGTGAATTTTTCTTTAGCGAGTTTTTGCCCTCTTCAAGATGTCTATGTATACGTCTCACACCTCAAGTAAGAAAATCCCACTTCAGCTTTCTCTAGACTTTTGACATCGAAAGAAAAAACACAAATTTCTCTTCAAAATGCCTTCGGAAGCCGAGGAAAACAAATATGGAATCATGGATGTGAGTTATCTCAAGCCTTCCCCCCTCCCAAAAGACAGTATTCGTGAGAACACACTCCAAATCAAACAGATCACAGCCTCAGGTGTCATTACTCAAGCAGAGGATCATAAAGTCGAAGTTAGTCATGCACAATTGGGGTCTTCTCGAGTGCTACAAGTATTACTTGCCATCTTTGTACACGGAAGATTGAGTGAGGAGGAGAAGATTGAGATCCAAAGAAAGACATACATGCCCCATACAGCTGCTTTCGCTTGCTTGACGGGTAACACAATTTGTGTCCACTAGGATCTACCTTCACTTTTCGCAAACATGACTAACATTTTTCCTCTAATAGAAGCCATCTAAAGTTCACAAAAACAACATCACATTCAATTTATGAGTTGCGGGAAAGGACATACATGAAATGAGACACGACATGCGTTGAACATATAGTCAATTGGCCCTATGGCAGAATCAATATCCGATGACCACTCGTGCTCTCTGAATTGATCTGGGTGACATACCAAATACTTTAAGTGAATAAAAACAACATTTTCAATATTATTTCAGCTTCAAGCAGTGAATATATTAGAAACAGTTTCTTATCTTACCTATGACTGGCATGCCGGAATTCGTGACATCAAATCTTCCAGCCATATTTAGACCCTACACTTTCTTCTAAAATCCATACACTTTCCTCAAAAGCTCATCATCACACTGGAAACCAACTCGGACTCTCTAAACTTCGGAACCTATCTTCACTATCTCTTCTTCAATAAACAACCTCATTTCGCCTCAAAAATGGCTGACCTCAACCTCAGTGACTTCGTTCATCGACTGACAAGGCTCGTAAGCTTATTTTGATCTTTTCCTTGTCTACTCTCGCATTCAAAACTAACTAGATTCTTCTTCCTCTTAGATTCTAAGCCTTGCAAGTCTGCAAGACGGAGCGACCGACGAGTCACATGCCGAAATCGCAAGGCAGGTTGAAGAAATGAGGGACGAGATTAATCGAAGAGCTGCAATTATGGAGAGAAGATTTGCTATTATGAGGGCACTTTCCGCTCTTGAGAACCTGCGAGATATAGTCGAGGAGGCTAGAGAGTAATTCGATGGTATTATGAAGAGCAGTAGTAAATGGGATTGAACTTTTCAGCGATACGGTTCAATTATAGGGCCACAACGTCGATCATTCTATTGTTACTTGAGAGTTATTTATTTGCACCGAAACATCTCATCTTCACAACGTCTAAGTCTCAACAAAATCTTTTCTTTATAAGTGAAAATTCCCATAATAACTTGCAACTACCTTTCCGATAACCCAACTCTCTCCCATATCAAATATGGACGCCGCTGAGCTGCTGCTTATGTTAGCAGAGCTAGTAAGTTTCACATTCCTGCTTCCCAAAATTCTCATAATCAGAGCTAATCAGGAACTATTTCCACCAGAGGCAATTAATAAGAGAGATACAAGATTTATTGGATATCACCAATGGACATATACGCGATGCAGGCACGGATCCTCAAACAATGCCGAGGGTTAATCTAAGAAGGGTGACAATCACAGCACGTGTAACTCTTCGAGACTGCAATGGAAAGGGATTTGGAAGGGTGGGAAAGTAGAGGGGAACAGGGACGGGGGTTTAAGCTCATTCAATACTTGATTTGCTTCCGAAATAGCAATGTCTATTATGTGGAGGCGCATGTCAAGGGCAGATATGCGGGCTGTGGTTTCGGCCGGGGCAAAAGTTCTAATGTTGCATGAATCTGATCGTACAGAAACGAATCTTTTTGTCTCTTACTTCTACGTGAGCAAATGTTTTATTTCTTAGAAGCTTAATGACGGTGAGTGGGTGCGTAAGTTGGGTGCCAATGAAATGCGGTATTAAGTGATATAATATGACAAGTAATTGATGACAAGGAGGAGCAGGAAGAAGAACAATTGAAGGTAAAAGCTGGCTGGAGGCTTTTACGGAGTTACAGGCTTCAACACGCTGAGGCAGATATGCAACAAAAGTTTTTAGTTTCCTACCACGTGCGTGTCTAGTTAATTGTAATAAATCTAATATAGCGGATTTTTACCATTTTAACTCCAAAAAACTCAACAGTACATCAGTGAAAGAGAAAGAGCATCTGAGAAATCTTTGCACTTTCATTAGTTAAAGTCTTTGTAGAAACTAATCGCAATTTTCATATGATGGATTTCGATCTATGGCTCTTGACGCTAGTAACTCGCTTATGGTACGCTAGTGGGCGTTGAGTAGCTTAGGTTAGATGGTTCTCGATTCTCATAATACATCATGATCTTTTTTGACAGTCTCAATATTGATTCTTAAGCCACAAACTACCTGGAAGACTCTTACTAATAGGAAATGGAGACTTCTGAGCCTATGATACATTCTGAATCCAAGACCGTAAAAGTCGAATCAGTAGCCCTGATATAGGGACATCTTCTGAACAGAAAATATATTGGATGATACTCTCCTACTTCTTCTCTCGTATTTTAATACGCAAATTAGTTATTCTGCTAACTTTTTTTTTAGTTCGCATAAAATCGTTCATGCTGGAAGAAAACGGTTAAGGCAGATAAATTAGCTATTTCGGAATATGAAGAGGAAATTCATGGACACCAGCAAGAAGTTCAAGAACAACATAAGATATGAGAACGTGACCTGATTGTACAACGTCAATACCACTCAAGAGGCTGTCAACAAACTTGTAAAATTTAAAAAGAATGTTCAATCGGCCGGAGAAACTCTTCAATCAAAATTTCAGATACATGAAAATCTAGCCCGCAGTTACAAGAGCAATCTAAGCCGTACATTGGAGTATTTTCACCACTATATGATCAAGTATTGTGACTGAAATGAGAATAGAAGCCCCAAAAGACAACTTTCTTTATTATTAAGAATATGGCGATTAAAAGGTTGGAGGAGTTGAGGAAAGAGAGATCTAGGCAAAAAGCGCGAGGTTATGTGTTGTAGCATAATTTATCTTCCACTTATTGCTCTCTTCACATCTAAGAAATAATACTAACCCTCTTGTTTTGAACAGGCCAAAGGAGTTATAAAGTATCAAGCATTAAGCTGTCTCCGGTACAGACAAATACTATTCATAGCAGCTGGCTCCGAAGAATGCTTCTGAAAGTGAAAATAAATTCTCAAATCCATCTCTATCGTGATATTCACTAAATCTACTCTATCCCCATCAACTTTTCTTAGTATTCTCTGGCTCTCTCCATTTCTCCACATATCCAACCCACCAACACCTCGCGGTCAAGGACTCTTCGACCCTCCAAACACAAACACAAACTCCAGGTTCAGATCCAAACTTGATACTGCCTTCACACTCCAAAATGTCTCGGAAAAGAGCCGCTTCTCAAATGAATGGAACATCTGAATGAACCGGAGATAACCCCCTCAAGAGAGTAAGTAATTGTATCTCTCATTTCTCCACATGTTCATACATATATATAGATTCATGTACTTACTTTCTGTGCAGGTAAAAGCGATGCTCGAAGAAAATGAAAAAAAGGTCGCATTTAGTAAAAACGAAACTGAAGAGTCTGTAGACCTCATTTTCCGGAATTAAAAAGCCATTGAAGTCTATGAATATTATATTAAAGTATGGGAAAGATACATTCAGAGAGACAGATAATATATTCAAGGACTTCAGCAAACGAATCAAGAGTACAAGGAAGATATTGAAAAGAACAGACTAGAGATTCTGGAGTTGAAACATGAAGAGGAAGCTCTCAAGGTAATTAAAAAGGAAGGAGAGGCACGTGAGAAGAGATTGCATGAAGCTGTGAATAGGAATTTGACGAACTTTTTGAAACGGGCATTGGAGAAGGTGGGTATGTCACCAGAAGGAGATCGATGGAGACGAGAAGGTGACTGTAGGTGGAGATGGAAAGAAAGCTATTTCGGAAGTTGAGAAGGCGACTACCGGGGAAGAGGATATGAAGAAAACTGAGGGCGATGAGGAGAAGAATATCAAGAAGGAAATTTGAACCCGTTTGCTGCAATGTAAGCAACAACCCTTCATTCCAACTTATATCATTACCTCTTATTTTAAAGTACTAATATCATTATTCCTTCAGATATTTAGCCTCAATGCGTTCGGAATTGGGATGGGGAAAAGGGGAAGGCTTATAGTTATTAGGCGAATATGACTACAATGCTGGGATCTCATTGTTCAAAATTTCATCCTATACTATACCGGCAAAATTCATGAACATTGAATTCAATCTTGAAAAGTGAAATATGTGTTAGCACCATTCACTCAAGTTCCTCTTGTGGTATTCACTCAGTCAACCCCATTTCTATCTGTCTTCTTCGACAAACCTACTACTGTATCTTTTGTTTGCTTCAACCTCACATCTTGCCTTCTTCGTAATCTCTTCAATATATCACAACCTCTTCAACTTCTCACAACAACAACCTCAAATCAAAATCTGATATCTTGCACGTCGCAACTATGCCACCAAAAAGAAGAGCGTCTGAGATGACTGGAAACTCTGAAACTGCGGAGCCCGGCCCTGTACAAATGGTAAGTCACCTTGAATTCCTCGTCCTTTATATATACATGTGTGTTTTTTCCAAACCTAGAATAACTCGGAAAAGATAATCTCCAGATCAAAGAGGCTCGCATATGGAAGGAAATGGCCATCGAAGAGTATTTTCAAAGTAATAGAGAAGCAAGGAAAATCATCCTAGAGAATGAGTCGAAAATTGAAGAACTCAGAGAACACATTGAACGACTTGAAAAGCTCAACCTTAATCATGAACTATAAATGAACATGAACGATCAGAAGGTCTTACACTTACAAGACAAGGTAGCGGATTTGATAGATATCGAAGCGGAAGGAGAAATACTCGAAAGGGAACTATTGTTTACTGCAAAGGAGACTCTGAATAACAAGATGCGCGGTATGCTCAGAATATCACCCTTCTGTGATGAAATATTGCTGCAGACGAAGTTTGAGGCGGATTCAAAAAGCAGAGCAAGAAGAGGGAAGAATTAAAGCTATTGGTTGTAGTGCAAGTCTTTACCCTTCAATCTTACTCCATTTTTCATTCCCCTTAGCTTCCACAAATCAAAACTCACACTATCTCATCATAGATCCCCAACATCGAAACCGAGGATACTACGTGCGAGATAGGGTCCCAGAATACAGGCTTGATCATGGATAAGGAGTGACAATATGGGTACAGCCAAAGCAACAAGATCCCACGTTCTCCTATCTCGCAAATCATAACATCAGATAACTTCCATCTGCATCGAACTTCCTCGCTTGAAACCTTGATTTGGTGCAGTGAAAGCAAATCGTCCAGTAGTATAGCGGCAAAAGTTCGCTCACATACATAACTCAGGTAGTCGAAAGCCTTTACGAAAAACGTTTCTAATGATTTGAGCTGAATATGCATCTCACTCTTCGATCAACGTCCATTCCCTAAGAAACAAAATGCACTTACCAAAAGTACTTCTCATTATTTTTGATCTTCCTGTAAGGATAAGTATGCTTAAAATGGATCAAATTTAACTAGTAAGAGTACTTTCTGCAAGTACTTCAAAATATAATTTTGAATTAAAAATTAATTTTAAACTAAAACTATTAATACTGAATTAAAATTGTCAATGCTGAATTAATTTTAAGCTAAAATTATGAGTTTAAAATTAAATCTCTTTGAAATGATTCTATATTTAAATAATAAAGATTATTATATTATTAAAATATTCTAATAATAAAAAAATAAAATGAATGAACTTAAAGAAAAAATTATTGAATAATTTATAAATGAAATATTAATTAAAGATGCTTAATAATAATTGAAAGTGATTAATAATAATTGGAGGTGATTATTAATTAATATAGATAACCTTACTTTTACCAAATAAGAAATAAGATTATATATACTTCTTATAAATACTATACTTCAAATTTTAAGAGTCTCATTTTTGAACACTTCCTTATATAAATCTAAGTATATAATTTACTTTATATATATAAATATTTGTGAACTTCTAATAAGAATATATAATATACTTCAGGTAAGTACATTTTGCTTCCTTAGGGATTGGTCTGAACGCCTGACATCATCAAGAGTCTCTTGATCAGGGGATGATTGCTTAGGAATATATCCTCGCCTATGGTCCAATACACATCTCGCTGTCCTCGCTTAACCAATTGTTTACCAAGTATAGGTCAACATCTTGTTACCACCTCAGAGACATCCATCATTCATTACCTACATTGCGCAAATTCATCCATTGAAAGTAACAAGAATCAGAAATAATAAAATTTCCCTGTAGGAGAACTGATTCATCCAACCAAACATTCACTGATCGAAACGCCGTTATTTCACTTGTCTTGTTCACCCCTCCCCTCGTCTTTTTGAGCTCTTACTCCCACTTCTTTTAGTCCACCTTCATATCAAAGTTTGATTTTTTTCAAATCCAAATAAATTTGAACTTCAAAGCCTTACACAATAACAACATTTTTGAAATCACAAATAAAACCCAATAATAACAAAATGACACAATGTTACAAAAATTCCAAAAAAAAGGTAGTAAACTCAATCTATTCCAACCACACTCACTCACCTACCCCTAATACTCCTAATCCTCCCGCTTTTTCCCCATCCATATAGCCCACAAACAACCAAAGAACCTCCTACTCCTCTGAATCTAACGATTCCAATCTAAAATTACATATCCCCCCTATCCATCCATCCAACAATCCATACAAACCTACACAAACAATAAGCCCATCAAATAATCCACCAAAAAAAAACCTATATTAAAAATCTTCATGACCAAGTAACCCCCCAGAAACATTTAAGATCCTAATCATACAACTCCCCCAGCACTCCCAAATCAAAAAAGAAAACGCAAAAATTTCAAAAACTTCAAAAACTTACAGAAACCTACAGAAATACAGCTCAATCTCACTGCAGTTGACAACAAGGAGAACAAAGATTGACAAAAAAAAAACAAAGAGATAGTGGAACAACAAGCTGCTACTATCACAGCACATATTAAACGAAGCGGGGCTTTGAGGAGGAGATTTGACTTAAAGAATCTAATCTTACCTACCTAGCTTCAACAACGGTGTGATTATTAATTAAATCTGTACTTTAAATAAGCTCTCAATATATATCATAACACAACACACCTCACTGTAACCCAAATATCATATCAAAGAAGAATAATCACATATCTAGTATTTACCTATCTATCTAGCGACATCCAACAGCAAAAGATTAATATATTCATGCAAAAAAAATCCAACAGAAAACTTTCTCTCGGATAAAAATCAAAATCACATATGGGTATCCAATCCGTGCCCTATTTGCAATTTCCCTTCCAGATGCCAAATCTTCCAGTCCTTCGTTTCTTCCTTCCCTCCATTCCTTACACCGTACGCCAAAGCAGACAGAATGATATATTTCCATCCCATTATCCCCCCAATCCATAAAAAAACAAGGGTTGACCTTCCTTGACGCTACCCCAGACCATTCGAGTCCCACCAAACAGCTTTCAACCTAACTTCTAATCACTATTAACAACTCTCAATGTCCTCCTCGGATTCATCACCACATTAAAGAAACTGGGTTCTCTATCCCCCAATAGATCCTCCCATCCATTCCATTCCCCACCATTTCTCCTTCCAAATCCTTCCTTCATTCCCATTCCATCCACATTTTCCTTCCACTCCTTCCTTCTTTTCTTCTTCATTCCATCCACTTCCTTCCACTTCCACTTCCACTTCCACTTCCACTTCCACTTCCACTTCCACTTCCACTTCCACTTCCACTTCCACTTCCACTTCCACTTCCACTTCCACTACCTTCATTTCCAGAACCTAAAAGGCCCCCTCCTTCAGACCTCACACTGGGAGTCTGTACTCCACCAGTTCCACTAATATCAGTCCCAAACGGACCTAACATTATAGCATTGCCAGTTCCTACCACTTTCTCACCATAATGTCCACCCCCACTCGATCCATCTGAGGCTCTAAACATTCTATTCGTGGGAACAAAAGCTGCCCTTTGAGATATCGCCACATGATCTTTGTACAGCTTCAACTGTCTCCGGTATAACCAAGTACAAAATGCAAGATATCCAGCTAAGAAGGCTAACGCGGCGGCAATGACGCCTGCGATAATAGCAGCTTTATTTGCTCCTTTTTTGGCTGTATCAGCAAAAGGTTTTGTGGATGAGGTAGGTGTAGCTGTCGATGTTATCGTGGAACGAGATTGAGTTACGGTGAAAGTAGGCGGCTTGCCGGTTGCTAGGGGACCAACAGTAGCTGACCCGACAGCAGGCGTACTAGCTGTTGCACCTCCAAGGGAAGAACCACCAATTACCGATTGTACGATGTCAGGAACGGTATAACCGGTAGAGGCTTGGACGATATCTGAGTCTTGATCTGATGAAGAGGAAGATGAAGAAGAGGACGAAAGTGCTGTGAATGAATTGGTCCATTGAAGAGACGATGCATTGAAGACGTATATGCCAGGACTATCACACGATATATCTGTTCCCACGTAGCCACCAACGACTACAATTTGTCCATCCCAGAGATTACACGTGTGGCCGGCTCGGGCTGCCGGCTGAGATTGATCAAACATATCAACTTGAATCCAAGTGAAGGATGGGATTGTAAGAATCCACATATCTGAATATTGAGTTTGGCTACCATAAGGAATGAGGTTTTGTCCTCCGTATAGATAAACGTTAAAGCTACTACCGTCTGGTGCTGCGGCAACCACAGCGCAAGGGTTGACACGAATGGGAGGAGTTGCTCCGGAGGTGCTCTGCTTGTACCAAGTACTACTCGCAATGTCATACACATCGATGACATTCATCTCTGTCTGATGGATGTTAATACTTCAACTTACAATTGAGATCTCATTACTTACAAACGTCGCATTAGTACCACCGGCCAATCCAAGTAAAAGCCCATCAACCCCCCATCCAGGGACGTATACCAAAACTCCATCAGCTCTTTCTGTAAAGCCAGCATCGTCTTGCAAACCACCTTCTGTAATATTTCTGTACACACCACCAGAGCCTGCCCCTCTCGTAGTTCCCAATGAAGTCACTCCAGCATTCGTATATCCAGGATGAGTGAACTCCAGAAGACTCTTCAGATATATTCTAGCAATTTGATTTGACCATCCAGGTGTTGTGTACATATCTAAATATTGAGCGTTAGTTTTAGTCATCAAATCGTCCATCCATAGGAGTAGTGAAAAGCACACGACACTAACCCAAATGTCCACCAAAATACCAACTCCTCCCCAATTCTGGAACACTTAATCCTGCACCCTCCGCCGCCCGTTGAACATCCGCCGGCGCAACATCTGAACCATTGCCTGCCGCTGTTCGCGGATTTGAGAATTCAGCCCAGGTCGACGATGCAATGTCATATTTCCACGTTGCTACTGCTGAAGGAGAAGTTGGTGGACTATCTGAAAATTCCCCTCCATACAAAAATAATGAGTCATATGTATGCCAGAGAGAGCCCATAGCAACTGCTGGAGGACCGGATGGTTGTGGTAGGCCGGATAGAACTGGTGATGCGATTTGCCAGGTCTTGGTGAGATCCAATTTTAGGAAGTTGTTGTCTGTAGGTGGTTAATGCTGTCTCTGAATACTATGTAAGTAAAGTCTTACTCCAAGTATCAGTAGTTTGCCCACTCCGCGTGGTCGCTTCTCCTCCATATATGTACAATGTTCCGTTGACATTTGCAGCTAAAATTCTTCAATTAGCCATGTATCACCATATCAAGCAACTAGACCAAACCATACTCATATGACTCCATCTAGTACAAACCGAAGTAGGGCTATTCGCCCTCCCATCAATCATACCCCCATTATCCATCAATTCTGAAGCCCCTATCACCCCCGCATCGGCACCATTTCCTTTCACGACATGTATATTATTTTGCTGCCTTCCTGTATATCCAAACGCAGGCACAACCACTCCGATCAAGAATGCGAGCAACGCAACTCTCGGTATTGTAGAAAAGGCCGTACGTGTATTCGAAGTCGCAATTATCGGTGTGCTAGTCTTTCCAAACTTTGCTGCCCTCGGCGCATCGTGCGGTTCTTCATTTTCTCTCTTTTCCCCTGAAACTGGTGAGGCATATATATTCGTCGATGTTCCACCCCGCATACCCCTCGTCCTTAAACTATTGCCAATAACAGCAAACCCCTCCCCCAAACTGTTAACATCCACTCTCTCAATGAATTCATCATCCAATCCCTCCTCCCTAAATCTCGATTTCCTAACTGCTCTGACCCTTTTTCCACCAGCTCTTTCTGCCACATTCGCCGGGCCCGCAAGGCTGCGAAAAGGTATATGAATCGTCTTCGACCTATCAATTGTAAAACCACTCATATTCGCTCGATCCTTTCGTCACCAAAACTCCTAGAGAATCCAAAAACACACCGCACAATCGTATCGTACTGGTATAACCAGAAATGCACGAACCCAAAACTCCAAAAGATATAAATAATTAACCATCAAATCAATCTGGATCAAATCATAAGACACATAAAGACCCACTGATATCTTTCAAAAATATTCATAAAATCCCTTTCTGTGGGAAGAAGGTAGAGTGAGAAGAATTGGCATACACGAGATAATATTTCTCCAACTATCCAAATACCAAAATACTCAAACTGCACAAAGTAGTACAGCACCTACATGATCATCCAAACCTCGGTCCCGTCAACGTTCTCACATCATACCCGATTTTCAGGCTTTTTTGGCCACTCTCTCGCCAGGTGGCCCTGCAAATATACCCTTTAAATGTGGTTTTAAAGTGGTGAATTCACAAGGATTTTCGATAGAAATATTCGATATTGATTGGTGAATGTGGATGGAATTTGGAAATGGAAAAGCAGGTTCTTTCTTACAATGTTCGGGACGTGCTTTTAGCAGCAAATGAGCTCTTTTTCTAGAACTGGGGAACAATCAAGGGGGTCGATAAATTTTAAAAAGCCTTAAGAGGAAGTTTTTCACCAATGATTCTTGCTGTCGAAACATTTGAAGATATTTCAGTCATTCACAACTAAGTACGATATGATGATTACAGTATCAACACAATCAAGGTTCACTCGACAAGTACAAAAACAGAAAATTAATTGTTTCATTGCTCTCATTGCTCATTTTACCATCCACCTACCCCAACCCATAGGGAAATTTCACGCCCACCAACCACAAAATCCTTTAATTCGCTTCGGTCCGAAATATTAGACGCCTAATGATGTAGTAGTACAATCTGCAACCTTTTGGGTGCAAGTGAAGTCATGTTAGCTCATTAATCGGCTTACAACTCCTCCTTGACATAATCGCCAGCCTTTTGTGCGGCTTCACCGGCACGGTTAGTAGCATAAGTAGCTCCCTCTTTCACAGCATCAGCAGCCTTCTCGCTTTGATAAGCAGCTTGCTTGCGACCAGATGCAGCACCAATGGAGAGTTGATCCAGAACCCATTGTGCCCCATTGGAGAGTTTAGCCCAGAGAGTACCTTGTGGTGTGGTAGTCCCTGAATATTGTTAGTGATCAATCGCAACTAGAGGGGATGATAATTTCTCACCATATTTAAAGTAGTTGGCTTGGTTGCGAACGTAAGCAACGAGTTCGTTCTTGGTGCTTCCTTGTGGAACGGGAACACCATAGCTGTCAAGATAAGCCTTCAAATCTGAATCAGACCAAGTCTCGAATGTAGCGTCTTTAGCTGCGTCAGTCTGTTTGGCAAGATAGGATGTGACGCTCGCATATGTGTCACCACTAGCCTTAGAAGCGGAAGAATAGGAGTCTTGTGCAGCGCGGACAAGTTCATCACGGGTAGCTCCAGATTTCTCTGATGCCTTTTTGGCAGCAGCATCACCAGTCGAGGCGAGGTAAGCTCTTAGGTTATCCAAAGTCCAGGTATCAAAAGTCCAAGCAGACCACCCAGTAGCAGCCTTGTGTTTATTTAAACGAACTGCGGCGAGGATATCATCCTTCTTTCCTGATTGTGGAACGGGGACGCCTCTGGCATCAAGAAAAGCCTTCAGGCGGGAATCGCTCCATGATTGGATAGCAGCGTTAAAAGCATACTCAGACTTAAGTTGAGCATCGTCAGTAGCTTTTGCATATTGATTTCCAGCAGAGCTAGTAGCAGCGCCAAAAGCGGATGCTCCAGATGAGCTTGCCTTGCTTGCAAAATTCTTAGCGGAAGCGCTAGCAGTATCTCCAAGAAGTTGGGCCTTATGTTTACGTGCGATAGCCAATAACTCCTTTCTTTTGCTTCCTTGGGGAACCTTGATACCATTCTTGTCGGCCCATTCCTTAATTTCTACACCTTATTAGCTTGGAGTTTGGAAGAAGGTGAAGAACAAACTTACGGGAATCAGACCACGCGTTAAGAAGTTGCTCACTCAATGACTCGGTGGCAGCGGAAGCTGAAGCGGAGGCAGATGCTTGGAGATCGGCACTCCTAAGGCTAGCAACACGAGCATTACGTCGTACGGTAGCGATTAACTTATCACGAGTAGAAGGTTGAGGTGCTGGGACGCCATGGGTATCAAGCCATTCCTTGAGGTCTAGGAAGATGTTAGTTTGTGAACACAAAAAGCATATTCAAGTAACATACCGGACTCCGACCAAGTTTCGTAAAGCCAGTTACCAGGATAGGCAGCAGTCTCGCCAGCCTTTTTTGCAATAGAATCATAGTTGGAACGAATCTTTTGGAGAATACTGTCTCTTCTCCTTGGGTGTGGAACGGGAATGTGATGGTAATCAGCAAATGCCATAAGTTGAGAATCTGTGAGGTTGTTAGCGAAGTGGTGAATACAATCCCCCTGCTTTAAGCAAGCTTACCAGTCCAACTATCAAACACCCAATCTCTAACATTTGACCAAGCATCCTCTGCCTTGTCTTCCGCCTCGTACCAATAAGCCTTGACTTGGGAGATCAAGCCATCCTTATTGCTTTCGGCAGTATCCTTAGTCTCAACACCCTTTTGTTTCAAGTAAGAGGTGAGTTGCTTGGTATCCCATTCATGATATGGCGATGCAACCTTAGTTTGCCAGTTCTCCTTTACCAAGTTTTCCAAATCTTTACGATCGGCAGGAGTTGGGTATGGAATGTTGTTATCTGAAAGCCATCTCTCAAGTTCAGTCTCGTGCCATTTGTTATAGACTGGAGGGAGAGTACGTTAGCAGGGGCAACAATCAAATGTAAGACGGGAGACAAAGCGATGCGTGCAAGCCATAATTCAGCAACAAGGTCCCAATCTGGAAGCTATGAATGGCTTTAAGCACTTCCAAGCTCAAGGAAGCTTGAATGTAGCGAATTGATCATGATTTAAATCAGAAACCATGAGAAGAAAGAACGTACCAGCGTTGCTGAACCAGCTACTAGCTATCGTGACTTCAGCTGCCAAACCCAGCACTAACAGCTGTGAGAAGAACTTCATCTTCTAGGATGAGCTTTAGTATTCCTATTATTCTGCGGTTGTGAGTATCGTTGCAAAGTTGAAAGAACCCAAAAGGAATTCGCGGGTATGATTTTGAAAGATTTGTAAAAAGAGAGATGATTTGAGGTGGGAGGGGTTATGTATGATGGATGGGTATTGTATTGTTGTGATGATGATGTTAACCAGTAACCAGTACAGAAGCAAGATGTGGCTGGAGTAACCTTAAAGCTTCCGCAAGCAAGAACTGTGACGTAGCTTTTCTTTAATAACCAATCGATTGATGTGTACGAAGCAAACAAAGCAGCTAAGTATTTTGTTCCAAGGTAATTGGTTGATTAACATAGAAAGGAATGGAAAAATCTAGATTTTCCTTGATGGAAAAGTTGGAATGATGGGATGGGATTGTTTAGCATCATCATTGAGATTCTCATTTTTACGCCTCTTTTTCTCCTCACTCCTCAGATGTTTGGTTGATGTTGATGTCATACCGGGATAATTGTGGATGGTGTGCTCAGATGTGGCTTGAAAAGCTTTGCACAGGATGCACGGACCAGAATATACACTTTGACATCTTGAAAATGTGGGGTAGCTATGGATGCGAGCTGCTACGGCCACGACCACGGCGAAGTGTGAAGTGAGTGAAGTAGAGTGAAGTGTAAAGTTAGTATGAAGTCTGAATGAACTGAATGAACTGAAACCTTCATGTTGAATATTCATATTTCCGCGTCTAAAAGGACAATTGACTGTAAGTCGATCTATGGTAAATAAATATCAGGGAGAGCTTCAAATGATGAAAGTTTGCAAAAGCTTCTCAACGCACTTGTAAGGATAACAAAAGATCCCAGTAAAGGTTAATTAGCATCTGCCCTTGGTAACGATTTGAGAAATTGATGAATTGAAATTGAAGTTGAAATTGACCTCAAGCAATGTTTGTACAAATTATCGATATGAAGCATCGTCGTCACAAACCCAACATATTATAGCATCCACCTCACACATTTCCTATCTGCCCCTCGAAAACCTATGCCTAACAATCAATTAGCTTCAAATCATGAATCTTGTTCCGACACCAGAGAACTCACAACGCCAAAGCCTCTAATCAATCTCATCCTCAAGCCTTTTGTGAGGCTCTATCATGACCCTTCTTAAACTCCCTGTTATGCTGCTCAACCTCAGCTTGTTTGCTCGAACTCTCCGGTCCCGGCTGGTCCTCCGAATGAATCTTGGGTGAAGCTCCGTTGACACTTTTATCCTTCGGATTGGTATTCTTACCTCCATCTCCCTTGATGGAACCACCCGTTGGGCTGGATCCAGTCTCCTTTGCTTCCTTTGATCTTGATCCCCCAGACTGAGCCGATGCATCTTCAGGGGATTTTGAACCACCCGAACCACCTTTCGTTGGCCCAGCACCAGTTCCTTGTCCTTCAGAAACGGGCTCTGGACCAGGATGCTCTCCTTCATGTTTTGTGGTATTTGAGGCTCCTTGGTCTTGTGGATTTTCCCCCACCGGATCGCCCTTTCCATCTCCGTATCCCTGAGTTGCTGCGCGAAGTGGAGTAGAAGAGAAAGCTCGCATAGAGGTCGGTTGACGGTATCGAATGGTTCGCATGGAAGCCATTGCGCGTCCGGCAGAATGAAGACATCGAATAGAAGGCATGATGAGAATTGAGCTTGAATGATGAGAACAGTAGAACTTTTTACTACTTTGCAATTGAATGATGAAGGAGAAGTATTCACGGTGCGAGAGTTCACCTATCTGCAAACATTGGACTAGCTACCATTAGTCATTACTAACCTTTCGATCTATACAATAGTGGCTACATTTGTTCAATTACATCATGACCTTGGCTTTTGATCCGGTTGGCGTCCGGCATCTCAACTTCCAAGACAGATCGGCACGTGATAGTTCTACCTAGTACCCCCCCAACCGCTCAAGGTGTGGAAAATCTGTATCGACTAAAATATCGACTACAGGGAAGAGCGTATAGGCAAGCATACCAAAATTGTTCATCAATGATTGCTTCTTAGTGCTTCAGAAACACCATACTCATGGTGCTTTCGCGTATTTGTCTGATACTCCTTCGTTACCCTCCTTAATTCGCCGGGTTGGGTCACGGATCTGATACTGCTCGAAGACGAATAGATAGCGATGTTTTTGGTCGAGGGTTCTCGCACGGTTTGAGGACTTCCTAACTTCGAAGGAATAGCTCCGTGCTAAAACGGTCTTTAGTGTAAAGTAGTATGAATGTTAGTATCGAGTGATGTACTGCCTATCATACTGTTGACTCAAGATACCACCGGTATTTTTTGTTGGTATATCCAACCTAGATGTAAAGTTTCTCAAACCTATACTTTACTGGGTTCATTATGGCAAGTACTTTTGTATGGAAGACGGTTCTCAATACGCAATCTATTTGCCAACTTGCGAGTCACTAGCTTTCCAAGGAACCACTCCCTTTTTGTACACAGGTTTGTTTCTTTTCAACATCTATCACTCGACACCTTGGCCGTTCCTTAATATCACTGTCTTCTCATCTCATCAGTACTTCCTTTATTTTGCTTGCGAAACCGCCAACATGAAGTTTTCATCCGTCGCCGTTCTCGCAATTGCTGCCAGTTTAGTCCCATGTGCATATATCAACGGTAGACTCACCGATAATACAATTGACAATCGATCCCCCAATGATAATGCCGTTCAAAACCAAACTGCCAATAGTCAAGACTATGGCCCTTCAAATATAAACAATCAGATGGAAAGCTCAGGCTTGGACAGGTCTACCACCGCAAGTGAAGCCATAAAATATGGAGCGGAAGTTATAGGAGATATTATAGAAGATACAGCAGAAGATATTGCAGAAGAAATTGAAGACGAATTCGTCGATGATTCCGACAGTACACCCCTATCACCCGGTAGACTCTGCTCCAAGCGCCGCAAACCTCGATGCTGCGAAAGGGGCGGAAGAATCTATAAAGATGGATGCGAAAGCCGTATGTCATCAATCACCCCATCTTCCATGTTCCTCCCAATAGAATAATACTAACAGCATCTTAGTCTCATCATCATCACTCCCCGTCAACCGCGATGAATTTCGAAGCACATGTACAGACATGGGAAAAACGGCTATGTGCTGTGCTAATACCATTGATATGGTACGTTGTAAATATAAACACAAAATCCATTTTACGCTACCGCATCTTGTCTTTCAATCTCAGGACATTGGCTTATCATATCCATTTATATTCATAGGCACAAATAGGATTCCGCTGTCGCAGAGCAAGAAAGTGAACGGGTATGAATATCTATATTCATGAGGTTAGGTATCGGCATAGTCAGGCGTCTCAAATAGAACGGCTCCCTCGTATCATAATGTACAATCTACTAGGACTTCCTATCTGTTATCGCAAGACACTTAATAGAAAACATTCTCATATTCATTCATTGTTATCAAAATTTGACATCACTCACTTACGCATGGAGTAGAAAATTGTCCACAATCGCAAAGTTCAAAGGGGCATTTCCATCATGTTTATTGCCATCATGCCATTTATCTCTACCTTAATCCAGCCCAACCCTTCTTCATCCCCCCTCATAATCCAACGAACCACACTCCCTCTTCGAATTGCACAACCTGCCCTCCCACAATAACTTCCAGTACCACCACACCATCTACAACATCAAATAGCCCCAATCCACCCAACTTCCATAAACTTTTATCCGTCCATAGTCTACACGTTTATATCCATAACCTTAATCAACATCCCCCCAAGAACTTTTCCCCAGTAAAATTAATCCAAATCCAAGAATCCCTACGACTATAATCCTAACACGAACTTTTGAATGAGTAATCGATTTTCGCTTTTATATAGCGCTTCATACTTTTTCCATGTATGAGATATTCTTGCGTCAGTTGCGCCAGGTGCCAGGTGTGCCAAAAAATTGGGAATATGGTTCCGGTGGATTTGGCGTCTGGGGAGTTTTGGATTTTTGCTATGTGCACATCGGTGTGGGTTGTGAGTTGCGAGGCGTGGTGCGTGTAAGGACCGACCGTAAGTCCTCCGAGCGTATGGTTGACGTTGTGCCGGTAGCAGTGCAGTGCAGTGCAGTGCAGATTTAATAATGGTCGCCATATATCTTTCTCCCGAGCTAGCTAGCTGCAGATTATTGAAGCTAAAATAGATAGATAATCATAGATCTGAGGGCATCGGGCGGCAATCAAACTCGGCGTGAATTCTAATCCCTCATCTCGAAGACCGTCACGTGGGATATTTGATCCAGAGACTCCAGCAGCTGTTGGGGAAAGCTCAATATGGCCAAGACTTGCCCCCGAACTATTAAGATTTTCCTTCTTTCCCATCTCCTCTCAAACCGAATTCGAATTATCTGCGCAGGTGAAAGGTCTCGATCCCCCTGCTGTGTGATATGAGGCGATGATTCCAACGATGGATCCATATGTACCAGCAACCATCAAGAACGTTCCAATAACAATGACGAAAATACTCCAAGAAGCCATGAAGATCCACCTAGACGATTTATGAATTTTTCCTAAACTCCAATTGTCGTATAGCCACATGACACCAAAAGGTTGGAAATTGAAAAAGGTACCGAAGAGAGCACCGATGAGGGAGATCAGACCTCCGAAGATGGGGATCGCGCTGGCAATTACGTAGGCGCAAATGATGACTGTAGCGGTACAGCTAAGCCAGACGATCCAATGGGTTTTGGAGTTGCTGGTGAGATGCTTGGATCCACGGAGGAGACGAAGGAAGAGGAATTTGGCTGGAAGCTGTGCGGTGTATTAGTAAAAATGACGAGACGGGAGATAGGATGATACTTACGTGAGAGAGCAAGATTGTGCTAACCAAGAGACCAGGAAGAGCAAGCCCGTAACAGACCTTCTTCATAACGAGACCTGCGGAGCCGAGTGCGGGTGATGCAACATATGATCCACAAAAGTAATAGACGACGATACCGATTGCAATATAGATTGAAGTGATAAGACCTTGACTGAAAAATACCGAACGAGAGTAACCTCTTGGATCACGCATCTCCGAGTGAATATTGAAGTAACCGGGTGTTCCCGCATAAGCAAAAACAAGGGAACCACAGGCGGAGATAGCATCGGTGAACGATGGAGAGGCGAAAAGTTTGAAATCGGACTTGTAAGGACCTACTGTAACAGGGGCATCGGCAGGTTTCCCTTGAACGCCAACAGCGATTGTAAGAGTAAGAACTTGCAAGTGTTAGTCAAATTTATCACAATGACGACGGATGAGCTTACTAGAAGTAATGATACCAGCAACACCAATCCATGCGAGCCATGTGATTTTACCCAGTGTTTGAATACTGGCAAAAGCGTAGGCAATGATGGCAGCGACAGCTACAAACACAGCGGTACAAGTAGCATGGGTCGATAAGGCATTCAAGGCGATGGAAACACTAAGCATTCCTGAAGCCGAGACGAAAATCCAGACTAAATCAATAAAATCAGAATCATGCATATCTGTATGATCAAAGGGGATCTCTTACAAACAAAAAATCCAGCACCGATGAGCTCCTTAGCAACATTTCCAAAAATCATCCCACCAACATCTTCAATACCATAGACCTCGGGATGTCGTCGCTTGAATACTCCAATCATATACTGTGACCATCCCGTGATAGTAGCCATTGTGATGATACAGATAAGACCGGGAATCATCCCCAATGTGTCGAAAACAGCTGGTATTGAAAGGACACCAAGACCGAGATTCGTCTTGAGCATTAGGACAGTTGTGCCCAGTCGGCCAACCTGTGATCATCAGCATACATACACTTTTCCAAGTCTTTCTGTACTTACAGCACGATAATCTGGTCCATCCTCACTTATCTCACCAAAAACCGCGTCATGATTCAAATCGTGATTTTCTGCACTTTGCTGGCTTTTGTTGTCATAGCCCGACATTCCAGCATGGCGGGAGGATTCGAATTCGTCGTGCATTGCTCCCGTTTCCTAGAGAAGTATATCCTATTCAAAACCAGAGAAATTGCAAGCTGTAGACAAGAATGTATAGATACGTGTCCGTGGTACTTATTTGCAATGAGTCTTGAGGGTAAATATTAATATTTTTTAGAAGTAGATGATATAATGGCTCCCAAGCATTGAGGCCAGGTACCCTGATATAAGCTTCGATCAAGTAAAATCCGGAGCTCTATGCAATTACAAATTAAGTTCAATTGATTGAATTAACAGTGGTGGAAATGTACATAGTAGCGTGTTACTGTCAAGATACAAGGCGCTATTATGTACAAAATCACCAGGATGGGTATAGACCGCGCTGATTGTATCCAAATTGGTCAAGACTCCTAGCTAGACGAAGTCAAGTCCCAAGCGAAAGCAAGCGAACATCAGCAGGTGGGCAAAAGAAGTTGAAGAAGACATGGTTGGCTTGATGGTGCAGACTGCTAATCTGGGGCTGTTCATGCACTTTCCAAAAGTAATTCTTCCTCCCCGCCGCGGCGCCATTTTTCCGGGGCAATCCCGTAACTTTTGGCAAGCTACTGCACCGAGACCGGAGATCAATGGAAGAGTGTGGGGAACCGGTACGAGGGAAGGAGCAAAGTATCCATATATCAATTTGGCAGAAACCCAATTCATGGCATAGCTTCGGGATTGCACTTGGCATTCACCTCTCCCCCCTCTAGTACTCTACATCTCAACAGCGGTGCACACTGAATTGAACCCTCCACGAAGATATAAAATGGTAGGAATTATCAATCAAAATGACATTGAAGTATTTTAATTCATGCATTTTTAAAGCGTTGAGTGTTTTCGTAGCCAAAATCCAATTACAGTGATTTTAATTCAATGTTGTACAACCCCTTTTAAATCAGAGCCCCTTGATCGGATCCGAAAATAAGAAGGCTAGAGTAGCTTCGAAAAGATTTTGCAAATTACGTAATTTGACGCCAATTGGTAACGAGCTACTGTGTATATTTGCCATCAGTATTCTTAGTAAATTTCTTATCGATCTGCTGGATTTATATTATTTACATCATCGGTACTCATTGATCGAATTCGAAAGTTAGACGATGAGGTTATGGTAGGTTTACAACATTGATGTTATGAGATCGTTCGCTTAGAGAAATCTGTACACCCAATTGACGTCAACCCAGTGCAAAGAAAGCTTCATCTTGTTTACTTGACTTGTAGGCAATAATAACAGCTGTCAAAAATGTTGATGAAATGACGGTCAATCGGTTCTCGAAGGACTAGTAATTGCCCCGCGTATTCTCACCGCAACGGTTATCATTCATTCCCTAGTATCCTGCGCAGGGGAAGCACGACCCTGCATCAAATGATCCGCACCAAAGAGTTTCTTTGCACGTTCTACTCTATGTTTGGAAACAGGGTTGTTCTCGACCGGGTGGGTGGGCCACTCACCCAGAATATAGGGGATTTATATTTACTGGACACGTGGGTGCCTGGCTAAAAATGACAACGAAAGCAACTGAAACGTCAGCTGTAGCCGCAGAAGCCGAAGATACTCTGGAGCTTATCGAAGGTGATATTTCCTTTCACGCCAAGCGCTCAGCCCAATATGATGCCGACTTGAAGTTTACCTGCAACATGGTCGCGATACTTAGAAGACAGCTCTGCATCAATTGGTGGCTTTGGCTCGTCGATAACACCCTAGAAGTACTTTGCACGTTACACGGATCTTCTCCTTAAACAACATAACTGAAGTCCTCATTCTCCTCAAGTCGTGCTTATCACCTGGTTCATTTACGGCCTTCAGAGAGTACAACGCAAAATGGCCTGCCCTCCGGACGAAGGCGATGATAGCATCAATAGCTTCGAAGAATTAACACGGAGCAGTCTCTTTCTTAAACAATTGTTATGGCCAAAAGCCTTGCCAATATCAAACTCATTGACGCAAACAGAACCCCGTGGAGGCCTAGCACACCGTGCATACCGTTTCTTTCAATGGCATATGAGTTCTCTTGAAGTAAGTAGTTCGGTTTCAATGATACAAGCTAGAGTCCAGAGGATTCACACGGGATAAAGAGGATGCACACGGGATAAGAAGTATACGCACGAGATGGTCTTTACTCCTGCGAGCTCTTGGACGTGCTCGTTGATATATTGTGCCACAGCGAGCACCAAAGAGCTCACCACACACAGTTGCACCAATAGTCTCATAGAATATCCATTCGGTGGTAAGATTTCGACCGCCGTTAGCCAAACAATGTCAGCGGCCGCTTCCCAACAAACCATCCGCCTGGAAACACCCAGAGAACATGTGGCAAGGTGCCAGCGCCAAACCCACTTCCGATCCCGAACCTCCCTACCACGAACCAGACAACGTCTTTTGAGATGCAATCGTCCAACCACGTAGTTATGACATTACTCCTCTCCACACCTTGCTCTCCACATTCCTTTCTTCGATTTCACATACACACATTTTGATGAACATCATTTGTTTTCGTAGTGAGACGGAAGAAGAACAAAGAGAGAAAAGACGCGTTTACCAAAGAACTTCATTGGAAGCAGTGAGGTGGAACGAGATAGAGGCCAAGTCATGAAGCGTGATATCACAGCCACCCCTATCAACGCATCTCAACCACAACCCCCGACAACCTCCACCACCCATCACGAATAACTTCCAAATAATTTTCAATACAAAGCATCCAAGAGGTTTCCAATACAACCAACGACAAAGCAAACCATATGCTACATACTATATTCTATATACTATATACCATACATACACCAATCCAACTCTAAACATTCAAACCAGCTGACCCATCCAGCGCAGCCTATCTATCTTAAGCCAGAATCCGCATATCCCACAGAGAAATACACATACCTAATACTTTATGGTAAGATCTTACAATGGAGTCATAAAAATGCACAGTCCAGACCTCAAAAAAGTATCTTTGATAGACTTACCAAAAGGACCATCAACGTGGATATTAGGGAAAACATGTATATATAGTCCAATGTCGGCGCGTCGAGGAAGTTTTCCCAAGATCTTTATTGAATCTTCCTCTCGCTCTTAGACAAAAATAAAAACCATGCTTTTATCAAGACGTAATCAATTAAAGAAGGCTCACGCATGTACTCATCATCGATCAACCACAACTCCACAACTCAGCAGTTCTTCATTTTAGATTTGTAAATGTCATCTGAATCATTGTCATATAACTCCATGGCTTTCGTTGAATGGTATTATGCATGCTAGTATGCTGTCTGAAAACGCCTTATCACATGCCATTCCCAAATCCCGGTTGCAAATGTTGAATTTTTCATCGCCGCCCTTCCTTTTCCTCTACCACCCTCCTGTACTCAAGTAACCCACGTATCAAGCAGGAGCAGTCCCACTAGTTCCTTTCCAATACTTCGACGGTACAAAAGGCATCTTAGTAACCTTCGCCTTCCTCTCTTTGCCTCTCACCACCACGCCTACATCTGTACCCGCCTTGTGAAATCCATCCTTAATATAGCCCATCGCGACATTCTTGCCCAATGTCGGACTGGGGCATCCACTTGTGATATTCCCGATTTTTTCTCCCTTATCATTCACAATATCTGCACCCTCGCGAGCTGGTGCTCCTTCGACTATCAGGCCAATTCTTCTTCTTTCTACTCCACTTCCACCTTTACTTTTCGGGGTGAGTTGTTTAAGAATAACTTCAGCACCGTGAAAGCCCCCTTCTGTTCTCCTCTCCTTTCCTACTACCCATCCTAGAGCTGCTTCTACAGGTGTAGTCGTATCATCTAAATCGTGACCATATAAACACATGCCCGCCTCTAATCTCAGACTATCTCTCGCACCCAGCCCCGCCAATTGTAGCTTTTCCTCGCCGGCACTCTTCAATAACGATTCGGTAACCTTCACCGTCTCACTCTCTGGTATAGATATTTCGAATCCATCCTCTCCCGTATATCCACCTCTACTGACCAACAAGTTCCCAGATATCGTCCCATCGACCAATCGAATCTTCATGAACCTCGACTGACCAAACAAGAAATCCTTAAGATCTCCCTCCCCTGACTCCTCAACCAAAACCTCTTTCAAAATCCCCTCACTCTCTGGCCCCTGAAGCGCTACCAAACCCCAACCATCAAGCACCTCCCAACCAACCTTCTCTCCTCCTTCCTCTGCAAACGCCTCCAACTCCTCTCCCAAGTATTTCAAATCCTTTTCCCTACATCCCGCATTTGTAACCACATAAAACAATTCCGGGCCCAGTCTCGTAATAATAGTATCATCCACAATTCCTCCAGTCCCAGGATGCAACAAACAACTCAATCCTCCCTGATGTAAGGCCAAATTCGCAATACTAGCTGGCGTAATCCTCTGCAAAAAGGCGGTTGCTCCTGGACCCTCAAATCGATGTTGAACCATATGGCTCACATCGAAAAGACTAGCATGTTCCCTCGTGAAATGATGCGAGGCGCTCACAGAGAGTCCAGAATATTGGACTGGCATGTGGAAGCCACCAAAAGGAACCATCTTTCCTCCATTGGCAACATGTAGATCGTAGAGAGGGGTTTTACGGAGTTCTGTTGATGATGGCGAAGACGATGAAGCATGACGGATAGACTCCTGCTGTCTTATCGCTACGGCGGATGTTGGGAATCGAGCTGAGGTCTTGAGTGATAAGGGAGAGGTCGCAGTGGAAGTTTGACGTCGGACAGCTGTTGAAAGTTGACGGGAGCATCTTGGTACTGCGCGATTGATGAATACAGTATCACAAATACCAGTGACAGCTTTGAATTGTCTCATTTTCAGTCAATTGGTTGTTATCAAAAAGTTATATTGTTAGAAATTATGGAAAGCTTGTGTTGACAAAGATTAAGGATAAAGACCAGCCCGAAGTCGGCTTACTGTGACCTATGAAAGTGGGGTTCTTCGCGGGGTGCAGACCTATAAAATGTGAGCATTACAGGCCGAGCAAAAAGTAGATCGCGGGGTATAACGGCCTATAGTCACCATACTTACTATACATCGGTACCGGCAATTTTTTAGAATTGATGCAAAAAAATCCTCGTAATTGTTTCTACACTAATTGAACACCTACGTATCGACACAATCGATTGTTTGCTTGCCGAGAGTTTGGTCAGTTTCAAACAGTTGAAATGCAGCCTCTCAATAATACAACTTATCCATGGCCATAATCATAACGTCAACACAATCCTTTACTTCGTCTCAAAACTGTATCTCAACCATCCCGAAAGAGCATTTAAACTCTCCCATCTCACCGTCTCGTCAGGCTCCGTCATCAATTCCATAACCCTAGTTTTGAGACCCAATTTTTCTAATTGATACCTCTTCTCCGGAACTTCTTTGACCAAGTATCCTACATCATTGCATGCAATAGCAAGAACTTGCTTGTCATTTTCCCAAGGCTTACTCATAATCTCCGCAAGCTTCTTGCATAGCTCTCCTTGCTCATAATCGAGGATTTTGCGAGCGTTCTCAGCCCAAAATATTTGATTTCGATGTGGCGGTGACCAACGGAGATGACCAGAATTTACCTCTGCAGCATACTCATCGAAAGTAGTTTGAGTCTTCGTGTGCTCGTCTAACATTTCGCTCAGCTTCTTGAGATCCTCTAAAAGATCTTCGTCTGTGAGATGGCGTCCATTCAGATTTTGTAGAAGAGCTGGGAGACGAGCGAAGACCGCCACGGGGAGTAATGAACTCTGATTCGAAGAAAGGAGGTTGTATAGAGAAGAAATTAACAATCGAGTTGTCTTTTCCTTTGGTGATAGTCTCAAAAGTTGCGTATAAAGTAGAATAATGTCGTATTCGCTATGAATTAGTTAGTTGTGTAACCACAGATCTCTCAATAGCTAATACTTACTCCTCAAATCCCTCACCAATGGCAGCACCCTCAAAGCTCAACTGCCACAGAACCAAAAGTACATGGTAGAGCAACTGTAGACCAACTCCACCGCCTATTGTTCCTTCTGGTCCACTTCGAATACTTGCAGTACCACTCCACAATGTTGATTCAGGGTCGCCATTGGTAACGCCTGCAGCTGATTTAAGGATTGCAGTTAATGGTTCGATTGTGTCAGACCTCTGATTCCAGAATAGCTCTCTTGACTTTTTGCCTTGTAACAATGATGAGTATTGTAACACTGCTATATCCTGTAACCCGCCATCAGAACTCTTTGCCAATGTAGATAAATAGTGCAGCAATTTCGGCATTGCCTCCAAGGCATTTTGAGACGTATCTTTAGACCCAGAGATTATGCTTGTGAGAACCGTAGATGTGAGTAAGGGTATGGGGCTTTCAAGTTCAGGGGATTGAGCCAGCAGTGGGAGGAAGGGCCTATATGGATCGTCGTGTTCTGAAAGAGTCTTTGATAACGTTGGAATACCTATCCAGTCTCTGTCAGTACTCATGCAGTCATCATTTGAGTGGCAGATATAATACCATCGATTAAATCGCCCAACAAGACCAAAATATACTGAACAACATCTGGGCGCTTTGCTCTCGTTGCCGATTCCAAAACGCTTGATTCTCCTTCCGAACCAACAAAAAGCTTTCTATACGCATCCGGATCTTTTTCTACAATCTCCTTTCTTTGTTCTTTTCTTACTTTATCGACAGCTCGAATCTTGCTTAATTGATCATCGGTGATTGTGCCAGCTCGTACCGCGCCATCCCAGGGTATTGGACGTTGGCGGATGTTGTTCATCAACGAATAAAGGTAGGTGGGCGGATCGAGAGACATGATGAACTTACTACTCAGCTCCTGGGGGTATCAAAATGTTGTGGAGCGAGAGTATGTTATGTATTAGGAGTTTCGTGGTTGTTGGTTATACTGGAGATTGGTCTGTTGATTCAAGCTTCAAGGTAGCTCTTATCGAGGAAAGCGCTAGTGGAGCTAGCCTGCTCGCTACAGCGTGACTCCTGTGGCTCTTCCCTTGAAGCAGGCACAAACGGACATCACAATATTAAGAACTCTTATTGCATCTACTATTAATGTTTTTAACCCTTTAATGTTTCGATGCAATTATGCGTTGGAGATAGAACTTTTGTTACTGCAGTTTGCGCGATCGAATTATGTCTTAGCCATTTCTATCAAGTGCATAGGTACACGGCATTCACATCAGTGATCCAATCGGATAAGCTTGTCTGTAATTACTAGGTATAATATTGCTGCGATATTCTAAAGTACTCAACCGCCTGAAGCCATAATGTCATGCAAACCGTGACACTCATCGTTTTATTCAAGTAAGAGCCTTACCTAAACGCCTTCCAAACACCTTTGAAATGCCAATCACCAAAACTTACTCACTAATGACCTAGTGGCGGGTGGAAAAATAGTCCGGCTCACTGCTCCCCTGAGACATTCCCGAACTGGAATCTCCATAAACATCATTTCCATTAACATCAGCTTCTTTGATTAGGCGAGGCACCTTTAATTTTGTACCTTCAAACATAAAACTCGTGGCTTCACGGTCATTTTTAGGACTTCTGAGGCTAACCATCTCTAATGCCTCCATTAATGTAGCGCCAGTTTCATCAAGTGCTGTTAAGAATCGTGCGAGTTCTTTACACAATTCCCAATCCTCTTCGTCTTTAGCACGAGAAAGCAAACGAACGAGTTGTTCTGAGCTTGAACTTAATTCTTCGAAGGTATGAAGGATAAGCAAGTATCCACCTGCTGTCTTCAGAGATCCTCTTTGTAATGATTCTTCAAATAGCTCTTGTGGTGGTGGTAGATATGTGAATAGCGTCCGCCATGACCTCACTTCCGTTTTACGAGTACATTGAACAACGATATCCAGGTATTGAGGAAACGAGGATAAAAACGATAACACGCCTGGTAGTAAAGCTGCCTCAGGTGACGGCGGTGTATCTACTTCCTCGTCGAGAACATTATGTAATAGAATTTCGAGGGAGTGCGCAAAGTATTCAAGTTTTTGATACTGATGAGCTAGATGTAAAGCTGCTGGAGAATCGAATCGAGATAAGTGGAAACGTAGAACTTGTGGGATAAATAGATGAGTCTAGATTATATGTTAACGTAAATCATACTTATGTTGTCATCATGCTACATACCCTTATGGTGAATTTGAAAAAGGCAAAATTCACATCGCGACGTTGAACTAGATCAGATTCGAGGCCAAGGAGAATACCTTTACCAAGCAGAACTGATAGAGGGTAGAAATCGATTGGAATGGAGACTGTGGATGGAAGTTCACGACCTAACTCCGATGGAGCTGAGCGGAGGACATCCTGAACCTCGGGCCATACTTTGATCTCATTTCCTTCAAAGAACCAAAGAGCGTCTCGCAAACCATTCCCTTGCCCATGATCTCCCAATTCCTCCGTAGATTCGGTATTTCGAGGTGGATTAGCTAAAGGTTGATCTCTCATAAGAGCATAGAATTCGATATTTTGTGCAATAACTCGCATGTCATATTTAAGTTTGCGTTCATCATTGAGTGATGGCTGCAGTAAAACGAGTTTGCCATCAACCAAGAAGAGGACAGTTGCGACAGCTACATCTTGTGACGGGTCCCCCTCTATTATTTGTTCATCTGGCAAAATCCAACTTAGACCTCTCACTCTAGCTGGTGATCGGACAATGCCATGAAAAGCTATTTGGCCAACCTGCACAAGCTTCACTACACCATTTGTCGTTGCAAATATGTAGTGATATAGTAAATTATCGTGCGTATAGACAAGTAGAGAGTCTTCTCCGGACGGAGCAATGAGAACCACCGGTGCTGGCAGGTATTCAACATGCAACATTGCAGTGTTGTCGAGATGAGCCTCGCGTGAGAATAAACGCAATTCGAAAGATTCCCCAGCTTCTACAGCAGCCACCAGAATGTGTTGATGCCAACACATACCTCCTCGTACCTGGAATTCGTTCTCCATATTTTCGTTGACGAAAGTCTTCCATCGACCACTGTTGACGCTGTAATGGGCAAGACCACGCCGGCCTGCTACTGCAACATATCGACCATCGGACGATATAACTGAACAACGGATTGGCCATTGATCCACCAGATAACTGGAAGGAATTTGAGCATTGTGCCACAAAGAAGATTCAGCTGATATGGTAGTAAGATCAGGCATATCATAACCTC
This sequence comes from Sclerotinia subarctica, assembly GCA_025389085.1. NCBI lineage: Eukaryota > Fungi > Ascomycota > Leotiomycetes > Helotiales > Sclerotiniaceae > Sclerotinia > Sclerotinia subarctica. The sequence goes on along the minus strand of QRFI01000005.1, from coordinate 3,605,155 downwards.
GGTAGACCATTATACTCGAGGTGGTTTGAAGTAATGTGCGGGAGATATTTGCAGAGGCATAGCATCCAGTAATAGCACTGCGCGCCATTTCTAAAGTCCATAGCCGATTATCTTGTTGGCTAATAAGAAGGATCTCGGTCCCACCACCAAGCCAAACGGCTTCTTTGACGCCAACAAGCCAGCCTTCGTTATTCTCTTCGCATATTCTTCGGTCTGATCCAAAGCTGTTTGCTCCTGGTTTACCAAATACACTCCACATCGCCCAGCCATTTTCATATCCTGCAAAAAGGCTGTATCCGTCTGGGGAATAACTTAGACAAGTCAACTGACCAGATGATTGTCGGGAAACCGACAGACGATGAATATGCGAAGGTGGTACATTTCCGACATAATCCTTGGCGTTGTAGACTTGAACGGTGCCATCATTACAGCCAACAGCAATAAGGGAGAATCTAGCGTTAATAGCTGATTTTATCGCATGGTTGTCTTCATTAGCAGGTATATGAAAGCAATAGCCTCTGAACAATTTCCGGTGCCCGTCTGAATCTTTGTGCCGAGTCTGACGCTGTACTGCATATGCCCTTCCATCACTAGTAGTCCAAGTGGAAAGATTCATCGGTCTATCATAAACCATTTCCGTTACGCTGGCTTTCTTAGCTAACCATTCCATCCGGCTAAAGATTTCTGTACTCGTTTGGTTGCCTGTACTGTCTGGAGTCCATCTGATGCACTGTACTGCGCCCGGCTTTCTTGTTGCGACGACCAATTCATCATCCAATGCTAAAGCATTGCCGATACCCGCATCAACTTTAATGACCATCCGAAACTTAACGCTCACGTCCCTTACACCACCTCCCTCGCCTGGACCCCAAAGAATCCTATCACCGCCCCGACCTCTGTGACCATTAAAATTACTCTGCCTGCGATTTATGTGATTGTCAAAATGTGGCTTGAATACTCTGGAATCGGGATCTGTGGCTAAAGTGTAAGTTATAAGGAAACCGTTTGTTGTTTGAACGACGAATATCATCGAGTCGGGTCGGAGGAGGAGGGAAGCATTCGATCCGTATGTAGCAAGGGATTTGGAAGACCGAACGACAACGGCCAAAATAGCGGTAGGCTAGAGGAGTATATTAGCCATCGTCGACAGCAAGCCGTAGTGGATCGGATCAAACATACCTTTGTCTGCCATATTGTCAAGGAGGTAGATGTTATGACCGCGAAAAGATGACCACTTCGAGATATTCTCAGTGCCAACAGTGGATCATTTTCTGGCCGACTCGAAGGAAAATAAGATGCGTCTGTGGGGGACGACCTATTCCACGGTCGAATGTGAGTGTCGTGTTCGACTGGCTTTATGCCCGGGGTGATGGGCGTTATGGGTGTGGATAAACCAGAGGTTGTCCCTTGATCATCATCAACTTTCTCCTCGTCGTCATCATCTGGCGCATTTATGGGAGATCCGCTGCCTTCTGTAGGTTCCCGCGAGTCGATGTCATCATCGGTTTGAATAATACGATCTTTAGGTGCGGCACTGCTGCTTGCTGCATATATTCGAGGAGCTCCAATCGGCCAGTACATGGCTGTCCAATGCCACTAGAAGTTTCATCCATATCATCGCATATCCGCGAAAATTATCGACATATACTTTGAGCAAGTTGCTCTTCGTTGTGTTTTCAAAATTTAAGGTACTTCAATCAAAAGCGCATGATCTTTGAGGTTGACTTCACTGAAAGCACGGCTAATTTTCGGCACCGCTGTGTAGGCATGCTAGGAATGTCTGTGTGAAGACTCAATATATCATGTATTGATCACAATACAGCAAGTACAATTATCTAGGTATTCCTAGCCATGATCTTTAAATTTTCAAAGTTTTCATGACAAGAGTACGCATTTCCTTCTTGATTTGAAGCAGGTTCTCAAAAATTACATTATATTATACTATTTTCAGCATCCGCCACAAATCCCTAGTAACCACAAAAGATGGCGCCCCTTCGCCATCGACAGAGTCTCTCAAAGGAGAAGTTCTCCGGATATTTTAGCTCTTTGAAGACCCAAACCTACAACGACCCCGGTACGAGAGGTGCTGGCTCGCATAGGTACGTCCCTATTTCACTTGCTTGTTTACCCGTTTATGTGTGAAATTGCCCATGAAGGCACATGACATGAAATAGTGACCACTGATTCGTCGTATAGTTTGAGAAGCATTGCATGGTCTCCAATGGGCAACCTGATCGCGACTGGGGCGGCGGATAAGACCCTGAGAGTCTGGAATCCTGAGAGGCCCTCAGTGAATTACTCCACTCAGCTTGTCGGTCACAGTGCTGGGATCGAAAAGGTGGCTTTCAATCCAGTAAAAGACGCTGAACTTGCCAGTGTGAGCAGTGATGGTGTAGTCAAATTTTGGGATGTAAGAACGAAAGCTGTGATCAACGAAGTCAAAGGATTGGGTGACGCCTTTACGCTCGTCTGGAGCCCTGATGGCGAGAGTCTTGTTGTTGGTAACAAGGTATGCATTCTCCTACCTGTATGAACATGTGCATTTCCTATGAACACAGCGTTTCCAGTAGTCCAAGCTGCAGTCCTGTAATGTGGTTTTCAATTCTTGACTTCGATTGGAGTATTCATTTGGTTTTCGCACGTTAAAAAGCTCACATCTAGACCGCGTGGTTCGGACTATTGGACACCTTGTATGAACATAGCTAAGCCGTTTTCTGATACTATTGAAGAAAGCTTGAGATTACGTTGTATATTTTAGACCAAAGCTAATCATTACTCAGGCTGATAACATCTACATCCTCTCCCCAACACAATCAACTCCTGTCGCCTCACATCAGCAGCCAGTGCAGACAAACCAAATCGCTTTTTGTTGGAGCGGTAACAAAATTTTTCTCACAACAGGAGAAGGTCGTATCAAGATTCTATCCTATCCAGACTTCAAACCTGTCTTCAATATGACTTTTGAGGCTTCACAACCTTTCACCTTAAGTGGTCATACATCCTCTTGTCTTTCTGTAGAGATGCAGCCAACGGCAAGATTCTTGGCAAGTGGGGGCTCAGATTCTATCATTGCACTTTGGGATACAACCGACTGGATATGCCAACGTACTTTGATTGATATGATAGGCCCCGTCAGGAGTATAAGTTTTAGCTTTGACGGAAGCTATATCGTTGGAGGTAGTGATGAAGGCACAGGGCTGGAAATTGCCCATACCGAAACTGGAGAGCACGTGTACACCGTCAAAGGTGGCCCTTGCCCGGTTGTCGCCTGGCACCCAAACAAATATATTCTAGCATATGTGGAAAACGGTGGCTTGAAGATCATTGGAGTCGATTTAGAAAGGAAGTAAAGACGGTGGTCTTAAGAAACGGTTGATAGGCTTTCTGCAAGAGGTTGACACCCATGATGGAAGTGTGGGGAGGCATACACAACAAGAGATTTGGATGAAAAGCCACTATAAAGTTGTTGCCACAGAAGGGAAGATGAATCGTTATCACGGTACCGACATATATGTATACTTATATGAAGTGTGTTGCTCGTCGATGACCTTGGCACTAGCTTGTCCTTCGGAGGATTGGGATCATATGTAGTGCAATCTGAGGCGATATTGTCCAGACTCCAAACACAGCTTACTAGCATATAGTAAATATCTAATGTTCAGACATTCACATTCTTGTGTTCTTGACTCCTGCAGGCTCTTGGTTTATCTGCACATCATTTTAGTTCCCTAAATATAAATATGATGATTCCCAGAGATGTTTGTGGAGAATATCGTACGCCGTTCATGTAAACTGGTGAGTCGGACAAACATCTAGCCGGATGACTACTTGGATCTACTGTTTTCGTCGAGCTTAACCGTTTCTGGCTCTTTCACAAGGCTGACGTGCATCGTAAGCAGCGGCGTTTGCCATTATACTTTTCAAGAATGCGACGAGGTCGAGTAAAGGGGAAGGTGCCACGAACATATATAACGAAGTTTATTAATAAGCTTATGAACTAAAAAAAACTTTAATATCGATGCCTTGAGCAACTGTGTTGTGGTAGGATTAACTGGCCATTACATCTCGTTGCTCATTGATTTTGTGTTGTTATTGTTAAGACTTATTACTCGAGTACAAAACAATTAATCTCTGTCTTTTTTGGTCTTTCGTGCATTGTCATTTCATGCAGTCAGCCTTCCCCTGGCCTGGTTTATTCCCCAGGTCCCACTCTCTCACTCTCTAGAGCGGGATAAATCCTTAATCTCCAACTTCAAGACACCAAGCGTGGTCATTATCAATACTCCTGGTGCTCCGTACAGACTGGTGGTCTCGTATCTACCGGTACCGACTCATTTCTACCTGCCATTTAGTATTATTGAAGAAGGAAAAATTACTGGAACAAATTTCCCGCATTTCCTAATACGAGGATAGCAGCATACGTAGGTATCTATCCTGACTCGAACTGCATCTGGAACACTTTTAAAGGCATTAGATCATCAAACGCTTGACCCTCTTTATTTTGTTATCGGGAAGGCATGAGTAGCAGGGCCAGCTTTGGTCCCTTTTGCATCATCTTTTACCTTTTTTACCTGCATCCATTTGTTGGCAGCACATGCGACTAACATAGCCTGATTTCTCAAATTACTAATTATCTCTGTGATTTTCTTCATTTGGATCATGTCGAACTTCGGCGCGACTTAAGCTGCAAGAACAGGTTTGACGACTTACTTCCCTGCGGACTTTGCGGAAAATCCATTGGTTCCGTTCCATCAAACGCGGACAGAGGCCCAAACCGTTGTGTTGACATTCGAAACACTCTTTCGACGTGAAATATCATCAGCCTCGAATACACATCCCGAGGAGTTCTTCAACGATCTTTCACAATCAACGGGCAACGGAAAACCAAACAGCCTTCTGAGGGGCACTGGCAACATGGCAGGAAGAATTGATGGAAATGAAGGGGACTCGATGATTCAAAGGCCGAAGAAAATCGCATGTATTATATGCCGAAAAAGAAAACTTAAATGTGATGGCTCGAAACCAAGCTGTTCAACATGTACGAGATTGGGACATGATTGTGCTTATGATCCGGTGCGGAGAAAGTCTGGCCCAAAACGTGGCTACGTGAAAGCATTGGAGGAGCGATTAAGTAAGTCTTTAGGCATCGAGGTCCGGGGGGTCTGGAACGGGTGATGCATACAGTATCTCTTGGAGCTAGGCTAACTTTTCATGCTTTCAGAGCAAGTCGAGACCATGCTCAAATCACAAGAACCTAATGCTACGAATCCCAGCCAAGGCACACGCAATGTTAGCGGGGAAAACTTACGGACCGTCCCGGCCGAGGAATTCAACGTTTCTGGCCCGTCTATCAGAGCAGATGGTGAACGATGGCGCTATGGAAGTGATTCTGAACCGCCGTTGAGTGGAATGGGATTCGCGAATACTTTGGATGTTGGAATGGGGTTAGAGGATTTTCCTTCTCCATGGGAAATGATTGGGCTTGGAATTGAGGAGCCGTTACCCCTCCAAAATGCAGTGGATGAGTTGTATGTTTTTCTAGAGGCCATCTTATACATGAGCTTATATTGTTCAGGCACCAAATCTACTTCGATACTATTCACCGTTGCGTTCCAATGATTCACAAGTACCGCTACCTTGCTGCAATGAATCTGTGAGCAATCCTCGCCCCAGGGCCTAATCGCATGTCGATCTAACAATTGTTCCATAGTCCACCAAGTCAACGCCCTCCAGTTTCATTGCGATATGCAATGTGGACGCTTGCAGCTTCTATCTCCGAGAAATACAGTGATCTCAAGGATCACTTCTACCAGCGCGCTCGAAAATATCTCGAGATAGATGCACTAAAAGGATTTGGAGAAAGCATACTTTCTGTCTCACATGCACAAGCACACATTCTTATAGCTTCTTACGAGTTCAAAATGATGTATTTCCCTCGAGCTTGGATGAGCACTGGATCTGCCATCAGACTATGTCAAATGTTAGTATTTCCTACGTGTGAGAGGCTGCTCGCTAATCATCCCAAAGGATGGGTTTACATAGACTCGATAAGCCCGGTCTAGAGACAAAACAATGTCTTCCACCTCCACGTGATTGGACAGAGAAAGAGGAGAGGCGCAGGACTTTCTGGATGGCCTTTTGTGAAGATCGCTACGCTAGTATTGGAACTGGCTGGCCTATGGTGATTGACGAAAAAGACATCGCATCGGACCTACCATCCTCCGATGAGGCATTCGAAATGAGCACACCAGAACCTTCTCAAACTCTTACGGAAGCAATGAGTCCTCAAGGCGCTTCTAAGCTATCACCTTTTGCTGGGATTATATTGATGGCTTCGCTCTTCGGCCGAAACATCTTACATCTACATCGCTCCGATGCGGATGATCGCGACAATGACTTGAATGGAGACTTCTGGAAGCGACACCGGGGTTTGGATAACATTCTTTTGAACACTTCCCTCTCTTTACCTTTTCACCTCAGACTACCTCACGGGATGGCCAATCCTAATATTGTGTTTTTGAATATGAATATTCATGCTTCAGTTATCTGCCTACATCAAGCGGCAATATTTAAGGCTGAAAAACATGGATTACCTAATTCTGTCGTCCTTGAAAGTAAAGCGAGAGCCATTACCGCTGCAAATGAGATTACAAATATCATGCGTACGATCTCGCATATGGATTTATCAACTGTAGGTAGACAACACAAAGATACACCGGATTCGGCTAACACACTGATAGATGAATGCATTCCTGTCCTTCTGTCTCGCTGTGGCAGCGCGTGTTTTCGTTCAGTGCCTGGCGGATGTACCAAAAGATACACAGGTTCTTGACTCTCTGAGGTTTCTCCTATATGCCATGAATGCTTTTAAGAAAAAGAGTCCTTTGACGGAGTCTTTCCTAGTACAAATAGACGTTGATTTAGAGAGCAGGGGTATGCGCAACAACAAGAAATTTAAAGATGCTCCTTGGAACGAGGATTTAGTACGTCAATCGAGTGTATTTTGTTATTCGTAAAGCTAATGTACACAGATGGGATCTAGAGAGATTGTGGTCAGAGCTTGTCCAACTCCCGGCGGGGGGAAATTTCCACCTGGATGTAACTTTCTCATGCGGATCTCAAAGGATGGAGGTGCCAATGCGTCCCCATTGGAACACGAGAGTCAGACTAGTCCCCAAGAAGGATCGCGCAGTATTCCGGGCGATGCCGAACAAGCAGGTGGGAGAACAACATCAAGCTCCGGAAGGACTCCGCTCCCACACAATTTCGATATTGAAAAAAACAACTGGCGTCCGCCAAACGAAAACGCACGAGCTCGAGACTTAGGACGGAGCGTATCTATTGGTCAAAACAGAGATCCAAACAGCAATCCCAGCAGCAATGGGAACGTCAGTGCTACCACCGAAACCAGTAAATCACCCAACGCCTACAATACCTCTAACCATTCGACTCCAAACTCCTCAACGTCTGGTTCTAGATCATCTGCTCTCCCATATGCTCAAAATAGCACGAATAGTAGTCCAGCCCCAAATTCAAATCGTAGCATGGACGCTTTTTTCTCGACTAACCCCAGTTATAATAATACCCCAGTGGGGTCGGCTATGACACCAAACACATTTAGTATGCCGGAGACTCAAGGGAGAACATATACGATGCCGGGATGGAGGGGTCCACAGTCGACGACGGGGACGGGGCTGACGCCAGTGGGAGAGGGGCTTTTTAGACATATGATGGGTTTGGGACCTGCTGGAGACCTTGATTCGATGGATATTTGGGAGGGGCATAGTTAAATTGGGATTTGGGATTATGGTTAAGTGATGGGGTTTGGAGTAAAAACCTGGTGTTTGGGGTACTTTTGAGTGTTTGGTTGGTTGATTAGGATATGGTGTGATGTGATGTTATATGATGTGATATATTACTTTGATCGCACACGGATACAAAAATGATACAATACAGGAGGGAATTTCTGGAAAGAAACATCACCACGTCGGTTTCTATTCGCTTTAGCGCCGGTGTTGGAATCATGTTTGGGAATTTTGGATTCGCGATAAATGAATTGATTTGTGTATGATATTATATTTAAATTGTTAGTGGATCTTCCCAGCTCTTGGGGTCGAGGTAGAATTTTTTTGGGGTTTGGGGCTTGGGTTTGCGGTTTTGGGGGAGATGTGATGGGGTTCTTGATTCTTGAATACTGGTTATGGGCCGGATATATATGTATGTAAACTGTATATTAGATGATTGGTTTTGGTGGTTGATGATTGGGGCTTGGTGCTTGGTGCTTGGGATGTGTATCTAGTAGGTAGGTTTATGAAATTTTAGTTTCAACTTTTTAAAAAGATTTCTGGGAAAAAATACATATATATGCAGGTATGTATAGGGGTGTTGTGTTGTGTTCTTTTTCGTTGGAGTGAGGGGGTGGAGTGGGATAGGATGAGATGAGTGTTGGTAAGTGATAATGATGATGATGGAGTTGTCAATGCGGTCTTTTTCAGTTTGGGTACCTAGATACCTATTCAATGCTCATTACTTAGTATACCTATTTGAGAATAGACTTCGAGAATGGGGTTTTAAGGTGTGGAAGGTGTTGTATTTCTCTTTCTTTTCTTTTGGATTTTTATAATGATTTTATATTTATACTTCTGGTAACGTAATGTATGGGGAACTCGGACACTTTTTCAATTATTCTATATGCGATCTTGTTCTACAAGCCACACAATCCTTCAATTCCAATTCTGAATCATTTGAACTATTCTCTAGCTCTTCTTCTTCAATCTTTTCTTCTGATTCTTCAATTGGGCGCTTGCGTGGTCGTCCTTGTAGCTTTTTCTCCTTAGGTTTTTCCTTTGTCTCATATACTATTTTTAGTATTTCCTTAGTACTAAAGACAAATTGACCTTGTAATTTGACTCTTTTGCCTTTAGTTCTTTTTTTTCAAGTCTCAATTACTTCTTGAACATCAGCGAGCTGTTTCCGAAGTAAGGTTATCTCAGCATTTTGAGATTCTACAAGCCTAGTCATTCTCTTAACATATCGATGAGTTGGTGATGCAGGAGAACCATTGTTTGCTAGAGCTGTATTAAAGATCTGATTTGCTTGCATTAGTTCTGTCCCATCTGAAAGAGAACTTCTAAGTACAAATAAATCTAGGTCTTGATTGAAGATTCTTATTTGTAGAGTAGAAGGTTGTTGAGAGGAATTAAATAGTAATGTATCAAGTACTTTTCGTAGGGCAAAAGGTACTAAACCAGCTCCTTTCCAGCCAGCTTTAATATTAGAAGAATTCAGTGCTTTTTTTCTAATATTTTGAAAGAGTTCTACCTATTCAGCTCTTTGAATTCGCTTTACACCAGCTCGAGAATATCGATCGACCTCCAAAGCATGATATCGTTTCATTGGTGTTACGACAGATCTCACATACCTATTATCACGTGATTAGTATCATGTGATATAGGGATCCCAGTAGGCTCAGCTGTCCCAATGCAACTGGGACAACTGGGAGCACTGAGACGCTTGCCACGAAGGTCTATATAATCAAGATGGATTTCCTTTGTATAGAGCTTCGTGCTCAAGATCAATCATTTAGTATACTCTACTATTAGTTACGAATAGCATATTCATTATTGTCATTACTTAAGTCCCTGCTTAACGCCTAGTTATAAACCCACCTCGAAAGCCTAGAACACTTCTATATAATCTAGACAGCTACCCTTGTAACACTTTGAGCATCATTACTGCTTCAAGTACCGACTCGACTAGTAACGACATCATATCTTCCAAGACACCACAGTCTAGTAACCCTGTTACAGTCAATCAAGGCACTCTTAGAGGTACTGATAAGGATGGAGATATCGCTATAGGAGGTATCAAAGACCCCAAGGAAATCATTGTCACCGAAACCCTCAAGGTTGCCTTACCAAACCGATTTACAGGCAATCGACAAGAACTAAAGACCTTCTTGCTTCAACTTGAGATTTACTTCCAATTTAATCAAGACAAGTTCAATCATGACACCGATAAAAGCGTTTGGGCCGCCTTCTATCTTAGAGGAGAAGCCGCCAAATAGATCCAATCATATCTCAAGGACTACTTCACCAACTTGAGTGAGCCAAAGAAGCGATTGTACCTAACTCAAACCATCTTTGGGAGATTCGAAGGATTTAAGAAAGAAATACGACAAGTGTTCGGAAACATCAATGAATTACGTAATGCTGAGTCCAAGATCTATAGCCTCAAGCAAACAGGGTCAGCAGTCAAGTATGCTGTGGAATTCAGAAGGTATATAGGTACCACTGGATGGGAAGAGAATGCAACGATGAGCCATTACCGGAAAGGGCTCAAGCCTGAAGTTAGGCTAGAACTAGATCGCAATTGCACTTGGGAGGATCTAAACGAGTTGATCGAGGAGTCTATTAAAACGGATGAGATGCTTTACGAGTATCAGAAGGAACGCTGTTCTTCTAATTTCCATGGAAACCGAGATCGTGGTAAGTACCATAAGAATGAAGGAAGACCTCGAGAGAACAGACAACCCTATGGAGACCCAATGCAATTGGATGCAACCTTTAGAAACAAACTACCTAAGGAAGAGATAGAACAAAGACGCAAAGACAAGCTTTGTTTCGAATGCGGTAAGCCAGGTCACAGAGCCAGAGATTGTCGAAGCAAAAAGCCATCAGGAGGAGGTTATCACAAGAAGTTCGGCAAAGGCCAACTTAATGCGACCTTCACACCTCAACTGTGTGTAACAACCTCTACAGAACCTGAAGAGATCCAGTGTGTAGGCTATGAGGAGTTCAAGAAATTGCTAAACGAACTACCAAAGAATAAAGAAGGCCTCAACACAATAGATCTATGGGAATAGGAGTATCTATAAACTCCCTCTCTACCCTTATTCAGAACGGAAACAAAGGAAGAACAGACAGCTGAGCATGCTGTTATGAGCTGGATCGCTTGTTATGATGAAACCTGTAGGATTCATCTATCGGATAAAGAAGCTACAGGATGGTTTCCATAAAGGAAGGTAAGGAGATCCTGCAAGAAGGGAAGGTCAGCTAAGACCTATGGAAAAGGCCAAGGCCAATTGAATATTGCAGGACAGGCAGGACAAATCTACTGCAATACGAAAATAAATGGACGAGCAATCCGGGCTATGATTGATTTAGGAGCTACGGGAAATTTTATTGCACCAGGAACTATGAAGTATTTGGGAGTACAACTCTAAGCGAAACAAGCACCATATCAATTGCAGCTAGTTGATGGACAATTAGCCGGATTGGACGGAAAGATTTCGTAGGAGACTTGTCTTTTACAAATAAGTATAACCCAGTATAAAGAGGTTATCCAGTTCGATATTGTTCCATTAGGGAATCAACAGATCATTCTGGGAATGCCATGGTTAAAGGCATATAACCCCCAGATTGATTGGTCATCGGAAACTATATCATTTCCGAAGAAGAGCGATCAACGAGATACGCTAGAGCCAGCAAGGCTGAACACATGCGGTGGAGAACTGAAGGCGAACAGCACCATTGATGTAGGACACCAAGTCCAGGGTCCTCCATTAACAGCGAAGGAAAGTGAACCTCTTGTACAAATGAAGAATAAGCAGAAGAAGTTGCTTGAAAACACCCCTGTAACGAAACAGGAAGAGACGCCAATACCGGTACAGTACCAGAAGTACAAGAAATTATTCGAAGAAAGAAAAGGCCATGACGCTTTACCAGAACACAAGCCATGGGATCACGAGATAGTATTGGAGGAAGGCAAGACGCCTCCATTCGGCCCAATCTATCCAATGTCAGCCTCTGACCTAGGGACGCTTAGGGATTACATTGGCGATACACTAAAAAAGGGATGGATCAGAGAATCCACCTCACAGGCAGCTAGCCCTGTGTTATTTGTACCAAAGAAAGACGGTACAAGGAGACTTTGTGTAGACTATCGCAAACTCAACGATATAACGATCAAAGATCGGTACCCACTTCCATTAACTACGGAATTGAGGGATCGATTAGGAAAAGCCAGGATTTTCTCCAAGTTTGATCTACGAAACGGATTCCACCTCATCAGAATAAAGGAAGGTGAAGAATGAAAGACAGCATTCAGAACTCGATACGGACTATACGAGTATCAGGTTATGCCATTCGGATTGACAAACGCGTCAGCAACATGTATACACTTGGTCAACAACATATTAAGAAAATACCTAGATATATACTGTATATACTACCTAGATGATATACTAGTATTTTCAGAGACGGAAGAACAACACATCCAGGATGTTCATAATGTTCTACAGCTTTTGGAGGAAGCAGATCTCCAATGCAAACCTAGCAAGTGTGAATTTCATGTCACAGAGACAGAATTCCTAGGCTACACCATATTCTCAGGAGGTCTTAAGATGAGTTCCGACAAGGTAAAAGCAGTCAAGGAATGGGAGCCACCAACCAATGTAAAGGAAGTACAATCCTTTTTAGGGTTCGCCAACTTTTACCAACGATTCATCAAGAACTACTCAAAGATAGCCTCCCCAATGACCGAAATCATTAAGAAAAATCAGGGAGAATTCCAATGGACGGAAGCAGCGCAAACAGTATTCGAATATCTCAAGGAAGTATTCGTGGGAGAACCAGTTCTCAAGGCTTTCGATCCCGAACTACCAATAATTGTGGAGACAGACTCCTCAGACTACACAATAGGCGCAGTACTCAGCCAGCCAGGCTTGAATAAGAAATAGCAACCAGTCGCTTATCATTCATGCAAACTATCACCAGCCGAACTAAACTATGAAATATATGACAAGGAATTGCTAGTGATAGTAGATGCTTTTAGGGAATGGAGAGTATACTTGGAAGGATCGAAATATATGGTGCAGGTGTATACAGATCATAAGAACTTGGTTTACTTCACCACAACGAAGGAATTAAACAGATGATAGGTCCGATGGTCGGAAACCATGGCCGTATACAACTTCAGAATTTCATATGTCAAAGGAAACGAAAATGCTAGGGCAGATGCTTTAAGCCGAAAACCAGAATACTTACAAAACAAAACGTATGAATCGCACATGATATTAAGGCAAGATGGTGATGATTTAGTTTATAATAAACCACAACTCGCCGCCACATCAGGAGTAAATTATGATACTATCAAAGATATCATAAAAACGGAATACGCAACAGACACTACAGCTAAAAGAATCTTAGCTACCCCAGACAACCTAGAAAGAGGGTTCACTATTCAAGATAGATTCATCCACTTTCACAATAAGCTTTACATACCCTCTAGTCTAGTTAAGGATTACGTCATAGAACAATACAAGCTACCAGCTCACGGACATCAAGGTATTGCAAGAACCTTTGCCAGAATAAGGAGAGAAGTTTACTTTCCAAAGATGAGGACTATAGTTGAGAATGTAGTTGGGAACTACGACACCTGCATAAGGAATAAAGCCACTCGGCATGCCCCTTATGGTCAGCTCAAAACCTCTGAATTACCTACTCAACCTTGGAAGTCCATTGCTTGGGATTTTGTAGTGAAACTACTATTATCCAAGGACCCGGTTACCCAGAAGGAGTATGATTCCATACTAGTGGTAACAGACAGATTAACCAAGTTCGCTCACATAATACCATTCTGTGAAACTTGGACAGCAGATGATCTTGCTTATATATTCATAAGGAATATAGTCAGCATCCATGGTGTACCAGATGAGATTATCTCAGATAGGGACAAATTATTCACATCGAAGTTTTGGTCTACCCTTATAGCATTGCTTGGAATCAAAAGAAAGCTCTCGACAGCTTTCCACCCACAAACAGATGGCCAAACAGAACGACTAAACCAAACGATGGAGGCCTATCTCCGCTGCTACATCAATTACAGACAAGACAATTGGGTTAAACTATTACCCTTAGCACAATTCGTATATAATACATCAGAGACAGAAACCACAAAAGTAACGCCAGTATATGCTAACTTTGGGTTCAATCCATTGGCTTACAAATCATCATTGCTGCAAGATGCGAATGCAGATAAAGCCATAAAAGATATCACAGAAATCAAGGAGCTTCAAGAACAACTCTCCTTGGATTTACAGTTCATCGCTTTAAGAACAACATCGTACTACAACAAATCAAGAAGTATAGGATCTACTCTTAAAGAGAGGGATAAAGTTTATCTCATTCGAAGAAACATACAGACTAAACGACCCAGCGATAAACTAGACCACAAAAAACTAGGACCATTCAAAATCGACAAAGTAGTAGGACCAGTCAATTACAAATTGAAACTACCACACACAATGAATATCCATCCGGTATTCCATATCTCACTCCTCGAGAAAGCACCACCTGGAGCGCTGAAAGCACCAGACCCAGAAATCAAACCAGTTAACCCAGAGGGAGAATATTATATCGAAGAAATACTAGACTGCAAATACGTTAACGGGAAAGTCAAATATTTAATCAAATGGCAAGACTACCCATATTCGGAAAACACTTGGGAACCTAAGAAGAACCTTGGTACTCCTGACCTGCTGAAGGAATTTCATCAACGCTATCCAGACCTTCCCAAAAAGGATCCGAAGGACTCAAAAAGGAAGAAGGGTCAAAATCGTTCAATACGCTCGAACTAGCCTCGGCAGATGTCGACGAACCAGCACCTGCTTGCTCCTTCTCCTTCTCCACACGCTCATTTTCCAACCGCTCCTCCTCTGCCTCAAACTCTTCCAGGGCCTCGATTGTATGAAGATCATATTGCAACATCTTGCCTGCCTTCTCCTGAAGAACATCGAGCCTCGCTAAGGTCTGACGAGATTGCGCACGCAACCGGAGGATCTTTGACATCGCCTCTTCTTCCTCCCGCTGAAACCTTTCATTTTCTTCCCGAAGACGTTGCTCTTCACGATCAACCTTAGACCAATCCACTACCGTATGACCAAACACATTACACAATGAACCCATACCACTTTTCGAACATTCACCACATTTATTATTGCCAGGCAAAACCCGACACTCAAGTTTTTTGTCTGTATAACAATTACAGGTAAACGGCATAATAATACCCTTCTCCTTACTTCGATTATATAGGTTTTGACGACTTTTCGTGGATCGAGAATTACGATTAGGAGGCATAATGAAGAGAAAAGGAAATCATTATTGTTGAAAGAATTAATGAGGGGATTGGTAGCATTATATGAACGCTCGGGACAAGCGCTAAGCTAAGAAGGGGATAGTGTTACGACAGATCTCATATACCTATTATCACGTGATTAGTATCATGTGATATAGGGATCCCAGTAGGCTTAGCTGTCCCAATGCAACTGGGATAACTGGGAGCATTGAGATGCTTGCCATGAAGGTCTATATAATCAAGATGGATTTCCTTTGTATAGAGCTTCGTGCTCAAGATCAATCATTTAGTATACTCTACTATTAGTTACGAATAGCATATTCATTATTGTCATTACTTAAGTCCCTGCTTGACGCCTAGTTATAAACCCACCTCGAGAGCCTAGAACACTTCCACGTGATCTAGACGGCTACCCTCGTAACAATTGGCCCATACACCGTAATATCAAGTGACTGAAGCAAGTAGGAGCAATGAGGAGGTAATATAAGTAAATCGATATCCTTCTCTATACAGAAAGCAATAAAGCTGCCTGTAATATAACTTGAATAGCCATCCATAATCAAAAGTCGAGGTCGATCATGTTACGAGGGTAGCCGTCTAGATCACGTGGAAGTGTTCTAGGCTCTCGAGGTGGGTTTATAACTAGGCGTCAAGCAGGGACTTAAGTAATGACAATAATGAATATGCTATTCGTAACTAATAGTAGAGTATACTAAATGATTGATCTTGAGCACGAAGCTCTATACAAAGGAAATCCATCTAGCTTATATAGATCTTCGTGTTCTACTATATCCTCTGGATCCTAAAGGATGATGGACCTATAATTCCTATGGACCTACGATTCGTATGGACCTACGATTCGTATCCCTGAATATGTAGGGTCCATCACGTGATCCAGATTGATTGGTCATCCTTACCATCCTTACCATCCTTACCACACGTGACTCTATGTTGCGATGGTTCGTAACAGATCACCTGACACTTTCTTGGATTCTGGTTCGAAAACCCTTTTTAATCATTCTAATCTATAACTATTTGAGGTCCATTCATTTGTACTAATAGAGAACTGCCAGCTTTGAGGTATATCCTTTGGAATTCATGCAGAATTCGTATTCTGAGCCTTGAAAATGACCATAGGTGATAGAGCCTTTCCAGCTGCATTGACATATTCAAATGCAGTTATCTATTCTTGCTTGCCAGCTGTAACTTTCCAATTCGATTTCTAAGTAGAATCGATTATAATATATGTACTTTGAGTACTTTCAACTTCAAATCCGGTTTCGTTTATATTATATATATTATCTAATTCATACTTTCGTTCAATGAGACACATACAAAACACATCAAACCAAGCCTGAATATTCTCCGGATTTGCCTCTTTAGCCCGATTAGACTCTAATTGACGTGAATAGCATGTTTTAAGTTCTGGATATCGTTTTTGGAATCTATAGATTCATTCGTGGTTTATAAATGGAATTTTTGTCGAGGTAGAAATTCGAGATGATACAACTTGAATATATCGAAGACAAATTTCATCGGCTATTTCCTTCATCAATATAGGTGTAACAGGGAATCCAGTGATCGTGAGTCGTGAAATCCATCGTATAAGAGTATTTTCTTCTACATTTGAAAGAATTTGAGCTATTTCGTGGGTTTGGGAATATGTTTTCTTCCCAGCCAGCCTATCGACTAGAATGGACTTAGGGACTTCAAAATGCTCTGCAACCTTTCTAATTGATTTAAATTCTTTTAATTGAAGTGCAACTATAGCCTATTGAAGCTTCTCTTCAATCTAAGCAGATGTAAAAGATGATTGAGTATATATAATAAAAGTTATTAGGGTTTCAAATTGGCGATGGACAAAAAGTGTCCGAGTTCCCCATATGTCCGAGTTCCCCATACGTTACGTTATATAAATGTTGTAAAAATTGAAAATTCAAAATTGAGAAGGAATAAAGGAATAGATGAATAGGGGGGAAGATTTACAGCGGTTTGGTTTTGATGTTTTGGTTTGGTTATAGGGGGGGAGAGGGGAGGAGGAAGTAGGGTTAGAATTAGAATTATAGAAAATAGAAGGAATGGAGAATTGGAGGACCGGGGTGGTTATATGGTTGTATGGGCATGGAGGCTAATATAAGATAGAGATAGAAGGGAGGTGATAGGATGGGATGGGATGGGATGGGATAGAATTAATATGGAAAAAATGGATTGGAGTGCAATATTCTCGAAGTTGGAGTTGAGGTAAGATTTTAGAAAGAGAAGAGGAAGGAAAAGATGATTTCTGGAAGGCTAGTTGAAGATATCCACTATGAAATGGTATAGATTGATTGGGTCTCATTGGATATGATAAAATGATATAACGACCTAATGTAGTGACGTAGTGATGTAGATGTAGATGTATTGAGCTGAGGGGAAGTGAAGTGGATGATATAATGGATGCTATAGGATGATGATGATGCGATGTGATGTGATGGGCGAAACTAGGAGTATGGGGAGTTAGTTGAGTTGATGACTTGAATAGCCGCTGTTGGGATTGAGGGTTCTTGAGATTGAGGATGGAATGGAAGACTGATGATCTATTTGAAGAGGAGTATATTATACTAGAGGTACACAATAGGCCATTGTCAATGATTGTGTAGAGGAAATGCAAAGGGGCATGTCAAACGTGGAGGATTGGTAAGTATATCTCTTGTTTCGTGTTTGATATTGTACATGGTATGTAAAGAATACTTCCATATGTAATAGGGAAGATATATAGTCTACATGTATAACTTCAATACAATGTATATCAACGTAATCGAGCCTCTACTTTGTTCTTCTCTTTCCGTGATTTCTTTCACGGGGAGTCACCACCCATTTATTAGGCTTGCGAACCTTTCTAGTTTTGTGACCTCCTTTAGCCTGTGGGAAAGTAATGTTAGTGTGAATCTTTAAGGTTGAAGGATGGAATACATACCGGTTGACCCCATGGACTGACAGGGTCGACGTTACCCTTGGATTTACCTCTTCCTCCTCCGTGCGGATGGTCGGCTGTGAAATTGGTGAGCATTAACCACTTAAATTTTGGTTGAAGTATAGAATACGTACCAGCGTTCATAGCAAGACCTCTAACTGTTGGTCTAATGTTCAACCATCTTGAACGACCAGCTTTACCAAGTTGTCGATGTTGATGATGAGGATTACTAGCAATGCCTACAGTTGCGCATGCATGTATACTAACCTTTCTCACCTCACCACTTTGCAATCGTACAGTGGCATATATTGGTCCTTTATCTCTGTTGGATGTCTCATCATCTTTTGACACCACAACCGCATATGTTCCAGCACTTCTACAGAACACAGCACCTCTTCCTTTCGCTGATCCAACATTGTAAACACTTGTACCAATAGGGATCATGTGTAATGGTAAACAGTTTCCTCTCCAAGCAGTCTTTGCAGCCAACACACCAGGATCTACAAATCCTCCCATACTTTCTAATAGATCTCTTGGTATACCGGCTCGATAACTTTGTACTTTATCTCCAGCCCTCATACCCTCTGCAGCAACGATATAGCTCTTTCTACCTGTAGCTTCTTCGTTCAATAATGCAATATGCGCACTCCTTCCTGGATCATGTTCAATACGTTCCACTGTATGTACTCCAGGCGTCATTCGATGAAAGTCCACGGTACGAATTCTTCTCTTATGACCACCACCTCGATGTCTAACTGTGACTCGACCACTATTATTTCTTCCTCCCTTTCCATGACCCTTCTTAGCGAAAGTTAAAGGTAAAAATGGTCGTCCTTTCCATAAATGGTCGTTTATAGGTCTCTTTAAATGTCTGACACCAGGTGTTCTTGGCTTGTATGTTCGCATAGCAAAAGTAGCACTGCTGCTATCTGATGAGGATATAGGAGGTGCAAAACCTGCTGTTACAGCTTGTGCTGCAGGAACTTCAGCCTTTACTGGCTCAACGACCGTTGCGTATGTGCGAGGGAAGGGTCGAATGATGGGTAGGTAATTGCATGTTGCCCTTGGACATTGTCGCGCAAGTATCCTGGGTTGAAACATGATGTATGCTGTATATCGAATTGATCACCACAATTCGATTGATCTTCTCGCCACGGCGAGAGCCTCCGGAAACAGTGGTTGGGAGTTTTGAAAGTCGATGTCGTTCGTGCTTGAACGTATCTCAAACTTCTTTCGGCAAGGCTATCTCCCGATTGGGTTTAGTTTGAGTATCTGGATGCAATCATTTGTAGCAGAACATGAATAATTTTTCTACTGTCACTTCAGATAAAATATTTAAAGGGGAACTGTATGAATGCTATGACAATAAAACATGGTTATAGACTTACCAAGTATATAATAGATTATATGTGACGAGGTCACCATGGAGTGAAATGATCCATCATAAAGCCAATTCAACCATAAGTTGTAATCTTACTTTTCTAGGTGCCAGCTCTCAGAATCTCTCACTAGCCACCTTCTACTCCAGCCACATAAAGACGGGAAACGCGGTACCAAGCCACCCGAAATCAAAATGGAAGCGTGTTGCTTAGTGGTTGCCTAGGACTAAATGAAAATCAACAAAGCTATCTGCATCTAAAGTTGGTTCCATACAGAAAAAGTTAAGTCATTTGTAGATATATGAGATCTTGTTGTGACCGACCAAAATTCAAAATATTATCCAATTTCTACCATCAATCTTGAAGAGCCCCCTGTGGTCAAATTGGGATAAAAAATCATTTCTATAAAAGATTTTAATCGACTCAGATTGAGCTTTAACCTCATCCTTTTGGCCACTGCTTTCTAAACTCAATTATCCCACGACGTACCTCGAGTATTATTGTACCGTATCTCTATCTCTCTATCTATTCGCTCTTCTCACCAAATATCCTTGTTACCGTACCAGCCCAAAGCCACGAAAGGAAGCACGACACGCTAAATCCTACCCACAACAAGCGAGTGCCTAGCAACCTTGGAAGCTCTGACAACCTCTTTAGAAAGTCCTCCTCACACATTATTCACCCTTCATTCATCATCCACATCCACATCCCACATCCCATAAACATCAACGCATCCTACCCATAAACAAATCAAAGAAGTTACTACACCTCGACCCTTCGACCTTCATGTTCTTGATAACCTTTTAGGTACTTTGCCAGCTTTAGATCCATCTCGGTATCTTGTTTGTTCAATCGTTCAAGTTCTTTCGGTTTCGTGTACAAATTCAAAAAAAAAAAAAGTTCAATTCTTCATCTGTCAACAAAGTCGATATATCACAACCCCAATTCTTCATATCGTCAATTACACGTCGGGATCCACTGAAGGTCTGATCCGTCTTCATGTATGTATACCCTTCTACCTTATACATCTTGTTGTGGTCGTCACTTCGCGTCTTCATCTCGTTGTCTTCAATATTCATCACGCGCTTCCAACATCTATTAGGCCGCGTCTTGCTGACCATCTTTCTTTTTAGCGACCCACCCCATCATTCTCTCCACAACACTCCACACATAATAGTTAATATAACACATCGTCAAATATGCCAGTTGTATGTACCCCAGATACCACATAGTTCCATTCCCAAGACTATGAGTTCGTTCAATTGGTCACAATTGTCCACTTGATTAGTGCTAATCATGTGTGCATATAGAGTCGAGCAACTAGCCGTCGGGCCCCTACAAATGAGAACGATGAGAATGTAGCTGGTGTCACAACTCGTCTTACCAGATCTAAATCTGCAGCTTTTACCACAGAGGAGGTTACCGGTGCCGTTAAGAAGCCACTTGCAAGCAAGAAATCAACCGCCAATACACAACCAGTCCGAAAACGGGCCGCACTGGGAGATGTAAGCAACGTTGCCAAAGGAGGTGATGCCGTTGAAGCAAAGAAGCCTGCTGCCAAGAGCGGACTAGTTTCAAAAGCTTCACAACCAACTGGCGTCACCAAGAACAGTACACGATCAGCCCTCGGAGCTAAGGATGCAAATAAGAAGTCATTGAGCAAGGCGGCTGGGTCCGGTGTAATGAAGAGGAAGACTGCTGCAGCAGCAGCTACGATAGCAGCTTCAGTCAAGGAAGAAACACCCGTTGAAGATGAACAACCATCCCGAAAGAAGGTCCACATTGAAGCAGAAAAGCGAATCAAGCAAAGTGAAGTTGTCGAGGAGAAGGAGAACGAAGCAGAGGCTATTGTTGAACCAGAGCCAAAGGAATCTGTCAGACTTGAGTTCGCCGAAGGTGTACGCGACTTGGATGCCGAAGACTCAGATGACCCTTTGATGGTGGCCGAGTACGTCGTTGAGATTTTTGAATACTTGAAGAAGTTGGAGGTCGCTACTAAACCCAACGAAAAGTATATGGCACATCAAGAGGATCTGGAGTGGAAGATGCGCGGTATCCTCGTCGACTGGCTCATCGAAGTTCACACACGTTTTCACCTTCTCCCGGAAACTTTGTTTCTTGCTGTCAACATCATCGACCGCTTTCTCTCCACTAAGGTTGTTCAACTTGATCGTCTTCAACTCGTTGGCGTTACTGCCATGTTCATCGCCTCCAAGTACGAAGAAGTCCTCTCACCCCACGTTGCCAACTTCCGTCACGTCGCCGATGATGGATTCACCGAGGCAGAAATCCTCAGTGCCGAGCGTTACGTTCTCAGTGCTCTCAACTATGATTTGAGCTATCCCAACCCTATGAACTTCTTGAGACGTATCTCTAAGGCTGATGACTACGACATCCAAACCCGTACATTGGGCAAGTACTTGATGGAGATCAGTCTTCTTGATCACCGATTCATGAAGTACCTCCCCAGTCACGTCGCCGCCGCATCCATGTATCTCGCCCGCCTTATCCTTGAGAAGGGTGAATGGGACCCAGTGTTGACTCACTACTCCGGATACAGTGAAGATGAAATTGAACCTGTCTTTCAATTGATGGTTGATTACCTTGCTCGTCCTGTTACCCATGAGGCATTCTTCAAGAAGTATGCTAGCAAGAAATTTTTGAAGGGTATGTATTTCCAAACCATTTTACTCGAATATTACTAACGTTTCCCTAGCTTCAATTCTTACGAGACAATGGGCAAAGAAACATGCATCTCTTTATGGTATTGATGTTACTCAACCTTTAGAATCCTCATAGAAAATATGACAGTTACCATATTACTACCTGCTCTCCCCTGGATACACCCTTTGCTTTTTAATTGGTTGGGATACGAAATGGTACTTACGACGGATGATCTTATGGACCGGACTACCAAATATACCACACATTATCCTGGTCAATGGTCTGGCTTTGGTTTATGTCGATGCTTCTCGAGGCGTTGAGTGATATCTTTCTTGTTCAGTTGGGTTTGGTGCATACTTTTTTTCAACATAAATCTGGCGTTTAAGCTGTATGCAAATGGATCTTACAGTATCGGCGTCTGGGAATTTGATGTTTGATTTCACAATTGCTTGACGTCTTGCAGCAAATGTTCTGGCTACAAGCATATAGCAGAAAAGTATTGGCAGTTTTGGCTCCATTGCTGTCATGAGGTGTGAAAAGTGGGGAAGAGGGGGGGGGGGGTTATTTCTTGTGTCGGTAACATGAAATAGCTTTTGTAGATATATTTTTAGGCGCAAGAATAACCATCACGAATTATAAATACATATGAATGGTCTCTGACCTTGGTTCGCAGTGTATAATCGAATCATCCGTACAAGAATGATGACCCGAATCGAAGTTTGGAATTCACTGTTAGTTTGATGTGAATGTTCGGGATGGAATGGGACGGATAGACATGTCAGAAGAAAACATAGAGAGAGGTAAGGAGGGGGTCGGTATGTAGGAGGTATGATATATGAGAGGTGAGGAATCTTTTTATTTTTGTCCTACCGGTATACCATTCCTCAAATGTTCTACCCAATAGACATTATCTCTTCATGTCTTTGTAATCGTTAATCTTTCACTAATCGTTCTCCTTACCAGGTACTCAAACTCTGGGCACTTAACTAATCGAAAGGCGTGACAACAATTATCTAGACTAGATCCTTAGTTCCGATCGGAAGGTCGAACCCTCTCTTTCATCTACTTGTTTTTTCGTCGGAATCTCTTGGACCAGCTTTTTCCGGCACCATAACATTCCATTGCCATCGCTTCATCACGGGAGTCAAGTAGATCAAAAAGTCGATCCAACTATCTCACTTTGACACTGGGGTAAAGGCGGCCTCACTTCAGTTGTTTGTCTAAACTACACTGGCGCTGTCAATCAATCAACCAAGTTTCCTTGGTAATATTTTCTTGGTTACGGGTTCCTATCACAAGTTGCGTTTACTTCTTTTAGCTGCTTGCTTAATCTTAATGACTGGAAATCATAAGGCATGTAGGTTCACTCTGTTCCTATTATCTCGATAATTCAGATATATACCTGCCTAGTAACGTTTCCCTAAAGATTATTACCTATCAACAATTCATGCACCCGATGGATGCTTGCAAGCCTTTGTTGTTTCTGACCGACTGACCAACTCAATACCAACCTAAAGTGTTCCCGCTAAGCAAGTGCAAACTCAGATATCGATGTTGATATCATCGACTTGCTTAACCTCAACTGACCATACCCAATGTACTTAAATTATTTTGCACATACATAACATAACGCATATGCCATGCGCACTTATTTTTCTCGGAGCAGAAAAGACAATTTTAAAAGGCAAAAGAAGAGAGAACTAGTATGTACTGCTATTGAGAGGGAGAGAGAAAGTATTATTCCGCTGCTAAATATGAGTTTGTCGAGCTTGAGACAGGGGAAGGAGGGGCATGATGAGACAAAGAATGTGGAGGTTGAAGGTTCTGTATCTCCATCAGGTAAAAGCTTAGATTCATCATATTTCTTCACTCAATGTGGACTGATCATACAAGAGAAATTGTACTAATTGAGGGGCTACAGGCAATTCAAACGATGGTCGCATTTCCCCAGCCTCAAAGATATCGAGTGACACCGAAGCATTGACCAGCGATTCCGTTTCTGATGGCTTGTCAATTCAGGATAGGAAAATCCTGTTAGCTGCGGCAGAGATTGATGAGATGGGAATGGGAAGGTATCAATGGTATATATGGGGATTGTGTGGTTTGGGATACTTCTTGGATCTACTGTGGGCGCATGCATTTGGTTTGATTGCACCAGTTCTGCAAAGAGAGATGGGAATTGACGGTATGTGACACCACGCATTGGATTGATATTTGACAATGAAGCTGGGCTTGACAGCGGTTCTGTGCTTCGCATTATGTCAGAGATAAGAGTTGTTACACAGAAATAGTTGAGGGAGGTCTTGCACGACCAAATACAGTGCTGATCAATTCATGCAGATACGCAATTGGGTCATTTGTTCACAGTCGTCAATGCTGGTTTGACAGTTGGAGCTCTAGTATGGGGAGTTTTGGTCGATATGATCGGTAAGTGCCCAGCCCATATTATCTTGCATTCTCCAATAATTTCATCTTTCAGGTCGCAAATGGGCTTTCAATGGCACCGTCTTCATTACCTCAATCTTTGGAATTTGCATGGCAATTCCGAGTTCGTACACTGGTCTTCTTGTGCTGGTCGCTTTTACTGGTTTTGGTATTGGAGGAAACATTCCCATAGACACAACAATTGCTCTGGAATTTCTTCCCCAGGTGTGCCCCCACGCGACACTATCTGAAGAGCAGCATTTAACACTTAGCGCTAGAAAAATCGATTTCTTTTAGCACTGTTGTCGATATTTCAACCGATCGGAGTTGTCGTTTGCAGTGGCTTAGCTTACGGATTTATACCTAAATATTCTTGCGCGACAGACCTACCATCATGTAAAGCAAAGGACTTGACACCAGGGGCTGAATGCTGTTCCAAAAAGGACAATATGGGATGGAGGTATCTATTGTACACTCTGGGTGCAATATCTTTGTTCATATTCATGATTCGGTTCTTGGTCTTCACTTTTCAGGAGTCGCCTAAATATCTTCTCAGCAAGGGCAGGGACGAAGAGGCTTTGAAGGTGTTACAGAAAATTGCAAAAACGAACAAGAAACCTTTAAGACTTACCATTGAGGATTTCAGGGCCTTGGATCATACCGAGGCTCTTCTGTCTCCCACCTCGACAACTTCTGGTGACGATCGTCTTCGAGGAACGGTTATTCCCAAGGGTTTGAGTTTACGACAAAAGACCAAGAGGGAGATCAAGAGAGTTGGGATATTATTCAAAACAAAGCATACTGCGCGAGTTACCATTTTAGTATGGTTAATATACGCATTTGACTACTGGGGGTTTTCGGTCGCAGGTACATATAACTCTTATTAATTTGGTTACATGAGAGTGTACTAACATCTAGAAGGCGCATTTCTTCCCACAATTTTGGCTCGAAAAGGGTTGGAACACGAAGTCGGATATGCTGAAACTTACCGCAACTTTGTTATCATATATATGCCGGGTATTGTAGGCGTAAGTTTAGGGGCTCTCATGGTAAAAGTACCTCGAGTAGGAAGACGGCTTTCCATGATCTTTTCATCTGCATTAATGGCCACATCATTCTTTCTCTTTGCGGCAGTCTACACTCAAGCAGCCAACGTGGGACTTAGCGTCATGGAGTATTTCTTTCAATCCATGTTCAACTCGGTATTATATGGTTGGACGCCTGAAGCTTTCCCAGCGTCGGTCAGAGGAACAGCTAGTGGAATGGCGAGTTGTTGGGGAAGATTGTTCTCTATTTTTAGTCCTCTAATTGCGGCGAAACTACTGGCGATGAACCTTAACGGTCCCTTGTTTCTGGCTGGAGCGGGGACTTTAGTTGCGTGTTTGGGCGTCGCGCTGTTGCCAGATAATGTGATGAGGGGGAATGAAATTTAGGAATGGGATGAGAATGGTAATAGAACAGAACTTGACAAAGCGAGATGGATATCATTATGAGAATAGACATAGGGTAGAGAAAGGTGGCCGTTTATATGAACACTTAAACATAGTTGAAACCAACAAGAGACTATAGAACCTTCATACGATGGGAAAGCGATTCTCTAAGTTGGAAGTGTAAATACCACAGCCAGTCCAGCATTAAGAAGGGCTCTAATGTAAATCCATGATATCAATATACTCTGCTTTACAAATTCTGATTTTGAAAAGGGGTTCGTTCTAGCTAATGCGCATTCTGACTGACAACAAAGAGGTCCGTGCACCACACTTTCTTTCCGCCTTTTACTGCCCCTCCAAGTAAACTAAAGCAGAAACAACGACAGTTCAGCCTTTCCACCTTTCCACCTCTGCAAAATATTGACCTGGCAAGTGCTGAGAGAAGCACATGCATGCTATAGATAAAACCGTACATATTATTTCCTGAACGGCATTTTCCCAGCAGCGACGATTTTATCACAAAGGGATTTTTATCATGGACGATTTTAATAGCGAAACTGATAGCGATTATACTAGTTACTGGAGAGATTGGGTATGTTATTCTTTTTTTATTCTTTTGATTTGCGATTTTTTGGTTCTTGGGAGGTTTGGGAGGGGCTGGCTCGAGGCTTGAGGTTTGTGCCATTTTGTGCGCATCGCTCTTCCGCTTTTATGGACGAAGGAATCGCTCCTTCCTGTCGACTACGATTCTCTACGAAAAGACCTATGGTATGGATGATGTTAAGGAAGGTATCGACCGATCGATCGATGTGGAAGGGATGGAGGAAGTTTACGATAAAAGTGAATGGAAACCATGGCTCTCGAAGATCATCTTCTGCCATTTCGTTTTCCAAACTGCCATCTCGCCGATCACTGTGAAAGTGGAAACATTATCTCTTCTCGACCACGCATGATGATCTTTGGTTCGTTTGATGCGGGTGGTCAAGTCCTGGAATCTACGCCATCACCAGGTCCTCCGCCAACTCTGTCACCCAGACGGGGTAAGAAAGGCAAGAGAGGCAAGAAACGTCGAGCTTCAGAAGTAGAGGGCCTTGAGACTCCAGGACGCAAATCTTTTGGCTATTTCTGTTCGAAGATAAATATCAAAGCAATGGATAATCTTCTTGATCTTTTGCCAGCGATTTCCGAACGTGCCCTTCACGCAACAGCGCTAGTTGACCATGCCCCGGAGAGTTTCGAGCGCGGCGATGTATCAAATGGCAGTATCCTCGAAAACGATGCCAGCTCTTTTGCCGCGTACATGCCTTACAGACATGGGGTTCTTGGCCATATTTCATATCAGTTCACATACATAGAATGGTATATTTGCTAATACTTTCCTCTTTTAGTTTATTTCATCTCGCGGTAATGAGTACTTTTGCGAAATTGACGAAGATTACCTCACCGATCGATTCAACCTTACAGGACTCCAAACCGAAGTTCAATATTATCAATATGCGTTGGATTTAGTGACGGATGTCTTTGATTTGGATTG
Organism: Sclerotinia subarctica; assembly: GCA_025389085.1. NCBI lineage: Eukaryota > Fungi > Ascomycota > Leotiomycetes > Helotiales > Sclerotiniaceae > Sclerotinia > Sclerotinia subarctica. The sequence continues at coordinate 3,577,636 of QRFI01000005.1, read as the reverse complement.
TGATGATGATATGAGAGAGACTATTGAGAAGTCGGCAAGACATTTATATGGTTTAGTCCATGCCCGTTATGTCGTCACTACTAGAGGATTGGCCAAAATGGTGAGTACTTGAATCATCTTGACCTTAAGGCTGTACTAATCATAATAATATTTTCCAGCTTGAAAAATACAAGAAAGCCGACTTTGGAAAATGTCCTCGAGTTATGTGTAAATCGCATCCACTTCTTCCAATGGGTCAAAGCGACAATCCAAATGTCAAAGCTGTTAAACTTTACTGCTCTCGTTGCGAAGATATCTATAATCCTAAATCCTCTCGACATTCTGCAATTGATGGCGCATATTTCGGGACTTCATTTCATAATATTTTATTCCAGGTTTACCCAGCGATGATCCCAGCGAAAAGTTTCGATCGATACGTACCACGAATTTATGGATTTAAGGTTCATGCGTCTGCGACTTTGATTAGATGGCAAAATGGAGAGAGGGATGAGATGAGAAGACGATTGAGGAAGTTGGACATTGATGGCGGATTTAAGGATGAGGATGGTGAGGAAGTAGATGATAGTGAAGAGGAAGAAGAAGAAGAAGAGGAAGAACTTGATGCGCTGGAAAAGGCTTTGGAGAATGGAAAAGCTGATGGAGATGTTAGGGTGGGAGCTTAGATTGTGTTGTCTTGTGAGGATATTCAAAACGAAATGAAGGAATGTGGATATGAGGGATAAGAAAGGAAGTTCGTCTGTTTTTATCCGTGTCAAAGGAAGTAATGTCTTTACTTCTTGAATGTTTCTAGGGAAAGTATGGGGTAGCCATAAATAAATAAATGGATGCAAGGATGGATGAATGGATGGATGGATGAATTACGGGAGTCTAGCTTGGGCGCATATCATATTTTGTTCTTCCTCATATAGTATGGTATGGGATTGTATTGTATTGTATCGTATGCTCTTATTGCTCTTATTGCTCGAGTGGGAAGGAAGTTGTAGGAGAATGATCTTGTGGGTGGGAGGAAGAGAATGGGTGAATTGAAGAAGAGGGAGGAGGGGAGGGAGGGGAAGAGGGAGAAGGAAGATTGTGGATTGAGTAGTGAGTTTTAGAATGTTACCTAGGTACATAATGAAGAGAGAGTATTATTTGAGATGTTATGTTTTTGCTTGTTTTGTTTTGTTTTGTTTTGTTTTGTTGATATTGATGTTGTTTGCTGGTTTTTGGGTGGGGGGACGGATGGTGGGTGAGTTTGTGTGATATGATGTGATTGATATATATTATTTCTCATTATGTATAAAATCATTTGATAGGTACTTAAATAAAATAATAAGACGATTGAATAATGAGAATATCAAGATGAAATTATAATTAAGAAGAGAAATACTGATATAAAAGATGGGATATGAGATTTAAGATTAGTATATAAAATATAAAATATTAAATAATAGAATATTATAATTTTTTATTAATTTTTTTTTGGAATATATATATTTATATTTTTTGAGAGTATTTTTTGGAATATATATATTCTTTGGATATATTGTTTTGGAGATATTCTTTAAAATAAATTATAATATCAAGAGGATTAATTACCTACGCTAGTTAAATTTCCAAGAATATAAGAATAGATAATCGAGTGAAGAAAATAACTGTATAAAACAATAGAAGGAAGCCGCTGAAAAAAAGAAGGGTAAATTATAATCATTAATATTTACCAAGATACACGTAGATAGATAGATGTATTACCAACTTCCCTCTTTCTATTCCATACCAAACCATCCCAAGCCGCCCCAACCCCCCCCCCCCCCCCCTTGACTATCTCATCCTCAAGCCATGCTCGCTCACCTCCAGCTCTTCTGCACCACAACCTCAAAATCACCCCAAAGTACTCCCCGCATCCACACGATACCAATTTGCTTTCGCGTCGCCTAAACATGTACCCACGGTTACGGGATTGTATCCTTTCGCGATGGCGTTTTGGAGGATGTATTCGATGAGGATGGAGGAGGTTTGGTTGTGGATGTCGTGTGTTATTAGGACTAGGAGGTGGGTGGGGGGTCAGTGTGGTTGGGGAGGAAAGGGGGAGGGGGGGGGGAAATCATGGTTGGGGGTTTTGTGGAGGGGCGGAGTAAAAGGGGAAAGAATGGAATGTACTTACGAGGGTGGTCGGTTTTGGGATCCGAAGCGTTGATTGCGGTAGAGAAAATATTTTGTGAGTTGGTGATTAGAGTTGGTGAATCATTGAGATAATCTTGGGTATCCAAGGACTATGAAGAAGATATTAGTCTCGGGATTTCTCAAAAAGATAGGAAATCGGAAGAAGAAAAGTAGGAAGGACATACAAAATAAGTAATATGATACCCTAACTCTTCCATATCCTTCTCACATCCACACTCCACTGTACAACTTGAATATGGCGGTCTCATATATGTTGGAATAACGCCAATTATATTCCTCAGCGCCATTTCATTTTTCCACATCTCATTTTTACGTTGTGTACTTGTTATGTTGCATAAATCGGCATGACTCCATGAATGAGATGCTATTTGATGTCCATTATCATACATGCGTTTTATAAGGGATGGCCAGGGGAGAGATGTATTATCAATATGACCTTTTCCGAGGTTGTTACCGGTTATGAAAAATGTCGCCGATGCGTTGTATTGGGCGAGGATATCGAGGATGTGAGATGTGTAGATGTAGGGACCGTCGTCGAACGTTAGTGCCATATCGCCAGGAGTTGCACAATCGTATATACCGGCTGAGCCATATAGGACAGATCCTAGAGCTGGACGGGCAATGGTGGAGGTATTGCTGCCCGTTGGAATGGCGTTGGCATCGCAGGCGGGACCATAGTTGAATTGACAGTCAGGGGCGGCGCAATATTCTAAGGAGTGGTTAGGAGCTGCAGATTGGATATAAAGTGAAGGTGGATGGATACCTTCAGTAGAGCCACAATATCCAGCAAGAGAACAACATTCATCTGATGCACAATTACCAACACCAGCTCCACATCGTTTATCTGCATCGTTTCCTGCATCGTTTCCTGCATCGTTGCACTTTCCATATGCTGATTGACAACCCGAAGGAGTAGAACAATAATCCGTCGTTGTTCCACAATATCCACTGGAGCCTTGTTAGTATCTCACTCTTTCGACTGTTCATATTCCATACTTTTTTGAACAACATTCCCCCGTTGGACAAGTATATCCCTTTGTTCCAGCAAAAGTAATTCCACAAGTTTCATCGATACTCACAACCTTGGTCCCATCGGCGGTGTCTCCATTCGTGCAGTTTCCAAATTGAGATTGACAACCACTGCTACTTAAACAATAATCATCTGTTGCACCACAAAATCCATTCTTGGAACAACATGGGAGGTTTGAGGGACATGTATATCCACTCGCTCCTCCTCCCCCATTAGTACCATTGACTCCACAAGTTTCATCTGGAGATATTGCTCGGGAATAGATGGATGGAGAATTGAATATACCGGCTGAGATACTAGATACGAGGCCGAGTAAAACGGCGGAAGAGATATGAGGAAGATACATTTAACGTTTGGTTTAAAAATATCTGGAATGTCCCCCTACTTTGAGGTCTTCCTCAAGAGTTCTAGAAGAGGAAATATAACGACAGGTAAAAACGAATGTATAGATTAACGAGAGTAATAATCAGCCAACGAAAAAGAAGCACAAATGAAAGAACGATTAAAGTAAAGGCAGTTCTCTACTCTGTATAAAATCTTTTTTCATCAATTGCCAAGCTTACACCAAAAGCCTCGTATAAAAGATCCAAGCATTGTACTCGAAACAGTACTTTTGACGATCGATCTAGGATATGACTTTTTCTTTTAGTATGAGAAAGGAAAGGAATCAGAAAGCTTAATTCGGTGACTAGGATGCCAGTATATAGATATTCGAAGATTGTGAGAGTAATAATGCAGCTTTGATGTTTTATATTTGTCGTGGTGATACTTCCTCTTGGGACTTTCGAAGACGTCTAAATTCTGTTTCTGTTTCTGTTCCAAGATGAATAATCTTTAGATGATGAAACATGATTGATGAAGATTATGGAATCATGGAAATCCTAGAAATCCTGAAATCCCAACGTTATTTTGATGAGGATAAATTATGAGGTTTGATTATTACTTTTTTTTTGGAGAATGAAGAGGAATTATATCCCGTGAAACATGGTGATGATGACTAGAATCCAATTGTCGTGAATAGCTTGGCATCTAATCTCATATTGTCTCACTTTATTCTGAGGCTCAATTCGGCCTGTATTCCAGAGAGATGGAGGAGAAGAGTAGTTGAATGCCTACGATGTATATAGATTCATGCAGTATATCAATCAGCCTCCTGCGGTTCTTGTGAATTGATGCCTTAGCCTTTTCTTCGCTAAGGTTAACAAGTCGGGTTGCTTCCGGTGAGTCTTACATTGTGAGTTTACGCCTGGCAAGAGAATTGTCAGTCTTCTAAATTTGTTGTCCCCGGTGAGCCATTAATCCGTGCCCTTCCGTGACTAATCTTCCCTAGTGGGGATAAAGTAGTAAATCGCATCGGAATTCGAGAAACTCCATGTGCAAATAGAAACCAAAACGTCATAGGATCGACGAATGGATTTCAAATCATCAATCCTTATGGCATATACGTCATGGAAGTCATAGAAGAGAGGGGTAACGTGTAAGTAAGTAAGATGCTGTGGAATGTAAAAATGTAGGTAGATTTTATTCATCTTTCTTTTCTCATGATAGCAATGTTCACTCGAACTCTTCCCTCAGCACTCAGAACATCTTCACGATTATCACAGCTCTCTTCACAAATTCAAAGGAGAAGTATGGCCTCAATCACCACACATAAGCTCAACACTGGAGCTTCTATTCCCGCCATTGGCTTTGGTACATGGCAGGACAAGGACTCTCAAGAAAAGGCAGTCACAGAAGCATTGAAGGCGGGCTATAGACACATTGATACAGTATGTATAGTCGTTTGAATGAGCAACTATTAATGAATAATCTGCTAACTCAAGACTTTCTTCAGGCAAGAGTATACGGAACTGAATCAGCATGCGGTGCTGCAATCAAGGCTTCTGGCATTCCTCGATCCGAACTCTTCATCACTACCAAGTTATGGAATAACAAGCACAAGCCAGAAGACGTCGAACCAGCTCTTAATGAGTCTTTAAAAGATTTAGGTTTGGATTATGTCGATTTATACTTGATGCATTGGCCATCTGCATTCAAGTCAGGCGATGACTTATTCCCTAAGGTGGATGGCAAGATGCAAACGGCAGATATTTCATACGTTGATACATATAAAGCTATGGAGAAGCTTATTGAGACTGGAAAGACTAAGGCTATTGGTATTTCCAATTTTTCCAGAGGGGAGTTGGAGAATTTATTAAAGGAGGCTTCTATTGTTCCTGCAGTTCACCAATTGGAACTTCATCCATGGCTTCAACAAACTGAATTCTGTGAGTTCAATAAGAGTAAGGGAATTCATATTACCCAATACTCTCCATTTGGAAATCAAAATGAAGTTTATGATAGTGGAAAGGGTATTAGCAAGTTAATGGTAAGATTATTACAATTATCATATCTCCTAAGCTTTGCTAAAATGTGTTTAGGATGATCCAACAATCGTTGAAATTGGCAAAAAGTATAACAAGTCTGGAGCCCAAGTAGCATTAGCTTGGGGTATTGCACATGGTCATTCTGTCATTCCTAAGTCGAAAACTCCTTCACGCATCAAGAGTAACTTGGAGGGGGATTTTAAACTTGAGGCCGAAGATCTGAAGAAATTAGATGGTTTGGATAAAAAGTTAAGATTCAATGATGCCAGTGCGTCATTTGGATACAATTTCTATTCAGACCTTGATGGTAAGAGAAAGAATTAAGAGGAATGTCCTACATTTAATATAATAATATCACTTTCTCATCAACTGAGCTCATACTATTTTCTACATCCTGTCCTACAACATTGGCTGGATTCAATATTTCAGCCCCAACGCCGATGTTTCAACGCCCTATCATATTTGAGAATGGATCTAAGAATAAAGTATTTTCTAGTCACCAGACATCACTCATGTAAATACTCTTAAATATCCCACAAAGTTGTGTCAAATCCCGCAATAATAAACACCACATCACCAATTCCCTTTTCACTCTCGTACACAGCAATTCCCACCCGAGCCGCACCTTTCCACCTGCATAAAAGTTGAAAACCTTCCTTTTCGTCAATAACAATTATTGGTCAACTCAAGTATCACAACAGATCCAAAAACATACACAAGACATTTCCATTTCCGTTATTGGGTGATAATCTATATAAATAGTCGTACATAGCTCGTGTTTATTTTAAGGGGCTCGCACGACGAGTTTTTGTGATGGCGTGTACAGAATGTGGAAATTTGAATGAGTTGGTTGAGGGTTATATTGATATATCTGGGAGTTCTCTTCCTCTTTTTTTCCTTTTCTGAAAGTTGCTGTTTTCACTTGCGTACACGAAAAGTTTTTGGGGATTTTTTTTGGTTACTTTTGAAAGATTGAATATCAAACACATTCGTTCACCTTCGTTCACATTCGTTTAGGATTTGCAATATGTACACCAATCTTTTGACGGTGGCTAGTCTCTGTGCTGTGGTGCTTGCGGGTCCTCAGCTGCATCAACGGGAAAATGTCGATACGTATGTTCTCCAGCCTCATTTCTCCATTCTCAATTCCTTCCTCTTCCATTCTTTTCATCAACCCCACCCCAAAATTCCCTACTAACATCTCCCCTCCAGCTCCGCTATATCCTCTAGTCTCGAGACTCCTTTAACTAGTGTCACTGCTGGTGTCACAGCTACAGCTACATCTACATCTACATCCTTACAACCCATCATCACAGCCCCAGTAACAGGAATCATAAATGGCACATCGGCAACACTAGTTCCGGTAGGAACGGGCGGGTTGACGATTGCGAGTACGGGTGCTATAGGGGGGAATGGTACGGTTACGACGGGGAAATTGTCGAGTTCGGCGGAGGGGACGGAGACGGAAACGGTGACGAATACGAAGACTTCTATTAAGAGTACTGCGAGTGAAGGGGCGGGAAAGTCGACGCCGAGTCCGATGTCGAGCTCGAGTAAGGCGGGGGCGGCGCAGGTTACGGGGTTGGGAATGGGGGCTGTGGGGTTGGTGGGTTTGGTTTGGGTTTTGTAGGAGGGTGGGGTGGGGATGGGGATGGGAGTGAGGTTTAATGAGCTGATGGTAATTGGGATGGAATGTGGTGATGAGAAAAGTTTTCCTGAGTTTTTTTGTTGTGTTGTGTTGTTTGGGTATCAGATTGGATGAGGTGAGGTGATATACTTGAATCGTCGAACAAGAGAGAAGAAAATGAAATTGATGGTGGAATATTGAATTTTGGATCCCGAATCTAACTAGCTGTCGTGATCAATCAGTAGTAACTTAACTCGACTGATCAAAGTATAATCAGTAGATCATTTTTAATATATATTCTTTTATTTTCTTCTATATCTTTTAAAGATCTTTGATTATGGTTTGTGATTTTGATAGTATTGTTACTATTTATATATGGGAGTTTAATAAGGTTTGGGATTTAAAATGTAGGAGGGCTGCGACTAATATCAGGAAATATCAAATACCAAAAATCGAATACTTGTGTAATGATTTCGGATTTTTCATGCCCGTTCTGATATATGGATTCGGATAATCAGATGATTGGTTCACGAGAGTACTCAGTGCTGTTCAGAGTAGCTTCTGGATAAAATTGTAGGTATACGTCACGTTGAAGTATGGTGGCAGCCATCTTCCCATCTTTCTTTCAATGAGCGAGCCATAAAACTTTTCACAAAGACAGTTGATGTAATAAATGTAATAAATGTAATAAATCAAATCTTCTCTATTTTTCTACATCCCTAGCCACCGATTTAAAACCCTGAAAATATCCCTTCCGAAAAGGATTCAACTCATCCGCTGTAACACCCGACGCACCAACCTTCCTCTCGCGAATCTCCTCCGGATCTACCTCTGAATCCGGTATTCTCTTATATGTAATGAGTCTTCTTGACCCTATTACCTATTAATCATCTGCTATTATGAGTAGGATGGAAAGTTGGGTAACGTACATTTGTTAAAGGCTTGTGTGCAGACACTTGTCATGTGTAAGCAGGGATGAGATGGGATTTTGATTTCTTGATCTTCGTCATTGGCGGTAGGCATCCAGAAGGATAGACGGCCGTTTTCTACGAGGGATATGGCTGCGAAATCGAGTATGTCGTCTAGCATTGCTAGGAATGAATATGGTTTTTTGGGTGGGATGTAGGCTTCTTGTCTGGATTTCGTTAGTGTCGTTTGAGGTGTTCATCATAGAGGAGGAATTCGTACAAATGATGAGGTTGTGTTTCGCCCTCTAACATTATTGGTACTTTGGGTTTGGTAGGATCTCTATTCCCTAGTACTTTTAAACCTTCTCGAACACCATATGGTGGATCACATAATATACCATCAAATAATCTAGCACATCTTAAGGGAGTATTTGTTAGATCCGCCACGAAAGTATCTCCAAATTGATTCGTGAGGCCATATTGCACGAAATTAGAATGTAAATTATTCTTTCCCTTTCCTCGAATACTTCGTCCATCGATATCGCTTCCGAAAGCAAGAGCTCCAAAATGTGCACATGCAACTGGAAAACTACCCGTACCGACAAAGGGATCATAGAATAACTTCCCTGGTGCTGCTAATGTGATATTTGCAGTGACCAATGCAAGTTCAGAATCCATAGAGGTGGTACTGATATATTTCCGTTTCTTGAGATCATACTTTCCCACAATATCTCTTTCACTAGCGCCGAGAAATCGACCAAAGGTTACGTGTGAAGGTGTGTTGATACCATTAGCAGCAGCATCAAGTTGCCACTCTTCCAAGATACAGAATTCTTCATCAGCTCCTTTCATCTTGATGGGTCCTTCAAATTCCAAATATCGAAACTCATTGATGAGTGCCCGTTGCTCGGTGGTAGATCTGGTATTTTGAAAACAATCCACGGTAAATTTGAAAGAGCATTTTTTATAGAGAGGCCATGATTCTTTTGTATGTGTCTTGATATCATGATGAAGATCTTCATACGTAGAACCCTTTCCCCAAACCTCGTAAATGGCTTTGGAGAGAATGCTTCTCTTGATAAGTCGTGCAGCTGCTTCTGCAGACGGAACGTCTATGAAACAAAATGGTGACTATCAATTACTTAGAATTGACGGCATAGATGAATTCTGATAGATTTCACTTACATTTGAAGCATAGTGTTCAACCTTTAAAGGAATATTCTCAAGCTCTGCTAAGGCCTGGATCTCGGCGAGACGAAACGTCTCGTGCGTTTGTGTGAATCTTATCAAACACTTCATTCTGAAGTCTTATTGCTTGGTTTCTCCTCTCAATAGCCTAACGAGAGTCCCACAGATTCCTCCTCGACTCACTCCTACAGACCCAATACACTGGTATGGAGCCTTGGGAAAGCGAGCAGGCAAGAGGTTGCATCAAACTTCCAGGGTCTTGCGAATTGGAAGAATTGGCCGTTTTGGTATACGAGGAAAGTGTCAGGTCGAGGCTTGTCTAAAATCAGCTCAAAAGACGATACTTCTAAATAGCTAACAAAAATACCCGTAAGTAATTTCAGAAATTGCTCCAGAATATTTTTCAGCATGACTCCTAACAAAAAAATAACCCCTCCAAAAATAATTACAAGGGCCAATTTTAGCGTATCCTAGCCCATGCAACACACGCTAAACCCAACAAAGCACTATCAAAATAAATCCTCAAATTTCCATCCATTCATCCATTCATTCATTTATCCATCTATCACTCCCCCAAAAATCCACCCCATCACCATGTTAAACTTCCCCAAAGAAACCAAACACGAGCCAAAATGCTACGTGACACATGGTACCATTGGACATGTAGACCCCAAACAAACACCCACAAGAAGGAAACCCTTTTTGAATATCCTAGGACATAAATACATCAACAAGGTTGAGATGATATTACCGCAGGAAATGTATGAGGTGGTGAGACGGGAGATGGAGGGGGTCTTTGCGGAGAATGGGGGTCCGGTTCATAGTCGGGTGGTGATGCCGTTGAGTGCGTTGTTGGAGGGAGAGTTTTTTACAGAGTATATTAAGAAAGGTGAGGAGGGTGAGGGTGTTGGAATGGGATCGGTCAGTTTCTTATGGGTTTTTAGGAAATGTTTTGATGCTTTCGAAGGGGAGGATAGGGGTTGATAATGTGTTTTCGTTGTGTGAGGGTAGGGTCTCGAGTCATGGAGGTTTTAGCACATAGCATCTACTAATGGCGTTATAGGGATTTTGACCTTGCATTTAGACAAGGAAAGTTATGAACGCTCTGGTTTAGTAGGTAAACCTGAAGGGGTAAAGGGAAAACGAGAACATCGACCTCGGTGGAGTATGTGCTGTCTTGGCTGATGGGATTAATTTACTGATCAATTTACAGTTGTTGAGATAAATCTACGATTGCCATCAATGTTACATGGCAAGAAAGGCTTTCAAAGGATTGAATATGCATTCAAGAATGTATTGACTACACCTGTGACATGGCTTTTCTGCGATCTGGGAACTACAGGTAAGGATCTATATACACCTCTAGCTGCAAGGCTAACTCTTTCGCCAGTATTACCATCTGACCCATTATCTCCACATCATCCACATAAGATAACGTGCACTCCAAGAGTATTGAGCGGTATTCAAGTCAAGAGACCTGATTTAAAGCTTGCAACAGAGAACAATAGCAACTATGATGAAGACTTTCGGGAATTTTCCGTCGGAATCCATGAGTGGCTTTCATTAATCTCATTAGAAAGTCCTCGAGTCAATTCAACCGACAGTATCGACACTTTCCTGTCCCGTTATGATCCACCGATAGGTTCAGATGAAACGGAGGAGTTGGTGAAAGTCACATGGACCGGATTCGTTTCCCCTTCGTGGGCACATAGTACCTTTATCCAAGCTCTACTCACAGCACCAAAAGATTCATGGCTTTCGTATTATGTTGGCGGATTTAGTGAAAGCTGGAATGGTGAGAGCAAGAACAGCACGATACTGAAGTTGCCTGATAGCCCGAACGATTATATTTTGTGGGAAGTGGAATAGATGGATAATCATTCTGTCCTTTGACGAACTTCTCGTCCTTCTCCTATTTCACCTGTAATTGCTTCCGTGATGAGCTTTCTTAATTCTTCTTGTCCCGCTGGTGTTTGGAAATCGTCTCGAGCGGCCAATTCGTCAATACGTCGTTTAAACTCGGGATCGATGACCTCTCCTACATCCTCTTCTGGATTCATAGTACCAATATCAACCGATATTCCTTCGGGTACTGGTGGTGGATGGCCACTCAACATCACTGTAGTTGCTGCTGCTCTATTTGATTCTGACAAGCCCCCTTCTTCTTCAAGCTCCTTGATTCGAAGATAGACCGCAACTTCCGGAAAGTCTCCTTCTGCCTCGATTCTCTCTCTCGCATTACATCCATCTTCCGCACTTCTGATTTTGTAATTGGCATGTAATTCCTCAACCAGTAGCTTTGCGCAATCTAATGTTTCCGTTACGAATAATGCTGTATCTCCGTCCTCATCTTTCAAATCGACACTAACATTGAACTCTATAACAAGAGCTCGCAGAAGGTCCAAGTGATTGTAAGAAGCAGCAGCGTGCATTAAAGAATATCCGTGTTCATCTTGGGCAGAAGCCAAGGCGGGGTTCGATCGAAGGAGGGGTAGGAGATCTGGAGAGTTGTCGGCAGCGAGAAGGAAAGGATTGGGTTGAGCAGAAGTCATGGTGCCGTGTAGTGTACTTGTGAATGAATAAATATCGTATTGGAATCTTTTCTGTAGAATGTGAATATCCAAATATTCAGTGCTGGGCAATGTACGACGAGGAGGAGGGAGGATATTGAATTTTCTACGATGGAGCGGCCGCATTTCCCAGCTTTCACATGTTTAGCGCCACTCCAACACTACAACTTCACTACAGCAACACCATTACAACGCTACAGCAACACCATTGCTACACCACTACAACACCACTACAACACCACTACAACACCACTCCAACACCACCCCAACACACTCCAATGCCACTACAATACCACTACAACACTACTTAATACCCCGCTGGCCATAGCCCTAACCATATGTTTTTATCCAGCAGACTATTCAACCCCAGCTTAAGATTTCTTTCAACTCCTCCTTGCATACAAAGGAATTGTTCATCCTCTAGATTGAGCAAAGAATTATCACAATTTTTATTTAATTCGTACCCCTCCCATTCCACTCTTACACATTTACGAAAATATTCCGTCGCTATGGCTCAACATGGAAATGTTCCTTACAAATCTCAAGATGTCGAAGAGGTCCAAAAACTTCTTCGAAAGCTCAATGATAGCACTGGCAAGGGAAAGAAACATGGTTTTAGCTGCAAGAAAACTTCCTTTCAAGTTGATGAATCTCCAGCAAAGATCGTCGTCGAATCTTGGCGTTTTCAAGATTGGGACTACAAGCGTGACGATTTACCAACATACGCGCGAGGTCTTTTTACCGGCAAAAATGAAAAAAATCAACCAGAGATCGCAGTTCGTGGTTATGATAAGTTCTTTAACACCGAAGAGGTCAGTGCTACGAAATGGAGCAATATCCAAGAGAAAACCCAAGGTCCTTATGAGTTGAGTCTCAAAGAGAATGGATGTATTGTCTTTATTAGTGGACTTCACGATGGTACTCTCTTGGTTTGTAGCAAGCATTCCACCGGCCAAGGAAACAAGCCAGAAATGAGCCACGCAAAGGCTGCCGACAAATGGGTCGAAAAGCAACTTCAAGCCATTGGAAGAACTCGAGAGGATCTCGCCAGAGAGCTAAGGAAGAGAAATGCTACTGCAGTCGCTGAGCTTTGCGATGATGATTTCGAGGAGCACATTCTGGCTTATGGTAAAGAGGAAGCCGGACTTTATCTTCATGGTATCAACATCAATCTTCCAGAGTTCATGACATATCCTGGAGATCAAGTTCAAGCCTTTGCCGCGGAATGGGGATTCAAGAAGACCGATTTCCTGGTTATGGACGATATTCAAGTTGCTAAATCTTTCCTTGATGAAGTAGCTGAAACCGGGTCTTACCAAGGACGTGATATCGAAGGTTTCGTCATTCGTTGCAAGGCTCGTACCGGATCGTCAGGGTCATACTCGGACTGGTTTTTCAAATACAAATTCGAGGAGCCATATCTCATGTATAGACAATGGCGTGAATGTACAAAGGCCCTGATTGCCAAGAAACCTCCTCGTTTCAAGAAGCACGCCAAGATCACAGAAGAATACCTTTTGTTTGCACGAAACCGACTTGCCGAGGATCCTAATTTAGGAAAAGAGTATGCACACAATCATGGTATCATTAAGCTGAGAGATGATTTCCTAAAGGAAGTTAATCTGAAAGGTTCGGATATCATTCGCCAAGAATACTCTCAACTAGGAGGTTCACCGGATGAAGTGAGCAATAATGTTATTCTAGTTCCAGTTGCTACAATTGGTTGTGGAAAGACCACTATTGCTCTTGCTCTTAGCCATCTTTTTGGTTGGGGACATGTTCAAAATGATAACATTACAGGAAAGGCTCGTCCACCTCGATTTACCAAAGAAGTTTTAACCCAGCTCGAAGAGAAACCTGTTGTCTTTGCTGATCGAAATAATGCTTCAAGGCATGAGCGAGCACAGTTGATTGACGACGTTCATCTTACTCACCCACACGTTCGATTAGTCGTGTTAAACTTCGTTCACGATAAGGGATCCCTCGATAAAGTCCGCCAAGTTACTCAGGATCGAGTACTCACACGAGGTGACAATCATCAGACTCTTCAAGCAGCAACAGATATGAAGAAAGTCGTGGGCATCATGGAAGGATTTGTACAACGTTTTGAACCAGTAAATAAGTTCGCATCGCCTGATGATGGATTTAATTCCTCTATCGAGCTGGATCCCACCAAGGACTCACGAGAAAACCTTGAGACTGTTATCGGACAGCTTTCAACACAATACCCAAAGTTATTTACCGATTTACCTACGAGCGAGGAGCTTGATGAAGCCATTCAAATTGCAATGAGTGATTACAAGCCAGATCTCAGACATGACCTCAGTCGTGGACCTAAGAACAACAATAAGAACCAACAGAGAGAAAACAGAAATGTACGTGGAGAAAGGAAATACGAGACATAAATGTGCATGTCTCGAATAATGCTGACGGATAATTTTCACAGTTATCACAGATCGGCAAAAAGAGGAAGCCATTAGAATACGTTTCTATTTCCCTCCCACGAAAAGAGATCACAGAGGCACTTGATGATGCTTTCGGTCGTGTATCCTCGGATAAGGCAAAATTTTACAATGTACTAGAGAAATCTCGTCGAGTTCAGCCCGAGTTTCACGTCACTCTTATACATCGAGCCAATTCCAAAAAATTTTCCGACTTATGGCAAAAATATAGCGATATGCACGAAGGAGTACAAGTTGCAAGCGATGCTCAAAATCCAGGCAAATTGGGTGATTGTCAAGTTATGCTAGAGAGAGTATGTTCTATTTCTTTTGTTTTTCACAATCAATCAATTAAATTCAAAACTAACATTATAAGATCGTATGGGATAACCGCATCATGGCCATCGTAGCCCGATTAGTCGACGATGGTTGGGAATGCACTAATGAAATAGCACATATTACTGTTGGTACGGGAGGTGATCATATTAAACCTAAAGAAAGCAATGATTTGTTGAAGCGTTGGCTGGAAGAGGGAAGTGGTGATGAGAATAAAATTGGGGAGATTGCTATTGAGGGGAGGAAAATTGTTAAGGGTGTGGTGAAGGGTGTTGTTTCTAGGTGAATCGTGGAGGATGGAGGATGGGATTGAGGGGATATGAATATATGCATGCGTGCGTGCGTAAGGATGAATGATGCGATGAGGAAATACTTGAAGGAATGGGCTTTACATTTGATACGATCCGATACGATACCAGAATCTCTCAACTCCCTCTCTGTTTATGCATTCAAAACCACACCGAGAACTCCCAAAGATATAATAAAATAAAATAAAATAAAATAAAAATATTTCCCCTCTTCAGACGAGTAACTTTATCCTTGTATGCATTTCTTTTCTTTTCTTTTCTTTCTTTTCATCAATATGATGTGAAATGTATGAGATACAATCTTACATGGGTAAGTAGGGGACTTTAATATAAAATTCCTAGTATATATTCAGCTAATCCTCTCTTCGAGTATTATATAGGTTTGAGAAACTGTATGTATGTATGTATTTATGTATTCTTATTATTTTTTAAAAGCAAAACAGTTCAGGGAAATATCAATCTTGATGTTAAGCTGGTTGTTGTGGGTGGATGGATGGATGGATGGATGGATGGATGGATGGATGGTAGAGTAGGTAGGTAGTAGATGGATTGATAATGTATAATAATAATATAATGAATATATTTTTAAATACATAAGACTTACTTCATGTTGGTTTAGATGGTACAGGTAGTACAGATCAATTTCAACTATTAATAATATCATCAGCATCACATCACATCAATTACATAAAATCACATCACACTCAACACCTTCCCTCCCGCACCCAGTCAAAAGGTCTTCAAAACAAGCAACCCTATCAATTAACCAACTAACTATTCAGCAGAGCCCATTTCCCCATTTATAGAACTAAAGCGCGTGCGCATCCCAATCCTCATAAATATCAAACAAGCCAAAGAATCCATCTACCATCAAGCATCTACGCAACCTATCTTATCCTATCCATTTCAACCCCATCTGTCTATCTATCCTTCTATCCTATAATTCTTAATTCTTAATCCAGCTGCAAAGAAAAAAGAAAAGAAGAGAGAAAATAAGAAAAGAGAAAAGATAAAATATCTTGACCGGATCTAATCTATCTATCTATCTAATTATCTGACTATCTAATCATCTACATCTGCGAGTACGGCGAGAAAAATAATGTACGAGCAGCAATTGTAAGATCGAGATTGAGACTGAGACAAAAAGAGCAAACGCAACAAACCAAACATGCCAGATGTTTGAATGTTGGGACTAGAAGCTCCTGAGATAATAGATGAATAGATCGGTGTCGAATCGGTGGGAGATAGACGTAATGAAAAGGTACGACGAAAAAGCTTGTTGTAATAAAAGAGCGTGGTAAAGAGGTAGATGATGAGGCTCTGGTTACTTTGTGTGCGAAAAAATGAACTGTAGACGTAAAATTCATGTAAACATGTACGGGTGCTTAATTCGCGATGAAACACAGGAAAAGATTGTCGTGGACTCGTGAGTATTGAAACGATTGCATAGAGTTTGTCAAAGATAGAAAGTCGAGGAATCGAATTGTGCAAATCAGATCAATCGCTTAAGCATTGATAACGTTGACAGAGGGATGTCGAAGTGGTGGGAAGACATTGACGCCATATTGACCGCCCATGTTTCCTAACCAAAAGGTTAGCAAAGAGATATATATACAAAGGTAAAATGAAGAACAAACCTGGCGGATAATAGTTGCAGACAGTATACCAAGCTGGCATATTTGGCCAAATATCCATTGGTTCACAAAGTTGAGTAGCACAACCAACAGAACTGGTAGCGAGCCAAACCATCTGAGTGAAATGACCCCACTTTTCGAAGGTGGTTAAGTCGGGATTATTTTTGCCATAATAGGAAGGAAGGTATAGAGGTTGTTCTCCATTGTACCACATGTTTGTAGCAGCAACAGCCATTTCCTTGTTAGCACCAAGAGCCTTAGCATTAGTGGAACCGTATGCAGCAATGTTTTGTCCATATCCACCGCCATTAATGTTCCTAAATAGGTATTAGTCTTGGTAATACAAGGTGACCCAGAAAAGTACTCACATGCTGTGACCCCACTTGCATGTTGCAGCAAGAACCTGAGCGGATGCAACAAGGCTTGTATTCCATCTAAGAAGAGGAACAGAATGATTGGCACGATGGATATTGTGGTGATACAAAGCAGTCGAAACATAGTCTGTGGGAGTTGCAGTTGGAACTGGTGCCAAGGTAGTGGAAGGATAGACGGTTGTGGTGACACGAAGAATGGTTGTTGCGACTGGCTTCCCCTTGGAATTATAGGTGACTTGGGTGACATCGTAGGTTTGAACGATTTGGCGCTTGATACGTTGAAGAAGTTCGGTGATCGGTGATGCTGTTACCATCAAGGCAAAAAGCATAGCTAAGGCGAGTTGCAAACGCATCTTGACGATTTTGTGGGGATTTGATATATGTGACTCTGGTAAATCGAGAAGATGTGAATAAGACGTCGAAAAAGAGAGGGAGGAATGAAAAATATCTAGGTATCAAGCACTAGAAGAAGAGCTTGGTAAGGACTGTGAAAATAGATTTGGAATCTGGTTGAAGGAATGTATTGTTTCTTGAATGAAGAAGAAGAGGAGGGGAAAGGCGGTTGAAGTTTGTTTATATTCCCAATATTTCCCACGTGGATTTTGATAACAACAGTGTCGTCTCTTGGAGAGATTAGTTCGGCTATATGCCCCAATCAAGACTCCAAATAGAACCAAATTTGACGCACAACCTTAATCGGACGTTCGATTCACCTTTGGAGATAATATGAGGTAAAATAAGGGAAGATTGAGGGCAATTTGGATGGAGATTGGATGTGGTAATGACGTATTGAATTCTGAAATTTGTGTTACTTGACTAAGTGATTCCGAACGGGTGTCTTACAGTCCGTGAATCTTAACAGTGATACCAGGTTACTGTACTTATAATGGTTTTGATGTTGCTCCTTCTACTTGTGAAATCTTATCATGAGGTATAGGAAAGTACAATCACCATAGGAACCAATATACGCCATTGCCTTGGCTGGAGGGGTTTGAATCACTGTTGATGAATCCCAAAGAATGGAATAATGACTCGCAAATTCTTCACTCACTTGTGGCTTCAGGTGAATATCCTTATGACTGGCATGTGGACGCCACATGGCTCGTGAGTTTATTGAATATCAAGAAAACTTCATGCCTTGGAAAGTATTTGACAAACGAAATTACCTGGACGGAATATGAGAAGACGCTGGTTTAGATTGTGACTTGTAAATGACCTCCTAATTTCCTTCCTACTCAAAGCATGAGGTAATGATATTACCTGTTACAATTGAAGTATCTCCCATCTGCTGACCGAGTTCCATCTAAAAAACATGCTTTATTTTTGATTTGTTTTATATTTCCATGTCCCCACATTCCTAGAATTTGACCAACTTTAAAAGCAATCCATCTCCAAGACTCTTGGGTATGAAAACTTCTCCTGTCATTTCAAAACATTCTCCTTCGCCACAATATGCTTGTGCCGACCATCTGAACCGATTTGGCATGGGCCAGTATTCTTGATCCTGGAAAAGATCTAGAATGCGGGAAACTTCGACTCCTTTGCCACAAATATGATAGACTTCTGGCGGAACAGCTGGAATGTGGCTCGGTCAGCAGTAGCCTTCAAAGCCATTTTCAAATACACCATTCTACCCGTTGAATGATGCTTTGAAGTCTGATCTAGGTGTCAAGAGAACTTCACGGTGTGGATGACCCCGAACTCGGATATCAGGGGATGATATGGATGAGAAAATGGTCTGCAGCCCACTTGGGGCGCATCTTTTGAGATCATGAGTTTGAGCAAATTCAGAGTGTCGATATACGAGTGCGGGGGATCTGCAGAAGATCAAGCAATACTGGACTTCTCATGGCCCGGTGTTGTGTTCAAAAGCTCTTGAAAGAATACAGTCAATGACGAACAAGACAAATTCTTGCCAAGCAGAAACTTCAATAACAAGATGGCAGGTGCAAACAGGAAGCCATCTTAGAAAGGGCAAGAGACCAACTGTTTTCCAAGTACAAGAAAAACAGAAATGTATCAAGTATTGTTGGACACTTGCCCTTGAAATCGGATAATCAGAAGGAGAAAAGAGGTAGACAGAGGTACAGTGGTACTCTTTTTTTGGCTCCTTTGATCAATGGTTGCTTAGTCGTTCCTTCCCCATACATTCAGGTGCCGTGTTATTATACCCCAGTTGTTGTTCGCCAAACCCTAGATCAAAGTATTTCAAAAGAGCCTAGAACATTATTATATTGCTTCCGCCCGGTATATGCGCGCCGTTCTTGTGCGTCCCACCCATATGTACAATTTCCTTTACACCCTAGTCCGTCTTTCGATCTTTCGCTCTAATTCATTAATCAACAGTTTAAAATTCCGGATATTTCAGTCTTCCATCTAAGTCTCGGATGTTCGTGGTATATTCAATCCTTTCTCCTAAATTTTGGCTTTCCCAATCGCCTCCATCTCTCTTCCCAATTCCTCTCTCAAATCTGCCGCTAGTACCTTAGCCTCCTCCTCATCCAATTCACTCCTCTGCCCTCTCCCAAACATCGTAAACGATCGATTGCGTAACTCGGGAGTTAGTCCCGGTCTCGGGATAATATGAAAATGTACATGCGGTACCACTTGCGCTGCAGCAGCTCCTACATTTATCCCAATCCCATTAGCATTGATTTCTCCACTCCTTTGTTGCACCAGATATCCTAAATCGACCTAGCTACAACTCAAAATGCGCCGGATCTTCCAAGACACAAATCCCGGGTAACTTACCGTTGTTCTGAACGATATTCCAGTCCCACACACCGGTGACCTTAGCTAAGATTCGAGATAGTCTCGGAAGCCATTCGCCCAATTCTCGCGCTTCTTCTACACTCACATCCGATAGCTTCTCGTTATGTTTACGAGTGGTGACGAGTAAATGTCCTGGGGAGAGCGGCATAATGTCGAGAAATGCCATGCAGAGAGGTGTGCTGAGGACTACAAATGCGGATGGAGTGGTAAGGTCTGGGTTTGCGAGGGATGAGGATGGTGGGTAATTGGATGCTATACTACAGAACGGACAAGCCATAGTGAATGCGGCGTCCCTTTGAGAGGGTTGTAATGATGTTATCGTGATATGCGCATTGTGAGCTTTATAGTTGATGATTGTAAATTGTGGATGTAGGAGATTGGGGACTTGCAATTTTACCGAGGCTATGATGCGACTTTCAACTTGCTTCTTTATAGGAGTATGGCTACCCCGGATTTCTCTTTCAAGCTCATCAATTAGTTATTTCACGATAATAGTTATTATTAGATCATTTTCAAACTCAACAATGGTAAAGTACGAACAACTCATCGAAAACTCAGGATACTTTATCAGCGAATAATTTCAAAACACGTCTTCCAAAGTACAAACAACAAAATCGTCATGTGAAGCTCGACATTCAATTACTTCATGGTATCTTTAAATTATAAACAATTAAATCCTTTTACTCATCATCGCCAAAGAAAACCTTGATAGGTAACCAATCATCACCGCAGACCTTGAATCTATCTGGCAGGTTGTCCAACTTCTCAACTTCCTCACTAGTCAATTCCCAACCATCAAGCTCAAAGTTCTTCTCAACACGCTCCTTGTTGACGGACTTTGGAATAACAGACCATCCTTTTTGAAGACCCCAGGCAAGTAGTACTTGTTGTGGAGTCTTACCCTTAGCCTCCGCCATTGACAATAGGGTCTTGTCCTTGTACAGAGGAGAGTTTGTGCTACCGAGACAAGAGTAACCGGTGCTGTGGATACCCTTGGATGTGTTGTATGCAACGAGCTTTGGGGAAGGGTTGTTTGGGTGGAGCTCGATTTGGTTGACGGCGGGAACAATCTAGAGAATAATTAGAATGGAGGGAGCGTTTGCGGGAGCTTGATGTGAACATACAGTGGTTCCTGGATCATTGAGAAGCTTCTCCAGGTTCTTAATGCCAAAGTTGGAGACACCAATGTTCTTTACTTTGCCAGTGGCAGGGAGCTTTTGCAATTCGTGCCATGTCTTAATGAAGTCCCAATCTGGGTAGTGCTTCTTCAAGTCATCTGGGTCGGTCGATGATGGCCAATGCATAAGGTATAAGTCGACGTAATCGGTACCCAGAGACTTCAAGGAAGAATCAATTCCCTCTGTGACTCTCTTGTGCCATGGGTTGTCGAGTTTGGTAGTCAACCAGATCTCCTCTCTTGGTACGCCGGAGGCTTTGATACCTTGACCAACTTCTGACTCGTTTCCGTATGCAAGCTATTGATCGGTCAGGATTTAACTTAACGCCATAATGCATTCTTCAACTTACAGCTGTGTCAATGTGTCTGTAGCCTCTGCGAAGAGCAATCTCTACAGCCTTTTCAACTTCACCAGGTGGGGATTGCCATGTGCCGAGACCAACAGCTGGAATCTTAGCACCAGTGTTGAGTGTGTAGGTCTTTCTGGATACGGGGGTAGTGTGTGAGCTCATGGTACGAGTTGGTTTGAAATGGGATGTGACGGTCGCTAGTCTTCGCAGACTTCTGCTTTGACGTGAATTCATATCAGAGAGTCGATAAAGGAAGAACTTACGAGGTAACGTTTGCAGACATTTTTACGGTTTGTGGATTCGCTGAATGTTCTTGAAGGGAAGAATGAATGGGCAGGAGGAATGAAACACGGAACGACGAGGGGGGATGAATACTTATACCTTTACTCCTACTTGGCCCAGCAAGCCATGCGTAAAATGTTATTTGATGCAGGATGACGAAAACTTTATGAAGTTTCCACAAAATGCTTTACACTCGGATAAATCTAACCCATATGGAGAAGTTTAACCTGTTGATGTGTGTAATCTAAAGATAATCCGCTGCACGAGGGGGGGCTCTAATTCTGTCATTTGAGTGGAGCATGGAGGGGCAATTTCAATTCAGGCTAAATTGAATCAGAGGTAAGTTCAATATGCGCGCCAATCAGGTCTCGCAATGTCGTTTGAGACTATCCCTACGTTGGAAGCTCTATCAAAGCTCGAAAAGCAGCCTTAACTGTGTGCTACCGCATGTAGAAGGCGAATATTGAATTCCGTGCTGTAGGACAAGAGAAAGGTTATAAGGTAATGTGAGTTGAAAGAAAGGAGTTCTAGCTTGCATCTTGTATTCACTCCTAGAATCTTAATGATATGAACCGAATGTGAAAAATTGTTGACTTCCGTCCTAGATTGGGAATTTGGTCCGTGGCGGGGGAAAAAGGCGGGGAGTGGAAATTAATATACACGTGACACCAATGAATTCCCGGCGCATCAAGTGCAATCTCATGAACCTAGATCACTCCGTACCATTCGCGCGCATACAAACAAAACCACAATGTCTTCCGGATTCGTATCAGGTGGAACAACAGATGCTCCAACTCAGCGCAGTGATGAATGGCTAGCCGCTCAACAAGAAATCGAAGCCAACAGACAACGAAAAGCCATTGAAGCAAGACAACAAGACGGAAAGAGCTTGTTCGACATCCTAGAAGCAAATAAAGGTATACATTTAGGACCCTTGCTTTCGCAACCTTGCTGTTTTCTTAGACTGATCACGTAGGGGTGCGTTGAATGAACCAGCTGCCAAACAAGATGCATTCGAAGAAGCCAATAAACTCAAGAACCAATTCCGATCGTTAGATGAAGACGAGGCTGAATTTCTGGAGTCGGTGTTAGAAAGTACAAGGGCAGAAGAAAATAGGGTAAAGAAGGAAACTGCGGAAGGATTGGAGCTATTCAGGAAACAACAAGAAGAGGCAGACAAGAAGGCGAGAGCGGCAGAGAATGATGTAGCATCAATACAAGAGGGTTCGCCAGTGCGTGAGGATGCATGGGGTGCTACGAGCCGGAAACGTAAGCGTACAAAGGATAAAGAGGTATTGAAGGGCGTGAAGGTTAGGAGAGCTTCGTCTTCCGCAGAACAAGCTTCTTCTTCCTCGTCTGCCAAAGACTTGCCAAAGCAACCTGCGAAAGATGATTCTAGCTCAGTTGCAACGAACACTAAGCCACAGACTCCTCAAGATTCTGCCAAAGTTTTGGAAACGCAGCCTGCGAAGTTGCCAGCTCAACCGGCGGCAAGCAAGAAGCCACCACCTTCTCCACCCAAAACAGGACTAGGATTGGTAGATTATGGATCTGACGAGGACGATGAATGAGCAATGCAAGGGACGTTTTTACCGAATTTGAGTGAAACGAATAAAGACATGATGTAGATACGAAGAGCAAGAACTCTCCGATGAGCGGAGGACTTTCACAAAATGCAGAATGCACGTAGAAGGTGGATAATTTCTCAGCTGAAATGTGCTCAATCATGATCGTTCATGATACAACATGTAAGGCCATTATGAGATATAGCTATCTATAGACAAAAAGTGTCGTCTGCTCGCTCACAAGAGCTCTATAAATTCGCTTCCGCTATATATTCTTCAAGCAATGCTCCAAATGAACGAAATTCCTACAACTTGAACCTGGCAAGGTTCAAAATCATCTCTCTACCAGTAACCCAAATAGTTCTCCACAAGGTTGGGAAATCCAAAGTACTAGTCAGAGTATCTGCAAAACCAAAGCCCAACATGGGTGGGATCCAACCTCTAGCATATTCAAGAGCGAAACAAGCTGCATCCATCTTGTACTGCTTGACGGTACCGCGACGGAGATGATGAACACTTCCCTGGGGATAGACTTCAGGTTCGAAGTCTCCAGGAGT
Source organism: Sclerotinia subarctica (assembly GCA_025389085.1). Classification (NCBI taxonomy): domain Eukaryota; kingdom Fungi; phylum Ascomycota; class Leotiomycetes; order Helotiales; family Sclerotiniaceae; genus Sclerotinia; species Sclerotinia subarctica. The sequence continues at coordinate 3,553,988 of QRFI01000005.1, read as the reverse complement.
ATAAGCGAGCTGGGTTCCAGCTAATATATGGAAGTAATCATCAGCTGTGTGACGACCAGTATGTCCCTCGGTACCAATTGTAGTTCCTACTCATAGTCAGTGTCTCCATTCATACTCATGGAGCTAGCCATGGGGAAACAAACCAAAAATAATCAAATACTCAGTAATACCTATAGGGTCAATTAGTACTCTTGTCACATCGAACTATACTAACATCATCAACCCGTGACTCCCGCGGAAAACTTACTAGCATGAATAATATACATAGCACCCATAGCGCCGCCAGCATTATTAAAAATCCATTCCTGATCCAAATTGATATAACCACCTGGATGCTGCTCGCTCAATTCATCCACAATATACTTCACAACTTGAGCGGTATCATTACCATGAGCACCAAGAGCGCGTTGGGACAGATCGTTGAGTTGAGTCGGTGTGAAGATGTAAAACGATTCAAGACGCGATTCCAGAAAATAGTAGAGAGCAGTGAGGAGACCAAAGATGGCTCCGTAAGTGAGGAGCTTGGTCATGATGGGAAATTGTGAAATTGGCCTAAGTGAGTGTATACTCTGTATTTCACTTCTTGTGAAAAATTAAAAAGGTGTTGATTCTTATGTCGGTCTGACAATAAATTTAATAATTTCGCATGTCAGGTACGAATGTTTAATGTGGAGATGGTAACCAATCGGATGCTCCCGTGATAGGTGGCAGGACAACACGCTAGGAATACTAGGGAAGCTCCAGAAGCTTGGGAAGAATTTCTGGTGGAAAAAGTCACGAGCATTGACTTGATAATCAGACAAGAGGAAAGATACTTGAACTTATATTGTCGAGTAGGATATCATTAATACTAATATAACACTGCATCACTGCATCCAATTCCCCGTCTTACCAATGAAGATACTTGTAGCCAACATTATGAGCTTCACCCCGGTAGTATAATGATAAGAACTTACAACTTGATTCCTCACTCCCGAATTAATCATCAGATTCTATCTCCTCATCATCTGCTTTCTTCTTCGACTTCTTGAACTGTTCCTTACCATCCGTAATATAAGCTTCGACCTCTTGCCCATCAAACTTCCGTCCATTCATCAACCTAACACATGCTTTCGCCGATTCTGCGTTTGCGAACCTTACGCTAGCGACTCCATCTTCCTCCAAATCGTATAGCACCACGTTTGTTACCTCGCCGAGCTTGCCACATTCATCTCGAATATCTTCCTTGATATCCAGCATTGCAGCTGGGTCCTCTTCCAGCTCCTTCAAAGTGAACATATGTTTTAATATAACGACTTTATCCCATCTCGAGCTGGTTTCCACAATGGCCGATGGTTCATCATCACTCCAATCTGCCAGTCGCGCATCCAATTTCTGCGTTTTCTTGATAATCTTTTGCTTATCCTTCATGCTGGTCTTGGGCTTCTCTTTCCCCTTTCCATCCGCGTCTGTTTGTTGAACCTTCTTGTAACTTGCCTCTGCAGCCTGGACTCTCATTTTGATTCTCTCCTTAGATGCGCCACTTCCTATCCTGAAATCCGTGTCATCCAGTAACATTATCGCCATCTGCACAGATGGTGGCTTGAAAAATACGATAAGAGCATCACCCTTGAATGCTCCCTTTTGATCTGTATAAAGCTTGATTCTGGGTTTTCCGCTGTCGATTTCTTCTGCGATAACACCGCACTTTCGTGAAAAGACTTCGTGAACTTCCTCAACTGTGACATCCGATGGCAGACCAGTAACATAAACTGCAGTATTTTCTCGTGGAGGTAGAGGTGCTTTGGCTTTCTTTGGGGCTTTTACCATCCGGCCGCCCTCCTAGGTAGAATTAGCATTGTAAATAATTAATGAAGTAAAGATGCAGGCAGACAAGTGCATAAGCTCCAAATATGTTTCGCATACCAAAACAAATATAAATAGATATGAGATGCTGAAAGCGACCAATAAATGGGTGCACAATCATGGTTTCATTACATGCATGAAAGCCTAAAATTGACTTACATCCTCGCCATTGACATACTCCTTCTTCCTTTTCCTCTTCATGGCAGCGACCGGTTCGCTCTCATCCACTCCCGATACCTTATAAGCCTTCTGCTGCTCCTCCAACAATGCCTCATCTAATACTGGTATCCATCGTTTGATTGCATCGTCGAATTCAAATTCCGTGCCATCGTCTTGCACGAGTAAGTATTTCTGGTCGAGCTTCGAAAATGATATGCGATCGTCAGAGTCGAACTCTTCTTGGTTCGTAGGAAATGGTGCAGCTGCACCTCCAGTATGCTGCCTTTGCTCCATGGTTGATGTTGTATGATGTCTTGTTTATGGAATAGCTGAGGTGGGGGTTGATGTGGTGATGGTCGCGAGGCTTAAGCTTGACAAAAGGCTTCGCGAAAGCGATTTAACTTTCTTGGTTCTCTTAGCATCATCAGCATAAAAGTTTACAAATTCGAATTACAACCATCACTTTGAAGTTACAAGTTTTTATTTGAAAGTTTCCTTTGAAAGTTCATTGATTCTAGTCAGCCTGCAATCTTACTGAGGTCATCTTGAATATGCGTCAAATTGGTCCCAGACAAAGACAAGCTTAAACCAATCTTCCCATATTAGTCACCGCTGCCAGTAACAGCTCCTCATTAGATAAACCCCAATGCTTTTGAATTCTATAAAATCATCATGTAGGGAATGAAGAGGTGGTAAGCTCTCTGTTAACGGCATATGACTCCTGCCATTTCGATGTAAACATTGAAAGGATCCGAAGCATGCACCTGTTCGAGAATGTACTATCTATTCCTATGTATGGGCAGCAAGGAACTATTCATTGAGTAACTGAGGTTTCTTTTTGGTTGCTGTAGAAAAAGAATCAAAATTGTCTCAGTTAGAAGCAGACATTGCTATTTCAATTATGCCCTGCTTTAGGTTGCTGGACGGGAGTTTCTCTATTTCCTCCTCTAGAAAGAAATTGCCATGTCTGAATCTAACACGCAGCTCTCTGTTGCAGCCAAGGCGACCCAGGCTCATATGCTCTCATTTTGCTACTGTTTGTGCGAGTATAGATAAGTATATGGTTTCCAGTCGACATATTCATCGGAGACAGCAAATATTGAGCCCAAATTTAAACAACAGGGAAGGTTTCTTAGATAATATATACCAAAACAGAGGCTTCTGGCAAATTGAAAGTTCTGGAGAATGCGTCCAAATGTTCGTTGCTTCATTCAGTGCCCAGCAATTCTCAGGCCTTACTACACTCCAGTTAATGCCAAAAATACAACCTAGAGGGCCGCTGGTGTGAATTCCATGGATATTGAGTGCACTTTTCTTCTCATCTCCTTGATTTTTGAGTTTGGTGACCACTTTCGGTGTTGTGATTACATTTTTTTCTCCAACCCACACATCTTTTCTGGACGATCTTTCGTCTAATTTTGCTTTGCTTCACAACACCGGACGCGATAATCGGGTTGGCAACATTCAAGCTCTACCTATCGCAATCATTAACGTTCTCGTATTCATTGCGACGTTATCGTTCTCTGTCTTTACCTTCGAGAATTACACTGGCTCAGGTGTCTCCTTCGGCCACTCTGTTGTGTCGCCCTGCGCCTTAAACTGCAACGGAGGCGTACGAAGCCATTGCTATTCATCAACGTCTGCCATCAAGCGATCTTCTACTGCCTTCCGCTGCAATCATTCAGTCCGATCTGGTCCCGTCTTACATTGTCATACAAGATCTCCCATCCTACACTATGTCCTCAATTCCTCTTGAGCAGTCTGAATCTAAAATATATGCTGCCCTCCCGTGCCTCAGATTTCGGATTGTATAGATGTTTTCTCCTTAAGCTTCACGTTTTGTTTTTTGCCGGTCCAGGTTTGCCACTGAGGACATAATTCAGAGAAAGACACGAGCAAAACGGCTTTAGTTCCAATAACAAGGCTAGAGACCATGCTACGCAGCGCGAACCCAGTGGTGTCCTTGACTTTTCTCCAAGAAAGGATTGGAAGGCCCAACATGTAGTGGCGTCGTTGCAAACTGGGAGGTCTACATTCGGTTGATGTTACTTCGATCAGGAGAGAAGTCATAAAGCTTCTTTCTAATAGATGCTTGCCAACGCTTGATGTAATCAAAAACTTTACTCATTTAGTACCGCAGCACCTCAGAAGAACGGAGCAATCAGCTGAATCTATCAAGGATGTAAAACCCTACGCTTCAATGGACCGGAAAACGCGGAGCAAGATGAGACTTGGAGCTGGAAAACAAAATGTTTGTTTGATTCCAACATCAGGTGCTAATAGCAATGGGAGGTGCTGATACTGAAGGCATATTAGGATCTCTTGGATGATTCTGACCCCAAATATGATACCTCAGAGAAGCACCCTGGCCACTATGACGGTTGTAATGATTGCTGTGAATATAGAGATGAGTCCGACACCGATGAGGATAATGATGAAGGTAAAAATGAGGATGAGGTTATGACTGGACACATTTAGTGCGTTTCATGGAGCGCCGCTGGCCATTATGGGTCCTTTTCTTTGGCACCTGGTCTGCCCATGACAATTTGAATATAGCTATCATCAGACCCTTTTAGTCGGTCGACCCTAATATGCTCTTTTCCCGTATCTTGCTAAAACTCGATACAGGCAGCCTGGCCCTTTTCTTTCCCCAGATTTTGAGACTCCGAACATACTATCAACCTTCATATCCTTTCGACATCGCCATCCGATGCGTGTCTTACCTTGCTTTACATCCACCAATCCTGAATGACATCCACGGCGCTAATATTCATACGACTACCATAATTCTGGATGCGTTGTTACCTTATACCAAACCAAAACTCATCACTTCGCTCGATGACGATCAATATTAATAACCCACACGAACTCATGAGCTTCGCGAGCTGCTTTTACATAGCTGATTAATACAATGCTTTGCAATGCTCAACATGAAGTATGCATAACTTTGCTTAATGCCAGTGAACGACATTAATATTGCCCCAGAGCCTCGAAATAGCTAACAGATAATACCGAACTGAACAGAACATTACCGAGCACTGTGGGTACAAAGACACAGCGTCCGATGCTGTTTCAGTAAGTACGTACCAGGATTATTTAGTTACGTCCATAAGGTTATGAGGATAACAATCACTCAATTCCACTCTCTGCTCCAAAGGTAGGAACCCTATCGTTTGAATCTTTTGGGTTCTCTGTCTCTTAGTGAAATGTGGCAACTAGCTAGCTAGCTGTCTTGTCATCAGAAATTCCAAACTCTTTCAGGCCGGCTTATTTCGATATCATACTGCAGGTCACGATGGGGTTAGCGAAATACTTTTGGTAGTATGTAGACAAGAATTCGTCATCTGAAAGGTTCAGCTTGATAATACACACGAAACGGCCATGGTATGGTATAATGAGGTCCTCATATGAGTGAAGTAGACAACAGAATAACTGTGCTTGATGAAATGTTATAATTTCAGCAGTTACACGAAACTACCCGCCTGCATGAAGTATAATGTGACATCCAGAGTGGATGACAAGAACAACTTCTAATTAGCAAGGATCGCATAACCTTAGTTTATATCAGAAATGTAAAGAAAGAAAAGTAACAATAATCAAAGAACTTTCTTTGCATCGATTGATGAGGAAACCAAGTTGAATTTTATAGTAAAAAGAGTCAAATGTCCAATTCATTAACCCACCTACGAAGCATAAATAAAGATACTAACTATAAAGAGAGATTGGATTGTAGTAAAATACTCTTCTCTTGTAGTCTGCCTGAAGTGGCCTTGGTCTGATACATACCAAGTAGTTCTTCTACCTAGCAGTCCTTCTATCAATCAGTGTGCTCGTCGATTTTTATATCACTCCATATCCCCACTTCGTTACCCCCACAAACCCCTCGTATCCCTCCCCCACTTTCAAAATTATTATTTGGATCAATAACTTTCCAAAGAACCACATAAAATCGCACAAAAGAAAAAAGAAGAAAAAGAAAGAATCTCTCTTTAGCAAGTCCCAGTTTCGATCTGGGGACCTCCGGGTTATGAGCCCGGCGCGCTTCCACTGCGCCAACTTGCTTGATGCTTCTTGCATGTTTGATGAATGAATGCAGCTAATGTTAGGTTATCAAGCACAGTGTAATTTCAAACGAGAACCAAAGAGACATCCGACCATCTACCAACCGCCATTTACAATCTTTCAGACAAATTATTACTCTGAACCATTACATTAGAAGTTGTTTGCTGAAGATCCAGTGGGACATTAAGCGATCACAATGATGCTCCTTTTTATGTCTAATTCAAATATGACTCAATTATATTTTACTTTGAGAAAAATATGATACCTTTCAGGGAGTTTCTTGATCATAGCTATAGGTCGGCCAGGTGCGAACCAAAGCCTGCCGCTTGATACATGAACTGCCAACAAGAGGTAAGACATGAAATGGGACAACTACCGGTATAACCATACAGCATCTACACAATTAGATCATCTCTTCACACCTGCACAACCATGGCATTACCGAAACTAACAATACGCAATATCTCCACAACTCCACTCGAGTTAAAATCACTGGAACGATTCGAATCTGCAGATGGGAAAGCTGGCGGGGTAAATATCACCAGGATATCGAGAAATCTCACTGGGTTTATGAACATCACCAGCACTCCAAGCTCACCACAATTAGCAGAGAAAGCCCAAAGCTTTAGTCGTGAAGATGTTTCTATTCCAATGGCTCCATTTGAGTCCAAAGTTACAGATATAGAAGCCAAAGCGAACCAAGTCCTACGATTGACATTCGAGATAAAAGGCGAACGGTATCGCATTGATACCCCAACTCCTTTACATCGTTCAACCGTTCTCACACCTCTTTCGCACAATCCAACCTACGAATTCACAGGTGTATATCTACCTAAACATTCTTTCCTCGCAATCTTCTCCTCAGCGAAACTATCATCATGGATGTCCAATTTCAAAGACGAAACCCCCTTAGCAGCTCTTAGTATCCCCGGTACACACAATTCCCCAACCTGCTACGCCGCATTACCTTCTGTACGTTGTCAGGCTGTCAGCATAAAAGATCAATTAAACAATGGAATCCGTTTTCTTGATATACGGGTTCAACCACAAAATCCAAGTAACCCCGCTGCAGAGGGTCTAATTCTGGTTCATAGTGCTTTTCCAGTTTCTTTTACAGGCAATAAATACTTCCGAGATTTAGTCAACCATGTGAAGGCATTTCTAGTTGCAAATCCTACGGAAACAGTTATTATGTCATTGAAAAGAGAAGGGGTAGGGAAATCTACGGATCAGCAACTCAGTCAAATTCTCAACCATCATTATACTCAAGATTCTGCTCGTTGGTTCACAGGTAATCGCATTCCAGCTCTAGGCGAGGTTCGTGGGAAGATTGTGGTTATACGTCGGTTTGGCCTAGACGACTCGCTGAAAGGGGAAAACAACGGAACAGGTCTATATATCGACGCAGAGAGCTGGCCAGATAATTGTGCAGATGGCGTGTGCACCAGTGGAGAGATCCGAGTGCAGGACTTCTACGAGGTTGCCGTGTCTACGAATATCGAGAAGAAGATTGGATATTCCACAGATCAGCTGGAGAGAGCCGCGAAAGCCGTAGCCGTACTCCCTGAAGATATGGGTGCTGCAAGTACGGAATCCGCAAAACAACCTTTCTTTATGAATTTCTTGAGCGCTTCGAACTTTTGGAGAGCGAATTGTTGGCCTGACAAGATTGCTGAAAAGGTTAATCCCGTGATCGTTGACTTTCTATGTAGAAAGCATAATGAATCTACTTCGAGTGAGCATCCAGATGGTGCAAGTATAGGGGATGGGAGTACGGGGATTGTGGTCTGTGATTGGGTTGGGGTAGGTGGGGATTGGGACTTGGTGAGGTGTATCCTGGCAATGAATGCAAAGTTGGAGATTAGAGAGAAGGAGAAGGAACTTCAGCTTCTTTCTAACCCCCCTTCATGAATAGGACATAGACTAGGAGATGTTATGATTTCAAGATTTATGATGCAAATGGATAGAACAAGGTTCAGTTTACTGATATAATACATTCCGTTAGATGCTTATTCATTATTCGAGTTTGATTTACTCCTTGGGAGGTTCTTCGGAAGGACCCTTTTCCTCATCTTCTAACATCATCCTTCTACCCTCAACGGTGAAGTATAAACTCTTTCCAGCACCCTCCAAGACATTTGTAATTCCACCACCGATACCTTGTAACATGGCCACCAATTGGCCTCGTAAACCATCCAGACCTCCCTCGATGCTTCCGACCCATTTCGTGCCATCAACATCAAACACTTTACCTTCTACTCTCGCTCCTAGCAACAATAACTTCTGTAACCCACTCTGAACAGTAGGGTCATGCCATCCAGGGTTTACCCTCTTTTTAGGCGCAGGGAACAACGGAGCACTAGGTGATAATATCGTCAAAGCTGTCTTCAAATGCTGAGGAGAGACACCAGGGAACGTTAGAAGAACAACTGGACCCGCCAATAACGGCGATAGATCATGAGCATTTTTAGTCTTCTTAGCCGAAATAGCCTCATAAGCGGCGCTCGAAAGTGTATGTGTTAACCCATCACCCTTTGCGTTCACGATAGGCAAAGTCGCAGATGAAGGAGTTGCTGGGTTCGTAGGATCTAACTTCGGAACCTGGCCATCTGGCTTATAGAATTCGACGATTCGGAGGGCGGCAGCTAGGATTCCTGTTTGTACGATTTCGAGCTTAATGCCATCTGCGAGATTCAGGTGGGGTTGCCCTTCTGCTTCTCGGGCTGCGTCGACCTTACGGAGGGCAATGGCAAGTTCGCGACGTATGGCTACCCATTCCCCAGCTTTGAGGTTGTTGTGTTGGAAGAGGAGCATGAGGGGTGTAGAGCGAAGGAGCGAAGCATATTTTCTGAGGAGTTGGGATTTGCGGAATTCGGGGGGTTTGTAGGATGGTGGTTGAGTTGAGGGAAAGTGAGATACGGGTGGGGATGCTCTGGTCATTTGCTCGTGCGAGGCTGCTGGCGTGAATGCTGCTGCCGCAGTGGCATATTGTCGACTTCGGAGGGGAGTCCTTTTACATCGGAGGATGGAAGCTATCGCCTTTGAGGGCGTATGTATTCGTGGACGCATTCTATAAATGGCAATTAGTATATATGAACTCCACCAACATTTCTGTAGCACAATTGGCTGTACTCACCTGTAAAATGGACTTGTTGAACAAATATATGTAGACATATAATTTCGATGGACGAGCTTGAGAAATTCTAAAAGAGGACTAGCGCGTTTGATGTCAATGCCATAAACCTAAGGCGAATAATCAAAGTTCATTGAGGTGACTCAAAATCCAAGTCCCTTAGCGGAACCCGAGTACTACATGAGGTACAAAGAATATTGAAAAAGTTTTCAAATATATAAGCTCTTCCAGACACATCAATTGAGAACTCTTCGAAAATCAATCATGGCTGCTCCAACGGGGCACAATGCATACGCACCTTCTCCTCAGGATATCTCAATCACGCCCCTACTCAAACGGTTATGGCCTTCACCTGGGGATAATAATGTCACGGCATCAGAAATTGCTCTAGCAATCTCGCATATTTTTACGGATTCATTATCTCCAGTTCAAACGGGTGCATTACTCACGTGTTTGCATTTCACGGGATGGGATCGAAAAGCAGATGTTCTTGCAAAATGTGCAGAAGCTATGAGAGAAGCTGCGTCGCCCGTTGATAAAGAAGCCCTAGACAAAGTTGTCGCGGCTGTTGGGAGACCAGAAGGTGGTTACAAAGGAGGTTTGGTGAATTACCATGAGCAATTATTTTGGAATTATTTTCTGATCTTTCTCTAGTGTGACATTGTGGGAACCGGAGGAGATTCACATCATACTTTCAACATTTCAACTACATCTTCCATTCTGGCCTCGTCTCTCTTACTTTTGAGTAAGCATGGAAATAGAGCTTCTACTTCTAAATCAGGATCAGCAGATCTCCTCAACTCTACGTTACCTACGGCACCAAACTTGACGGCAGTGACACCAGATACTATCACTAAAGTTTACCAAAAAAGTAATTATGCTTTTCTGTTCGCACCAGTCTTCCATCCTGGTATGAAATATGTTGCTCCTATCCGAAAGGAGCTTGGTTGGAGAACGATCTTCAACCTCATGGGTCCTCTCGCCAATCCAGTCGAAGGCAACATTGAAGCCCGGCTCCTAGGAGTTGCTCGACGAGATATCGGACCTGTTTTCGCAGATGCCCTTAAAATGAGCGGTGCCAAAAAAGCCATGGTTGTTTGTGGAGAAGAAGACCTCGATGAGATCAGTTGCGCAGGACGGACATTTTGTTGGAGATTAGTAGATCACTCTATAGATGAATCTTCACCATCTAACGATGTCGAGATTGAAAGCTTCACAATTTGTGCTGCCGACTTTGGACTTCCATCACATGACCTAAAGGATGTTTCCCCAGGAAAGGAACCTCATGAAAATGCCGCAATCTTGATGAACCTACTCCAAAACAAATTACCAGATAACGATCCAATTTTGGAATTTGTCCTCATGAACACTGCAGCTTTGTTTGTCGTCGCTGGAATTTGTGATGCAGATACTAGCAATATGGGTCATGGAGATGATGGGAAAGTCATCACTGAGAGGGGACCCGGTGGAGGGAGATGGAAGGAAGGTGTACGAAGAGCTAGATGGGCTGTCAAGAGTGGTGAGGCTTACAGACAATGGAGACAATTTGTGGATATTAGCAATAGTCTCTAGATCTGACGGGCATATTTTTGGGAGACAATTCTTGAATGAATAATGAATTCAAGGCTATGATATAGACATCGGGTTTGGAAAGGTCTAATGGTTATTAGACATGGAAAACTGGAATGGAGAAGTTGTTGGTATATACAACTATTCACTTAGAGGATAACTGTGTATTAATCTGGATCTTGATCCGATCTCAATTGTTTGGGATCTACAACAGTGGGTCTATGGTGTTCAAATTGGTCATTAGGCTTTCCCCCATTTTAGTACTTGTACCGTGATGTGACTCGGATGGGGGCATTTTGACAATATTCCGAAGAATCGCCATCATGACATCTGCTAGACAAGCAAGCAGCCTAGTGATTGGGGGAAAATATACCTTGATACGGAAATCTAGATAGGAATGGTAACTTGATTGCTGTTTTAAGTAATTAAATTGATTTGACCTTCTTGATCCCCACGTTTGTGTCCTCTGATTCTCTGAACCCCCACCAAAAGTATTCTGCTAATACCCGAAATCGCACTTACTACGAGGGACTACGAGGAACTACTACCGCATCTACTCTACTCCTAGGCTCAAGGTTTCTTTCTTGAATTTACCTGTTTACCTGTTTACCTGTTGACCCAAGTACCCAAGTACCCAAGTACATACATAGTCCTCTTGACACCTGGCACATTTTGTTTCAATTGCAAATACTTTATCACATACCTCATACACATGAGATATCTACTTCCATACATCCGACAATCTAGATCCCTCATCAGTCCCAATCTACGTCCATCCCTATCAGCACCGAGGGGCATCAATTTACCCCACCACAAAATACCCAGCAACTTACACCCCTCCAACCTTTTTTGTTCGACACAAGTATCTTCAATCTTCACAATGAGTAAACCACAGATTCTTTTGTTAGGTGAAATTGACCAGTAAGTCACAATATAGCTCCTCCTATCATTAAAATTGCTAATAAAGGTACCTTTTAACAGTGCCAAGAAGGAATGGAGTGAACTTTCCAACATCGGTGAACTCATCGAACCCAAAGCTCGATCTCGTCAAGAATTCATAGAAGAGTGTAAAAATGGCGTTTACGATAAAGTGGCGGTTGCATACAGAACTTTCCCAAGTGTATCCATCACAGGCTTGATTGACGAGGAATTGATCAGTGTGCTACCAAAGAGCTTGAAGTTCATTGCTCACAATGGTATAAATTAGACTCTGGATTCGAGAGAGGAGAGACGGGGGCTAATAAATGGTTGTAGGAGCTGGATATGATCAAATTGATGTACATGCATGTACCGCACGCGATATTCGAGTTTCGAATGTTCCAACTGCTGTTGATGATGCTACGGCTGATACCAATATGTTTCTCATTTTGGGGGCATTGAGAGGGTTCAATACATGTTTGTTTATGGTCTCTATCACTCGTCACGTTGTTTGCTAACGATCCGTAGCAATGATGGCTTTGAGAAAGAACCAGTGGAAGGGGACCTCAGCACCACCCCTTGGTCATGATCCTCAAGGCAAAGTCCTCGGTATCTTGGGAATGGGTGGTATCGGACGAAATCTCATGAAGAAGGCAACTGCTTTCGGCATGACCTGTCAATATCACAACCGTACAGAACTTTCGGAAGAATTGAGCGGAGGTGCTAAATACGTTAGCTTTGATGAATTACTAGCTACCAGTGATGTTCTATCCTTGAATTTACCTCTGAACGTGAGTTTTTAGCTCAATCACAGCTTGAAGGTTTCTAGTCTAACAGCATTATAGAAAAACACTCGCCACATCATTTCCACTGAGGAATTCAAGAAAATGAAGAAGGGTGTTGTCATCACCAACACAGCCAGAGGTGCAGTAATGAATGAAGATGCTTTGGTAAAGGCACTTGAATCTGGTCAAGTTTGGTCAGCAGGTTTAGATGTTTTCGAAGAGGAGCCAAAGGTTCATCAGGGATTGATTGACAATCCACATGTCATGTTGGTACCACATATGGGAACCGTAAGTCATATTTCTTCTATTATTTTGAGATCACATGAGACTAATGTTCGTGTCATAGTATACTGTCGAGACTCAAACCAAGATGGAAGTCTGGTGTATCGACAACGTACGAAGTGCAATTGAGAAGGGCAAGTTGATGAGCCCGGTAGGAGAGCAAAAAGATATGTAAATACGACATAGATGAGGATATAGAATTGGGAGGTTGATACCATTGAAATTTATTTCAATGTGTGCATTGGTTCGATGTATTTGGTACATCGCAGCCTTACTATCATGGAGTATTTATTCTAGATATTGGATGGGCTTCCGTTGGTTCCCTGGATTGATACCATTGCTTTCTAGAAATTAAATAGATAATACTTCCTTCCATTTACGGATCTATCAAACTTTTTTCCTGTATTCAAAAGCATCTTATCTGTACTAATAACTTCCAATTCATAGCGCTGAGGTAAAGTCCACTAGTCCATACCACCAGGAAATCACTACACCACCCTATACTAGCCCATACCCTTCTTTCTTTTTCAAACAGGATTTAAGCTCTATATAATAAATAACCTCTGTCTAGTATCCAGATCATTATCGCCAATTAGATATCTAGATACCTAGCTATATACACAACAAAACTTCCCTAATACTCTCCTCTAGATCTCGGGTAGAGAACATATATATATAACCTTACAGAAGCCGAGATATATCAAACTGTCGGTACATCATATGATTACCATACTGGAAAGGGGAGCCGTACCCACTAGCGAGTATTAGCACCTACCTCTTCTATTATAAATAGGACCCTCTTCTTATAGACAATAATGACAAACAAGAATTACATACCAAACTATATGATACCTTCAACTATTAGGCATCGTATCACCGGAGTGATACCAACACAAACATTAACCACCAAATTAAACTTATATAGGTAACATTATATTGTACAAAGTATCTACCTAACCAACCATTTTCTAAGAAACCTCAATCTTATATATATGTAATATCTAATATCTAACCAAAAAAAACCAAAAAAAAAACACCAGGAGATGATAAATATCTAATCATCACCACTCCGCTCCGTCCAAGAATAAATACCTAATATATATTTTCTCAAACACTTATGATTATATCGTGTTTATATTCGTATTATAAATAATGACCGAGTATCTACTAGGAATGTCTCTCCTACCCGCCAGATATCAAATAAAACTCTATTATATTACCGGATATCAAAAGATAAAAATAAAAATAAAAATAAAAATTATTTAAATACTATATATATATATATCAAGAATTATAAATTTTAAAATTTAAATTAATATATTTATATACAAAAAGAAAGTAAAGGTTTATAAAATATATATCTGATATAACAAGGTTCTACTGTATTATCCGAGTCATGTTTTCGAACCCCCACGTCATCTAATGAGTCAGTCGTTCAACACACACACGCAAAATAAGGTCCTACCCTATCAAGGAACTTGGACTGCTTAATTACCTATCCAAACACATACCCCGACTCTCAGATACCAACAAGCCGGTCCATGTTTTCAAGCCAAATTCTCCTACAAAATCTTTGACTCTGGGCACTTGCTATCTCACCATCTACTCTTGACTCTTGGCTGGTTTATACAACTCAACTTTGTACCCACTCATAAAATTGTTTCATATATCAAAAAGTACACAAAATCAAGTCACCATATCACCATACTGTATAAAGGACCGTCCGTAACATCAAATATTATCAAAAAATTATCTTCTAATGTGAGATCAATTCCGGACTAGACTACCATCATCTCCCATCTAACTTCTGCTTTTTGTATACCATGCTGCACACAAGAGATGGCAAGAAACAGAACGTAGAAAATGGATGACACCAGAAAACGCACGCAAAAAACAAAGAGGAAGCCCCGCGGAATCATAGCGTAAACGAGATTCATAGCCATGATAAGACGTAAAGAGCTTAAATCATCATACAGTTACCACCCTTGCGCCTCTCATTGATGTGGACCGCTGAAGACACAAGAATAAGTTTGAGGGATGCACCAATGACCAATTTGGAGGAGCGGTGGAGATATGGACGTTTCGATTGGTTTTGTAGTATCTTGCAAACACAATCGTGGTATAAAGGTTGAGGATCGATGTTGTACTTAGTTGTGACCAGTCTTGCGGAGAGTCGTGGCGAGCCATTCCAATCCCTCGTAAAGACCATCTCCAGATGTAGCGCAAGTAGATTGAATGTACTAAGAATATATTAGCAGGGATGCCATGAAAAACAGTCATAATACGTACCCAGGCGCGTTGTCTCAAGCTGTGGAGGCCCAATTTATCTGTAATTTCTGCTGCGTTCATGGCATTCTATAATTTCAGATTAGTCATCGTATGCAAATGTCGAATTCCAATGTACTGACTGGCAAATCTTGTTTGTTGGCAAAGACCAAAAGAATAGCATCTCTAAGTTCGTCCTCATTCAACATTCTCTGCAATTCCTCACGAGCCTCAACCACACGATCACGATCGTTGCTGTCTACAACGAAAATGATACCCTGAGTGTTCTGGAAGTAATGTCTCCACAGAGGTCTAATCTTGTCTTGTCCACCAACATCCCACACGGTAAATTGAATGTTCTTGTACTCGACAGTCTCAACGTTGAAGCCTATAAGAATAGAGTTAGTGATGATCTCATAATCTACCGGTGATAGTAAAATCGATGACTGGGTACGTACCGATGGTTGGGATAGTTGTGACAATTTCACCAAGCTTAAGCTTATACAGAATTGTAGTTTTACCAGCAGCATCCAAACCAACCATCAAGATTCTCATCTCCTTCTTTCCCCAGAGACGGTCAAATAACTTCGAGAATGTCAAACCCATGATTGCGATTTAGAGATTGTGTGTAGAGGGTGGATATGGATTTGGCTTTTTTGCTTGGAAAATGATTCTAATCGGGAAGCACAGATATTAGCGACTGCGCGATAGATGCAAGTTGTTTATATGATTATGAACCCAAAGGACAGTTCCCTAGTGGAGCCACATGTCGGTGTGAGATCCTTGATCGAATAGAGAATAGGCTGTCGTTCTGAACAAAGGACACCTGCGTTTTTGGTATATTTCTGGAAGTTCTTTGGAACTGTATCGGTGAATGGACACGCGCTGCGCCGTTGAAGAAGACTTGCCACACTTCCAAGGGCTACCAAGAAGGCTATCTGGATTGATGAAGATATAAATGAAAAGGATGGCATCAATACTTACAATTTCCCTTATTATTGAGATCAATACAATGACCGGGTGGAGATGGAATTGAAGTTATTAGCGAGATGTTTTTGGATGGACAAAAAGATGGGGGTGTGCTTGGGAAGGAGAAGGGGACAGCGGCGGGCGGTTGATTAGAGACTCTGTTCTTTCGGAAGTTTTGACGCTAAAAACAATCACTCTAGCCTATCAGAGTCTCCAATAACTTTAACTTTCATTGATCCAGATATTTAAGGCTGTTGTTAACTTTATTCCTCTCCACCTGCAATCAATTGACCATCTGGCAATAATAATTTAGTTTGGGGTAATCCAAAAAGAACAAGAAGTCGGAAAGCTGGTGATATCAATACCTACCTATAGATTGATGAATCTTTGAATAAAGGAGAAATACAGATCAATTATCCATCTGCGACCTCGATTGTGAATCAATTACTCTAGTACAACAGGATTTGGTGAATCATTAGCACCATATCCATTTACCTACCCTCACTTCTCCACATCACGAATTCCCGAACTTTCAGTCAACATGCGCTTCTCAACTCCAGCAATCCTTTTGACAATCAGCAGTCTCTTCGGGGCTGCTGTAGCTCATAATATCCAACTTGCGGCTCATGGCAGAGAGTGCTTTCACGAACAACTTCACAAAGATGATAAAATGACGGTCACATTCCAGGTTGGAGATAGAGAGTTTGGCAGTGCTGGCAATTTGGATGTCGACTTTTGGGTGAGTAAGGCTGAAGTCAAGCTCGCACGTTTGGCTGGTTTCTGTTATGGTTCTGGTACTGATTGAAATTGGAATTTAGATTCAAAACCCCGCCAACGGATATGAGGCACATGAGAGAGCTGTATCTAATGGGGATCACTCCTTTACTGCCAACCACGATGGCAAATACTTATACTGCTTCAGCAACGAGCATTGGTCGGCAACTAGCAAGGACGTATCTTTCAATGTTCACGGCATTGTCTATGTACCAGAGGCTGAAGCTCCATCGGATCCCCTGGAGGCGGAAGGTAACTGAACCATTTCATCACATCAAAATATTTGAAGCTTACGATCGATGACAGTTCGACAATTGTCCGAGCTCCTTGCTCAAGTGAAGGATGAACAATCATACATTGTAGTGCGCGAGAGAACTCATCGAAACACAGCAGAGAGCACAAATGGCAGAGTCAAGTGGTGGAGCATCTTCCAGATGTTAGTTCTAGTTGGTGAAGGTATCTTCCAAGTCTGGTGGTTGAAACGATTCTTCGAGGTAAAATAGCTACAGTACCGAACGCTTCGATATTTTGAGCCGGTAACTGATTGACTTGCGTAGGTCAAACGCGTTGTTTAAGAATACTCAAACATGCATATTTTGTTCAACTGGTTCGGCGCAACTTTCACGATCAATGGAGTGTGATATTGGGCCCAATATTGGAAAGGCGATGTACTAACATTTTTCGATTCGAATTTCCGACTGGGGCTTCTTGTATTTCATACGCGTTATTATGAGGTATTGGCCAGCGCGCCCTTTTTCTAATTTTTCGTCGCTTCTACGTATCATGGCAACGCACAAGGCGGGAAGGGAACTCTTTTATACGGGATAATCCATTACAAAATCCCACGGGTTATCAACTAATGTACATCCCAACCAAAGCCTTAGCGGCTAAATTGCAAGGCTGTTTTATTTCAATTCGTGCAGATGTCGACCCAAAATCGTATTCGGATTCATATTTTCATACTATCCACGCCTCAAACCTTTCCCCATGATTGTGTTATATCATACAGCACGATGCCAAGCAGCCATGCTTCAACGGCGTTTTGTGTATGGTTTCAGTAGTACAAAGGTTAAGTACTTCGTCTCATATACCAATATTTTGTGACCAAAGCATGCGTTGGAAATTCTCTTCCAGAAGGACACTTTTCTATGAGTTTCTCCTCCCTTGAGCTGGAGTAACAGAGCTATAGTTCGCTTGGAAGTATGTATTGGTGTATGTACTGTGTTGTAAGGGATGGTCGAGAATGGCTTCGGCATTTGATCAAACAAGCATGTCATTAGTTGTTTATAACCGACCCTGTCAATTCTCATCCCAGAAGGAATTGAGACTTGTTCTTTACTCGGAAAGCTGTTGAGCCGACGGCCAACCCTGGCCTGGATCTGAATCGATTTACAAGG
This sequence comes from Sclerotinia subarctica, assembly GCA_025389085.1. Taxonomy (NCBI): domain Eukaryota; kingdom Fungi; phylum Ascomycota; class Leotiomycetes; order Helotiales; family Sclerotiniaceae; genus Sclerotinia; species Sclerotinia subarctica. Next base: position 3,535,830 of record QRFI01000005.1, on the reverse strand, counting down.
AAGAATATAGGTTATCTGATTAGGCGTAAGATATTAATTTTCCTCATAAGAGTATTTGGAGATGCAGCTGGCCACCTTGAAGAGTTTTCCGTTCGTACGGTCATACCTTTTATACTGCTCTGTTAACTCGATATTTAATAGTCTCATCTTCTTCTACGTTATCACTTCCGTACCTCTTTGGGGGGAAGCTTTTAGCAATTTTAATCTGATATCAAATAAAGTATCTCGACAAGATCCATAATTGTATCAATCCATTGAATAAAGTTTAGAACAATTTCTGGGGTAAATCGTATTAAACGGTCCACTTCACCCCAATCATGTCTGACAAACAGACGGAAGAGGCCGCCCAGTCTGCTGCGCCAGCGCGGGAAACTACCGATGACCATCTGATTAAGCATGACTACCATAGATCAAATTCTCGTCCCTCGTCTCCAACACCTAATGTAGCACCTATCGTTGGTGGTGTTGGTGTGGTATATGAGGACAAGGAAAAGGCAGATGCGGTTGCTACCTCGTTTAAACATCATCCAGACTCCTACAGATCATCAACATGCACCTTTAGATCCAGAGAAAGGCTATCGTGAAAATGCATCTGCAGAAACTAATGCCCGAACACTCGAAAAAGGTGGAGTTGTTGAAGGAACAGAAGAATCATGTGGAGAAGATGATGATAAAAACCATTATATTTCTGGTGTGCTACTGGTACTTTTGACTTTTGGTCTTTGCATGGCTACATTTACCGTGGCATTGGATAATACTAGCAAGTATTTACATTTGATACGGCCGTCTAGTAAATAGGACCATCAACATCTTGGTACTTTTGGTTGTGTTGACCTTGTTAGACATTCAATTGTCTTGAAGGAAAATCTACTCCATGATTCTACTGTTATATCGATATAACTTATCGTACATCGGGTTTATTGGCAAAATAATCTAAGAGGATACTAACAATCCATAGTCATCGCCACAGTTATTCCAAAAATCACATCTGTCTTTAACTCTCTAGGCGATGTCGGATGGTATGGATCCTCCTACTTACTTACAACAACCGCTCTCCAGCCATCATTTGGACGTATATATGCCTATTTTGACGTCAAGTGGACCTATCTTTCTGCTCTTGTCCTGTTCGAAATTGTATCTATCATCTGTGCTGCGGCAAGGAATTCAGTCACGCTTATTGTGGGGAGAGCAGTTGCCGGCGCTAGAGCTTCAGCTTTATTTTCTGGCGGAATGATAATTGTAAGTTGATTTTAATTTGAGCATTGAGTTGGAATTGCTGTCTATTTTCATAATGTGAAAGTTTGCCTCGACTAATTCGGGACTAGATTGGTTTCTCAGTGCCTTTGATCAAGCGACCATTATATATTGCCATGTTATCATCAATGTTTGGCATTTCCAGTGTCATCGGACGTCTTCTCGGTGGTGCTTTGCTGATAAATCTTCATGGCGATGGTGAGCATAATCGTTTCTATGATTTCTGAATCCTTGATGCAAAACTCCAAGCAAGTCTTCAACTTCACTTCATCTTTTACGTTTTTACAGCACATACTTCTCTCCATGATCCTTTTGATAGGCTTCAGCTGACTCCTCAATGTATGCAGGTGTTTTTGGATTAATGTTCCTTGTAAGCGATTTTGGCTCTTTGGATCCTGTTATTTATTGTCGCACTTTTTCACCCCTAAACCATATGCCACTTCGACTGAGCAGATCATCTTGCCCTCTTGTACTTTCTGACAACGTTTCTTTTCTATGGTTATGAAGCTATCTAAGCAATTACTAACCCTCAACTCTTCTAGTCGGTGCAATTGCTATCGGAGCGGTGGCATTATTCTTTAAGCCCCCTCCAAGAAAAATATCCGGCATGACTGTTAAGGAAAGACTTATGGAAATTGGTCTCTTGAGAGCTAAATTTCTCATGGGAGCCATCATTAGTTTATTACTAGCCCTACAATGGGGTGGATCAACATACCCTTGGCACAATTCGAAAGTCTGGGGCTGCATACTCGGCTTTGGCCTCCTAATCATGATATTTATCGCTCAGCAATTTCGCCGCGGTGAACGTGCCACCATTCCTCCTAGAACTTTCAGTCAACGAACTGTCATTAGTTGCTGTCTATTTTCCTGCTTTCTTTCGATGGGCCTATACAATCACATCTATTACCTCCCATTCTACTTCCAAGCCGTCAAGGGTACCAGTGCAGAAGCTTCTGGTATCCGTACGATCCCATACCTCTGTTCAGTCATCGTATCGTCCATTTGAGCAGGAGCTGGTATCACCGTTCTCGGTTTCTACAAATCTTTCATGATTACCGCCGATGCGGTCTTCACGGTCGGCGCAGGACTCATCTACACGCTTCAAGTGGGCTCCAGCATCGGTAAATGGGTAGGCTATCAATTGATCTGCGGTTTTGGCGCAGGTATGGGAGTACAAATACCGTTTATCGCCGTCCAAGTTGTTCTCAGTGCAAAGGATATGCCTAGTGGAAACGCTATTGCCATTTTCTTCAATTCTCTCGGAGGAGCCATTTCTATTTCTATCGCTCAAAATGTATTCAGTAATGGACTCGTTAAATATGTTCCTCAATACGCTCCGGAAGTTAGTTCTGCCGTCATTTACAAGGCTGGCGCTACAAATCTCAGAGATGTTATTAGTCCTGCTGATTTGGTGGGTGTATTGATCGCATATTGTATGGCTCTGGATGAATCATTTATTTTGGCAATTGCAGGTGGTGGTATCGCGACGATTTGTGCCTGTTTTGTCCAGTGGAAGAGTGTTAAGGGAAAGAAGATTGATCATGCAGCTGGTGCGGCTTAGTGGTTGATTTTGGAAATAACACTTTTTGTTTATGATTGGGATGTGGAGTTTCTTGTGCGGGGGAGGATGTTTTCTAATTTGGAGTCGTTCGGTGATTGGTGATGGTGTTGTGGATGCATGGTGGTTTTGAGAGAGACGATACATATGACAGATACATAAGATGAGATTTAGAAAGAGAAAGGGGAAATATTCTCTGCATGTACGGAGACTACACATATATATATACCCAGAGGTTTGAAAGTAAAGATGGCCGCATTCATCATGAGATGAAGCCTAATATATATTTTACAATTCGAGAAACAAGTCATGATAGAACAGTGAAATACGGTTTATAAGGTGTTGAAATTACGCTGTCTCACTACTTAATAACTACTTGAGATGTACCGAGTAAAATCTTGGATATATAACAGAAAAAGAAAAAACAGTATTCAAATTGCCCTAGCTTAAATAGGCAGCAAGCCGCAAACAAAAACACTATCCGCACTAGACCCCCCAAAAGAAACAGCTTTGCTCCTTTCAAGACAGCGAAAATACAACCAAAACATCCACCATCCCATCAATTCAACTTCCTCTCCACTCTATCCCTCCTCACCAAATCCCAGTCTGGAATATTTACAATTTTACCCAAAATATAAGTCTTACTTACCTCTTACTTAAACTGATTTCATACTAGATAATATCAATATACATCCTCCTCCCGAGTCCCAGCTACATCTCCAGGAGAAATCGAAAGATCAGCTACAATACAATACAACACCTCATCCAAAGCGAATACTCATACATCCCACCTTCCTGTATGAGTTTTGATCATGATTAAAGTTGCTGTTTGCTTAAATCTTATATCTTATCTACCTATTTATTTAATAGAATAGTCATATTAATAATATTTAAGACGAGTTGATAATTAATAGAAGGACAAGTGTGATAGTATATATCTAAATTACAATTGATCTGGAGCAATGCCGCGCACGCAATCCTCAAACTTAAAAGGAAAGTATTTATGAGCCCCAATCGGGAGATGAAAGTATCAGATTAATATGCACATTATAATTATATCGTAGATTTTCCTCGATCTCTGATATTGAATCCGTAAAATAGTAGGGTAGCTAGGGTAGCGCTCTTGATGTATGAATTCCGGAGCGTAATACTTATTAATTAATTAGCCTTTTAATTTTCTGTTAATTGAAAAAAAAAATCATCATCCATTCATCCATCCATTCATGAAGAAGAAGATCAAGATAATGATGATGATGATATACGCATCCCAAGACAGAGATATATATATCTCATAGCAGAGTACCACAAATCCCTACCCAGCATATCCCATCCCAAGCCAGCTCCACCAATCCACCCCCTCGCTTAATTATTATCACATAATAACTGCAGACAGACCCTTTACACAATTTTTCGTATCCTCCTTACATCTATATCCTTACATCCACAAAACTCCATCCGAAAAACAATCACACCCACCATCATAAATGAAATAACTAAAGGCCCAGCACCAAATAGGTCGCCCGGCTAGCTCAATCGGTAGAGCGTGTGACTCTTAATCACAAATCACAAGGTTGGGGGTTCGACCCCCCCGTTGGGCTCAATTCCCTTCATTTCTAATTTTTTTTTTGGTTTTTTTGTAGATCAATTTTGGAGATGGATTGGATATTAGATGATTCTATATATATATATATATTAGAGAAGTATCTCGAATAGTAAACTAGATGGATAAGTAAGTGAGGGTGGGTGGAGGTTAAAGTTGAGGAAAAAAACAAAAACAAAAAAAACTCTTATAATTATTTTAATCCGGCCGGTGAGGTGGAGTGGAGTGGAGTGGAGAGGAAAGAAGGGCTAGTCCTAGATTTTAAACGAGATTCTCCTGTTGCTCCTCCGCTTTTGTATCATGTACCGGTATTTATTTATTTATCTATTTATTTATTCTATATAAGACTTATATCACTTACCCCACTCAATTCCACCCTGCTAGATCTATTTATTTATTCCTTTGGAGATAAAAAAGAAACCAAAAAAATCTTATTAAATTTAAATAAAATATTGAATAGATTACATCATAAGATCAAATAAATAATATTTTTATTTAAATTATCAAAGAATATTAATGTAATATATAATTATAATTATGATTATTATATTTTCAATTTTGAAAAAATTAATAAGAATAATAATAACGTAACTTATGGTGAACCGGGTCATATAGGGAACCGGGTCATATTTAGCCCATCACTGACTTCAAACCCCAACAAATTTTGCTATACATACCGAATCACCTTTTATGCCTTCTCAAATTGAAGAGAAGATACAGAATGCTATTATTGCACTTCAATTGAAGGACTTTAAATCAATTAGAAAGGCTGCAGAGTATTTTGAAGTTCCTAAGTCAACTCTTATAGCTAGGGTCGCTGGAAGGAAATCATATATTCAATCCTACGAAATGGCTCAAATTCTTTCAAACATAGAAGAAAATACTTTTGTACGATGAATTTCACGATTTACCATCACTGGATTCCCTACTACATCTATATTGGTAAAGGAAATGACCGACGAAATTCGTCTTCGATACATTCAGGTTATATCATCTCGAATTCCTACCTCGACAGAAATTCCATTTATAGGCCACAAATGAATCTATAGATTCCAAAAACGACATCCAGAACTTAAAACATGCTATTCACATCAATTAGAGTCTAATCAGGCTAAAGAGGCAACTCCAAAGAATATTCAGGCTTGGTTTGATACGTTTTGTACATGTCTTATTGAACAAAAGTATAAATTAAATGATATATATAATATAGACGAAACCGGATTTGGAATTGGAAGTACTTAAAGTATATATATTATAATCGATTCTACTCAGAAATCGAATTGGAAAGTTACAGCTGGCAAGCAAGAATGGATAACTGCATTTGAATATATCAATACAGCTGGAAAGGCTCTATCACCTATGATCATTTTCAAGGCTCAGAATACGAATTCTGCATGGATTCCAAAGGACACACCTCAAAGCTGGCAGTTTTCTACAAGTACGAATGGATGGACCTCAAATAATCATGGATTAGAATGGTTAAAAAGGGTTTTCGAACCAGAATCCAAGAAAGTGTCAGGTGACCGACCTCGACTTTTGATCATGGATGACCATTCAAGTTATATTACAAGCAGCTTTATTGCTTTCTGTATAAAGAAGGAAATCGATTTACTTATATTACCTCCTCATTGCTCCCATTTGCTTCAACCACTTGATATTGCGGTGTATAGGCCAATGAAACGATATCATGCTTTAGAGGTCGATCGATATTCTCGAGCTGGTGTAAAGCGAATTCAAAGAGCTGAATAGATAGAACTCTTTCAAAATATTAGAAAAAAAGCACTGAATTCTTCTAATATTAAAGTTGATTGGAGAGAAGCTGGTTTAGTACCTTTTGCCCTATAAAAAGTACTCGATTCATTACTATTTAATTCCTCTCAATAATCTTCTACTCTACAAATGAGAATGTCCAATCAAGATCTAGACTTATCTATACTCAGGAGCTCTCCTCCAAATAGAACAGAGCTAAGGCAAGCAAATCAAACCTTTAATAAAGCTCTAGCAGATAATGATTCTCTTGCATCACCAACTCGTCGATATGCCAAGAGAATGATTAGGCTTGTAGAATCTCAAAATGCTGAAATAGCCCTACTTCGGAAACAGCTCGCTGATGCTCAGGAAGTAATTGAGACTTGAAAGAAAAGAACTAAAGGCAAAAGAATCAAATTACAAGGTCAATTTGTCTTTAATAATGAGGAAGTACTGAAAATGATACATGAGGCAGAGGAAAAACCGAAGGAGAAAAAGCTACGAGGGTGACCACGTAAACGTCCAATTGAAGAATTAGAAGAGGAGACTGAAGAAGAAGAGCCAGAGAGTAGTTCAAGTGATTTAGAGTTGGAATTGGATGAATGTATAGCTTGTAGAACAAGATCACATAGAGAGAATTGAATTTTGTGACCCGGTTCCCCATATGACCCGGTTCACCATAAGTTACGTTATTCAAATTTGTTTAATTAAAAATTAAAAAAGGATAGAAAAAAAATATCAAAATGAAAACTTGATAAATATTAAAATACAAAATCAGAATTAAAAAAAAACCTTTATAAATATATATATCTCACCTAAACCAAGTTGGATTAAAAGAATTATTAAAATAAATAATTATGATATTTGATTTAATTAATTATATAAACCAGTAAACTAATTGCTGTAAGAAGAGGAGGGGGTATAACTTTAAAGGAACATTAAAGAACAAATCGCTAATAGATGAACGAATGCAGGTAGGTGGAACCAACCAAGATATTTCAGCATAGATTTGCTCCGTTCGCTGAAAGCCTATTCCTAGAACGCCAACCATGGGGGTATTACCCAAAGAAAATAAAGAAACCTGTTGATAGTTCGTCATGTCGTTTCAAGAGATCTGATGCATCTCCTATGCAACCAACGCCAAACGCTGAGTCGAGAGCCGGCATTATATACAATCTCATTATGGATGTCAACTTTGTCATTGCTTTTTGGTTGATTCAAGCACCCAAGCATTAACAATATGACCCTCCACCCAGCCTTGTGCTACTAATGATGTGTTTTCTTTAAGTAGCTTGCCCATATAGTTGATTTTGACATACTTGGGTGGAGAGACCTATTGAAATTGATTAGCTTCAATTTGAAGAGAGCCTCTGAAAATACGAACCTCAAGCTTCTGTGCAATCACTTTGACAAGTGAGCGCACCGAATCGTTCTTTCCAATTTTGAACACTATATCCCCATTGATACCATGTTGGAACCTCGCTTTTACGGCTATCATTTCTTTCGCTTTGGCTTTGCCTTTCGTTTCTCTCCTCCTTAGAACCTCTTCATCAACTTCTTCACTTTCTTCCGCCAACTCTCCTTCATCATCACTCTTCCCTGTCGTTCCCGTCGTATCATCATCTAACAGATTCGCTGGATCAGAAACCACATGTTCAGGTACTCGATATAGTGCACCTGAACCATCGTAACATCCTCTAACCGCCATATCTCCATCAGGTAGTGTGATTTCTGCCGCATTTAAAATCATTTGCGCAGTCCCCAGCCCTCCATCTTCTTCCCCAGCCTCCCCACCTTTCCACATTACTTCCAATGCAGCTTTTATGGCTTGCCATATTTCAGGTCTACCCGAAACACGAGTGTCAAAGAATTCTGCTCGTGCTCGATCAATTTCTCGCCGTGTCCATAGTTTACTTCCACTCATCCATACGTGAGGTCGAAGGGGTCTGTTTATATGTTCATCGAGGGGAACTCGATGGCGATGCCGTGGAGGGTTGCTAGTAGTGGAGGCATTGGTTGACGGTCTAGCGAGTCCTGATCGTGATTGAGGTCGCGAGGAGGATGCGATTGCTTGGGAAGAGGATGCACCAGCTCCTGCGGAGTATTCAGTGCGGGGACGAGAGAAACAACAACCCTAAGTGAAAGATTCATGTCAGTTTTGCAAGTTGGCGCAATAGAGTCATACCTAGGATATGAAAGGTGTATTTGAGTAGACTGTAAAGAGAGAACATACCATGGCGCATCATATGTTGATCAAGTTGCAAGGTGCACGCACGTACTAATCAAGTAACTGTGTAGAATTATGTATAAATAATGAAGAAGGTGTATGAAGGTTTGAGGGTATTCCAAAAAAGAAGATGGGATACAATCAGATTACCACAGCCTGATGAATCATGAAACGGCAATTATCACTAATGTGGATGAACGAATGGGAGTACGATAATGTATAAGACAGAGTGAGAGAGAAAGTTTAGATTATTCCATGATTGAGTACTACAGCAGTTGACGATTGCATATAATTAAATTTTTGTACTTGGGGTGAAGTTGTTGGAGGAGAGTACTCTGTACAAACACAAAGATTATGGAAGGTGGAGGGATGATCTGATGTTCAAGTTGGAGGGAGTGAACGTTTGTAATAAGTTGGAGAAGTCTCGTCTGCTAAGGTCTGCTAAGGGCTAGATGCGGAATGACAAGGATATGAATGGATAATAAATTTTGAAAGGGATTTATAAGTCCGTGCAAATAGATGGAAAGCTTAAATGGCGAAACTTGGAGAATCAATCAATTTGAATTTAATTTCATCTTTCGCAATGAAGTATCTAGATATGATCATGTATTACGTAAGCCTACCTATTTATACACTTTAGGAGGCGGCCTCATACACCCAGGCACAGAAACAGCTGGGGGTCAATTAATGAGAGTGTCATTCAAGCAAAACCGTTGGACATTCAGATGAACTACTTCAAATTTCAAATGCCAAGCCAATTTCCTTACTACAACACATCACCAATATTACACAGTACAGCTGCTCAGGTTACAGCAGGACCAACAAATTCCAAACTTCACTCTATCTCTAAAACGAAACTGCATGCTTTAACCGGCACCTAGCCGGCACCCCTCCCGTTCTCGAAATTTCATGCAGAGATATCACCATTTGGTCATAGTAGGACTGGTCAACTTTCTTCCAAAGAATCTCTCATTTCTATTTCTTGTTTCAGGTATTGATGGAGCTAGTATATATGTTTGGAGATGATCAACTTATTCCTCTTATATTAATCAGCTAATTGTAAACTATGTATGTAGAAAATAAACGAAGCCAAAAGGCCTCTCAATACACACTCACAAGGGTGCTTGATATATGATATACTCATGCCTTATAAATATTGAACAAAGCTTACCTAAGATTGAAAGTTATCGGCAGATACCTACTCCGGACACACCTAGATAGTATTTCAACCCCACTAACCCAAAAACAGTCTAAAGCATGCTCAATCAACCAGACCCCACAATAATTTATCAGCGCCTTTCTACTCCAAAAATTAAATCCATCCATCCATCCATCCATCTATAACTCTTTATAACAAAATCTTCCCACCACCACATCCTCCCACCACCACATCCTCCCACCACCAACACCTGCACAAACCAACAAACAAACCCACCACACAAAATGTCCGACGACTACCAAGTACCCACCTCCGTACCCTCCACAAATCCCACCCAAGCCCCCAATCCCTACAGCGCATCGGGGATCCTAGGCGACGGGCCCGCCATCAAATATCTCTGCGGCGATTGCAACGCGAGTGTCATGTTGAAGAGAGGTGATCCCATTAGATGTAAGGAGTGTGGTCATCGGGTTTTGTACAAGGAGAGGACTTCTAGGTATGTCTGATTTTGATTTTGGGGGGTGGGAGATTTGAGGTTTTTTGGGGAGACGCTGATTTTGGGTAGGATGGTGCAATTTGAGGCGAGATGATTGGGTTTGGTGGGCGGAGTGGACGATTGAGTTGAGGGAGATGTTTCTGGGCTGGCATATGGAGAGACATGGAGATATGAAGGGGGACTGGGAAATATGGAGATTCGGAGAGGATTGGGAAATGTTGATACAATTTTTGATAAAGTGATAATGGTTATGGTACGAGACATATCTCGAGGCGCATCGGAATAAAAAGATTGTCACTACTCAATTGCCGGCGTACGATAGAGGGCCAGGGCAGAAATATAGTGTGTATTGAAATACATGTTTTACTGAAAGTTATATTTTGGTATCAAGATGCGCCACTAATGCTATACCCCCAGGCCTAAAACTCCTTTGTCCATATCCCAAATTTGGCCCCTGTTACATTTTTATTGCATGTTATTCATCTGACTTGCCCTGATATATCGAGTAAAGCTGTGATCATCCGCATTGGATGGGCCGCCTCCATCTGTCAATGCTGCCTTGTACCTTGAACTTAAACCTTCAACATTATCTCCACCATCCTCATCATCATCTCCACCGGCTCCCAAGTCGTCATCAGAGTCTTCCATATCACTTAACGTATCCAAATCGGTGGAGGGTTTGGCGTTTGGCGGACCCTTAGCCTTAGATGAAGGTTCTCCCGAAACGGCCATATCCTTCATCAATTTGTCCAGTTCCTTTTCCCGATTTTCTTCTTTCTCTGCATCTCTCTGCTTTCTTCGTCGTTCCAATTCTGGCTTGTAATCTCTTTCGAACTCCTCGGCCTTCTCTGACACAGCTTCAAAAAACTCATCGATACCGGCACCAGTCATGGAACTGACACCCACCATACTTAAATGGCTGTAAAACTCTTCTAACATCAAACTCATGCTATTGAGTAATGATCCCATATATCCACTACCACCACCTAATCCTCCAGCACCTCCTTCTAGACCACCAAAACTTCCCGCATCCTCCTCTTCTCTAAGAGCAGCCTGGAAAGATTCAAAGTCCGTCATCCATTCCTTGGCGAATTCAGCGTCCTTAACATCCGTCTTGTTGAATACCAAAATCATTGGTAATTTTGTCTTGTATAGAATACTGCAAGCATACAGCATATTACTCATAAAAGTACTCGTAGAAGATGTTCTTGGTGTATCAATGATATATGCGATAACTGTAGGAAAAGTTGAGGCCAAAGAATCCAATAAAATGCTTCCTGAAGCACTCCAAACGAAAACCTCAATTTGACCTGGCGTATCAACCAAAATATGTTTGATAGGAGTCGCATTTGGCTTCTCGGGATCGGGAGTAGTGCGCTTTTCGAGTACAGTTAATATCTGGTCAATTTTTGTGGCGAAGAGATTGAGTGATGTGAGAATTCCTCCGTTTGGTCCGAGGTTGTAACTTTTCATCACTTCTTGATAGTTGACTGAGTCGCGGATATCGATGTTACTCTCGAATGGAACATTTCGTACAGCGGGATCGAGATTGAGAACATATGGGGGCTCTCTCTTGCCATGTAAATGGGAGTTTATTCGTTGCATAAAGGTAGTTTTGCCGGAACCTGTGCAAGGTCAATTCATGGTCGCAATCATCAAATATAATTTTGGAGAAACTCACCGGCCATTCCTACACATACAATAGAAACAGGCTTAGCAGCCTGTGGTTTCTTAGAATCTGCCATATCGTAGGTATTGTAGACTGATTTCAAAAAGCTTGAGTTGTATGTAAATGGTGGAATTTGGCGGGGCGAAGTGGGATGTCTTTCAAATAAATTTCATATCTAACTAAAGTAAATCCCGTATCGGCTTCTCGCTACCGGAAGACCAGGCACTGGGACGACCGAATGTTAAAAACATCAAATCGCATCACATTTATAAACTTTACAACAATGGACGGTTTGGATGAATTTGAGAAACGTTTGGCGGCAGAAAAGGCTGAGAGGGAAAAGAGTGAGAGAAGTTCGCGCAAAGATAAGGATCGGAAGCATCGACATCATCATAGATCACGGCATCACAGGTCTAAGGAGGACGATGATGAAGACAGAGACGATCACCGACATAAAAGATCAAGGCATTCCCGACACGACGATGAAGAAGATGATGATAGAAGGAAGCGCAAACATGAAAAGTTATCAGATCCCAAGGAAGATCTACCAATTCCAGATGAGGAGGAAGCAGAAGTTCGACCAAAAGTTATTCGCGATTCTTGGATGACGGACCCTTCAGCTTTCGAATTCGATTATACCCAAAAAGGATCTAAGAAGCCCACAGAGCCAAAAGTTACACCTAGACCAGATTACGATTTGAAAATTCATAAAAAGGAGCTTAATCACCATTTACAGGATTTAAATGAAGGTGTCAAAAAGCTGGATGATATCGAGGCAGGACATGAAGTCGATTACACATTTGGAGATTCAGGAGCTCAATGGCGAATGACGAAGTTAAAGGCAGTATATACCCAGGCGGGACAGAGTGGAAAGCCCATCGACGAGGTAGCTATAGCACGGTTTGGAGACTTACGTGAGTTTGATGATGCGCGAGAAGAACAAATTGAGCTTGACCGTCGAAGGCTATATGGGAAAGGTTATGTAGGAAAAGAGAAGCCTAGCGGAGAGTTGTTTCAGGAGAGAAAGTTGGATTTAGGTATTAGGAGAGGTTCGGTACCACAGCAGGATGAGCCAGCAGAGTTACCGCAGGGGAAGATTATGGAAGAACCAAGCGCACCTTCCGCTCAACTCGATGCTACGGCCCTGAATCGATTGAAGGCTCAGATGATGAAAGCGAAGCTCAAGAAGTCACCCGATGCTGCGAGACTCGAGGCGGAATACAACGCTGCAGCTTCCGCTGGACTTGCAACAACTTCAGAACCCGGTGTTGCAGTATTGGGCAAGATGGATAATAGAATGTTAGCTGGAACTCGTGGAGAAGTGAAGTCGATTGATAACAAGAGGGGTCGCGAAAGAGGTCTTGTCGAAGAGAATGAAGATATGACTATTGAAGATATGGTGCGTGAAGAACGACGAACGAAAGGGCAAGCTGGTGGTGATGGTATGCGTGCCGCAGAACGCATTGCTAAAGATGCTAAATTCGACAATGACCTCGATTACATGGACGACAACGCAAACAAGCTTGCAAAACGCGTACAAAAGTCCGAAATCAACTTGAGGAATACAGCCATAGGGGATTTCCAAAAGATGAATCGCATTCTGGACTCCTGCCAATTGTGTCACCACGAAGACAAGAATCAACCTCCCGTTGCGCCGATCGTTTCTCTGGCAACACGAGTTTATCTTACGCTCCCGACCGAGCCAGAATTGAGTGATGGTGGAGCCGTAATTGTACCCATTCAGCACCGGACAAACCTTCTCGAATGCGATGACGATGAATGGGAGGAGATTAGAAATTTCATGAAATGTCTAACACGCATGTACCATGATCAAGGACGAGATGTAGTCTTTTACGAAAATGCCGCAACACCACACCGAAAGATGCACGCAGCCATGCAAGCGGTACCACTGCCCTATAGCCTAGGAGAAACCGCTCCAGCCTTCTTCAAAGAAGCCATCCTCTCTTCGGATGAAGAATGGACACAGCATAAGAAACTCATCGACACAGCAGCACGCGCACGAGACGGTCTTGGAAAACTAGCCTTTCGCCGATCCATCGCTAAGGAAATGCCCTATTTTCACGCTTGGTTTGACCTGGATGGTGGCTTGGGCCATATAGTAGAAGATGCTAATCGTTGGCCCCGGGGAGATCTTTTCGCGAGGGAAATCATCGGCGGCATGTTGGATATTGAGCCTGATGTGATTAAACGACAGGGTCGATGGAGCCGAGGAGGGGATAAAAGATTAGAGGGTTTTAGGAATCGTTGGAAGAAATTTGATTGGACGAAAGTCCTTACGGATGAGTGAGTGAGTGGTTGAGTACGCTCAGAATTAATGTTACGAGCATATGTATCATATTCTATCTTATCATATCGTATTATATCATACATACCACACCCTACCCAATTTCCTATACAATATCATAACCCTAATTTTACAATACCCATCTGAAGCATTCACACTCGCTGTCAAAATCACAAAATACATCCTGTACATAATTACATACACAACACTCAAAATCCAAAAATCGAATCCCAATCATATCATATCATATCACATCACTCACATCACTCACATCACTCACATCACTCACATCACTCACATCACTCACATCACTCACATCACTCACATCACTCACATCACATCACATCCCACAAAATCAGATCGCATTCTAGCTCATCTCCCATCCCCCATCCCCCTCCCATTATATCATATCAAACCCCAGAACACACCAACCCATCTTCCACTTCTCCTTCTCCTTCTCCTTCTCCTTCCCAACATATTTTCAGCTATTTTTGCTCGTCGTCTGTTTTTTTTTGTGTTTTTTTTGGAGTACAATAGGTATGTATGTAGATGTAGGGATGGAATAGGAATGGAATTGAAGTATGGAGTTGTCTAATTCATTCTTAGTTTATCAATCTATTCAATCTGCTTGATTTATGAATTTTTCTTAATTTTCCCAAAAAAAATTATAAAAATGAGGATGCGTGTTTTGGGGGTGTTTGATGTTTGCTGGATTTATATATGTTGGTAGGTGTTTAGATATATATCTATATCTGGGAATAAGTTTTGTAGACTATGGGGCTTATAGGTAGTATGTGGTGGATTGTATGTAGATAACAGATAACAGATAAATAGATAAATAGAATATTAGATAAACAAACATAATCTCAATTTAGATTAACGATATTGTATACTGCATTTCCAAGCAGAGTATTCCATACTCCATCTCCATGTATAGTCTCTATCCACCTACCCACCTATCCATCTAACACACAGAAAGCCCAAAAGCAAAAGCAAAAACTAAAATTAAAACCACAAGATTATCATCTCCCCAAGCTGCAATCCATATCCATAAGTATAAGCATCTATTTTCGAGCGGCGAAAAAACTGTTTTGGTGACATGAGTGAGGAATGGATAGATGGTACCTAGTCCTTACCCTGACTAGCAATGATGAAAATGACATTTGATGCTACACATACACCCCGTATCGGTGTTTCTTATTAGGTGTATTCTATACATACCTAGATTTAGACATAGAGATAAATATATATAAATATTTTATGGATGAGCGTAGCACAGCAAGGGGACGATCTCACAAGATGTATGCAGATAGCCTGACATCGCGTGGAAGGATTCTAGAAGATGGATTGTTGAGGTTTGTGCATGTGTATGTATGTGTGTATGTATGTATCTTACCTCCTGATAGTTATAGTATTGAGGGTGTAAGGTACTGGAGCAGTACAGCATTTTTGGACGGTTTTGGTACGCCGTCTCAAGTTTTGGCCGTTTGGGATATGGTCCGGTAGGTATGGCATCAATGAGTACAGCATGGTTGTGACAGTTTTCGTACTCTGTTTCATTTTTTGGGCGACACTTCCGAGGGTAAAGTAGAGAGCCCAATTCGGGCGAAGTAGTATTATTTTCGGGCTTTCATTCTGGAGGTTTGGTGTCCAAGCTGCGGAAGAAGTCTAACGGTGTTGTAGTAGATGAATGGATATAGGTATTCATCCTAACATCTTAACCTTATCCACACCCTGGATCCTAGAATTGAAGTTCCACAATGTATTTTTCCACTTCAGCCTTTCAACTCTTTAATAAACCATGCACACAACTCGGTCACATCCGGTAAAAAGAGAGGTAGAACCGAAGCAAGCAATTTGAGCAAGCAAGCCAGCATGGATAGCGTCATGCTTCGATTTAGGTAGGGCAGGTGCAGGTAGGTACCCATATATCCCGTTTCGAATATTTGCTGAAACGGATTGTATGAGAATTCTTGTATCCGCCTTGCTCATGTGAATACTGCAAGAATACTTTTTGGGTACATGGCAAAAGCTTGGGTCCGAAATAGGATGTCACCGTAGAAGAATAGAACTGAAGATCTCATGTATAATCGTTTGATTCCGAAGACACTTATCCTGTGTTATAATGAACCACGAGGCTGAGGAGTTGCGGGAGATGGCATGCATCGATTGTACGCTTGCTGTGCGTTAGACCTCCTTTTGCTCAAATTCCGTGTACGAGATCTAAGATTAGAGTTTGGATAGGACGGGGATAATAATGCGGAGACGAAATTGAATAATGGGTCGCGTTCAAGCTTTGTTCTGTCCGGCGTATTCTGTAGTCTTCTTCTGATTCAATTAGGTCGAGGAACTGCAGGTGATGATTAGCTAGACAAGTTGAAGAGAATATGAAAATGTCCTTGTATTTTTATCCTATAAGGTTACTGTATGCGGTTCTCAGCCGGCCAAGGTGGTTTGTTTTGACGTTGCAGTGGCTTCTAGGTTACCTACTTAGGCCACCCAATTAGATCTTGTGAGGAGTAAAAACAAGGTAATTCTTTCCCCGTGTATGGAACTGGAAATCCTTCTTCCTTGGCCCCATAAAAGGGTCTGTTGGTTGGTGCAGATATTCTGACATAATTTCGAAAGATATGTCTGACATTGGTAATGTCAGAGTAGGGGATGAGTCTGAGTTTATGGAGAACGAGTAACCGATGATGAAACCCAGTATCCTCTTCTACCTTGCGTGTCTATTCTCAAAGCCATGGAGGAGTAGGTAAGAGAGAGTGACTTTGAATGCAACCATCTCTCATAGGTGGAAAGGATACTACTGCCAATTTAGGACGCAGCCCAAGCAGCTCGGAGAGACGATCTTCGCGCGTGCTACCTCTTTCGTTGCCGTCGGTTTATAACGAAGCTCGCGAAGGTCTCAATATGCATCGAATGTTCCATAATTGTTCCATCGCTTGTTTTTAGTTAGGCCGTACCGCATTTAGATGAATTAAACGGTCATCATCCGAGTGAAGGGGTCATTCAAGTGGCTGTTTCTTCGACAGGGGATCTTTATGTGTTGTGTCGTGCATGAATGGAAAAGGCGAGCTGCGTACAGTCATGTTAGTTGGAGTAAGGCAAAGCAGTAAGAAGTAAGATGATGGTGATAAAAAAAGGATTTCTTGTTTTAATAGTTTGAGTTTAAGAATGTATTTGAAAAGGAGGAGTAGTTTTACTAACTTATTTATTGACGAAATAAGCTGAGGAGTAGAGCAGGTAGGTAGGTATACGTAGATACTACTAACCGATGTACATTTACATCCACTAGATCAATCTCGATGTCATCATGAATTAGTCCATGCCATGGAAGCTGTAACTTGTGAGTAAACTTAAAACTAAGGTTCGTTGATCTTGAGGATAAACACTAAGCTGTCAATAACTGTGCGGGACTATTTGGATATACATATAATATTTGCTAGCCTTGATCAAATGGATAATAAATACTATTAAAGTAATAATTTTCAAGTCGATAAATCTATACATAAGCTACTACCTACCTAGGTACAGAGTAATCGATTCAAATTCCCCGCAGAAAGAGAAAATGAATTATCGATAATATTTATATGAAAGTACGGAGAAAAGAAATCGAATGATTGAGTGAATTCATAATTATTTGATGCCTCGAAAATCAGGCATATAATTTAATTTACCTACCTACTTGCTGTACTTATTGTTACTTAGATACTCAAGGTCCCAGCAAATTCAAAAACCTTTCAGAAACCAGGACTTGCAGCTGCAACTTCTAATTCCGACCGGATCTACCTACCTCTTTACCTTTATTTGCCTACCTTACGGAGTATTATCTTTTTACCTTTTTACCTTTACCTTTACCTTTACCTTTACCTTTTCCCTTTTCCCTTATCCTTATTCTTATTAACTTTCCTTTTACCAAACTTTTTCCCTCCCTTGAGAAATCTCGTCTTATTATATCTGGACCACATACGAGTTACCCAGCCCAGCCTTCCTAGCCTTTCCCTAAGGTACAATCTAATCTACAAATCATATTAAATTTTGGCTCCCTTTCAAAAACAAACCATTCCGATTTCTTTTCTCCACAACAAAAACCTTCCACTTTTCTAAACTCTACCTTACCTTTCCACACTTTCTATCTTCTCCCAAAGATTAACGATTAACTCGTTTTCTGCCCGGTACAGCTCGCTTTTCGTTCCGTAAACGAGTTTCGCTAGGAACTCCTTAAGTTTTATACGGCAAGCCGAGGATATATCAAATCATTAATTGCAGATCGATTGAATTTGGAAAGGACTTGAATATTTCCAATTCAATTAAAATTTCGTCGTGTTCCCTTTAACGTGGTTGACTTAGATAAGGTTTCAAAAAAAAACACATCAAATAATCAACACCGCGCGACCGTGTCATAATCCGAAATATGGCACAGCAACACAATAATAGAAATAGTCCGCATCTAAATCATTTGCAACAAAACGGTTCAGCGCCCTCTTCTCCATCGATGTCTGGCTCGCAGCAGGGTAATCAACAGCGGCAGCCAGTTAATTATCCAAGTCCGACTTCCTACCCATCGCCTTCTTTGTCGACTTCGCAATATAATTATCCGCCACCAGGTAATCAGAACGAGCCATATCGCGCGAGTCCGACCGGAAGCAACGGATCATTATCTCTTCCAAGTATGCGTTCTTTAGATCCTCTTCAGCAGCAGCAGCAGCAACAGCAAGCCGCACAACATCAGCATATGGGTTCACCTTTACCTCCACCTGTTGCTCAAATGGGCGGACCTTATTATCAAAACCAACTCCCTCATCCGTCACATCAACACCAATACCCAAATGTCACATCTGATCCAAATATGCGATACGCGCTTCCAGTGGATTCTCGAGTCATGAGTGGAGGTCGACATAAAAAGGTATGTAATATCGTAAATCATCGTTATTATCGATTTAATCGTGTCATCGCGTCATTCGAGTATCGCATCTTGCTAACGAATATTATTTCCATCAGGAGATCAAGCGTAGGACCAAGACGGGTTGTTTGACCTGCAGAAAGAGAAGAATTAAGGTCAGTTCTTGATGTTTTAAATTCGTCGCATTATCGAAAGAATGGATTGAAGTTGAGGTTAAGTTTCTTCGCGATGGCAATCTTTTCGTCTATATGCAAGCGAATCACCTAAGTAGGCGAAGGCACATGAGCGAGCGAGACGAGCGACTTTGATACCGGGACCCACGAGTAGAGCGAGATTATCAATTTTCACCATCGTTTTCGTTGGCAGATCAATAAAAATCTTCATTGTCGCGACCATCACCATCATCATCACTATCCTTTTGAAAATTCTGCTAACCTTACTCATCAGTGCGACGAACAACACCCTGCCTGCCGAAATTGCCAAAAGTCAAAACGTGAATGTTTGGGTTACGATCCCATCTTCAAGCAACAGCCAGGCCCTGCTGCCATACAACCAGCACCTAGCTCTGCACCTTCGCAAGCTTCATCGATCGCGACCGCGAATCCTTACGGAAACCAACCGCAGATGCTGCAGACTGGTTACGGTGTCCCAGCTACAATGTCATATGATCCTGCCCTTACTGCACCAAGTGCCGCTCAACATTATGACTATTCATCTGCAATTGATCCAAATTTGGAGGCATCTGCTCCAATTCCGGTTATCAACCCTTTTCACTCTGCTCCACCAGGTATGCTCACCCTCCGCCTCCAAAAACATGCAAAGTGCAATTCCATATCCCTTGAAAGTATCCGATATGACCCACCTCAGAGGTGGCGCTGGTTCCCCCTCTTCCCCTTCAGTTACATCTTTTGCGGACGAAGCGGCTGACACGACTTTTCTTCCAGCTCAACGATCCATCGATGATCTTCTAGCATTCGGTAACCCCCCTGCGCCGGCCGACACCCAAGTTCCCGATGTTTCACAATCCCCATCTGCACTCGAAGAAGCGAAGCATCTATACTATAGCATTTATTCTCCAGGTCTGGAGAGTTTCCTCGAATCGAAGTGGTTCAGTGCCAAAGGTGCTGCAAAACTCATGAGCGATAAGCCACTACTCGAAAAATTTGGAACACTTCTCCTACAGTTCTCGAAGACAATTGTGACCGATCCTGTCGCAATAGCACACACTGCAAGTGTTGAAGCAAAAGTTGTTTGGGCTTTGGCCTGTATGGTCAAGCTTGGTGCCGAGGAAGAGAAAGAAGCCAAGGCTGAATCTAAGAGTGTGCTCCCTGCCCAGGATGATGCAGTTGAGGCCAATCACCGTTTGACGGTTTTTGAATGTCTCTTGACAGGTAAAGTTGCGAAAAGCAATCAGCTCACTGCTCCTGTCCAAGGAAGTGGAGATCACCACAGATTGAGAGAATTGGAATTTTGGTACTCATTAGCAAACTTTGTATGCCTTCGAGAAGACGACCCAAATTGTGCCAAGGATGTTGATGATACTCTTGCTACCTTGAGAAATCTCTTGGATGGCCGGGAGAATCGAGATGTCTTGTACTCAATCGCCATCATTCGAGCTATTGGACAACGTGTTTCTGAATATACGCTGAGCGACACACCACTCCACTTTGATGAAAGTGATAATCGCAGTAAGCTTCTCGTTGCAAAGAAGTTCGTCCAAGATGAGGCAAGTGGTTCAGGAACAACAAATGTTATTAGAAGATTGTGTGAGCTTGCTACACGCACATGGACAACTCCAGCACCTCTTGTACCTATCCCAAAATAATTCGACACGCCTCTTCACAAAATTATTCAACGAATTTACTTTCTCTGGCTTTTCTGGCTTTTCTGGCGTCTCAGAAGCATTGCTGTTATTTTTGCAATTGATATCAAATGCATTAAAAGTGGATGGACAGGTTTTTTCCCCATTATTTTGCGAACTGTTTCGATGGTAGCTTTTTCTCTTCTTTTTTAGCAGGCTAGCAACACATTTGAAAGATTGTGGTATCAAAAACAAAATATCCATCAAGGGTTTGGTTGGAGATTTTTCAAAAAGATCGATTGCTACAACGAAGTAGTCGGAGAACTGCCTGGTGGTTATCTCCATGTATGCATGTAATCTTAGGAACAATGGGTGAATTGGGATGGACTTTTCAAGATTGTATTTCCTTTTTTTTTTCATATAACTTTCACATCTCTGATCTCCATTCATTGCTTGCTGATATCTCGCAATAACCAATGATTTCATTGCATTATGAACAGGATGAATAAACCAGTAGATGGAGATTAGGAAGGAGGGATTTGATGATCAGGTGTGGTCATGATTTATGTTTAGTTTGAGTTCACTAGTGGACTGGACAAAATCAATGGATTTGCAAAGCTTGAAAAGAAAAGAAGAGAGGAAGAAGACAGAGAAGCTTCATCATCTTATGTTATGTTATGTTATGTGATATGATGTGATGTGGCTGCTACTGGTCTCTTAGTCTATTATATCTCTACTATATCATGCATTTCTTCTTTATTATCGAGATGCCAATCACCAGCTGAATGCTGAATAGATGATGAATACTTTTTTATATACAGTGTATTACATAGGTGGTTTTATGGTTTTGGTGTGCTGAATGTATGTATGATATATGTGTGATATATGATATGTGATTTTCCTTTGCTTTTATAATGAATGAAATGTGATGTCGGATTCGGATGTGGATGTGGATGTGGATGTGGATGTGGATATGAATATTTATCATCTTTCTGTATTTGTAATTGTAATAAATCATGATTAGTTTTCTTGTTTGTTTCCCTTTCTAGGTATTTATTTTATCCTATATCTATCTCTTTATTAGGTAGGTAGGTAGGTAGGTAGGTAAATCTCCGTCCAGTGTTCCACGGTGTCGCGGGGACCTTTCGCTCGACACAGGAAAAGAGAGGCCTAGCCCTTTCCGGCGGTGGTCCGGAAGATGAAAGGCCTTTGTTTAAACCCTCATGTAATAATAGACTATATAGGAACTAACTTACCCTTGAATATAGAGGGATAAGGTTTAGTTCTGTACACAGTATAACCCTATTATCGTCGATATTACATATCCCCTACTGTGGTACGAAAACCTGACACACGGCATGATATTCTTCATTCATTTTTATCTGTCTATTTCCTTTATTTCTTACTCGTATATATCGATTGAATATATAAAATTTAATATCATATAATATTGTTGATTGGCCGAACCTGTCTTTGAGTTATGATTTTATTGTAGGATGCAGAGTATTATTAGGTAGGTAGATAGGTTGTAAATATATATAATTAAATTCTGTAATGATTTTATTTTATTTTACTTGTGTCTTTTGTTTATTATTCTTCGATGCTTTCTTACTTTTTATATCCTTTCATCCGATTCGTGCGTATTTTCCTCGGGAGGGACATGGTTGAAGTGTGGTGCAGTGCGGTGCGGTGATGTGTGGTGGTCCTTGGTGAAATTGTGAAGTTAAGTAGTACCTAGTGTTATGTAGTAAATAACTATTAATAGCTATGTACTTGAAGTGAGTATTTACGTACTGGAAAGAGTAAGTAAAGTAGTCAGTAAGTAAAAAGGGCCGAGAATCGAGCTTAATTTCTTCCTCTTTCCCTTTCTCTTTAGGCAAATGTGGTGGGACCCGGAGAGGTACGATGGGAGATGGAAATGTCATGTCATGGAGTTTGAGTGCGAGGGAAATTTTGAATAAAATGGGATGAGAAAAGAAACTTGTATGTCTGTATTCTTTATTGTATTGTGTTGTGTGAGAAGTTATAGATTATATATATATGGATGTAGTAAATCTCCTCGCTTCCCCTGCTTTTTCTTGCCTTAGATGTTCGTGCCTATATTGCACTTTACGCTTTACACTTCCTTTTACTCTACATTCGAGATACTGTATGCTATTTGTATATGTTCGAAATTGCTAGGCTGGGGGGAGGGTTTATGTATAATTATCATTACAATTATAATGATGATTTCATGGGAAATTGTAGTTTTGACTTTAAGGTAAAGGTCAAGGAAGGTGATAAATAGCACGGTAGATTACCGTCATCATTGTTGCTATAGATATGTATACATACATGTACTCATTCTCCCCGATTTCAACACTTGCACCTGCTCATATATGAACGTTCTGTTTTCATGAGAAGACAAGACAAGATAAGCAGTAGATTCCACATAGGTCCTGGTAACAAAAACGTGGGAATCTTCCCCGGTAAACTTTTGGCCAATGCGGATGAGCCTGGAATATTTCAAAAGATACAGAAAAATACAAGATAGAAAAAAGGTAAGTTGAGTGAACAGCCTACGCCACGTTACGGAAATCCCAAAGTGTGATTTTACTAGCACAGTGCATGGAGCAGAAGTTTGAGGAAAACCGACTTTTGAAAAGAGAGGTTCTTGTGTCCACGAAATGGAGATGTTCACTATATATTCCAATCATTAAATTCCCGTCCTGGTTTTGTGTTACGAGACAGAAGCCGCAAAAGACCAGATGCATTTGTTCATCACGATTCGATGAGGTATACGAGATTTTGAGGAAACGTGAAAATACGGGAAGATACTAATAGGTAATCTTATGATTTGCATAGAGGAATCACAAGTAAGGTTATGTGATAGATGCACCTTTCCAATATCGAGGAATTACAAATACAAGGCCAAGATAATAGTGATGAAGAAACATACCCGCTTAGAGACTTCTCCAGCTTTTTTGACAGATAGATTCCATACATAAAGGTTGGAGCTCGAGGAGGGCCCACGGCCGGACGCAGCACAAGAAAGTGAGTAGAATTCAAGATGGTTAAAGGAAATGTGTGAGTGGAAAAGAAAATGAGAAGGAATTGTGTTATATGGCATAAGCAAGGCCTTTGGACATGCCGTCGATAATCTTTGCTATAACCGCCTACGTGTGCTTGATTACGAAGTCATTCAGCTTCTGGGCTTTTACCTGCTCTTGGCAAGTTAAACTCAAGCTACTCAGTTGGCTTTATTTCCCGCATCTTTTGCAGGCCCGTCTTGCTCCAAATACCTCGACGTGGAGGTTGATAAATCTGTTGAGTGGTCTTTTAGATATGAAGTTACTTCAAAGAAGATCACTAAGTGTTGCTGTACTAGTAGATTAACGCAAGGTCGCTCCTTAGTTCAGTCGATTTGGACGGGAAATGTTATGATTGTGGACGCACAGGCGGCCCTTGAGCACAATATTATGGAAGGCTTTCACATGGTAGCAGATGTCAGGAGATGTCAGGAGATGGTGATGTTCTGAGAATCTTTTGTATTTTATCTATCTACAACTTCGATTGCTCAAACTCAAATTAAATTCCATCTCAATTTTCAAAATGTCTAGCAAGTTAGCTTCATGTTCCAACTGTCGTTTGCAGAAGGTTGAGAATGAATAACATGAGTACTATCTCAGTTCTCCAAGGTGAAATATGTGTTTCGTCAAAGGTTGACTCGGAAAGAACACAGCGAATATTTGGGTTCATCAGAGCAAAAAGTTTGGAGAGGTAAAGCAAAAGAAGCAGCTTACATGTTTTTTAGATAACCTTGTGCACAGTTTTAGATTGATGGATTGTCTGTATTCGAGATGATGTTGTCAGCGCTTGTCATCTATAATCGAACATCATTTTGATGGAATCAAAATGTAAGGAACCATAAGGCAAATGTCAGGCTAGAGTATCGTTAGCATTGGTCTCCGATGTCATAGGAGAGTAAAGCATACCTCATTAAATCAGATTTTTATAGTGCGTTCAGTAGCGGACATAGTCCACTTCAAACAGTGTGAATAAGTTTCATCATTTCAATGCAATGGCCCTTTATAACAGTCGGAGAGAAAATTGCAATATTTACCTAGAAGAAATGTATGTTAGCATCAATGTTTCTATTTCGAGCGACATATCAAAATGATCCAGAAGCAATTGAGCATTAGATCAGCTGACGAGTTCTCAACAAGCACTTCCTAACCGTCTACCCCTCACAAGGTTTGTACGCCTTGCTTTAATGAGAGATAGGAGCAGGAGTGCGCAGTCTGTCCGCCCGTTCGTTCAAAGTTCGTCATGTAATGCAAGTAAATTGATGCTAAGAGGAAAGTGTATGTACCTATTGCCAATGTGTGGTTAGCTTTAGCACAGAAAAGATGTTTCAATGATAGGTAGTAATGGACGATGGGTCAGACAAGGCTGAAACTTAAATGCAAAGATTCGACAGTATAATTCGGATTGAGGAATGCCTTTCCAATGTGTTTTCATCATCACCCCCAACGGTGTATACAAAAAGAGAGGATAATGAGAATGTACGAACCTTTTGAATTAAAATTTGTGCCAATGGCGGAAGAATTAAAATAGCAATTAAGTCTGTCTGAGATGAAAGTTAGCTGTCTGCTCAACCGCATCGCGTTCGAATCGGATAATAAAAATCAAGATTGCTCAGATAGAAAATACAAATCTCCATTGTGGTGTAAGAGTTGGATTGTTCAATATGTGTTTGTGTTCATCATTGAGGCAATTGTAGCTGACAGGAAGAAGAGATCTCTTACCATGAAAAATAAATTAGACCATCGTGAAAACAGAAAACAAATTCATGAGAAAGTGAAGATAATAATTGGTTGCGAATGCTGGATGGTTACAGTTGGAAGAAATCAATCGAGGAAGAAAAGTTTTAAAGCTCGAGATCAAAAATTTATTTCGCGCTAATCACTAGCGCGCATTTGGCGCTAGAGCTGAACATAGTTAGTCTCTAAGCCACGCAACGATTGGTGTGGCTGGGCAGTGGCGATGACATTCCCCGATAAGATCCGTCTCGACTTCAAGGTACGAACCAATTCCCATTTACAACAATCAAAGAGTGTAAA
The DNA here is from genome assembly GCA_025389085.1 of Sclerotinia subarctica. NCBI lineage: Eukaryota > Fungi > Ascomycota > Leotiomycetes > Helotiales > Sclerotiniaceae > Sclerotinia > Sclerotinia subarctica. Next base: position 3,510,004 of record QRFI01000005.1, on the reverse strand, counting down.
TAACTTCATAAATCAGTATTCATCATGGCGTCGTCCGGAGGCATCTGGGCACCTGTAGCCGTGAGGATGCTAAAGTAAGTTACTCTCAAATTAAACTTTCTTCACGGGAAATTCCAATGTCCCCCTTGCCGTCAATGCAATATAGTATTCTAACATCTGTTACAGGAATGTAGTTCAGCGAACTACGAAACTCATTAAATTACGACTCAAAGATGTTACCAACAAACCTGTCACAGCAGAACTTCAACCAATTTTCGTAAGAAGCTCACCTCGTCACCCCATTCATCCAGCAGCCCTCCTCCGTCAAAATAAGGGACGATGGTACACAACCCAAAGTGCTGTCAATTCCGCTGTACGTCGTTTTATGAGCACCAGTGGACAAGCCATTAAATATGACCGTGCTTCATTCCCAAAATCAAACACCGCAACCGCTGTATCACGTCTCACAGCACGAGCTCCATTTGCCTCAACTCTCCGACCAAACTTAACTGGTGGAGCTCTCCCTAGAACAGCAGGAGGTTATACATTAGGAGCTGGAAGAGCAGGTGCTCGATACTTTTCCCATACACCTGCTGCTCCAGCACAAGTCATTAACAATGTCTCACAAGCTGTCCGAGCATTCTTCCTTTCTGGTCAAAAAGCTCAATTCGATGGCATGACTCCAATGGGCGAAAAACGCTATAGAGCGGTCTCTTCCCTTCAAGAAGAAACAGCCCGCAAGATTCAATCCGTCCCCAAAGTTACCCCAGGCTCGTATATTGATTTCTCTGTCAACCCAACTGTCACTGCTCTATCCCCTCTCGCTGCAGCCCTTCCCTTCGGAACTCAAAAGATGTCACAAGCCGCACCATCCCTCAACACATCCGGCTTCCTCGACATTCTCTCCGTCGATTTCTCCCACGCTCTGAAAGATCTCGCGGCAACAATGAACGACCTTAAAAAACTGTCCTCTCTCGGCGATCTTCCAATAACCCTTGAGAACAATCACATCCTGCGTGTCCGGTTTCCCGGCTGCGATGCTGAATCTGTGGAGCGCCTCTGCGATGAAGTCGGCGTGCAACGAGGAATCATATATCAAGATATCGATTTTGATGACGCCGCTGGAACACAGATGGCTCTTCTATTCCCTTTCGCCCCTACCGAAGCAGAATCGCCCTCGCACCCTCAATCCCATTGTCTACAAACTAGTTCCCCTTCTCCCGACCAAGATGAGTATGAAGATATTCTGGAAGAATTCTCGGAAAATCCCTGGATCGAAGATTATGGAACAATGGAAGAAGATATCAGCGAAAGCGGTTCGGCATATTTTACAAAGATCAGCGAACATCAATCTGTATCGGAGGAATATGAGGGTTTAGAAGGAATATACAAGTTCCTTGAAGAATGTGATGCAAGGAGGTCTTAAATTTGGGCCTACTTCTCATCTACTGGCGGCTTACTTACCTATTTTCGTTTTGTCATATTGGGCCATTGCTATTTGTGAATGTGTTTTGGAGCGTGAGCGTGAGTTGTGCAAAGATGGATGATGATATACACTCACTCCTTAAGCATTGAATTTGGGATTTAGGATTTCTTTACAGTTTTCATACCAATTTAAATTACATACCAGAAATTGAATCACCTCTCTATAGAAAAATTGATACCACGCGATGTTGATAATGTAACATTCTAAATGATGAGCTAGCAGCTAGTATGATGCATTGATAAGAATAGAGTAAGCTACAAATCAACGCGAGGGAATGCAATTTAAGGGTATTTCCCGACGTATGCAAAAACAGCGATTTTGACCCCATACTCCTGCGTTAGTTCTACCAATTTCCTTTCGTGCACTCCATATAAGCATCATTTCCTTCCAACCAGATTGCCACTTCATTTAATCTACCTCCAGCCCATTCCCATTCCCATTGTAATCGTAATTTTATATTCCAAACCAACTCTCAGGTAAGGTGCATTAAGCACCTACAGGTTCCTCACCTAACGGGACACTCTCAATAGGAAGTGACACTTGCTCGCCACTGACCCAAAATGTAGCCGCCTCGATGATGTGGCATACAACTTGTAGCTCCTCTCTATTCCTCGGCGCATATATCAGAACGAATTGATCGGGGACAACCCTTGGTGAGAGCCACGCAGATAGAGATTTTGGAAGATAGGACAGGAAATTCGAAATAGCTTTTGGTGTAGAGGCACCAGCCATCGGATGTCTTTCTCCCCAACCCCTTTCCAGAATAACTTTGGCATCGTGGGGGTGTAGGTTCATGTGGAAACTATTGTCGCTGTGATGCACATGACAGATTTCTCCCTTGCAGGTGGCGTTGATGGGATCGAGGGCGAAGAGTGCAAGTCCTTTCTTTTCAAAACATGATACGTCTGTCTTCAATTTGTCGGAGTGACGGTGTGCAAGATTGTTGAGGCTGGTGCGGAGAAGTTGGTACATGGCTCGAGAACCATATTGGCTTATTTGTCTTTGGGGAGCGATGCCGGCGACTTTGGGACGTGGACCACTGCGGATGGGAAGGTGAGGGCGAGCGCGTTGAATGTAGCCGATCGTGGGATTTGTATCATCCGAGGCATTTGGGGGGCTGTAGGGATCGGAAAGAGCGAAGATGCGGAGATATGTGATTTTGACGTATCCAAGTAGAGTAGAGGGAGTTCCTCCTGGACCTAAGGATATGAAATTGTGGTAGTCGTTGTAGATGATCCATGGTATCGGTGCCAAGGCGATGAGGGTGCAGGTTAGGGATGGCTGAAAAAGGTTGATGCTGATGATGATACCTAGGATGGTGAGGATGAGACCTGGTCCAGTAAGAGTGATCTGAATGATGTCTTGTTGTGTAAGACCCATTGGTATTTCTAGGACATCGTGTGTAGGATGATGTTCTCGGATGGCTACAGCGGCCTCGGTGGTTGTGGCAGAGCCATTCATGGTCTGAATATAATTAGTAAATATATTGTAACCGTGAGGAAAGAACTAACCGGGAAGTGAGTTCTAAGTTTCGAATAGAGTTTTAAAGACAGTAGCAGCGATGCTATGCGGAAGTAATAAAGTAGAGGAGATGCGATCTAATAATCACGTGTGGAACAGCAGAAATGAGGTGAATGATTTCGTGGGTGATCTCGTGAGGATAGTTGGAATGAAGTTGATGATACGGGAGTTCGTGTTGACAATCGATGAGTAGGAGTTTGGAAGAAGATTGTTGGATAATTCAAGAGAAATGTGGAAGTGCTCAACGAAATTATCAACCTGTTGATGGAGAGGGTGTGTTTTTAATTCGAAGTGTTATTGAGGATTGAAAGAATTTATTGCTTTTTGATTTTGAACTGGTGATATGGTTCTTATTTAAGGTTCGGAATGTTATGTCTGTTCATTATCAGGTCTTTCAAATGGCCTATCAATCAACGTCAGACCGGCATCAACATTGCATTGCTTTCTGATCTCCTGATCTTAGCCTTGGTTTGGGTTTGCTGCGGATTGTAGCTTTCAACACTTTATGTAGAGCTAATAATGAAAGTATATTCGAGGTTTATGAAAATAAGAGGTTGATTACTCGGTATGTGAAAGGATAAAGGGGAGGAGAAAAAAAGTTTGATAATTATAAGAGCGTAAAGAGATATGAAGTGGATAGTGATAAGTGATAGTGGGAAAGTACTTCCCACTAGAGAGAGTTTGATTTAAACCTGAAAGCGTTGGGCAAAGTATGAAAAAGTATGAAAGTGTCTCGTAGATACATAGCATCAGAAAAGTTGCAGCGGTATGGAATGTATTGCAATAGTGGTTACCAAGAAGAGCTGAGGTTGAAAGATGGATTTATTTATTTAGGGGCCCACATTGTCTTGGAGATAACTCCTCAAGAGTCAGAACTAATGAAATATTCCGCACCGGTACCGGTTTTTGATACAACGGTTTGTTTGCATTGATAGGTGACTGTGATTGCAGATGCCAGAAGTATTGCCACGATCCCTAATTGAGATGAGCTCATTGATTAGAAAGAACATGCGAATGTTAATTCATTGATGCAATTCGATGCAATCCAATAGAACTCAACAAAATATTAATTCATATGAAGTCAGAGAGAAAGTGTTGTTCCTGCATCAACATATTGAAATTGACCGCCATCTGCAATGATGCTTGTCACGAGCTTATAACACAGACATGATTTGATTGGGACACCAAGATCATCAGTTGACGTGGAACGGAGTTTCCTTACCTCATGCACTCTCTGAATGGCTGCTTCAATGTGCGCCATGGGGAAGCATTCGCCACAGCTTAGATAGAAAGGCCTTGCTTCAAAGATTTACTGAATCGTATCATGTAGAATTGGTGCATTTCGTTTTGTGTAATCTGAAGAGGCATTAGATGGAGATTTTAGTTAATAAGAAGTAAGCTAGCGAATATATATGAGAGGTAGAAGTTCTACATTCGGGTAGTTTCGCTTATCATTCATTACCCATCCACAGTAGTATACAAGTCGACTTGAGAATATATTATTGGCCATCACTTATACTATCTCTTCTTAGTATTATTGTCGACTTCGATTAACCAACTATCGAGAATAAGGTTTTCGATTTTTATACTAATTTATTTACCCCGGATATATGTGGCTATTCATGCCTTGGAGATTTTCCGAGGGCTCAGGGTTTGGTAAATCAGCTGAGCAAATCCCAAGATAATGAATGCGCTTATGCACGGCTTGCATGACTCAATATGGAAGGTTTAATGTTTGTATACCTAGCCAGTGGGAATAATGGAACCATCCTCCCGGTTTCACTTGGGGTTTTCTTAATTCAAAGTGTTTTGGACCCTGAATTTTAGAGTCAGGTGGATATATCTGCATGTTTCTTCCTTCAGACCGGTATCGTCGATAAGGTGCTTGGAATTCAGAACCGGGGACGGCTGGCTAGTTGCGAAGTCTGGATTATAGGGGTAGCGAAAAAGACCTCCATACGGCCTTCCCCTCAATATCGATTTACTAAAAAGTTGGGACTAGATTGATGTGGGGAATGCTCAGAAAGTCAAAGTGCACATCTATGACCCCAAAAGAGCTTTTGGGAGAAAGATAAATCTCCACGTCTCAGCTGCCATCCTCAAATTCAAAATTATCATTCAAGTTGAAAGCAGATACAGTAGCAGCAGCATCGTACCGCCATTTTGATGTTACCGAGGATTCCACGCCGCACAACATTAATCCAACATAAAAATACGGAGAACAGATGGACACGTCAGAAGAAATGATCACTCCATATACGATAGTGGTGGTAAATTGTACGAGCTTATCGGCATGCTTGCTTCTGGACTCTTTTTGGGTTTCCATCCGATGGAGAGATGACTGAGACAGAGACAGTGACAGGCTCGGAATTCAAAAAAAAAAGCATCTGGAAGAAGCTCTTACCATCGGCTCCATCTTAAGTCTGATCATTGCCGCATTTTACGGTAAACGTAGCGTATGTATTGGTTCTCGCCACTACTACACCGTAGCATTATCTCAGTAAACCGTGCAAATGCAGAAGTTCCAGATCTTTGGCGATGCACTATCGTAAAGGTTGAAAGATCAATGGCCACCGCAAATGTTCTAGTATAATCAATGATAATCGGTCGAGTATTTCATCCACTGTTGGGTGGATAGTAAATAGAAACCAGTCTACAAACAAATGTACGACCGACCTAGTTTTAAATATCCCGAAGTTCCTTTTACATTCGAGTCTTCCTGGAGCTCTACAGACGGAATCATGTCGAGCGATGAATTTTCCCCAGGAACCGTTGGATGCCGCATGAATTTAGACTCAACTGAAGAGGCGTAAGGTTCCAAACATCAAGCAGATGGTGAGATTGGATTCATAAAAACTACATGATGAATATATGCCAGGCCCTCTTCCGGAACTCATTGTTCCCTTTGGATAGGTACAAACCCAACTTTCATTTGGCCCTTTGAGGTTGGAGGTTTGATTATTTATATATTTTCTCGGGACAGATCATTTATTCGCTGAGTGGTTGTCTTGAAGATTTGTATCCTCATAATCCGGTAGTGATACTGCACTAACATTAGCCATCAAAGCTAAATGCAAGGCTGGGGCGAAGGCTGTCAAGCTTTCTTGATTTATCCATATTTCATGGACCAGCGAGGATAATCGGAGCTGGTTGCCGTGCAACGGAACTTTTTCGAGTTTTGTTACCGGCTATCATTATTCTGTACAATATTATGTAATTGTCCTTATGCTGCTGGTATATTCAAAATAGAATACAACAAGTACATCATACTGTATTTACAATTTCAAGCAAACCTCAACATCTCCTCTCTATTTTCGTCGATTCCTGAACAAAAGCATCTCAATCTCTCACAATCGCTTCACGAGTCAACCTTCAATGAGTGAGTAAATATTTCGGGCAAGCATACGCAAGCATGAAATGTTACTGATCAATTATACTGCTGGATAGACATAATATTTAGTTTCGCGGTAACAAATTAGACACATCCCATCGAGTTTCTTCAATTGTAATATTGGCCAGAGCCATAATGGCGGGCCTCAATTCCTTTAATCCTCTTAAGGCTACCAAACGACATAAGCAATATTCAGGCATACCTCCTGCCCAAGAAGAGCCGCCTCGAGACTATGATGCCGAGAAGTATGGGCACCATGACGAATCCGACGAAGAAGATACGGACTATTCCTCCTATCCATCATCGCCTTCCTCTTCAAGAGAGACTTCGAATTCATACCATTCCAATGCTCCGATACTGCGGAAAAGAGCAAACACGGCTACACCACGACCAGCTCCAAAGAGATTACCTCCTAAGGTTATGAGATATCTGTGTTTAGCCATGATATCTACCATTGTTATATTTATGCTGAGTTTGGTGCGAATGAGCCATATATCAACGCAAAAAGTCCAAGATGGTCATGCATCAGCACCACCTCCCCCCCCTCTCTGGGAATCATTCCCATTTTTATCGCGATATTACGGTGGAATAAGGACATTGGTCCCGCTTTCTGAGAATAAACCGGAGTATCCTCGTGAGGAGGATGAATTGCCTCTGCAGAATAAGACCTCAATCGAGGAGATGGGTACACCTGCGCGCAGTCTTCCGGCTAGTAAACCATTCCAACCATATACTGACATAACATCCGGCGTTTTCAACGACGACTATGCGCCCGTCCAGGAGTGCTTCCTCGATCGCGAGAATACTGTTCGTGCGCCGCGACTACAATATTATGAAGGCAGGCCAAGCGGGTTCCCAAACCATATCATGGGTTCCTATGAAGTTCTCGGCTTACCAGAAGATATTTGTTTCGAGCGATATGGCAGATTAGGACCTTATGGTTATGGATATGGTTTGAGATATGGGGGAACTGGAACGGGCCAGCATGGAGAAATGGAAGGCTCCGATGCTGTCTGGGCAGATAATTCAAATGCTGAGAAGATGCATTCTGGTCAGGTCGACTACAGAAAGGTTGATTGGGCGGATGCTCAGAGGAGATGCCATCAAAGGAATGCAGCACGCTTTCAACCATTCGAGCCGGTCGTAAAGAAGCCCACTACCTTTTCAACTCTTACTGAACTGAAAGATAGTGCTTTACTAAAAAGGGATGGGTTGGTCGAATCCGTTCCCAACACCACTTCAAACGCAGTCGATACCACCTCTAAGGTCGTCGCAACACCACCCAAAAAATATGTTCCACGAACTGCATTTGTCATTCGACTCTGGGATGAATATTTGTGGCGAGAGGAGGACATTATGGCGCTGAGAGCATTGATATCCGAGGTCTCTATTGGTTCAGGCGGCCAATACGATGTCCATCTATTGGTTCAAGTCAAGGACTCTGCCGTGCATCCCGTCTTCGCAGATGAAGAAACATATCAACAGCATTTGAAAGATTGTCTACCTGAGGAATTTTCTGGAATTGCGACATTCTGGAGTGAGACTCAAATGCTTATGCTCTACCAAGGCTTGTTTGACACCTTTATTCGTGGTCTACCGGTTCATGGATCTTACCGGGGACTTCAGATGGCAATGCAATGGTTTGCTCATAATCATCAGGAATACGATTTCTTCTGGGAATGGGAGGTTGATATTCGATATACTGGCCACTGGTATCACTTCCTATCAAAAATTGATGCCTGGACAAAGGAGCAGCCTCGGAAAGGACTCTGGGAGCGTAATAGTAGATACTACGTCCCAGAAGTTCATGGCACATGGGAAGATTTCAAACAAATGGTTCGTGTACAAACCGAGATTGGGACCGATAATCCAAACAATATGTGGTCAGGCATAGGCGGTCAAAAGGGCGAGAAGAGCGGACCGGTGCGCAAAGGCGAGAAGCCAGTCTGGGGACCCGAGCGTCCTTCAAATCTGGATGACTGGTTTGAGACTGAGAATGATCCCGTGCCTCCTACTAGCTACGACAAGGACAAATATACGTGGGGTGTTGGTGAAGATGCTGATCTTATTGTGTTTAACCCACTTTTTGACCCCGATGGAACTACCTGGATTCTTGCAGAAGATGTCACAGGCTATAATCTCACTGGAGGTTTGCCACCTCGCCGAGCGACTATCATTGCGGCGGCGAGGATGTCCCGCAAACTACTCAATACTATGCATCGCGAAACCACATTTATGAAGCATCATGCTTTTACGGAAATGTGGGCTCCAACGACCGCCTTACATCACGGTTACAAAGCCGTCTCTGTGCCTCACCCAATGTTTGTTGATCGTGAATGGCCGACCGAGTACCTTGCAAGCATTATGAATGGAGGCAGGAATGGTGCCACCGGTGGAGCACGAACCTCTGTATTTGGCGACCGGGAACACAACCTCCGCGGAATGACTTGGTTCTACAATACTGGATTCGCACCTAATTTGTGGCTAAGATGGCTCGGTTTCAAGGTTGATAACGAAGGAGGTGAAGAATTTGAAACAACTGTTAATGAAGGCAGAACTGGGCAACATGTCAATGACATGAGAGGCGGAGAAGGCCGAATGTGCTTACCACCTATGTTATTACATCCGGTGAAGGGTGTAGAAATACCCGTGGAAGGATTACCTCGTCTAAATGAGGAACAGTTGCCGGAAAGTGACCCGACGGCTTGATTTGTGCATATTGTCACATACGAGTACAAAAGCTTAATAATGCTCTATAGTGTTTTTGAAAAACTTTGAATCGCTTTCCTTTCTTCTTTTCTGCGATTGCTCGCTTGGGATAAGGGCATTACTGAGAAGCGTGGCGTTCGAGCGGCAAGAGTATGGTTTTATGAACGGGAGCAATTGCATTTTGATTTTCTTTCAGAAGAGAGGGAGAGGTGCTGGTACTTGATGTTGTTAAGAGATTAATATGGGACGGTAGTGAGGAATTCATTGGATCACAGTACTTCGGTGATGGGCAATGACTGAATTAGTGGTTGAATAAAAGTGAAAGGGGTAACACATCACATCATACCTCATACCTCGCGTGGATAAACGAATGGCATGGTAGAGGGAAATACAGTTGAAACTTGATAGAGTAGAATACCTATATACACATGAAATCCACCTTATCTCATCCAATACCTGCAGCCAAAACAAAAATGTCACCATTCCCAACATTCCTCAAATGGTGATTTCGTCGTAGTACCACGCTTAACTAGCCCCCCCACAAACGAACTCCACAACCCCCCTCGCTTAGCCTCAAACTCTTTAAAGAATTTTCTCTACCCGCTCCACGTTTAACTAGTAATATAATACAAATTGGAAACAGACTCTTCAACAATCAAAGCAACAGCTTCGTTTATAGCCTGCCCGGCTAGCTCAATCGGTAGAGCGTGTGACTCTTAATCACAAGGTTGGGGGTTCGACCCCCCCGTTGGGCTCAATCCCCTTCGTTTACTTTTTTGATTTTTTTGGAGGGGATTTTTGGGAGGGGAGAAGGGTTGGAAGATGATGGGATGGTGGGAGGGATGGATGGTTAGGGTGTGTGTGTTTGTCTGTATTTAGGGTTTTCTGTTCTGTTTTTTTTTTGAGATGGATAGATGATATTCTGTTATGGATGTGTGCGGGTGCTAGGTCTTGCGGCAGATTGGGATGTGGGTTATAAGTCAATATACATGTGCGAGATGAGATTTCAAAATTTCCATTCTCTGGAAAGTTTGGACGCAGGGGAGGTAGGTATATTTATAAGGGTGCCTACTATTGTATCGGTGTTTGAATGGGTGTTTCTGAAGTGTTTAGGTCATAGTGTGGAGTGGTTGATGTCGATATGAATGAAGAGTTGGAGTTTGGGGATGAGATATTGGATGAGATATTGGATGAGATATTGTGTCTATGGATTGAAGCCGGGGGTTTGTTTTAAGTATTGTAAGATGAGGATATTGCTGCGGTGGGTGCGCTCTGTTTGATTTGGAAGCAATTAAAATTATGTGGTCGGGTTTGATCTCTTATGTGTGGATATCTTCTATGATTTTTTATCTTTAAAGCATTCATTTAATCGACCTTTAGCTCTGAATTATAAATTTTGGCATCATCCTGCACCTAATCAGTTGCCATCTAATATATGCGGTCATTCATTCTCGTGTGGTTTCCCAGAACAAAACAATCTCAGCCAATCCTCAAACTTGGCGGTTTCGGACTAGAAACGAAATAAAAGATAGAAGTGTAGCATTAGAAGTATATATCCCTCCATCATTATTAAACTAATCATTATCTATCATGATATCCTTTAAACGTTGCCGCTCTAATGCAGTCATACCTGGGTGTTTTTGATAACCCCCCATGTGTCGTAAAATACGAACCAATACTAAACCCAAAATCCAACTCGATCAAATCATATTAACATCTCTTTGGTATATCATGCCTCCTTTTCATCCTCTACAACCAATCAATTGTCAATTGCCCACCCCCAATCATTGACTCTTCTTCTCATTCCCTTTAAACACGCTCTTGACCTTTCCGACCATCTTCCCCAATCCTCCAAACAAACTTGCAAATCCAAAAGTCCACCCTCGAATCCTCACCGTGTAGATGAAGAAATAAACCAACGCCCAATTACTAATACAGAATCCCAAGAAAATTCCAAAATCTCTCCATTTATCACTCGGTTTGACATTCAATGTCGCCATGTATTCTTCTCCATTGGCATATGGACAATATCCACAGTTTGTCGTGGCGTCTGGATTCGTCAAATATCCTTGCCCGGCTGAAGTAACAAAGTTACTAGCATAAGAGGAACAAGTTTGGCCCGATGGAGGATTGAAATAAGCAGCTTCGCTGGAGGCGCATTCGACCGAGACATTGGAGAGGGTAGCAGAGATAACACCGCCAATCCAATATGTGGCTGGATTAAGATAGTAGAGCCAGTAGCGCCAGAAGACGGACATCTGAGAATATTGACGGACAACACCGTTGAAGAGACCGAACATTACGAAGAAGAACGGAAGGACGTTCGAGATTACGGTGAAGGAGGGTGCGAAGGCGCAGATCCATTGACCCCAGGAGGCTTGGAAGAGGAACTGTGAAGGTGTTAGTAATTTTGACAGAGGGATCAGATAAGAAGGGGGGAACTTACGAAAAGTAGTGTCATGAGGAATACATAACCCGATGTGGAAGAGTCGCCTGGGGAGCCAGTAGGCCAATACCATAAAGCCCAATAAATCACCGCTCCGACAATAGCAATTGGTATCTCGGCGACGATATTCGCAGTGCAGAATGCAACCCAACCATAAATCCTCGAAGGGAGTTCTCGGGCTTCCCAAAGTGCGCGATTCTGATAGAACTTAGGTACAACACCATTGACGATCGTGGGAGGAATGAGGATAATCAAGAATGAGGAGAACATTCGATTTTGCATATCAATGATACCATAGCCCAATTGCCAAAATGTGAAGCCGTTGAAGATACCGATGATAACAGATGTAAAAAGCTTGCCATAGAGATATGATGGATCACGCCAATATTGAGTAAAGAGACGTTTAGTCAATTCAATTGTTTGAAGTGTAACCGGAGAAGCAAATTCGCGTTGGGAACTAGCCTCTGGAGCTGGAACTTTGCTACGTTCAGACTTGATGCGCTGAATCTCCTGCATAACATGTTTATTTTCTTCGGAATTAAGCCATTCTTCGTTCCAGTTGAGTCTCTTGCCATCACGACGCTTTCCACCTTTGGCTGCAGTTTCGAGGATAAATTCTGCGACGTTCTTTTGTGGAGGGCAGTGCACACCACGATCGGCAAAGTACTTCACCACTGCAGAACCATTTTCGCCAACGGGTCCGAAGTAGAAAGTGTTTCCGCCGGGATTCAAGGCTAAAATCATGTCGAATTCTTGAATGAGGACTGAGGAAGGCTGATGAATAGTGCAGACGATAGCTTGACCAGCTGCAGAAAGTTTCTTCAAAAATCGAACAATGGAATAAGCTGATTGGGAGTCGAGTCCAGAAGTAGGCTCATCCAAAAAGAGTAGGAGGTTAGGCTTTGCTGCTAGTTCAACACCAATGGTAACTCTCTTTCTCTGTTCCACGCCCAAAGATCTGACCAAAGCATCTTGCATATCCCGTAATTCGAGAAGATCAATAATCTTATCTACGTATTCAATCTTCTCAGCTTTTGGAACTGTATGTTCTTGTCGGAGAATAGCAGAGAATTCGAGGGCTTCTCGAACAGTAGCCGTGCCATCATGAAGATCCATTTGCTCACAGAATCCAGTACCTCTCTGAAATTCAGTGCCCAGTGGTCGTCCATCAACCAACATATCTCCAGTCACCACACCAGTCTTCTGGCGTTGAGAAAGGGTGTTCAGCAGCGTAGTTTTTCCAGCTCCACTAGCTCCCATTAGCGCCACCATAAGCCCAGGTTTTGCATAGCCGTTGACTTTGTTGAGAATCTTGCGTTCGCCGCCAAGATATGGCACAGTGTACTCAACATTCTCCCATGTGAATATGCTTTCCGAGCCAGAGATATCTTTGAGTGTTTCCTCCTCAGGTGGCTCTAGCGTGTCACTGGAAGAGGCGCCGCTTGCAGGAAGTTGACTGGAAGATGGGGAGTTTTCTTCGTCGGGAGTAGCATTTTCTGCTTTGACCTTGTTCTTTGCAGCCTTAGAACGCTTGAATTCGAGTGCACCACCACCACCAGCAGTGAAATCAAACACTTCAGTGGCAATAGCAGTGACGAGGATATAGAGGACAGTCCAAGCAATAACTGGGGCGCGTTAGATACCGGAACGTACGGAACGTTAAACGAAGGATTACTAATACTGACCGACACCAAAATTTCTCCAAAGATGCGACCTTGTGTAATCGAAACTTTCTTGAAGATATCTAGATCCTGAAACACTCAAGCTTCCGAGCTCAGCGCCGGTAGAGGCACAGCCCTGAAATTCGGGATTCGTATAGCCTGGACCACTGGGCACAGTTTGTTCTGGGGCGCAAGGAATATTCTTGTTGTAGAATTCGTCTGATATGACAGCTTCAAATGAGTATGATAGAGGATTGACATAGTAAAGCCATCCAAACCAAATATAGTCAGATACTAATTGTGGTTTAGGAATCACGTATCCGGTGTAAATACTTCAAGTTGTTAACAGAGGTCATCGGAAAAACATGAGTGCGACTTACATCAAAAGGTTCAGTCCAATACCAGAAAACCTAACAGCATCATCAATCGATGGCGAGAGTGCGGCAAACATACGATATAAAGAAGTGATGCAAAATGTCGTAAGATAAATGAACAAGACATAGATAAAGTATTTCCCAGCATCCACGTCAAGTCCGGTGATGAAATACTATGCTTGTTAGTATGATTTCCGTACAGCTACCAATGACCAAATACATACCACTACGATAGAAAACGGGACAACCTGCACCAGTAGCAGCGGGAAATCTTGAACGACTCGTGCAACTACAACGGCTGATGGACGGTAGAAAGCATAATCTTTGTGTCTGGCGATGATAGGTCTACCACCGACAGCCTTCATGAGTTCAGATAGCTGAAGCCATCCCAAGAAAAGAATGGAGAAGAAGAGAGTACCGCCCCGAGAGAAGTTTCCGAGTGTGTTGGATGCTTGTCCGTGAAATAAGGAACCGACAATTAAACTGTTGGAAATGATAATAAAGAATTTGGTATACAGAGTTGTCTTGTCTCCAAGAGTCAATTGAATTTCACGCTTTGTGCAAGCAAGGACTTGACGAAAGAAAGAGACTGTGTAAGGTGACCGGGGACCAACAGTTTTGGATTTTGTCTCTTCCACGGAGGCCTTGAATTGTCGTGCATCCGCGTGGTCGGTTTCATGTAGCATCCTTTCATACGATCCAACATCTTCCAGAAGGAGCTTGTAATCCTCGCTTTCTCTGAATGCTTTTTCAAGCTCAATAGGGCCTTTTGGGATGGGACCCCTGAAGTCTTTTTGAAACCGGCGTTCGGCTGGATCCGTGCAAGCCGTCAGGAAATCTGCAGTAGTCTGTCTCGGTGGGCAATAATATCCTATTCTCTCAAAGTAGTTCTTGGCGTCACCTGCTGGTCCCGAATATACCATTCTTCCCTCATCAATCACTAGTACCTTATCCATGAGCTCATATATTTGTTCTCCGGCTTGATAAAGGGTGACAAGGGTTGTTCTGTTGCTAATGTCGGTCATTACTCTTAGGGAGTTGGCATAGTCTAATGCAGTCGACGCATCAAGTCCACGAGTAGAATTGTCCCAAGAAACGACTGTGCTCTTGGTAGCAAGTGTCTCCGCAATGGAAACTCGCTTCCGTTCGCCACCAGAAACTCCTCGAACGAAGGCCTACAAAGTTGTATTAGAAACTATTTCCCACAATCACAACCGGAAAGAGGTGAGAACTCACATCTCCAACTAGGGTATGACGCGTGTGAGAAATACCAAACATCTTCAGGAGCGCTGTAATTATCGTTGGGATATCTCCTTTTTCATGCTTTTTTGTCTTGTTTAGAAGTGAGAAATCCAACGTTTGTTCAACCGTAAGACTCGGAAAGTGCTGATCGTCTTCTTCGTTGTAATTGACCTCTCCTCGATAGTGCTTTGCTTGTTCTTCAGCAGAAATACCTCCGTATGAGACTTCTCCATCGACAGCAGCGTAATCACCCCTCTTGTTTGAAATAGCCTTGAGGAATGTGCTGCATCCAGAGCCAGGTCTACCCAAGACCAGAAGCATCTCTCCATCTCGTACACAACCGGTGAAATCGTGGATTAAATCGCGCTTCTGGCCATGAGATCCAGGTTTAGGGAGTGCAGGGATAAATCGCGCTAACAGCTTATATAAGTCGGGTCCGAAAGTCTACATTGTATAGATTAGCCTGGGACATAACGTGAATTTGGAACAGACAATTACTTACACCCATGATAGCAGACGGGAGAGTCTTGACATAAGTTGTAGTTGCTCCAACCCCCTGTACAGTCAAGTTCTTGTATATCACACCGACCTTTTTAGCACTTCCTCTCGTGTTTCGCTTCTCAAAATGGCCATCTTTGAGGAAATCGCCCAATACGAATTCATCCTCGTCCTCATCCTCGGCCGCTGTGTCTTCATTTTCTTCTAGCTTTTCTTCTTCTTCGAGCTTTCCTTCCCCTTCTTGCGCCTCTATATCCTCACCGGCAGTCGTTCGTGAGCGTTGACTAGCGTTAGTCACGACTTTCTTCAGCGCCGAAGGTTTTCGGGTAGTACCCGCACTCTTCTGTGAACGAGTTCTCGATAAATGTGTGAGTTGCTGACGCAGTTGTTCGTAGTCTTGCATAGCAGCTGAGCGATCGACTGGTCCGCCTTGGTCATGTTCTCCCCACGTTCCATCGTTGTTTCCCTCCCCCTCGGAAGACGAGCGTTCTTCTGGTGGAACAGCTTCTCTGCGATAATTATCCGAATGCAGTGGAATTTGAGCTCCTTCACGACCATCTGCCGCCCTCTCTGCGTACATCCTCTCAGCATGTGTATCAAACATTTTGAAAGTGGTTGCACGCAAATTGCCGTGACTAAGATGGGCGATGGAGTGGAAAGTTTACAAATCGCAAATGTATCTTGAACAGGCTGAGGATATATACTAAAAAAGAAGGGCGCTTAGAAATACATGTGGAAGTATGTTAGAGAGCTAGTGAAGAACCCACTGTTAGCTTCAGATATTGAGAAAGATTACAAATCGACGAAAGAAAATTACTCGAGGAGGGTAATTAGGGGTAGTCTTGTCACTACCAAGCGGGCTTCATGCATGTTTAGTCTCCACGGAAGAGTGCCGTGGAATGAGATCAGCGGGGATAGTATCAGATCCTGGATGCGGTGGGGGTTGCATATTTTTGGCTTCTGATCTGTGCCCAGCTTATCAATCGAAGAAATTGTGTAATCTGGTGTTAATGGAATATCATACCCACAGAATCTAAGATTGCCATCTTCATCTTCTTCATCTAAAGAGCTCGGCCAATCCTGGCAGGGATGCTTAATCTTGGGGTCAACGAGAGTGCAGGTGCTTCTGACTGGGGCGCTTAGAGCCTCGCTCAACTGGAAATACAGTAAGTATACTCTAGAAATTTTGGAATGTTAGACAGCTTATAAGGTTATGTCATTCAATGAGCGTATCGAAGCATTCCCGAATATTTCCCGGACTCTTATACAGATTTCCTTAACATCAAGAACCCCTGCTACCCTTGTACGAATACTCTGTACTAGAATACTAGTCAGAATAGTGGACTGGCTCGTTCAGGAATGGAAAGAGTGGAGCCAGGATGAAGGCTGAGCGCATGGGCGATGACGATAAGCTCCCAAGCTACCATGACACAGTGGCCCTGGTGTATGATGAAAGAATTCCCCGTTTTCTAGTGGGAATCTTAGCCACTAGTCGAGCTAGGGTGAAAAAAGGAGCGCCCTTACCTGTTTGTTAGGAGATGAAAGCGGTGACTGTGATAACCTTAAAGAAACTAAGACGAAGCTAGTAAGCGAACAATCAATCCTCAAGCTCTAAGATATTCTTATCTTCTCTTATTCGAGTAGAGTCGCTCTGAAGATCTGCATGAGATTAGAAATCACAATTCCGCATTCAATTTTTATCAGATTATTGGCAGATGGATTAACTCGATCGAGTAGGAGTCACTCTTTTCAACCAATCATCCAAATTCTCTCCGTCGTCATCTACCCTTAAAGCCCTACGGAAGTAATTCGAGCCTAAATCCTAATTCCGAATTGGGCCTTTTATTTCAAACATGGAAGGATATATCCAGGGCCACTGCAAACTATAGCCAATCGCAAGCGAGGACCCGGATATACCAGCACGCCTTTTACTGGGGACCCCTTCAATTTATAAGTGGATATGAAAATTCTTATAACAACCTCAGGCTGGTCCGTATTTTTCCAACTTTGCTTTATCATCTCTCCACGTTGCCCTGCGGGTGTTGCGGGCTAACGATTGATGAGAAATACAACATATAAACACATCCACTACAGTCTACAACGCAACAAAATTCTCACTGATAACGTATTCTATCGGCAATGGTTTTTGGGAGAAACAGTAGCCATTTCCATTTTACAAAATGCAGAGGCTAAAGTCCTATCTCAGCGCACGTCAGCACAAGTGTTCAATGTCATTATGCATAACGTTAACCGGTATGGCTTGCCGAAGTCTAAATTTTCCTGTGTAAAATTTCGGCCGAAATGATTATACCAAGGAAAGCTTTCAGCATCTCTCATCGTCCCCCACAGGAAAACTTTCAACAATATCTCTCTATTTTTTATTTTTTTTTTTCAAAGTAAAACTCACTGCGTTTGCAGTGCAACAGAATGCATACTCAGCGACATATAGGCCGGTGAGTCGTGAATATTTGACCGGTGAAGACTCATCGTCCCCCGTCTTCCCAATGTGGGATCCTCTAAAGTCATTTTCAATCTTACTTTTCGATATCCAGAGGTCTCCTTCCTTCTTTCTCAGATAATCTACACATCGCCCAGTATTATTTTCGATCCTGGAAGTTTTTCTATTCTTTCTAATTGCACAGTGGATAAATGCTGTTGATATAAAGGGATGTTTTTGCAGTCGACACGCTTGAGCATTTGGATAAAATTCGGGCTGGGAGGTAAAATAAAATGAATGGAGCACCTATCCGCAATATAAAGTATTGTAGCCATTGTATTTTCTTGGGTATCTCGAATCCTGGAGCGGTGTATCTAAAAGTTCAATCCAGACTTGTTATTTCAAGTACTTTCAAACTTAGTCGATATTTGAAATAGGCTTGATATTTGAAGTGGATTCGATGTTTGAAATGAATTTGGTATCTCAAATAGACTGACATTTTAATTGGATACAACGTTCGAAATAAACACAGTAGCCAATAGATCCAAGAGTCTCCTCTATTGAATTAGAGCGGACCTTTTGGACACCCTGTCCTTCAGAAATGAGCATCTCATTCTATCACTTCTGCTACGTTCTTAATAAGTAAAAGAAAAGAAATCACACTACCTCCAATGAAACGGAACATAGAACAAACCCTCCGTCCCAATCACTCTCTCGGCAGGAATAGCAAGCGATGACAGAAACATCAGCAGATCAAAATCTTTGCTCCCACTCGAACATATCCGGATTTTCATGTCAAAATAGGTCCTTTCCATCATGCAATAGAACTGTCAATTTTATAGTCTTCTGATACATCAAAAGTAAGAACGAATGATTGTTTCGTCTGCTACCAAAGACCAGCTGAAGTCACAAGTATCAAAACCACGCACCCGCCCAAAGAATGCCGATACGCCGCCCTATATATATCAGGAAGGTATACTCAAGCCATTCAATCTAGTTCCATCCATATCAATGCCCGGCTTGAATGTATACAAGGTCACAACACTACAGAAGTTCAAAACCCTTTACATAAAAACAGCAAATGCGACACCGAGACCAACAACAGCGACTGTGCCTCCGTTATTAGATAGAGATGCGGCGCCACCAGTGGGAATAGCTAATGTATCTGAGTTAGCGAGATAAACACTAAGATTTCGAGATAGGGGAGGACAAACCTAGAGAAATGGAAGTAGCAGAAGCAACACCAGCCCCCGAAGCAGAAGCGGCTCCGCTGCCAGTATCCCCAGTTCCAGCCGTCGTAGCAGAGCCAGCTTCTGCTGTTGTAGTGGCGTTTCCTCCATATCCTCCTGTCCATCCCGAGGGTGAAGCCACACTACTCTCAGCTGGTGCCTCTCCTCCTGATCCACTGGGCTGGGCTGAACCGTTGCCAGAACTGTAGCCTTCACCAGAGTTTGCTCCGCCAGTAGCCTGAGCAGCTCCTGTTCCTTCTGTATATGTCGACTCGTAGGACTTCTTGCGGCGGTAAGGACCGTGTACGAATCGGGCACGTACAACGGGAGTTGCACCTGCTCCACCGGCGGCTTCTACAGCTATGGGCTTGGCAGCTCCTAAAGCATTTTTGCTTCCCAAGGTACCCTGGGATGTATTAGATGAGATGATGATTGGTTGAAATACTAGAAGAAAGAACTAACTACTGAGCCAGAGACGGTAGCGGCGGCAAGAGCCAAGAAGAAAGCGCTTGACAGCTGCATTGTGAAGTTTTATGCCGATGTTGCTTGCGGAAGATTGAGTATGGCGAAGATATATGTTTGGACTGAAAGGCCAGGTTTGGAAAAGAACAAGTATGGGGAATATCAATTTTAGAAAAAAGAAACTGCTTTAAAAAATTAGGTTTGAAAAAGACCTGCTTTTGAAAAGACCAGCTTTGGATTGGGAATTGAGTAGATGAATGGATGATGATGATGATGATGAGAATGAATGAGGACAACAGTGATGACAGTCAGCCTTATAACTTGTCCAAGTTCTCGGCAATGGCAACTTCATTACCCCAAACAGAGCATACACTTCAAATATCCACTAGAAGATATCCACATAACTCGCAACATACAGCATTGATCAGCTAGAGACATGTGAATTAATGTGACTTTCCCCTCCTCACACGTCCCATTTTGAAATCAATTGAATGTTCTATTCTTGGGGGTCAACGCAACGAGAGAAAACAAGCTGTGGGCGAAGGTTTATGCATATGCATCAAGTTTCCCTGCTAGTAACTATTTGAAGAATAATAGACGCCGGGAGTTACAGGACTGCCGCTAGTCATAGATGCCGTTGCTTACTTGACATCTCGCACAGACGGTCTGATCAAGTCGCGATGAGGAGTACTTTTGCTCTCAGACTTTGCAATGACGCCAAGCCCAACTCTCTTTCATCGGACAACCAACAAGTTTTTCGTTTCATAAATCCTATTTGAAGAATATTCTGCCCTCATCCTATTTTTGCAATATCGGAAAGGGAGTGGGAATCTTATTTTCTCGAGCCCTGCATGAACTATTAGTGTATTCGCGTTGAAATCTCAACCACGTCCCATCGAAAAGAAGAAAGACGATCTCGTCTCTGTTGACTTTATTTACAAACGCGTGCATCATAATTTTGTTTCTTTAGCGGGGTTCGCGTTCAAAATCATTCAGATAGATGAAAACGTCACGGAGTATCAGTATCACTGGCGTAATAGTTAGTTCTGAAACTAGACGAGTATTATGGTTGTGGCTGTCGACTAGCTTGTTTTAAAGAATATATAGTCATGATTTCTGAACTAAAAAAATCAATCGAATGTTTAATCAAATAAATATGACCAAGAATTGATAGAAATTTTCCTGGTACTAGAGTAAATGTCATGCTAAGACAATGCTCCATTTCAGCCCTGCAAGAGCAGCAAGTGTGCTTGAAGGCTTTTAATAGACACGCACCATGCCTTACTCATTACGTATTTAAACTTTGAAACATTAGATTACTATGTTTCAAAATCAATCTGAAGATTGAACCATAACTTGCATCTATCAGACAAAAAATGTATCTCTCTGCGGGGTTTGGTGATTTAGTTAGGACTAAAGCAAGAATTGCATAATTTTCAGCTATATTTGGAGCGTCCAACTTTGATCAACGTAATTTCGAACATTGGTGAGAAAGGCTCAACATAGGCCCTGCACATCCGAATTTTCGAAACCTTGTTTCAAATCTCAATCTCACTTTCGACATCTAAGATGTTTCGAAGAATACTTCGGACGTCGATGGCGGTAGCACTACCTCCTGGCATAGGAAAGTTTTGTTCTAAAAAGCGTCTCCCAATAATTTCTGCATCCTCTAGGTCTTGGGCATCCTTGTTCGATATATTTGCGGCAAGAGCTTCCGTAAGATCCTCTCCTCGAGCCGCTAATAATATTAAATCTTCGGCTCTTTCAACGATAGCAGAATCAATTCCATTTATGGCAGCACAAGAGGTACCAAAGCTTGAAGTGCTTCTACCCAACACAAAGTTGTATAAGTATGTGACTTGGTCATCAGCTAGGTCAGCTTCTTTGTTGACATAAACTTCCATATGTCCAAAGGCCAATTCAGGTCTTGGGGGCAAGAATCCATGCTCAAAAATTTCATGGAAATGGGTTGCTCCGAGTACTTTTGGGCGATGAGAATCGAGCCCAAGGAAGTATTCGAATATGCCGCAAGCAAGGCCTGCTCCATCTGTTGAGTTGGTGCCTTTACCAAACTCATCGATAACCACAAGGCTACGGTGAGTTGCAAGTGTTGTACAGAGGGCTACCTGTTGCAGGTCAATCATGAACGCGCTCTGGTTTCGGGAAACACTTTCGCGAGTGGTGATCCGCGTTAAGATCTTATCCGTAAGACCTACAACTGCCCTATCAGCAGGAACATAACTGCCAATGTGGGCCAAGTAAACAATCAGGGCGGTTTGTTTGAGATAGACACTCTTTCCGGAATAGTTTGGGCCCGTCATAAGAAGCATACTCGGACCTTCGATATTTTTCGACTCCTGGATGGTATCTGAAGTAAACTGTTGGTTAAGGCCAATCCCATTTCCTGACCCACCTGCAAGATAACAGTCATTTGCGACGTAGGATGGGACTGTAAGCTCTTGAAGTGGATGTCGTCCGCCCTCAATATCGATTACGTTGGCTTGCGTAATAGTCGGAGGGTTGAAACGATATTTGATAGCCCCAAGAGCAAGTGCAACAAGGCTATCAAGTTCACCACATCGATCTGACACGGTAATGAGAACTTTTTCTTGTTCCAGTACACGTACAGTAAGTCCATGTATGATTTCGATCTCCCTGCCTAGCGGATCAGGAGTAATAAGTACGTGCTATACAATAATGGTTAATCAACAACTTACCTGCAATCGTACTATACATATCACCAATGCACTCATCCATCTCCCTCATACGGCTGTTCTTGTAATAGACTTTCTCATCGCTGACAAAAGTCTGCGTCCATTCATCTTCTTCCGTCCCCTCGCCTTTGTATTTTCCTTCGCCTGTATCGGGGTCGAGCTGTACGACCGTCAAAAAGCCAAGCTGCGGAAAGTATATGCAATTTTCAACATATTGGCGGGCCCATTCAGGTATGTCATCAGTAATTTTTCTCTTGACTTCCGCAAGAAAACTCTCTATGCCATCGTACGTTCTTTTCATTTCATCCAGCTCAGGGTCTACGCCTTGCCTAACGGTGATACGATGTTGTTCGGCCGATCTCTCAAAGTCTATCGTCTCTGTAATGATTTGGCCAATGCCAAGAAGGTCATTGGGCCGACTTTCGTTGAGGAACTAGGATCTTGGGTCAGCTTTTGTAAGAATTAATTTGGAAGTTGCAGATATTCTCACCTTGCCAGCGATCACTGTCTTATCGCCTGCCAAATTCCGCAACGCTTCAAGTATCTTGAGCGAATGGAAGGAGAATGAAAGAATGCTACCCCAGATTCCACTTTTGGCCGCCATTGCTTTACCGGAGCCTCCACTTACACCTTTCTGAAGATGTATTACCACAGTTCTGATATCTTTAATACTCTTTAGACTCTTCTGGATTTCCTGTAATAGTGGTCGATTCTCGGGAATTAGGAAAGTACCTATTGTCCAGAGTCTTTCCTCGATGACCGACACATCTATACTTGGTCTCAAAAACATCTTCCGAAGCATCTGCTTTCCCTGTGGCGTGCTAGCCAAATGATAGAATAGACCAAAGACGGATAAGCTCTCTTTTGATCCCGAAGTTGACTTATTCGGACCCTGCATATGCGAGTTCGGATGAGACTCGGACTGGATAATTTGAAGCGATGATAATGTGTCTGCGTTTATGAACATCATATCCGTCAATGAAAACATCTCAATCTTGCGAATCCTGAATGCAATCAATGCAGCCTCGTCATTAGGTAAGTAATCTATACTTCGTCGTCTTCCAAGATAGTTAAGTACTGCACCGGCACAACCAACCTAGAAATATGCTCGTCAGTAGAGTTGTGTGGTGGTCCAAAGACTTTTTATTCCAATGGTCATAGTAGGTCAATTCCATCCACTTGTTTGAATTTCCGCTGAATGTCATTGGGAGAAGAAATCAGGGTGTATAATTTACCGAGATTCTGCTCTCCAAGTCGACCCAGCCTGCGAGTCTCATCAATGCCCCTTGGCGACTCGCGCCACCTAAGTCTGCCTGGATATGGTTGCGATCTCCAGCAAAATCGTCACCAGGAGTGACAAACATCATGCCCGCGCCTCTCGCGGCTCCAATATCCAAGCTTGCCAGCCTATTCTTCGCTGTCTCATGATAAAACTCTGCGGCTGGTCGAGAATCGAGGATATATGAGCCAAATATCTCACCTGCAAAGTCAGCTCAGCGCAAGTAATCCCTTTTAAAAAGACCTACTTCCATCCCCTCTGTCAATACCCTTGGCATCTTTCTGGAGATGCTCTTCTAGTGCCTCTTCGCACCGATTGCTTATCAAAATTACTATAGCATTTTAGCATGGATGATACCTAAGGATTCTCGTGAGACCCTACTAGTAGGCTCTACATGAATTTTTAGAGTGTCAATCATGTCAAGTCCAGCCATACTGATGTCTGTCATCATACACAATCTCTCTTCTCTTGCGATGTAATATGCACATCCAATGGTGCCACGTTCTTTCATTTCGACTGCCATGACAATTTCGTCCATCGAATCCTCATTTTCCCGTTCTTGAATATCCGACTCATTCTCTCCACTCTCAAGGCTATCCTCATTTTGCACTGATGGTGGTGCAGCCACATGTGACGATGCCGATTTCATTGATATCCTACTTTTGAGTGGAACAGGAGGGGGTTGCATTGAAGACGAACGATCCTCACCTTGGGAAACAGAGCTCGTTCTTGATGAGCTTGACCGAAACCTTGATGATTGTCCTCTGGTAGAACGGTGATAATTAGAACCCCCAGCAGAACCAGTTCGCCGACGCTTAGAGGATGGCATATTGATTCTTCTTCCTACACTTTCAGGGGCTATGGCAAAATGAAGAGAAGGGATAGAAGAACATAACCCGGATGGTGAATGATTCTCAGAACAAGTGAAGATAAGAATTCAAAAGTGAAAGGTGAACATTTCAAAATCGATTTGAACAAGCGAGAATTGTTCCTCCCTCATTCGTACAGCTCTACTTGACGTCCCTTAGGCAGCACAAACGACTAGCCAAAGAAGATTAAAATAGACGAAACGGATAAAGGTGTTGAGCACCAGAAAATTCGGATGTTCTGTTTGAATGGCATGCATGACACATGGACTTTTGGGCCACTCGTGATATTTATTCGCAACTCAAAACACAAACATACCCTTCAACTATGTGCAACATGGTCCCCGACCAAGATCATGTAAATCACAACGTCCACAGCAACAACACCATACAGTATTCTGACCATATTCCTCGCATCTATGACTCCCGTGCTGGTGTTTGTTCCCCTCCTTCTCTGACCCACGCCGCAAATTCATATCTTTGCCTTCTAATGTCTACGAAGCTTGGTCGACTCTCAAGAACTTCAAAAGGGTTTCCAACAAAATCTTTATCCACCTCGCCATCGGCATTCATGAAACCTTTCGCTCCCTCCCGCTCAATTTTACCTGCCCAGACGCGCCATTGTATGGGTCGTAATTCAGGTGTGCCTAATACCAAGCCAAGGCAAATAATGAAAACGGAAACTATGGTTTCAATAGATATGTCGATTGGTAGAGAAACAGTGGTCGCAGCGTGAGAGGGGATAGAGGATAGATGGGCAGTTCCTGTAGATTGCAGGGCTGAGTGTTCGTGGGCAGAATAACAACTGAAGGAGTAAATTTTGTCAGTCATTGCAGCATACTTTGAATTTCGGCATACACATACGCATGCGTGAGAAACAGCAAGCCAAGGCTCGTAATTGATTTGGATATCCAAGTCATCTTTGGAGAATGCAGTGTTTTTTGTTAATGGTCGTGGGTTGTCCAAGGTCCCAGCTTGTCCCTCATTAATAAGGTGTGGCTCCTTAGAAATAGTAAGCGCGATAGAACTAGTAGTGGGCAATCGGGTTTATCTTTTACGAGGGAACCTATCGAATAGTCACATAAAACAATGAATTTAACACATTCATGAATCACAAGAATAATCTGCATAAAATTTGTGTACTTGTTATGATTTTTGTAATTCAATTCTATCCCAGTCCATGATTATCATCATTTCGTAAAACTTAATTCTTTCTCATAATAATCCATTGACTGGTAGTAGTCAAAACCCCCATACAGCGTGAAATCATTTCAGGAACAGGGACGGAGCACGAATCGAAAGTAAAACTTAAGTCACAATGACGCTTTACAGCTTTTGCATGGCAGCCTATATTCATTAGCCATTATCAATATAGTCAAGGGAGGGCAGCTTACAATATCGGAAGATTGAACGTAATCATCGAACTCAGCAAGCTCCTCTTGCAAGTCATCAAGACCAATCTTGTCATCCTCAATGACCAAGTTGATCTGCAACTTCTTGATACCGAAACCAACAGCCACGAGTTTGGAAGCACCCCAGACGAGGCCGTCCTTCTCAACACTACGAACGGCAGCCTCCAATGCCACCATGTCGGTCTCATCATCTGCAAATCGGTTAGTATTTATTTCACTACCTAAGTCAAATTCCAGACTCACCCCATGGCTTGACATCCATAGTGACAACAGACTTAGCAGCAGGCTTGGTCTTGCCCTCCTTCTTCTTCTTGTACTCGGCCAAACGCTCTTCTCTGATTCTGACAGCCTCCGCATCTTCTTCCTCGTCATCACTTCCGAAAAGATCGACCTCATCATCATCCTCTTCCTCGGCAGCTGGAGCCTTTGCTGGGTTCAAGGTA
The DNA here is from genome assembly GCA_025389085.1 of Sclerotinia subarctica. Lineage (NCBI taxonomy): Eukaryota > Fungi > Ascomycota > Leotiomycetes > Helotiales > Sclerotiniaceae > Sclerotinia > Sclerotinia subarctica. The sequence goes on along the minus strand of QRFI01000005.1, from coordinate 3,483,855 downwards.
GCCTCAGTCTTCTCTGGGCCGTATGTAGTATATTCCTTGGAAGCATCACCTGGAAGGGTAGCAAATTCCTCGGTCCATGTGTTGATGTGCTTGTACCATCTAGCAGCGTGAGGGAATTTAGCGGCATCTGGGGCGGATGGCTGAGCCTTGAAGACGGCGACATCAGCTTGACTTGGGGAATATCTATGATTTCTGGTTAATTTTCTTCATATCATGTGAAAAACAATTGATTGCAGTGAAAATAAAGAAATCAGAGATGCACAAAGTGCTTGGTATATCGCCATAACGCGGTTCTTGAGGCCGCTCAGTAACACGGACCAATGTTGCTCATCATGTTGGGAATTGTTCGAGGGGCACTAATGCGCAAATAGACACATCGCAGATATTGTCTCGCAGAGAGGAATGAAAATGGATAAAAGTCGGGAACAAATGGAAACACATACCCAACGATGTATGAACGGGTCTCTAACCAACCGTTGAGCACTAAGTAATGTCAATTTCTGCCGTTTCCAAAATTCTTTTGATAGAGACTATGTCTATCATGGCGGGGGAAGAAGCTTACTGGTAAGGCCAGCATCATTGACAAAGTCTGTGAATCCCATTTTGAAAGATATAAGGAGTCCTTTTTTCTTGATATTTAAAAGTGAAGAATTTTTCTTTTCTTTTAAGAAAGGAGGAAAACAAACAAAAATTTGGTGATGTTGATTGTGATGAGGAGTAGTGGGGTGAGTCAAATTTTGGGAATGGAACTTCAGAAATGGTCGCTTTCCATTTTCTAGAGTGTGAAAATTTGATTGGCTTAGACGTTGTCTGCAATCGCTTAAAGCGATATTAAATTGGATAAGGTAGTGGCGGGGCGGGCCTGATCTCAGACGCCCAATGATTGCCGCTAGATGATAAGGCATAACTCGCAATTGCTTACCTAAACTAAGGTAACGTTAGAAAGATGGCTAATGGGAAAACCTCGGGAATCTGAAGGCTTCAGAATGCTCGAGATTATTCTAGATAGAGTTCCTGCCCATATTTATATATATATATATATGTTTCCTTATAACCTTTCACTAAAGACATGTTCATTATAATTCCTTTTTTTACCTTTTCTTTTTCTCTCTTTTACACTTACAGAGCTCACATTCGCGATAAGATTAATGGGGAATATGAAAGTATTGCGACAAATTGAGAGCTCCTCTCGTCTTTTAAGAGGAGCCCCTCTACAAGTTCGAGCCGGACGTCCCTTGACTAATCTAGCTCCACGCAGTAGTCATGCATTTACCTACAGAAGTCTTGCACCTCTTACTGCGCTTCGCACATACGCAAATGGACGTCCACACCCTCCAGGTGGTACACATCGCATGGACATGAGTGGTGGGGATCAGAAGTCCGCCCTGGAACAATATGGTGTCGATTTGACTGCGCGAGCAAAGGAGGGAAAATTAGATCCGGTCATTGGCAGAGATGGAGAAATTAATCGGACTATTCAAGTACTGTCACGGCGAACGAAGAATAATCCGGTATTGATCGGAAGTGCAGGAACAGGAAAGACGGCGATATTGGAGGGTCTAGCACAACGAATAGTCAGAGGCGATGTGCCAGAGAGTGTGAAAAACAAAAGAGTGATATCTCTGGATCTTGGACAGCTTATTGCCGGAGCAAAATTCCGTGGTGACTTTGAGGAAAGATTGAAGTCGGTTTTGAAAGAGGTGGGTTTTCCTTTTGATTGCGGTAGTATCTTGTCGGCAGATGTGCCTTGTCATGTTTGTTTCTCAAGTTCGCAGAACCAAGTGGTACACTTGAGACACATATCAACTAGCGATGTAGGCTTCATAGTTAGATCTGCTTACAAGGCTACACCTTCCGAACTAGAATTATACCTGCTTAAAGACCTACCATTTTTTGCTTGAAATTTGTAATTGTCTTAATTTGCACTAACATTCTTTAGGTTCAAGAGGCTCATGGTGGCGTGATTCTATTCGTAGACGAATTACACACTTTGCTGGGACTGGGAAAGGCTGAAGGAAGTATTGATGCAAGCAATCTTTTGAAACCTGCACTATCTCGGGGTGAACTACAATGCTGTGGAGCAACCACGCTCAATGAATATCGGCTAATTGAGAAGGACGTCGCCCTGGCAAGACGCTTTCAGCCTATCCAAGTCAACGAACCCACGATTCAAGACACAATTAGTATCTTGAGAGGTATTAAGGAAAAGTATGAGGTGCACCATGGAGTTCGCATTACAGATGGAGCCCTTGTTGCTGCCGCTACCTATAGCAATCGATATATCACAGATCGCTTCTTGCCCGACAAGGCAATAGACCTCATGGATGAAGCTGCAAGTGGCCTGAGGTTACAGCAAGAAAGCAAACCGGACGACATAATGCAGCTCGACCAAAAGATTATGACGCTTCAAATCGAGCTTGAGAGTCTAAGGAAGGAAACAGATATCGCTAGTAAGGAACGGCGTGAAAAGCTCGAAAATGATCTCAAAGAATGTCAAGAAGAAGCAAAAGTATTAACAGAAAAGTGGGAGTCAGAAAGGTCCGAAATTGATGCCATCAAAAAGACAAAGGAGGATCTCGAGAAAGCTCGTGTTGAACTGGATCAAGCACAGCGTGAAAATAATTATGGTCGTGCAGGAGAGCTGCGATATTCTATAATTCCGTCACTGGAAGCGAAGTTGCCGAAAGATGGAGAGAAGGGCGTTTCTTCTGAAGGCTCTTTGATCCATGATGCTGTAACAGCCGACGATATTGCAGCTGTTGTATCACGTGTCACCGGCATTCCTGTCACGAAATTAACGTCTGGGCATGCTGAGAAGCTTATTCATATGGAAGATACTTTGCGAGAATCTGTTCGTGGTCAAGATGAGGCACTTAGATCGGTGGCAAACGCGGTTCGAATGCAACGAGCAGGCTTAAACGGCGAGAACAGACCCCTTGCGTCGTTTTTCTTTCTCGGCCCAACGGGTGTGGGAAAGACTGAACTTTGCAAGAAGATGGCAAACTTTTTGTTCTCAACCGAATCAGCTGTTGTTCGGTTTGACATGAGCGAATTCCAAGAAAAGCACACAATTTCTCGGTTGATAGGTAGTCCCGCTGGATATGTTGGATACGATGATGCCGGGCAACTTACTGAAGCCGTCAGAAGAAAACCCTATGCAGTTCTCCTCTTCGACGAATTTGAGAAAGCACATAGAGATATCTCTGCTCTGCTTTTGCAAGTATTGGATGAAGGCTTTTTAACAGACAGTCAAGGCCACAAAGTTGATTTCCGCAACACGTTGATTGTTTTCACATCAAATCTTGGCGCAGATATCCTCGTTGGTCTCAACCCCTTGCATCCATATAAAGAAGAACCAAATGGTGATATTGCGCCTTCTGTCCGCAATGCCGTAATGGATGTTGTTCAACACAATTGTAAGTCCACTTAGACCTCGGTTCCACCACTCTCTTCCACATATCACTAACAATAATAACAGATGCACCTGAGTTTCTCAATCGTATTGACGAATTCATAATATTCAAACGCCTTTCTAACGAAGCTCTCCGAGATATCGTCGATATCCGACTTCGAGAACTTCAGAAGAGACTAGACGATCGACGAATAATACTTGAAGTAGATCAAGAGGTTCGCCAATGGCTTGCCGACAGAGGATATGATCCGAAATTTGGAGCGCGGCCGCTGAACAGACTTATATCCAAGGAGATCGGTAATGGATTGGCTGATAAAATCATCAGGGGAGAATTGAAGACGGGCGAGACAGCGGTGGTGAAGATTAATGCTGAAGACAGTGGCTTAGATGTCGAGAGCGAGGGGGCCGTGGAAGTGTAAATTATTGGGTAGATGATGGTTGGCATATGCATAATGGGTTATGAAAAATTATTTTAGCGACATTGAATGGTGGATCTCTGCTTTTCGTTCTAGGCGTTGGAGGATGTATGGATATGAATCCCCCGGAAATATGATACCTCATCTTTTGTACACTAGAACCTGATATTATTTGACGAACTAGTTTAATTTTGTGTATTGAACCTATTTTGATATTTATTTCGTGTTTAGAATATTCACCGTGTTTGGACATTTATTTTGTTTAGAACACTCACCTTGGAACATTTACTTGATTTGGAATAGTCACTCTTACCCAAAATATCAAATCCACTCATCATTTCTAGCTATATCCTTATATCAGGAGGCCCGGAACACACATACTAATACTTAACCTGAAAGCACCACCCGCATGTCGCAGCTCTATCGAGCACAGTTTACGGGACTGTGTGGTATCAGAGTGTCGACTCAGGGATTGATATTCGTTTTCATGGTGCACTTTTTCAGTCTCTCTAGTTGGACAAAGTGGATTTATTTATGTAGATAGGTAAATCTGTGTGTGTCGGCTGCAATTTGTGGAGTCTGCGGAGTTTACTTCTGCGTGTTCTTGAGACTATAGTGGTCCTCGATCTAGATGCTCAGTCGCTGTTTGAGATGCAAGATAGCTTGACTGTGTGCAGGATACCTGGATACCTGCCTGTATCTGCGGACCCCTTTGGACATGTCACTGGAGAATTCTACCTCAGTCTATCTAAACCCCATCACTTCTATAAGCTTAGGTGCTATCAATCTCGATGTCTCACCCCATGACACCCAATCATTTGCCATATGAAACAGGATACTGGTCCATTATTATACTCAACGCCTGTCAGCTACTCGAAGACATCTGTATTCAAGAGATAAGAATGAAAGCCGAATGTCCACTTTGTAGCTTTCTAGCCTGGGGTTTTCATGAGAATGACTGATGTATCTCCATAGGGCACCTCTTTTATGGCCACAAAACCACACTTTTCATATAATCTCCGAGCTCCAGCATTATAGGACTCGACCACAATACTGCATACAAACGTCCTGCTCTGTAAGGCTACTTCACCTCCTGCATATCTTAAGGCCGTTTCAATAAGCGTCTTCCCAACTCCTCGTCCACGAATCTCTGGTAGAGTAAACAAACCATTGATTCGATAATGGCCCGTTGTTTGTCTGTTGGGAGTCCCATGACCAATCGCTTGCCATGGATTTCCAAGGGCCGTCATCTCCTCTGGGTCATAAAATAATGGACCGAGGATTGAAATAGTACCGATGATCTTAGAATCTTGAAGCGCGAAAAAAGTTGCCGCATGTGGATTTGCAAGACGTTCGTACCATACTTCATATGAAAATGCGGCTTCTCTTGAGTAGTTGGAAGCAAAAGCTTCCGGTGCGACTTGCAGTGATAGAAGCCTAAAATCCTTGTACTTCCCGACATAAGAACGCACAAGTTCTTCACTAGATATGTGTATGATCTCGAAAGTCATCTCTGTGCCTTAAGGCACGAATACGAAGCTTAAAGTTAGAGCGTATAGGAAGTCTGATAGATACTTGGCGCCGAGGAGAACGTTGCATCATATTAGTGGTACACTGACACCACAAAACTTCAACAAAAGCGTTGCGCTTCCCCGAACCACTCTCTTGGTAACCTATAATAAAGTTTCGATTGAAGATTAATCTTTGAAGAGAAACACCAACAAGAAAGCTGTGTTGTGCTGAATATTACCCCTGCTGATGCTCTCGCGTGACTGGTTGAAAATCGAAATGCTGAAGCTGATAATAGATAAGCGCCAACAGTTGCGAGAACACCAAAATTTATAGGTAAACGACAACCAGTCATTCTACCAGAAAACATCGGAATACCACCACGAACCAGGTACCCCTCTTGTTTCACAGCTCCAAAATCAGCCTTGTGCGCCGCCCACCGGCATCATCGAAAGCGCAGCACAGCGCAGCACAGCGCAGCACAGCGCAGCACAGCACAGCCTATACATATAACCTCTTGAGGTTGCCCAACATGATTTCAATATTCAGTTTTGCCCATATCATGCTTGTGAAGCCTATACACCATGGAAAAAGACGGAATATTTGCGGACTTCGATGAGCAGGCTACATATGAAGCCAGCCTCCATCGAGCGGGACACGAAAAGAGTCGCAACTTTATTGTCGAGTTCGGTAAGCTTGAGGCTCAGATAGCCTTTGATTTGAACGCAGATCAAGTGGAAAGGCTGCTTGGTAAACCTTCCACGCCAGCCGAGCGCGAACGACCTCCTGTGCGGTGGATGTAAGTGGTGATGTCAATTTTGAAGAGTGTTTGCTAATATGCTATAGCAATATCTGGGGGCCAAACCGACAGACTGATATAATCGATGTTCTTGCACGTCGATATGGCTTCTCCCCGAGGCTTTTGGCTATTATTAAAACTCTGCCACCGATCAATAACTCGAGTCACAAGGATCATCGAGTTAGTTACAAGGAGAGATTGTTCGAGAGAGATGATATCGAAACAGGCAGAGCGAGTATGAATGTGCCCAGAGTACATGCAACTCAACTTGCGCCTCCAGTAACAACAAGCCATTACACCATTGCTCAGCAAATGATCAACTATCAATCCGTCGATGTCGGGGCACGCTTTATGTGTGTTGGCGCGAACTGGATGCATGAGATCGACCCACCCCCAATGAGGGAGACCGATAATCCAGTAATTCAGAACTCATTCAGAGATAAAACGCAGTGTAGGCTCTGGTCATGGCTTATACTTTGCGATGATAATACAGTCATAGCTGTACACGAAGATACCATACCAATTGCGAAGACGAAGAAGGATGTGAAATCAATGCGAGGAAACACTCTGAGTGTTTTGAGCCAGTTGTCTAAGTCGGGACATGAGACAGCAGATCCAATATCTATGCAGACTGTCCGACAAGTTCTGGATTTGAACACGACTCACCCAAACAATGGTATCGAAGGAGCAAGCAACCTTTTTTACTATCTATTCGATGACTGGCGAGCTGTCTACAAAACCGTGGCTTTTTTCAGAGGAAGCCTGCAGCAGTTAGAAAACTCTATATTTGAAGACATGAGGAGAAACTCCAACAAAGGTCCTGATATGAATATTATTCCTCATCTTCATTTCCTCAGCAAGAGAATTCGTCAGATGCAGCATTTGTACAAAGGCTACCATAACCTCATAACACGGATATTGGAACCCAAACCCTTTAGTACGTGGGAAGCCGGCACGCCTGATGGCTCTTTCACGTCTCAAAATGGGAGAAATGGAGTTAAACTGGCGGCATCCGCAAGTCAGAGATTTGAAAGACTGGGCGACCGTTTGCAATTATTAATTTTGAGCGAAACTGGTGAATTTCTGGCCGAGAAAGATGCGCTCAGTAACACTGTAAGACCCCTTTTTTTCTATCACCCAATTCAGTCTTGAAGAAGCTAACACATTTCAAGTATTTCAGCATCAATTCTCAAAAAGACTCACAAGCAACGGCACGTCTCAATCGCTCGGCTACTTTACTCGCCAAATTATCGGTACTTTTCCTTCCCGTATCACTTATGACGTCTTATTTCTCTACTCAACTTAGCGATATCGAGAACAAGTATTCACTGTATGATTACTGGGTCGGTTTTGCAGTGGTCGTATCTGCGTCATTTGTCTGCTTGTTCTTCTTCAGCAAATTGTTGATGTGGGTAACAGAGACATTGGATATATGGGCGAAGAACGTAGGAAAGACATCTAGACATCTTTTTGTCAGTTGTTTGAGGAGCATGGAAAGGAAGAAAGTTAAACCTAAGGGAGAGAGAACTATCAATAATAAAGAGGATGATGATATGGAAGATGAATAATGAGATACGGTCAACGATCTGGGTTAGGTATATGGGTTCGGATTCTATGCAAGGTTTTCGAAAGGGAAAGGGAAAGGGAAATTGATATGGACTGTATTATAATGGTTTAGGCTAAAACCGGCTGGGCGTGGTTTTTCCTTTTCGACGTTTCGCCTATGCGATGGGTATACAATGATTGAATGTATGATACTTATCATTTATCCAGGCTAGAACATAGATTTATATAACAATAGATCAGAGATTGCCAGTACAGTACCATCAAACTTCCCTTAACAGCAATTTTCCCAGAGTGGAGGATTAAGAGATAAAAGAGAAGCAAAGCTCTTCTCCGGCCGGTCTCTATAGTATTCATCGCAGAGGCTGATGAGAGATAGCATAGATAGCAATAGTAGCTGGGAAGCTCGAGGAAACGAGTATTATTTAGCACTTTATATTCTCAAATAATGTGTCTTTATTAAAGATAGATAGTCTTATTTAGTTTGGTTTTCTGCTCTGGTGGAATTTGGGGGGAGAGGAAGAGAGGGGGGAGGAAAGAATGAATATATCTATCTATCAATAACCTTGGAGATTACTGGAATATAGGTATTGATATTTTATTATTATAAAAGTAAAAGCTGTTTTGTTGATATCCCTCCTTAATAATTTTTCTTATTGTTGAGAGGGAAAAGGAATGATATTAATAATATGTAAAGAAGGAAGATGTGTGTATTTATTCTGGTTTTGATTATAACGTTTGATATTTAGATCTAGATTTGTAATTATAGTTGCAATTGAGGAATTTTGAATATTTGATATTCAATGTTCAAGGGGATAAAAATAATAAGATTTTGAGGAAATATGTATTTATTTTTAAAAGATTAAAATGAGAATTGAATAGTTAATAAGAAATTATTTTATTATTTGAATTTGTTTTGAAATTTTGAGAATCGATAATAATTATTAAATTATATTTATAAATTTATTAAAGTAATATTTGTTTAATTTCCCAAATAAATATTTATATTATAATTAAATAAATTAATAAACTATTAATATCTGAAATATATTTATTAACTAGATACATATATTATATTAAATTATAAAAATGGCTTTAAAGAATCATGAATTATCTGATTATGGATGACTTACTCATTGTCGATTATAATTTATAAGTCCCCTACTTTACTTTCGGGCCACTCTCAATTTGTGTCAGGTTTTTATATCACAGTAGGGGATATGTAGAATTTATAATTATAAGATTAGATTGTTGTAATGATACTGTATTGGAGGCAGCGGCTGCCTGAGGTTTCGTTGATTGATAGTTGTAGGTTAAGGCTTTATCAATTGGGTTCACTTGGAAGTGAAGTTATTACTAGATCAAGTAGAATATAGATAAACTAATTAATAACTAAGTTGAGCATAAAGTTCCTAAATTATAAAATTATTCTGATTATATATTAATAAATATAATTTGGATAGCTTTGGATAGACTGGATAGATCAGTCTATTCAAACTATCTAGTCTATTTATCATATGATCTACTATTAACTTTAGGATATTAATCCTAGGACAATTCCAATCCTAAGATAATAATCCTGGGACAGATTTTATCCTGGGACAATAATCCTGGGACAAATATCGTCCTAGGATAATAATCCTGGGATGAATTATATCCTAAAACACTTATTCTAGGACCCAATATGTAACAATACTATACTGGAGGCAACAGCTGCCTGAGGTTTCGTTGGTTGGTAATTGTAGGTTAAGACTTTATCAATTGGATTCACTTGGAAGTGAAATTGTTACTAAATCAAGTAGGATATAGATAAATTAATTGATAATTAAGTTGAATACAAAGCTCTTAAACTATGAAATTATTTTGACTATATACTAATGAATATAAAAGAGCTTTAAGGAGCCCTAAAGCTCCAAAAAGCTTTTAGAGTTCTAGGAGCTTTTAAAGCTCCTAAGACTCCTTATTATATGATCTATTATTAGTTTTAGGATACTAATCCTGGGACAATTTCAATCTTAAGATAATAATTCTGGGACAAATATTATCCTAGGACAATTGTTCTGGGACAAATCTTATCCTGGGATAAATAATCTTGGGACGAATTATATCCTAGGACATTTATTTTAGGATCTAATAATTGCCTAGCCTATTCTTTCTAGGATATCATTTGTTTTAGGACAATATTTGTTCTAAAATTCCTTATCGATAAGGATCCCTTTAAAGAAAACGACTCAAATATTGGTAACTAGATTTATTTTATAAAAATAAATGTGATTTGTAACACTATCTCTTTCCTAACTAAACATTGTCCTTGATCGCTTATAATTAATGAGTGTCCTATTTGTTTTATCATCATATCCTTCAGCCTTTTCTATTATGAACGATTCCGATTCCTTATATAATTTAACTCAAAGAAAGAAAAAGGAACGTATCCGTTTAGCTATGATTATCGATTCTATTAATATCGAGATGATTCCTTGTTCTCATTATTGTCAGGAAAATTGTTGTTGTATTAAAGATCTTTTCAATAAATATTATTTATGTTATTCAGAATGTATACGAAATTCTATTTCCTATAATACTGAGTTCTGTTTGGAAGATGATTGGGATCATGAAATTCCTCGAGAATATAATTGGGAAAGTCTTGATCGACAGGTTGATAAATTGGATGCTGAAATTGCTGAATCTTTTGTTAAGATTGTTTGCCTTGTTAAGCAAAAGGTGCAACTCAAAAAGCGATACGATGAAATGTTATGTTATGATCTCAAGTATCTTGATGAATTTAATGTTTTAAAAGAAAAGGAAAAACAAGAAAAGGAAAAAGAAAGAGAAATTGCTGCAATTTTAATATCTGTTGTTCTTTTTGATCTTTTTGATCAATTTGATTCTGAACTCCCTACAATTAATTCCAACTTCCTCGAATCCTTCTTTTTATATTCGATAAATTAATTGTTTGTATAAATTATATTGAATTCTCTTTCCTTTTAGACAAATCCGGATTTTGTTGGCAAAAATCCTCAAACTTCTCAAGATACTTGAGATCTTTTTCTAATTCCTATATATTCTCGGAATCCAGGTAATTTTCCTATTTCACTAAATATTTGACTTTATTTCTAATATATTTGCAATCTAGTATTTTCTCTATTTTGTATTTAGTGTTTTGATTAATGGATATAATTTCGATTTCAAGAATTCTGGGTGTTCTTGATGGTACTAGTTCAAGCAAGGATATATAAAATACTGAATGGATGTTCATACTTTTTGGTAATATCAATTTATAATTCAAGGGTCCTTTAACTTTCTTGATTCTGAATAATCCTAATTTCTTATAATCCAGTTTTGTATTTAGTTTCTTTATTTTAATGTTTCTTTGGAGTAAATAGACTTTATCCCCCTTTTTTAGTGTTAACTCTTAATTATACTTTTTGTTATAATAATAAATGTTTCTTTCAGTAATGAACTTAAGTTCCATTGCTATTTCTTTATGAACTTCCTTAAGTTTCTTTGTTTATATGATAACAAATTGGTTTTCTATTTCTAAAATGTCTGGTTCCTGATATACAACTAATTTATATTTGAAGTTGGTATAATTCAGTGAGATTTGGATAGTTTCCGAAACAAAATTATTGTATACAAATTATACTAAGGGTAGTAATCCTATTTAATTATTCTGTTGATAATTCATATAACAACAAAGATATATTTCGATAATCTGGTTTACCTATTTATTTCCTTCATTTATTTATGAATAGAATATTATAGATATTTTCCTTTTCACATTTAGTAATATTATTAAAGCAATCCAGAATTTTGATATAAAGAATTTATCTCTATTGAACAATATCTCTTCTGGTAATCTATATATTGCAATAACTTCTTTTAGGAATATAGCTGTTAGGGTTTCTGTAGTCAAGGTGGTTTTATATAATACTAATAATATATACTTGATTAGTCGATCTATAATAACTAAGAGATAATTATATTCTACTCTTATTATTGGATTCTTAGATTTAGATAATAACCTTATAAAATCCTATAATATTGATTTTTATGATATTAATAGTATTTCAATTATATATATCTGTCTATAAGGGGCATAACGAGAAGCCTTGTTCTTAATATAGGTATCATATTTGATAACCATTTTTTTGATTATAGTTCGGAGTCCTAGACTTCAATATTGTCTCTTAATTCTTAAATATGTTCTTTATACTTCTTAATAATTATAAATTAGTAATGTATATTGTTCTTTGATAAATTCAATGATAATATTACTTGATAGCCAAATTTTCCTTATGATTTGTATCAATTTATCTACAGTTATTGATAGTTTAGATTATTTGATGTTTTCCTTATTCAATTGTATATCTATAAGTTTGTTTTTTTAGACTTCCATTAATTTATTTTCTAAAACAACAATTTTTATTAGGTTCGGAATAAGATCTTTGTTAAGAAGAGATTTCAAAATCATTGTTTCTTGATAGATTTTATCATCCTTATATCTTAGTGATCTGTTTAGTATATTTATCCTTACATTATCTTTGTCTTTAATATATTTGATTATCAAGTCGAAATCAGCTAATTCTTCAATTTATCGAATCAATCTTCAATTATTTAGAATCTTAATTATAATAAAGGTTTATAGATTTATATAATCAATATAAATAATTATTAGGAATTTAGTTTTTTGGAGATAGATTCTCTAATGTTTCAATGATTTGATTATAATTATAAGTTCCTTCTTATAGATATTGTAATTTTGCTCTATTTTATCTATTTTGCTGAAGTAATAAATAATTGGGTGTAATTTCCCATTATTATCTCTTTGAAGATGAACTCCTACTATATAGGTATCAGAAATATCTGTTTCAATGATGCTTTCTCGATCATTATGATAATTGTAGAGTATAGGTTCCCTGGTAAATCTATCCTTGATTTCCTGGAAGACTTGCTCTACCTTTTTGTTTTATATAAATCCTATATCTTTTTTTGTTATCTCTATAAATAATTCTATTATTTTGAAAAAATCTTTTATGAATACCTGATAAAAATTGGCGAATCTTAGTATAATTTATATATCTTTGATATTTCTAGGTTGTTCCCAATTTTTTACTTTTTTGGTTTTCTTTGAATTAATACTTATCTAACCTGATTCGATTATATATTTCAGGAAGGTTACCTTTTTAATTTTAAACTCATATTTTAATAACTTGAATTATAAATTGATCTTCCTAAATATTTTGAGTACTTTGAGAATATATTCCTTATATTCTTTTTTCTTTTAAGAAAAGATCAGGATATTATTTAAATAACAGATTATGAATAAGTTAAATTCCTTGAATATTTCATTGTTTTATTATTGGTATATAATAGGTGCATTAATTAATCCAAATGGCATAATAGTATATTCCTATAATCCAGAAGGTAATATGAAAGTGGTCTTCTATTTATATCCTTCCTTGATTTGTATAAAATTGAAGATATTTCTTTGATCTAGTTTAGTATAAATTATTACTTTACTTAGCTTATCCCTTAGCTCCTGGGTTTTGGATATAGGGTATATATCCCTGATAGTCCTATTGTTTATTTAATGGTAATTTCTATAAGGTTAATTATTTGGATCTTTTTTCTTGAATATTAATAATATATTAAATACATAAAGAGATTTGGATTTCCTAATCCATCTCTTCTTTTCAATTTTAGATCAATACTCTTCTTATATTCTTAAAGTATTGGGATTATATAATCTCAATCTCTCAATTAGAGATATGAATCCCTCTTTGAAATTGATCTTATAATCCCAAGGCTTATATTCTGGCAAGGCTCTCAAGTCCTATAGATCTTCAAACAATTTGGCGAATTTTCTGTATTACACTGGAATTTCTTTTATATCAGTCTCACCAATCAATAAAGGATCTATAATTGCTATAACATAATATTTGATCTCCTTGGAAATCTGTTTCTTTGGATTATATAGTTATTCGTTCTTGCAATTGTAATAATCAAATATAAGGGTATCCTTTACCTAATTAATATTTGGATTATGCTTTCTAATCCAAGGGGTTTTTAAGACTATTATATATCTGCCCAATAATACTAAATCCAATTTGACTTGTTCAATATACCTTTCTGATATAATCATTTTTAGAGTATTAATCTATCTTTATATCCATCCATCTATTCTAGCCTTTTTTCCTCCTAATAATATTAATTGATATAAATGTTCCTTAGATTTAATAAGGATTCTGTTTTCTTTTGCAAAGTTGGGATTTATAAATATTCCTATAGTTTCTAAATCGATCAAAGCTTTAACTTCCTATTTTCCAAGATTGATTTTTATAATTAATTGTCTAATCCTAATTGTATTATTAAGTTTTAGTAATAATAACTTAATGATCTGTTCTCTGATAAAAAGGTTCAATTATTCATACTAATATTCACTTATACTTAATAATTTGTAGGGTATAGTTATCGACAATTCTATTGATCTTATCTGAAAATCTTGGCAATAATCCTTAGCCTAATAATGTTTATAATAATAATTAATCCTATACCAGATTTTGTGATATTCAGCTTATAACAGGATTTTCTATACATCTCTGATTACTAGATTATGATTATTATATTCCTATTCTTCATTAATTCAAAAAAAACCTAAATCCGCAACAAATCTCCTAGCATTGTCTTCCTATCACGAACCACACTCATTATTATAAAATAAATCTAGTTACCGGTGTTTGAACCGCTTTCTTCAGGGGGTCCTTATCGATAAAGAATCCTAGGACAAATATTGTCCTAGGACAAATGATATTCCAGGAAGAATAGATTAGACAATTATTGGATCCTAGAATAAATGTTTTAGGATATAATTCATCCTAGGATTATTATCCCAGGATAAGATTTATCCTAAGACAATTGTCCTAGGATAATATCTGTCTCAGGATTATTATCCTAGGATTGGAATCATCTCAGGATTAATGTCTTGAGGCCAAAGCTAGATCACGTGATGTGCTAGCTTTGCTAGCTAGTTAGCAGAGCTAGCAATAAGGGAATGCTAGCTATACTAGCCAGCTAATATAACTAGCATCCAAGGGAAGATTAGTATATAATCAGAATAATTTCATAGTTTAAGAGCTTCATGCTCAACTTAGTTATCAATTAGTTTACCTATATTCTATTTAATCTAATAACGACTTCACTTCTAAATGAACTTAATTGATAAAGTCTTAATCTACAACTATTAATTGATGAAACCTTAGGTAATTGTTATCTTCAATATAATATTATTATATTTTGAACATTGTTTCGGTTAAGCTTTATTAATTACAATAGATTTTATTCAGTAATCTATCGAATCAGTTTTCTTCTCCTCCATTGGAGCCTTAAGACAGACTGCTGCTAATATAAAACTACAACAAACAATCCAAATATCTACCCTTAATCTATTTTATGGAGATTATAGTAAATATCGAGCTTTTGTTGTATAAGCTGATCTTTACTATACCTTTAATAGACACCTCTTCTTGATACAAATGCAGAGGATCTTATGGTTAATCTTGTTCTTCTGAGGAACTATATTCAATTGGATCGAACCCTTCTTCAATAATTTAATGATCAAAACTACCAATAGTTAGCTCAATGAAAATATGAAATCTGAGACACATTGTCTTTTTAATATTTACAAATCATTTCGACAAGGTTTCGACAAGGTATTCAGGGAAGTTGACCCTGATTATATAGCTAAGAGAGTATTATAATAATTTAAACAAACAGGGTCAGTTATAGCCTATATTACTAAGTTCCAATAATATATCGGATATATTATATAGAATAATAATTATCTTAGATCCCAATTCTATAAGGAACTCAAGGATATCATCAAGGATGAGCTAGCAAGAGCTCTAAAACCATCAAATCTTTCTGAGTTAATCGAAACCTTCATTCTAATCAACAATTATTTCTACAAAAGACAAATAAAGAAAAAGGGGATTACTTAGGAAAACAGGAAGTTTTCTAAATCTCAATATCAGAACAGACATTACAATATTGACAATCCAATAGAATTAGATAGAGCTGAATGTTGATATAAATCAAATAGACTTAACACTAAAGAAAAGAAAAGATATAAAAAAAATAATCTATATTTTATTTATAGAAAGAGTAAGTATATATTTCGAGACTGTAATTAAAAGAAATTATTTGTTGCGAAAAACAGAAAACAAATAAGATTTGGAAATAAAAGATAGGGATCTTAAAAAGTGAATATATTAGAAAATAACTTTTACAAGATTGAATTATTAGAAAAAGAGTTATCCTAATTATATCCAAAATAATTTAGAGAGTTAGGTATGGTCATTTTATTTATAAAGGTAAAACTAACCAAAAATACTGATGAGGAAGTCGAGCTTACAGATAACTATAAGTCAATTGAATTGCTTGAAAAGGAAGGATTTGAAGACAATCTATAAATCAATGAAGTTTATCTAAAACCTCAAAAAAACAAGCTATAGTACCTGACCAATTATCTTGATGGAAAACATATATAACGCTATTATGAAAAACAGAAACCTGATTTTATAGAAAAATATCAGATGTATGATTATCCAATCTTGTTAATCCTATATATTGTCATTTATAACAATCTTTATCGAATAATATTCAAAAAGAATATAAGGGAAGATAATGCTAGGAGATTTGTTGTAGACTTAGGATCTCCTCGAATTAATAAAGGATAGGAGTATAATAATTATAATCTAATAATCGGAGATATATAAGAAATCCTGTTATAAACTAAATATTATAGAATCTGATATAAGATTAATTATTATTATGAACATTATTGGGCCAAGGATTATTACCAAGATTTTCAGATAGGATCAATAGAACTATTGATAGTTACACCTTATAGATTATTGAGTATAAGCGAATATCAATATGAATAATTGAATCTCCTTACCAAAAAACGGATCACCGAGCTATTATCGCTAGAATTTAATGATATAATTGGGATTAGACAATTAATCATAGAAATCAATCTCGGAAAACAGAAAGTTAAAACTTTAATCGATTTAGAAATTATAGGAATATTTATAAATCCCAATTTTATAGAAGAAAACAAAATCCTTATTAAATTTAAAGAATATCTATATTAATTGATATTGTTAGAAGGAAAGAAGGTTGGAATAGATGGATGGATATGAAGATAGATTAGTATTTTAAAAATGGTTATATCAGGAGGGTATATTGAATAAGTTAAATTGAACTTAGTATTATTAAGTAGATATATAGTAGTCTTGGGAACCCCTTGAATTAGAAAGTATAATCTAAATATTGATTAGGTAAAGGATACCTTTATATTCGATTATTATAGTTATAAGAACAAATAACTATATAATCCAAAGAAATAGACTTCCAGGGAGATCGGATATTATATTATAACAGCCACAGATCCTCCATTGGTCAGCGAGACCGATACAAAAGAAATTCCAGTATAGTACAGAAAATTCGCCAAGCTATTTAAAGATCCATAGGATTTGAGAGCCTTGCCAGAATATAAACCTTAGAATTATAAGATCAATTTCAAGAAAGGATTCATATCCCCAATTAAGAGATTGAGACTATATAACCCTAATACTTTAAGAATATAGGAAGAATATTATTCTAAAACTGAAAAGAAGGGATGGATTAGGAAATTTAAGTTCCCTTGTGTATCTAATGTATTATTAATGTTCAAAAAAGAAGATCTAAATAGTTGATTTTGCAGAGATTATTGCTAAATAAACAATAGGATTATTAGGGATATATACCCTATATTCAAAGTCTAAAAGTTAAGGGATAAATTAAGCAAGGTAATAATTTATATTAAGCTAAATCAAAGAAATACCTTCAATTTTATATAAATCAAGGAAGGATATAAATAGAAGATCACTTTCATATTACCTTCTGGATTATGGGAATATACTATTATGCTATTTGGATTAATTAATGTACCTGCTATATATCAATAACAAAATAACGAAATACTTAAAGAGTTTAGCTTATTTATAATCTGTTATTTAGATGACATCCTGATCTTTTTTTAGAAAGAAAAAGAATATAAGGAATATATTCTCAAAATATTCGAAGCATTTAGGAAGATCGATTTACGATTTAAATTATCAAAATATAAGTTTGAAGTCAAGAAGGTAATTTTCCTAGAATATATAATCAAACTAGATTAGATAAGCATCAATTTAAAGAAAACTAAGAAAGTTAAAAATTAGGAATGATCTAGAAACATCAAAGATATATAAGTTATATTAGGATTCGCCAACTTTTGTTGGGTATTCATAAAAGATTTTTTCAAAATAATAGAATCATTTATAGAGATAACAAAAAAAGATATAGGATTTATATAGAACAAAAAGATAGAGTAAGTTTTCTAGGAAATCAAGGATAGATTTATCAGGGAACCTATACTCTACAATTATTATGATAATCAAGAAAGTATCATTGAAATAGATGTTTTTGATACCTGTATAGTAGAAGTTCATTTTCAAAGAGATGATAATGGGAAATTACATCCAATTGCTTATTATTCTAGCAAAATGGATAAAATAGAGCAAAATTATAATATTTATGAAAAGGAACTTATGGCTATAATCAAATTGTTGAAACATTGGAGAATCTATCTTCAAGAGGCTAAATTCTTAATAATCATTTATATTAATTATATGAATTTATAAATTTTTATTACAATTAAGATTCTGGATAATCGAAGATTAGCTTGATGAGCTAAAGAATTAGCTGGTTTCGACTTGATAATCAAATATATCAAAGACAAAGATAATGCAAAGATAGATACACTAAATAAGCTATTAGGATATAAGGATAATAAAACTTATCAAGAGATAATGATTTTGAAGTCTCTTTCTAATAAAGACCTTATTCCAAATCTAATAGAAATTGCTGTTTTGGAAAATAAACCAATAGAAGTTTGAAAAAACAAATTAATAAATATATAATTAAATAAGGAAAATATCAAATAGCCTAAGCCGCCAATAACTATAGATAGATTGGTACGAGTTGCAGGGAAAATTTGGTTACCAAATAATATTGCCATTGAATTCATCGAAGAGCAATATACATTGCCAGTTTATAATCATTAAGGAATATGAAGAATATACTTGAAAATTAAGAGATAATATTGAAATCCAGGACTCTGAATCATGATCAAAAAAGTGATCATTGAATATGATATCTATATCAGGAATAAGGCTTCTCACCATGCCCCTTATAAATAAATATATACAATTGAAATACTACCAACATTATAGAAATCAATATCATAGGATTTCATAAGATCGCTATCTAAATCCAAGGATCCAATAACAGGAGTGGAATATGATTACCTCCTAATCATTATAGATCGATTGACTAAGTATATAATATTAGTACTATGCAAGACTATCTTGACTGCAGAAACCCTGATAATTATATTCCTAAAAGAAGTTATTATAATATATAGATTATCATGTGATGGAAATCCCTGCTTTCCTCCCACCCTTATTATATAAGAAACCTCAGGTACATTAACTATATTCATATATAATATGATTACTCGGGATTAGTATACGATTTAGATGATCTGAGGAACAGATCCGAACAAGTATTATATACCAATGGTTATCGGTGAAGTAAGATCATTGAAGGGATAAATATAACTTCTTTTTGCTTAATTATTGTAATTAGATTATTTATTTATATATATATAGAGTAATTATCCCTATCTATAAATGCTCTTCATTTATAGATTCTAAGTTAAATACAATTGCTGGTTAATAAACACTTTTTTGATCATATTATCTACAAATCATTATTATATTCGATTCGATTGAGGGATCAGTTATTAATAAATATTCAAATCACCCTCTCAAATTAATTCCAAAAGACATTTTACACCTATCCAGAGGTAAAACAAAAAGAACCTTTTGAAGGCCCTAATTCTATGAGATACACTTTCTCGATATAAGGCTCTCTCAATCCCTTAAAAAATAAAGACAAAATCGGAAATCATTTGCTATATAACAAAATGGCCTCTTTAAAGAAATCACTAATCAACTCCCTAATTACCTTTGGAATAAATATATAAAGTTAAAAAGAAAAAGAGAAAGTTCCTATTTTAATAGATTCTTTTATTTGTTCTAAAATATTACTATAATCTTCTTTATAATTAAAAAAGCCAGAATTATTATCCTTATCCAATGAAGACCCTGATAATTCTGAATTACTAGGATCATATCCTTTATCTTAATATTCTATTATAAAAGCTTTCTAATTCATCCCCTTAGATACCTCAATACAATTCGAACTATACAATCAGATATTGGAATTCCAAAACGAATTATATCGATAGGATGAAGCAGATCGATTACGAATGATAGAAGGATTATTTCCATCAATCATTCTTCCTGAAGAAACAGGATCATACACTAGGAAACATAGCTTCTTCCATCCCATTTCTGCAATTGTGGGGCACGACCCGGATTACCCCGAGAACCAGGCTATTCTTTCAATTGAAAAAACATCTATACCTGATCCCTACCATCTTATATCAATTCCTTTATTATCAAAACAGAAAATTGATTTCTTTGGAGGTTCAGAAAGAGAGACCCCCTAGATTCAAGTTATACGATAACAATTATTATTAAATCTTTTTATCTCAAATTATCCAAAGAAATGTATCCCTAATCTTTTATTTAAATTCTTGAATAGGAAAGCTTCTAATATCTGTATATATACTTGGGAGAAGATGATCCTGGGTCATCTTCTCGATTATTATTATAATTTCCGATCAGAGAATACACATTGTATATAGGTATTCAATCAGATTGAAGATCGAGCCATAACCCTGCTCGAAGATATTTACTTAAATAATGATTACAATACATATATATTAATAAATTATGTTATCATTATCCTTACAGATCCTGTTGAGATTGTTATCGCTAATATTGAATATAATGTTTTGCATATATCTTCAAAAGAATACTTTTGGGAGTTCTATAGTAGATTTCGAGATATTGTTATTTGTACCGTTATTATCGATAATAAACAATTGAAGAACAATCTCTTTGATAAGATCCAATATCGTTTAATATATGATAATAAATAAGAGTTTCATTAAATATATATAATTAGAGAATATACTAGAGTTCTATAAAACTCTGATATCGCACAATAACAACTTGATGCCCAGCCCAATTATTAAAAGGCCAAAGCCCCAATTCTTAACATTTAGAATTTTAGAACCATACTCCATTCCAATCAGCAACAATTTAGAACCTCTAGATTTGTCTATTCACCTTTTGCTTTATTAGCTGCCTAAGGAAATCTCCCTTTGAATATTGTCCTGCTTAAGCACAATATATTCAATACTCTTAATATCCAATCCAATCGACAATCTTCTATCTTTTGCAAGGCCAATGTAGTAAGCTTCAACAAAATCGATAAGATCGCCCTTCTTAATATTTATAAGGATTATAATAAGAAATATGAAGATGTATTAGATATATTCACAAACTTTGAGGAAGATCTCCCTCGATCAAAAAAAGATCAATTATAAGTATTATCTTGTTTATAGGATTTATAAAGAATATGTCAAGATTTGATTTATATATTCTTTTTGGAGATGTTTATATTATAGTATCTATTATATTGGTATATGATAGGATTGCAATAAAATTTGATACCCTGATCGATTCTGGAGCAAATAGTTATGTTTTTATGGATCCAGTTATAGTTAAATATCTGAATCTTTTTTCAAAAGTAAGAATATATAAGCTTCCTAAGTCTTTATTTATTAAAAAATATAATAATATTATTGGGAAATATAATATTTCTTTTATTAATTATTTTGATTTATATATAAATAAATATATATAATATAAAATTCTTTTTTTGATACTTTCATTTGGAAATCATCGTATTATTTTCGGATGCCAATAGTTAGCTTACTATAACATCTAATTGAATTATTATCAACAACAATTCAGATAACCTGAAAGCACCCCCTTTTCAGTTTCTTTTTCGCGATATATCACTATTCCTTGAAACTCTCTCCTTATCCAGAAAATTATCAATTGTTATCATCAATACAATACCGATCGAAGGGATCGGAAGTTTGGAAAGGATATTGTGGCTTTAAAGATCAATTTGGTTGAATCTCTTAACCAAATCGACCAAATTGATCAAATCGATCAAATCGATCAAATCGGATAAACCAATCCAATTAAACTTATTCCATTAATTGATCCCTAGCTATATCAATTAGATTATAATAATATTATTGCTTTAGAAACATTAGCCTCAACCATTTTATCAAAATAAGGGAATATCTATAAGAAGTCTTTAAATAAAGATATTATTCGAATGAATAAATTATTGAAAAATCCTGAGACTTTGTTTAAGCTTATTTAACCTTATCCTCAAAAACCATATTTAATTTACCCTATTTTATTATGGGATACCTCTTCAATATTGGATATCGCTGTAATTGATATATATATCTTTAATCAATATCTTTTAAAATCTATAGAAAAGGATCAGTTATTTACATATATATATTATAAGGTTGAGGCTTTCCTTAATTAATATTATAAGGAACAAGATTGTTATAATGAACTTACTATCTTCGAACAAGCTTTTAAATGTTTTTCCAAAGAATGTAATATGAAAGCCTTAGCCCTCCTAATTATATTAAAACCCAATAAATCTTTACTTCCTGATAAATATTATGAATTTGAAGATGTTTTCAGCAAACAAAAGTCGGATATCCTATTATCTTATTACTTTTATAATTATTCGATCAAATTGAATAATGGAGCTGAGGAATCCTTAACCTATTCTTTATTATATAAGATATTTATTGAAGAATTAGAGATTGTTAAAAGATATTTGACCAATAATCTATTTAAAGGATTCATTGAGCCAAGCCAAACTCTCTTCACTACTCTTGTCCTTTTCGTTAAGAAATCTAATAGAAGTTTAAGATTTTGTATTGATTATTGTAAGCTCAATACTCTCATTTGTAAGGATCGTTATCCTTTCCCTTTGATCGATAAGACCCTGATATACCTCCAAGATACCAAAATTTATATCAAACTTGATATTCGCCAAGCTTTCTATTGTATCTATATAGATTCAATATCGGAAGAGTATATTACCTTTTGTATTTAATATAAAGTATACAAATACAAAGTTCTACCATTTG
Source organism: Sclerotinia subarctica (assembly GCA_025389085.1). NCBI lineage: Eukaryota > Fungi > Ascomycota > Leotiomycetes > Helotiales > Sclerotiniaceae > Sclerotinia > Sclerotinia subarctica. The sequence goes on along the minus strand of QRFI01000005.1, from coordinate 3,460,906 downwards.
ATCTTACCAATAATCCTGCCACCTACCAATGCTACATAAATGATATTCTTTTCAATTACCTCGATGATTTCTGTACAATATATCTCAACGATATTCTCATCTATTCTAAGAATCCCTTGGAATATGATACTCATATCTATAAGATTTTGCAACAACTTCGAGATACTAACTTTCAAATAAACCTCAAGAAATCCGAATTCGATGTTATTAAAACTAAGTATTTAGGATTTATTATCTTTATTATTAATATTGAAATTGATCCTGATAAGATTATTATTATGAAAGAATAACAATACTCTTCCATTTTGAAAGGTGTATAATCCTTTTTAGGATTCTGCAATTTTTATCGAAGATTTATTTCTAGTTATGAAATGATAACTTTATCTTTAATCTATTTAATTAAGACAAATATCTCTTTTTCTTTTAATTAGGAATATAAAGAAGCCTTCAATATTTTACAAGGTCTCCTCACCATTGCTCCTATATTCCAATATTATGATTATAAGTTTGAAAATATGCTCGAAACCGATACTTCCGATGAAGTAATCGCCATTATTCTATCACAAAAGCATAATGATCACTGATTCCTTGTAGCCTATTTCTCGAAGATTATGCTTTCTGCAGAACTTAATTATTCTATTTATGATAAAGAACTTATTATTATCGCAAAGTCCTTTGATCATTGAAAAGCCGAATTTATAGGATTGCCTTTCCAAGTAAAGATTTATATTAATCATAAAGCTTTGGAATACTTTATAATCTTTAAATAATTGAATAATTGATAAATTTGTATTGCTAAATTCCTTACTAACTTCAATTTCCTTATCATATATCGCCCTGGTAAAGAAAACTCTCTGACTGATACGCTTTCTTATTATAAGGATAATATCTAAGTTATCAATTATCAAAAGAAGGAACAATACATTTAACAATTATTTAGATCCGATTAACTAAATCCTAATATCCTTTATCAGATAAGGGAAGCTCTTATTCTGATATCTCTCGAATAAGCCAAATTATTCTTTATAGTAATCAACAGAATCTTAAAAGTTAACCACAATTCAATTAGCCTCACTATTATATACAAAGAAGTTATTTATATCTTTAAGAATCTTAATCGAAGATCCCCACTTATTATTGAAAATGGTTTACTTTTTTATAAGGGAAGAGTAATTATCTTCTTTATTGACAATCTATATATTTATCTTATCTACAAAGTTCATATTTAATCTATTATTGCCTATCCAAATGCTAAGAAAACCTTATTATTTATTATTAAGCATTATTATTGGAAAGGATTTCGAGATAATATTACTAAATATATTAGGAATTATAATCTATATTGATATTCCAAAGTCCTACAGAATAAAAAGTCTGGATTCTTGAAATCCCTTAATATTCCTTAATATCTTTAGGAATATATTATAATAAACTTTTATAACTTTAATAAAGATAAGTATGAGTATAATAATATTCTGGTTATTATTGATAGGCTCAATAAACAAACTATCTCTATTCCTTGTATTAAGGAGTGCTTAAAGAAAGAATTCGCTGAATTATTTATATATTATATTTATTATTATTATAACCCTCCTTCCTCAATTCTATTTGACAAAAGAATCCAATTTGTTAGTTAATTCTGGTATAAGCTCTTTTCTATCTTGAAAATCAAGTTAATATATTCTTCTACTGATCATCCTGTTATTGATAGACAAACAAAGATCTATAATCAATATTTGCAACGATATCTTCGCTTATTTGTGAATTATTATCAAAATAATTGATCAAAGTTACTCTTATTGATAAATTATGCTCAATTTACTCTGCCTTATAATACCCTTAGTAAGATAACCTTCTTTGAAATGTTTTATAAATATAAACCTTGTATCGATTAGGATTGAAAAGAATATAATTCTAATCCTACAGATAAAATCAATATTGAACAAATCTACGAATTTGTTATATATATCTATAATACTTGGGATTTCGTCTAATAACAAATTCAATATGTTCAAGATTGGATGGCTAAATAGTATAATAAATATCATTATATTCCTGATTTTAGGGTAGGAGATATAATATAGTTGGACTCCTGATATTATAAGATTCAATATCCTTTTCGAAAGTTGGATTTCCCTAATTCCAGATTCTTTAAGATTGTTGAACAGATTAATAAATTATATCGCTTTACCCTATCTACCTTTATGTATATATTCAATATATTTCCTCCCGAAAAGCTCCGATTGGCAATAGAAGACCCATTTCCCGGCCAAGTTAATCCCCTCGCCCCTTCAATTAATATCATTGGAGAGGAAGAATAGGAGATGGAGGAGATCTTAGCTTCGAAACTCAGGTATAAGAACATTATATATCAAGTTTCCTAGAAAGATTATTCGTTTGATCCTACTTAATATCCAGCAGATAATCTCAAATACTCTTTATATAAATTTAAGGAATTCTATATTGTTAATCTTAATAAAGCTAGACCATTTAAGGCCTTACCTTGATGAATTAAACGATATAATGTTAAAGACGACAACTACAACAATGAAACAGATGATAGATTTATAATGAAAAGTGTAAGGACTCACTTTTTTAAAGAAAGGGGTAATATAACAGAAATCCCTGCTTTCCTCCTATTCTTATTATATAAGAAACCTCAGATATATTAATTATATTCACATATAATATGATTACTTAGGATTAGTATACGATTTAGATGATTTGAGGAACAGATCCGAATAAGCATTATATACCAATAGTTATCAGTGAAGTAAGATTATTGGAGGAATAAATATAACTTCTTTTTGCCTAGTTATTGTAGCTAGATTATTCATTTGTATATATATAGAGTAGCTATCCCCATCTACAGATGTTCTTCATTTATAGATTCTAAGTTAAATATAATTGCTGGTTAATAAACACCTTTTTGGTCATATATCAAAAGAGATATTGTCTAATAGAAATAAACTCTTTACATCAAAATTCTGGATCGCTTTAATAATATTATTAGATGTAAAAAGGAAAATATCTATAGTATTCTATTCACAAATAAATGAAGGGAACGAATGAGTAAACTAAATTGTTGAAGTATACCTCCGTTATTATATGAATTATCAACAAAATGATTGAATAGGACTATTACCTCTAATATAATTTGTATACAACAGCTCTGCTTCGGAAATTATCTAAATCTCACCGAATTATATCAATTTTGGATACGAATTAGTTGTATATCAAAAACCAGATATTCCAGAAATAAAGAACCAATCTGTTATTGTATAAATAAAGAAACTCAAGGAAGTTCACAAAGAAATAATAACAGAACTCAAGTTCATTGCTGAAAGAAATATTTATTATTATAACAAGAAATGTAATCAAAAATCAATATTAAAGAAGAAGGATAAAGTCTATCTATTCCAAAAAAACATCGAGATAAAGAGATCAAATACGAAACTGGATTATAAGAAATTGGGATTATTCAAAATCAAGAAAGTTAAAGAATCCTTGAATTATGAATTGATATTATCAAAGAGTATAAACATCCATTTAGTATTCTATATATCCTTACTCGAACTAGTATTATTAGGAGTACCTAAAACTTCTAAAACCGAAATTATATTCATTAATCAAAATATCGAGTATGAAATAAAGAAAATACTAGATTGTAAATATATTAAAAACAAAATCAAATATTTGATGAAATAAGAAAATTATTTGGACTTTGAGAATATATAGGAATTAGAGAAAGACCTCAAGCATTTTGAGGAGTTTGAGGATTTTCGCTAATGAAATCTGGATTTATTTAGAAAGAAAGAGAATTCAATATAATTTATATAGATAGTGAATTCATCAAATACAAAAAAAAGGGATCGAAGAAGTCGGAACCAATTGTAGAAAGTTCAGAATCAAATTGATCAAATTAATCAAAAGGATTGGAAAAAATAATAAATATTGAAGTTGCAATAATTTCTCTTTCTTTTTCTTTTTCGAATCTTTCCTTTTCTTTTAGAGCATCAAGCTTATCTATGGAATTCAGTCTAGCCATAATCATCTTCTGCTTTCGTTTACGAAGGAATTTTTGTTGTTGACTAAAACGAAGAATTTTGGATATCGCCTTATTCTTCTCAACATCTATATACTCGATCTGAGCATTGATAGTTTCCCAGTCAGAAACAATAGGCATTTTGTTTAATTCGCAAATATTGTATGATTTATTGAGAGTAGTATAATGATCACAGCGATAATATTTGATATTGTGAGGAGAAATGTATTCGGTATCAGTATTTTTATATCGAGTACAAGGAGCCATTTTCTTTTCAGTCAAATTGATTTCTTGTCTAAAAGCTTTATGATCAATATAGGATTGAGAACAAATAGACAGTATATTGAAAGAAGGAAAAAGGAATCTGGATTTTGGATATCGGGGTGATCAGATAATTATAAGCGATCGAGGACGACGCTTGGTCAGGAAGGGGATAGTATCACGAACCACATTCATTATTATAAAATAAATCTAGTTACCGGTGTTTGAGCCGCTTTCTTCAGGGGGTCCTTATCGATAAGGAATCTTAGGATAAATATTGTTTTAGGACAAATGATATCCCAGGAAGAATAGGTTAAACAATTATTGGATTCTAGGATAAATATTCTAGGATATAATTCGTCCTAGGATTATTATCCCAGGATAAGATTTATTCTAGAACAATTGTCCTAGGATAATATCTATCCCAGGATTATTATCTTAGGATTGGAATCATCTCAGGATTAATATTCTGAGGCCAAAGCTAGATTATATAATATACTAGCTCTGCTAACCAGTTAACAGAGCTAGCAATAAGGGAATGCTAACTATACTAGCCAGCTAATATAGCTAGCATCCGAGGGAAGATTAATATATAATCAGAATAGTTTCATAGTTTAAAAGCTTTGTGCTCAACTTAGTTATCAATTAGTTTACCTATATTCTACTTGATCTAATAATGACTTCACTTCCAAATAAACCCAATTGATAAAGCCTTAACCTATAACTACCAATCGACGAAACCTCAGGCAGCCGTTGCCTCCAGTACAGTATCGTTACACTTCCCTTATATTCTTCTTGAATACTATATAGTAAAGGTCACTATAAATGATGATATATAGGATCAACAAGGTTGGATAATTATGAGTCTGATATTTTTCTACAAAATCAGGTTTCTGTTCTTTGTAATAATATTATATATATTTTCCATCGAGGTAACTGATCAGATATCATAGTTTGTTTTCTTAAGATCTTAGATAAACTTTGTTAATTTATAAATTATCTTCAGATCCTTCCTTTTTGAACAATTCGACTGATTTATAGTTATCTGTAAGCTCGACTTCCTCATCAGTATTTTTGATTGATTCCATTTTTGTAGATAGGATTATTATATTCAACTCCCTAAATTATTCTGGATATAATTGGGGTAACTCTTTTTCTAATAATCCAATCTTACAAAAGTTACCCTTTAGTGTATTTACTTTTTGGAGTCCTTGTCTTTTGTTTCCAAATCTTTCTTGTTTCTTGTCTTTCATAACAAATAACTTTTTTTGATTATAGTCTTGAGATATATACTTATCTTTTTTATAGATGAAATATAGATTATTCTTTCTGCACTTTTTCTTTTCTTTGATATTAAGTCTGTTTGATTTATATCAGTGTTCGGCTTTATTCAATTTTATTGGGTCATTAGCATTATAATATCTGTTCTAATACTGAGATTTAGAAAACTTTTTGTTTTCCTGAGTAATTCCCTTTTTCTTTATTTATCTTTTATAGAAACAATTGTTAATTAGAATAAAGATTTCGATTAATTCAGAAAGATTTGATGGTTTTGGAGCTCTTATTAGCTTATCCTTGATGATATCCTTGAGTCCCTTATAGAACTGGGATCTAAAATAATCATTATTTTATATAATATGTTCAGTATATTATTGGAACTTAGCAATATAGACTATAACTGACCCTATCTGCTTAAATTGTTGTAATACTTTTTTAACTATATGATCAAGGTCAACTTCCCCGAATACCCTGTCGAAATCTTATCGAAATGATTTGTAAATATTAAAAAGATGATATGTTTTAGATTTTATATTTTCATTAAATTGATCATTAATAGCTTTGGTTATTAGATCATTGATGAAGGGTTCGATCCAATTGAATGCAGCTTCTTGGAAGAACGAGATTAGCCACAAGATCCTTTGTATTGATGTTGAGAAAAGATGTCCATTAAAGGTGTAATAAAGATTAGCTTGTATAATAAAGATTCGATACTTACTATAATCTTTATGAAATAGGTTAGGAGTGGATATTTGGATTACTTGTCTTGGCTCCATGTTGACGGCAGCCTATCCTGAGGCTCCCATGGAGGAGAAGGAAATTGGTTCGGTGGGTTGCTGAATAAAATCTATTGTAACTGATATAGCTTAACCGAAATAATACTTAAAGTGTAATGATACTGTATTAAAAGCAACAATTATCTAAGGTTTCGTTAATTAATAGTTGTAGGTTAAGACTTTATCAATTGGATTTACTTAGAAGTAAAGTCGTTATTAGATCAAGTAGGATATAGGTAAACTAATTGATAACTAAGTTGAATATAAAGCTCTTAAATTATGAAACTATTCTGATTATATATTAATGAATATAAAGGAGCTTTGAGAAGCCCTAAAGCTTCAAAAAGTTTCTGGAGCTTTAGGAGCTTTCAAAACTCCTAAGGCTTTTTATTATATAATCTACTATTAATTCTAGGACATTAATCCTAGAACAATTCCAATCCTAAGATAATAATTCTGGGACAAATATTATCCTAGAATAATTGTTTTGGGACAAATCTTATCCTGGGATAAATGATTCTAAGACAAATTATGTCCTAAGATACTTATCCTAAAATCCAATAATTGTCTAGCCTATTCTTTCTAGGATATTATTTGTTCTAGAACAATATTTGTCCTAGGATTCCTTATCGATAAAGATCCCCCCAAAAAAAGCGGCTTAAATATCGGTAACTAGATTTATTTTATAAAAATGAATGTGATTCGTGACACAATGATTGCCTAACCTATTCTTTTTGGGATATCATTTGTTCTAGGATAATATTTGTCCTAGGATTCCTTATCGATAAGGATCCCCTCGAAGAAAGCGGCTCAAACATTGGTAACTAGATTTATTTTATAAAAATGAATATGATTCGTGATACTATCCTCTTCCTAACTAAGCGTCGTCCTCGATTGCTTATAACTAGTACAAGGTCTACAATATCCATCCTTTATATTCTTTCCTTTCTTTCTGCAATATGTTACCTCAATATACTCAAAAACAAACAAAGCAATTGGAACTTGGTAATCGAATCGAACAAATAGGAAATAAAATAGTTGCTTGTACTCGATATGAAAAGGCCAATCATCGTTATATCGTTTTGGAATCGGGCTCTAATAGTGGTAGATGTGCCGAATATTATCGCCAAGGAAAAACTTGCAATATAAAGTTGAGGAACAAAATGTTAACTCTTTCCGATTGATCCTCTATTGATCGTCAAAGACAAAAGCTTTGTGAAAAGGAGGAAAAAGCTTTTGCAGTATCACAAAAGGCTATAGCTAAGGCTTTCACGGTATCTCAAGAAGCTATAGCCAAGATTTCTTGTCTTTATAAACAACAATGTTTACTAAATGAACAGAAGCAGAAATTGATAACGACTAGTTTAAATTCTCTGGATGAGCTTGATATTCTAAAGAAGAAAAGATTCGAAAAAGAAAAAGAAAAAGAAATTGCTGCAATTTCAATGTTTGTTATTCCTCCTGACCCTTTTAGTCAATTTGGTCAATTTGATTCTGAACTTTCTATAACTAGTTCCAACTTCTTCGATCCCTCTTTTTTATATTTAATAAATTCGCCATTTATATAAATTATATTGAACTCTCCTTCTTTTTAGGTAAATCCGGATTTTATTGGCGAAAATCCTTAAACTTCTCAAGGTATTTGAGATCTTTCTTTAATTCCTATATATTCTCGGAATCCAGATAATTTTCCTATTTCATCAAATATTTGACTTTGTTTCTAATATATTTGTAATCTAATATTTTCTCTATTTTATATTCAGTGTTTTGATCAATAAATATAATTTCGGTTTCAGGAGTTTTAGATACTCCTGATGATATTAGTTCGAGCAAGGATATATAAAATATTGAATAAATGTTTATATTTTTTGATAATATCAATTTATAATTCAAGGGTCCTTTAATTTTCTTGATTTTGAATAATCCCAATTTCTTATAGTTCAGTTTTATATTTGATCTTTTTATCTTGATGTTTTTTTGGAGTAGATAGACTTTATCCCCCTTTTTTAATATTGGTTTTTGATTATATTTCTTATTATAATAATAAGCGTTTCTTTTAGCAATAAATTTAAGTTCTATTATTATTTTTTTGTGAATTTCTTTGAGTTTCTTTGTTTATACAATAACAAATTGATTCTTTATATCTAGAATATTTGGTTCCTGATATACAACTAATTTGTATCTAAAGTTGGCATAATTCGGTGAGATTTGGGTAGTTTCCGAAATAAAGTTATTATATACAAATTATATTAGGGATAGTAATCCTATTTAATTATTTTATTAATAATTTATATAACAACGAAGATATACTTCGATAATCTGGTTTACTTGTTTATTTCCTTTATTTATTTATAAATGAAATACTATAGACATTTTCCTTTTTATATTTAATAATACTATTAAAGCAATCCAGAATTTTGATGTAAAAAGTTTATCTTTATTGGATAATATCTCTTCTGATAATCTATATATTATAATAACTTCTTTTAGGAATATGATTATTAGGGTTTCTGTAATCAAGATAGTCTTATATAATATTAATAATATATATTTGGTTAGTCGATCTATAATGATTAAGAAATAATTATATTCTATTCTTATTATTAGATTCTTGGATTTAGATAGCAACCCTATAAAATCCTATAATATCGATTTCTATAATATAGATGATATTTCAGTTATATATATCTGTCTATAAGGGGTATGACAAGAAACCTTGTTTCTGATATAGATATCATATTTGATGACTACTTTTTTGATTATAATTCAGAATCCTGAACTCCAATATTATCTCTTAATTCTTAAATATATTCTTTATACTCCCTGATAATTATAAGCTAGCAATGCATACTGTTCTTCAATGAATCCAGTGGCAATACTACTTGATAGCCAAATTTTCCTTGCGATCCATATTAATCCATTTATAATTATTGGCGGCTCAGATTATTTGATATTTTCCTTATTTAATTGTATATCTATTAATTTGTTTTTCCAGACTTCCATTAGTTTATTCTCTAAAACAACAATTTCTGTTAGATTTGGAATAAGGTCTTTATTAAAAAGAGATTTCAAAATCACTATTTCTTGATAGATCTTATTATTCTTATACCTTAATAATCTATTTAATACATCTGCCCTTATATTATCTTTGCCCTTAATATATTTGATTATCAAATCGAATCCAGCTAATTCTTTAGTTTATCAAATCAATCTTTGATTATCCAGAACCTTAGTTATGATAAAGGTTTGTAGATTTATATAATCAATATAAATGATTATTGGGAATTTAGCCTCTTAAAAATAGATTCTCTAATATTTCAATAATTTGATTATAGCTATAAGTTCCTTCTTATAGATATTGTAATTTTGCTCTATTTTATTCATTTTGTTAAAGTAATAAATAATTAAATATAGTTTCTCATTATTATCTTTTTGAAGATGAACTCTTGTTATATAGGTATCAGAAATGTTTATTTCAATAATGCTTTCTTGATTATCATAATAATTATAGAGTATAGATTCCCTGGTAAATCTATCTTTGATTTTCTAAAAGACTTGTTCCACTTTTTTGTTTTATATAAATCCTATATCTTTTTTTGTTATCTTCATAAATAATTCTATTATTTTAGAAAAGTCCTTAATGAATATCTAATAAAAATTGGCGAATTCTAGTATAATCTATATATCTTTGATATTTCTAAATCGTTCCTAATTTTTTATTTTCTTGGTTTTCTCTAAATCAATATTTATCTGATCTAATTCGATTATATATCCTAAAAAGATTATTTTCTTGACTCCAAACTTATATTTTGATAACTTGAGTTATAAATCGATTTTCCTAAATATTTCGAGTACCTTGAGGATATGTTCTTTATATTTTTTTTCTTTCTAAAAGAAGATTAGGATGTCATCCAAATAACAGATTACAAATAAACTAAATTCTTTGAGTATTTCATTGTTTTATTGTTAGCATATAATAAGTATATTGATTAATCCAAATAGTATAACAGTATATTCCCACAATTCAGAAGGTAATATGAAAGCGATCTTTCATTTGTATCCTTCTTTGATTCATATAAGATTGAAGGTATTCTTTTGATCTAGTTTAGTATAGATCATTACCTTGCTCAATTTATCCCTTAACTCCTGGGCTTTAGGTATAGAGTACACATCCCTGATGATCCTATTATTCACTTAACAATAATCTCCACAAAATCAATCATTTAGATCTTCTTTTTTGAATGCTAATAATACATTAGATACATAAAAGGACTTGGATTTCCTAATCTATCCTTTCTTTTCAGTTTTAGATCAATATTCTTCTCATATTCTTAAGGTATTAAGATTATATAATCTCAATCTCTCAATTGGGGGTATGAATCCTTTTTTGAAATTGATCTTATAATTCCAAGACTTATATTCTGGCAAGGCTCTCAAATCCTGTAGGTCTTCAAATAACTTGGCGAATTTTCTGTATTGCACTGGAATTTCTTTTGTATTGATCTTATCGATCAATAAAGGATCTATGATTATTATAATATAATATCCAATCTCTCTGGAAGTCTGTTTCTTTGGATCATATAGTCATTCGTTCTTGTATCTGCAACAATCGAATATGAGGGTATCCTTTACCTAATCAATATTTGGATTATATTTTCTAATCCAAAGGGTTCCTAAGACTATTGTATATCTACCTAATAGTATTAAGTCCAATTTGACTTATTCTGTATACCCTTCTAATATAATCATTTTTAAAGTATTAATCTATCTTCATACTTATTCATTTACTCTAATCTTCTTTCCTCTCAATAACATTAATTAATATAGATATTCTTTAAATTCAATAAGGATTCTGTTTTCTTCTATAAAGTTAAGATCTATAAACATTTCTATAACTTCTGAATTGATCAAAGCTTTAACTTCTTGTTTTCCGAGACTGATTCTTACAATTAATTACCCAATCCTAATTGTATTATTGAATTCTAACAATAATAATTCAATGATTTGTTCTTTGATAAAGAGGTTCAACTATTTATATTGATATTTGCTTATACTCAATAATCTATAAGATATAGTTACTAATAGTTCTATTGATCCTATCTAAAAGTTTTGGTAATAATCCTTGGCCTAATAATGTTTATAATAATAATTAATCCTATACCAAATCCTATAATATTCAACTTATAACAGGATTTCTTATACATCTTTGATTACTAGGTCATAATTATTATGCTCCTATTTTTTATTAATTCAAGGAGAGTCTAAGTCCACAATAAATCTCTTAGCATTGTCTTCCCTTATATTCTCCTTGAATATTATTCGATAAAGATTGCTATAAATAACGGTATATAGGATCAATAAGATTAGATGATTATAAGTCTGATGTTTTTCTACAAAATCAGGTTTCTGTTCCTTATAATAATGCTATATATACTTTCCATCAATATAACTGGTCAAGTACTATAATTCATTTTCTTGAGGTCTCAGATGAACTTCGTTGATTTGCTGATTTTCCTTGGACTCTACAATGGATCCTTCTTCTTCGAATAATTCTATTGACTCGTAGTTCCTTGTAAACTCGACTTCTTTATCAGCGTTTCCAGATGGTTCCATCTTTGTAAATAAAATGACCATATTTAACTCTCTGAATTGTTCTGGATATAATTAAGGTAACTCTTTTTTTAACAATCTAATCTTGCAAAAGTTATCTTTTAATATATTTATTTCTTAGGATCCTTATCTTTTGTTTCCAAATCTTATTTGTTTCTTATCTTTCATAACAAATAACTTCTTTTAATTATAATCTCGAGATATATACCTATCTTTTCTATAAATGAAATATAGATTATTCTTTTTGTATCTTTTCTTTTCTTCAATACTAAACCTGTTTGATTTATAATGATATTTAGCTCCATCCAATTTCATTAGATCGCTGATATTATAGTGTCTGTTCTGATACTGAGGTTTAGAAAATTTTCTATTTTCCTGAGTGATTCCCTTTTTCTTTATTTGTCTTTTGTAAAAATAATTGTCGATTAGAATGAAGATTTCGATTAATTCAGAAAGATTTGGTGGTTTTGGAGCTCTTACTAGCTCATTCTTGATGATATCCTTGAGTCCCTTATAAAACTGGGATCTAAAATAATCATTATTTTATATAATATATTCAATATATTATTGGAATTTAGCAATATAAGCTATAACTGACCCTGTTTGCTTAAGTTATTATAATACTCTCTTAATTATGTAATCAGGGTCAACTTCTTTGAATACCCTATCGAAACCTTGTCGAAATGATTTGTAAATATCAAAAAAACGATGTATTTCAGATTTTATATTTTCATTAAGCTGATTATTGATGGTTTTGGTTATTAGATCATTAAAAAAGGGTTTGATTTAATTGAACATAATTCCTTGAAAGAACAAGATTAACTACAAGATCCTTTGTATTAGTATCAAGAAAAGATGTTCATTAAAAGCATAATAAAGATCAGCTTATACAACAAAAGCTCAATGCTTACTACAATCTTTATAAAATAGGTTAGGGGTAGATATTTGGATTGTTTGTTGTGGTTTTATATTGATAATAGTCTATCCTAAGACTCCAATAGAGGAGAAGGAAACTGGTTCGGTGGTTTACTGAATGAAGTTCATTATAACTAATATAGCTTAACCGAAACAATACTCAAAATATAACGATATTATATTGAAGGCAATAATTGCCTAAGATTTCGTTGATTGATAGTTATAGATTAAGGCTTTATCAATTGGGTTTATTTAGAAATGAAATTGTTATTAGATCAAATAGAATATAGGTAAACTAATTGATAATTAAGTTGAATACAAAGTTCCTAAACTATAAAATTATTTTGATTATATATTAATAAATATAATTTGGATAATTTTGGATAGACTAAATAGACCAATCTATTCAAGCTATTTAGTCTATTTATTATATAATTTACCATTAATTCCAGGATACTAATCCTGGGACAATTCCAATTCTAGGATAATAATCCTAGGACAGATTTTATCCTGGGATAATAGTCCTGGGACAAATATTATCCTGGGATAATAGTCCTAGGACAAATCATATCCTAAGACACTTATCCTAGGACCCAATAGTTGTTTAGCCTATTCTTCCTAGGACATTATTTGTCCTAGGATAATATTTGTCCTAGGATTCCTTATCGATAAGGATCCCCTCAAAGAAAGCGGCTCAAACACTAGTAACTAGATTTATTTTATAAAAATGAACGTGATTCGTGACAATTGTGTGTAGAACTAAACCTTACCCTTCTATAATGAAGGGAAAGGGAATCTCTATATAACCTTATTATCTTGTAGACAAAGATTCTTTCACCCTCCGTGTTACGATAGTAACAATTGACTAATTAGGAGAGCTTGGGCCTTGTGCAAAAGCGATCAGATTTCATCGAATTAATATGTGATCTGGCCCACCTTAAGATCGTATGTGCACGCACTGTCAGAAAGCACGTGACTTGGAGCCTTTGGAGCTTAGGATCCAAAAGGATCCAAGGGAGCATGAAGATCTATATAACCAAGATGGATTCCCTTTGTATAGAGCTTCGTGCTCAAGATCAATCATATAGTATACTCTACTATTAGTTACGAATAGCATATCGTTATTATCATTACTTAAGTCCCTGCTTGACGCCTAGTTATAAACCTACCTCGAGAGCCTAGAGCACTTCCACGTGATCTAGACGGCTACCCTCGTAACACTCCGGTCCTCCTCCAGAAGGGGTTAGGCCTCTCCCTGTGTGTCACGTATGAGTTTCCCGTGACAATTTGGGTCACTTTTCACCATCAAAGATAACAAAAATCAATATTTATAACTCTTTTATTTATAAATATAATTTAATAAAAATTTAATTATAAATTTATTATTTATATGATAATAAATTCTGAAAATTTCAGATTTTTTATAATTTTATTAATTAAAATATTAGTAATTGAAATTTCGATTTTCAATTTGTATAGGATTTATATATCACGGTCGCTCTCAGGATAGAGATTGTAAAACTATAATAATTACCAGTATAAGATCTTTATTCGTAATATCGGTATATAATTAATAAAAGAACTTAATAAAATCTTTGAAGCTTAGGATTCAATAAAGCCTTTAAAGTTTAAGATTCAAAAAAATCTAATAAAATTTTTAATTTAAGAGTCACACAGCAGAGAATCAATTAGTCCCGAAATAATACCAAAGCTTTTCATTATTCTTTTTATTCTAGATAAAGACATCTTTATTATAGAATTACCAACTACACGATATCGGACCCCGATATCATAACGCTATGATAGGTCTTTGTAGAGCTTTACAGGCTAATAGCTGGGCATTCCGCCAGCTACACGCCGGTATCAAATGCACGGAAGCCCCGTACGAGTAATTATGACGATCCTAAGGTCTAGATTCCTGAAATGAACGTAACTGTTGGTATCACTCCGGTGATACTACTTTCATAGTACTTTCATACTATGTAATGTTGATCTTGGTTATCATTATTATCTATGAGAAGAGGGCCCTATTTATATTTGAAGAGGTAGGCGCTAGTACCCGCTTGAGGGTATAGCTCTCCTTTTCAGTACGGTAATCACATGATAGATATACCGACAGTGACATTTAAAATCTAAAATTCAAAAATATTTAATAAAATATAAAAATCTATATATTTAATACAAATCTCTTTATTTGAAATTTTATATTCAAGATTAATTATTTAATATAATCTTATTATTATTTCAATCTTTATTTAATATCTAATTATAAATCACCTCAAGAATCAAGATCACTGTAACGATTCTGTACTGGAGGCAGCGGCTGCCTGAGGTTCGTCTGATTGGTAGTTGTGGGTTAAGGCTTTATTATTAAGGTTTACTTAGAAGTGAAGTCGTTATTAGATCAAGTAGAATATAGGTAAACTAATTGATAACTAAATTGAATATAAAGCTCCTAAATTATAAAACTATTCTGATTATATACAAATTCCTCCTTAGATATTAGCTATACTAGTTGGTTAATATAGCTAGTATTCCCTTATTGTTAGCTTTACTAACTGGTTAGCAAGGTTAGCATATCATATGATCTCTATTTGGCCTCAAAACACTAATCCTAAAATAATTTGTTTCCTAGAATAATATATTTCCTAAGATAAAAATCCTAGAATCAATCTTATCCTAAAACTTTTTATTCTAGAACAAATAAGATCCTAAAATAACTTGCTCTAAACTATCATAACTATCTAATTAATTAATCCTAGGATATATACAATTTTAGGATTAATTGAATTCTAGGATACTTATCCTAGGATTCCTTATCGATAAGGATCTTCCCGAAAACAATAGCCCAAACCACTGTACTTGCTTTTATTGTATTATAATAAACGTGATTCGTGACAATCACTTTCATATAATCTAGATCGCAACCCTCGTAACAAAATTGTAATTTCAATCTTTAATATCTCAATTAATAAAATTACAAAAAATCTGAAATTTTCAGAATTGATTTATGATTATATAATGAATTTAAGATTCAAATTTCATCAAATTCTATTAATTAATTGTAAAGTTATTAATAGTTGAAAATGATGATTTTTGGTGTAAAAGTGTGGCCCAAATTGGGGGTGGCCCGAAAGTAGGGTAGGGGACTTATATCCTTTTTACTTTGACTATTGAGCTCCCAATATCTATTATCTATCCTGTAAACGGGACGAAGAGATATAAATGCAATTCCAGAAGTTCAGATACTGCTGCGAAGGAAATGGGTATTACTTTGAATGATCGATATGGATTGAAAGACCGCTGATTACCAATCCCATTGTATTGAGATGGGAATATTATAAAGTATAACGTGGTTTATCATCGAGTGGCCCATATCATCGAGTGGCCCACTTTCACCTCAATTTACACCTGTCTCTTTCAACACGCGTTTTATCAACAACCTATAATGAATTCGAATAATCAAGAAGCTCGTATACTCCTTGCTATCGAAGTTATTCATAAAGATAAAAAATTAAGTATTCGAAAGGTTGCTATGCTCTATAATATTCCTCGTACGACTCTTCGACATAGAATGGAAGGTTTACCTCTTCGTACAGAAACTCGAGCGAATCGTCATAAGATTACAGAATTAGAAGAAGAGGTAATTGTTCAATATATACTCGATATGGATTTAAGAGGATTTCCATCTAAACTAAAGAATGTAGAAGATATGGCGAATGATATTCTCGAATCGAGGGGTGCGAAACGCGTTGGGAAGCTTTGAGCACATCGATTCGTAAAGCGTCGAATCGAATTAAAGACGCGTTTTAATCGTGTTTATGACTTTCAAAGAGCTCTTTGTGAGGATCCTAAGCTTCTTGAAGAGTGGTTTCGACTAGTTGCGAATATACGAGCGAAATACGGCATTTTGGACGGAGATTTCTATAATTTCGACGAAACAGGCTTTATGATGGGGATTATATATGCAGCAATAGTAGTAACTAGTGCTAAACGAAATGGCAGAAGCAAGACAGTACAGCCAGGCAATCGAGAATGGGCTACAGCAATAATATGCGGAAATGGAGAGGGTGAAACTATTCCCCCATTTCTAGTAGTTCAAGGACAAGTTCATCTCTCCAATTGGTACACCGAAACGAATCTTCCTATAGAATGGGCTATTAAACCTACATCTAATGGGTGGACGAATAATGAGACGGGTTTAGAATGGTTGAAACACTTCGACAAGCATACTAAGAATCGAAGAAAGGGCAAATATCGAATGTTGGTACTGGATGGGCATGAAAGCCACGAATCAGTAGCTTTTCAAGCATACTGCAAAGAGAACGATATTATATGTTTACATTTACCACCGCATTCAAGTCATTTAACTCAACCACTTGATGTTGGCTGTTTTAGCAATCTAAAACGTTCATATGGTGGTCAAATTGATGGATTTATCAAGGCACATATCAATCATATTTCGAAGGTTGAATTCTTTATAGCTTTTAAAGCTGCATACGAGGAATCAATCACTTCTCAGAATATGAAATCAGGATTCCGAGGAACAGGTTTAATCCCATTTAATCCTGAAGCTGTACTCTCGAAATTAGATATTCGAATTCGCACACCTACCCCCCCCTCTTTCGACCTAGATCAATGGATCTCTCAAACCCCTCGCAACCCAACTGAAGCTCTTTCTCAATCAACATTAGTTAAATCTCGAATAACTCGTCATCAAGCAAGCTCTCCTACACCTATATTCGAGACTGTACTAGCTCTAGCTAAGGGTACAGAGAGATTAGCTCATGAAAACACACTTTTAAATACAGAGATTCGTACACTTCGGGCAGCAAATGAAGCATTAAGCAAGCGTCGACGCGCGAAAAAAACCTAATTACGTCAAGGAGGAGTGCTCATTGGACAAGAGGCTCTTGATATATTATCTCAGCAAAAGGTTGATATTCAGATTCAACGCGATGAGCATCAAAAAGGGGGGAATTCTAATAGGGAAGCATCTTCTAATCGATGTTGTAGTAAATGCGGAAAGACAGGACATAATGCAAGAACCTGTCAAAATAATGTAATAGATCCTAGATTATTAGATTCTTAATAGTTTCAATCAATTGATTTAATTGTTGTTGAATAATATGGGTTTGAAAGTGTAAATTGAGGTGAAAGTGGGCCACTCGATGATATGGGCCACTCGATGATAAACCACGTTATACAAATGAGGATCAGGAAGTTTCTATATCCTGTATTCTGTATTCAATGAATAATGGGATAAATCTAAAGCTGACACTGATAAAAATAATTCTGTGCCCAATTCTCGATTGGAGATGCCGCTTCATATATGCAGGTATCTCATCTCATATGTATATATATGTATATATACACCTGTTGAGAGAATTTTCATCTCCATGTGGCTATTGATAGGTCTACTCCCTTAATCCCATCTTCTATAAGGACGCATCTGTTAAACCATATAGGAGAATAGAACGGGTACATCATGGAACATCTCCGATGAACATTAACCGCCTATCTCCTATCTCCTTTAACCACGTACGGAGATAATATAACATCTCCATTCTATTCTCACTGCATTCTCACTGCATTGCACCGTTACAATAGAAACCATCATCATACCCACGAAAGAACTTTCTTTGGGGGCAGAAAGTACAGTAGAAACAATATTGTGAAATTAGCAAAACCAACCGTCCATGCACATCACATATCCTCATCCATTTCATTCCATTCCATTCTCACTTACAACACCTATCCTCTCCATCATTCATACTTCAATCAATCACAAATGCTAACTATAGCAATGCGCCGCAAAGATATCCGCGATAAATATATGTGCACCTCGTACAAGCCCACCAATTACAACCACGCCATCATACAGCTGATTTTCAAACTCAGCCTTGCGGATATTAGTCAGTACGACACAACGCTTCACTCGCAGATATCTATCTATACCTACCGAGGATTTGAAATTTGAAAATCGTATGTCGTCGAATAAGATGATAGATGTACATATATATGCTTGATGCACGCGGGAGAGATAAGCAATTTCCTTGAATGCACTTGCATTTGCATTTGCACACCGAGAACTACCTAGTTGAAATCTCGGTAATATTCTCTAAACATCCAACCCGTCGTCATGTCATAACTCTCCAAATCGATCTAGGATAAAGAATTCGGAGATCCCTCAACCATCTACATACACAATCGATGATTCTAGCAACAGCATCGCTAGCTGATGTGAGCCACAAACCAGGATATTCCGGATGTAGCAGCGAACTTCCTCTTCAAACATACAGCCCTACGCCTCATCCCCGTATGCAGCACCATTTTATTTCGTTTCGAATAAATAAATGAATAGCTTACTGTGTTCGTGGAGAGTTTTCTTCCTCAGGTTGCGAAGTAATACCTCGCGAGCTTATCATCTATCATATCATCCTTTACTTAAAGGTTGATTATTTGGGGGCTGGAATCTCACTCAATGTGGCTGCTGCATGTTAGCACGCCGACCTTGTATGCTGTTGTCAGATATTTTTAGACCCCCTCTTCCTTGTGCTGATCCAGCACTCCGTAGAGAGTGGCTGATATTGAGTAGGGATATGGATTAGGGTTATTTTGCTGGGAGTCTCTTGATGTTTGGTATTAAAATGAAGTATGACGGTTCTGATGTCCGGACTGTAGACACTATTTTGGTAGCAAATATATTTTCTGCGCGAACTAAAGTCGGTAGAATAATCAATCCGGTTGAGATCATACGGCTGCTACATCCATCATGGATGAGTAGATGAACCATAACCTTAGTATAGGTAGTTAGTGAAATGTACAAGAAGCAACCGCAAGCCATACATACCAAAAATTGGAAAAGGAGCATCTATCTGTATGTTTCATCCAATAATATCTCCCATCTACCTTTTCCACTTAACAGTCGGTCAGTCCTCCCACTTTCGCTTTCGCTCTGCAAATACATACTTAGATACACACCTCCCACCCGTTAAATATAAAACTCCAATTATTCAGATTAGCGCGACAAGAAGATCAAACGGTGTTAACTAGTACCTAGTACCTAGTACGCAGCACCTCCCGACGAAAATGCAGCCCCCAACCACCCCACAAGAAATCAGCAATAATAACATACTCCGTCGAAACAAACGTTTCCAACGGGTGCCCACCAACCCAAACGAGCAAACCAATCAAAAACTTTTCCAAAAAAGGATGGATAATTGTAAAGCCCGCTTGTGATCTGGGATACAATAGTAACACACGAACTATTCCCCAAATGAAGAAAATAAAGAATAACCTTAATCCCTATCCCTACAAAGCCAGCTCTCGCTTAGTGGCGGCGGGAAGGGGCTTGGAACTTTGAACCTACTTGAGCAGGTTTAGGTTTAGGTTCTCGGATTCGTTTCTTCACTTTATTACTTGGAGGTACACTGATGTAGTAGGTACTGAATCCATGAAAAAAAAAAAAAAGAATCCACTCACGGAAGAACAGGGGGGTGGATATTAGGGAGATGGAAATGATCCTTCCCCGTACCGTATGGCGGTAAGGCATTCTTCTTAAATTTGTGGTTACTCCGTACGTATGTATAATTACCTAGCATAATCCCGAAGGGCGAGATTTTGTACGAGGAAGTCTGTGCGGTCTGTCCCCTGTGGATATATGGATGCGAATAATAGAATAGGATAGGATAGAATTCTAAGATTCCTTATAATGTAACCTTAACATCTACAACGTGTATTTTAAACTCACGTATGGATAGTACTTGGGTAGCGAGCTAGTCGCGGGGGAAACGAAAAATGATGGTTTCGAGACCCAGGAACGAGTGCTGTGTTGTAGCGCATAGTGCATAGTGCATAGTGCATAGTGCTTAGCCATCCCCCTGGCTATTGGGTGTGTACGGGTGAGTAAGCAGCGTTAACTACTCTCCTGCTATACTTTCACATTAACCACTTGAAGAAAGTGCTAAATGTGCCAAGGATGGGAAGTACCATTTCTCTCTGACGGTATTAGAAGGTAGATTGGTCTGTCTTTACGGAGTATGTGAGCACATAATGAAATAAAATGAGCGATTTTCATGAGTTCGGTTGCCGAGATGTTTGTTCATCGTTGTTGTTCCTTTATTCATTCATTCATTCAAAGTTCACAGGTCAAACATTTATTTTTGTTATTATTGTTGATTAATAGTGTCACGCTAACCAACTCAAAAGACCAAAGGGCGAGATCTGCAATCGAAGGTTGGTTGGTGATCGAAACGTAGGAAGTATGGTTCCATGAAATAATCCAGTAAACGGCGTGCTAAGCCACCTTATCCACCATTAACCGTCGAAACCTTCGGACGGGTTTTTCCTAGTGCATGGTTCATCCATCCATTCATTCATTTTATCGCCATGATCTGTTTGCTTGGAAGTGGAAGAAATATTCACATGCATGTGAATAACATCAAATGAACTTCATCTGTTTCTGCTTCTGCTTCTGTTTCTATCTATATCTATAAAATATACACACAAATACGCAGTCCGTACATTCCATTCATCACACAATTAAGCATAATCATCCGATCAATATCCGACCCAAGTTTCGCCATCGATAACTACAGTATCTCTAGCGTACCAAGTAATCGGGTACGTACATACCTAGATAGACATATATAGGCCACATTTGGAAAGGTTACTACATATTGATCGCTGTTCCAAGGTACATAGGTAGCATATATGTTATGTTACCCCAGCTTATATATGTTAAGCTTAAATAGGTATTTGATGGTATGGTATGGTGTGTTGATATCGATGGTTTTACGTTATATGTGTGTGTGTGTTATCTATGTATGAATTTGAGAGGGGTCTGGGTATTCATTCTGCTTTTGTGTTTACTGTAAGGTCTAGGAGAAGAAAGGTGGGATATTTTGTGTATCGATCGATGGGTGATGGAAGGGGGAAGAAATGTTATTGATGTCTGATCGTTGGGGTTGGATTTAGTATGTATGTACGTACAGGCGGGGTTAGGAGAAGGTTGATGTGATAGCTCGATAGATCGATAGATCGATAGCTCAATAGCTCAATAGCTCCATAGCTCCATAGCTCCATAGCTCTAACTCAATAGCTCTAACTCAATAGCTCTAACTCAATAGCTCAATAGCCCAAGCCCACAGCCCAGCTCAACTCAACTCCATACCTCACCCCTATATCCCATTCACCTTCACACCACACGACCCCAAAAATCACAACCCCCTCCCCCCATATTCCCTCCCGAACCCCCTCGAGCTGCCCCTCCTCCCTTCCTAGCCCCAGAAAAGTCTTACCATACATAATACCACCTCCCTCAAACCACCACCACCTATAGCTTCCGTACAGTAATAAAGTTTACCATGGGCAGTTCCTTGCTTGCAATGTCGTATATGTATGTACGTGCGTATGTATAAATGTATGTGGCGGCGTCTGGGTATGGGGAGTACCGGTTGTTGTGTTGTTGGTATCTTCGCCTTTGTGATTTGATTTTTATTTCTGTTTATGTGTATGTGGATGTATATGTGTATGTTCACGTAAGATTCGATATCACATCACTTTGGGATTTTAGGAGGTATTAGGTAGATCTCTTTTCATAGCAATAAGAATAGTATTCAGAAGAGTAAAACTAAAACCTAACCATCATATAAATATATATATAAATATATAGACTAAAAACTCAAAACACGCAACTCATCCCCATCATTCATTCCAACCAGAAAAGGTCTCTCTCTACTCTAAACCCCAGGTTCCAACCCCCAAAAAATGCATCTGCAAAAAAAAAACCATCATACATAATGCATATATATTGCCACCAATTTTCAATAATGCGGAACGCCGTTCGCTATGCTGTGAGATAATGTGCCGACAGTCCATACCATACCGTAAGGATCCTTCCTTCCTTACTTTGCCGTTAGCCTTAGCCCCGAGTGCGTGAATGATCCGATCCCCACTCATTTAACCAATGCAACGCCGAAATTCCCCCCAAAGAAAAAGCAGAAGAAGAATAAGGATAAAAAAATAAGAGTTAAAAAAAATCATCATCTACCATTCAGGTAAAGGAAGAGCACCTCTCTGTATCCTCCACGCGTTACTTCTATCAACAAACCCTCGACCAAGTAACCAGCCCCATCTCTCTAATAAAGGTTGTGATATTTCCCACGCCATCTCATTGTAAGGATCTTCTCCCCAGATGATAATCTGGCCAATATCATCTGCTTCCCCAATACAACTCCCAAAGTCCCGAATGAAGCTTTGCGCCACATCGCGCGTTAAAGTCATGAGACGATCGCGTAATGAAGGAGAAGCGATCATATCAATAGCATAGTAGTGAGCGGTTGCGAGTTGCGACTTATTTGGTTTGAGGGTGGGAGGGAGGATATCGATCATGGAGTGAAGAAGGGCGAGATGACGATCTGGAGAGGAACCATTTAAAATTGAGGGATCGGAAAGGAGTGGATGGAAAAGTTCCCGGATTTGAGTGCGACTTTTCTTTCGATCGTAGGGCATCATGGCCATTGAGATACTTCAGACCCGTTAATACCACGAATAAGCTGCGTCGTCCATAGGGCCTACTAACTTTTGTCCTGAAGATGTCCTCGATTGTTGGTCAATGACGTTGCCACGTCCGCCGGCTTGAGAAATATTTAAAGATGGGTGTTGAAAATTGGAAGTCCCCATTGTAGTTCGGGGTGAGTACCCTGATATATCAGGTGAGCTTTGTGCGTTATGTGGACGGAGGCCGGATGGATGTACCATATTATATGGCTGAGAAGATAGAGCCGCGGAATCGGTATACGCATACGTAGATGGTGAAATCATGGCAGTCGTCATTGGCATTGAGCCCATGGACATCATGTCTGAGCTCAAAGAAGCTGGAGGGCTCCCAGCATTTGAAATAGAGGCACCAGAAATAGATGGAGATAAAGAGTACTGTCGATGATCGGAAGAAATTGGTCCTAGTGGTTGGAGTAGGAGACCATGTGATGTTGAACCGTAAAGTTGTGCTCGGAGAGCTTCATTCTCTCTTCTGAGTTCATCATTTTGATATCTTAGCCGTTCAATCTCTTCAGATTGCTCAGAGCTCTGTTCTTTTTGGGCTTGCTCGAGGTTCTTGAGGTGTTCCTTTCTTCTTCGGCCTGGTAAATTCATCATTAGTTTCAATAAAGGTAATGTAGATCTCAAAGTGCATACGGAATTCTCTTTGTGCAAGACGATTGTACTGTAACTTTTTATCAGTCCGTGTATGATAGTTGCCTAACAGAGAGTAACATACCTCGCGCTTGCGCTCTTCTTTATCCGCTGATGAATCCATTGATGGTGCGTAAAAGTACTGCCCAGAGTTGTAAATAGTGGATGTGAATGTGGTGGTCATGGTTATGTTGGGTGATGCCTAGATGATATATAACAAAAACGGGCTGATGGGAAAGGACACTGAGTTATACCGGTTGTTCCTTCAGGTCCGCAGTTCAGTGAGATCATTGTATCCTTGATCACTAGCATTTTCATCCTACCAAGTATGCCTTCTAGGCGCATGGATGATAACCAATTCAGGAATGGGGCATGGCATCGTGCTAATCCTCAGCCTTGAATCGCTAGGACTATCCCTGGTGTTTCCAGAGGTGGGGTGTCCCGACCGCTTCAACAGCAAACTCCACCCGTCAATAGTGATTAGGGGGGTGTGTAATCATACTCTGTATGGATGCCATACGGTTGAGATTGGACTCGACTAGGATTAAAATATAAGCGAGAGGGTCAGAAACTCAAAAGTTTCTCCATGGTTCGTTGGAGGAAGCTAAAGGGAAGCTCCTAAGCCATTGGCTCACCAGCTCCATTCACTTCGGATCATCTAGTATCATTTGCTGTTCATTTAAAGCAAATCTCGAGAGGAGCTAGGAGCCGCGTAATGATACAACACTCTTCCTGCTTGCTTTAGCTTTCTAATGTCAACTTTAGGTTTTGATCACAGAGATTGTCCCGACATACTATTAATCACCATCTACTTTGGGGTAGTACCATCACAACGCTGAAAGTATACTCATGACTTACCAAGATCTAATTAATGGTTAAAATTGTTTTCCACGGAGTCGTCGACGATCATCTGGCATGAAACGCACTCACTGTGACACTTTGGAATTATAGTGCAGCACTGCCATAGCTGATGATAGCTAGCTGTCCTGCAAATCCGGAGGCTCAGGTAGTGCTATTTTCATACACTGATGTTGATCCTAAGCTTAGCATTGAGGATAGACATTTGGACAGTGATGTGTTAAGCTCCGTAAGGGCAGAAGTATGGTGATCCTTCGAGATGATTTGTTGAAACGGCTTCAGCTTTGCATAGAGCTTTGAAAGTTTTAAAACGATGCAGCCAATAATAACATTGTTCTAATACACTAACACACTTACACCAACCTTTTGAAGGGAAGCTAATTTAAACTCAATGTCAAAAATCGGAAAACAAATCTTGGTATGGGCATCCCGCTGGTTTTTGATCCCCGGGGAGAGTAAGAGAGTGACTAGGGTAAGCAAGCTTCAGTTCCTTGGGTCAACATTTTAGACATTGAAAAGTTGTGTGGTGCCAAAATACGATTCTGGGTTATTGAACGATGATTTTATTTGTACATCCGAGCCTATCTATATTCTTACGAGAGTCTATATCCGTGGTTAGTACTGGGGCCGTACCATAACCGTCGGTATTTTCATCGGTATTTTCAACGGTATTTCCAATTCAAGGTAACCTTAGCAATAACACATGGAACAAAATTACCGACGTAATTATTCTTGCTGGTATAAATGATGAGTGATATTGACGTCGAATTAACGTTGTCGCCACATAAAGTCGTGAACCCAGCAAAATTAAGAATTTGTAAAGTTGCATCGGGGTATTTTTAGATATTTCGTCAAATTGTTCCTGGCTCCTGGAATTTGGACCTGAATTTAACCTGAATTTAACCTGAATTTACCTCACTACTACCCTACAGATACCCGACGTATAACCCTACCTAGCAGATGCTATCCTTAGGAGCCACTGCGGAAATGCTATTCGTGTATTGTATGGCAATCCATCGTTCGATCTCGATCTCGATCTCTAACTTTGATGTTCAAGGAGGCAATGAGATGTACTCCTTACAGAACACTGTGGTTAGCATTGCGTCGAGTCAGGGAAAAGGATACAACACCAAGACAGGTCGTCCCACAAAGCCACCGAGCGACGAAAATCTAAGACTGGTTTAGGGGCGCAATGGGTTGTCAGCCTTGCCTTGACGCCAGTAGGAGAGTGTGATGATGGAAGATGTGGGGTAAAGAGTCTATAATTGATGATTGAGGGCATCAAAGTATGGAATAACTAGTGAGCGAGGAGTGAGGTGTGAGGAGTGAGATTGTATAGAGTAGAGTGGCACAGTCTGTGGTCAGATCGCCACGACCGCTCACGATTAAGATTTCGAGAGGATCGTTCCGAAGTGCTGGTATGGGATAGTGGTATAAGCATGTCCGTCCATGCCGCTTACATACACATCACATCAGATTCAACGACAGTAACTGACAGTAACTCGTACGTATCCTAACTCGTCCGTATACCAACTCGTCCGTATACCAACTCGTCCGTATCCCAACTCGAAAGGTCACACAAACATGATACTTTGTACGCGTAAATGTTTTGAAACACCTTCTGAGGTCAGAACCCAAAATAGGATTTTTAATTTCTGCTATTTTTCGGGCTGAGGAGTTGAATGTTTTTAGCTTCTTGGGTGTTAATTGTTGCCCTACTATGTTTGCGGTATTAAATAAATGTAGCTACTTGGTATTGTACAGAGTACTGCTGTACCTACCACCTACCACCTACCACCTACCTACTCGAGAACCCAGTCTGTCCATGGCATTGATTTGGTTAGTATCACTGGGCAACCTTTTAACAGTTTGATTCCCATGAAAAATCTAATTTGGCCATGCAGTGCCAGTCAGTTACCAACTGGGTAGAATCGGCGTAACGCTCGAGACGCCGCACGCGAGTACCTACCCTAGTCAATACACGGCCCATCATCTGGTTGTAGATCAAAATTTAGTCACGATACTAATCGCAAAAGAGTAAGTATGGTGCGAAACTACTGACCAACTCACTATTATTGTGTGTTCAATCTGTTCCCGACCACTTGTCCTTCATCCCAGCTCCATGGATCTTAAGCTTACAATCATAACCAAGGTTATGGATGGATGTACATGTGACGGTATGGTTATTGGTAACACAGATATGAGTCCCAAGTACAAAGTATATATCTACTATTGGATCTCCGATGATACTGCCAGACTAACTAACCCTATAATAACACAAGCGAATATCAATCGCGAACTTTAGAAATCTTGTGCGCCAAAGCTAGGGATATCCCAACCGGGTAATTCTAGCTAGATACGTAAATTGCTTTCTTGTGTAACTCCATACATGAGCAACTAGCGCACCCTCCTATATCGATACAAACTCCAATAAACTAAAGATTATCAGGTTCAAAGTCAATGAATCCTCATAATTGACCATGAGTCGCCTGGCAAAGATGGCCAAATGTAGAACATTTAGCCCTTACAATCCAGCGAATCTGGATCTATCACTGGCTCTATCTCTCCCCCTCTCCCCTCTCCTTCTCCCTGTCTCCATCTCTCCCTGTCTCCATCTCTCCCTCTCCCCTTCCCCCTCTCCCTTTCTCCATCTCCATCTCCCTTTCTCCCTTTCTCCCTCTCCCTCTCCCTTTCTCCATCTCCCTCTCCCTTTCTCCATCACAACCATACTAAAACCAAATGAATCCCTCCAAAATCCCAAATCTTGCACTACTAGGTATATAACCCAAACCCAAACATAAGCATAAGCATAAGCACAAGTACAAATACAGACACAGAGTTTACAAATACTAATCACCTATCTATGACCGTCATCAATTCTTCCCCACGACTCTAATAGGATGATTATAGATAATCAAAATCAAAATCATAATCATAATTATACTCTTATTTGACTCATGTCCATACCATCTACCTACTGTACCATACATATCCCATATTTCCAAGCCATTGATAGAATCTCGTTTTTCTTTTCACCTTGAATAGAAAAGCGACATCTATTATCTACTGCTTTAATATCTCTCCGTAATGAAAATATACCAATTACTCATAAAAACATACAACATAAACCATCACTTTTGTTCTATTATTAAAATCGAGCTATATACTTTTAAAACTTCATTAGGTATCTCGATTTTTTGTCGTTGAAGACTCCAGTCTTCTACTACTGGGCTACGCTTTTAGGCGTTGAAGCCTTGTGAATATGCAAATCGCTCTAAACAAATTCAAAAACTTTTCTTTGTATTAGAAAGAATTTGATATTTATGCGTCCTGCGCCCATCTTCTCTCTCTCAAGGGCATTTCCTTGCCAGAAGCCGCTCGACTTCCATCATTCTCTTCTCTCCAAGCCCAATATTCTCCTAGTCTCATCTCTGCATATGCAGCATAATCAAAATCGATTTGAGATATCGTGGCCTGAATCAAGGCCCAAATTCCCCAGTAGAACCCGGGAACCGCCCGAAATATATCCACTTCGGTAAACATTTTCTGAACTTCTGTTTCTTCATCATAAGTTTCCTTCAAATGAGCAAAGTAGCTTCGGATATATTCGCGAACAAAATCAAGTCTCTCTGCGCGTGAGGGCAAATATTGATATTCGCAATCAAATCCTCCCCACTCCGCAAAATGATTGGCAATATCAAATGCTGCTGGAGAAGGTGTTGCATATTCGTAATCGATGAAACTGACTGTCTCTACGGCAGGCGGGGTAGTAATGCCAGTAGATTGAGGTTGTACAATAACATTACCACTTAGAAGGTCGCAGTGGGCAAATACAAGCTGAAGAATGTTAGCACGATTCTTGGCAGCAGGGAGGCTACAGCAGGAGATGCATCGTTATGGTAGCACTACATTGCCTGCAAAGACAACTATGGTCGCATCGGGTTTCACAAAGGTCACTCACGCTATTTTCACCAAGACCCGGTCGATTGCTGAGCTCAGCAACCAGGCGAGTTAATTCCTTTTGCAAAGTTGCCTGTCGAGTCTTTTCTACCTCTGATCCCACTGGAAGTGCATATATCCATTTTTGCATTACCGTCCAAACATTAGGGGCTGGCTTGCCAGGAGCAATGTTGTCAATAGCAGTTTGCAGAGCAGGATCCATTTTGCTTGATGTAGCTGGAAAAGCAAATTGTTCACTACCATCTATTTCTGTGGGTTGAGCCTCACGATCCGCTGAAAGACACGGAACAACCGCATGCCACTCTGCCAATCGCCTAGCTACTCCACGCCAAATCCTTTTCTCTCTCAGGTCTGCAGGACTGGTGACAGCTCCTCTAATGAATCGATATAGCATTCCATTCTTAAATCGGGCAAGCAACGCTGGTGCTAAGTTGAATCGCGTAAGTAATTCGTGATTTTGGGTCTCGCGCTCTCGGTCGATAATCAGATCGGTTCCTTGACCATAAGCCCGCAGCAGAACTGCCTCATTATCAATCTCTTCCGCGGAAAGCCCAGGTCTCTTGTTGATGACCTTCAACAAGGTGTTTGTTATGCCATCCGTAAATCGTATAAATTCTATCTTCCCATCGGTTCGTCCCCAATCGGGGCGCAGTGTCAGGATTAGACGTAGGGCTGATGTTTGCGACTCTGCGGAGTTGTAAGAGAGGGGGATGAAACGAATCTTGCCAGTGGAAGCATTTGGAGTTGATGTTGTGGCCATTGTGTTTTGTTTTACGAAAGGAACCGACCGCAAGCGAAAGGATGCAGAATCAACGTAGACTTTCTGTTTCAAAGCTATTAATAATTTGCAAATGACAGGATAAGATGACTGACCTAGTGAGTCGGGGTTTGTTTTAGATGATAGGACTCTGAAGCTTTGAAGACTCAGTAATACCTCTACACGATTGACCCAGCGATAACGTCAGACAAATGACAGTTGAATTTCTGCAGATGGCAGAGAGTTGATGCCCCAGCTTTACCAAAACTTTCGATTGTATTAATATCCCCAAATATCGTGGCTGGACGAAGAGAAATAGGGGTATCTCTAAAGAATATTGTTCGTCCTGTTCAAGGTAGTTTGTTCTGTAGTTTTGGAGTACTGCAATGTAATTGAGGGTTGAACTCCTCTGGCCAATGTCTCAATGTGGTTGAAATGGATAATGCTCTAATAAGGGTAAGGGACAAAATAAAATGGTTGTGAATAAGGGAGAAGATGAATGAATGTGAGATAAGAGGAGGGGATTGTGAATTTCCTGTTATTTTCCAAAAAGGGTCTCGTGCTTTTCAGGAAGACCCTTACAATTATTCCGCTTAGGCCCAGGAACATTCCGCATAATCTCAACAATCGGGAAGGTGCGTTCCAGCACTAGAGCTGGACCAGGATCAATTAGGTAATCGTTAATTATTTACATGTGATTGCGTTTGTCAGTCTCATAAGTACAAACAACTTGACGTTTTCCGTGACACCTTCGGTCGATCTAATCTAATCTAATTATCCGAGTACTAATAGGAATATCAGTATCTATGTAATCATAAGTTTATTACTTCTGTTACCAGCAAGTGCTGCTAATCAGTAAATACACGGCACACAATAGAAGCACCACCATCAAGATATACAAAGTATACAGTGAACATCACCTTGCACATTACGTAGTATCAATTTATTCATTCCATTTCCTCCTTACTACTCCCATCTTCTCAAAAAAGGAATGTATGTATACACATAAGGAAATTGCTGGCTTTGCTTGTTATGTTCCCAACGCGCTCGCTCTCCTGCTCACAAAAGGAATATTCAATGCTGAAATCAACCAAGAACCAACCGCTCATCCCATTCCAAGCCCTACCCTACCCCACAGTGCAAAACGATAGACAAGAAGTACAGATGAAAACATAGACGCATAAGTCATACAAGCCTTCATTGCTTCAGTTCCTTCTCCATGCATCCCGTACAAAGTACAATAATTTCACCACCATCCCCCTTATTTCCCCTCTGACAAGGGAAAATCTGCCCATCATCGAATCCACCCGCGCAGTGCCCGCATCTAAAGCATTCATCATGCCATTCACCACCTAACGCTTGAACGTACTGACCTAGAACGGCTTTCTTGCATTTTTTACATTTCGGGGCTTTGCGTTCCGTGCGTTTGGTCTGGCACGAAAGACACCAGGCATATCCATCTTTTTCGATATGCGTCATTCCTTGTTCGAAAGGATCTCCACACTCGGCGCAAAAGAAATGCCCATAGTGCCAGTGCTCTCCAAGTGCAACGGCATGTTCACCGATGATCGGGGTTTTGCAATGTTTACAGCGAGGGGCGTAAAGTTCGTGCCAGTCGAGATGGCAATAGAATCGTAGTCTAGCATCTCCGTCTTCGGCTTCTGTTTCACCTTCAGTATCGGGGATGATTTCTCCTTGTGCACGACGCTTGATACGATCGAGACGTGCGGCGCGGGAGACGGCGGGTTCGGGGCTGATTTCGAGGTCTTGAAGAGCGGTGCCGCATGTAAAACATATAAAGCATTCCGGATGGAACCGCTCGGGTATACCGCGAAGTGCCACTACTTTTCCTTCAATTGGCAACTGACACTGGTGACAAGTTGCAGTGGCTCGACTACCTACCGCAGGAGACCAGTGGCCTCGAGGAACAGGCGTAGGAGCTTGTCGTGGGTTAGGACGTTTTGAGGCAGTCTTTGGATCTGGAAGGGGCCTTGCTTTTGATTGTGACGATCCCGGTTCTGAAATTGTGGGAATCTGAGGCCTGGACTGAGATACTGGCTCGTTGATGGATGGAATATTTATCGTTGGTACAGCCGATGCTGATTTGGTTGGGCTTGACCCTGGTTCAATGATCGTTGGAACACTAGGAGCCGAAACAGAAATTTTAGGGGAATCAGGGAAGCTTATGGTAGGGACTGACGGTGTTGCTGAGACATTTATACTGGGCACTGGAACGTTCACTTTGGACGGTGCACTAGAATCCTTGTTTGATGCGATAGGCGTCGGACTTGGTCGAGCAGGTAGGCTTTGCTTTTGGCTATTTGGGCGGCGATCGAACGGCGATCTTCTTCGCACTTCTGGCTTGTCATCAGCCTCTTGCGGCTTCCAATTTTTATCAAAGCTTACAATAGGTCGGCCAGGTTTATCACTGACTGCAGTGGGTGTGGGGAGTTTTGGACTGCGGTCACTAAGACGCATACTTGTCGCTTGACGTATATCATCACCTCTGATCTCAACACCGTTCTTTTTTGGGACATCTTCCTTCTCGGCTTCTGGTACGTTCGCTGGGGGCGGATTTGCAGTATATACAGGATTTCTTGATTGCGTTGGTGGATTTTTATAGATCTCGGTTGTGGAAAGCTTCTTGGTGAGTTCAGGAGGAGAACTATTCGATCGTTGAACATCGCCCGAAAATTGAACACGATTGAGAGGATTTCGGGGTTTGACTTGTAGAGCAGAGGCAGGGCGACCATCTAAAGTTCGACCACGATCGGAGTCGCTCGTGGTTTCTCGTTCTGGCTCCTCCCAGATCTGTTCACCGGTAAAGCTGCCTTTGATCTCTCCGCTAATATTTCTCTTACCACCACCGCTCATTTTTCTTCCGTGTTGTAGTCGGCTAATACCACCGTAAGTTTTGGTAGCCGCTCGTTGAGCCATTGCATCTCGACCAGTATCTAGAGATCCACGTAACGTTGATTCTGCAGTAACGCCAGCCTTGATTGGGGACGGAGGTGTTGAACTTCCAGAGCTCTTTTGTCCTTCGTCATCGCTACTGGTTGAGTTTGTCCCTGGAACTGTATCCCTAGCAAGTCCTGTAGCCATAACAAGGCCTCCGTTGCGTCCAGCGCTTTGAGTCCTCGCGTGTGCATAACTGTTCTTTCTCAAGTGATCTTTATATCGATATGGCGCGTCGGGGTTCTTGAACTTTTCCCCAAACTGGTGCACATAGACTAACTCGGATGCTTCCTCTTGCGCGGCATTGTGAATTCGCAGTTCCTCGTCATGCTCTCCTTTCATATCCATGTCCTCCATAGCCTCTCGTAGAGCTACTGCCTCTTCCTTTTCCATCCATCTCAGACCACGTTCTATATATGTAGCACTGGGTACAACTTCCGAGGGTTTGAGAGGAGGATCTTGAGATGGTGGCTGAACGATTGATCGACCTGCTCTCGAGCTGACTGATGAATATGATCCGAGGGAATTTCGAGCTGGTCTGCGCGAAAAGGAACTTTCGGGTCGCGGTGAAAGATCGACAGAAGCTGGGATCTCTGGTGGGACCGGGGTGCTAGTTGATAATATCGACGATAGTGAATTCGATTGCCTGCGTTTACTTGGAGGGGCAGGTCTTGCACCACTCGGGCGTGTAACACGATTATTTCTTAAATCTGCCAAGTAGTCCGCTGCTGATGGTTAGCAAAGAGGCATGACCATTTTCGAACCTCTCGAATTTCTCCTGCAGGTGTAAACCAGAAGAGAAAAATCGAGCTCACCAAATTGATCATTTGACATATATGACGGCCCAGGAGGAGAGACTTTACGGTCGGTTTGCTCTTTGGATTTTTCTCTCAACAACATGATGAATATTAGAAGGTAACAAAGTTGGTTCTATTCCAAGGAAACAATTTTAACAAGGGAAAGAAGGTTTAAGTATAGTAGGCAGCGTAGGTGGATTCGTTGGCGGTGTGTGTTGCGTCAGAGGTTGTATCCAATGTGAAAGTTCCAAGTATCTGTGATAGCAATATTCGAGGTATGATTCGTGGGTCAATATTGGTTGGGATATTGAAGATGGTGAAGGAGGGAGAGAAAATGAAGGAAGTATAGAGGGGAAAGAAAGTAAAGGGAAAACAATGTTTACCAACAAAAGATATTGATTGTAGAGATTGTACAGAGTAGAGAGTGCCAAGTAGTAATAATAGTAATAATAATATATACTTGTTATAGGTCTGAGATGTTATGAATTTGATAGGAACAGGAAAGTGAGTCAAATATGTATTGTATTGTATTGTATCACTTTGTACTTTTAACCTTTTGAGGTCTCTCAGCTGTTTTCTATACAAATAAATGACAATGTTTCTATTTTGCTTTATCGTTTATCGCGCCGCAGTCAACAATTGGCTGAGGCTAAAACAGTCGTCGCAGCAACAACACTTGGGGAAAACATCCAAGCAGCAAGGGAAAATGTATCAATCGATCATTCATTCAATCATTCATTCATTCAGTTCATTCGTTGATTTGTATCACAGAAATTGTAAAGATATATTACTTGCGTAATTCAAACCATGTAAACGTTTGAATTCTCATAATTTCACAAATCAGCAAGATTCCTTAAGCTTCTGAGGGTTCCATTAATTTCTTCCATTTTATCTGCATTTTTTGGATCCAGTCAATGGGGATTTGCTAATAAAGGTTGAAAACGCATCCAGAACAACGAATGCGCCGAAGCGGCTGTACTCCGAGTAGAAAAGCTGATTAGTAATAAATATATGGCAATGAACAAGATGGCATTTTACCAAAAGAGGTTGGGTACACCTAGAAACTTAAAAGTGGTCAAGGTACTTTTCTTCCTCTCGCCATCTACTCCGTACACCTACATGTAAAATGACACCACCTCTGTACCTCCTAGGTAGCGTGGAGGCGTATCCAGGGCCAGCATCTGCTTCCTTTCTTCTTCGCCTTCTTCACCTCTTCCAGCGCAACCCGCCAACGTCTCCACACCCATAGGCACCTCCGAATCTCATGCCCTCTTCGATGTATCAACGTCAGCCATTCTTGATCCATGGCTTGCAATTGGCAACAGCCATTACAATGTACCGGCACATAAGTACATAGACATTGGTATCCACAAATGTCCATCTCCTCAAGCAAAATGATTGGTGGTGAAGGACAACCATCGGATCTTCGGCTCCAAGTTAACAATTAACAAGGTAGGTAAATGGGTATTCTTGATGAAGCTTTCTTTTTCTTATTCCCGACTTGATAGCGATTGGATTCTACAGACACCATAAATATAGCCATAGGTAGTGAATAACTCGAGGGATTACCTGCCCAGTACCTATTAGCTTTGCGGGGAAGAGCTCAGGTAAAGAAAACCCATTTCATGACTAAAATTTTCACGCCCTTCGCCATCACATCTCGAATTCATGCGCCGGTTACGGTGAGTAGGTGATTGCTTTTGGCTTTCCTTATCTCTATGCATTTCCTTCTATAATCTTTACCAATTTCTTCCTCTCTTCAAGTATATATTATCTATACTTTTTTCATTTCATTCCTTTTCCTCCACCAACGATTCTCCCCTCCATATGAGATGAGTGCCCCAAAAGATGAGCGGTCAGGAGCACGGCATGACAACGAAATCAACGATGCGAATGTGGTGGGGAATGTGGACAGTTATATAAGGGCCCCGTTAGATAAGACCCATCCAGTGAAAGACCAAGGACATTACACCGATGGCCCCGAAAGAATAGAGGGCTCGAAACCGATTGATGTACCTCCGGATGGCGGATATGGTTGGGTCTGTGTCGCATGCGTATTCTTAATCAATGGACATACCTGGGGAGTGAACAGTGTTAGTGAGAAAGCTTGATATACTTTCCTAATGCTAATGAGTCTGTCAGTCCTATGGAGTCTTTCTCGCTCACTACCTCGCGAACAATACTTTTCCTGGCGCAACTTCACTTGAATATGCATTCGTTGGTGGTTTATCGATTTCCCTAGCTCTGTTTACGGCACCAGTAGCTACCATCTGCACGCGCAATTTTGGAACACAAATTACTCTAGCCGTTGGTATCTTATTCGAAACGGCGGGACTTCTGGGAGCTTCTTTTGCATATGAGATATGGCATTTGTTTCTATCACAAGGTGTCGCTTTTGGGTTCGGTATGGGTTTTTTATTCGTAGGTAGTGTTGGAGTCGTCCCACAGTGGTTCTCGAAGCGCCGATCTTTAGCCAATGGTATTTCAGCAGCTGGAAGTGGGCTGGGAGGGTTAATATATTCCTTGGGGACAAACGCAATGATTCAATCTATTGGATTAGGCTGGGCTTTTCGGATATTGGCCATTTTGGCTTTTGGAGTTAATACCATTTGCACAATCATGGTTAGGGATCGAAATAAAGCTGTTGGATCTGTTCAAAAAGCTTTCGATATGCAATTGTTCAAAAGGCCTGAATTTCTCCTCTTGCTTGGATGGGGTTTCTTCAGTATGCTTGCATACATCGTTCTTCTCTTCTCCTTGCCAAATTACGCGAGGAGTATAGGTCTCTCAGCCAAGCAAGGTTCAGTTATTGGTGCTCTCCTAAATCTTGGACAAGGTCTTGGTCGGCCATTCGTTGGTGGCTTCTCGGATGTAACCGGGCGTATCAATATGGCTGGCGTGTGTACTTTCCTTGCAGGATTTTTCTGTCTCGTCATATGGATCTTTGCTAAATCCTACGGCGTTCTCATCTTCTTTGCTCTTATCGTTGGAACTGTATCGGGCACATTTTGGGCTACTATCGCTCCAGTAGGCGCAGAAGTAGTGGGTTTGAAAGTTCTTCCCTCGGCTCTGTCTATAACTTGGCTAGTTCTCGTGATACCTTGCACATTTTCAGAACCAATTGGATTAAAGTTGAGAGCTTCATCCGGGGATATATATCTACACGCACAGGTTTACGCAGGATGTATGTATATAGGAGCTGCGATGTGTATGTGGGGTGTCAGGGCTTGGAAAATTAAGGAATTGGATAATTTGAGGGAAGGTGATGGGGAGAAGGAAATAAGGGATGATGATGAAGCGAGAAGAGAGAGGGAAAGAGAATGTGAAGAGGAGAAGAAGGATGAGGAGGGTGCTGATGTGCCGGTGAGGAGACGGATGACGAGAACGGAGAGTGTGAAGAGGGCTACGAAGGGGTTGTGGGTTTTACGGAGAGTGTAGAGAGAGAATATGATACCATGTTATAGGTAATGATTTACAGGATAGAAAAGACATATACTATTTTTAACCTTATCTGAGATCTTTGGTTCTCTATGTTTGTAGGCGATATTCTAATAGAAGTTTGGAATCAAGCGATCCTAGGCAATAATAACACAAATAGTCATTGTCGACACATTAAAGTGATTGTGTTTTGCTTAAAGGGCCAGAGTTATATAAGTTATGACTTGCTGGTCTGTTGTCTGTATTTTTATGATTGGATATTTACATTGTGTGGGATATTTGAAATAATTAGAATGATGTTGATGTTGATGTTGATTTGAGTTGGATTTTGGGATTTTGGGATTTTTAGGTTGGGAGTTGGATTGGGAGGTGTGTAGTTGGGAGGTTGGTAGAGGATTGATGGGATGATGGTTTGAGGATGATTTGAGGGTATAGATAGGAGTTTTAGGGCATTTTGAGATTTTGAGATATGAGAGAGATATTTTTTGGGGGGCGGGGGGGAATTCGGCTGGTTTTGAGGATGGGGATAGGGATAGGGATCAGGATGAGGATGGTTTGAGATATTAATTAATTGGTATTATCTGTTTTTGAATCGGTGTGAAGAAGAAGAAGATTCAATTGTTATATCTACCACTTTTTATATTCATTGACTTTCCAGATTCCAACTGATTATTGATCATTATTAGAATCTACAGATTAGACCTTTAATCGCCTTAATATTATCCAACACAAGATCCTCAGAAGTCCTCTCTTTTTATATTACATTTCACCTCAGTGGTTGGCAGTTCCATCTTTTTCAACCTTCTATCCATATGGCATAACCATCCAGTCATCGTGTTAGAATCTTACAACCTTTACATATCGATATTAATTTTAGCAAATTATTTATTGACTCCATCTTTCATTTGTTTAGGGATATCGCCACTTGATGATATTTTGCTCTTTCCATATTCATATTATATTTATTATCAAGTCACTGCTAGAATCCCCTCATAGACCTTACCTGTCAGAAGCTCGTCCTCCTCACTTTCTCCACATTCTCCAGAATCCCACGAGGAAAGATTCTATAAGCTTTCAACCCTTTTCATCCTCCCCCTCCTCTCGCTATTTCCCCCGACTACCGTCTACAGCAGTTCCTCGCTAAGCAAGCTAATGGATAGGAATAAAGCACCTGGTGCTGTTCACGTACTTCACTACAGTACCCCGCAGATTCATCCTCGAGCTCATATCTTCCTACATTCTCCATCGCATCTCCTCGTATAAACTACATTTCCTCAGACTCGGCGGTGCCTACTCTTCAGCTAGATGCTAATTATAAAGGCTAGGAC
This sequence comes from Sclerotinia subarctica, assembly GCA_025389085.1. NCBI lineage: Eukaryota > Fungi > Ascomycota > Leotiomycetes > Helotiales > Sclerotiniaceae > Sclerotinia > Sclerotinia subarctica. The sequence goes on along the minus strand of QRFI01000005.1, from coordinate 3,422,732 downwards.
TTGTCAAGTCTTCCGAATGTAAACCAGGTTCTTCACCATGAGTCTTCATATTGCAATTGATTGTTGGTGAAGAACTATGAGCAGAGATACTGTGTTTTATTATACGGAGATCCTCTCCCTTAGATTAGAGATAGAGATCGATATCTTGTATTCGAACATGATTGCTAGATCTAATTCTGAAGGAATTGGAAGGATCGGACTATCTTTGTACTTTGCAGTGCAGCATTCCGTTTTTTGCCTTTTCCTCACTATTTTGGTTCGTCCTGTCATTATTAAGTTAAGCTGCGCGGTATTTGGACGAGATTGGTGTTTACTATGTATACTACGTTGAGGAGGTTAGTATTGGTGCGCTTAAAGCTATTGCTACTGGTAAGGTTTAGATTTCGAAGGGCGCGGAGGAGCGTGAAGATAGAGAGAGGATAGCTGTGATTAATTGATACTCATATCCTCTGTGATGTCGATGTTGGAGGTAGAAACTTGAACGGGTTTAGCTGGAGAATTCGAAAGCTAAGTCAAAAGAAAGTCGTTCTGGTAAATTAGAGACTCCGATGCTCTTGTTCGTACCGACCGTGCTTTACCAGTTAGGTCTGTTAAGTATTCCACTTTTGAATTCGAGGTTCCATGGTGATAGGAGCTTGTCCTCTGATTTCCTGGCCTCCGATTACTATAAAGAGAGTTTATACTCAATCCCAAGATCGGTATGGAGGCTCTTTCACCCGTATCAGGAGTTTAGCCTGTTTTTTTTTACACAATACAACAACGTAGAAGTAAAACAACGGAAACAAAGTATTTCAATGTCCTGAAGCCATTTCATTCCTGAAGGCCATTTCTCAGTAACCATCTCTTTCATCACTTGAGGGCATTTCGAGAATTATTATAACCATCTCAATATATCTGAGACTACCTTAATATTGCCAACCCATCGATATCTCAATCTTCCAAAGCAACCTCCACATCCATAACCAGAAGCATGAGTATAATAACAATTGAAACTATCCAATCATCCAAAGCCATCTGAACACCCAAACCCCAATTCCCCAACCCCAAACCACATATCAAATAATCATCAAATCACAAATCCCAATCTCAGCCTTGAAGATTACCTACCTAACCTGCCCGCCCTGCGATGCGATGCGATGAGATACATTATCTCACCCTCAACCCAGTTGCAAAAAGATAAACAAATATAAACATAAACAAGACTGTATCTAGTCTATAAGACTTACAATTGTAAAAGAAAGGAGAAAAATACACTCAAGATGTATTAAGTATTATCTTATCAAAATATCTATTACTTATTATACATTAGACTATACCTACCTCTTAGATACATAGACGAATCATTTTACATTTTACATTTTACATTTTACATTTTACATTTTACATTTTACATTTTACATTTTACATTTTACATTTTACATTTTACATTTCACATTTCACATTTCACATTTCATATTGATTCATCTTTTAATCGATCACTGCATGCTCTGGATACGTAAAGATCCAGTCCAGATTCAGAGCCTTTCTTCAGCTCACCATGCATGCAGTCAGTACTCGAACTCCATAGTTTCTGCAAAGTTGCAGTGACACGTCAACTAACTTGCCTCCCTACCTACATACATACTGTACTAGGTATTCAAGGATGTTTTGCTACTCGGACATTTTTGTTTTTCGCTTTCGTGATTGGATTCTTCAGCTGTGTCGGTACTCCCGAATTGGATTTCTTCGATCATTGTTCGATGGAGGTGCATGCATTGAATGAAATAAATGAATGAATGGATGGATGGATGGATGGACGAATGCCATTTTTGTGGATGGGTGGTGGGAGGAGGATGTGTATGCAGTGGTTGGAAAAGAAAAGAAAAGAAATAAAATAAAATGGAGAAGGGTTACAGTGATGGTAAGCTGTAACTGATTGATTCATGAAAGACCCTTTATTCTGCACCCTTTTGTACCTAGGTGATGTAACTTCATCGTTGATTGATTAATTGTTCAATAGGATTAACCCTTAGTCCTTAATTGATACCATCATTGTCATCAGACTCGGTGAATGAACAAAATGGAAAGGCGTCTTGGAGCAATGTAGCAATATTATATACGACTTAACTTCTTGAGCGAGGATCTTCAATGCCCATGAACATGCTTCTTACATACAAGGTACAGTTGGCATCATGAGTGGATGATAATACTCTCCATCTTCCGACATGATTTTCAATATTGTCGACCCCTTCCTTTATTAAAGGATTTCGAAAAGTTCAAAACTCATCCAATCACCACAAGAACCAAACGTGTCAAGATAAACATGTGATCAATCCAATCCAATCAATCCAACCCAGTCGCCCAACACTTCCCAACAACAAGAAAAAAAAAAAATTAACCTAAAAAACTGGTGTTGTCAATTCAAAACTTAAAACATAAAAACTTAAACATATTGAAATCGCGGGGGACAACTTTAAAAATCCATCATCTCGGGAGCTTTTTTATCTATCGTACGTGCGTGCGTGCGTATGTGTGCGCATGAAATGAAAAGTTGATGTTGATAAGGGAAAAAAAGCCGTCATCGTTTGATGCTTTTTCTTGGCGTAAGATGGGGGAAGTGTGGGTGAGAATTTAGAGTAGAGAAAAGCTTGAGTTTGCACTGTGCAGGTGGGTTGAGCTGGGTTGAGCTGGGTCGGGTTGAAAGTATTAAAATTAAACTCGCTTGGTTTATTATTGTGGTCATCATACTCTGAGCACAGGATGGAAATTAGAGGACAGCACTCCGTTCCGACACCCAATTTATTTCCTCGGTTGGGTTTGTTGTGGTATCGCATCGATCGTATTGTGTCATGTTCTATTGTGTCGTATTCAATCCGAGGTATCCGTATAGTTTCAGTATCATAAGCAACCTCGGGACGGAACAATCATGTTTGTGTTACAATAAAGTTTTTGATATACTCCGTATGCTTTTCAACCCTTCCAAGTTCCAACCCTTCAACCCTCAACCCTTCATTCCAAACAAAGGGATGAAAATGTGAATGTGATTGTGGCGCTCTCAGGATATGAGAATAGTGGTGTGCAAACGAGGCTGGGTTTTGATATGTCGCTTTCATCCAAAAGCATGCGCCTCCTTTATTGCTGCAGTACAACATAACACTTAACTATGACTCATGCTAAACATATTCCAAATTATCTATACCAGTATATGAATTATGTGTCGATTAAGGGACAATTAATATCTCAGCCTTCTCAGTACAGAGTAAATAATGCACATTCTTATCCATATAATATCACTTTCTCATATCGTTGCGAGGCTCATTGATAAAGACCTAGGTAATTTGAAGTAACAAACCAGTACCAAGGAGGCTAGATTGACTAGATGAAGTAATGAGATAATAAAAATGAAAATGGAAATGAAAATGGAAGTGAAAATAACAATTCCAAGATAAAGAAAGAGAACAAAAGGCCAGATCCAGATTATGATCATCTTTCTTTATTTGGGAACTATGGAGCGATAATCGGATGGGGAGGTTCCAATTTATTGATAAAGGTCATAGAGTCAAAGAGTCAAAGAGTCAAAGAGAGCCCAAAAATGCTAAAAGTGCCAAGGGTGAATATTCACTATTTGCAAATCAGTCGTAGCGCTACCGAAATGATGGAATGATGGAATGAGGAATAAAAATTTCTCATTGGTTGGTGGGTGGCGCTTAACCGATTTGTTGCCTCTTCCAAGGTTTTAGTAAATTCGGCTTCCGTAGTGGTCAGCTACTTCTTGTACTTGTCATCAATTCTCACCTTTCTTCCTTCTATTCTTTTCTCCTCCTTTCGCCTCCTCATTAGTTTGTGCTCATCTCATGATAACGGTGCCAGCTACAGTTGCTTCGACAATTTCGACCAGAGAAATACGATACGATAAAATCAACAGAAGGATCTTTCTGGACCGTGAGTCATCGGATGGAACGCATGAAGGCACGAGAGAAACGAAAAACACAATGAGAAAACGGGATCGGTGGGATATGGATTGAAAGGAAGCAGTTTGCAGTTCTGTTATAAGGACGCGTCACTGCAGCATTATTGATTCGACTCCTTTTTTAATTATCATTATTATTATTTTTACCAGGTAAAAGATTTGGGGTGCGAGTTGGTTTCAACCGATTTCAAGTAGGGTAGATCGTTGTAAGCTGAATTTTAATTGGTCGATAACGTCGCACTTTCTCGCGCCGGACTCAAAATAAAGGATTTTAATTATGGGTCACGTACGGTTTTCCATAGACACCACAGTAGTACGTTTTATATATAAGAACCACCGCGCTTTCAAAGTAAGAATCCTGAACCCCTCTGGCCGCCTTTAGATTTTGGTTGTACGTAATCTATTTTATTTTATTTTACGATTTCAACCACAACCACAATCCATCCAACCCACTTCAACACTAGAATACACTTCCATATTCTAATCATACCCCTCCTCCAAACCCACGAAAATACATTGCGCTTGACTGTGCGAAGTATCATACATTCCTTTAATAAAGAATCTCGTCCTTTGCGACTTCGATTTATCGTCGTGATTCACGTCGCGACATATCTTACCCGTTGGTCTTGTCGCATAACAGCCTTGCCACAAGAGGTTCAACAGGAGCTTCTTCTAAACAAGAGCTTCTTCCCCTTCACATCCTGATAATAATCCATCAGTGAGTGATTGTTACGACTTCGACTTTCGATCAACATCAAGATCTTCAAGTCAGTCAAAGACATCATCGTCGTCGAGCAGAAACTGTAGGGGAGACATTGACTTGTTTATCTCCCACAAACGGTACGGCTTTTATTTACCTCGGCGGTTATAAAAAAACTCTTCTAGCCACATCTTCCCATCCCCAATCCCCTTTACTCTTCTACCTCATCGACGGTTACCTTCGAGTTACGCTTTTCAAATAAAGAACGCTGTCTCGATCGTCTGTCGTATCTATTCACTCTCGGTCCTTCCGATCCTTGAATAGACCATCCACTCTTATCGCGTACGATTGCGATCTAACATCTACATACAAATAGATCTGCTCTCGATCCACAACCAATCCTTCTAATAAATAACACCACCGTCACCATGGATTCTATTCAGACACATCCATCCAGTGCCGTCGAGGCTAAACAGTTCGTCGCTATTGGCTCTCTTTCCTTTCCTGGCGGCGCTGTCGACGTGACACCACCCTCTACTAACGAGGCTGTGGCTGGCAAGCAGCAGCCAATGCCTGCCGCTCCCACTACAACCTCACCACCTGCCACTCCTGCCACCACTCCCGCTGCCACTCAAGGTGTCAGTGGAATCGTTCCCACGCTACAGTATGTATAACCCTTGTGCCTCTGTGTTTTCCATGTGGCTTATCTTGCATGTAAAGAAACATCGTTGCCACAGTCAACTTAGACTGCCGTCTTGATTTGAAGACCATCGCACTACATGCAAGAAACGCGGAGTACAATCCAAAGGTGACTACTGATTCTAGGCTTGCTATGTAACTTTCGTTTTGCTAACCTACCCAGCGTTTCGCTGCGGTTATCATGCGTATTCGCGATCCCAAGACTACGGCTCTGATCTTTGCATCGGGAAAGATGGTTGTTACTGGTGCAAAGTCCGAAGACGATTCGAAATTGGCATCCCGAAAATATGCTCGTATCATTCAGAAGCTTGGGTTCAACGCAAAGTTTACCGATTTCAAGATCCAGAACATCGTCGGCTCTTGCGACATCAAGTTCCCCATTCGCTTGGAAGGACTTGCTTCGCGCCATATGAATTTCAGCTCTTACGAGCCTGAATTGTTCCCTGGTCTCATTTACAGAATGATGAAGCCTAAGATTGTTCTTTTGATCTTCGTCAGTGGTAAGATCGTCTTGACTGGAGCTAAAGTCCGTGAGGAAATTTATCAAGCTTTCGAGATGATCTACCCTGTGCTTCAAGGTAATTATATACATTTCACACATTGTATGACAACTGCTAACATCGACTCAAGATTTCAAAAAGGTCTGATTCAGTTCAGGTGTACCACCATTCTCATACTTTGTACAACATTATTTTACGATCTTACGAATATTCACATGCATGGTAGGCGTATCAAAGGGCGGGGGGAAAAGAGTCAGAGAAGGGACTCATACATTTGTGCTTTTCAGCATGTTTACGCGTTACTAGTCCTCATAGACTGCGAAACATTCTATCATTTTCGACGGATGGCATTGGTGCGCAGGTCCTACGATGCCGTCATTAATTGCTTCTTCCCTTTCCGATAGAGCAAGTATTCAAAATGACCTTAGTTGGTACATTTTACAATAAATAATAAATGACAATATTAGTCTACATACATTGTGCAATGTCCATGTGAAGCCTTTTTGTTATATGATCTAAATGAGGCCAAGCAAGAGAGGGGTCCTTTTCTTGAGTGAGAGGCCATTGTCTCTGTAGAAAGTGCTTCTACGTTCGTGCGTGTGACAGAAGTGATTTTGTTCATCAAAGTTTACTTCAACGCCTTCATCTTATAAACCATCACATCCATGACATTCTTTCTAGCATCTATATATATATACGCAGTCTTCATGTAACTCTCTCGGTCTAATCATTCCTCCGTCTAGCCCACTCTATGCTAAAAGTGATACACACCATATAGCATCTCGACTCCAACAACTGTTCAAACGAAGACAACGTATATCTCCAGAGAATTGCACATGCAAATCCATCTACTTACCTACCTACCTACCTACTTTTCTCAAAGCTTCTCCCCTCTAGGCCCCGCCCGACTCCCATCATCCGTCATACCATCCCAGTCGTCCCTCGTAACCTTCCACGCCCACTTCCTCTTCCAAACCTCATCTTTCCCCTCCATCACATCTACAATTTTCTCTCCTAGCACAGGAAGAAATTTAAATCCATGTCCGCTACCGCCCGTTGCTAAAAATATACCCTTGAGACCGAGGCCGCCGCTAGATTGAGGTTTGTCGCAGTAGGTGATGAGGAATTCGCCCGAGGGTGTGTCGGTGTACCAGCAGATTCGCGTGTGTGAGAAGGGGCGGGGTGGGAGATCGGGGAGTAAGGTGTGTAAGGCGGTTGCGGCTGAGGCTTGGAAGGAAACAGGGACGCTGTTGGTGGGGCTGTCGTAGCTTGTGAGAGGGAGGGACACGCTGATGGTTTCACCGGAGGAGGAGGAGGGGTGGGGGTGGGGAATCGTGGTTGGGTTTGAGTATCCGTGGGCATGGCGTGCGATTTTTAAAATGTTGTTTCGTGGAGGGAGAATAAAGTAGCCGGAGCTCATGTTAAGGAGGACGGGAATGTTTTTGTATTTTTCTTGTTCTTCGTCCGTGATGTCGATATAAAGCAAGCATTGTCCGCTAGAGTGCACTTGAGAACGGAGATCAAGAAATTTGGCACTCCAGGCTCCGGCTGCGAGAATTGTAAGGTCGGCGAAGTATTGGGTGCCAGATGCGGTGTTGGCTCCGAGAATAGTGCTTTGATCGGGGGAGAAGATGAGGGATGTGACTTCAGAGACGATGAATTTGACGCGGTCATCAGCCATCTTTTCAACCTCTTTTCTTAGCCAGACCAAGGAAGCTTCAGCATCAGCCCATCCTGATCGTCGGTTTATGTATCCCCATTCTCCACTTCCTGGTCCTGCTTTAAAAAGTTCCTGTATAGTCTCTGCGGAGGGCAATTCTAGGACTCCGTCTGTATCTCCAGCTTGTTTCATCAATTTTTGGACATTTGAAAAACTTGCTCGTACATATCCTTGTCTGCTATTCTCATATGAGGTGTCGCAGGTTAAACATAAACCGCTTTCGGAGTATCGGCCCTGTCCGCCAAGTTCACCATCGCCAGTTTGACGCCATTGTTTCTGAGCTGAATCTGCAAGTTCGGCATAGAGGGGGTCGGAGTAGTCGGCGCGAATGATGCGCGAGGAGTCTACGGAGGAGGCATCCGGGGCGGGAAAAGGGGATCGGTCGAGGAGGGTTATGGTTGTGTTTTTGTAGGCGGGCCGTTTTAAAAGAGTGAGGGCGGTGCTGAGGGAAAACACACCTGTGCCGATTATGAGAATCGAGGAAGGAGGGGTATAAGCAGTCATTATCAAGAGTGGGGCAGGAGGAGCTCTATAGAGGGTATACTTGGAGGACGTGGGATGAGGGCAGGATGATAAGAAACGAGTTACTCAAGCTCTGAAGAGTATATCAGGATATATGAGAAAGTTGAGGAGTAGACGACGAGAAGGAAAGGAAAACGAAATGTCTACAATTGCTTCCATAGTGAACCATTTATAGTGGGGGCATGATGATTGATACCGGAACCTAGAAGGAATTTTGGCAACTATACCAAATCGTAAGAAATATGACAAAGAGGAACTGGAAAATAGCGCTACCAGCACCCATCTGATGTTTGAATATTGAATGAGATCCGTACTTTGGTTCTGCAAGAATAATCCATATTCAAAGCGAGAGAATGAGTCTATCTGAAGATTAGTGTAATTTCGTTGTATGTAGAATGTTCGTTTTTAGTTGCTCAAAATTATTGATGCAAGTGATGAAGCAGCTCAGACCAATAATTATCGGCAATTGAGACAAAGCTGACCTTTAGTAAGCCTGAGCGAAAGGCGCATATCAAGCTTTATCCGATTAAACGAAATCGCAGCCTCGTCGCAACAACTTCTCGCGCCTTTAAAATAAAATTATTTGGCAGATTCCCCATAATCCACTTTCCCGAGGATTCGTCAGCACAGTCGCATATGGAATTGGAAGTTGGTGTCGCAAAATGAGTTCCAAGAAGATCATTGAGTTTCCGGATGTTTCGAATAAGCTACAAGCTCCTACCAAGAAATCATTATTTGAGAGGCAGAAAGCAGATGCGGAAGCTAAGAGATTGAGGGAGGAGGCAGAAACGAAAGCTGTATATGAGGATTTTGTGAAGAGTTTTGATGATGAAGATGATGAGCCTGCAGCTGGAGTTGGTGGAATGGGTGGCATAGGTGGCATGGGAGGAAATAGATATTTTGGAAGAGGAGGCATGGGTAGTGGAATGGGAAGAGGAGCGTTTGGTGAAAGTAGAGGTGGGTTTGCGCCACGAGGAGGGTTAGGGATGGGTAGCGGACCGGGGAGCTTAGGGCCCCTGCCGGGAAACATGAGCAGCAATACCTTGCCAAAGAAAAGAACCTTTGAAGGTTTCGCACAAAACTCACGCAGAGACGACAGAAGTTCACTTACGTTTGAGGATTATAGTCATGATGGGCCAGCAGCCAAAACTCTCAAGACGTTCGATCATGATGAGGATAATGTGGGAACCAGCAGAGATGAAGAGAGAGCTGTGGCCAAACCCACCTTACGATTGGCCTCTTTACCTCCAGGAACTTCGCCCGCTGCCATCAAAGCTTTACTCCCTACCAACTTGACTGTCGACGCCGTCAGAATTATACCACCTTCTGGACCGACTTCAATTACGGAAAGGAAATCCATGTCAGCGATTGTCACATTGGCCAAAGATACCCCCGCGAACGACATTGACACGGCTGTCAATTCTTTACAAAATAAGTACTTGGGCTTTGGATATTATTTGAATTTGCATAGACATTTGTCATCGGCAGCTATTTCGAGTTCTACACAAGTTACAAGTATAGGTAGTGCAACGACCTCACAACCTTTCGGCGCGAAACCAGTCAACCCACCAGCAGCTCGCGGAGGTCCGCCGCCTCACAGAGGGGGATTTGCACCTCCTACCTCTTATAACAATATACCACAACTAAGCCGTTCCACCCTTTTTGTTCCCGTTCAGCCACCACAGGATATTAAAGAATTGAAACTTATTCATAAAACAATCGAATCGCTTCTCACACATGGACCCGAGTTCGAAGCACTCCTAATGTCACGCCCTTCCGTTCAGCGAGAAGAGAAATGGGCATGGTTATGGAATTCGAGGAGTACAGGTGGGGTTTGGTATCGATGGCGATTGTGGGAAGTATTGACAGGCTCACAGTCTAAAAGAGGGCAAGGAAAGTACCTTCCATTGTTTGAAGGCTCTTCGGCATGGAAACAACCAGATCAACCTTTAGCATACGAATATACTACACGTCTCGAAGAGTTTGTTTCGGAATCTGAATACAACTCCTCTGATGAAGACGACTCCGGCGACGAAGGAGCTAGACGTCCTCCTGTTGACCCCAATACATTGAATGAAGACGGAAAAGCATATCTAAACCCCCTGGAAAAGGCTAAACTCACACATCTCCTAGCCCGTTTGCCTACTAGCATCGGCAAACTAAGAAAAGGAGATGTAGCGAGAGTCACCGCATTTGCAATCTCACATGCAGGACGAGGAGCCGACGAAGTCGTTTCAGCAATCGTGTCTAATGTCGAAAGACCCTTCGCTTACACGTCTGCAAACCCGGATCGCAAAAAAGAAAAGGAGAGAGATAACAGCGGTGATGATAACGAAGATAATAACGAGGAAGAAGACACTAGTTCTGCATCGCTAATAGGTCTATATATTGTATCTGATATTCTGTCAAGTAGTTCTACGAGTGGTGTTAGACATGCATGGCGCTATCGACAATTATTTGAACAGGAATTGCGGAAGAAAAAGACGTTTGAGGGGCTGGGTAGGATGGAGCGGAAGATGAAATGGGGCAGATTGCGAGCCGAGAAGTGGAAAAGAAGTGTGGGCAATGTGCTGGGTCTGTGGGAGGGCTGGTGTGTTTTTCCCCAGGAAAGCCAAGATGAATTTGGAAGAGTATTCAGAGAACCACCTTTATCGGCCGAGGAACTGAAGGAGCAAGAGCAAAAAGCTCAAGAGGAGAGAAATAAAGAAAAGAGTAAATGGAAGGCTGTGGAGGTGGCTCCAAAGGAGAAAAGTCAAGAGGAACACAATGATGAGGATGGAGATTTGGATGGTGAACCGATGGTAGAAGATGATGAGGATGTAGATGGTGTGCCCATGGAAGATGAAGATGTAGATGGAGAACCAATGGCGGATAGTGATGATGGTGATTTGGATGGAGAGCCCATGCAAGTACAAGAAGACGAGGAAGATTCTTATGAACCCCCTTCAGCTTCGGAAACGGCACCGGCACTGGCGACGAAAGCTGAAGAGTCTGCGCCGCAGAGGAGAGCAAGGCCAAGAGCTGTAGATATGTTTGCTGATTCGGATGATGAGGATTAAGTGGCTGAGGTCATCCAGACTGTGCAGACGCGTGGGATATTCGAAAATAATTCTACACAAATATTATGATACCAAATTTTGTGTTCATTCTTTCCCTCCTTCCATTGTACTTCTGAGCCCTGCTCGCCTCCTCAGTTATTGTATCAGAGAACCCCCATCTCTAATACTTCCTCACTACCGCTCTCCTCTATTCACCCAACTTTTCTCAACCTTTCCTGATACATATAATACTAGATCACTTATACTTAACGAAAGGCTATTTTATATCAAAAATCAGTTATTCTAAAAAGTGTTTATAATTATAATTATAATAATAATAATAATAAAATATTTTAAGTTTTGAAATATTAATATTTCAATCTAAAATAATAAATAAAAATTTATAATTTTTATTTTAATTCAAATAGAAAATTAATTAAATAAATTTAAAAAAAAATTTATATAGAAAAAATATATAAAAAAAATTAAGAAAAATTAATTCTTTAATTTAAAATAATTATTAATCAATAAATTATTAAAATGAATAACGATGATTCTGCTTCAGGAAACTATAGCTTCTTAGGCTGCTGTAACGCCGCCCATCATACGACCGCTAGCGGCTCACCCCTGCACGCTTTTGGACAAATCTTACGCTGTTTCCCCATCTATCTTGAACTTCTTCCAACTCTTAATTTTCTTTCCTCACTTTCTATTCAAGATATTGTTTATCCTAATTATATTGTAGTTGGACCTCTTCCCTTTTTGATTGCCTGTTTGTGGAGGATTATCATACAAGGATTTAATTTATTTTCTTGATTATTTAATAAAAGGTAAGAGGAGTATATAAATTGAATGATTTCTAGCTAAGCAGTTGAGCCGCAAATATATAACTTCAAAGAAGGAATAGGGTTAGACATTTAGCACTCGGAATGAAGAATGCTTTGAAATCAAAATATTGAAAGCAAATAAGCAAAGTTGTTGAAGCAAACATACAAACAAGCAAACAATATATCTTCAAGGTGAAGGAGTTGAGATGTTCTGTTCCTCCACATGCATATGCAGCCAAGTCCAAGATCACCATTAAGACTAACACGGCTAAAGCACGAAATGGAATATGAAGTGATAATGAAATATGAAAATCCTCAGGGGGTCAACAACCTTATAAACTAAAGCTAAAGAAGGAAGAAGTGAGTCAAGAGAGAAGGAAGAAAACTCTAGACTGTATGCGCAAGAAAACGGTCACATGCTGTGCCTAGCGCCTAGCGCTGGTGACGAATCGTCACAAGAAAGAATAATTCTAATCCAAGATAACCTGCTCCCAAACCACATCATCTCGTTCTGCCATCTCGCCATGCATGATCCCGTGAACGTATGCCTCACCCACCAGAATCTTCCTATTATTCTTAGTGCTGGGTCGAAGAATGAAGGGGATATCGGCTCCGCCGAGAATGACTATCTGATCACCCAATGCAATTCTCTCGTCTGCTATCCCAAGGTGGCCCGAATCCGAGCGAAAAAGCTTTCTGTTCCTCGTCATCTCGAGGAGACGTTGTTGGAAATATGTTCTCACCTTTTCACCGGCTATCTCTGGCTGTTGGATGCCACGTGGATCCTCAGTTGCGAAGTGTGTCCCCATGCTGCAAATGACATCTATGTAACGCATGTAGCGATCGATATCGCCCGTGATACCGTAAATAGTCCCTTCCATGGTGTTGACAATATCAATTATGACCGCACTCTTAAATTCATCACCACAATTGGCCGATGCTGGGTGAGCGTTTTGATAAGAATCTACAACTAGGGTGCGCCACAGCACCTCCAGGGGAGACTGGCCCCCGGCAATTTGCTGGTAATTTTTTGGGAGCTGAGCTGCGCAAAGAATGGCGCCGCTATAGTCTACTGGGTCATTGTTCAAGCCCTCCACCACATCACACACGATACCGACATGGACGGCTTCAACACACAAGAAAGGTAGGTATAATAGTGGAAATGGAAGTGGACGCCATTTCTTGGACCCAGAAGCCGACCAGTTTAAGGAATGCGTCTGGGAGTCAGCAAATCGGTGTAGATCATTGATCCCCGATGCAACACTAAGATCTGGTACCCATGACGGTAAGTCATGAAAATTTGAAGCGGATCTAGCTTGTGATAAGTGGTTCAGATCCTGATCTGTTAATAGTGCAAACCAAGTAGCCTCGATATAGATCTGTCGTACCGATAAGCTGTAGTCAGGGATAATTTTGCGGCGTTGCTTGTGTGTGTGAGCATATTTGTAGCAATCTCGATGTGCTAGCTGTATATAGGCGTAAACTTTGTCGGCAGGGTCTTGGCATCTCGTCATACGACTCAGTGCCCAAAGTTCCGACATAGAAGGCACTAAGTGCGTCGTTTCTCGTGCTCGCATAATAGAAAGTACGACAGTTCCTATAGCCAATGACCAGTCGTCGAGTCCGGGGTCAGCATATATGTACGCATCTAGGGGTTCACGCTGGGCTTTTTCAAGCACAAATTCGGACCCATCTTCATTGACCGAGCGGCATACACGCCATGGCACAGTGAAATCCATCTCTAATTCTGCAAGTGTTGAAACCCAGTCTAGGATTCCGAGCGTGGCCATCAGCGAAACTGCTATGGTCAGAACCCTCCACCCACAACTGAGACTGCCGTTGAAAATGTAAATGTTTGGTGCCAGGCAGGCCTCCTGCACGATCCAGGATCGCCTGAACCAATGTCGATTCAAGAATGCAAAAACACAAATCCATTCCCACGAAGTGCCCTTAGGAAGCCCTAGAGCTTCACATGCGGTCCCCGCGTCGTGGAATTTTCGAAATTCTTGTGTTGTCTCCGCATTTGTTTTCCCTTCAGAAAATTTATTCGACGTCCGCCAGAGCAAGTCAATCGTTTCAAGTGCTGTCAGAGTGAATGCATCTTCGTCGCCGAGCCAGACCCAAGCGTTCTGTGAAGCCGCGTATATATCTCCCATCATCGACACCTGGGAGCTCTTTTCATTGTTATCCATCTGATTGATGCATATCGCGTCGATCCAGAAGTGGGACGGCGGGTGGCGGCTTTTTTTTTCTTCTGATAACATATTCAGACCAAGGCCCAGTTCAAAGACTAAAAGAGCTTGTTGCCATCTGTACAAAAATCTGTATAGATTTTCGCCGATAAGGAGAATCTTGCCGTTACATCTTATAGGAATGTTGTCATACACGGGCGTTGTGGCTTCCTCCCTAGATCGAAAGATCCCGCATGGTTTTCCCCATGTATAGGATAATGCCGAATAAGATGGATGATCCTCCAAGTCTACTGTTTCAAGCGAAATTTCAATTCCCGAGCCAAATTTAATGGACCTAGACACCATACGCACAAGTCGAATAGAAGTCGGCGTTGGAAGAGCTGTATGTGCATACTTCTCTTTGGAAGGGTGTTGAGTGGGACCCAAGGCCGACTCAGGAATATCGAGGGACTGAAAGCTCCTAATAGTCGGGAGACCCTTCATATGATTTTGCACCTCAATCAATTCATTAAAGAGTTTCTCGTGCAAAGTAGCGGCATGGCGTCCGGTGTCATTATTAGGATCTGGCTCTAGGACCCAGCGCAAGACGGCCGGATCATGGGCTTCCTCTATCCAGGAACTACTACCAAGCGCCCTTGTCACAGCCTCCTTGAATGATCTTGCTGCATTATCGAACTCTTGCCGTCTCCTATCGATAATATCTGCTGAAGCCGCATTCTTGATGTAATCTTTGGCGAAGTTGTTGGCATCTTCAACCAATTGATTGGCTTTTTGTAATAGAAACATAAGAACCTTTATATCTTTATCTTCTGGCACACAACCACCGGACATATCAGAAAGTTTTATAACCGCTTCTTTATATGTTTCGATGATTCCAGCTAAAGGCTCCTCGATTTTTAGAATCCACATAAGCTCGAGAGTCGCCATCTTCGCCGATTTTGAGTGCAATTCGAAACTCTGTAAATCAGAAGAATTACAATTGAGGGGTTGAAAAGGCCCTGAGATTAAGATAAAATTGCTGAAAATTTAAAGGTCATTCTAAGCCAGGGAGGACTGATAATAAATTGATATCTACCTAGTATCTATCTATCTAGGGTGGTGAGGTAATCTTTCAGATTGGATCGTTTCAACGTTGCATCGGTACTACGTGTCAATCACCCAAAATCTATAGGTAAATAGGTACATCTTGCCACTTATACTGACGTGTCTCTCGCAAGACAGAATTTGCAGTTGCGACAACTGTTGAAAGGGAAAGAGGTTAGAGAACAGAGGGCATGAAGAGCATAAGTTTTATAAATACTGAAAACAACAGTGGTTATATATATATACACTTTGCCTAATATAGTAGTCGCTAAATTCGGAAGGAAAGCATTACAACTAATAAGTTCGAGGTATTTCGGGCGCTACATTCGGTGGGCTTTGCAATATTATATTCTTATTCAACTCTTTTCCAATCTACCATTTCCCTGTAGAATTGAATGAATAAATCCGAAATATATAATCAAGATAAGAAATTTGATAATTTGCACGGCTACGCTTAGGTATACATAAGGGACCATTCTTTGGCAATTGCTTATGGGAATATTGGGAAAGGAAAGCTCATGATTTGAGAGAACGGGCGAAGGGGCGGGCGGGGCTTACGAGTAATAGAGGAAGAGGTGTTTATAAAATGTGGAAGGGTGTGTTGAGTTACATACCTAGTACCTACTTACTGGTTGTGGAATAATTCAAATGTGATATTTTAGGAGTTGGAGACTAGAGATTTGGAGAGTAAGTAGATGTCAGTATTATTATGGCATGAATGTGAATGATATATCAGTACTAAATAATTTGCACCTAACCAAACCATTTTTCCCTTGCCTGTTGCTTGCGCCATGCCCCAATATCAACACCAATAACCGTTTGTACCTTCCATCCAACTATTGCAAAATTAATGTATGTACAGCGAGTGATTGAGTACAGCTACCTCATTACCAAGATTTATCATGAACAAAGGAGCTCCTACCATTTCGACCCACACTACTAGCTCTCCTCTCCCTCTTTCCACTATGGCCATCATTGGCTACACTCCCTCTTCTCCTTAACCCACCTGCCTTTCTCCTTCTTACAATTTGATATCCTCTATCCAATTCCGTTTCCACAGCACACCTGACCTTCAGTGCTCCAACAGCTGGCCACACACTTTTCTCCCCCCTCAAGATCCAATAATCTAGACTCTCCTTAGTAGGTGTCTCGAGAAGACGAATAAAATCACCTGCGGATAGAACTGGGACTAGTGTTACAGATGCGGCAGGGATATGTTCATCCACCAGAAACCTGCGAATGGACAGAGGGAGAAGTTGCAAGGAATCGAGTTGTTCTAGTCGATGCCGAATTTCCATAGTTATGAGATGTAGTAAACCTCCTGTTAAAGAGGTGCGTCCACCGCGAGTATAAAGGCGAGAAGGACCGTGCATATCAGATTGAAGAAAGGGGACGAGGTAGGGGCGCGCTTGAGAGACTATGAAGTGGTTTACGTTGAAGAGTTCGGCAATGCGGGAGAGTGGTGAGTCCCGATCAGTATAGGATGCGTGGGTCCAGGGGCGGAATGTAGCGTCCGCGGCAGCGGACCAGGGAATTATTGTACCTGTTAGGGGATCTTTGCATTTTAGGGTAACGGAGGATCCGTAAAGAGAAGGCGTTGAGGCGTTAGATGCAAGGGCTGCAGACCATATCAGCTGTTTCGGTTAGTAGGGTATTTGGCAGCGAAAGGGTGTACGTACAACGTTAGGTGCTGTGAGATAGTTAAGTAGATTTGGTACTCCTCCCTTTCCACTTGTGGCTACCGTGATATTCAACACTCTCTTGGTCTTATTATACGCTTCTTCAAATGTCAAATCACCCACATTTGCCCGCACACATTCCTCCAGTACCTTCACATCCAAAAAATACCCTTCCCTGTAAAATCTTCTAACTCGCCTCGTCAAAGTATCCCACCATCCACTCGAACCCTGAAGCCCTCTTTCCTTCCCCGCAAAAGCCGACAGATCAATACTCTCCCCATTCAAAAACTTTGGCAACTCATCTTCCGTATGGATTCCCACCAAAGCGGCGATGAGCGCTCCGGTCGCTGTACCCGTCACAATTCGAGGCAATAACCCCCTATTAAACAACGCTTTCACAACTCCCAAATGACATAGTCCAAAAATTGCTCCTCCCTGTAGTACCAATGTGCTTCTCCCAAAAGCCTGCCGAGTGTCATGCAACAGGTCCAACTTCGCCTGACTACTAAAGCCTTTCACACTCCCATCATTCCCATCAGCGCCAGGTGTCGTAGGTAATTGAGTGACATCCGCTACAGCTTGTGCAACTTGTGTAATATAATCTTCGATCAAGAGTTTCGTACCCGCAAATGCGCGATTGAAAAGTCGGGGAGCGCATATATTTCCAAGATTACGTACGAGACCAGACCTCAGCAGATTAACCAGTTGTAGAATGTCTCCTTCTTCGCGGGCTATGATGATTGATTGCAGACGCTCGTGTATCAGTCGATAATCATAGTGCTTCGATGTAGGGTTCTGGCGCCTGCCGGTGGTTGTTCAATTAGCTGTTGTTCACCGCATGGACAGGAGTTATGGGGGTGAACAGACCATAAATCATTTCCCAATAAAACATCTAATTGAAAAGCAGCTTCTTCCCATTCCTCGTAGGTCTGGGCATCTCGTAAAAGATCCGACCAAAGCCGTACTGGCTTCTTCCGAGTCATCCATTGTATGAACCTCTATTTATACAATTAGCTTAATCCCGTCAACAATGCTTACAGACAAGCTATCGCATTCCTTACTCTTTGCCAGAAGTACAAAACCTCCAAGAGCATGCCCCATATTCCTGATACTATACCAGCCATTTTAAGAGTATTTAGAAGTGTTTAGATCTGGACTACATGATTGTTTAAAAGTCTTTGATGAAATGTAAGGTTGGGTAGTTTATTTATTTACGAAAGGAGAGTACTAAGAATGAGGATTAGCATGTGACGATACTTTCCCCAGATTGTCCGGGATGAAGCTTTGGCCATTTTTCTTTATGCAGCACATGCATATGCATACCTGGGTAGGTAGGTAGATACGCATACATAGCACACGGGTAAGATTACATATCACAGGCTTCATTTATATGAAGAAATTTAAGTTAATATGTCTCATCTACTAATCTTTCAAAGCACAATGGGTTGTTACACATAATTTGGTAATTTGGAAATCGATTGAGGGTATGCATGCATGCTAATGCCACTTATTTGTGCAGTAGAAGCTCAACTGTTGTACAATCTGCCATAAAACGCCGGGTATGTTAAGTAAACACAAGAAATGCTTTTTGAAATGCCTGGTATATGCATGCAATATCTATGATCCCTATGAGACATTTCAATTCGAGATCATTCATCGTCATCATCCTCAATGATGTTACGTTTTCTCCTATTTCCACCAACTTCCGCATGTGGAGCTTGAACAACTTCATCATCGTCCAGATCAGCTTCGGCATCGGCGTCAGCATCGCTCTCTTCGGCGGGCTTCGACGTCTTTTGCTTCTTATGTCTAGGGGCCTCGTCACTCTCATCGAGTATTTCTTCGTCATCATCGTCCCCTCCACCTTCCTCAAGTTCCTCATCACTAGATGCCAAAAAGTCATCCTCTTTATCATACTCATCCTCACGGTTTCTTCCACGAGGAAGGTCATCGTCCGAATCATACTCTGGTCTACGACGAGGACGCTTGGCTCCCGCAGGTTTGCGTGGTCCACGGCGTCCAGAACGACCATCCAAATCATCAAGGGTAAGACCTGCACCAATACCTGGACGACGTCCAGTTGATTGACTGGCTCTTTCAAGTTGAGCTTCCCGACGACGTTGGGCACGCATACGTTCCTTTTCTGCTGTCTCTGCTCGCTTCTTTTGGAGTTCGGGATCTTCGTTTTTGACGATCATATTCAGACGTTTCTTTTCGCCTCCTTCTAGACCAGTTGCTGCAGCAAAATTTTTCTTCAACCTATTCAGAGCATCATCCTCAATATCTTTGTTTGGTCTGACTGTGTACTCATTGGTCATGTGTCCGACAACAACAAGAATCTGTGATGTGACTGAAGGTGAGGCCATATAATAATGCGAGTCCAATACTTCGTTATACTTGTTATCCTTGGCCGGCGCAAGAGGTTTGCTTTGTAACTCATAATGCTGATCCCCAATTGCTACAGTAGTACTTCCATCGCTCCATGTGTAGATATTCGTATTGCTTTCGAGTTTGCCAGAATCTGTCTTGCGATAGCGAATCATTGATTCAGCTACACTCCTCGCGGAGAAATTTCCGGATTGAGTAGTGACATGATGATCGGATATGGGGATTTCGAAAGTTTCAGGATTATATTCTCGCGGCTCAATACTAAAGAATTTGGGTAGGCGCAACGTATGAAACTGCATAAGTGTTAGCTCTGCGCACAAGAGATGAACAAGGCGCATTTACTTCTCCATCTGAAGGCCTGGGGACCGGATGTCTAAAGATATCAGCCTCAAGAATGCGCGCATTTCGAGTATCTTCGGCTGGTAATTCTTCTTCATCTTCCTTATTTGGCGCTCTATCATCGCGTCCCTCATCGTCTCCGGAATCCAATTCCGCGTCGCTCAACAATCGAGGTGGTGCAGTCTCTGGTTCCTCGTCGGGAACATCTCCAAAGAGATCATCATCCTCCTCAACATCGGAGATATTGTTCATAACTTCGTCTTCTGAATTGGACGCCATGTTGTGCGATGTATGTGTTTATGGGTTATGAAATAAAACAAGGGTAGAGGGTAGATCGCGAGCCCCAGTCCTGATTCCCAAGTTTCGCGTAAAGCTCCAGCGATATAGTATGTAGATGCAAATTGAACTCTGGTACACCAGTAGATACCCTTGACAGTGACTTATTGCAATGTCGTAAGGAAATCAGATCGAACTGTTTCAAACAAAGTAAGATGACCCTGTAATCTCCAATGAACTTCGTAATTTGTCTTCAACACAGTACTTCTTTCGAGCTGTAGCATAGAATTCATAGAATTGGTGAGGACATAGACAATACCAAAGATCTGATCAAAAAGTGGAGGACACAAAACACACCGCCTTCTCGGGCTGTTAGCCAATGATTGATGAAGTTTTAGATAGGTAGACTTGGACGGAAGAACAGTAAGGAAGAACCCGACGCTAATGGAGTTACAAGACTTCCCTAAGCTTTTCTCCTATTCCTACTTGATATCAAATACAAACCACCATCTTTCGACCACTTCAACTCAACAATCTTTTCTTTTGATCAGGAATCTGACCTACTGGGTCCTCCTCGGATAATTTGAAATTCAAGAAATTGCCCGATTTTGAAAGCTTCAGCAATATGTCAAACTTGTTTTCAGGAATGTACGTGGTCGGATTTCTTATGTGTTATTTGGTGCCCTTTGATATTTGAAGCCTCTGTGGTATTACTTGATAATTCACCACTTTAAATTATCTGGGTGGTAAAACCTGGGAGGGGAAAAGTGTTCGATTATGGAGGAAATTTTTTCGAGGTGTAGTGATATGAGAAGTCGGCTCATTGTCACCGCCCGATATCTCTATCTCGGCTCAATCGACGTATCGGCAAGCAGAGTTGCTTGAAGCTCTATGACCAGATGAGAAGCATTGGGAGCAATCTTATCGTTTTGTGTCAAACCTCTTCGGCCGCCAAGGTGATTCTTTATCAGCGAAGTGGTCTGGATTTCCCCGCCAAAAAACTCTATATTGGGATCTAGCTCTGTACTTCGCTTCCCCAAGGTATATTTGCTTTTTACACTTATTACTGACTCACTGATCCGTCAATGTCTGCTGTTTGGCGTTACACAAACCCCATCGCCGTGTTTCTGGCTGCTCTGATGCGAGGCTTTCTATACCTTTTGTTTCTAGTCAACCTGACGATGAAACCTGCTGACTGTTTTGTTTTTATAGAAGTGGTCGCTTTCGCGGCAGTGGTAAGAATTCTGGCGCGAAGAGTCCGGGTGGACTTAACGGAGTTTCGCCAACCTCTCCTACAGGCAATTCCCCCGTCAATTCTTCGTCACCCGCGAGCATGGCACCCCGCATCTCGCCACTACCCAACTCGCCTTCGCTCTCACAAACCATGTCTATGGATGACCAGCACCTCCCCCCTGCAGGCAGTGATCCTCTCGCCGCTTACAACCTCCCTCGCCCCAAGCCGCTCTGGCTTAACAATGCTTATGCCAAGCACATTGTTAAGGGCAATTTTATGACATTGTCTGCCCGCCCAAAGACAGTTGAGCCTGGAGAGTGGATTGCTCATCAAGGTAAGCCAAAACAAACATTTTGACAGTCTTGTGCTAAAATTTGTAGTGGTTGAACATTATCGTATCTTGTGGAACTTTGTCCGGGTAATTCACGAAAAGGAAGAAGATGGTAACACCATTTGCAACCCCCAGACTTGCCCCCGCATGTCTGCTGGCGCGTAAGTCAACGGTTTCCGAGCCTTCATCGATGCAATATCTGACAAGCTATGCTAGCAATCACTCCTTTACTTGGTTAAACTCCCGTAGAGAGCCTGTTGAGGTACCAGCCCATGAGTACATCTCCCTCATGCAGCGCTGGATTTCTGGCAAGATCGATAATACCGCCATTTTCCCCACTGATCCCGCCGGCATTTCCTACTGTCACAACAGTGGCGGTCCCGAGATCGCTGGCTCAACTTATGCTTCTGGGGGAGTCAACACCCCTGGCTCAAACACACCCATTCCTGCCGGCCCAACCACACTCACAACGTCCCTCTCCCAGCTTGCCGGAGCTGGTGATTGGATTGGAAAGAGTAGCGGATTTCCACAAGAGTTTGTTGATGTATGCCAAACAATCTTTAGGCAAATGTTCCGAGTCTATGCTCATCTGTATTGGGGACACTTTATCGAGCCTTTTTACCATCTTAATCTCGACAAGCACATGAATAGTTGCTTCAGTCACTTCGTTTTAACCGCAACCGAGATTGACATGTTGAAGCCGCATGAATTGGAGCCTATGCAACCATTGATTGACCTCTGGGCTGCTAATGGCACATTCCCACCTGAGTCTAAAGCTTATGCTTGTGCAAATCTCAAGGCTGGAGAGAGACTCCTTCAAGCTGCTGGTTGATTAGATTTGCGCAGGTCATTGCAAGAATATAGGCGTTTAGGAAAGCGGTTTGATAGAATGGTTTATGATGTGCATGGTTGCATATGAAAGCATTTTACTTTGCGAGATATCTCAAAGATTGACGGCACGGTTCTGCGTGGTTATGTTTGGGACTGGCGTTTCTGTTTCTATGAAGAGAATAGTGCCGGGGTTTGCAAATTCAATACTCATACGTAAATGCAATTGAGCAATATAAAAAATTTGATAAATGCTATTTGAAGACTTCCATCATTCATGATTTTCCCCGCGACTTCAGCTATAAAACATGGACAAATACTCTGCAGGACTCTTTCGTCTGCAAAGACATAAAATTCTTCCTTCAGCTCAAGCACTCCCACATAGTTAAGAAAAACAAATAAACCGTGGTATGGAGGTTTCCTGTGAGCTTCTGAACTTGACAAAATCTAGAGACAGCTTCATAGATATAAACTGATGTGGGAAAGTACTTTCCAATGAGCAAGCAAAGTGATTGGGTTAACCTTTTTTATGTTGATGAGACAAAGAAGGAGCGGACCGTGTAATTTTCCGGCTCCAGCGACGTAACCCCAGTATCACAAATGATGCGCCTGTAGCAAATGCGATAAATCATTGCAACTCAAATACAAGTTTCAATCAATATCACAACTTTAGAGACGATGTCAACATCTACTGGGACAGGCTGGGCACAGCTTCGCCAACAAGCTAGATCATTAGAAACACAAGTAAATCACAACATACCTCCAAAAGCTATATTCCTCGAAACTAACGACTCCGCGCAGACGGAAACACTCTTCCATACCTACTCACAATTCGCAGCCGTTTCCAACATTCCTCCCAAACCCTCAGAAGATGAACGATCCACCGAAATGAAGCTACAGGAAATCCTAGAAAAGGTACATACTTTCTTCTCACCCCAAGCTCAAGCAATCTAAACTTACACATGTGCGTACTAGAGAGAAACCCTAATATCGCAACTCTCTCGTCTCCTCGACAGCGACTCTTCTCTCACAGCCTCCGCAACCCGTCAGAACAATCTTACCCGTCACCGCGAAATCCTCCTTGACCACCGTCGCGAACTCTCGCGCATTCGTTCCTCCATCTCCGAAGCTCGTAATCGCGCAAACCTGCTCTCGAATGTGCGTTCGGATATCGATGCTTATCATAGTAACAATCCTGAAGCTGCAGAAGCGGATTATATGTTAGGAGAAAGGAGTCGTATTGAGAACAGTCATAATATGACGGATAGTGTGCTGAGCCAGGCGTACGCGGTTAATGAGAGTTTTGGGCTGCAGAGGGAAACCCTGGCGAGTATTAATCGGAGGATTACTGGGGCAGCAAGCCAGGTGCCGGGGCTGAATAATTTGATTGGGAGGATAAGTGCGAAGAAAAGAAGAGATGGGATTATCATGGGAACTTTTATTGCGTTTTGCTTTTTGATGTTTCTGTATTTCATGTAAAGATAGGATAGCAAGGTGCATTTCACGGTAATGCGAGAACGAGCATGGCGTTTGGAGTGGATTGGTCTTTGATATGACCATTTTTTGTACAGTTTAATAGTGACTTATGGGTATATTCAGGAATATCATGCTCGGCGGTCAGCTTTTGCTGCACCTTTTTTACTTCCCTTCTTTGCAGTAGTAGCGTCCCAATATTGCTGTGCACTCTCCTCGAGTCTCTTCTGCTCAAGTGTTGTCTTAGCATCCTCCAAGAGTCGGGAAACACTCTTGACCAAAACGTCCTTCTCATATTCCTCGGCAGGGCCACTTCCCACCCATCTAATCTTACATTCTCTATCTAGAATGTATGTGTACCCGACCTTACTATTCAATAGCCCTATAGCTTCTTTCATCTCATCCGTAAAGCCCTTCTGGACTACAAAATACCTCTTCCACATCCGCTCCGGTAGCTTTCTCCTTAAACTCGGCCGAAACAACTTGATAAGCATAGCTTTCAGGTAATTCTCCTCAACGTTGATATGTACCATTTGTGCTAATCTTTCATTTTTTCTCACTGCCTCATGTAAACCCGGATTGCTCTTCTCGGACGCAAAAGTAGCCGCCTGATTCTCTGCCCATGCACCACTGTATACGGACACAACCGACACCTTGCCCTGCAGTATGGGTGTGGTATTTTCATATAGAGTTGAGTCTGGCTCCAAGGTCCGACCGGTCAAGTTTGGGAAATAGAGCGCGCGATCGGCTTTAAAGATTCGAGGTGGTGCTAGGAAGGATTTCCCCTTGTGATATTTCATATTGCTCCATTCTCTGTAATATGGCTTGGACATTGCCGCCGTCCTGTTTACTTGATATTAGTGGCCTGCACAAACCGTTCTAGGCAAATAAACCTCACAATTGCTTGCGCTTTTCGAGATGTTTGTCCCAATTGACGAAATCATCTCTTTTTTGTTTCAGTGTCCTAGTATCTATCCCACTATTATCTCCTGCTCTTGGTGGATTTGGAAGTCCAATCGCTCGATCTAAAGGTTTGGGCGTGAAACCTTCAACTTTCTTGCCCGAAGCTCTTGGAGCTTCATCTAGTACTGACGGGGTTTCTGGCGCCGTTGATGGCGTCTCTTTCTTTTCGTCCCATCGTCGATACGTAGTGGTGAATGAACGCCATTGACATAGCAGACATGCCGAAGCATCTAGTTGCTTTCTTGCGGATCGTATTGGTAACCGTGTAAGGATCATCTTCGTTTATGGTGAGTGAGGCCCTGTGAAAAGCTCCGGCTAACAATTTGATATGCCCAGAAATTTAATTCTGTTCCCCAGATTTTTCAAAGAATCCCTGTGCTTGTTGTGCTCGGATATTTCTTGAGCTTCTTATCTTATGCCGTTGATATCCTCGATCCCCGGATTTTGCACTTTCACCCCCCAATAAGTGTCATGAAAGTACTTTTGTATTCTAAAGAAAATGTTCAACAATCTTTTTTTAAAAACTGTATGAGACTTAGAACTAAAGTCGTACAAAATGCGTTACCAATTCTATTCTAGAGTGTTGAGCAGACAATGGAACGTCTATCAGAGTCTCAATCTTCCCAAAAGATCCCCAACCACACACAAATTCTTTCACGCATCTGCGAAGCGATTAGCCATTAAACCATTCATGTTGGCAGATATTGGAGAAGGTTAGAATCATGACATGATCAGATATATTCTTCGTACTAATTCATATTTCAGGGATCAAAGAATGTGAAATCATACAGTGGTTCGTGGAGCCAGAAGCCCGTGTAGAGGAATGGGACAAATTGTGTGAAGTACAAAGTGACAAAGCTTCGGTCGAGATTACCAGTCGATTTTCCGGTGTCATAAAGAAACTGCATTATGAAGCTGGGGATATGGCACAGGTGGGAAAACCTCTTTTGGATATTGATATACAAGGCGGGGCCGAGCAAGAGGATTCGGGTGTCGTTGAGGGGTCAAGTCCTGGCAAGGATTCTAAGGCCCAATCTCTAGACAAGTCACCCACGGAATACAAAGTAGATGTCCCAGGTGCTTCGCAACCAGCTGCTGGAACTCAGTCTTTCACTCCAGCCCCTAAAGGAAAGCATGCAGCATTGGCGACACCAGCAGTACGGCATCTTACAAAGGAGTTGGATGTAAATATATTAGATGTGACAGGTACGGGAAAAGATGGCCGTGTACTCAAGGAGGATGTGCATCAATTTGCGAGACAGAGAGACAGTGCTCCATCAGCAACCCCAGAGCTCCTCGTGGAAGCGAACGGCGAGCCCCAGAAGGAGTATACTACTTCACTAACGCCTGTTCAACAGCAAATGTTCAAGGTCATGACGAAGTCACTGGCCATACCTCAATTTCTCTATACTGATGAAATTGACTTCACGAAACTCTTTCAGGTACGAGATCGTATCAATAAACAATTGGCAAGCTCTCCCATCAACGGGGTCGCCAAGCTATCCTACCTACCATTCATCGTCAAAGCTGTCTCTTTAACTCTCAATCATTACCCCATTCTAAATGCTCGGGTCGACATTGATCCCGCCACTCAAAAGCCCATATTGACAATGCGTCCTCAACACAATATCGGTATCGCAATGGACACCCCAGCAGGCCTCCTCGTCCCTGTCCTAAAACACGCCCAATCCACGTCCAGCCTCCTCTCCATAACTCAATCTCTCACTTCCCTCCAGTCACTTGCCACAACCTCCACACTCACTTCCTCCCATCTCTCCGGTGGCACCATAACCATCTCTAATATCGGCAACATCGGCGGCACTTACCTTTCCCCCGTCATCGTCGAGTCTCAGCTCGCCATCCTCGGCATCGGCAAACTGCGCACTATACCTGCGTTTGACGCCCACGGGAATGTTGTCCGAAAACAAGTCATCAATTTCAGCTGGAGCGCCGATCACCGAGTGATTGACGGTGCAACCATGGCCCGCGCCGCCGAAATGGTCAGAGGATATATTGAAGATCCAGAAACCATGCTCTTGCATATGAAATGATGCACTACTGCACATCTAACCTACATGACATCATGCCCTGGTCTCGTTTTGCATACATGTATGCCTAGTAAAAGCGGCTGCAGAATCCAACACCACGAGATCGTTTTTTGCCCCAGACCACAAGATCTCATTTCACGCTGCATTCTGCATCACCTTGAGATATTTGATAGAAACACAACATACGCATTTCTGTGATACCATACCCCACGGGCATAAGGATACGCATTTCTCTCCCACTTCCAATTGGGTAAACGAAGTCACGAAGTCTGTTTTCACGTTGATGAATTAGGCAACCACATCAAATGTGACTAACTCATTATAAACATCTGCGTCGCATTCGGGGTCTAGAAAAGGGGGGGGCGCTCGGGTTCAGCTTTCGGGTTCAATTGAAATAGAAAATGGATAATAATGAATATTGATTTGCACCTGCACTTGCGAATGCGAACCCTCCCTATTTGACGTAGCATAAAGTAACAATACAAAACAAATATACATACATACACGTACATACACGTACATACACGTACATACATATGCATACATACATACGTAAATCAAGAACGAACCTATCACATCACTTCTTGGCAAATAACTACGGAGCACTAGTGTACCCAAATCTCTCCCTCTCTCTCCCTGGAAAACCCCTTCTAGTACCAATACCAATACCAATACCAATGCCAATATGCAGCCTTGTCTTGTCGCACACGACGCAAATGAGCTAGGTACCTACCTACCTACCTATAGTTGGGTTGTCTGAACCGAGCTGTGCTGGGCTGGGGCTGGGACTGGGGTGCATATACAAGAAGAGAAAAAAAAATGATTTTCCGGGGTTTTGGGGTTTTGGGGATTTTGCGTCGCTAATACCCCGCATTATTTTCCAATTTGTATTTGCATAAGGATATATGGTATGTAAGTAAATAAATGAATGAATGAATGAATGAATGGTAAATAATAGCAAATCAGTGTCAATTATGTGATTGATGGATGAAGGAATTATCCCCGATGTTGTGCATAGATATAGAATCGTTCTACCATTTTCGAGCTGGACAGGTTGGCGTCATACATTCATGAGTGAATGTATAAGAATAAAAATTGTGTCATTTCCAGATGGCTGCATGGAAGATTTTGAATGTGTGATATTCTTTATTAATCTAATTGCGTAGTTGCCCCCAGTCATGTATTTTCCTCATCTTCCTTCATCTTCCCATCTCGGGACTTGGCCATGACGTGAGCCCTACCCCTTTAGAAGAATCATGCGTATGAACAATGTAAGCAAAACCCATATGTAGCTACGGCTAATGAAAAAAACAGCGCCGAATCCTTTTTGCCAGCCCCCTCCGATAGCCGTCCGTATGCAAAAATGCAGATGTAAACACATCAACTGATAAATATCCCAGCAACTCCGTATTATGTAGCCGAGGAGACATCCCCGGCCGTTAATTAAAGATGAACGATGAAAGACATCTCATCCGCCAATTGGTAACCGAGCGCCGTAGATGAAAAGAAAATGAGCTCTCTATCTCTCCGCTGGGAGCATTCTCCATATTCCACTACCGGAAATGTCCAGAAATTGTAAATCCCTCGCCAGCTAATTTTGTATCGTTGATTGAATCTTCGCCAACGCATCTTGCTCGACTTCTTCTATCGATCCGCTGACGTCCACCTGAATTACATCTGTTTCATCTTTTGTAGGTGGTTCGAGAATACCAAATTGACTATGGACCATATTCGCTCCCATAAAATGACCCTTTCGAGCACCGACTCTCTCCAATAATGTTTCTTCACTAGCATGCAAGTATACGAAATGAACGAGAACATTGTGGTCGTAGTAGGAAGCTACACGGATGACATCGCGGTATTTGCGTTTTAAAGCCGAGCAGGTAAGGACAACGCCTTGAGAACCGCTGTTCAAACGATTGACAGATTCGTCGCGGAGTTTGGTGAGCCAGTCCCAGCGATCGGCATCGTTGAGGGGTGTGCCTTGAGCCATTTTATCAATGTTTGATTGTGGGTGGTACTGTTTCGAAATTTGGTTAGAAATGCATTACATATATAGTAGATTGCAGAATTGATGTATGAATACCTCGTCTCCTTCAATATATGGCAAGTTCATAGCATTGGCAATATATTGAGCCACTGTACTTTTGCCACATCCAGCAGGGCCGGTAATCAACCAAATGTGAGAATGGCCTGTCTTGGGTTGTCTTGATGAGCCGGTCAATGAATTCGAGGTAGACGACGAAGCGGATATGGGTAAATGGTCAGTCATGCTTGGAGTTGGTTGAGCCATATTCGAACGATTTTCGTAGGACAACATGATTGCTAGTTTTTGCTAGAGGTTCTTTGGTGAATAGCGTGGCGGGGGTTTCTTTGTAATTGGTATAAGAAAGGTCGGAAAATTCAAGGTCAATTTAGCTGCCGGACAAAAGGGAAGGAATTCAATGTCAATGTAAATTGTGATGTCATGTATGGATGTATAGCAACAGTAAACTGATATACGCTGAGAATATATAGATATTATATATGTATATATACTTTTTAGGAAGATTTGTTGATGAGCTTTAAGGTTCTTCTGATGGAACGAGGAAGGATGGGTGGTATATGACCAATGATGAAGTAATGTAGTTAAATTCAAACAATCAATGGAAGACTCACGATGTGGAAAGGGGAGTGAGGTATATAGCAAATAACAATGAGGATTCTGGAGTAAGAAGTAGGTAATAAATGACGGCAAGTGGCGGTGGGTCGTGTGCCTACATTTCCTTATTAAAAATAGCAAGGAGACCTTGAAATGGAGATTGGGTCAACTGGTTGGTATGTACCATGCATGCACGGAGTACGAGGGAGGGAGAGTAGTTTTGGGTGACGGAAGAAAAAGAGTACGGAGTACATACCAAGAGAAATTGAACTTGGCACGGTTGATGTGACCCACAGAAAGAAGTTTGGAAGGCTTAAAGAGAAGTCTCGAAGACCCTTGTGGCCCCATCTAGAAGATCTAGTCGCTTCTTCCATCACCGCTTCTCAGCTGCGCGCTGTGTTGCACGGATGAGAAAAAGATTTACGCAGTAGAGAAAAAATAAAAGAAATCAGAAAAACATCCCTGTTATCAAGGTTTCCCTGTAAGCCGGCACCGGGTCATGTACTTGAGATTCCAGAAACAGACGGATTCCAGACCAGAAAGAGGAGCAGAAGCACGAGCAGAAGCAGACGCAAAGAGAAAAATCTGCCACTTGAGACATATAATTCGGCCAGCCAGTGCCCTGGATTCATCCTAGGCTTCGACAATCCTGACAAACGAAGAAGGTTCAGAAGATTTTGATGGACTCCATTATTCATTATTGGGTTGACTGCTAGTTAGCAAATTCTCCTTGAAGACGGAAAAATGATGGAAAAGTGGAGAATGAAGGTCTGAATGGTTCAATTAGATGAAAAAAACGTGGAAACCATCTGGATCAAAGTACTGTGATGAAAGGAAAGTTCTGCACCGGCATGGTCATCTAGGTGGTATCGCTTGAAGTCTGATCCTCGATTAGGCGTAAGAGTGATACCGCAGAGATGCGAGATGATAGTCATGGCCATAGATGTCTCCGTACTGTAAGTTGTATACGTAGCAATACAGCAGATACATCCCTAGTGCTGAGCAAGTCTATTATTACTGTCTAGGGGAAATAAGACGATTCACGCGCCAGATGCAGTACACAACACAACACAACCTGGCGGACACAACTTTCAACGTTTTTCATCCCGTGTCTATGTGATTTTTGGGGGGTCTGGAAACGGACAAATTGTGATGGAGGTAGGGGTTCAACGATTGTCTGTATTCAATTTCGGTCATTTAATATAATACACAAGGACTTCATCCTTTGTGTTGTTGAAAATTTCTGGCTTCTGAAGCTCAATACAGAATGAACAGAAAGCAAGATTCGTGCGAGCTTTTTTTTTTCTCTTCTTTTTTTCTTTTCTCGTTGCTTTTCCTGTCACTTCATCCGTGCGACTTGGCTACAAGGTTATATCGTCCTTGCCCAATGTCAACTTGTCAACATCACTTCTTCTTACTGCATACTCGAGTACCATTTCTACTATAGTCTCACTAACACACGGAGTAAATGTAAGTTTGCCCAAATTCATGCCCATTCCTGCTCTTACTACATGGGTAGATAATGGCTCATACGTTTTTATTACCAAAAAGTTGTGGAGAATTAATTTTCTCTCTCCTTTTCATTCATCTCGATTCTCCATAATCCGCGTCTTCCCACCACCGTGGTTTAGAAATTAGAAGTCACGCTGATGATTTCCCTAGTCATTGTAGCGGGTCCCCGATCGGGACTCTCGCATCATGTATTGAAACCCATGCTGTGGCTTACATTAGGTTTTCATGGGGATCCTCTTCAAAAGACGTGGGGGTCACCGCGGCTATGGCATCCATCTGAGCGTCGCTACCTACCTAGGTCTTGAGAGAAGCCAGTTCGATCAAAAATTTTAAACAATGAATTCTCACCACGCTCAATTCGCTGAATCCACAAAATACTTCATGGTCACACCGCTGCTTATATGCACTTTTGGATCACAACAGCTGTCCTTGACTCGTCTGGAAACCATTAAGCATTAAGGTTATGGGTTATGTTGTCACTTGGATCCGGAAGATGCAATCGGTTATCCGGTCAAAGCAGTGTCACCACCGGGCTCAAGGATGGAATTCATTTTGATGCTCTGTCCGAGGATTTTTGATGATTCTATGACAAACGGTTAAGGAATTATCCTGCATGTTTCAAGTATGGGGGAGAGTCCATGTAACAAAGCATACCATGAGGGGTAAGAGGCAGAGACTTCAATTCATCGGCAACCTCTATTCCCAACTTCAACTAAGCCGAGTGCAAATCTGTGCTGATGCCCGAAATTTTCAAGTCAGATACAGCTATGATCAACATCGCCTAGCATTACGATGATGCTAATGACGTTGGGAATACCTTCATATTTTGTATTCGGGGATACATCTCGGCTCAAGGTACAGTAAACAAGGAATCAATTCTTGTAGGGGGGGTTATGTTGACATGATTGAAACACCCCACCTTCCTTGTAAGGTACTTGCTTCCCCCGCGCCTTTCTTAGTAATTCCTTAGCTCTGTCGGGGGATGCAGAATTCCCATTCTTGGAATATCAATGCTGTACCACGATTGAAGATGTAAATAGGTAATGTTACATGAATTTCGCTCTTACTTTGGTGGGATTGATTCTTGGGAGAGTCATTCTTCCAACAGTACAGTTGACATATATATATCCTTCTTGCGAATAGGAGAGAGGAATTTCTACAATCATCTTTTAACCCTCGGGACAACACGAGCAACGAGTTGTGCACACTCAACCAATCATAAAATAATGAGCCCCCCCCAAAGCAGGAACCATCAATTGTGCAGTGTAGCAAAATGTGGGGTAGTCACGGCCGTTAGTATCTCCGATAACGCAGTTCAGTATCAGTATCAGCATCAGTAACAAATGCAAAAAGAAAAGACCAAAAACAGAAGTCGCTCCTGCTTCTTTGATACCTCATGCTTTCCCGCTGTAACCTTATTTTGAGAGCTAATCCGAGCTCTCTTCCTTTTTCCAAACTATTGAAGAGCAGAGTTCCGATCAAAAGCGGACACGGTTACCATAAAATGGCTTCAATCATGCAAGAGGCAAACCGTTTGAGGAAGGTGATGGCGGAAGGGAAGGAACCGGCGATGGGTTGCTGGCAGATGATTCCCGGTGCTAATGTTTCGAGGACCCTGGCGAGGACGGGTGTCGATTGGGTGTTGGTGGATTGTGAGCATGGAAATATAGATGGTGAGTTTGCTCCATTTTGGAGTTTTTTTGATCTACCTTCTAAACTGAAGATACTCCCAATTGTACACGAAAGATGGTGCGTGGTATAAGTACCCTCAGCTGTCAGATCTCCTGCTATACCTCTTGCCTTCATGAAATCTTAGGCGGATGTAGTCATTGGGCTGAGGAAGATCTTCTATACCAAGTGGCATGAGTCACTATTGTAATGTTTTGGGTCAGACTATAGATGGTCAACGAGGGAGTCTAGATTCTTGATTCCATTTGAGATACTATATTCCTTTGAAACAATAACTTCATTCGAGAAATGAATCTGTGTTCAAATATTCAAGAATTCTCGAACATTGGGAAATTCAGAATCTAGACTTCACTTGGACCGTCCAGACGAATAACCGAAATGTGAGTTTTCAACATCTGGAGAAAAACAAAAATATCCAAAGTAAATTCGGCATTTTATAAAGTGCAAGCATTCCAAAATATCTAAAAATTCCAAAGGATTTGAATGTTCTAAATGATTACAATATTCGAATGTATCTTACTGTTGGACTGCTGTCTGGACTGTTGAACACTCTGCAACTCTGGACTAACAGAAATTCTGTCATTACCCACTACCCAATTATTGTTGAGATCTCATTTTTTATATACACTTCTCTGCTTGATCTTTAAGATCGAGAATCAATGGGATTTCAAATGACTTCTTGAATAATTTGTCGCAATTTATCTAATGCTCAACAGATGCTGCAATGCATGATGCAGTCCCGGCAATTGCTGCTTGTGGAGTGAGCCCAATAGTCAGAATTCCTGACAATCAAGGATGGATGGTCAAACGTAAGTCACCAAGCTGTACTCCCTTTTTTTGGAGATATTTATTGTTTAAACAGGAGCCTTGGATTGTGGGGCTCATGGTGTACTCGTACCTCTCCTATACACAGCTGAGGGAGCCGAACAGCTCGTGAAAAGTGCCAAGTTTCCGCCTCAAGGCCAGAGAGGTTTCGGATCACCATTTCCTCATGAACGTTTCGATCCCGAATTGAACTCTGATGCATATTTGAAGCAAGCCAACGATAGCATCCTAACCATGGTACAAATCGAAACCAAGGAAGCATTGGAGAATATCGATGCTATTGCTTCTGTCCCTGGTATCGATGTTCTTTTCATCGGACCTTTCGATCTCGGCAATAATATCGGCCATCCTGTTGTTGCAGGGCAAATGCATGAAAATCTCCATGCAGCAATCGCAAAGATCCTGAAAGCAGCAAACGTAGCTGGGAAGAAAGCTGGAATCTTTTGTACTAGTGGAGAGCAAGCGAAAGGATACGCCGATCAAGGGTTTCACATGATGAGTGTCGCAACAGATATGCATATCTTACCACAAGGTGTAATTGCTGCTGTCAATAAGGCAAAAGGTCAAGAAGATGGACCCAAGTTGACGGGTCCTTATGGTAGATAATTTGGTGGCCGGTGTACAGATACTCCTCTTGTTTTTAGCAGAGCATGACCGGTTCTCTTGATATTCTAGAATAGATCTTAGAGGTACAGTTTCAAGATAGATCAAACAGAGCTCTTCCCGTCCACTTCATCCATCTTTACCTTGACTTCTTCTTCAGTGAACCTATGCATCAATTTCCTCGCTTTAGACGCCAATTCAGACTGTTCTTCCCCAGCATCCTCTCTACTGACGTGAATCTAACGCAGAATGTCAGCAAAATCTTATCTTTCTGTGCATCAGCGTTCACTAACCACAGGGGTATCAAATTCGTATAAATCCTTCCAGTGCTTTTGACCATCTTCCATAACAGCAATCTCTTTATACACAAATGGTCTCGTCTCTCGAACTTTAAATAATGTATCTTTGGCGTTGGTGCACAGTGAACAGTTAGCTCGCGTGAAGAGCGTGATTCGACATGTTTGGAGTAATCGTATTGTTGGGTGCATAGTGATTTAGATTTTTAAGTACTTCTGATGTTTCCAAGGGCCCCTGACTATTGAGCCTCAAAGTAGTCGAATTGATAATGACCCGAGAAAATAACCGCTCCGGGGAAAGTATGATTTACTCTATACCCTGTTAGGATAATTCCCAGCGGGACAGAGCAAAAGGCGGTGAACAACATCCCCCACGGCAGAATCATTTAGAGCATTCTAGAAATTGGGGAAGGTGGAAAGCTGATTGAGACTTTTCCATCTGCGATACACAAGATTTTATACTCGGATTAGAATTCTAATTTTATAAAGCTTCTTCGTCCTTTACCAGAGCAGACTTGACCTTGATTTGATTGAAGAGGGAATTAGACAAGATGGCGCAAAAATGTGTACACCAATCTTGTGGAAAGGTTTATACTGATCCAGAAGAAGACTGTCTTTACCATCCTGGACCACCGGTTTTCCATGAGGGTCAAAAAGGTATGCTGATTTATACCGTTAATTCAAAGATCTCTCGATAATATGTTTGATACTAAAACATACCCCAAAATTAGGCTGGAAATGCTGCAAACCCCGCGTCCTAACCTTCGACGAATTCCTCGCCATTCCACCTTGCACAACTGGCAAACATAGCACTACAGATCATCCACCACAAGTAGAGAAGAAACCAGCTCCAGATGCATCTACAGAAGCATCTCCAGCTCCATCCCCTCCTGGGCCTTCCCGCGCTCCAATTGCTCCAGCTCCTCAATCCGCTGCTACTCCTCCTCCTCCTCCAGCAGAATCTGAAGACGATGATGCGTCGCTAGAGATCCCGGTAGGAAAAACTTGTAGGAGGAAAGCGTGTGGGAAGCAATATGAGGGGAAGGGTAGAGAGGGGGAGAAATGTGTCTTTCATCCCGGTGTGCCTATTTTTCATGAGGGTAGTAAGGGTTATACGTGTTGTAAGAGGAGAGTCTTGGAGTTTGATGAGTTTATGAAGATTGAGGGGTGTAAATCTAAAGATGCACATTTGTTTATTGGGAGTGGAGGGAAGGGGAAGTCGAAGGAGGGGGGTGAGGAGATTCTGGAGACGGTTAGGTGAGCGATTTTTGTTTATTTTTGAAATGACGTCTTGATGAAGTTTGGGAAATGGAACTAATGATAATAATAATAAATACAGATACGATTTCTACCAAACCGCAACCTCAGTAATCGCCTCATTTTTCCTCAAGAAAATCAACAAAGATAAAGCAGTGGTTTCCTTCTCCGCTTCTCAGGAACTTACACTCGATCTCCCCACTACAGACACAATTCCCAAACGCTATAAAACTATAGTTCCACTCTTCGGTGCAATCGATACAGAAGCCTCGTCCTTCAAAATCATGGGCACAAAATTGGAAATTACATTGGTAAAGGCAGATGGAGCCAGTTGGCCAGTATTGAGGAGTGATGAGCAGAGGACGGGAGAAATTATACAGGTTGGGAGGGCGGGAAGAGCGGTTTAGGATAGGGTTGGCGTGGAATGAGTGACATTGTGAAAACGTTGAACGTGGCATGATTAGATGGATGGTTCTATTATGCATCGTCTATGGATTATAAGAAAATAAAAGTTTATATACCTTCGGGATTCGTGCTAATATGTGTATGTGGTATGATATTGGTATATATATATAGAGGGGGGACGATATTGTGGAGTGAAAATTGACAAAGTAATAGTTTTAACGTTTAATATCATTGCATAAAATGCGGCTAGGGAGTTGAAGAAATAAGTATTCTGGTGTGTAATGCCATCTGACTCTTTGAGAAAACTAGCAAGTGGGAGTGGGAAGCGGATGCGGGATGGAATGATGGAAGTGAATGATGGAAGTGAATGATGGAAGTGAGTGATGGAAGTGAATGATGGCCCAGTTAGTAAGAGAAAGGAAGAGAAAACATGATAGTTCGGAGTGTAGTCCAATAATATACTCTTGAATATTCAATTCGTTTGAAGTAGGTATATACAGCTATATTATTGGGAATACAGAAAAGCGAAAATCAATGAATTTCAATTCGAATCTTGATTCTTCAATGTATACATAATAAATACTGCTTAAAAAATATAGACTGATCTTTGATCTAGTATATCCCGAATCCATCTTCCACAGGAAAATATCCAATATTTT
This sequence comes from Sclerotinia subarctica, assembly GCA_025389085.1. Taxonomy (NCBI): domain Eukaryota; kingdom Fungi; phylum Ascomycota; class Leotiomycetes; order Helotiales; family Sclerotiniaceae; genus Sclerotinia; species Sclerotinia subarctica. The sequence continues at coordinate 3,386,056 of QRFI01000005.1, read as the reverse complement.
TACATAGTAACTGCCATATTGAGCATTTTAGTAACAACAATGACAATGGTATAATTATAAACAAACGCCCGCCCCTTTGACATACACCCGCAGGATATATTCCCTCCCAAGCATTAACACCTCGAATTTTCCAATCTCATCCTTCACACGCATCATCCATCCATCCCTGACCCTAAACGGCCTCATCAGAACTAAACCCCCCAGATGCAGGATTCCTCGACGTAAGACTCCTACCAAGTGTAGAATCATCCGATTCGCTGCCCTGAGATCCGTCTCTCGAGGAAGGAGACGTAGATACAGCCTCCTCTTCGTCCTGAAACGTTATAATACGAGACGTTCTCCCCGCATCCGATGTCCCCTCAGCATGAGCTGCAGAAATATTGGATCCTACCACCACAGAACAACTATCACCATCCGCGGAAGCATCCGCGGAATCGGTGGGAAGGGCCCCGTATATATATATAGAGCGGCCATTCTCGGTCGTGGCGAAATGACGAGCACTAGGGTGGAGCGCGCGGGTCAATTTGTTGAAGGAGATTATGGGACGGTTGTCTATGGTGAAACCTAGGAGTTCGGCTCCGGGGATGGAGGGCGTGCTGGCTTTGGTCTCTGGGGAGGTTTCACTTTGGCTGTGTGGGTGTTAGTTTGTGGGTTGTGGTTTGTGAGTTGTTTGGGAGCAGTGTGTCCAATGGTTCGGATTAGTAGATTAGGTTTGAAAGCTTTCGATGTTTGAAAAGGTGTAAGTTTTTGAAGATTTTTTATTTATTTGAATTGTTTGAATGTTCCAAAAGATGTGGATATTCTGAAAGATGTGAATGCTTCAAATGGTTTCAATATTCGTAAGCCTGTAGTTGTTGGACTGCTTCTGGACTATTGGACACACTGTTTGGAAGAGATAGAAAGGACTTACCGCGATGAATCTATCAAACCATCCACAAAAGTCTCAAAGCTCTTTATTGTCGCCTCGCTTAGCCATGCCCTGAATAGATATTCGAATGCCACACCCAACCAAGCTATGATTAGTACAGGTGTTCCAATTGCCACACTATTACACAAAAACAGTCAGTTCAAACTCGACAAATCTAGGTAACATGAAATATTTCAGCAAGCTTAGATACTTGGGTATTCAAACAAGATGAGATACTCAACAGGATGCGACACTCGAAGCATTGGAGCGAACGAAGCATTCAATGGATGGAGCGCCCATGCGATATTAAGCGACCTCATAAGCATGAAGAAAAGACCAGCGGACAGAAATGCAATAGTACTAGTGATGAGAGGGACCTCCGAGTGAGGCACTGGAGAGAATATTGATGAAATGCTGAATAAGATGAAGTGCTCAAAAATAAAACACATTGAAAACTAAGAGGTATCAAATAAATCACAGTTACATACTTGACCGGAAGCGACTCCCTTCCCATACATGACCACAGTTGAGCCAACACAATACCAAAAATGGCAATTGTACTTCCCACCTGCAGCAATGTCCAGAATGACCAATAGAGGAAAGCCATGTCCAATTTATGACAGAAAATGAGAGAGGATGCCGCGAAGGCTTCGAAGACTGTACATAAAATCGCGACGGTGAAACATAAGGAGGAGATGTAGATGCACCGAATTTGGGTGCGGCGATGTTTCGCTTTACTTTTGGAGAGCAGATTTTGACAAATATCTCGGGAAATTGTAGGGTGAAGTTCTGCCGTTTTAATGTGCCTAAACGGTTTTGTTAATTGTCCGCTAGTGAGATCGCATAGCAGATGAAGGGAACTGGGGAGCGATAAACATACGTGGCTATATTGGCACTTTTGGTAAAGGTACTCGCAGCAATGGTCAACATGACCAGCACAACCAAGAATAGAACCCAGAAGATGCTCTTTACCTTGCTTGGACTTATACTATGCATGAAATGGCCATGCTGAAGACATTGCTCTAATTGCATTGGATCTGTTACATTGGACGCCATAGTGATATTTTAGACAAGTAAAATAATAATAATGATAATAATAAATAATTAGATTGGTTGTTGTTTAGAGTGAAAGTAATCGTTTCAGTTGGTTCGAAAATATTTATAAGAAAACGTCATGGTTTAAAGTGGAAGATATTTCAGAGTCTAAATTTCATAACTCAAATACTAAGCTTGAGTTCACCCTATTTGAAGCCGTCGCCTCGCTTGTGAACCTGGTGAACTTAGTTTACAACCAATTTTTATGAAGACACATCGCGTTGAAAAGTCTGCATTCAATTGGGTACATGTCAATTAGGTCCCACCTATATATCTATTGTCTTGACTTGCGTTTTGCGCTTGCAAAACAGTTCGGGTTAAACTAAACGTTTTGAATAGCAAAGGAAGGCATTCAACAGGTCTGCAAAGGCCGAGAAGCTCAATGGTAACTTCCAATATCATCATATCTTAGAGCGATTTCCGCGCTAGCGAAATTAGCAGGCCGTCAAGATCGACAGACATTTGAGGTAAAGGTCATTCATCCATATCTCCCTAAAAGCTTATCTACTCCATACCTTCCATAAGCTCCACCGCATCAAGCAACATTCCTTTATTGCCGATCCATAGTCTTAATCGATCCCAGTCTTTACCCTCTTCTTCCCCACGCCGCCATTTTTCATGAAAACCCCATGATCCGGCGACTTTATCTATCGCAGCCCGCTCTTCTTCACGAATCCAGCGCTCCCTTAATGGCATACCAGGGGCCCAAGTTACGCGATCCATTTGATCATTAGCTGTCGTCACAGCTACCACACCAATAGTAGTCGTAAACCCCATATATGCTAGGATTCCAGCGAATGCAATGTTTGTAGCCATGCCTGGTTCCATAGTGTTTTGGAACATTGCAAGCTGTGATGCAACGCCATATGCTGCAATAGGTGCCATGGCAAGTCCCGTGGCAGGTAATAATCCTTTCCGGATAAATTTGGCACGGCGAAATGCTTTTTGCGCATACGCCGTATCAATGATATCCATAGCTACATCCAGTTCCCTCGCATCAACCGCTGTCTGTAAAGCTTGATCTGCCACGGCAATTGGGATGGCATTGTTGACCTTGTTTGGATTTTGGATTTTGAATTGTATCGGCTTGGAACCCTCAACCGGTATCGGTTTGTTCGCATATAAATAAAATACTCCCGGGAACGTCTCTGGTTTTCCTAGACATGATTGTGCGCTGATGTATAATTCCAAAATCTCTGGCGATATGAAGACAGCCTCGTTAGAAACAATCGAAAATAGGGCTTGCGAGAGCTCATCCACTAGAAATTGGGTCTCGCGGTTTAGCTTTTGGACTCGTAACTCCTTCGAACCTCGGTCAGCCAAAGAAAGTAAAGACGCCGCAGCGGTTACATCCTTCTTTGCTTCTGATGATTTGGCGGGTTCTCCAGCAACATCTGCGGCAATTGAACGGCATGTATGGAGAACATTCAGAATAGCTTTTTCTGAAGGTACGGTTTCTGAAAATAATTTACTACAGGCCTGGACTCCATGCCTTAGTTCTTGTGCTAGTTCTGCTTCTGTAATATGCCGCCGCGATGATTGTGCATGCGCTGGATTCGAATCTGAGGGATTTCGTGAAGAATCGAAAGGGGAGGACTTTAGTGGTTTGCTTAATCGTTTTCTTGAAGTGGTGATAAATGTACGAGGAGGAATGGTGTTAATGGCTTTCGAAAGACGGCGTTGTTGTCTCAAGGAGGGCTTTTGGGAAGTTATGAAATCGCATATACGGCACACATCCGACCTAGGCTTGAAAAGGCGGTTGGACATTTTGTAAGGCAATATCAAGCTTTCTTGATCTTCAACTTGAGGTTTTTCGATGAGCTGTAGTCAAAGCCCGCCAAACCCGCATCCCATCGAAATATCGTAACCCTGTTCCCCGGCCCTGTAAAATTGATGTGGATGACTAATAAAGAAGGCTGAAGTTCATGCATGAGCCACAATTGTGACGACGAACATAATGCGTTGAATCCGAGATAACTTTCTGAGCATCTATTTAAGCTTCTTCTTTGAAGCATTGTAACATACAATTAATTCATTCTGTTTGAACACAGCTCTCGTGGCTTTCATGCTTGAATGGTACCTACTAGCAAATATTTTGATCAAAGAACCCATTCGAAAATACACTAAAAGTTGTTCCCCTTCAACCTAATCAACTTAGACAGCTCTTATTCATAAAACCATGCCTCCTCCACCACCTCCACCACCCCCTCCTCCACCAGGATTTGGAGGCCCTCCTCCTCCTCCGCCGCCTGGAGGAGCCCCAGGATCGATGCCATCAAGGCCACCTGCGAAAGTAGCTGCCAACAGAGTAAACACCCCCAGTTGGACAGTGTTAAAGTTATAGTTGCTAACCATGTTCTAGGGCGCACTTCTGTCAGATATCACAAAAGGAAGAGCACTCAAGAAAGCTGTAACCAACGACCGATCGGCACCAATAGTAGGCAAAGTATCGGGTGGTTCTGGGCAAATGCCGATAGGAGGTGCTCCACCAGTACCTGGAATGGCAAAACCACCTGGGGGCTTTGGCGCACCACCCGTACCTGGGGGTAATAGAGCTCGAAGTGACAGTGACCATGGGAATAGCGCGTCCACAGGAATGGAACAACCTCCACAGTTAGGAGGAATCTTCGCAGGTGGCATGCCCAAGTTAAAGAAACGAGGCGGAGGAGTAGACACTGGCGGTAAGCTTTATGCTCTATAAAGATTGGATAGATTCTAACTCTTAACAGCAAATCGAGATTCATCATTCACATCAGAACCGGAATTTTCTGCGCCTAAACCACCAGGTATGGCAGCTCCTAGACCTCCAATAAATGCAGCCCCTCCGTTACCATCAGCCCGGCCTCCTCCTCAGCCCAGTCCTTCGGCACCTGCATTCGCGCCATCGATTGCCAATTTGCGAAAAGCTGCTGGGCCCTCAATTTCTCGACCTGCTTCTTCAGCTTCCCTCAAGGGACCACCACCTCCTATTGGAAAGAAACCTCCTCCACCTCCTGGGACTCGAAAGCCATCAGCTTTATCAGCCCCTCCACCGCCATCATCATTCGCACTTCCACCCCCTCCCTCTTCAGCCCCTCCACCGCCTGCTGCACCACCGCCACCACCTTCTCCAGCTCCACGCCCTCCCAGTAACCCACCTCGAGCACATGCGCCCCCTCCTCCACCAACGTCTCCACCTTCGGCTAATGGAGGTAGCCAGAGTCTTGCTATGCAAGCAGCAATTCGTGCTGCCGGTCAAGCATCACCAATGGGTGCACCCCCTCCACCGCCGCCACCCCCATCTAATGGATCTCACTCTATATCGTCACACAGAGCACCATCTCCGCCTGCACCACCAGCGGCACCACCAGCGGCACCAATATCAAGAAGTCAAAGTCAACAACAAGGAAGAACTCACACAATGGATTCTAGCTCATATACTCTCTCATCAAACGGTACCTTACCGAAAACCGCTAGCTCTGATAGGAGAGTTATAATCAACGATTCTAGATGGAAATTCACTGACGAATCAGTATTCCCCAAACCTCGGGAATTTATTGGTGGACCCAAGAAATATCGGGCTGGCCGTGGGAGCAGTGTTCCGTTGGATCTGAGTGCTTTCCACTAAGGGTTTTACTTACAAAGAATACCTTTTGAATCCGTATTTATATGTTACCATAATGATTTAGGGCGTTATAGCGGGATATCGTTTAGAATCCGGTAAGGCGGCATCAAGCTATTTGAATTGGAGTTATACGTTAGGGCAATTGACGTCGTCGAAATTCCCTTCCAAGTCGTGAGATGAGACCGTTTGATCAGGGACATCAGATCGGTGCCCGGTGTTATTGAGGAGACGAATGAAGCTGGGATCAGAAACTACGGTATAAAAAATCATGTGTGACAACGAGCAAATCCTACAATGAAACATCAAAATAGATAGGAAAAATAACAAACTTTTGCAGACTTATACCTTGTGCTTTGTGTGAGTTTAATTTCAAATGGCATTATAGTAACTTCTATTGTGATTATAAGTGTTCAAAGTCAATTCAAAGAGCTTTGTGAATTTCATTATTCATTGAAACAATTGATGAATCGATTGTATTGCATTCCGCATATAGCAGCAGTGCTAAATGGGGTAACTCATTAGGTTTTTCGGGACCATTATCTGTCCTTTAGGTTATTCTACCGAAAATCTTAGAAAGATTCCAAACTTCAAAAGGCCCAATGCACCCCATCCCCCTTCTTCACAACTCCACCCTTTTGAATTCATACCAATTTACCCTCAGCGACTACAAGACACTTGGTGTTAATTGAAAGTAACTAAGTCCAGCTTCTTTAAATTCTCTTCTGCTTCTTGGTTCAGCTTCAGTAGAACTGCGACAATGTCGATACGCGGTACTGCAGGGTATAACTTGGGTGGCCAGAACTCATTTGGAGGAGGACCAAGTATGGGTGGTATGGACAAACCGAATGAACCCGGTGCTCTCGATGCGATAAGGGAGCAAACAAGCAAAATTGAGGATTTCTTGGATACTTTAAGTGATCCTGTTAAGCCGTATGTTCATGTCCCTCACAGGACCCCGCAGAGGACAGCTTGAGGGGTCTGTCTAATTCTGTGTTTTATTTACTCGTATTTACAATCTGCTAACTTCTCTTATTCTGCAGTTACTTGCCAGCTATCGGACGATTCCTCATTGTTGTTACATTCTTGGAGGATGCATTGAGAATAATTACACAATGGAGCGATCAACTATTATATCTGCATGATTACCGACACAGTATGCTACATATCTGTCCAAAACATGGCACAGCATGGTTAACAATCTTCTAGTCCCAAGCGGTCTCACACATCTTTTCCTAATCGTTAACGTACTCGCAATGATTTCATGCTCTACACTAGTTATCGCACGAAGATACTCGGATTATGCTGTTGGTGGATTGATTGGCGTTGTAGTGGTACAAGCTCTCGGATATGGTCTCATTTTCGATCTCAACTTCTTCCTCCGAAATCTTTCAGTCATGGGAGGTCTATTGATGGTTTTGTCCGATTCATGGGTCCGCAAATCAAAGGCATTTGCCGGTCTCCCAGAAATAGATGAAAAGGACCGCAAAATGTACTTCCAGCTTGCTGGTCGTGTCTTGTTGATCTTCCTCTTCGTCGGATTCGTCTTCAGTGGCACCTGGAGCCTTTGGAGAGTGATTGTGGCATTTTTCGGTCTCGTAGCCTGCGTTATGGTTGTCGTGGGCTTCAAGGCAAAGTTCAGTGCTATTATGCTTGTTCTTATCTTGAGTGTTTTCAACGTATTGGTGAACAACTTCTGGACTGTAAGTCGAACCCTATTGATCGCGAGAGGCAATTTACTGATTTACCGTAGCTTCACGAGCACCACCCCCACAAGGACTTCGCAAAGTATGATTTCTTCCAAATTCTATCCATTGTAGGAGGCCTCCTCCTCCTTGTCAACAGCGGACCAGGGAAATACTCAATCGATGAGAAGAAGAAGGTCTACTAAGCTATTGTGGTGAGTTTGAAACCAGATGAGAGTAGGGGGTGTCAAGGTTCAGGAAAAATTAAACAGGAAGCCGTGCATTTAAGGCGGAGTTCAATTTGATGAGGGAAACTTTCCTATTATTGTTATGTCTTTCTTCCTCTTAAGGAAGAATCAGGAGGCTTGGATGCTTGCTTTTAAGCATAGCTTAAATATCTTCCAAATGTAAATCTCGAAGCTGCAATTTATAAAGTATATGAATGTTTTACAAGCTAACCACTGTGTTCTCCCGTGCTTCACTAAAGTGAAAAGATTGTTTCGAGCTCAAATTGAAACACCTTTTGAGACTCGTAGAAAGACTAATTGAGTCTTGTATTTTGTCCAATCGATCGGCTAGAGCTCTGCTACTAAATCAGTATTTTCTTACCACACAAATGCAAGATGGCCTACCCACTTATTATTAAGGTCACAGCTGACCCCCGTAAGCCACCACCATGCAAGCTGATCTGTCAATTTTGTGAGCATTTTCTTCAATGATATAATTGACATTCTTCCATCTATGTTGTTTGTTGCTATGTTGATGAGTTCCGTGCATCTGGCCTGAGATTGGTATTAGCCTATTAGTTATGAAAAATCTACTTTGTTGACATTTTCCTGCATATACTTATATCACGATACACACCCTTCACATGTCCTCAAAATCTATCTCGCTCATCTCACATTACATACGCAACAAGCCGAGATCATGGCCGAAGTTCTCGGTACAGCTCTCTCGATCGTCGGGGCAGTTGGAGTCCTCGGTCAAATCTTCTCCGGTTGTATAACAGCGTACTCACTCTTCACGACCGCATCTAACCTCACACGAGACTCGGAGAAACTGATCTGTAAGATTAAGATCGAGGAGATGAGATTGTTGGTTTGGGGACGGGAATGGGGAGTGCTAGAGGGAAGGTTTGAGGAGGAATTGAAGAGGGAGGAGGGTATTGGGAATGAGAGAATGAGGGGATTGGCGATGGAGATTCTGAGTGAGTTGTATAGGACTATGACAGATTTTCAGAAGTTAAGGGAGAGGTATGGAGTTGTGGAGGAAAGATCGGGAAGAGATGAAATAGAGAGGAGGGATAATGGGGAGAGAGGGGTGGAAACAGAGAAAGGAGGGTTTGGGTTGGGAAAGCTGAGTTTGAGGAGCGAGTTGTCGAAGAGAGTCAAGTGGGTTATTGGCGACAAGGAGAAGTTCACAGTGCTTTTACAGGATCTGAAAGACTATAATGATGGTTTGGAACAACTGTTTCCACCGTCAAGACTCGCGACCCTGCATAGGACATGGACGAATGAGCTACTACAAGGTGCGCATCGCGATTTGGGCAAGCTGAAAATGTTGGAGACGGCGAGTAGTGGGGTATATCCAACATTGAATGTTTCGGCCAATCTCAAGCAATTAAGAATTAATCTAGATGAGAAGGAGACCAAGAATTTCAAGCCAACTTATACGCTTAAGATTCAACGCCACGCGTTGGTAGTGAAGAATGCGAACATGGCAAGAATTCATGGACGATATAAGAATCCCTCACTAGTAGAATCACAAGAAATCATAGTGGAATGGGTGGAGTATGATAGAGAAGACCTCGACGCTCGGTTAAATCACCTCCGTCGAATAGATGACCTCGCACGCATGATTCACAGCGCTTCAGATCGACACCCTGACCTTCATACGATAGATTGTCTCGGTTACACAGACGACAACACCTCTTCTCGCTACGGACTTATCTACCGTTCTCCCTCCTCTGCTTCCTCCTCCTCCACTCTCAATTTCCTCATCACTAGTAGCGACTTCCGCACCCCTGACCTACGCGATCGGTTTAAACTCGCCCATACACTTTCTGTGGCTCTCTGGTCTCTCCATTCACTAGACTGGCTGCATAAAAATCTCTGCAGTAGCAACATCCTCTTTTCCCCCAGCGCATACACGAAAAGTCCAGGAATCTCGAAAGAAAGGGACAATGTCCCAGATATAAGTACACCATACCTCCTCGGGTTCGATGCCTCTCGTCCAGATCATATGGGCGAAATGTCCATCGCATCCCGCAATCCCACTGCGGCGGATCTCCACCGCCATCCATCTTCTCTACATTCCCCTTCTTGTCCGCGCAAACAGTATTGTAAATCCTTTGATATATATTCTCTAGGATTGATATTACTAGAGATTGGCTTGTGGAAAACATTGCAGATGTACCATAAACCGCATTATTCGGCCGCAAGGTTCAGAGATAAGATTGTGGTGCAGAATTTGGTGCCGGGGCTGGGAAGTAAAGTTGGGAGAGGGTATAAGGAGGTGGTGGAGAGATGTTTGTCGGTTGGAGAAGATTTGAGTGGGGTGGAGGCGGGAGTGTTGATGGAGTTTGTGGTGGGGAGGTTGGAGGGTTTGAGAGTTTGAGGCAGGGTATTCAAAAGCCCGGATTGACAAACCAAGGACGAGCTTTCAAAATTTGAGAGGCAAACAGGGCCACGTTCTTCAGCAATGATTCAATTTTCTGAATAGATTCATTGTTTCAATATATTCAGTTGGACTACTGACCGGAGTGTTAGGGCATTCTGGTTTAAGGATGGAAAGGGCACGGAAAAGGATCAGAGCTGTACATGAATATGGTAAGTTTTCTGGATAAGTAGGTTAGATTGTGATGATGTATACGAATTTACGAATTTATGGATATTGAACCATTGCCTAGCCTCGTCTTGAATTGAACAATGAGACAATTTTTGTGATCAAGCAATGATGAAGAAGTTCCAGCAAACTATTCACAACATTGAGTTTGTCAGTAAAAGAGTATGAACCGAGAGATTATACATTTCAATTATCTGACCTTAATAATTTATACCTTCTAAATACAGGGTATTGAATTTTAAGCATTAAGTGAGGGGTTACATACATATATTCAATATTTTCTGTATATTAATCGCTTATATTTAGTAGACTGTCAAGCACCCTGTCCAAATACTTTAGTGAATAGAGCTAACATTAGTCTTGAGAGCCTATGGTTTGGTAAGTACCTGATTAGTAGCTAGTTTGGTGAGCGCTGTTTCCAGTTTATCTCTTCTGCCTCTCGTGGGTTCTGAATGCCCAGGTCTGATCTGAAGGTCTAATTGTACTCCTGGCCTCTAATGTTATGAGGATGTCAAAAGCAGTAATTATATAGCATTGGGCGAATAGACCCAAGTAAGTGTAAGTGGAAACAAGTGTGATGTGTAAAACCCGATGTCTCTACCATGATTGCTTTTCGGGATGAATTCTTTCCTATTCCTAGGAACTTGGATACGAAAATCGCACTCTTGCAAAGCATACTGACGTGGGAAGCGGGCCACTGTCTGCTGCGCATTCCAGTCGTTGTTGCTCATCTAATGTCTTTGAGAAACGTCCTAATTTCGTGAAGAGAGAACTGCAAATCAACCGGCAAAAATAAGCTGTTTGAGAAGCAAATCAAAGAACAAGCGACGATGTTTGGCTCAGGCTATTACTCGATTCTTCATCTTCCGAAATAGATTGTAGTCAGGAGCCAATTGGTCAAGCATGAACTTATCCTTCTTCGTTTGCCTTCCGCTCTTAAATGTGGTAGCATATCAAACACTTTTGTCGAAAAATAAAGTTTTAAAACATTAAATGGTTGGCAATCAACGCCCACTGAATCTAGAGGTTCATAAATGAAGCAAGCTCACAACCTTCTAAACCAAGTTGAATACCCCTCAGTCTCAAAATAGTAACTCAATGATCAACTTTGATTTAGAGATGCGAAGCAAAATTTCAAAAGCGAATCACAAACCACTTCTTGATTATGCAATAACAATGCTATCTACAGCCATCTTAGCTATTTTGAGAATTTCCAAAGAAGTTCTTGTTCTCTCTCCATAGCATTGTTTAGCCGTAGAATCTGCGGTCTTCAAATCCGGAAAGTGGTCATGCTCCAGCGATCGCACACCAGCTGCTACTTGTGCATCCAATATATTATGACGAGCGTTCTGACGTTGATCCATCTCGGAAATGATATCCCTCAACCCCTTATACTTGTATCCAGGTTGCTCATGGCCATAAATGTCGGCTCGCAATAAAGCTCTGACGGTAGTTCGCCACTCTGCCGGTTGCATTTCTCTGTCTGCCATAGGAAATACTTCATAGATACAATTTGCTGCCTGATCAAGTGGCTTCTGGTGCTCATATAATCCATCGGAATCACGATATCTAAAGATTTTGGTTTGACCTTTGGCAATGGCCTCAGCAGTCGCTTCATCAACCATCTTCAATAAGCGACCGTACCCATTGGCTATGATGGGTAATATGGTTCCAATAAGCATCGTGTTTTGGAAGGCTTCAATAGGAGGGAGGTATAGGTGAACTTAAAGCTATCGCACCACATGAGGGGCACCAAATGGCTTTTGATGCCACAAGACTGGCGCCACGAACGACCTTTAAAGCTTCATCAATTTCACTCGGGAACAGTTGCAGTGCTGAAAGTGACAAATACATTGATGATAAGCAGCTGCACTTATCCCCTAAAACTTGAGATGGGCCATCACTTCTCTTAGGCGAGGGAGATGAAGGATTTGCTCCTGTTGATGGTTCAGACACTTGGTTGGCTAACGGTTGAGTTTCACTAGACTTATGCATATCTATATTATTGAAATCGATAGGAGGGCCACCTAGTATATCGGCATCCCCGAATTGCCATATACCCTGGCCGCCCTCCGCATCCGAGGCCCAAAGAGGATTTAGGGTGTCCAGAGGAAGAGCTTGTGCAAATTGTTGGGCATTTCCAGATTCATTGAAATTCGAATCGGTAAAATATGGTTCGGTAAAGTTGGCACCATCGAAATAGTCAAATTCATCGCCAAAGAAAGGGGGTAATGTGCCATCATCGGGAAGAGGTTGTAGCTGGCTTTGTACATTGATGGGTTCATCTCTAATAGTTTCGATGAATTGCCGCTTTCTCGGTCTTCCCATTGGCTTCTGTTCAGAATAGTTGCATTTTATGTGTTCCCGAACACATCTTTCACATCCATTTTGGTCCTTTGAGCAAGCAAGTTTTCTTGCTCCTACATTCATCTAATCAGCCATTGTATGAAGGTTGACTCTTTCTAGTCCTGAGTTACTCACTGCACTCATCACAAGCCCGATGTTTTACCATAGAATCTTTTTGTTTACCTGTTGGGTTCATTACCACAATCAATAATCAATAATCACTAAAAAAAGAAATGTAACTATAGATTAGTATAATAAATGTGATGAAGTGAAATTTGATTCAATTCAAAGATGTTGAATAGTTGTTTCTTACTGTACTCTATGATATATTGTTGGAAGGAGAACTCCTGATGAGAAAATGCGCTAAGATAACAATATCCGATAAGCTCTCGACCAATTTTTCTAGGAAAAAAAATCTGGAAAGCTCTTAGGTTGTAAACAATACCCAAATTATTTCAAAATGGCACCTCCAACAAACCAACGAAAGCGCAAAGCTGTTACCCGAGATGTACCTGAGATATCTGATGTGGAGTCTGAAGCGGAATTTGGTGATGGAATTTTAGAAGGAATCTTGTCGCAAAGTGAAGATGAATCCGACGACAGCGCCGCGGAGGAGGATAGTGAAGACGAGGAAGATTTAGATGAGGAGGAGCTCGATGCATTGGATAGTGACGAGGTGCCCTCAGAGAATGGCGAAGGAGAGGAATCTGAGACAAGAGCCGCCCTCAGCAAGAACAGTGTTGGTGAAGACGATGATAAGCCCAACTATACTGTGGTAAAGGACGCCAATGGAGGAGAACGTTACGTTTACGAAGAGATAGACCCTGTTTACGACTCAGACGATTCGGATGCTCAAGAGCCAAACAATACTATTGGAAATATCCCATTGTCTTTTTACGATTCTTATCCTCATATTGGATATGATATCAATGGAAAGAAAATTATGCGACCTGCGAAGGGTGAAGCACTTGATGCATTGCTAGACAGTATCGATATACCGAAGGGATGGACAGGCCTTACGGATCCTTCTACTGGTAAACCTCTCAACTTGACTCAAGAGGAATTGGAGGTTTTGCGCAGGATACAAACAAATGAGGCTCCTGAAGATGGCTACGATCCATATCCTGTAAGCAATTCTTTCGGTATTTGTATTGTGTTATAGGACTGACTTGATGTAGGATTATGTTCCATATTTCAGCGGTATCGAGGAGATTATGCCTTTGAGCTCAGCTCCTGAGCCCAAACGACGTTTCTTGCCATCCAAACATGAAGCCAAACGAGTTATGAAGATAGTCCGAGCTATTCGAGAAGGTAGAATCCTACCATACCGACCACCTCAAGAACGCGAAGACGAGGAAGAGGAACATCATTATGATATATGGCAGAACGAGGAGGCTCAACCAGATCACATCATGAAAATCCCAGCTCCAAAGCCACCTCCACCTGGTTATGATCTTAGTTACAATCCACCTCCGGAGTATCTCCCATCTAAAGCAGAGAGAAAGGAATGGGAAGCTACAGATCCCGAGGATAGAGAAAAGGAGTATCTACCAACTGCATATGACTCTTTACGGAAGGTTCCAGGATATGACAAGTTTATTAACGAGAGGTTCGAACGGTCGCTTGATCTCTATTTAGCACCGCGAGTTCGTAAAAATAGGCTAAACATCGATCCTGCTTCTTTATTACCAAAGTTGCCAAAGCCTGAAGAACTTAAACCTTTCCCAACCGTCACGCAGACACTGTTCCGCGGTCACGAAGGTAGAGTGCGAAGCTTGGCTATCGATCCTTCCGGAACGTGGCTGGCTAGCGGTGGCGATGATGGCACTGTCCGTGTTTGGGAACTTCTAACCGGAAAGCAACTTTGGAGCGCACAAATAGGAGACGAGGAGGCGGTCAACGTTGTGAGGTGGCGCCCAGCAAAAGATGCCATCATACTTTCAGCTGCGGCTGGGGAGGATATATTCCTTATGGTACCCACTATAATTGATCCTGTTGCTGAAAGCAATAGCCGAGAGCTACTGGATGCTGGGTTTGGTTATGCAACAAGTGCCACTCAAGCACTCACAGCAAATGGGCAAAAGAAAGAGCCTGTCGCAACCTGGACTCGTCCTAGCTCACGTCTACAAGATGAAGGTGTATTGATCAAGATCACGGTTAGATCTACAGTTAAAGTCATCACCTGGCACAGAAGAGGCGACTTCTTCTCTTCTGTATCTCCTACCGCCCAAAAGTCCGCCGTCGCAATTCACACACTTTCGAAACATCTCACACAAATCCCCTTCAGACGTCTTCCTGGTATCGCACAAACTGCTCAATTCCATCCATCTCGACCCATTTTCTTCGTTGCCACGCAACGCACAATCCGCAGTTACGACTTACAAAAACAGGAATTGGTCAAAATCATTCAACCCGGTGCTCGTTGGATCTCCTCCTTCGATATTCATCCCGGAGGCGATAATCTCATTGTTGGTTCTTATGATCGTCGTCTCTTGTGGCATGATCTCGACCTTTCAACTCGCCCATACAAGACTATGCGTTTCCATAACAAAGCTATTCGAGCTGTGAAATATCACAAAGGTGGGCTTCCACTGTTCGCCGATGCTAGTGATGATGGTAGTTTGCAAATTTTCCACGGAAAGGTTGTCAGTGATGCTATGGAGAATGCTACTATTGTACCAGTGAAGGTTTTGAAAGGACACAAAGTCAAGAGTGCCTTGGGTGTTATGGATGTGGACTGGCATCCAAAGGAGCCATGGCTTGTCAGTGCTGGTGCAGATGGTACGTGTAGGCTGTGGACTTAATAAGGCGGTGTTAAAAACGGAGTATGAAGGTGTTTAGAAGGTTGTCTCGAGGTTCTGTTAGATATCATTGGTAAAAAAGCTTGAAGAATTTGATAATTTAACAATTGATCACATTCCGCCCTCTTTTGTTTCTCGTATTGAAAGTCGGGATTTTCAAATCCAGCTGGGCACTGGTCAAACCCAATATCTTATCGGCAATATTGCCGTCATCATACATATGCTTCATCTCATGTACCTTTAGGCAACTACTTACACCCCTTTCTAGGCCGCAGAATTTATGCTTACCTCTTCGCGATCTACGCAACTCGCAACTTGCAACACAGTACACAAGGGAATAATACGTCTCATAACATGTGAAAGTCACAATATCGTCATTTTCGTCATTTGAAGCTCAAAGCCGAAGCAACGAACCTTATAAAAAAGGTCTTATTTCAACAACACGCGGGGGGCGGCGTCTCCCGACAATCTATTGATTTGATCACTTGGCACAGGGGTCACCAGGAGTCTTTCGACAATTGCTCAATATACGACAATTACTGGTGCATTAGAGTCTTTGATATGAAGTTGAATTCCGAATGAATAGCTCGAATGCCTAGCCAGTCGGACGAAAGCCGCATGGTAAGCCGGTGCTGTGCGAGTTAAGGTGCATTATATTCCGCGAGTGCTTGCTTTGGAGGAAGAGAGTCAGACTTTAGATGTGATCATTTGCTTGATCTATTGGGGCAGTGTTGGGTATCCGGGCGGAATATTTGATGTATCTTCGCGCCGTATACATACTGTCGTACCGGAAAGTAATATTGTTAGCGATCCCGGAGGTCGACATGTCTGAACTTGGCATGAACTAAATGGGAACATCTGTCGAGATTGTAAACCTATTGGATGATGACTAGAGAGAAAGCGAGTGGGCGCGATGCTCAGTGGAACGAATTTGATAAATTTTATATTACTTGACAATTGGCATCGACTGGAATAGGGCAAATTGTTGAACTTTGCGCATCGACATCGCAGCATGCAGGCAATTAGTTGCTTCTCCCATAACTTATTTTCTTCCCCAGATGATGAATTCGAATTTATGATTGGTGTCCCTCTGGCTGGTTAAAGATTGATGACAACTCATGTCACCCGAGGATAAGCGAAACCATGATATAACCAACACCAATCAACCAACTTCGAATCCACCTCGCTCACAATTCGAAGGAGCATCGGTTCCGCCAATCATAGTACGTTTTTTACAAAGTGAGGCAGACAGCACTGCCTCGAATGATTGGTGCCTGACGCAGTCTCGTATCGATATCATGGACTGCCATCCACGCAGCTTTCCTCCTTTATCGCAGCCTTGCGCGTAGTAGGGCGTTGGAAGAAGTTCGGCATGCAGTTCACTGTGCGTTTCTGATAATGCACATGCCCGTCGGTTCTCATGCACTCCGATATTCGGGTACATCCAGGTGACCACAAATCTTAGAGCTATGCATGGAGTAGGAAGTTGTAGCTAAGCCGCCCTTTTTGCATGCCTTTTATTCCGAGTACTGTGGTGATGGACTTCTGAGTAGGTCTATAAGTATAGCTGGTTTCCTTCTTGTTTTCTCAGCTTCTTTATCATCAACGGAGTTATTCTACTTTCAAGCATTGTGGTGATATTCGAACTTCAGCCAAGCATATCATACTCATATATATATATATTAAATCACCATCTCAGTCTTAATTTCTTCCAATCACTAATTCCCCTATATTCCCTGCATTCTAGAATACTATCTTAGTAAACCACCAATCTGCCTTCGTCAGTAATCACACTCGCCATTCTTTCTCACCCCGCATTGTATGTCACACGTCTAAGCCTTGTCAGCCGCAACATATCTAAACATTTCGATAGTTTCTTTTGGTATTTAAAGATGGCTCCTCCTGCTCATAATCACCAAGGGGAAAAGGAATATCAGAATGATCTAGATGATTGGACAATCATCTGTCAATACTGTATCAAACCCATCTCGTCAACAAGACCTCCCACCTACAATGAGGTTAATTGCGGTTGCTCAGAGCTTGGCAACCATTCTGCTGGAATAGACTCGGCCATGCAGTCTAATACCCAAAGATTGGAGCCAAAGATCACTGCTTATGATCAGTCTGTCTATACATATCGGGATTCTATCCCGAGATGTGGTTCTTCATACTCCCAAGCTTTGACGTCAAATCACGAACCCCTTGTTTACGAAACCAACAACAACTTTCAAGATCTCAACATCAACTGGAACAATAGTAACCTCACACAAGACCAGCCGTACTCTATCCAGAGCTACTCATGGCCACTTCGTTCCTGGCTGACAGAGAACGAGTTTTCATATACTCTTTCATCTATCCCACAAAATCCATGCCATGCCCACAAATCATCATCGACAAAGGCCAAGAAGGGGAGTAAGCGAGGAACCTCCAGTCTTTGTAGCTCTAGAAGCAGCATGAGATCTGGATTCAAGGGATGGGGCCCCGACCCATTTACTGAAACTGGAGCATGGGCATGCGAAAAGCATCAGGAGATAAATGTGCACGCAATGAGTGGTATGGGCGATTCGTATGGGAAGTAGCATTGTTGGTTGGTGGTGATTTGCTGGTTCTGTATGGTATGTATATTGTAGAGATTTGGTCTCTTGAAATGGTGCTGGAATAGGTTCTTCATGGTTGGATGATATCTTGGTATGTTGATTCCTTGTTTTATGCGTTAAAAACTGGGTATTCTGATAAGAGCTTGAAATGAAGACTAGAAAATGTGTGTATAGATAGATATTTGGCTACAAACTTTCGTTATTGGTGTTGGGACCAGGCGTTAGGATGTAACAGGACCTAACTTTTCAACTATTTACCATCCTAGTTAGTCAAGCTAGATCATCATAGATAGAAAAACTTCAAATTTTTAACCTCCGCTGATACTTCTCTGTATTTCTGCAATTGATGTCTTCATGGTCAAACAATTAGGGAGGTCATCTCTTCCAGACGAATGGATACTCTGTTTTAATACAGGTCATTATTGATAAGAATGTGTACCAAGATATTGACTCGAACACTAGGGAATTGGAATGGTGGAAAGTAGGCTGGGCAAGATACATACCTAGATAGGGATAGATGGAAGGGGGATATGACTTGTATATTACCAGCAGATTCATACGCCTTCCAATGAAGGGGAGGCGTGTCTTCACTCGAGGCATCACAAATTTCAAACCAAAAAACCAATAGCACAAAAATCATCCAGTAAAAAATCATTTACATTTCCTTTATATCCATCGTCTGCCCATTTAACAAACTTTATCTCTTCCAAAACTACCCTCATCACGATTCTTTGTCCAAAATAAAGATAAAGTAAAAGTGCACCCCTATTCCAAAATACGCATCAATAGATACTATCTAGATACAATTCCTCAAAATACACCTAAATGATAGATAGTATTGATGGTACCATTACCACGCTCAACCCGAAAACTAGAAAACGCCTGAGAAACGCCAGGTCAGATTCATATCCACTCCAAAGTAACGCTCGCTCAGAACAAAGATATTGGGTATCAACTGGTAGGAGTGATGGTATGGTCAATCCAAAAGGTTGTTATATTATAAAGGCTCTTGTGAGAGACACCTCCATCTGTGTTTTTGGAGAGCGGTTGAATTTGATAGAGATACTGCTGTTTAAGCCTTGACAGATTTCTTTGGGGCAGCAGCCTTCTTGGTGACGGGCTTCTTTGGTGCGGGAGCCTGAGAAAATACGTGGTGTTAATCAGAGGGGAATAGAAGAAGACATTAAAGGTATGTTGAAGTATCTGGAAGTAAGTATATGGCATACCTTCTTCTTTGGCGCTGGCTTCTCAGCGACGGCCTCCTCGGCGACGGCCTCCTCGGTAGTCTCCTCCTCAGGGGTCTCCTCCTCAACTTTGTCTGCAGCCTTCTCGGCAACCTCCTCGGTCTTCTCTACAGCAGCTTCAACCTATAGAAGAATCAATAAATAGTCCTAGATATGACAATATCTTATATACCTTGGCAGCTACGGTTGATTTCTTCTTTGGAGCAGCGGTCTTCTTAACACCAGTTGGCTTAGCACCCTTGGTTGGAGCAACCTTCTTTCCAGTGTTTGCCTTTGGTGCGGCCTTTTTTGGCTTCAGAGCTTCGACAGGTGCTGGTACAGGCTTGGCTGGGATGCTGCCTAATATATCGAATTAGCAAAGCTCTCTTTTTACGCGATTTTGCGACGGTATGCTCGATAGCTAAAGAATGGGTTTCGGAGAAAGAATAGAGGAAGCAACTTACCAGTGGCGGATCTAGTTACACGAGCCATTGCTTTCTATAGAGATTAGTTGGTGAGAATGTGTGCTGTGAAAGGATAACTGAGATTGGCGCAAGATGATGAGGAGGCGCGTCCAGTCAACACTGCGATGGAGAATCGCACATAAGTACGGGATAATTGCATACCTTGTTTGATTGAAAAGCACTTGATGATTTAAAATGAGTATACAAAGGTTTTCGTCGCGTCAAACTGTAGATCTGATGGGTTAGATTTGAAAGATTTATGAAATGTTGTTGTTTGTGGGAGGGAATAGGAAGGAAGATGTGCTGGGAGAGGTGTGGTGATTGGGACTGACCACGAAGCCCGCTAAGCGGAAGGAGACCTATTAAGTATCAAGGCCCAAAATAAAAGTTAGTATTTGATAGTGTATATTTTTTAATTTATTATTGTGAATGGATAAGGTGAAATGATGGAAGAAGAATATCAACGTGCAGTAATATGATATGTAAATATATTTTCTTTTTCTTTTTCTATTTCTTTTTCTATTTTCTTCTCATTTTCATTCTCAATCACTCATCTGGTTTTCTGTTGATCCTCTGTCTAACCATCACGTGTATATGATATGACTTCCCGCTAGAAGCGAAAACATCAATGGTGGGGCAGAAGAGGGATAGAAAGAGGGGACCAACGAACTGAAGTAAGCTTAAGAAAAACAGGGGATTCCCCATCTATCAACTGACTTTATGCACATACAACAAATGAAAATGTTCCTAAACCCTTCTTTCTTCTTTATCAATCAAGAATAGAAGGTTACATTGAAACAACCTGGTGAACCTTTTACTCCCGACTGAAAAGACAACAAATCCAGGGGTTGTGGAATGTTTCATCGTCATGATGATTGTGACCTGACAACCCATCAAAATCAAGAAATGAATACTTTAACAAGAATCAGAGATATCTTGCTTTTGAATGAAATCATAAAGAGAGTTTGAGATTTCATTTCTACTGAATATCAAGTGGCATTCTATCGCACGAGAGAGAGTTTTCACATATTGATTGAGGTGACCATTTTTCAATATCATCAAAAGAGAAAATGTTGTTTTTACTCGCAGTTTCACAGTTTTGTTTTTGCTTTTCAATGCTTTCATCCACCAGCAGTCATGCTATGTCCAAAATTCTTATACACAGAAAGACAGTATTCCGAATTGTTACGGGAATGACTTGCATCATGGTCTTGATTCCTTGATTGGGTTCCGCTATCATCAGCACTCAAAACTTTTTTAGCATTCCCCTGCTTTCTTGTCTATATCCCAACTTTTGAGCGGCCAATAAATACAGAATGGATAAAACACGATATAGGATGCTGCATCTGACGACTTTACTGAGTGGGCTATATGGAGCTATACCTTACACATGCATGATTGTCATCAGCTCTTTTATCAATCCTAGAATGTGCTTGTGAGCGGCAGAATGAATGCGATATCAATTTTGCTTGATGTTCTTGGCCTTGTCAGGAACGAGAGTAAATTATGGGTTACTTGCAGACTGGACCTTGTCTTGGGGTGAGGGTGGTAAGAAGGAATGGCAGTTGATAATAAGGGTGTGATGGAGGGTACAATGCAGTATGATGGTTGCTATCTCGATCCAGAATCTAGTTGAAAGGGAGCTACCCACTCCCGGAAACTCAGAAAGTCGAAGGAAACAACGTTAAGGAACTTGGACTTAAGCTACTGGAATTTGTTTGCGGGGTTGCAATATTTTTCTTCCCAAACCCTTTAATCAATTCACAGATGATAAATGTGACAGGGCTTAGAATGATAAATCTACATTTTTACTTTATTTGAGCAAGAATAGTATGGATATATATCTTGTCTACCGCATGAATTATACTCCATCACTCTTCGCACTATTCACCTCATTTCTGCACATCATCTTCTATTTTACCTTGAGCCACTTTAGCAACTGGTCCGAAAGTATAGAAAGATTCTGTCTAGGCGAGAAAATGTATTGGAATGAAATCTGTGAGGCTTCTTATATTAAGCTGCTGAGCATCCGGTGGTCTGATGTTGATTAACAGCTTCAACATCTCTATCGCTGAACAGTCCGCCGCTTCTCTACTTTCAAGGATTCCCTCATCTTGAAAGCCAAATTCCCCTCGAAACCGTCGCATCGCTATCCTAATCCTTCTTACTCCAAATCTTCACTTCTATCTTTCTTGATTCACACAATACACCATATATCAATTCATGAAAAGAACATGTCTATGTGGATATCCTACCGATATTTCATATTGGATTCCTACTGATACGAATTATTGTGATTCTGTTTGTAATACAAGCGTTTATATTCATGGTCTACTACAGCGATTCATTGGCAACAATTATTCGACAGCTACTTTAATAGGCCCTACTTTCTGTCCTGGTAGTACCCCTCGCCGAAAATAAGGTATTCAACGAACGTAGTTAGACTTGCCATTTATGCTTCTCCAGGCTTACTGCTGAGGTCGGCCTTTGTGTATGTGGCCATGGGCATTGTTTTAGCTGCAAGGTCTAACTCAACAGAGACGCGTGTTAACCAAATAGTGTGAGTTTTACCTGTATGTTAGCAAATGTCAATTTACTAGAGATCGGTATTTTATACACTGGTGACCGACTATCTTATATGAAGTGGAGGGCTTAGGCTTTGATGGTTCTCTCTATGGATATTCATTTTGCAGTATTGGGATGAGGCGGGAACTTGTGATGTTTTACCAAGGATGCTGAGCTTCTAGCGAGTTTGGAACATCCTTCTCTTGAATGCGAATAGGAATGGATCAATCCAACATTGATCTTGGTTGATGCTCAAAAGTTATGAAACTCAACTGTCTTTTATGCTATTTCAAATAGGTTATTAATCAAAAGTGTTTATCAAAACAACATTACTTGAAAACAAATACTGACTTCATTAGCGAAAATTACTTCTGGATCTTCTTTATGATAGTGGTCATATCCCGGCGGCCTGTCTCGATATACTTGTCTCATCAAGTTCAATTATTTTGAGGATGAATAACTCGATCAACAGGCTCCCTACTCCATTCAGCCAACCACTCTTTAATTCTTTCAACTCCTTGCAAATCCCCCTGTTGGCTATCCCTATTGACTTCATCAACTCAATTGGGAGTATAACTGCCCTCTAAATCAATAAGCCACAATCGGTCATCTCGATCGACTAATATATTGCTTGGCTTAGCATCACCCCAAACCAAGCCTGCTTTGTGTAACTCCCCAACGAGGTTCTCAATTTCAGTAGCCCAACAACACTTATTCTCATCCAAGCAATCAGACCAGGGTGCTATTTCTTCGAGGGTGCCCTTGTTCTCGATATAATGAATCAAGATACCTACTAATCGTTTCGGATTGAAGTTCGGATCAGCATATTCTTCGAGGCTGAAGTCATCTGAACCACCATCCCCCCATTTAATAAGCAACTCCTCTTTTGTAGCACGGAACCAATGTTGTAAAGCTTCACGATCGTTGTCAATAACCTGACTATGTAAACGGCAGATTCGTATATCGGGGCGAAGTTTTTTGGTCTTGATAGCAGCTGGAATTTGCATATGTATCCATGGTTTCTTCTTCCTCAAAGGTGATGACCCCGAAGATACATCCTTATAGTGACATACCGTACCATCCTTAGCGATAACCTTGGTCGGGCCTCGAAGACAGGGATGTTGGTCTGGATTCGATGAGGTTGGTATGAGTCGTATTTGAGATGAGATAAAGGATTTCAATGATTCCAGCCCATCTTCTAAAGTGGATATGTATTCCCCTCCAGGCCATCTTATCTGTCGCGGAAATTCACCTTTAAAATATGGTTGAATATTAATACTTTCCTGTACTTCTGCTCTTGCTTCGAGAATAAGGAATGGTGGATAGAGATAATCGGATAAATATTCGGATAAAGGTAATGGATTATCAGGAGCTAGTTTGATCATAAGTTCTTCGAATGCTTTTTTGAGACGATGAATTTCTTCCGAAGCTTTTTCGCCATCTTGATTATCTCCTATTTCGTTCTTTCCCATAAGAGTAAGAGAATTATAATATTGTTTCAAAAGAAATGGCGAAAGGGATAGATTTTCGGGTCGATATTGAACTTCGAATTTAGCACCAAAACAACGGATTTGAAATTTAGTGATTTCATCATCATCATCATCGTGTGGTTCGATTGTAGACCACTGATAACTTTCGAGAAAGAATCTTTGAGTCATGATTATTATCTCTGGGGAAATTTGATTGATAATAAGTAATGTATCTAAGAAATAACCTTACGAGAGCCCAAAGGTCTAAGGTTAACTATGTAGATATGGATTTTAAAGATGCAAAGTATAGTGATAATTACAACCAATTAAAAGTTTTTCTTTCTAGGTATGTAAGTATCCGAAGTGGTACAGAAAATACCAGATATACTCAGTATTCTCAAATTCCCTTATTATTTCTTTTTCTTTCCTTTCCTTTCCTTTTTTCTTCTCAAATAAAATCTTGAAGTATTTCTTTTTGATTATTAAAAGAAAGAAGTTTGAGTAAATAAAATAATATTTTAATAAGGAGATCTTATATTTATTTTTGTTTAAAAAAAGATTTTAAATTTTAAATATTATTTTTATTTTTATTTATTATCTTGTTATTTTTATATCAAGTTCTAAAATTGAATTATAAAAATCAAGAATTATAATTTATATGTAGTTAAAGTAATGGATTTTAGCTATAACAAATAACAATTATTACTTTTATAATATACAATAGTTATAAGAATTGTAAACAGTTGTTGAATCTTCATATCGACTATACTATTGCAATCATCCAACAGCTCTATATACAATATAGCTTTTGATATTGAATCTTTTCATATTTATTTTTGCTCTAGTAGGTTTATATCAGAACTTGATGTGGAAGCGTTAATATATTCTTTTGTTCAGAATGATTAAGATATAAGGTTATATTATTCTTGTTATCTTTGATCAATTAAACATTTTTTATTTTATTATTAATTAATTTTTATTGTTTTTAATATAATAAAGTTTATAATGAAGCTTATATTCATATTCATATTTACCAAATTTTTTTTTAAAATACTAAATCCAACACCAAACTAAAACCCATCAAAAACCTATCAATCTTTAATTTCGATCCCTCACCCCTCTCACCTCTTCACCTTCAACTCTTTCAAACCCCTCCCCCCTTAATACTAAATAGTACGAATCCCTCCATCGCCAAACATCTATTCATTTGAATAGGGTAATGATATAAATTCTCAAGAATCCCTACTCAGCTCATCCTATCTCGCCGAGTCTCAGTCAGTCGTACCTACCTATCTCCCCCAGACCTACTAATCATTGATAGTATTAAAGGCGTAAGATATATATCTAAAGCTAAATCTAAATCTAAATCTATATCTATATCTATATCTAAAGCTAAATCTAAATCTAAATCTAAATCTAAATCTAAATCTAAATCTAAATCTACCAACACTAATTATAATAATCACTACTTTAACCACGACGACATCTACAACCACAACTACCTTTACAAATACTCGTACACAAAACTGCCCATCTACGTCTCCAGAATAGCGTCGAGACAGAACACAGAACACAGGACACAGGAAGTTAGGGTGGTATCTTTACTGATTTGAATCTCTGATTTTATTGAAGTGCGTGTATTATATATTATGTACTATATATCGCGGAAAGAGAATGGGGGGTTGTTATCAGATTAAGATACTTATTATAGGGGAGGGGAAGGAATAGATATAGATGAGATTCTGGGTATTTTTTTATAAAAATTTTTGGCTCTAATTTATTAGGTTATTTGCTGCATTATTGAGTCGTTGGATTGAAGTTTATATTTTGATGAATTTGTATGAGATAGATAGGGTAGGGGTGATTATTTGTGTAGTTGTGTAGGTGTGCACTTAGATAGTTATTTGCTTATAGAGGGAATGGAAGGATATAGTAGCTCAAATGATCATGGTCAGTCATATGTGCTTGCTTAATTGCTTGCTTGCTTAGATGTAAGATTATAGTGCTATGTGAGGTGGGTATGAAGTATATGGTAGATGGTATATTGAATAGCAATACTAATACAGTACTACCTTCCTCGTGACGTGATGTGATATGATGTGGTGAGAATAGGAAGATGTGATGCTTTGATACTCTGATACTTAGTACTATTCAGTTTCAATAACATCACGTTTTCACATAAACCGATATCAAACACGCACATGTGAATATGAACGTAAATGTGAATGTAAATGTGAAATGTGAAATGTGGCAAAGAACCTTGAAGACTTGACACAAATGTACTGGTTACAAGTTAACGTTAACATTAAGTTACACTAGGAACCTTGCTCAGCGGACACAAAAAGAAGAAGATATCTTCGTGGCAGGCGTCCCCATCCATCAAGATCACAATCAACAAGACAAAAAACAACAAACAGCCTACGGCAAACTCATGCCAAGTAGCCAAGTAGCGTACAACAACGCGTAGGTAGGTATTCAAGCTCGCCATCCGACGTTTTCAGAAATGATCAAAAAAGGTGAGATGTCGACTCAGATACGTGGTAGTGAGGTGGCTTAGAGAAAAATCATCCATCTTCCTCTTGTACATTAGGCGTGAGGTGAAGTGGATTGCATCCACAATTCATCTCCGGCTGACAGTGATGGAGATATTTATCAAGTTTCAACAAGCTTATCAAGTCAAGGTACGAATGATGAATGTAATGTTGATCATTGTGTCAGAAGTCCACCTACCTACCAACACAGCCTTCCCACCTCGGCTGAAAGAAAAAAAATGAGGAGGGCTTGAGAATCGAGATATGTGTTTCGATATCGGTACGTTGTAAATTTGCAGGAAACGTTTCACGACTGATAAGCTTAAATGTCGCACCAAGCGACTGCGCCCCCTTTTCCCCCCCGTTCCTTGCCGCTTGTGCTGCAGCGGATGTAAGCTGTATATGGCAGGTGTACCGGTAATCTGAACGAGAAGATTTGAAGAGGCAGGAGACGCGTGATAAGATATGAAAGATTTTCGCCTTCTGCAGAGCCCCTTCGATGTGCCCAGCCGTACGTGGGTGCATTTGAAAGAGCCCGAGGTAGATAAGCAAAGAGGAGGTAGATTTTGATTTAGCCGAGCATAGACTCTAAAACAAACACGGAAATTGCGCCCACCGATGATATCACAAAAAGTTGTACCTCCTCTTCACGAGATTCTGGAATCTCAGATTGGCTTGAACTTTTAAAGGATTTCTTTTCGTCCAGAACTTCTGAAGACGGAAAACTGGCGTATCTCGGCAGATTTTTGATATCGCTACCAAGCATGGCCAAGAGGGGCATTGCTCTGGGCAAATTGATTGATGGGTTAAAGAGATTGTGATGATGAAAAATTGGGAATATCTAAGCGAATTAAATGTTCCATGGAGACGGTAACCATAACAAATGAAGAATGAGGGCGCTTGATGGATGATGGATGATGAATGATGGATGGATGCCCTATGCGATGAACTTGGTTATCAGGCAATTGTGATTGAGGGATATCTGGGTAATGGCGTGCTTGAGAGAGAGAGAAAACACTGTGATGATGAATTGATATTTACTTTGGAGAAACTCCAAGCGGGATATCATCAACCAATTGATGAATCAGTATCAGGGTATCATCAGCCTTCTCCGGGAGGTGTGGTAATCCTTGCTTGCGATGTTATTCGACCTTAAATATCTTAAATGTAAAATTTGAGGATTTATCAATCAACCTTTGTTACGATGCTCAGATTAAGAGCAAGGAATGGTAAACATCTTTGGTTTTGACAGGTATAATTGTGGATCAATGCAAATGGTAATTCAGGGTTCTTGCTTGATGTGATTCGTTTTGAAGATGTTTTGTTTGATGACTTAATAAATTTCTGGAAGATTTTGAAGTGGAGAAATAAAAATAAATGCAAATAAATGACTGGAGTGATATGACTGGAGTGATATGATATACATATATTAGATCAAGACAATTAATCAAGGCAATTTGTACTACCGACAACCAAAATAAGGCGACATAACTTGCATTTGTCTGTAGTACTCTGTATGCACCCGCACATATTGGTATTATGATTTTGTGCGGAAATGAATAGGAATTACCAAGATCTTTGCTTACCCTCACGATCCGATTGAAAACCAAAAATGCCTCATGGCAATAAATCGATTGGTTCTGTGATGTGCCAGACAACTTGACAAGTCTTCGTTTGTCAATCAGGATGGGGAATGCAGGAGGTTGATTGGCGACAACAAATATTGGTATTGCATGTTTTTGCATGTTTTTGCATGTCGCACTCCTCCAAGGAATCCCATCGTCATCCTGTGGTTTTCTTTCCCCTCTTTCTTGACCCAAACCACTGTAACCTTGTCGATTGTGCTGTTTTTGCATGAAGTCATCAGATTCAATCATCTCCTGATAATTTCATGATAGCCGATGACGGGAGGTGACGAGACATTGGAGATATGGAGACTTGGAGACATCGAGACATAGACATCGAGACATAGACATCGAGACATAGACATCCAGACATTCAGACATCGACTTTTGAGCTGCCAAGGGGAGTCGGAGAGCGCCAGAGAGCCTAGATGTGGAGAAAATAGGCGGATATTAAATTCTGTTTCAAGCTTTCAAAGTGGAGAAGTTCCTGAGTTGCTCAATGACGCTAACCCCAATTAAGGAATTGGTCAGATCATCCGGTCGTCTAGAAATTAGAAGGCCGGACTAAAAAGGTATCTCCACAAGCCCAGAGAAGAATAAGTACTACCTATAGAGGACTAGATCAATGACACTACTTAGTAATCACCATGGAGCAACTGTGTTTTGGTAGAGGTGAGAAAACCGGTCAAGGCCATATGGCAATAAGTGGGTCCTCTATTCATGCCCGTCGTTCCTAATATCAAATGCCGTTGTGTGATATACAGAGAGTACTTTTTAAGTTTTACCAGGGAAGTAGAAGGTAGGATTAAAGCTATAGATATTACCAGGTACTGACCTAGTAGGGAATTCGTAATTCGTAATTCTTACATTGATATAAAATCTGACTTTGACTTTGACTTTGATCTCGACTTTGATCCTCCCGACTTTAGGAGAAATCAAAGATGTTGTTGTCAAATTCGTGACATATGATATGTACGATTACTAGCTAGGAAAGTAATGCGTTTCTTCATCCCACACATAAAATTCCCCATCATTTTTTATTAAACATAAACAAACAATTATTTAATGGTTCCGCCTTTTCGTTCGTAGTTCAATGAGAGGACCCGTGGCGTATCATTTTGTTCATTGACGCTCTGGTGCAAAATAAAGTTTTCTTGCACTGCCTCAATGAAATGCTTGGCAATCCTCTTCTGATATCTCCTGCTCCCCTTCTTGCTGCTTTTCTTCATGTCTATCATAGATTACTACCGCTATCGTCTTTCATCCTCATACTATTCCTCTTACCGTGCACCTCCGTTAGTTACATGGGGAAAGAAAAAGGAAACATATCGTCCACAAGAGAAAAAGTACTCGGTATCTTTTCAATATCCCCAACTCCTTATTTCAATAATCTCCTGCATCAGAAAGATATCAACGAGCTACCAAAGCTTTGTTATCGCAACTTCTTTGCGAATGGAGTAACACTACCTACCTTTTTAGCCTTTCCACCATCCAATTGCGCCTACCTCGCTAGGAAATTTCAACTCATTGACCGCCATACTCATTTGATCCTCAAACCAAGTGTGTGGTTAGCTGTTTGACATACAAGTCTTTGGTGAGATAACATCCTCTCCTGTTGTTCATACTCACCATTCCATAATGTTTCAATGGCTCGTTCCCTTCTTCTCTTCGTGAGAATTCATCTTGGATATTCTGTCATGAAGATTTGTCTTCTTGATTCATTGTTTCATTCGCTTGGCTTAAGCCCAGTTCCAGTTCAATTCCACATAACGTGGAGACCTTGGCTTATATATTCTTGACCTTCTCTAGATATCACCTACCTTGACACAGCCACTCTTCGATGCCTACGAGTCTGAACAGCTTCCTTCTATCAAATATTCGCCAAGGTCCTGCGCCTCGGGCTGTGTTTGATTAAGATAATAAGAGAATTTTCTACCTAAAGTATAATAATATGGCGGACTCGGGTGAAACCCCACCTCCAAGCTCGGCGGCGAGGAGGCAAAGAGCGTAAGTCTACATTCCTTATCACTATACATACCAACAATCCCATGTCCAAAATAGCTAATGTTCCACTGTGAGCAGACCCACGATAACAATCGATACTTCTGCTGTTTCTAACAACAGTCCACCTCAAGCTATGGATCACGACGCAGTTGCTTTGAGGGCTTTATCAAATTCCCCTTCGACTTTACAAGGTGACATTAGCCCTGTAACATATGATGGAACAGGATCGCAAACTCGAGGCCATCGTTCCAATCAAGCAAGTCATTCATCGATAATACCAGAACTAAGAACAACAAATTCATTTGACAGTCGCGATAGTAGACCAACATCACCACATAATGTGTCGTCGCCAACGTCGAGAGGAAATCCCGGATTCTTGGCTGTTCCGGGTCTTCGATCACGACAAAACTCCATCGAATCTGACGATGGAAACCATTCTACTACGAGTTACAGTGGAGAAACCTGCGCCGGAACTTCCACCGCAGGACAGATGGACAAGCATAGGGAGTTGGACGGAAATAATGATATAATGAACGATCCAGATGCTCTAAAGCCGGATTTAGGGACCGAGGAGGACTTCGAAGCCGAAAACAACAATTTTGCATTTTCCCAGGGGCAACTTAACAAATTAGTAAATGGCAAGAGTTTGGCGGCTTTCTATGCTCTCGGAGGTCTTGCAGGATTAGAAAAGGGATTGCGAACGGATCGAAGAAGTGGTCTCAGTGTGGATGAGCAATCTTTAGATGGAACGATATCTTTCGAAGAAGCAACGGCTGCCGCGTCTCAAAAATCACCGGTCCTCAGCGAACAATCGAAATCTTCAAAAACCCCTGTGGCCACCAAGGTGTCTTCGATGCCGCCAACAGGGTTGGGACATGCACAATCACACGTTCAAGCGCACGGTGCTTATTCCGATCGGCAACGTATCTTCAAGGATAACAGATTACCCGAGAAGAAAGGTAAAAGCATTTTCGAGTTGATGTGGATCACTTACAATGACAAGGTTCTTATCCTGTTGTCTATCGCAGCTGCAATCTCATTGGGCGTTGGATTATATCAAACGTTCGGAACGAAACATGACGCCGAACATCCTCCCATTGAGTGGGTCGAAGGTGTCGCAATTATAGTAGCCATCGTGGTTGTGGTGACTGTAGGATCCCTCAATG
Source organism: Sclerotinia subarctica (assembly GCA_025389085.1). Lineage (NCBI taxonomy): Eukaryota > Fungi > Ascomycota > Leotiomycetes > Helotiales > Sclerotiniaceae > Sclerotinia > Sclerotinia subarctica. Next base: position 3,355,133 of record QRFI01000005.1, on the reverse strand, counting down.
ATTATCAGAAAGAACGCCAATTCGTCAAACTCAACAAAAAGAAAGAAGATCGCGATGTGAATGTTGTTCGGTCCGGAAAGACTTTGGAAATCTCGGTTTTCGATGTTTTGGTTGGAGACGTTATGCATCTTGAACCTGGAGACATGATTCCCGTGGATGGAATTTTTATTGAAGGACACAACGTTGTTTGCAACGAATCTCAAGCAACTGGAGAATCTGATTTGATTAAAAAACGGCCAGCCGACGATGTCTACAACGCAATTCAAAATCACGAAAGCCTGAGGAAAATGGACCCTTTCATTCTTTCAGGAGCCCAGGTTAGCGAGGGAGTTGGAACATTTCTGGTTACGGCTACTGGTGTAAATTCTATGTATGGAAAGACCTTGGTCGCGTTGAGGGAAGATCCTGAATCCACACCTCTTCAAACAAAGTTGAACACACTAGCCGAATATATCGCAAAGCTTGGTGGAGCTGCTGGTCTTCTTCTCTTCATCGTTCTGTTCATCGAATTTTTGGTCCGCTTACCTCATAATAGCGGTACCCCGACCGAAAAAGGTCAACAGTTTCTCAGTATTTTCATCGTCACGGTTACAATCATTGTGGTTGCGGTCCCTGAAGGTTTACCACTGGCCGTCACCTTGGCTTTGGCCTTTGCTACAACTCGCATGTTGAAGGACAACAATTTAGTCAGGCATCTCAAAGCTTGTGAGGTTATGGGAAATGCTACGACTATTTGTTCTGATAAAACTGGTACTTTGACTCAAAATAAAATGTTGGTGGTCGCAGGAACCCTGGGAACTAGCTCTCGATTTGGCGGTACAGTAGAATCGTCTGGGAAGGATCAATCGGACAACGGCAAGCAGCCACAGCGAGAAGCCGATAACATGTCTCCTAAAGAAGTGGTATCTACTTTGGATTCAAACGTCAAAGCATTGCTCAAGCAGGCGGTCGTTTTCAACTCAACAGCTTTTGAGGGCGAGGTCGATGGCGAAGCCAGCTTCATTGGTTCCAAAACAGAAACTGCGCTCTTACTCTTCGTCCGAGAACATTTGGGACTAAGCCCACTCGTTGAAGAACGTTCTAATGGCATCATCACACAACTCATTCCTTTCGATTCGGGCCGAAAGTGTATGGGAGTGGTTTTACAATTGGACAATGGCACATATAGACTCTACGTCAAGGGTGCATCTGAGATTCTTCTCGAAAAGTGCACAGAAATCATTCGGGACCCAACCAATGATACTAGCAGTGTTCAAATGACCGAGGATAACCGCCTGACTCTGACTTCCATCATTGACAACTATGCTTCCCGATGCCTCCGTCCAATCGGACTCCTCTACAGGGATTTCGAGAGTTGGCCACCCAAGGGCGCTCGCATCATTGAAGGAGAGAAAAATCAAGTGGTATTCGATGACATCTTCAAGGAAATGACACTTTTAGGTATCGTTGGAATCCAGGATCCACTTCGTGATGGCGTTCCCGAAGCTGTCCGTATTTGTCAAAATGCCGGTGTGGTTGTTCGCATGGTCACCGGGGATAATATGGTTACTGCTAAAGCCATCGCTACAGAGTGTGGCATCTTCACTCCTGGTGGCATTGTTATGGAAGGACCAGCTTTCCGAAATCTGAGTCCATCGAAGAAGGAGCAGATTATCCCACGTTTGCAGGTTCTCGCACGATCTAGTCCAAAAGACAAAGAAGATTTAGTCAAGGCTCTCAAGAAACTTGGTGAAACCGTCGCAGTTACTGGTGATGGTACCAATGATGCGCCTGCTTTGAAAAAGGCTGATGTTGGATTTTCCATGGGTATCGCCGGCACCGAGGTTGCAAAGGAAGCCTCTGCCATTATTCTTATGGATGATAACTTCAACTCGATTGTCAAGGCTATGATGTGGGGACGTGCTGTTAACGATGCTGTGAAGAAATTCTTGCAATTTCAAGTCACCGTCAATATTACTGCCGTTCTCTTGACCTTCATTTCCGCTGTCGCTAGTTCTGATGAAACGTCCGTTCTTACTGCGGTACAACTGTTGTGGGTCAATTTGATCATGGATACCATGGCAGCTCTTGCATTGGCTACTGATCCACCGACTGCCAGCATCCTGGATCGAAAGCCTGACCCCAAGTCAGCACCTCTTATCACTATGACGATGTGGAAAATGATTATTGGTGAATCGATCTATCAACTAACTATTACCCTACTTTTGTTCTTCGGTGCAGAAAGCATTCTTTCTTACCAATCCGACCGTGAAATTGCACAAATCCCAACTTTGATCTTCAACACCTTTGTCTGGATGCAAATATTCAACCAATGGAAGTAAGTACCTTGAAAATCTGTAATTTTGGTTCTTGACTGACTCGATTTAGCAACCGCCGTCTTGATAACAAGTTCAACATTTTCGAAGGAGTTTATCGCAACTGGTTCTTCATGGGAATCAATGTTGTCATGGTTGGTGGCCAAGTCATGATCATTTTCGTTGGTGGCAAAGCCTTCAATGTAGTCCATCTAAACGGAGCTCAATGGGCATACTCCATTATTCTTGGTTTCCTCTCCATCCCCGTCGGAGCTTGCATACGTCTCATCCCCGATGAATTACTCGTTTCATTGATCCCTAGCTACTTGATGAATCGAAACAAGAATCCAGAGGTTACCATCTCGGACGAGGAAGAGCATTTCCAATTCCCTAAGCCATTGGCGGATGTCAAGGAAGAATTGACTTTCCTCAAGAAGTACAAGGGTGGTCGATTGAACAATCTAAGATTCGCCATGCAACAAACTCGCGATCAATTATTACCACGTTCAAGGAGTGGCTCTCGATCAAGAGATAATTCAGTTGCACCTACTACCAACTCAGATGATCCCAATCGGGATAATGAATTCTCAAATCCTGAACCTCGCAAACGCGGAAGGAGCACTAGATCTCGATCTAACTCAGCATTGGGTGCTACAACTGTCATGGCAGGTATCATTGCTGGTAGTGTTGCTGGATGGTCTCCAATCGAACGGAACTATGGCGATAATGATATGTTTTCACGTTCCAGAGGAAGATCAGAGTTGGAGGCCTCTGACGAAATACAAATTCACCCTGACACCAAACCTGATGATCCAGTCATCACGGAAAATCCACACCAACTTCATTTGCCCCCTTCGCAAATTCCCGAGATCACTCCTGCGCCAGCGTCTTCTAACGTTCCTACTTTGAAGATTCCAAATCCGACCCCAAAACCATCAAACGATGAATAATATTCATCACTCCCTAGGGATATTCAATACTCATGTAGATATGTACTTTTAGCATTCACGCATTCACGTGCGCCTTGAAACGTTTTTCCTTTTTTTTTTAGTTTTCCTCACGAAACATATTGCGTCAGTTCAACATTTGCCGGCGTTTTGAGGGATGGGGAAATTAAAGATACAAATATGGAGCGGTCTTTTTTCAACTTTTTTCGCTTTTAATACAATACCACATTAAAATTGGTGCGCGAGGAGCAGAAGTGAGCAGATGTTTTTCTTGATGGTTTCCTATTCCATTTGGAAAGGAAGGGATATGCGATGTAGATATTTGAGATGGGTGGATGGGTGGATGGGGATGGAGTCTATGAGTTAAAAGAGGCGAAGTGGAAAAGGGAAAAGAAAAAATGATTGGATGGATGGATGGACGGATAGATATGAATATGAATATGAATATACCCCCCTCCTGGATGGATTGATTTTGATATTGATTAATATCGGTATGGTATTGATAGCAATAGCAATAGTAATAGTAATATGATAGCGAGCGACTGGATTTTGATTCGATTGACTGTGGGGAAGGAAGGGAATAAATTTATGGATAGAGCAAGATAGGAGGGGAGAGATGGGAGGGAATGAAGAAAGTATTAGATACCTTACCTTAGTAGACGGAGATGAAATGAAATATTAAAAACGAATGGATTTGACCTGATATTTATTCATCGTGTGTGCGTACGCATGTATCATGTAGCGTTTATCGATCCGTTTGGTGTGAATTTATTTATATTATTTATATATCTCATATATTACTTTGTACCCAGGTACTTATTACCAATTATATGACATACTAAAAAAAGGAATTCCATCCATCCACCCGTTTATCCTTTCGTTTAGTATTCAGTATTCAGTATTCAACATCCATCCATCCAGCAACCCACAAACCCATAAACAAGGACCTAATAAGATAAACTAGAAAGCAACCAGGTAACCAAGCAACCAGATGAGAAAAGATAACACAATATAAAACAATACGCTATCCAGAACTCCTCGCTCTTCCAGTCCATATGAGACGGTGTGGAATATGAAATGTTGAAGTTCCAAGTATCAAGTAGTATGAAAACTCCGTCCCGTCCGTATGGTCCATTCTTACGCATACCCAATGTAATTTGTGTATGTACCCATGTATGTACTTGACTCCTGGGAAGTCTATATGCGCCCACTTTGCTCCGTACAATGGTCTATTTTGCCAGATAATTTTTTTTGGTAATTTTTTTTCGATTTTATTCAAACTTTTTGTGCTGAAACGAATAACGATGATGTTGAATTGAGAAACAGATAAAACAAGTTGGTTTGCATGTTTGTTCATGATATGACACGACATGAACATAGATGAGAATTGAAACCAGATTTATATGTGAAAGTATCCTTTAACGCCTTGCCCGGCTGTTCGTAGAAGAAAAGAAATTTGAGGTGGGGAGAGGGCGTTTTGTGTTTGAGTTGTGAGAGAGTGTGAGGAAGAATAATTTTGTAAAGGCCATTGCTGTGTAGGTATGGAAGGAACATAAATTGTTCATCGCGATTGGTGGATAACGGGTTTTCGGAAATGTGGCCATGTGTACGCATCTCAGTTTTTTTCCTTTCTTGTTTTCCTCTTTTTGGGGGGGGGGGGGTTTCCGAGTCGATACTGTACGTGAGAACAAGCAGTAAAAATGCGGTTTAGCAACATTAATCAATATCCATGGGCCAGGGAGTGTTCATTCTGACCCCATCTCAGGCACAGGCGCACGTGCAGGTGCAGGGTGCGTTTGTTTGAACTGGTGACGATTGTTAAATCCGGGAAGCGTGGTAACTTCAATCTCCTGATTTTTTGGAATCATCTCATGATCGAGGCTCCAACCTAGAGCTTTGCTCAATTCCGAGACGACAACATCACATTCGCCGAGAAGGTCGATGTCAAATTCAACATGGCCTACAGGATCTCGGTTGATTTGAATTTGTGGTACGTTGCTGGGAAGATATGGCACCACTTCGCTCACAGGTGCAACCTTTAAGGATGTCCCAATAGTAATGACAAGGTCAACTTGATCCCTATCATGTCTGCTCAGTCGATCGGAGAATTTGTCGGGTAGTTGTTCACCGAAGAAGGTAATATCTGGCTTCATGATGCCAGGTTGAGGAATGTCGTCTGCTTCGTTTTCATCATCATTCTTGGATCGACCCCGCTTCTTATTGCCGCCATTCGAAGATCTCTTACGCTTAAGAGTTTGGTTTGCTGGAGTAGGGATTTGGCAGCCTTTGACTTTGCATCGTGGAATGTTGCCAGCTTTGATGTCGGGGAAAACATCTGTTCCCTGTACCTGCCCACCACATTGTTGACACGTGGCGGTCGCAAATGATCCATGACACTGGATAATCTTCTCTGGAAGGATTCCCGCAGCGCTTTCGATGCCATCAATATTTTGCGTGTAGTTGGTGAGTAGTTTGCCTTTGTCTTGTAGAACTTTAATAAATTGATGGGTTGGAGAGAAGCGTACAACAGATGGTAGAATATCCTTGGCAATTTGGAAAAAGATTGTTGGATCCTCTTTGAAGAGGTCAATATTGAATACCTCCTGAGGGTCGGAAAGACCCGTATGTTCCAACTGCGCGTACAATCCATTTGCGGATCTGAAATCGGGTATGCCAAGGGAAGTGGAGATACCAGCACCGGTAATGACAATGATTTTCTTGGCATTTTTGATGAGATCTACAGCATCGTCGACAGTGTTGTAGTCTGGAAGTTTCAAACGCTTCATCAACTCACGACGCAAAGCGTAACTTAGAAGTTGGTAGTATTCCTCATCCGGTTGACCATCAAGGTGGCTTGGTGGACGAATAGCAAACGCAGTCAAGAGCTTCTTAGCGGTGACAGTGTTTGATTCCACGGTGACTCTACAGAATTCTCGAGGACCCAGTCTTCGAAGATCGCGACGATAATTCTGAGCCTCTTCACGAGTACATTTCTCAGAATCAGATTCTAATAACTATTTTAGCGCGTTGATGAGCAAAGGGTAGGGTCAACACTTACGATTGTCGTACAAACCCTCATCAGTTAAACCATCTATGAGATCTTCAAGATAACTACTATCGTCATCTTCATCTTCATCTCCACCGTCACCTTCACCTCCAGCAGCAAAATCCTCCGATTCATCTTCTGCACTGCTTTCGTTCGCACTCAAAGCTTCCTCGAGCTCTTGTGGTACTGCATTTTGGTGGTGTGGCATGCCACGTGAAGAATCACGAGAGACTCCCTGTAACACATCATCATTTTCCGAATCTTCAGCATCGGACAGCAAATTGATAACTTTTGATACTCTCGGCTTGGTGACAGAGCCTACGCCATTTAATGTAGCGGAACTCATGTTGGGTGGGCCAATCTTTGTTTCTACCAGGAGAGGTGGTTGGAAGATTGAAAGTTTGAGAGTTTGAGAAGATTGGGAGATGGGGAGATGGGGAGATGGGGAGATGGGGAGATTGGGAGAGTGGGAGAGTGGGAGAGATGGATGTGGAGTTGTGGAGATATTATGTGTGAGTGAACAAGGTTTTGCTGTCGTCGATTTGTGGGTGAAATTATGGTGCTAGGTTTGTTAGTTTTGTTAAAGTGTTAGGTTACGGGAGTCGTTAAAAAAAGAAGACGGTGCTTGGTAAGTTCTTAGTCATCAAGTTTGAATCAAATTCAATTGAGAATGATTGGTTCGAAGTTCAAGTGGCGGATGATTGGTAGAAGGGAGTTATCGAGTAGGTTACCAGGTCCTAGGTAACACTTAAATGCCCAATGTGGATATATACCTAGTATATAACCTTATTATATGTGTAAATATCGTTTCTTTTGGATTGCAGGATATTCAGCATCAACGTATCTCAGCCAGTAATAAATACAGAATATTTCATTGAGTGAAAAACCTAGCATGTACTGGACAAGGTTCAGTCACCGTCTATTCAGTTGTCCTTGGTGTGAGGGTTCAAGTGGCAAATGATTGGTAGAGCAAGAGGTCATACCTGACTCGAATAGGTATAAACAGAGACCAATTGCCCAATGTGGATATTTTTGGAATTCTCCGGCATGAATGAAGCTTTTTTTAAGTTCATTCATGCCGTCCAAGTGAAGATCAAAACGAATCCTGAGTCTTTAACAGCCAGCCCCCATATTATTTTTCACTTAGTGGAGACTTCAAGGTAAACTTTGTTAATTAATATAACTTCTTCCCCTTACAACTAGGGACTTTCGTTATGTGTCATATCATTGCCACTTGTTAACCTACCTGCTCAATTGAATTCGGATCATGTATCTGAATAGTCTCATTTGCGTCATAGTTGTTTACTTTCCCTTTGATTAGCCACAATGGCTTCCACCACAGATAGTGGGGATAACAATCAATTACCCGCTCCATCGTCTCCTCATATCATTTTCACATCACCAACTTTTACACCGAGATTCGGTCGAAGAGATTCAATTACTGCTGATGATGGATCACGCATTCATCAGAGGCTTCAGAAGCATATTCATCTCAAATCAAATAATGATAGGCACATTCGAGTACAAGAGCCAGAAGGGAGTCAAGCAAAAACACCGGCTGCCAGTATCTACATGGGATCGTATACTCCACGACGATCAAGATCTCTTGCTGGTTCAAGACCCGGTTCTATCAAAAGTCCTCCAACATCAAGTCCACCTTCGCCTAGAAGCAGTTTCAGCTTCAGTCATACTCACATGAGTCAATTGTCGGATCTTCTACAAGATTACAATTTAGATCTCGAAACTTACGGTGTGGAAGAGTTGAGAGATGGATTCTTTGATGCTGCATTCTTCAAGCCACATAAGACAAGTCATGAGGAGCTTATGAAAGATGCAGAGTTTACATTACCAGCAGCATTTAAGAAGAAGCACCCGTTGTCACTCAAACATTTCTTCCCAAGGCAATGGCGTGGCATCAAGGGAATCTCTAAACAACTGGTAACTACGCGAGCTGGTATCAAGCTTATCAAATCTTTTTTGCCCTTCTTCATTTCCTACGTCTTATGTTTGGTTCCCGTCATCAGGAATTGGCTCGGCCGTTACAATTATATTATGGTAATATCCGCAATCATCAACCATTCTGGACGAAGTATTGGCGCTCAGATTGATGGCACCATATCGACAATAATTGGAACTGCAGGAGGACTAGGATGGGGAGCCTTTGCGCTGTGGTTATCACATTCTACACCTGGTGCCAGAAGAGGATATGGAGGAATTCTTGCCGCGTTCCTTGTTGTCTTCATGGGGGCTATCGCGGCACTTCGTTCTTATTATATCAGATTGTACCAGCTGGTTTTATGTGCCGGCATGGCGGTTCTCTATACCTGTCTTGCAGATACCTCTGCGAGTCTTGCTTGGAGAAGTCTATTCGAATATGGTATACCATGGTTATTTGGCCAGGCTATTGCTCTTTTGGTGTGTTGTACTGTAAGTATGCTATCTGTAACAGATAGATTTGGCAAATCTGCTTGTCGAATCATTTTGCAACTTCGTCTTCCGTCGAAATTTACCCATATCCGGAGCGTGGTGCAAAATCTGGAGTTCCCGAACTTAGTCGACCATTTACCTTCCTCCCAAGGTCTTGCTAACACAAACTAGGTTATCCCTGATGCCGGAGCAAGATCGCTGGCTGTGAGCTTACACAATGCTTTTGATATCATGCAAAAAGGACTTCAACTCCCACAACCAGAACCGGTCACCGTACACAGACAATTGGCATTTACATTTGTCAATCTCTCACAAGCGTACAGAGATTTAATCCTCGACATCTCCATCACCCGCTTCAGGCCGTCAGATGTTATGGCATTGCGAAATCTCATGCAGGCAGTGATAAGATCTCTCTTATCCCTCCGAATGGAATCGCATTTATTTGAAGATTCCGAAAAGGACGAAGATTCTGATATACCTTTATCGCCGGCGGTCTCAGCCCTCAGTATTCGACGATTTAATTCTACTTCGGTAATCAACATTGATGGTCCACGACGCCCACAACTTTACAGAACGGATACTGAGGATCGAGCAGTAGCGTTGGTGGCCGGTAAGCTTGCAGAGCCTACATCGAATTTATTGTCATGTTTGAAAACGGCATTACAAAGATGTGACGCTGTGTTGATGGACATGTCTGGACATAGAGTATTTCTCGGACCTCCCAAGGATGTTTCTTCAGATATTGTGGGTGCGATAACAAGTATTAGAAAGGCTAAGATCAAATATGACGAGGAAGAAGAGCAGTATGTGTTATTTCTATTATCCTACTTTTTTTTCCTCACAAAATCACGAAGTCATGTCTTCTTTGCTGGCATATCTGGGATTTCAATGATACGGACTACAATCCAACCCGAAGAGGTTCTCAGAGCCAGCCCTTTAGCATATTTGACCAGTTCGATACAGTGTATTTGCTGGATATATATATATTGGGTGATGGTATCCAGTAGGTTGGGCTGCAGTCCAATATGAGAAGTTTTTGATCTCTGAATACGTTTGAATTTTGAATTTTTCAAATATTACATGATAAGATGTCACTGGAAGGTTTGAAACCAAAAATTGTTGAAATTATTAAACTTTTTCTCGAGGATTTTGGTCTCTCAGGCGTTGAAAGGTGCCATCCAGTCTGATGATCTGGTTTATCGGATACCCTCTGTCTAGGCCTGTTTCGAAATTTAATTGAGGCAGGACTGTAGTATCCGGAATTATTGGACTGATTATTAGTGTTGGACCATATTCAAAGTTCATTCATTGAAAGCTTCGGATCGAAGTTCACTATTCAGTACTGACTAAAATAATCATAGATTGCTCCGAAACCCAAATTTACCTCCAACATATTCAGATCACCCTGAAGTTGTCGAAATATTCCTGTTTGTTCACCCTATCAGACAAGCGGCAAACAGTGCCGAAGCACTTCTCGTTAAAGTGAACGAAATGCAGCAAAGGCGTCCTGGTTGGCGGGCTTACTTACCATCTTATCCATTTGGCAAGGCTCTCCAGCGTACAAATGAACAAGTACGACATGATCGAGGAGGTGTAACTGCAGGTTTCTTTTTCCAGAGTCAAAGAGAACTTGCCAAGACAATGAAAGGAATGGCAAACGTTTATAAGCCTGGCCCTCGAAAGAAGAGAGGGATAGAGGAAGAAGATAACTATGACGATCTCGAACCTACTGAAAGTAGAGGCGCGTATGCTGAGGAGGAAGAAATGGCGATGGACAAGAACTCACGGAATTCCCGACAAAAGCGCCTGAGATACAGAACTTGGAAAGTTATCCATCGCTTACAAGGCTTCGAGACTAGATTTGCGTTGAAAGTGGCCATAGTGACTTCCCTTTTGTCAATACCAGCGTGGCTAAATCAGAGTAGAGACTGGTGGAACAAATATGAAAGTTGGTGGGCGGTTATAATGGTTTGGATAATGATGCATCCGAGGTGAGATTCAAATCTTAACAGGGACCGGAAGATTGAACTAACCTTTCCCAGAGTCGGCGGAAACATTCAAGATTTATTAACTCGAGCTATTTGTGCTTTGTTTGGTGCTATATGGGGAGGTATAGCTTATGGTGCTGACAATGGAAATCCATACGTTATGGCTGTATTTGCAGCCATCTTCATGATCCCTATGATGTACCGATTCACACAAAGTCCTCATCCTCGATCAGGAATTGTAGGCTGCATCTCATTCGTGGTAGTTTCGTTGGGTGCATATACAGCCCCTGATAACGTTTCAGTTATCACCGTGGCATGGACTCGTGGAGTTGCCTTCATGGTTGGCACCGTGTCTGCTGTGGTTGTTAATTGGTTTCTCTGGCCATTTGTTGCGAGACATGAATTGAGAAAGGCTTTGTCGTCAATGCTCATTTACTCCAGTATAATCTATAGAGGTAAATCATATTTCAAACATCACCACAGACCTTACTGATAATCTTAGGTGTGGTGGCAAAATACGTATATTACGAAGATGGAGAAGAACCAGGTGTCGAGGACGTGCAGCAATCTGGTACGTATATCCTCTCCCCCACAATCTTGGACAGAACTAATATTCCTCTAGAAATGCTCGAAGGTCGCCTAAGAGAAGGATTCGTTAGGATACGTCAACTATTGGTATGGTTCCACTCTGTCGCTATTTTTCCTACATCCCCAGTTGACAGTTTTTAGGCTCTCACACGCCACGAAATCCGCCTTCGAGGTCCTTTTAATCCACTTCCCTACTCAGCTTTGATCGATGCCTGCGAAAGGTTCTTCGAGTATCTCGTCTCCGTACGACAGTCCTCACTATTCTTTCATCCACATTATGTTTCCGAGAACGAGCAGGCATCTGAATCGTTACTTGCTTTCCGACGTGATGCCGTGGCCTGCATTCTAATGAATTTATATGTTCTAGCTGGAGCATTGCGAGGCGATAGAAAGGTTCCTGTAAGTCTTCTCGTTCTTTGACAAGAAACAGTTCTATTCCTAATAAGAAAAAAGAGATATCTCCCATCCGCAGCATCGGCTCGAAAACGTCTATTAGACCATATGGCTCTACTTGAATCAATGAATGTTCCTGCGACATCTAGTGGTGTGTCTGTGAAGTCGAAGAGGAGTAAAAGAAGAAGCAGACGCAAGGAGAACAACAATTCAAATGAAACAGCAAATAATTTACCGGGGGGCAGAAAATGGTCTCAAATTTACAGCTACAGTACGTACTTGGAATCTTCGCTGTTTGAGCTCTCCAAATTTTTGAATATATCTGTTTGCTCCATCAGTCTCGAAGACGAGTCCTAACACAAAGCTTTTTAGGCTACAGTCAATCGCTCACAGGCTGTGTAACGCAACTGGAACAACTATGCAAGTACACCAAGGAAATCGTCGGAGAGCAAGGGTATGTATCATTTTCTACCTTTCTTCCCTTTCCCAAGCGCGGAATTCACCTAGTATCTTCATACACACGCAAGACCATCATTCATTCTAACAACAAATTCACAGCTTCGACCCCATTCTCGAAGATGAATACGGAGATCTCACTCTTGATGGAGTGAGTGGCCATGTGTTTCTCAGTGGCCAAATTACCCCCCGTACTACTAGAGGTTAAGAATTGAGAATGATCTGTACAACAATAGAAAATTCTTTTGAAAAATTGATCAATAGGACCGCTGGCGCAACGGTAGCGCGTTCGACTCCAGATCGAAAGGTTATCCGTTCAAATCGGGTGTGGTTCAATACCTCCTTCATTGATCATTCATACTTTTTGCCCGCCTTTATGCCTACGATTTTAATAATATGGTTATTTAGCTCTTTTGATATTTGGTTTTGGGATGGATTGTCTAGAGCGTATCATTATGCAATTACGAACAGCGTATATTTGTTTATGAATGGGAATTAGAGGAGTTGGTGTCTGGCGGGTTTATAATGAGAGCGAGTTTTGCCGTCTATCCTTACACTTGAATAGATCTTTCGTGGTCGGTGGACATCACATTCACATACATTAATCAATACTTCGTATTTTCCACTGGAGTGAGGTTAACTTCCGTGTATCACAATTCGACTTCAATTTCTGAGACATGGTGCCGCTGAAACATCCACTTCTTCAGTTCGTCTTCATGTTATTGCCACGTTCCACATCCCTGTCTAAATTGTGGGATGTTTACAAGGGTATCAAGATTGGTGTAATATGGGGCGAACAGGGAAAAAGGGAACAGGGGGTCTGTGTCTAATTGCAGCTGGAGACAAATCTTCGGGAGACTTCTGAAATAGGTTTAGATCACTAGCTTGCCCGCTGATGAAATACTCCGTACGCTTATCTATGTTCGTACTTGTGTACCTTGTATACTTATGCAGAGGAAGAATTCGAAGTCTACTAGAACTTTTCGAGTAATGCAATTCGATTATAACCTAATCGAAATCTGATGGCATGATCGCCCCTCATCTTTGATGCTTGATTTACGCTGCCAAGTAAATATCATGCTAAATATTCATGATCACCTGAAAGTACGGATCGGAGTAGCTAAATATTAATAAACCCCACCTCCCTCGCTAAGCCCTCCCCAGAACTCTATTCTATTCTCCAAGACCCCCAACCGAATCTCCTAAAGCTTAAGCTTCTCCTTCAACAACCATGCCAACCGAATCGCCCCAATACGTATACGACCACATCCAAAAACCCTACGACTACATCCGCACCGCGAGCATCGCCCTCATCGAGCGCGAAAACATCCACGCAACCATCGGCCCCTACATACGCGGAGCGCGCATCCTCGACCTAGCATGCGGCTCCGGCTTCTACACTTCCAGTTTTGTATCATGGGGCGCGGCATCCGTTCTTGGCGTTGATATTTCTCCCGTCATGATTGATCGAGCGCGAGGACAATCACGATCTGAAGAGGATTCTATCTCGTTTGTTCGCGCGGATTGTTCGATTCCGCGGAAATATGAGGGGGGGCCTTTTGATATTGTTTTCGCGGCGTGGCTTCTAAACTATGCGTCTGATCGGGAGGATTTGGTGAGTATGTTTCGCAATGTGGAGATGAATTTGAAAGAGGGGGGGAGATTTATCGCCGTTACTTTACCTCCGTCTTCGAATCCGGTTGGGTTTGTTAATGCGGAGGCGAGCGCTAGACCGGGGAGTCAGGGTGCGAGTGGTTATTTGGTTTCGAGCCATGTGAGGGATGTGAGGGATGGGTTTTTTTTTCATGTTCATGGTGATACGCCGGTGGGAGATTTGGATTTTGACTGTTTTTATTTGAAAAAGGAGGTTTATGAGGAGGCGGCCAGGGAGGCGGGGTTGAGGGGGACTTTGGAGTGGGGGGTTACGGTGGTGCCGGAGAGGTATTTGAGGGGGGAGGGGGAGGGAGGTGCGAGTTTGAGGGAATTGGAGAGTTATGGGAAGATTCCTGGTTATGGCGTTTTGGTTATTGAGAAGTAGGGATTTGTGGGATCGAGAGAGGTGATTGAAAAGAATAGAGCATTTTTTTCAGTCTATGGTGCTTCGTGGGATATCAATAGCGGTATACCAAAAGACTATTACGGTTCTCGCCTATTATTTAGTCAATGTCTAAGTATAATATCGTTGCGTGGGCCTCTTTACCCCAATGAATGAATCACATCCGAACAATGCTCAGGATCATTGACGCTGCGGGAATTTGGCAATGGTCATTGCGGGAGAGATTTTTCCGGTATACCAGTTTAGGTAAATTAGGGAACCTATTGGGAACATGGAAATTGGGTGATTCAGTTTGAGGATGGATCGCGCAGAGGATTTAGAATGTGTTGGAGGTGAGAAATGAAGTGGTTAGACTGGGTTTCATCACCTGCATGTCCGTGTGGAACACGGGTATGAGGATGGATATGTTTTCTCGGGGTATGGGATTTGTAATTCTTCATTGTCCCAAAAAGGAGTTGTGTTGCATCAGCGCTGCTGATGCCTCGACATGGGAAGTATTAGAAGCCATGCATATTCTAGCTCCCATAAGTTAATAGTACGTAATTTAGTAAGTTAAATAAGTCGATGATATCGCAACGTAGGAACTAATCTTACGTTGGTAGATAATAAATCCGTATGCGAGTTTTCGTCATCTATGGAGTAAGTACTCGTGCTGTCAGAAAGTATGCAACCCCGAAACTCTATGCACGTACCAGAAGATGGTGAACTTCAAAAGAAATAACCTACTTTCTCCAGCGCGCGAGTCTCATACTTTCTAGCAGCATAAGGATCATACAAATGAAAAACTGCTTCTGATATCAATTAGACGTTGTGTTATCCACTTGATGTTAACGTCACACACAGACCGATTCTGTGCTCTTTGCATCCTCATTCTCCAGTTGACTTTCGCAACAATACTTTCAAAAGGATAAGATCACCAACTCCGCAGAAACATGTCAGTGCTTTGGCAGCGGCATGGAAATCCACCTGGTTGCGAAGGGTTAGGGTTTAAATTACGTCGCGCCTGTCAAAAACGTCTCAACTAGATAGCCAGACCGCAATTAAAATTGTAGAGTGCTCTGTAAATCCACTTTTTGAAATCATGCAAAAGATCTATACGGGTTAAAATCAGCTGTTAGTTATCTCATCGCCACTGACCATATTCCGGGTCTAGCCCATGGAACCCTTGCAAGAACCCTTGAAAAGTTGACTGAATCGGCCCCGTAAGCCGCATTGTGGATAAATAATAATTTTCTTCAAGCGAGTTTCCCGTTCGGCAAGTACCCAAGTCTGGTCTAATCGGGGTGCAAGATTGGTTCTGTCCCCATCCATTTATGCAATGCATGCTCTACTGCGTCCACTCTCGAGTAACGTGGGAAGCCATGCAAACCTTTTAGGTTCGTTCGCCGAACCACGGGAATATCGACGAAAGGAAATAAGCTCGATTCCAGTGATATGGCAGCTTATCATACCTTGTTTTCACCCTCTTGTTCCCAACGTTTTTTCCCTCTTTGTTGCTTTTTGTCTTTGCGCCTTGTTCTTTTTTCATCATGGAGGCCTCTTCTGCACAGTATGATATCGAGAAGGGAGCACCAGTGCATACTGCCACTGACAACTCCACCGACCGCGATGGCAAATCCACCATCGACGACAAAAACGATAGTGTTCGACTCCCTGACTCTAAAGGAGGCTTGAGCTCCTGGAGCACCAAATTGGAGAATCTCTGGGGAGTGGAAGCTCGCGGCATCACGCGCGTAGCGGACGACGAGAGAAATGTGCCTCGGCCTCTTCATGACTATTTCCACATGTTCTCGCTATGGTTCAGCATTAATTTGCAAGCTATGAATATTATAGTTGGGCTTCTCGGACCGTTGGTTTACGGGCTCGGTTGGGTGGATTGCATCTGCATTGTTATTTTTGCCAATGCGCTCGCCTCGGCTTCAATTGCGTACATGGCGACGTACGGGCCGGAAAGTGGTAACAGGACTCAGGTATGCTTTTTCACATATCGTTCTCTGGACAGGAACTAACCTTTTTCGTTCCTTTGCAGATTATTGGACGATATTTCATGGGTTACTGGCCATCGAAAATTGCATGCTGTTGTAATGTTGTTCAACAAGTTGGCTTTGGTACCATTGGATGTATCATTACTGGCCAGATGATCACAGCAGTTAATGGAGGGAAATTGAGTTTGGCTGTTGGATGCGTCATTGCCGCTCTTTGCATTGGCTTAATCGCTACCTTCGGTATCGAATATGTGAACAAACTCGAGAGGTAAGCAGAGCCAGCAGTGACAACTTTAATAATTTTCAAGAGGCTCATAAAAAAACAGATTCGGATATATCCCACAAGCGATTGTCATTTTCGTACTCATTGGCTCGGCCGGCAAGAACTTCGATACCAGCGCAGTTTCGATCGGTGATTCCGGAACCATCAACGCCAACCGCGCTTCGTTTTTTGCCTTGATCTTTGCTAGTATCATTGGATTCACTGCCATCAGTGCCGACTTTTATGTCTACTATCCCAAAGATTACCCTAAATGGATAACGTTTGCATCCACGTGGTCTGGCGTTTGGGTCTCTGTAATCTTTGCCAACATTGTTGGTGTCGGTATTGCTACTGGTGTTCCCAACATCCCAGCATGGAATGATGCCTATAATATCTCATCTGGTGCTCTTATCTACGAATGTTTTAACGGCCTCGGGGGCTTCGGTGGTTTCTGCGTCGTCATTCTTGCCCTTGGCTCCATCACCAACAATGCACCATGTAGCTATAGTGCGGCGTTGACCATACAGGTTCTTGGACGCTGGGCGAACAAAATCCCTCGTTGGTTCTGGTGTGTTCTCATCACAGCAGTTGAGGTAAGCTTAACCACACCACTCCATTCCATTTTTCCATGATATTAATTCAAGCACCATAGCTCGTCCTCTCCGTTTGTGGACGCAACAAGCTCTATACCGTCTTTGAAAACTTCCTCCCAATGATGGCATATTGGATTTGCCCTTGGATTACCATCAGTCTGGAAGAATATTTCATCTTCCACAAACTAGCGGGCAAATCGTTCGACTGGTCTATTTATGACGACCGAAGCAAGCTACCTATTGGACTCGCGGCCCTATTATCATTCCTTATTGGATTTGCTGGGGCAGTCGTGGGCATGTATCAGATTTGGTACACGGGACCCATTGCTTTAATGATTGGTGGCGAATATGGTGGTGACATTGGGGATTGGCTCGCCGTCGGCTTTACGGCTATTGTGTTCCCGCCGTTAAGATATCTAGAGTTGAAGAAGTTTGGACGGTAGAGACTTATGTATTTAATCATGACTTAATACGCACACTTTTGTATATATTCGCGGTGTTCATAACAATAATGAGGATACTTGCAGATGAACTGCTTGGGTGTGAAACCTTTGACCTTTTAACGAGTAGGTAGTAGATCCGGCACTCTTAGCTGATTATTTCTTTCCCGCGTGAAATCGAATTTCAAGTATATCAGGTCCCTTTTCATGGACTCTATACGTTCTCGTCGACAACTCCAACTGAAGGGCAATATCTGGAATAAATGTCCCCTTCCGCCCTGCAAAAGAATTGAGCAAAAAGCAAAAGAAGAATCCGACGTCGGCATGATTCGAACATGCGCCCCCGAAAGGAATTGATTTCTAGTCAATCACGTTAACCACTCCGTCACGACGCCAATGTATCAATTCTTGATGCAGAGGTGACGCTTAAATTAATATATCAATGTCGGTGTAATTGACACCAAGATCTTGCATCAATCCCAGCTGTTTTGAAGAGATTTGGTTGGATACCAATTGAGATATATGGATCGGCGCCCGCCTGTGTATACCAAGTCTGGTCATACTCCGTACCCTTCAAAAGTGGACCAGATATCAAAATACAGTAAAATAGCCACCGATTATTTAATGGTATAAATCGTCAGAAACTCTTTAATTGTATCTCCTTCAAAGTTCAAGGTCTCTCAAACGGGGATATTTGACAATACGTCAATATGAAATATGGCTGTTTTGTAAAGGTATTTGAAAATGGTCGGCGGTTCGGGCGTCATGAGCTTAGCGACAGAAAATCAGGGTCCACAAGTCCACAATGCAATGCTCGAAAATAATCGTGGAGACTTGGTGTCGTGCATCTCAGGTTCTACCAGTTCTACCAAAAGCATTCCGAAATCAGTTTCACCAAAAATGTCAATATTGGTTGGAGAGCATTGTAACATTCGAGAGTGAAGAGTTCTAGATCTCGGTAATGGAAAAGGGGTGAGTGAAGGCTGGAGTTGGGGAGGAGGACAGAAGTCGGCAACGATAGAGATACTAGAGTCACAGCATAATTCGCGCAATAACTGTTGCACTACTTTTAGTATTTTATTTTTATATTTTCGTATGCGTCACTCTCAAACATATTTGACTCTCCCACCGGTAGGTTGCATATGTCAACGAATATCGTCATTTTGACAAGAAAAAGTGTGTCGCGTGAGTAATGTGAATAATGTGCTGAAGCTGAAATAAGCATCACATTTTCATCCTCTTGATCATGATCCGAAGGGATTTATCTTAGAAGAGGGTGATCCAAACCAAAAGTGACTCGAGACTCATCCACGTGTAGCGATGATTGGTCGAAGTAATCATTTTGGAGGATGAAGATTAACATCTTTCTTTGATGGGTGAGACATGAGAAAACAAAACACCTTGAGAGCTAGTTTGTTCAGATTCAAGTACGGAGGAAGTGTAAGTAATAATAAGTATGGAGGGGATGAGGGAACATTTCCATTTCCATACATTTCCATTCCTTCTCCTTGATAGAAAATATAAAAATATATTCAACGAAGCGCTCTTCTTATTCATTACATCTAAACATCTAAACATCTACACTACATCTACATCTACATCTTCAAATATCTCATCTCTCTCTTACGGAAAACCAAGCTTTTATACCGCAACGGTACCCGCCATCTGGTCGCGAATCTTTCCATATGGGAAGCAACCAACGTCAGTTTTTTTAGCCAGAGAAAAAACAACAAGGAACGGACATCATTATTCACAACCAACGTGTTTACTTTTTAAGAATCTTAAATCCTTCTCCTAGAACCTATATACTATCCATAAGAATGATAACCTTTTCCTAAAATATATCCTTTTTTTTTCTTTTCTCCTTTGTTTTCAAATATGCGTTTGGACGCAATTTGCATGGCAGTTTGTCTGCTTCAAAAAATCACCCCTATCGTTGCCAAACCCCTCGGTACAAGCCAATCGAACCTGCAAGTGCCATTGGAGGACCTGAATCCTACACACCATCAGAAAGTTGCCTCCAAATATCTGCATGGCAGATTCCTGCACATTACAGGTGGGGTTAAATCCTTACATTGCCTTTTGTACGATGCTCATTTATTACAGATTTACACCTAGATCCTCACTATAAAGTATTTACCTCCACCGACGAAGACGATGCTTGCCATAGAGGGAAAGGAACCGCTGGCACATATGGGGCGGAAACTACCGACTGTGATACTCCTCCTACTCTTATAGATGCGAGTTTCAAATGGATCAAGGAAAATGTGAGGGATAGCGTAGACTTTGTTGTGTGGACAGGGGACAGGTTGGTTTTGCCTTTGCGAACAGCCAATTGACGCAATGATGATATGGCTTTGTGCGAGGAGAAATGCTGATTCAGAATAGTGCACGACATGATAACGATGAAAAGATTCCTCGAGTTCAAAGCGAAGTCCTCGACACAAATAGAAAGGTCGCAGATAAATTCTTGGAGACTTTTGGAAATGGCCACGAGTTATCGATTCCAGTTATATCGACATTTGGCAACAATGATATCCTTCCACATAACATCTTACTTTCGGGTCCGAATAAATGGTTGAATACGTATACAGACATATGGGATAAACTCATACCCGAAGAGCAGAGGCATGGTTTTCAGCGAGGAGGATGGTATTATGTCGAGGTTATCCCTAAAAAATTGGCCGTCTTCAGTCTCAATACTTTATACTTTTTCAGTCATAATGCCGCTGTGGATGGTTGCGCATTACGTTCAGAGCCTGGATATGAACATATGGAATGGCTGCGAATTCAACTACAATTTATGCGCGACCGTGGGATGAAAGTTATCCTTACTGGACATGTACCGCCTGCTCGAACGGACAGCAAATCACTTTGGGACGAAAGTTGTTGGCAAAAATATACCTTGTGGCTTCAGCAGTATCGGGACATTATTATCGCTGGTTTATATGGACACATGAATATTGATCATTTCATGATACATGACACGAAAGACATTGATCTTTTATTATTTGAGGGTAAATCCACTGCGCCTCCTCGCGCGCTAATGGATGATGAGTTTACCATCCTATCCGCTGGAGATTACCTTGAAGATCTTCGAGAGGATTGGTCTGGGTTACCAAATCCAAAACATCTACCCATCTCGATGGACATCGACGAGGAACAATCGGACGACAGGGAATCGAACAATGTCTCGGATAAGAAGAAAAATAAGAAGGGCAAAAAGGACAAGAAGGACAAGAAGAGGGACAAGAAAAAGAAAGAACTGAAGAAGTTTGGAGGTCCATGGGGTGAAAGATTTGCAGTAACACACGTTGGGCCGAGCATTGTACCTAATTACTTCCCTACTCTTCGTGTGATCGAATACAATATCACAGGATTGGAAGACTCGGCGACTTGGTCCGGTTCAACTGTGGGAATTGATGAGCAAATTGATTGGCTCGATCAAGAAGAAGAGCAATTCAATTTCGACGCCAATGAAGATTCGACAGACTATATTCACGTGGCCGATGATGGTTTGTCTGCCGAGAAAAGGAGAAAAAAGCACGGGAAAGACAAAAAGAAGTTCAAGAACCCGACACCATCCAATCCTGGATTCACCATTCCATCGCCTCCATCAAAAGATGCACCTCCTGGACCGGCATATTCTCCGCAAAGTTTAACGTTACTCGGGTACACTCAATATTTTGCCAATTTGACTTACATCAACAATCTTGAATTGTCATCAAAAGGTTCCGATGATGGAATCGATACGGAGAAGTGGCGTAAAGGTAAGCATGGCGGAAAGGTTCCAAAAGACAATGATCCGAATCCACATGCCTTTCACTATCAAGTCGAGTATGATACTTTCACCGATCCAATTTATATGTTGAAAGATATGACGGTTAAGAGTTATCTGAAACTTGCTCATAGGATTGGAAAGTACAAACCGGCAAAAGGAGATGATGTTGAAGATGGAGAGATTTTGGAGAAACTTGAAGTTCAACAAGATGATGAGGATAAGGGGGACGATGATAAGAACCAAACTTCTATATCTGAGAACGAAAGCATCGAAGATACTGAAGATCATGACATGCATGCAGAGAAGAAAAAGGGAAAAAAGCACAAGAAAAAGAAGCATCATCGCAAAGACAAGAATAGGGTTTGGCTCAGTTTCGTCAAACGTGCTTTCATCAGCACATTAGATGAGGATGATATCAAGTCTTTTGATGATGAAGGACATTTCCAAAAACCAATAATTCCTATTCCTGAAAAAGAAGAGGATTTGCATAGCTTGGAGTTGTAATGCTTTTTTATTATGCACGGATTGGAGTTTGCATTGAAATTGGGTGGAAGTTTGACTATTTTTTCGTTTGTCTTGCACTTATATCATCACGATGGAAATGAAAGCATGGATTTGGAGTTGGAGTTTGGTATGAATTTGTACAGTCAGGAAATAAGGCTGTGATTATGCATTATGGGGAGATGGGTTAAGAAAATGATATGATACCGTTAGGTTAGTTTATGATTTTTGATGAATGAGACGAACGAGAGTATGAATTGTGTTTACCTTGTTTGAGATTATTTTATGCAGTTGAATGATATTATATTATATTGTTCATGGTGATTTCTATTATCTTATAGTATGTATATACCTAGAAGGTAGCTAGCTATTCTATGGAAGTGTTGAAGTTCAAACTATCCTTCAATAGGTAGGTAGGTAGGTAGGTACAGAGAATAGAATAGAATAATAGCCTCTTTCGTGATTCATGGTGATCATCACCATTATCAGAAAGTTAGTTTATTTGAAGATATTTTCTAGGTATTTATCCGAATGCCGAATTCATTTCAAATCCCGCGGGAGTAAGATTATAGAGTAAAGCATTTTGTGTTGTATTATGGTGGTGTAGGTAGTCATTAGTAAATAATACCCGGAGAATGAACCTCATCGGTGATTTATTTATACATCACCGGAAAATAACCAGGGGTTCAGGGATTTGTGGGTGATGGGATGATGGGATGATGTAATGGTATGATGGGATGTGGGGTACCTAGCTTTAGACTTTGTACCGGGTACGGGTAACAGGCTTGGATATTCGGAGTAGACTCCATATGTGTGTGCGAAAGGGCGTGGGAATGGGTTGTTTATTATGTACTTGGGTAACTCATACTGTAGTAAGTATATGTATTATGTTATCTGTCTATAGAAGGGCGTGGGAGGGGTTCTTTGTAAGCGTTTGGGTTAGAGGCTACAGAAGTGCTTGTACAGTAGTTTTAACCGTTTCTAGAACATTGCCCCTCATTCCTGATATTCGGTTTGTTCTTAAGAGGGGAAGGGTTCGCTTCTTGGATTGATGTTTAATATTTAAGCTCTTCTTATGGTGTATATCTTTTCCACTTATTGATTGATTAATTATACACATACAAAAAATATACACACAAACAACCAAACAACCCCATCAAACACACCCATAAAAACCATGACCTACGACCGCCAACGCGCAATCGAATCCTACGGCTGGACAGCCGTCCCCGCCTCCCTCTCCCAACTCATCCAAACCTCCTCCTCAGCCCAAACCCCCGCTCCCACCCTCACAATAACCGACCTCCCCTTCCCCACCTCCCCCGTCATAAAAACCATCCAAGAATACGCATCTCAAGAACTCCCCCCCGAAACCTACAACCACTCGATGCGAGTCTACCACTACGGCGTCGCCATCCTCATCCACGCATTCCCATCCTGGACCACCATCAACCCTTCGAGTAAATTCCTGGAAAGCTATGCGCTTACCGCGCTTTTGCATGATATTGGGACCATACCGAAGTATTTGCAGGAGACGTTGTTGAGTTTTGAGTTTCATGGGGGACTTATTGCAGAGAAGGTTTTGAGGGATGCGGGGGTGGTGAGGGAACAGAGGGAGGTGGTTGTGGAGGGGATTATTAGACATCAGGATTTGGGGGAGGTGGGTACGCAGACGAGGATTGGGGCGTTGGTGCAGTTGGCGACGGTTTTTGATAATATGGGCATGAATCCTGAGTTGGTGGGTGAGGGGACTATTGAGAATGTGGTTAGGGAGTGGCCGAGATTGGGGTGGAGTATGTTCTCTTTTTTTTGGTTTCTTTCTTTTCTTTTTGGGTTTCTGGGGGTGAGAGAGGGGGGGATAGATGAAGGGAAGATTTAACCTTGTAGAAACTCTTGCTAATAATATGTCGGTGCGAATAGGTAAATGTTTCTCGCATACCATTCAGCAGGAAAATGCGATGAAACCCTGGGCTCATACGACACATCTCGGTGTGAAAGATTTCCCAAATGGTGTTTTGGAGAATAAGTTGATGGAGAAGTGGGATTGAGTGTATCGTAGGATGCAAATGGGATTGTGGGTGGTAGGAAGTGAATGAGAGCGAATGATATGATGTGAAGATGGATGAGCACTCGCGGAGAAATGGACAACGAAAGAATAAAATGGACATTGAAACACGATTTGGAGCTGGAAATCGAAGGGTAGGAAGCATGGTTTGGGAAATGAATCTTAACATCTTTTGAGGGTACTTGCCATTCTGATGATATCGCGGGATCAAATTGAAGCTTTTTCTCGACCACATTTATGAAATTCAGATTGATAATATAGTTAAAAATATCCAATTTTTCTATTCTATTAAGGCATATGAGTACACGCATGGCTCTGGGAACAAATCCATCCCATACCTACTAGGTATATACTTAAGCATCTCTTTCCTATCTATATAATTATTCAGGCCACAGCTTATTTCTCTTCTCTTGAAAGTTAAGAGTTAAGAGTCGAGATTCAGCTATATACCCATACCGAGTAATCTTCTATGAATACAAGCAAAAGCTTGGTGCAAATATATTCAGATTAACTAATCAGATAAAGCTTTTAGGGAGATTACTTCATATGATACAAATAGGAATCAATCCCTTTCGGGGACGGGGCGGGGTGTAGAGTCAAATTGTATCTCTATCGGTGTTAATATCTAATTTGTTTCTTTTTAAATATATATAAAACCCTGATTTTAAGTTTAAGAGTTGTACAATAGGGTTTCTTTTATTTAATTTTTCTTTTCCCTGATCTTTCTTTATATAAGATTAGATATTTCCAGCTCTACTAAGATATAAGTAATTAAGCTGAGCTGAATCTGCTGGGTAGTTATGAATATTTCTCTCTCATTCGTAGAGTAGTACTACAGTTAGATGGATAATTATTATTTCTAAAATCTCCATTAGGACAAATAAATCTATGAATACAATCCTCGCAAAGTATGATAAAATTTAAAATGAGGATTTGTTATAATTTATAACTTACAACTTACAACTTATAATTTATTATTAATCAGAGTATTTATTTACAGGGGCCAAGCCAAGCGAGATCTAGAACTAATATTATATTATACAATCTAATCTTTCTCGCATTAATATCATTGATTGGTTTTACTGGTAAATAATCGCGTGAAGGGAACGTAGAGCGTGCTGCGTAGAATCTGCAGGGCAGATTTGGTTAAATATTATGCGTACTTCCCCCGACCAAGCGGTAAAGGAGATGGAAACCCTTGAGTTTTGGTTCGATTAGGTAGTGTGATATGATATGATGTGATGTGATGGAAGGGGGTATGAGATATGAAATGGATGGAGATGAGGAGTGTGAGTGAGAGGTGCTCTGTAGAACGTAACAATGTGGAGTTTTGAAGTAGTGGTTTTTGATGCTTCCACATCATGGGTACGGTTGATTGTTTTAGAAATGATGCATTTCAATAAGTTAATGGCGGGAAATAACGTTTTGCCTACTTCATGTTATATGCAACATATTCTCATTTATCATCCATGAGATTTTATACAAGATTTCTGCAGTTACATACAGTTAATATCTCCCTAGCTCCCTGTACTAATAGTATCACAACCCATTTCATCTTCTCCCCAAATCCACACCCCCAACCCTCACCAAATTCCCCCCCTCTACATTCCCCTCCACCCCAAAGAACCCCTTAACCGTCATCCCAACAACCTCCCTCCAGAACCCCTCCACCACACCCTTACACTCAACCCCACTCTGCGCAAAATCCGGAAACGCATTAACCTCCAACAACCATGTGTTTCCCTGTGTATCAACCAAAAAATCCAATCCAAACGTCTCAAACGCATTTGGCAATGGTTGAAAATGAATACTCATTTCCTTTGCCGCCGCCACAAATATCTCGCTCGTCAATTTGAAAATTTGATCTTGGATTTTCTGGTGGAGAGAAGTGGGGAAAGGGAGTGAGGAAAGTAGATGAACGGCGTTTTTCTTCGATTCTGAAGTTTGGATACAGGTATTTGTTAGATGAGGGTTGAGGTCTATGGCTCCGGATGAGGTTGAGGAATCCCAAGGAGGAATGTAAGCGGAACTGGCGAAGAGTGCGAGCATCTGTTTGTAGACGTAGATATCTAAGGCGCCGGAAGCTAGAACGTAGGTTCTGATGTGAAATTTGGTGTTTGTAGGTGCAATAGTATCGGATTCTGGAGAGAGGAGAAGTGGTGGATGGATATATGGTTGTGCGAGGAAATGGCGGAGATGAGATGTTTGAATGTAGTCTTTCTCTTCTTCATCTTCATCTTCATCTTTCTGGGTTTCTTCGTCTTCATCATCCGAATCTGGTGCGTCTTCTTCCCAACCTTCGAAAATAGCAACGAGCTCTTCATAAGTTGAAAATAACCTAATACCCTGTCCTCTATCACTCATCCCCGGTTTCAAAATCCACCATTCTCTGTCTTCGGCTTTACCACCATCCTCATCAACCTTTTCATTTCTTGCAAAACTCTCCTTCAAATCCCAACACTCTACAATAGCATCATCCAAGAACTCGGCATAATCAACCTCGAAATGTTCCGCTCGTTTAATGTTCGTTTTGAGAATAGACTCTGGGTTCTTAACACACCATATATGAGATGTTTCACTCAAATAGTGCTTACGAATGAGGGCTTTCCGGATGACATAGGCGTTTGTCAAGGAGGTTGTAGGTTTGGATGTGATTTCATCAAAGGGAATCGTTTCATAAGATGAGATGTGAAGATATGGTGATTCCGGTGTTGGTAGATCGGATGGAGAGGAGATAAGTGTATATGAAGATTGAGGGAACTGTTTCAGAGCCGAAAGGATTAGTGGTTGGACGTAAGAATCCTCGTAGTCGATGTAGGCGTAGAAATGGGACTGGGTTGACTTGGTTTGTTCTTTAAGAGAAAGATTTGATATTGATGGTATTGGATCTGAAGATGGTCTGGCGAAAGGACTGGTCAGAGGTGCTCTACGAGGTAAATGTGGTTAAAAGGGTGGGAAGGAACTTGTATTGGTCTAACAATATCTAATGCTCTATTTAATAACTCACAACTTCAACTCTCCCTGTGTCGGCGCACTAGCATGCATGAAATTTGCTTTCAATGGTGTGACGCTACATTGGTGTTAGTCTCAGGGAAGTCACTCATCACAATCAGAACATACCTTGTATAACCCTCCTTAACAGCCCAACCATCATTACCAGGTTCAGCTTCCTCTACACTCTTGTAGACATCTGTAAACCTTGGGGCCCACTTGAAATGTTTATGTGTGTGCCCAGCAACCTTTTTCTCCTCTCCCTCACCTTGTTGACCTTCCTTTTCTCTAATTTTCTCTTCCTCTTCATCAGCATCCTCATCTTTTCCATCGACCTCCTCGAAACAACTTCCTTGTCCCCAATAATTCTGCAGCATATTGGTCCACAAAACTTTCCTCTTCTCCACTCCTTCCACCAACGGAACATTAACCGTATATAAATCGACTCCCTCACCCCAATTATTATACAAATACTCAATAATCTTCACACCAATCCTGCTCGCACCCCCAATAATTTCTGGATCATGATTCCTCGTAAAGAAAGCATAACTCAACGCGATAGCCTTCCTCTTACAAACCGCCGCCTCCATCGCGCCCCCAATTGTCCCACTACTCAGACTGAACACAGCCGTGCTATTTCTCCCATAATTCGGTCCACTAACCACTAAATCCACTGGTCCCCTATCTTGGAAATAATGATATAGACCAATTTGTACGCACGATGCTGGTGTGCCATCTACCAATACCCATTCTTCTGTATTGTCGCTGGAGGGGCGAGCATGTGTTGTACCGTTATCCTCATGAAGGGTTCCAGGACGAAAATAGGTGGGCTTGACGGTTTGACCAACCATGTGTGCTTTACCAATCCATGAGCGTTGTGTATGGGGAAGAACGACGGAAACAGTGTGACCGGCAGCTTGGAGAGTTTGAACGAGGGAGTGGACGTAGGGAGAGGATTTATTCGAGGGAGGCCCATCGTCATTTACTACCTTTTGTGGGTTGTTAATTCAAATAAGTATTATCAATACAATTATAATTTAAACTTACGAGGATATGCATCTTGAGTGTGGTAGCTTGAAAAGGTGCTGTATCCAAAGAGCTGTGTCTAGGCAAGTGAATTGTGAATTGAGGTTTTGGTGGGATGTGCGGGGGATATTTATCGATAATGTTTTAAAGTTTAAGCAGGGATTTAAGTTGCCTGAATACAAACCCTTTGAGCTAATCAGTTTGACACTAATCCATGGCATCATTTGCATGGCATACATGGCATACATGGCAATCACATCACATCCATTCAAATGGTGAAGATATTACTTCGTTTTGTACTATTCTTGATCATTTAATTTCATAAGGTACAGTAGGAGACCCAAATCTCGCTATGCCTGAAAACTGAAAACGCCATTTCCTGGTATTTTACAAAAAAGGTGCGCAAGAAGGGGTCCAAAATTCTGCCATGTGCAATGGCCTCGAAGAGCCCATCAAATCATGCAGTGACGACCGTTGAAAAAGTAAAATGCTTCAAGTAGGTGATTAAAAGAAATAAACACTGCAAATCCCTGCAGTCAAAGAAAGCTCACAAGCAGATGACTCAAAAAGCTCTGCGAAAACTCCCGCCCAGCCCGTCCAATGCGTTCACCAATATGCAATCAATCTTCTTTCCAATGTCCTAGAACAAATAAGAAGTGTATAGCAAGAACCCTAACGAATGATCCTAGTTGCGTGCTCTTTTCACTTCCTCAGTAGGTCTTGCAACGGCTTCTCCATCACGCTTTCTCGCTGCGCGCTCAAAGTTGTCACTCCCGGATGATTTGAATGGACTAGTAACCTGAGATCGACCACGACGTGGAGGAGTTACTGGCGATTCGATAACGTCATATCTCTTTGTAGCGCGTGTAGCTCTTTTGACAGTTGGTGAGGAGGTTGGTCCAAATCTTGGCGCATCCGGAGTCATAAGACCTTGGATATGGAATGGGGTGCGTGGCTCAACATCCGTATCTGTCGCATCGGTATCAAACTTTTCCTCGATATCAGTCAAAGCCTCCTCTTCGTCTTCAGTGACTTGGACTTGTGGAATGGCGGGAGCTTGGCGATTTTTGGTGAACAGCTGGCGTCTGCATGAGCGTGTGACTGGCCCATTAGACTCGCCAGCAAAACTTTGGTCGAGAACCATGACTTCAGCACGACCTCCACTTCGGGTTGGACTATGACTTGCCGAAACATTCGAATTCTTTTTGAAGATTAGTTTACCACGGCTATAGCAGTAATAGTCAGCAAAATTAGTCTCTAGATAGGGAAGAATATGCAACTTACAAGTTGGAAACATGTCCATCCTCACGACCCATAAGCTGCTCCATAGTTTGGTCTTCCTCTCCTGGAACGTGAATCAACTTGGGCTTTCTGCTTCTGCCTCTAGTGTTCTGTGGAGGACTACTACCAAAGAAAGGATTATCGGAATGGCTGTCGACCTCTGGAATGCGGTCCTCAGAATCGGTAAAGATAGCAATTGGTTCATCTGCAGATGAGCTATCAAGGCCATAGTTGTCGAATCTCTTGCGGCTCTTTTTTGGTTTTGGCATGGCATCCGCCGAGTTATCAGCATGGATTGAGGTAAACAGGGTACGAGAAACCGCGTTAATTCCATGTTTTAATTCCTCCGTTTGCTTGGGGTGACGTGGGGTCTTAGAAGGTGTTGGTAGCATGCCATCGCCACGAACCATTGTGCCAGGTCGCTGATGGTGGTCCATCTTATGCTCTCTCTTTTTACTTTTGGGAGTTAGACCTAGAGCTGTAGCTGCGGAGGTTGTGTTGTCGAGATTCAATGCGCCAGAAACTTGTGGCCCTTCGATTGAGGTAGTCGATCTAGGTGCGCGTCGTTTTGTCGCAGTCTGCGGAGATTTAGGTAGCGACGAGTGAATATGTTGTGGTGTACCGGAAAATATGACCTTTCTAGCGGCTCGGGGTGTTGATTG
Organism: Sclerotinia subarctica; assembly: GCA_025389085.1. Taxonomy (NCBI): domain Eukaryota; kingdom Fungi; phylum Ascomycota; class Leotiomycetes; order Helotiales; family Sclerotiniaceae; genus Sclerotinia; species Sclerotinia subarctica. Next base: position 3,325,351 of record QRFI01000005.1, on the reverse strand, counting down.
TGGAGTAGAAAGATTGTTGCGAATATTGTGTTTGATAGTTGGAGGTGGTGGAGTTACCGCGTTCCGAATTGCTCTTGAAGCTACTCGACTTGACTTCCTGGGCGAATAAGGTTCGTAATTATCATCATATCCAAAGCGTGGCGTTGACGGAGTTTTGAGGGAAGTTGAAGGTGGAGGGGTACTTGGTCGCAAAGTAGAGGTAGCCATGTTTGTTAAAAAAAAAGAGAACCTCGAGGGTTTGGATGGTTGTCCGGTCGAATGTTATGTTGTGAAAACCTGCTCCCAAAAGATCGGATAGGTGGATAGAATTTTAAGATGAAAGTTCACCCGTCATAAAAGGTGATTATTTATAAAAAGTGAATAAATCTCCAGCTGACTGGATACATATAGATCGGTAAAGTCAACAATGTTAATAATTAACTGTTGATACTGTAGTTCTGGTGGTAGCTATTGCTGTTGATGTGGTACAAAAAAGTGTGAATTTTGCGGGTTGAAGGCGATGACGCTGAAATGCTAAGCAAAGGAATCCAACTATTCTTGTATAAATGGCAGGATTGCATAAAGGAAGGGATTAGACAAGAATAAGATTGAAGGGGTTGTGATATTTGTGTTGTTTGTTGTCATGGTCAAGAAAGCAGGAGGTCGGAAGAAAGGTTTCCAGCCATGTTGATTTCCTTAGGCTTTCATTAGTATCAAAACGCTCGGACAATTTATGGTAGATTGACTGTTGAAAGCTTATGGTAGACTATATTGGACTGTATTGGACGTGAATTTACGTGACTTTACGCGTTAAAGCCTATTATTTAGGTTGTTTCAAAGAATTCTAGAAAGACTTTAACTTGACTTTATCAACCCACTGACCTAGACCCCGACCTTGACCCCGACCTTGACCCCGACCTTGACCTTCAACCCCAACCTTGAACTTGCATCTTGGACCATGGCTACCCCAGATATTGGCAAGCTAGACCTATCAGACTCAGACAATGAGGATCTTTTTGCATCCCCCTCCAGACCTTCAAAATCGAAACTAAAGGCACTAAACAAAACTGCAGAGAGCAGTGGGCCGGCGCATAGAAGTGGAGGATCAAAATATGATGCTGAAACAGCAAGGGAAGCGGCTCTGCAAAAGGAATTGGAAGGAGTGCGCAATATCAATGAACTTATAGAAGGAGTGCTGGGCAGCTTAGATCTTGCCAAAGGAAATATGGATGTAAGAAGAATTCGTGTATTGATAGATATTGGATTGTAGCTAAGAATCATTTCAGACAGTTTCACAAACGGTCACATCAGCTTCAACGCTGCTTAACACATGGATTCGCATACTATCGCAGACGGAACACAATCAAAGGTTGATCTTAAATCCAAATTGGCGAGGTGCAAGTCAGGACATTGCAGATATGGAGAATGAGCAGGTACTGAAAGCTCAAGCTGCTGAACGTCGAGCCGCGGAGGAGGAGCGAAGAGAAGCCGCTAGGCAAAGAGCGGAGGACGAAGAACGGCAAAGACAAGCTGGCACAACGGCTCGTGGTAGTAGGGGAGGGAGAGGCAGACCTAGAGGAGGCGTGTCAAGAACTGGAAGTGTTAGCTCGTCAGGATATGGTCGTGGAAGTTCGACAGGCTCAAGCACTGGCACTGGCAGAGGTGGATCAGGTATTGGCCGAGGTATCCCACGAGGAAGGGCACGAGGCTTACGATAAATCATTCAAATCATTCGCTCCAGTATTCTACATGATGGTATCTAAGATGTGCCAATCCGGATCGATCTTACCCGAAACCCCTATCCAAAGCCCGCTTTAACGCCAACTTCCTCTAAGAATAAGTACAATCATTTCTTTTTGAAAAAATCACTCATCTTCCTCATGCCACTAGTGTTGACTTTCTTTAAGTTCTTGACACCTCGACTCTCACCAGCCTTCCTCCTCCTATCCTCCTCGTCCTGTTTGCGCTTCTTTTCTGCGCGTGTCTCTATCTCTTCATCATCTCCGACCATTGCTCGCTTTCTCGAATAATCACCCATTGACCTGGCCGCCATAGCGTCTTGTCGTAATTTTGTTAAATATGCGAGGTGGCTGTCCAAGGGAGTGAAGTCAACAGGTGACGCTGAAGATTTCATAGAATTCTTCAGTACTTCACTGAGGTGAGGGGCTATATAATTTGAGCTGATGAAGAAAAATGCTGTGCGGATGCGCAGCAGATCTGCGACACCGTCAGGTGCATCGATCGATGGTACGCTTATTTTCTCATCTTCAGGTGCAACAGCCGAATGGCTCGATATTGATGTTGCTGCAGTTGAAGCTTCTGATAATGAACTTGCCGCAGTATCTACAGATAAATCTGTAGCTTGTGTATCCTGTGAGTCTGTTCGTGGTGTAGAAGTATCTGATTCTGCCGATGTGTTCGCTTCCTCTTTTGATCCTTCATGGATTGATTCCTCTCCCCGTTTGATACTCAAAACTGGTGTGTCCAGCGCCTTTCTGACAAGCTTTTCCTCCATGCTAGCAGGCAACCCATGCTCAGCCATCTTCTTTGCTTTCTTTAGAAGTTCATTGAATAGCTTTTCCTCATTTATTCGAAACATTGTTTCGTCGCCAGCATCCACCGTATCACACACTTCAGCCATTCTCTTTTCTAGACTTGTTCGTAAGGGACCGGTTCTTAGAAAAGAGCGAAGATGTGGTGATATAGATATTAATTTGTCGATGTAGTCCTCGCTAGACAGGAATAATTTCTTCGGGGGGTCTGAAGCTTTGGTTGTAGATAGGGGTACAAGAGCAGGGAGAACAATGAATAAGGAGTCAATTGGGGTCGCAATGAAAAGATCTGCTCCTTTCGTGACATAACCTTTCGCCGAAGACCCTTCTTTGTCATTCGCTTCATCTTTAAGTAGTTGCTCGCTCAAGGGAAAGGCTGGCCCATTTTCTGGTACAAGTAACCAACTTCGAGGTGTTATTTTTGGCGCGGCTATTCGAGTAAATTCATTGAAACCTCTATTGGGGCATACAAGATACCGGCTATCCTTTGCATATCTAGGATTTTCGAGTGTGATAATCCGAGCCTCCATGCTGATATCCTTTGGTAATATAAAAACCCTCGGAGGATTGGTATCATCTGGCTGTAATTTGACTTTTGGGTCAGCGGATTTTGAGGCCTCTGCCTCCACTGCAGCAGCTTTGGTGGCTGTTCTCCCTCTAGTTTTTACCACCATATTCAGAACTATCGTATGATTGTTGTAGAATTGTTCAATGAGTCGTAAGTAATCAATTGTGTGTATGCTTGAGTTTTGAATGAACCCAAAGAGTCTACCACGACTCTGCCACTTTAAGAAGTCGCGTCTTATCGCGTTGCATAAAATCGCGTCGGCTTAGTCAGATCTAAGGGCCACCAGTGGACCAATAAATGGCTGCTCTAAATTAAAGTACAAGGCTGGGAGCGCTTATTGGCTTGACAGTGGGTATTTTGAAATCCGGGGTTCTGCTTCATCATAAAGTTTCTGAATCTGAAATTGAAATTGGAGCGAACGAGAACCTCAAAATTAAACCTTGAACTAATAACTCAATTTTATTTGAACATTTGAACGGTCTATTGCGCCAAAGAATAAGCTACACCAAAAAGGAATTAACAATATCAATAACGCGAATCATAGCTTAGGCTTCCGTTGCAGATGGAAATCCTTCCTTCGCCTTATATCACCCTGCGCTCTCATCTTCGATCAACAGATGCTCTTCGCTCTTCAAGCACAAGCAACTTTCATATTCGATTCTGTTAAATCGCTGTACAGTGTATACGATAAACTTTTACAAGTTTCTACCAATTAGATTTCTGGAGAATAAATTAGAACAAATCAGTACAAGTCAACGATTACTCCAAGCTTTGCATTATCTGCTTGGTATTCATGACAAACAACAATACTCCACGAGAATTGGTATCAAGTTACCCAATCAGTTTAAACCGCTTCATTACCTGCTTGTTTCATTGCTTGCACATTATTATTGTGCTCATTATGTCTCAAGGTATGTGCACTTTCATTCGATGTATAAAAATATGACTAAGTATTAGAAAAGGTGGTGCTGAAGAGGCTCAATGGCCACCAAGATCTCCCAGAGAAGCGCTTTTAAGTACACCCAGCGGTCGCGATCGACTGCGAAGATTTGCAACAGGATTTTCCCCTACTGCATCTCCTTCGAAACGACCACCCCCTGTGTCGCCATTATCACACGCTACCGGCAAAGATCGAATGAAAGCGGATATGTTTATGGAAGAAATGGGGGGCGATGATGACGATGACGAAGAAACCTTGCAATTGAAACTTCAAGCAATCGAAGCTCGACTCCGATTAAAGAAGTTGCAGAAGAAGAGCAAGCAGAGTTCGGATTCAGAGGGCGAGAAGAATGAGAAAATCGAGGATCGCAGGCCTGCATCGGTTCTCCTAAGAGCAAATTCTGCGGCGACAAATAGGGCGCCCTCAAGATTGGCAGGATTGAGGGAGAGGCAGTTACAAAGGCCGAAATCGCGCGCCGAGATTAATGTTCCAGCATCACCACCGCGCCGTGTTCAGCCTGCCGAGCTCCCACGTTCGCCCGGAAGGATTTTACTTGGTATAGATAAAGGGTTGAAAGGAACCGATGTTTCCCTGAAGAGAGCACCGGGTTTGAGGAAGAATTTAGAGTCAGAATTCAACAATTCAAGGCGAACCGGGCCATTTTTACAAAGAAGTCAGTCACAAACCGGAAATCGTGCGCCTGCATCGCAGAATTCAAGTCTGGAGGAGAGACCTAAATCTTTTAGCGAGAGAATGGCTGCAATCAGGGCTGTGGATACCGAGCGACAGGAAAGAGCTGCTCGTATCAAGAAAACCCGCAGCTCAGCATTCGATATCGACCAAAAACAGATGGAGTCGTTCAAAAATAACGCAGTTGAATTGCCTAGCCATCCCGCTCCCACCAAAGAATTCAGTCGAGAGGAAGTCTTGAATTCCTACAATAAATCAAATGGAGAATTGAGACGCCACAAAACTACGTCGAATTTACTTTCAACAATGAAGAACGGCAAGGAAACATCCGGCAGGCCAGTTTCACGAGGCTTACAAGGTTCCTTTGACAGTTCGGGGCGTCCAGAGCCAAAGAACAGCAACGAAATATACACTAGCTCGAGAAGAGGTTCACAGGATTCACAAGGTTCTTTTGATACCTCGAGACGTTCAGCATTGAAAAAAAGCAACGAAATAACCACGAAGCCGAGCTCTCAGAGTTCCCAAAGTTCATTTGACTCTCTTCGCTCAGCAATAAGGAATGGCTCTGAAACAAAATTCTTGACTAGGCCGAACTCACGTGAAAAGAGACCTGATTCACAAAACAAAAATATGCAAAGTTCTTTTGATAATCTGAAAAGAACGCGCTCAAATACCAATCCGAGCAAAGCTGCGTCAGAAACTTCCGATGGAGATGCTTCGCAATTCGAACCATATTCCTCATCTCACCTCTCCAAACGAATTATTCCTCACCAAGTGCTTACCCGGACCCTTCAAGGAAAGAGGACTTTCGTCATACCTGATTTACTGAGAACAGTCAAAGCGCCTGACTTTGCAGGTCCAGAAATTGAAGAAGATATAGTTGTGTTCGCAACTATTGCCGCAAAATCTGCTCCACGTGCACACCAGGACCAAGCTAAGAATAGCGGCAAATTCATGATTCTTACTCTTACCGACCTCAAATGGGAAATTGAACTTTTCCTTTTTAAAACAGCATTTGAAAAGTTCTGGAAACTCACACCCGGAACTGTTATCGCGCTGCTCAACCCTGGATTTATGCCTCCAGCTCGAGGAAAGACTGACACAGGCAAATTTAGCCTCACACTCAACTCAAGTGACGATACTATACTCGAAATCGGCACAAACAGAGACCTAGGATATTGCAAGAGCGTCAAGAAAGACGGTAAAACTTGTGATACCTGGGTCAATAAGCGACACACTGAATTCTGCGACTTTCACGTAAATCTTTCTCTTACTAAGACCCATGCAAACCGCATGGAAGTTAATACAATGAGTTTCGGCCCCAAACGCAATTATGGAGGAGGGGGAACAGAACGGAAATACAAATCTCAGGACATGACAGGCTATATGCAACGTCGAGAAGAACTTAAGAAGGAAGAAAAGACTAAATATGATAGAGAAAGTCATAGTCAAATCTACATTGGCAAAAGAAGTGCTGTGAACTTACTAGACGATGTCGATTTCGATCCCGATGCTTTCCACAGGGGAAGCACAAAGGAAGACCGAATGACTAGACAGCTCCTAGCTCAAGAGAAGGAGAGAGAACTTGGCAGGAAATTGGGAATGATGGGTGGAGGACTCGGTGCTGATTACATGAAGAAACGTAATTTGGTACAACCCAACCCACAAGATATGCAGAACAGCAGGGACAGAGAACCATCTCCACCTGATGCTAAGAAGCTTGGCCTTATTGGCACTAAGCCTTCTGTTCGATTAAGTCCTATTACTAAGCGTAAGCGAGCCAATACGATTGGTGGAATAAAAAAGAAAACTCGCTTCGTGACAGAAAAAGGAATCAGAGAGGCAGGAAGAGAGAGTTTGGGCGGTGCTGAGTTGGAGATTGAATTAGATTAAGAGTTTTGTAAGTTTACAATTTTTGTAGAATGTTGGACAATCAAGTGTTGGTTCTTGTAAAACGGTTTGGGAAGACTATTTTGGCGCGGTTTGGGCATACTCGAGCATCAACATATTATATCCAGGGAGGCAATGAAGGAGTATCAGTATCATTATCGGCAGTGGAACTGGGGTTGGGATTGGGATAGGGCTGGGAAGGAATAAATGAATTAATGATTGACGAATCAATGAATGCGTTTTGCCACTGTATAGAATGCCAATAAATAATTAAAACAGCACAATTACTCTTTGGGATTTATATTGAAATGCTTTGTTGTCGTTAGGATGTGTATTCTCTCGCTGTTCTTTCCTATAATAGCTATGATGGTATGGTATGGTCTCTTTTTTTGGTTGGCAAATACTCGTTTTTTTAATTTCACTCCCGGGGAGGAGATTTTTCTTATATTGATCAAGCGGTACGCTCTCCCTCCTTTATGATCAACTTTTGTTATGGAATGAAATGTATTCAGATGTCATCTTGATATCAGCTTTGTTCCTAGATCTTGGGGACTAGATCTTGAAGATTAGTTTTGAAACTTATAATCTATTTTCTAAAAACACTTGATATTATCATCAAGATGTATATTGAGCTATTATAGGAAATAGAGAAAGAGAACTAGGGGGAGCCAGTGGAAATATTTCAAAACCTTCTTGCCCGAATAGCAAGTCACGGTTGGCTCTAAATAGAAAAGAATGAACCAGATTCCTGCTTTCCATGAATTTGCCTCCGGAAAATTTGGAATTCTGGGTGAGGAAGCCTTGAGACACAGATATCCTTTTTGGCTGACGCTCCGAGAAGAGCTTTCGAATTATAAGGTTATTAAATAGGTCTTAAGCTGACGGCGATTGAACCGGCTCCAGTGGAAAGCTGGAGCAATTAATCGTTATTGTTTGAGCTGTAGAAAGAAGAGATATCGATAAAAGAGAAAGATACGCCTCTAATTCAAGAGTGAGCTGGGTTACTCGATCGTCGCTTTTTGCCCGTCTTACATATACATTGATATAAGTCCGATATGCTTGACCTGCATACATACAGTAACAGGTTATAATTTTTAAGCTTTGACATCCAGGATTTTCTTATTGTTGCCCTTAGTTGCAGACCGCAAACAATCCCGACAACAAGGGGCTGGTAACGGTACTACCAATACAATATCTTACTCACCTCTCCAGAACCACCCCTCAAACTCATTCGTATCTAAATATTAAGGTACTCCCTTCTTTCCAGTTTGCTGATTAAAAACTCTCGTGCTGAGAAGATTTCTTAATTAAGATTTCCATCTTCTGCGTTTCTAGGGATATCCTCCCCTTCACATGATACTCTCACTGTGCCATCTATTCGCAAAACAGCTTGCTCGTGCTCGATCGCTGAGCTAAATGCTATCTAGAAGTTATTGCAGTAGAAACTGATGATCAAGACTCTATAACTGCCATACACTCTTCTTCGAGAACGTGAAGTATGGCGTGACAATCCGCTAAACTTTCTTTTGCCTCTATAACTATTCGCTGAAATTTCAACTTTATGCCCAAGAGACACGGTGCACTAGACAACATGTGCTATCAGCTAGCTGCATGAAAGAAAAGGTTATCCAGGGTTTCAGGGTAGATACTGGGGAAGTGGCGCATTAAATGAATCCTTATGTACATTCCGTATTGCATTGCAGATACTGTTTATCCTAGTTTTTCGGACAAAATTGGATGCATGGTGGGATCTTAGATTATGGATTATAGATTTGGACCTTGATGTGGAATGCTCTGAGATATGTCTCAATGCTTTTTATCCTGATACAATTAACAAGAGAAGTCGAGCTAAAGATCAGAAAGAATTGTATTGAAGATGTGATGATTTGAGAGGAGATGACTCAGAGAGTTTCTTCCCTTTTCGAATAAGCTATGGCTAGTACTTTGAATCCCGTATAAATAAAGACAATCTCGTACCAGGAGAGGATTAGTATAAAAGGAGGATTGATTTACTTATCTAGGATAACTAAGTCTCACTAATTATTAGAAAAATAGAATTGAAGCAATACTATAACAAAGAAAAAATAAAGAATGAAATAAATAAATCATCGTATATATTAAGGATCGAGGAAATAGATTATTGAAGATTATATATTAAGTGCGGAATATATCTATATTAATATAAAATATAAAAGATTAAACATTTAATATCTGAAGGCAATGAAAGATTAATCCTCCATCATACCAGCGCCGACTCCAACTCCATTTTCAACTCCAAATCCATTCCAAATTTAATTCCAACTTAAATTCCAACCCGAACCCCACCTCAACTCCGATTCCAATTATAACTCCAATTGTGATTCTATCCTTAAAATCCTCAACCTAAGCTTCGCCAATAATCTCCCACTCTTCAACAGTAGCGCCTGCCTCATCTCCAAAATACCCACAGCTACTACCTAAACACCCGGCAATCCGTAGTTCAACTGTATCTCCCATGTACACTACTTTATCATCAGGTAGAATATAAGTTGTCTTGAGACCTTCCTCAAGCCTCACATCGTCCCCGGCATCCTCTTCCCCATTGCCGTCCGAAGAGTCCTCCGAAGACGTAACATCTGATAGTGAATCAATATCTTTGGTCGTTGTTATATTTTCTACATCCGAAATATCGAGATCAGGAAGAGGGAGGGGAAATATGTGTCCTTCAGATGGGTTGGTGGAATTAAAAACTACAACTATGGCATTAGTAGGAACTCGTTGTCCCCATACCACATTAATAATCTTTACTCTTTCGCCTTGGACGGAGCTGGTGTCAATAGAGATAGAAGAATCAGTAGTACTCTCGGGCTGCCAACTAGTTCCTACATCCCCATCGTTGATGCTCTCCGGCCAGCGATTTAGTTCGGAGGCATCGGATGCGATGATGGGAAGACATTGAAGGAGATTATTGGGAGTGGTGAGGTCTTGCCAATACATGTCATTTTCTAATGTGTGAGTCTGGTTGAGCGAAAGTGTATAATTTATTTGTGGATGGCGAGATGCAGGGAGGTTTTGCACTATGGGAACCTTTGTTGTGTCCCGGGGATATGAGGAAGAAGGTAACACTCCAGTAAAGGTGATATTGGTATGCGTGGTATTCATACTAGCACTGAACGTATACCCAGCCCATGTAAACTCATGCATCGTGAGGTATTGTTTGGGTGGAGGAAGGGTAGGCTGGATTGTGAGAACGTCTTGCGAGGAATCTAGACCTAAGTATCCGTAAAAAGCGATTTGCATTGTGCCTCCGTGACCGGTCAAAAATGGAAATGCAGGAGGGTATCCTCCATTGGCATTTGTATCATCGTTCGCTTGTTCGCTCATCAGGAACCATGGAGCGCGGAGATTGGACAACACGGCCATCTTATTGTAGGTAGAGGCTGAGCAACCAGAACCTCCATATCTGAGTGTAGCGATGGTGTTAATGGCGAATGTCATGGCTGGGCCATGGAGTGATTGCTTCTGTGTATAGTATTGAAGGTCTGCTTGTTTCCTTTCGAGTGTATAATTTATGGCTTTGGATGACTCCGGGAGGGAGAGAGGATGGAGAAGCAGAGTTACGTCGGCTTGTTTGACGGTTATATTGGAGGGCATTTCTTCATATTCGAGAGTGATACTGGAGGAAGAAACGGGGATGGTGATGTTTTCGACGATGTCGAGCCAAGTAGGTGGAATTGTCTCGTTGTATTGCTTTTTGATGGAGATGATAGAGTTCATGATCTGAAAGAAGGATGCTTGAGTGAAGGCACCATTTTTGACGTGGTTAGTCCATTCATCAGGATCAGTCATATTCCAGATATTCCATTTTCCCTGATCATCCTTCTGAAGTACTCCCTCAATAGTATGACCTACGCTCTTCACTACTGGGCAAAGTTCTTTTGTGAAGTATTCCTCGTCGTTGGTAATTCTTCTATAATCCAACATCATCTTCGCTACATCGGTATTAATGTGATACTCATAGTCCAATGTGGGACCCGTCCCAGTTGCATTGCCATATCTACCCGAAGTCCAAGAATATAGTACGGAGTCATTATCGAATTTGTATTTTTCCTGAACGTAAGCCTCCTGTGCATTGACTTTGGCTTGAGCATACATCTTGACCCGATATTTGATCATCTGAAGAGCATAGTCGGGATCAGTCAGAGCTATACCGGGGAACATCCAGATATCCATGTCCCAAAAAGTCATGCCACCGTACGGGTCCGCAGTAATTCCTCCAACACCAATGCCATTGTCGTTGAGATTGCTGCCGTCTTCTTCAAGGAGAGTCTGGAGGATCATATATCGACTAACTGCAGCATTGATTTGATCAACCTCAGCGAGGGTATCATTTATTGGTAAATGGCCGGTGGCAGGGTTCCTATAATTGACGACCTTTCTTTCCATATGCTGATTCCAAATTGCAGTGTGCTCTGCAAGAAGTACATTCCATCCATCATTTGTGGCATTCCTGGATGCTTGACTGGCTATTAATTGTGCATTGAGGAATTTGTCCGTCGAGGCAATACCACCAATTTAATGGAAGGTGATTGATTGTCCAGATTTGGGCTCAAATCCTCATTCTTGTCTAATAGTCATGGTATTATCATTAGGATATACGATAGACCTTGGTGAGACAAAGTTAGTGTTGCTGCAGGAAATTTTTGCCGTAGAAACTGTCCATGCCGAGACATTTTGGAGGCCATTTGGGTGATTAGAAACGTATATAGACGCAGCATCGTTACCCCTCTGCCCAAGGAATGATCTGGCAGCGCTTCTACCATCCAGACTATCTGTTATAGTGATGCTTTCTGTTGTCCCGTTCAATGGTGTGACGCTAAGCTGAACAGCACCGACATTGATTCTGGCAGCACTGATGAATGCCATGTACTCAACCTCAAAGCTTGAACTACCATTAACAATTGGAGTCCACGTATAACTCCAATGTGCCGTGGCATTCATCAAGTTCAATGAACTGCTATAATTCGTTATTGTAGCTAGGTCTACAGTAGCGTTAAGCACCTGCTCACCAACCGTAACATATATGTCGGTAAAGTGAGGTATACCAGAGATGACACTCTCATCACCCCGGTCGAGAAGCTCTGGATAGTTTGTTGCAGTCGTATTGGGCTGTCTGTCGAAGAACCCTATAATGCCGGAAAAAGTCTGGCGAGGATTAAATTCTGGCCATGGTTCCGTCGGTTGCTTCCCATCCCGATGTGTTTGATTGAAATCTTTCTCAAAAAAAGGACCAAGTGAGGCTTCAGCGAGGCCAATATATCTATTTGAAGATTAGCGTACGTCCTCGTACATAATTTACCATGTTGAAGCTATCAAAAGAAGACTGAAATCATACCCGTTTGACAAGTGCATCCTAGCGAGAAAATTTCCGAGTATTGGAACATTTGTGGTAAGCGTAAGATTCTGATCATTCCACCTACTCAAAGGATTCTCTGCAAGCACCCTAAAATCCGGTAATGGTGGCATGGTTCCGTCCGGAATCGTTTTTGTTTTGAATTGAGAAGCCGGATTGACCTCCTCGCCGTAGTCTGCTCCAAAAGCTCCTGCCGGGAGAAGTGTGACGACTGCAAGGTGCGGCAACCAAGACATACACGCAGCCATATTGACGTGGCTTGTTATTCTAGGTACGATCATTAGCTGCGAACCCTTCGATTTTATGTAGAAAAATAAAAATATCATACATCAATAATTTTCTCGAAATAAAAGAGGGTAAGAAAAGCAAGAGAGATTCAGGATCTCACAACAGGAAACGTTTTTTAAAGAAAGGAGTTTTTTTAATATTTGACCTGCAATATTTCTTTTGGATGTTTTTTAAATATCCGGGGCATTTTGGTCCTTTTGTAGCCAGAATGATGGAATAATTGACCCTTTTAGTCACGAAGAGACGCTACTCCCGGGAAATGACTAGTTTCCCCCTAAATGTAACTATATTCAAGAATATAGTAAATCTAAACTAACTCAGTAATTCTCCTTAGGTGATTATCATCAAAATGCAGACCTTTTAACCAAAAAAACGTCCGCCAACATAGACACTTTTGAAAATTTCCTTCCCACTGTCAATATCGCTCTGCAATTAATTACAGTACGTGCTTCCCCCCAAACCAAAAACGACATATCAGCATTTAACTATCAGCAGGATCCTACAAAAAACTTCATAATTGCCACTATCCATAAGTTACAATTGTTTCCCGACATAAGTTTCCTCAACAAGAGCCTCAATTAATTGTGGAGAAAATATTCGGTAGTGGAGCTCTCGGCATTGAAATCCGAAAAGGGGCAAGCTAGCGAGTTTTCACTACCTCGCTAAAGTTAGAGCTCTAGAACTAATTACCTAGATTGAGCTACTATAGACTGGCAACTCATCTTTTTGGATGGGCAATGCGTATCTCCCTCTAAAATAGCCTATATTACCTAATTGATGACTTCAACTTGAAGTTTAATAATTTAGCGCCATACTGTACTATACTATTTTTAACATTTCAATTCCCCTCAAGGAATATTTAATTAGTACTCCATATTTTGTTTGTGAACACATGAGAAAGAGCTACAGCACAAGGGAAAACTGATTTCAATTCCAGTTATTTATAAAATCACATTGAGCATTAATCGTCTGTGAGTGAAAGGGAAGGAGGATGTGAGATATGAATATTTGTGAGCTGCAAGATGACAATTCCTCAACGTCTAATCTCACAAATTCAAAAACTTTTCACACTAAAATTAAAGACAAACATAATCTAAATCTAGTAAAAGAACTTAAGCAATGCAAGTGCTACAGATTACGCCTAGAGCCTAAAGCTAACTTGTTGATTGAACACGTATCATAATCGATATTCCAAACGAAAGGTATTTCGACCACTTGCGATCGACATGTACAAATTAATCGTCTCACAAGGTATTTCCGAGTAGCTAGTCACTGAATACTACTTTAGCACCCAAACTGCTGTTTATCTAGCCAATCATCAGGGACATCATTTTGTTCCCATCTGTTAAGTCACATCTCGTCAAATATGCAGAAATTTTTTATATCCAGACCCCCGGTATTCCTGTTTCTTGAATCTTCGTTCCAGATACATTTCAAAGATACATGATACCACATGCAACCTATACCAAATTTATCCCCATTCCCAATCTTTAATCTCCTCGTAAAACGAACCTCGGAGATAGAAACCATCTCATAATTGAGTTAACTATTACCTATATCTAATAACTAAATCATCATCCCGACGTCCCACAGAAGATCCGAATCATGCACCTTATTTTCGGGCCCCGTATCTCCCAGAGAGTCATGCTCAGGTATCAATTAAGTAGCTCCCAAATTTTCCCAGCAAGTGCTGTTAATTAGTCTCTAGCTGTCAATCAGTGGCTCCATATGCTAGACTCTTCTACATGACACCACTCCAAACTCCCAGTCTCTCCAATCAATAGCTTTCTTTTTCCGTCCATCTCTAAATTTTCAATGTACTAGTACTTCTTGACTCACTTAGTCACAAAACTTTCTTGTTATGATCTTGCAGTTTAAAAGTCCATACCACACAAGTCCCAATTCCCAATCCATGTATCTTGCAATTCCTTGTGTTATGTCCAACATAACATCCCGTGTCATAGCCTTAGAAATTGTTTTATTTTATTATATATATAACAAGATCATTAAGATACACATTCTTCCTCCATCCCAGTTTCCCTCTCATATCATACAGTATACAGAGCTACTAGCTCAATCTCCCAATCCATTAAACATCTCAAAATATCCAAATCCTTCTACATTATATACCCACCCCTATTCCTACTTTATCTCCTCTCATCTACACTATTCCATCCACCCCATTCTATCCAATCTCATCTCATCATCCCATTAATAACCAACCAAATAACAACCAAACTCAAACACAAACACAACTCCAAATCCCCACAACCATAACCATAGCCATAACCATAACCATCTCCACCATCTCCACCAACTCTTTCCTCAAATTCTCAAATTCTCTAAAACTACCCCCTACCCCCTACCTCCTACCCAATCCCAACACCATCCATACTAATCCCTCAAACTCTTAATCTTCATACCTTCAACCTTCAACCCTATAAGACTTACATATTGGTAACCACTAAAACAAAACAAACCAAACCAAACCAAACCACCAACTAATCCAATCCAATCCAATTCAATTCTATCTTATTATATCAATCTACTATCTACCATCTCATAAACTTTCATCCCTTTCATTCCTTCCCAATATTACCTCTCAAAAATGATAAAATCTCAAAAATACCTCTAAATCCATATAAATCACCACTTCCTCCACATTACCTACTCACCCACGTACCCACCAATCACTTCATTCTCAATTTAAAATCCTCTATATAACCTCTATACCCCTATCATAATAGTATTTTATTATTCTTTATTTATCTTGTTGAATATGCTATCTATTTATCTGTTTAATTAATAACTACAAATATAAACTACCTACTAATATACAATACCCTAAAGAGAGTCACTTCCCTATAAAACATATTAAATATTTAAAAGTTTGTAACACAAGGAGATTAACGAGCCTAATCTCTGCCTCACCATTATTATATTTAACAGACTTTTGAATTTTTATCTATAGACTATTTAAAAGTTTACGAATCATATTCATTGTCCTAGCTTCGATAAATAATCACAAAATCACAGTCACAAAATCACAATATGTCATAATACTTATGTAAAATACTATTTTTCAATAGTACTTATATACCATAAAACCTATGACGCATAGCTCAGTGTAACTCAACTACTCAGTTTACTCTACATACCACATTCTCCATAACTACAAGATCTTAATTCTCGGTCACAGCTTCAGGTTCAGTTGTGCTCTCCACGGTACTGTCACTAACGACAGGAGGGGAATCACTTGGCTTTTCCGGCTCGACATCATTACTGTGAGCATCAGCAATGACGGCTTCCTTTTGAATATCCTCTCTTTGCTCCGATTGTATGTCCCTTTCTGTTGATGGAGAGGATGCACCCTTCTCAGCACCACTTGCAATTTCTGTAGCATCATGGACACTTTCTCCTGCGGTATTTGTTGCAAGAGTAGGGGTTGGAGATTCAGTTGCCTTTGTGTCAGGCGGAATGACTTCCTCTGGCTTAGCATCTGTCTTGGAATCTACGTGCAAGACCTCATCGGAATCAATATACCACAATGTAGATGGTGTTGAAGTTGCTAAAGTTGCAGGGACCGACTCTTGAGCGGTCGATGAGACAGGGGCGGCACTTTTAGCAGGTGCTCTACGGGCAGGACCTCGAGCTCTACCCTTTCTCGCATCTGACAGAGGAACTTTTTCTTTTTCCTCAACTTTCTCCTCTGGCTTAGGTTCTTCTTTCTTTGGAGCTTGCGGTCCAAGTTTCAAGCGTGAATTAAGGTCCGCCAGGAAACCACCCTGTAGAGCAGCGATCTTACCACCAAGAGGCCTTGAAGGAACGGGGGGCTTTGCTTTGGCTGCGGCAGAAGAGCTGGTGTCGGAGTCAATCGACTTTGCTGAAGTATTTGATTGGACGGTTGTCAATGGAATGTTTTCCGATGATTCACGTGCAGAGGGTTTTGCTGGACGAGCAGGAATTTGTGGCTTGGACTTTAATGGCAGAGGAGGAGCTGCATCATCCGCAGTTGGCACTTGTTTGGATTTCTGTGCGGGACGGTCAGGTATGGCTGGTTGAGCTTTGTCAGGCGAATTTGATCGAGCAGGGCGAGCAGGAATACTTGGCTTGGTCATTGGGATACCAGTCGTAGCTCGGCCTTCATCTTGCGCAAGTCCCAAGCCAGCTGCTGCCTTTTCCTGATGAAATACGAGAGCACCAGTGGTGGGTCTTTCTTCCAGTGGGCTCGTTACGGTATCTACCTCTGGAGTTTGGGGGGTCGATACGGTCGTCTGCAATTGGAGACTGTCTGGAGTATCCTCCCAAACATCTCTGCTTGGGAATCGCTGTTGCAAATTTGGTCGTGTTTCTGCTGCAAGATGTGGTTTATGAGACCACGCTTTCTTTTGGGGATGCAAGAAACTATCTCTACTTGTAGCTTCTCTCGCGGCTAGCTCCTCCTGTCGCCTGGCAAAAGCTTTTTCTGGGGTCTCTCTTGATTTCTTGTGCGCGTCCTCATGATCCTCATCCGGATCGGGAAGTTGCGGTGTTGAAACTGTCGCAGTGTACTGCAGACTGTCGGGCGTATCTTCCCACACATCTTGACTTGGAAATTTACGATTTTGGGTCTCTGGACGCTTCAGACGATCAGCTGCAGTTTCAGGTTTTTCCACAGCACCTGGCTTTTCATCTTCAGGGAACAGTGGTTCGTATTCCTGTACTTCCTCCAACGGCGCTGGTTCCGTTGCTCGCACTGCTGTCGTATGTATGCTTGCAGGTCGGCTAGTGTGTCTGCTTCCGGGTGTGCTCCCATATGTTAGATCGTCATAGAAGCTTCTGCGTTCAATTGACGGGGAAACAGCAGGCTGCAGTTCATATCCAGATGATCTTTTAGATACTTCATCAGAAGCGAGAATCGGAGCACTATATCCATGCTCCTCACGGAGATCATCATCTTCCCGGCCAGCTGCGGAATATGGTCTCGATTCATTGGCCGGATCGTATATTTTGCTAGAGCGACGACTATCAACATGGATGATACCATCAGCATCCGCTTCGCTCTCATAAGCACGTTCGGATTTATCACCGAGACTTTTTGATAAAGCACCCTCAAATTCCTCTTTCTTCGAGCCGTCGAGAGGAACGCTTTCTCTTTTCAAAGGCGAGTCAACGTGGGTTTGAGAAGCATTAGAATGCGCAATGTTATAGCCAGAGGATTGATGTCCACTAGATTGTGGACGAGGGGAAGACATGCGAGACGCATACTCTTCAGAAGCTTGAAATCCAATCTGCTCGGTAGGAGTACTCATCACTGCTGGAGATGTGCCTAATCAAAATTAGAATCATGACTAAATAGAACAATCATACACCTTACCAAGACCAGTACCTCGGCTGGCAGTATCTCTAACAATCCTATTCAAGTCATCACTGCTCATCGCCCAATCCGCTCTGCCTTCGCCGAGAGGTCCGTGGTAAGAAGCAGTTTCTTTCTTGTAAAGCTGTTAAACAATATTAGAATGTAACTTGGAATAGCAAGTACCATTTATGATACCCTATCACTGAAGTAATGTATTATGTTTTTGCAATTTTTGGGTCGCCTGTGAAGCTAGACCGCAAGCAATCAAACTAATGCACTCATAAAACTTACCTCGGGATGTTTTTCATAATATGCCTTTTCAAAGCGATCGTGAGGAATAATGCCATGTCCATGAAGACCATAACTTCCCGGTGGAACATCTGCCCCACGACCACTTATTCTACGCTCATGGTGACGATTTGATCCATCGTTGTGGAAACCAATACCAGGAGCGTAAGGGGTTGAGTACGGTGATGGCGATGGAGCTTGCACATCTCCTGCGTTCGGATACATGGGAACACGTTGACCAATTTCAGGAATGCCATGCTCATCTTCATGACCGGTACTCGATGGGGGCCGCTCGATACCAGAAGCATTGCTAGCAAAGCTTGATTTGTTCCTCAAAGATCGAGAAGCAGCATCTCTATCATCTCCAGCTCTGCCTATGCCGTACGCGGCAGCTTGGCTAGAATCGGTACGAGTAACCGCAGATACCCTGGCCTTCGCGCTGGATTCGGGGTGGGAAGGCTTAGGAGCATGAAGCTTCAAATCATTGGCGACATTCCTTGTTTGTGCTGGCGATGAGCTAAGATCTTCCGAAGCTCCGAAAGCCTCTGCATATTCGTTACCCTCTTGGCCGATGGAAGGAAGAGCTACACTTGCTGGACGGCGTGGAACCTCGAGCTCTGAGGTTGAGTTATTGGCACTGCTCATAGCGTACAAGGAGGACTTTCCATGATTGTGAGCGGGCATATCGTTGAGAGGAGATCGTGCGAAACTTTCAGGAGCAGGGGAAACGGAACGATCAGCACGTCGATTGGCGGGCCTTGGAGGGATTTGTGGTATATTATCACCAAGAGAAGGGGCACCAGAAGAGGTGTTCCCCTGCTCCTGAGACTTGTTAGGTCTGGGAGGTATTTGTGGAATTGCCGTCGACATATTTGTTGGAGATGTAGAGCTTGTGGAAATGTAACGGCCTAGATTTCTGAATTTATATCAGTACTCGTTATATGCTATGCAAAAATAGTGGATGTCAACTGGGTTAAGCTTCAGTGAACAAGGGAATAAATAGCCAATGCCAATCCATCAACAAGATTGTTGATTCTGATAGGCTGTGAATGCAAAGCAATAGACTCTTGCTGTGGAGTATGCAAAAAACCGAGTGATATGTTTGTTGTACAGTACAATAATAAATGCAAATAAAACGTGAACTCGTCGCCAGAAGATCAAATCCAATATAAGACAGTAGTAGACAAGAGGGCTGTGTGTACAGCGAAAGCCTCTGTATATCTGCGGATGAACGACTCGATAAGGGGGTAGTTAATGACAAACAGACTTACCAAGGTGAAACGGTTGAGAGTAATAATATGTTAAAGTTCAATCATTGAAGCCGATATCTGCCAAAATGAGGGGTGTCAAGTATCAAGAATTGCAAGTCGACATGAAGTTGGTTTATTTGCGTTCTTTGATATTGTACGCTTGAACGCTTGAACGCTAAGCAAGGATTCTTGAGGGGGGAATGTTACCCCAAGCAGTCCTTCCAAGAATCGTCATCGTTGGAGCAATTGCAATAACGAGATTCAAGAAAAGATATAAGGTTATTGCCAAAAATCCTTCCGAATCTGCTACTCGTTATTATATTTTAAAAACTTATTTTGTATTAGCATTGTATATCATTCTGATATCCCATCTATTCTTCCCTCCAAAGTGCAGTTATTCCAATCTTGAACATCTGGCTGTACGGAGTATTTCACCACTTCACCGTTGCTACAAGGTGGGGTTGGATCCTTGTGGGACAGACACAAATGTCTACAACCAATCACATTCCTTTGCGACTTGTACCTTTTTTGATGGCCTGAGGAAGCAAAACCTGTCACTATCACCCCACTACCTATGTCCAATCGCCGACTTTCCATTTGTACTCATCTTGACAAACCGATTTGAATAAGGCTTCATCGATCGCCTCCAATGCTCCGATTGGATAAATGGTGAAGTTGAGGGAAGAATGATTGTCCGGAGAGATGAGGGGCTCGGTCAGTAGTCGTCAGTATTAGTCTAACCGTGGGATGACGGTTCAATAAAAAACAAGGGTTGAAATTGCAACGAGCTTAAAGTGTACCCGGTTCTCTATAAACTACATCTATATTTACGACAAGCTCACGGGGGGCTCCCCTGGAACCTTTCAAACCTAAGAAAGTGCTGATCATGGGTCAAAAGATATCGGCTTCATCCGTAGCTTTCTTTCCCGAAACCTCCGCATCCATCTCATTCAGATTACTCGGCGATGACAACTCCAAAGAGCTGTCGAAGCCACAAACAAAGTCACCATGATAATGTAATGTATCACAAGCATACCACTTCCACATGATCAAAGTCACCCAGATCTTCACAATAGCTCGTGACCTCCATCAAATACTCATGACACTCCTTATTTGTTGACACCAAGATTAAATGTTCTCACACCACTGCTAATGCGTAATTCATAAAACCAATTTCACATTCGCTCTCACAAACTCTTTCAGTCACCATACTCTCCATGTAGCATAAGCCGTAAAAAAGCCCCGTAACTCATTTTCCATTGCATCCCGTACCTAATTATCTTCTCCCCATCAACTCCACTCGAAAAAAATAAACATATATGAACAGGATTCCATCCAGATGTACTGATATGGTTTGGTTTTGAAAAGGAAATGAAAGGTATAAAAGTACACCCGCAAGAGGAAGAAAGTTGAAGCCGCAAGAAACTCCAGGTTTTTCTCGGCTGAAGGAATCAACCATGAAAACACACAAACAGCCAAAGTTAATGTGCTGTTAATCCTTGACGCCTTGCACCAATCCCACATGCTCTCTCATTTTCTCATTCGTAAATCAACTAGAAAGTTGCGCTTTATCCTCCATCTCCATGAACTAAGCTCCGTGCCGCGCCTCGAATTGCACAACTTGTCCCACGCAGTTTATCTCGAAACGTTCCGAATTTATAGAATCATTTGCGCAACGCCTTGACCCCCAAGTGTTTTGCTTCCCACAAATCCCTGTCCTTTAAGACCAGCTAACGCGTAGAAACCAGCTGCGATAGTAAGGAGAACCGCAGCAGCAATGAGACTTGATGCTGCAATGATGATGCTGAGCCATTGGACAATAGCCATTCCCATGTAGATAGCGGCGCGCATATAATTAGTTGTGAATCGGCGCATGAAGGTATCAAATGTCGAAGAAGTGGGGCAGATTCGGAGGAGCAACGGAATCTCGATGAAGATGATGAGGAAAGAGCTCACACTGAAAGGAAGTTGTTAATTTTGTCAACAAATAGAGAGGGAAAGGCAAAACTCACAGGCATAGCGCACTGAAGATGATGAGCAAGCTTACATGGAAGAGATTCGCAATGCCCAAGGCGAAACATAGAAGTATGCACACCACTCCGGTCCTGTATTCTTTTGTCAGACATGATTCCTAAGATTTGTTCCACGACTCTTAAATATCCATTATTCAGTTTCCTGTATTTCCTGAATGTGCCCGCAGAGATAATATTTGACATGTATCTTCAACATGCTCCATGATGTAATGGCTTGAGGGAAATGGATGGAGAGCTCGGAAGAGTCGCATTTTCTTACCATTGACCATAAATACCTAGGATCGAAATTAGTCAAAATTATACCAGCTCTGCGAAAAGAATACATACTGAAATTGCGCGTTGCGAATTCCTCTGCAATAGTCATGATTGCGTTATTTGGGGATTAGTTGATAATTTTCGAATGGGTTGATGTGTAGTAAAGATCAAATTGATGCGGAGAGCTGTAGTTTGTAAATTCTTCAATGTTTGTTATGGTTTCTTTGCGAACACATAGAACACATGAATCGTTTCAAAATCCAGTACACTCGCTCGTAAGAGAATGCCGAAGTTATTTCGCTTGAGCTTTGATAGAAAAACGGTTTAAAAGGTATGGGCCTCGGAATTGTAAATACTGTGAATCCTACAGCTAGTTGTTTCGTGTTGTATGAATTCGAGAAGCTGCGTATGGCGCTAGTCCCCATGAAGAAAACAAAGGGCTGAAGTGCCTGAATGAGGCTGAGTCGTAAAAAAGGTATTATTTAGATGAAAAAGAACAAAAGAAAATGCAAGTATTCAAAGCTGCCTAGAAATGATTACGAAGACATGGCAGATTCATACGTCTCCAAAACTTAGAATTATCACTTCCCACCTCATTGTACAATAGGCAACACTGAAGATTGTGCAACAACATGACGGATCTCTCCACACATATCTTGATCGGCAGATGCATAATCGATAGAGGGGGATATGAGCATCATTGAATTATGCCGTTTTTATGTCATTTCTTATTTGATATCTTCACTACATTCCCTCTTCAATAGGAAGTTGGTATAAAGTTTTGCAAAATGGACCAACATCTCCTCTTCTCTACCACCGACCTCATATTTACCCAACATTCCTTGCTACAAACTTATCCGAAAACCAACTTGAAGATATCGTTGAAAATGAAATAGCTTCCAGCTCCATCTGGCATAAGCTGGAAAGCCTGGCTGTAGTTCATCGGTCTTTGCTCCTCATCGACCTGGGAGACTCGTCGTTAGTCTCTGGAATGAATCACACCACGATAGCTGATTATTTTTCCGCAAGCGTATGAAAGTTTTGACTTACCAACAAGGCCCCTGTGATCAAAATCAAAATTCCACCGTGTTCTCCAGTTGGTTGCGCATCAAGCGTCGAGACTTGATGCTTTACTTTCTCGAAAGGAAGAGACTGTGCCAGCCTATTTTAGCATTGATCTGCAGTAAGAAGGATGTTCAACGTACTTTGAGCTTCTCTACGATGGCGGGAGCTCCAAGGACGGAAGAGGACTCAAAAGTCAACATGGAGGTGTCACGCTGAGAATTTATCAGTAATGATTATTTTCGAGGTGATGAAGTCACCAACGTATAGAGGAGCCAAGTGCTTCCTGTCCGCATCGAACTGGTTGTAATAGAATTCGGTGAATTGCTCTAGTAGCAGATGGCCTGATTAGCATGATGCCAGCAGTTGCGAATAGCCATGCATCTTCGCACAAGACACACATGACGACTCAAGAATATTTGCTACGTCGCAGTCGCGATGGAATATACTGTCACTTACTTGCGACATCGTGGAAGTCTATAGAAAAGGAGTCAGCCTCGAATCACAATTACCTGGGTAAATGAATGAAGAAAAGTACAAATGAGAACGATATAGACTGTATCTGTAGGACCTTTAAAATAGTATGTGAAATAGTATACTTACTAGCCATCTTGCTCTAAGGTTATGAGACTTTTCTGAGATAACTTTTAAAGAAAAGATATTTTGTGATGTTGACGTGCTTGTTTTGGAGGGGAAATTATAGAGGGGTTTCTGCAGGCGATTTTGATAGCAGACACACTTCACCTGGGTGGGCATACACAGCAAATCATTGGGCCGATATGCACCTTACCTATTATAGCTTAGTCTTTTCGCCAAACAAGCTCGAAAAGTTTATCCTTCCATTTAAAAATCATTCGGTTGTTCGCGACGATGTTCATCAATCTGTTTTTCCACCTTCACACCACTAGGTATTCTTCTTGAATTCAAACAAAATCTTTGTCAACACTGCTCGAGCATTGCTCTTGCCATTGTGGTTTCAAAGATGTAGTTGTTTGCTTTTCTAGTTCTATCTTCATGTATCTCTTTCTACCTATCTATTCATAATCGCTGTGTTCCACAACTTGATCTCAAAGGTATGTTTAATCTTCAGTCTTCCTTTTGCTATGAAGCACCCCGCACATTCCATAGCATCTTTTGTATGATGACAAAACCTTCCATTAAGAACGGCCTTCTGAATAACCATGTCGATTCAATCAATATATCAAGCTCAACAGTCTGACTCTATTATCAAATGCTTTATTTTTATTTTTGCAGAAATTTTCGAAAAGACTTGGCTAACAATCTTCGAGTCTGTAGGAATTTGATATCAAAACAAATACGATTGCCGCACATAGCAGCACATTTGACTCATCACATGAAAACATGGTTTCGTCGAGGTTGGCAGAGTACTAGATAGCCCATTCATTTTGGATATTCGAGTCGTCGATGGGATATGGAGGCAATTCTACTTTCACCTGGATGTATCATAGAATCTTCGGACATTTTCGATGCTGTATATAGGTAGCAAGTTTTATTCCAAGCTTTATCTGAATGAACCTCGGGAGACCTACATAATGTTTCACGGGTTGAAATGTAGGAGTGATTGATTCACTATGACCGACCATCAGCCAGACCACCTTGTGAAAAATGATTCCCGCTTGAAGACTTTTCAAATATGATTGAGCGGTGTGATTGATTCCTTCCATGTTCCAACACATCAATGTCCGTTTTGTGATGACAACTTGTGACTTTTTTTGGGTTTGCATGGTATTGTTGGTAGTTCATATTTCGATAAGTTCTCTTGACTCTTGGACTTGTGCAGTTGTTCTTCAGCCTAGCGAAACTTATCAACCTATTTAAGGAATTCATCCATTCATTCATTATTGAACTAGAACCTCTTGCGTAGCACAGATCATGAAATCAGCCTTTTCTACTTGGCTCTACAATTTTACAACTCAAGAAAATTCAAGTACCTTCTTTCTTTCTTTCTAGTTAGTAAATCAGACTTCCAAAGAGTCGAAGACGAGTCATCTGCTTAGGTACTACATTTCCTTGTACTACCTACCATTCAACGTTCTCAAAACGCGCACGCAAGGCTTCTAGCAACGAGATCCGCCACGCTAAGAACCATCCAACAACTTCCGTACTTCAGCCTCTTTACAATCGGAGCTTTCAAAAGCTCGGCTTCTTCAACTTTCAACCATTCCCCACGTTCAACAACAAGTTACAATACTTTTACACATCAGGCTGTGCAGCTTTGCCTGCTACAGTACATCGCTGAGGGAAAATGCCTTGCTTCAAAGGTATTGCCGTCAGTGTCCATGCTGAAGGATCACCACTTCCTGAGTATGGTGTAATTAAACAATCGAGATTCAGTCGTATTAACACATTCATCCCCGTGCCCCAACCAAAGATTCCCCGCGATTCGACTACGAACAAGCCTGAAGCCGCCAAATTTGCTATCTCAATTACGCTGTTAACACCAGATCTTCCAATTCCTTATAGCACACCGAAAGCAACTCCCGCGAACCCTTATCCTCAACCTCAAACTGTTGCTGGCTTGCCTGGCTTTGGAGAGAAGACCAATTTCAATGGTCAAGTCGGGCCCTACATACCAATCACCAAATCAGAAAATGAAACAATCGCTGCATACATCTATTTCGATGGCAGAGCAAAGGAAGAAGTGGCAACGCTTTTACGTCCAAGCGAAGAGACATGGGTAAATTCTCGATGGGTGCAGGTTCCCGATTCTGAAGGAGGGGGGTTAGCTGAGCGGGAATTCTTGTTTCGTGAGGTTGGATTAGAGCGATGGTTGAACGGACTTGATCTCGATGGACAAGATGCAGCTGCAAGGATCGAAAAGCGTCGACAAAAGTTCGAGAAGCGCCGCAGGCGCAGAAAGGAGGAGAATGGCAGTGACGATGAGCTCGCAGATATGATGACACCAAGAAAGCGATCAACAGCACGAGAGGTTTTACGATATGGAGCAGATGAGCAATCGCCCGTCGAAAAAGTTTCAGATGACGACAGCTTCAGCTCCGACTCGGACGGCGATGATGCCCTACCAGAAGCTGCAGGACAAATCAAAGTTGCTATGTTTCGAGTACTTGCATCTGGAGAAATCAAGCGCGGTGAATACTCTCCACAGTTTGATGCCCATGATGACGACGAGGAAGGAGAGAAGGGCAATGCAGAAGGGGGAGATGGCGCAGATGTTGATCACACCACAAGTTTTGCAAAACCAAAGACTTTGGATCCAAAATCTATTAGCACACAAACTGTCACTGGCATAGACGGGCCTGACAGACCTTTCGCGGTATTCACATTCTTCTATCGAGGCGAGCGTAAGTTTTATCACTGATTTTATCACGACCCCACTTTCTAACATGTTACTACAGGCCAATTGCAAAAGATGGGCATCTTACCAAATTCGAAGCAGGAAAAAATAACCAGCAGTGCTACAAAACGACGATCAAGACAATTGGACTTTGGAAATTTGGCTCCTCTGAAGTCTACTGGAACTGTTGGATTTTCCGCCTTTAGAGATAACGATACCTCCACAAAGCGCAACAAATCTGGAAAGAAGAGCAATGGGAACGCTAATGTGATGGAAGACAGTGATGATGATGACGATGATGATAATAGGGGGGTAAAGATGGAAGACGTGGATGATAAGGATGACCCACATAAGACTTTGAGTACAGAAGATGCAAAGTTTCAAGGAGAGTTAGCAGATGGAGTCGGACGAATCAAGGTATGGTCATCTTATCTGTTTGTGACTTGAGTATGCTAACGTCGATTCTAGTTGAAACGCCAACATTCCGGCGGAAATTTGAATACTAACTTGAGCAAATCTTCTAACTCGGCCAGCAATACGTCTGGCAATGCTACTCCTGCTAGCAATGGAGACAACAACAGTTTAACTTTACCAAACAATGTACATGGGGTGAGTCTTACAGGCGACAACTTTATTGGCAGTCCTATGAAGAAACACAGAGCGAGCCTTCTCGGTGACGAATCTCTAGAGAAACGACTAGCAGGATACTCGAGTGGTCTTGACGTTGTAGCAGCTGCCGAAGCTGCACAGACTCCCCTTCCTGAAC
Organism: Sclerotinia subarctica; assembly: GCA_025389085.1. Classification (NCBI taxonomy): domain Eukaryota; kingdom Fungi; phylum Ascomycota; class Leotiomycetes; order Helotiales; family Sclerotiniaceae; genus Sclerotinia; species Sclerotinia subarctica. The sequence continues at coordinate 3,298,744 of QRFI01000005.1, read as the reverse complement.
CGGCAATGAAGGATGTTGATGAAGAAGAATTATGATGGCTAGGGACCACATAGGAAGGAAGACAAAGGATTTTGATATAGACATCATGGCATGATGATCTCTACGCTCATGGGTGTTTCATCTACCTCTTAATCTATCTGATAGATTGGAAAGCGAAAACAAACATGGCATGACACGCAGTGAGCGATATTTTGTTTTTGGAATGAAAGGCAGGCTACAAATATCATCATACACATAAACAGTATGATTTTATATTTGTTAGTTTGAACCTTTACAATACGATACTTGTTTCTATGGATTGACTGTTTGTTGCTACGGCACGGCGCGTCTTGTAAAGTTTTTCCAATACCCCGCGTGCCTACACTAGGGTTCTATGGCTGCCTTTAAAGATGGGTTATTTGGTGGCTGCTTGTCAGCTGCTTCACAGACTGCTTCACGGCGGGCGGAGGCTTGGGCGATGTTTATTACTTCTTCGAGGATGGGGATAGTAGTTATGCTGGTGATCAGACAAAAAACAGATAAGAAGAATAATATCAATAAATAAAATATGTTGTTGGTTGGATATGAGTTGTGTGATGTGAATTTGAGCGTATTGGAATTAAAAGTAGCAAGCGAGGATGAAGTAGCAAGCGAAGATGGTACTGTATGATGAGATAGTAACGATTTTTTCAATATGCTAAAGCTAGTCATACGGAAGAGTGGCAAGTGCCATATATCGTGTTTACAAGGCGGATTTTCCCACTGTCGCGAGTCTAGAGCTATAAGAAGTCTTACGCTACCCGTGCGTTCTTACATCATGATAAAATGTTTGGAGTTTCATTCTGCTATTGAGTGCGATATATGGATAATGACCAAATTTGATATCACGGCTAAGAATCGGGCAGTGGCACATCAACCATTATCTAGAACTTCGCTTCTTTCCAAAATAAAATATCCCAGGGGTTTCTTAGACTTTCAAGGAATTATGGGTCATAGACTCAGGCCTGCTTTTCATCTCTTGCGCTGCATTAGTGAGAACCAGGATCTCGTTGCTATTAATATCTATCGTGTTGTAGTTTAGACGCTGAAAACCATTGAACATGAATTTGGACCGGTTGGGAAGGTTAAAGTGTGTGTAACTCTGAATCAACGTCTTGTTTTCTACACTTTTGCTATGACTAGAACTAGAACTAGAACTAGGTGGATGGAGAACTCCCCGTGCGGCTTCTCCATGCATTTAGGGCTTTGTTCGCTGAATCCGACCAATGCCCACCTCAGCGGCGTAGAGTATGCTTGTCAGATTGCCAGTGATTTACTATACTTCATGCCTGGCTGTTCCTTCGGAGGTAACAATCTCATCACCGAAATAGTGACTGGAAGTACTACATTTTCATAGTCTGCAATAGGACTTCTGCGGTGAGATGCTGGGAGGTTTGAGTTATGTGTAGATCACTCACTACTTGATGTAAGATTACTAAAATCGCAACTCCGCCTGTAGTTGGAAACGGTTGTGGCTGCTGTACATACGCTCGTGAGAGCTTTGTAGGAAAACATCACAAATATCAAGAAATCAAGACTTTTGGACGTGTTCAAGCCTTTTGTTCCTCAACCTATAAATCCCAGAAGCCTGGTTCTGCCGATTTTTGTGACCAAACGGACATTACCAGGAACCACTCACCTAAATTGTAATTGCCGTATCATGACCAGGCGCTGAATTTGTTGTAATATAGGCTGATGTCAGATGGGTTAGACGGGTTGTTTGCTAGTAAAACCGGGTACTTCAGTGAAATGATTGGATCTTCCAAGTTTGCAGAGGAGTAGAATCATAGAGGGTATAGTTGTGCACGATCTGATTATTCTTTACCATCGGACTTGTCACGTATTAATTCTCAATCAGCCCATAGTATATAGGCCATTTTAGAGTCTTCTATCCTTTTATGCTACAACAACTAATTCTACCATGCACAACATAACCCTATATTCCAAGCAGATAAAGGTCCACTGCGTATCTTAGTGCTCAAACCTCAACATAGGGTTTGCCACATATTTGTGGGTACATTGACCGCGACTGTGACGTCCAAAATACAACAGGATCGCTCGCGGTCGCGAAATATGTTTCTCGATGTATTGTATCGATTTCACAATCTAAACGAATATTGAATAATTCTTTTTGCAAAATAAATGTAATTATATTGACTTGATGATTTATACTTAAAATGACTATGTATACTCTTGTATCGTTCGGGTATTAATACAATGGTGGGTTTTCCAGAAGTTTGGATCTTTTCCTATCTTTTTTGTGGTTGCGCAGTAACATTTGCAGAGCTGAGAAGAGAAAAGAAAAACTCCATCGCGCTCCAAAGCCAGGAGAGATGACTTGTAACTACTGTCTACCGGAGCTTTTACACACTAATTGGGTTAATATATTAGCAAGTTCCCCAACTCCATCCTGAATGGCGCTCAGGCGGTAAGTAGCGTGACAAGCGGCTTATGGAAATTTCTCAGGTCGATTCAAATTGCCCCATTAATATGCCTAGATGCCCATGAGTAGTCACCAATCCATGTACATAGTATGAGAATATGGTAAGAGACGCTGATGTTTCATTCTGATATGATTAAGAAAGCTATATAAAAACCACGTATAATTATGGACTTCAACAATTCAAAAGCTGAGGATTTGGGAACTAGCAAAGATGGAAGTCATATTATTTGTTTGGATTCTCCCATGAAGCTACTTTGATTGACAGCTTTTGGCAAATAGTTTACGAAAGAAAAGCAGCAGCCGCTAATTTCCCCTCTACTCGTATGAATGAATATACGAGGTTTTTATCGTTGGGACAGTAGTTGAACAAGTATTGTAGGTTGAAAGTTGGTTAGTTTGTTAAGATTTTTTCAGTTCATCATGATAGACACCACTCAAATGCAAATTTTCTTGATAGAGGGTTTGCTAAGTATACGCCTAAAGGTGGCAGCGTCCTGGATTTTCCGTGAAACACTCCCTTTAGCCCTCAAATTCTTCGGTGCTATTCTCTTTCATCAACGGAATGTTTTGGTGACCGGAGCATATGCAAACTATGTTACGAACAATACTTTCGAAGATGCTCTTGCTCATTTGAGAATAGCGCTTTTACAGAAAGCAGCATTCTCACAAGCGGCTATCCTAAATTATACCCTCAATTCATATGGGGATTAGAATGAACAAGGAAGTGTCTTGTCTGCAATGTACATGCTTGGCTTTCATATAACCAATTGGATTTGAATTTCTCCAGCGGCATTGCTTAATCCCGGCGTTCGTCAATGAAATGTCTTCGTGCACCATATCACAAATTGAATGAATTAAACTCAAACCTTCCCAAACCCAATCTTTTCCTCCTCATCTTCTCCTCTGCTTCTATCCCACAGGTCTCCGTAATACCATCTCCACCAATTCAACTGCTGTGGAACAGCCTCATTAGATATCATACCGTGGCAGTCGTAGAATCCACAAGCGCCATAAAATATTCTACAATGATGTATTTCACTTCAATCGCAATCTTCCAATTATTTTAGTTTTTTTACACCGATATGGAGATTTGGTTTCTTGTTCTAGAACGTATGGTGATACTGCGGTAGATTGCTTGGGTCTTGCGTCTGTGTCGATGAATTAGTTATATCTTGTGCTTAAAGAAACAAGGGAATGTAAGGTTACAATTTTGTCCATTTAAATCTGTCACTTATACGTAACCCTATTTTATCACAGCCGTGTTATCACACCAAAATAATAGATCCCATTTTTGAGAGCCGGAGAAAGATGACTAAAGTCTACTATCCCGAAGAACTTTTTGTTCACTCTTGCGAACTACTTACTGAGGGCAGGAGCAAAATAATCAAAACAGCGAAGTTTCCAGGCATTAAAAACAATTGAAATGTCAAACAATTGATGTTGAACTAACAAACTAGCTAGAGCTAGCACGACGTTGTAATTTTAAAATCGAGTTTTGGATCCGAAAGTGGCTACATGAAAGCATGGTCTAAACACTAAACAACGAACATGTACATCATGGATTTTATATTGATGGTGAAGGCTAGAACGGTACACATATGGTATCATCAAGAGTCGCTCTAATTAATATTCATCGATAAATGGTAAGCCCTGAAAAGCACCGACGCACGGACCTTGAGCAGGTTACGCGATGAGTGGTCTAGCGAGGTGTAAGAGTTTCTGGAACTTCGAATTCCAGGTATTCCATTTCTGTAACACTACAAAGCTAGAGTAAAGAGAAAAGATCGCAAACCCTCGTTTTATTAGTAGCGCACCTTCATATCCATTTATTACATTTATGTGCTCAGATATACTCTTCTCAAATATTCAGCTATCAACGCATCAATTCCTGAAATATGTATCCATATCTCTTTTGCGTTGCATTGAACTTGCTAGAAGGTAAGTCTTACACCAGAAGCAATGTATCCCACTAATATAAAGTTAATAATAGATTACCCTTCCCAAAATTCTTCACCAGGAAAAAATGAAACCGATAAACTGGCCATTAAATAGCTCCCCAGACGGTAAAGCGTTATCAAACATGGACATTCCCGATTACTCTAGACGTTGAAATTTATATTGCTAGATAGCTAGCAGATACTGTCTAAGTGTAGCGAGTTAAAATTCCCGGATACCAGGAGGCTAACATACAAGCTGAGCTATATCGAGGCTAGATATATAGATGCTGTCTTATGATAAAAGTAGATTAAAATTAAGAAGTCAAACCTCTATCTAGATTCATGATTCGGCACACTCTTGCTCTTGGCAGATTCTCGGCATCAACATTGCTTCACGAGTGACACTTAGCAAAACTCCGAAAGAGAAAATATATGTTTAATTAATCCCTCACTACCAAATATCATACTCCAAATAATTTATGTCCATGCTTGTGTATATTCTTCTTCAACCTCGCTCTCCAATACTGCTCTCATTATCCGCTCCCTAATCTGCAAAAGTCGAAGAAGAAAAGCAAAAGAACCAAACAGTTCATATCTCAAAAAGGTATAACTACAAATCCACCCATCCACAAAACGCTCTCGCTGCCTGGAATAAAAAAATCCTAAATCCTCCTCCCTTACCCAAGTACAAGTCAAAAGTAGATAGTATATCTTGTGTGAATTTGAAAAAAAAAAAATTAGAAAGAAAGGAAAAAAGAGAAAAAAATCCATCATGCAAATGCGTGCACTGCATCATCATCTCATGAGCCATCATATTCACAGAGTCTCATGTCGTATACCAAATCCGTATCCAATCATCGCTGCCTCGGACCTATTGAAGAGCTCAAGGAGCTCAACACTCTTGTAGATAATTACATGGTACCAAGCCTGGTCGACCATTCTTTCCAGCTACTTCTGCCTCCCACCATCCATCATCTTGATGCGTCATAATCGCAAGGATATCTCCCTTTGCAAAACTTAATTCTTCGGGGATAGCCGCTTTATACATATAAATTGCGCGAGCTGTTAAATTATTAGTATAAATTGAGTTATTCAGAAGCCGCCAACTTACCAAAATGTAGAATAGGTCGACCTTGACTATTGAATTGGCGAACATCTGCAACACTCTTACTTCTGCTTCGAGCCGCCAATTGTTGATCGTTTCCACCGCCATAATAGCTCATGGCTCTGGAACCGGCACTCGCTCTACTGCCGCTTCGTCCTTGAGAACCATAACCATCATCAGGACCGGGTGCTAATTGTATTGCCATACTGTTGTGTGAATGACTACTGGAAGGCCTATCTTGTTGTGCAAATGGAGCCTTGACATGACTGCTGCTAGGCCTCTCTTGTTGCTGGAAGGGAGCTTTTACATGGCTGCTACTGGGCTTTTCCTGCTGTGCATATGGAATCGGCGAGACACCACGAGTAGAAATGCTTGGAGAATTGCGTCGATGATAAGTGTCAGAGCCCCGTTTTTGCTGAGGAGCGGATCCGGTACGAGAGTGTGTGCTTCCGGCGTATTTGGGAGAAGCAGATCTGTGGGCTTGTCTAACTTCAGCTTGTGTTCCAGGTCGAGGTGAAACACTTCGAGTAGGCGCTGGTGATGTTGCTCGAGGCATATCTGATCCCCTTGTTCCCGGGCGTGAGCCATACCCAGCTTGCTGTGAATCTGGTCTTGGTTGGGGAGCACTAAACATGTTTGCTGTTTGGTCGACATACTTTTGACGAGTTTGCTGCATTGACTTCGAGGTGAAGGCGGGCGATGGAAGGCCAAGTCTCTCAACAGGAGTTGGATCGTAAGATGGTGGGGGAGTACCGCGCATACCGGCCATCAAAGCTCCGTTCAGCATTTGAGATCCTATGGGTCTTGAAGTGGGTGCCGCATCAGGAGCTGGAGTAGCCACGCCGTGATATTTATCGGCAGACACCCTAGTAGACGATGCCTTGGTGACAATTTTGAGATTAGCAAGAGCTTGAGCTATGGGGTCAGATTCCTCGACTGCCTGACTTGCAGCAGGTGCACTTTGAGCAAAATTGTTCTTCTTCTCAGGTGCTGCGACATCAAAAACATTATTACCGATATTCAGTTGGAAATTGGCCCGTGGATCGACAGGCTCCGGGCTATTGCTAGGTCGATCGGTTAGCATCATAGTTTGTGGCACTGGCTGTATCATTCTTGAATTAGGTCGTCTAGATGAAGTACTCTGAACATTGGTGTTTCGACCGGACCAAGTACTGCGATTTGACGCGGCTGGTTTGGCGACAGCAGCTACTTCTTCTCCACCCTTAGTGCTCTTTCGTCGGAATGGACTATGAAAGATCCCACTCTTTCTCTTCTGGATCGGCTTCTCAACGATCGGGGCGCTTTGCTTCACTGGCGATGTTTTGCCACTTTGAGGTTCCTGGCTTGAAAATGATGTAGGGTTTGAATAATCACTTTGAGAATCCCGACTAGATGATCTTACTAGGCTATTCGCGGCGGAGCTCATATCTGACGGTGCCGAGGGAGGCCCTGTTCGACACAACATTGTCATGCCATCCGTAGGATGAGGGTTGTGAGGCACTTGAGCAATTTGGCTTTGTTGCTGTTCGTATGGCATTTGAATTGGTTTTGACCAGTCCATCTTCGGTAACCTGGAACTTTCAGGACGTTGATAATCAAGTTGGGGTTGTTGCAAAATTTGAGGAGTATATTCAAGCTGAGCTTGTTTCGGGCGTTCTTGTTGACGGTAATTAGCTTGAACCTGAGCGTGCGCTTGAGCTTGAGCTTGTGCCTGCTTTTGTCTTTCGCTCTGTTGTTGTCTGTCAATTTGTTGATGATCAACGGATTGTTTCCTTTGCTGCCTTTGCCTTTCGGCTTGCTGATAATCTTGCGGAGGTTGCTGTCTCTGCCTTCCAGACTGCTGATAATCGATTTGAGGCTGGGCACGAGCTCGGCCCGTTTGTGAATAGCCAGCCTGAGATTGGGCTCTGGGTCTGGCTGGTTGTTGATACTCCACTTGGGGAGGTGGGGCCTGTGCAGGAGGTTCTGGTTCGTAATCCTCGACTTGGGCATGTCGTGATCTGTCCGGGGTCGAATTTGATGCTGTAAGTTTCTGAGGAGTGGCGGTTGTCTCTCGACTTTTTGGCATTTCAACCTCATGAGCCAAGTCCTTAGCAAGAGCCGATTGAGGATCGTGGTGAGACTCGTAGGTGGATGGTTGTGGTGACGAACTTCTGTAGGCTGGATTTATAGTGCGTTGAAATTGTGCTACTGAGTAAGCGTCGTCCTCGGAAGCCTCAGATTGTGAATCAGCATCACCGCGGCAGAAATTAATGTACTTTGGCGGATCCGGTATTTCCTGTCCAGTTCCACATTCAGCTATGAAAGACATGATATCTTTCTCTACCTCGCAATCTTCAAGCGCGAGGCGAACCTTCTCGCAAGAAGCATCGTCGCTTACACAAACCGTGGAAGCAATATTCGCAAAACTCCATAAGCTACTCTTCATGAAATCAAGTCTCTCTTCCTCAAGATCTTGAAACTTGTCGGCGGCCGATTTCCAGTCTCTGTTCCAGCGGCCTGTTGTTTCCTCGAGGATCTTGACTGCATTTTCATACTCGGTATTCGACGCCGCTAAGTTCACTTGGGTTTTCTCGAGTTTGGCTTTATTTTTCCGTTCTTCCTGTCCCATTACCATATGTCCTTGAGCGAGGTATCCTTTAATCTTGAGGCATTCTTGTTCATATTTGTCTCGAGTCTGACATTGAGGTAAGTAATATTCACGATTAAAGTTCGGGGGTCTTACTTTATTGACCTGATTTGTCTGTTGTACCTTGATCTTCAGTAATTTTTCCGTGCCATGCTGAACAATCTTCCTTCTCTCCTTCATTGCACCAGCAAAAGCCGCCAGTGGCTCCTCCAACTCGGTTTTCATTTGTCCAGCAATTGTTTGATGTGCTTTTCCCATCGCCTCAACCTCAGCCTTTAGAACATCTAATGATTTGCGCAGAGTTCCTGACTCTTGGGATCCCAATGGCTTTCGTGATAATTGGAGTAATTTACGAGCATATTCCTCCTCCAGGGCGGCACGAGCTTCGCGATTCATCAGCTGTGCAACTATACGCGTCAAGTGTAAACATACCATTATAGAAAGATTTCAATTCATCACAAGTTTGTTTAGCATGAACCATACGCTGTATCAATGGCTCAACACCAGCGTCATCCTTTCCCCAAAAGTTATTTGCGAAACTCATGGTGACGGAGGGTCCATCTGATATTGTTCCAGGCATCTTGACTAATGTCAACAGGTTACTGAGTTTACCGTTTAGCAATTTTCAAACTCGGCCCTTTGAAGGGCAAAGAATTAATTAGATGTATTGGAAATGTGAGGATAAGATATTGATGAACTTAAGCCAAAGTTGTACTCCAGGAAGTTGTCCGACAGCCTACAGAATGATCGGTATGCAAAAAGGTGGATTAATTGCGGAGTTACCGACCGCATAATTTAACTCTTTAACTTTGTTGATTTAACCAGCGCCAAAATCGTTGTCATGGTGATGTGGGGATATCGGACGGGTACATACTCCTTGATGGTTGATTATATAAGCACAGCGGAGAGCTTGGGTGCAAGCGGCGGGATCTGGGAGAGAGCACGGATATTTCCACTCTAAGCATTGTCCGCGAAGTGACGACTATAAGGGAATTAGAAAGGACAGAAACGCTTGCTGTTCTTATATAGATCAGCAAAAATATGTAGTATTTATTGACACCCGCCCTTTTTATCACACACTTGATTGGTTTTGTATTCAGGTATAGTATGATACGTACCGGTATGTAAATGGTTACTTATGTCCATCACGGACCATCTCACATATCAACTATGCAAGTGTTCGGTGTTGCTACTCACGGTGCTGACTGTCAGAGCAGAATCACGTCAAATAGCTACCTAGCACACTGTATTACTCGGTGCTGTCGCATTGTAACCCCGCCTCCTCATTCACAATTGAACCATGTAGTAGGTACTCGCGAATCTTGCATTAGGTCTTCTCCCAATTGCAGAAAATGCCAAGCAGATAATGTGTGTCAAAGCTGCCGGTACACAATTGAAGGATAAGATAAACACAACTTTCAAGCGAGACGAGCATTACATCTTGGGCGTTTGCCGGCATCAAATACAATCAAAAGACAAAGTTGCTGAATATCTGATCCGTCAATGAGTTGAATTATGTTAAATGATGGCCTGATGGAACTCCTGACAGATTATCTGAATTTGTTCATAACGATGTCGGTACACCAGTAGCTTGACCATACTCCATCATCTCCAATGCTTCCTTTCATAAGTACAAACATAGAAGTATCTTATCGGTGTCAGCCTATCGTCTGAATAAAGCTATTTGTATTACCATGAAACTTTTTGGAGTGAAGGTTAATGTATATAGAGAGTCTTTTCTTAGAAATTTGTGATCGGATAAAATAAATAATATTACTGTTGATATCTCTATATTTACTAGTCGTCGTCGTCGTCGTCGTGATTTATGTGTTCCTTGGATGCCTTATTACAGCCTTACCAGTTACGGTTAACCGAACATCGCAATGAGAGTTGAGAACCTCCAACTTCAATTCTTGTGTAGAACTGCCCGCCCCCACAAGGAACACATCGCCCTCACAAATTCATTTCTCAACAACAAATCTTTTACCTACCTAGCACTTTCCGATTCGAATTTCAAACCTTTTAATATTGTCGCGCAAACTTTAAACACGATTCATCCATGTCCACTCCTCCCAGATAGATCACCTTTCATCTTGAACAAGATTGAGAGGTAGCTCTGCGGGAGTGGGTCTGCGCCAAAATACAACTATCTTCGATGGTCAATTCAAGAGGGGGGACTTTCACACCTTCACCGGCGCAAACAATTGTGACAGGAGTTAGTCATTCACCTCACGGCTCGCATCATAGTACATTCAGTGCTGGCGCAAGTCCATCTACAAACAGTCCAATCGGTGCCATCGGAGTCAATAAAATTGTCGTCGCTCAGGTTTACCTATTACTCGGTACCATTAAAGAAGATAAAGATCGCACAAAGTGGGAACAGCAAGCTGAACAGCTCAGAAAGGTGTGTAAACTGAGTGCCCTCGTTCTTTCAACCTCCTAGTTCCATCTAACATGAAGCTTGTTGTAGCTAGTTGATGAGCACGGCATGGAAGTATTCTCAAAATACTTCAGCCGACTTGTGGTTGGCAACGCACCGCAGATATTTCCCGGCATTAATCGACCCGTTCTTAATTCAGGCAACTACCAGATCTTAGTGAGTGAAGTACACAAGGTAGCCCATGATGTCGATCAGGCTGGGAAGATTGCGGAGTCCATAGAGACGGGGAATGAAGATATCTTTCGTGATTTTGACCTTTCGACCTTTATGGATCATTTTAAGCTAGATGCGCTCGAGAAGACTATTCTAGCACTTGCCTTCAAAACCGGATCAAGGTCAGATCTCAAAACAAAAGGTTAATAATTTCTTCTCCTTAACCATCCCTTCTCCCCATCAAAAGCTAACAGTTCCGCAGCCGATGCTATCCTGTCGACAAATTACCAAGGATTTGTCGAAGCTCTATCTCAGGTGAATCAAGGTCAAGAAGATCTTACTCCCTCCTTCCTCGCCACGATAGTCGATCGATTTATCCAAGGTCATCCACCGAATTTTGATCATCAAGCGCAAATTCTACTCTTTCGGGCAATCAACTACCGCTTTCGCGACCACCCAGAACAAGATGTTCCCGCACCCACAGAAGTTCTAGCAGCGCTTTTCCTAATGTCGATAATCACAGAAGGCAACCCACTGGTAACATACATACAAAAGATTGGGGCTGCATTCACCTCGGATGAGGATGCATGTAGAAATCACATTCGAAGCGCCGGTGATATCAGCCTCGACGAAGCACAAGTCGCTGCTGCCCTACTCTATACTGCCATCAGTCGAACCCCCACATTCTCTTCGCAAGTATTGGTCAATAGTCTTCGCAAGGAAGTCCTTCCAGGGTTCAGTTGGTGTCAAGTTGTACGACATTTTGATACACCAGACCTCAGAATATCTCCACAACAATTCTTAGCAGTGTACGAAGCTATTCGACCGATTGCCCTTGAAGATCCTGCAATCATTCCGCAACTGCTTGGTGGTGCCTGGCAAAATACTGAAACCCAGCTTTCCTTCATCAGTGCATACGCGTCATTGAGCCCGAACGAGCTTGATGCCTCCACCATTCCAAAGCTCAGGCCATCGTTCACACTAGAGGATTATGTCGATGCGAAGCCAGAGATTCGAGAACGTGCTGAATGGGCAATAAGGCATCCGCTCGTGTCCGTTATCACGCTAACATCAGTATTTATCGTTGCCCTCAGAGAGCCCCACTGCTCGGAAACTGTTGAAGCTAAACGATTATTCCAAGAAGTGGTCGTGCCAAATTTAGACATATTCCTAGTCTCAGCATTCGGCGTACCGCGGCCGTGGCCTGATCTAGCAGTAGAGACAATCAACAACCTTTTCGAACGCTTTCTATTCAGGGTTGATGGCAACTATGATTTCGTCTTAGCAAGCTTGTGGCGAAAAGATAAGACCTGGGTGGCACAACGCTTAATGGATGCACATGTTAAAGCGCCCCTCGAACTTCCTCTTATACTGGATCATGCAATAAAACATGAGTGGCTCCATGAATTGGCCTCGATGCTCAATGGCTTTGGGCTCGACCTTGCTGCCCTAGCACATTCCCGCAGCTTACTGGATCTCAAAGACTGGAAGGCCACTAATTCGCCACGGGAGGAAGAACTCGGCTCGGCATTATTGACATTCCTGAGCATCAAAGCTCAACACGAGCTTGCTTATCAGCGTACCCAGCGAGAACACAGTATAATGTTACCTGTCAAAACCGTATTCGCAATGTTAAATGTCTTGGAGGAAATCTTACCAAAAGAGCCTTCAGCACAATTGATCGCAGTACAGCGAACTTGCATCACTGCCTACCCTCGCCTTATCAACTATGGTCAGGATGATGAGCTAGACCGAATTATTGATAATAATGGTTCATTGACCAACATGCTTAGCGAGGACGCACAGCACATGATGGAACAGCATTATAAGCAAATGTACAGCCAAGAGCTCAAGGTTCGACAGATTGTTGATGCATTAGCTGGATACAAATCTGCCCGTGATCCCTACCAACAAGATGTGTTTGCCTGTATGATCCATGGTCTCTTTGACGAATATACCCTCTATTCCACCTATCCGTTGGAGGCTCTTGCAACCACTGCTGTCTTGTTTGGTGGCATTATTCAGGATAAGCTCATCGCGGATCTACCTCTTGAGATTGGTCTCGGCATGATTCTTGAAGCGGTTCGAGATCACCTCCCAGAGGAATCAATGTACAAATTTGGATTGCAAGCTTTGCTCCAATTCACTCCTCGTTTACCGGAATGGCCTGGATTCTGTCATCAGCTGCTGCAAGTACCTGGTCTTGAAAGTACGGAGCCTTGGAAAAAGGCACAGAATGTCATCCATGACCAACAGGAGGATATGTTACGCAACGGGCACAACGACTTGATGAACGGGGGCGGAATCACAAATGGCAATATCGACGAAATGCTAGCCGCGGAGCCTGCTGCACCTCCGTTTACCTCTGTTAACGTGGACCCGCTCCCTCCAAATGCAGACTTCAAAGACCCGGACGACGATGCACAGGACAAAGTCCAATTCTTGTTAAACAACATCACCGAGCTTAACATAGGATCGAAGTTCGTCGAGTTAAAAAACGCCCTTGGTGAGACGCATCAAAAATGGTTTGCTGGTCACCTAGTTGAGGAACGGGCTAAGATTATGCCCAACTACCACGAACTATATCTTGGGCTTGTCGAACTTTTCGAAGACAAGGTTTTGTGGAAGCTGTTGCTGAGAGAGACTTTTATCAGTGTTTCGAGGCTGCTTAATGCTGAAAGCACTCTGCAGTCGTCAATAGAACGCACGCATTTGAAAAATCTTGGTGGCTGGTTGGGCTCTATGACACTCGCGAAAGATAAGCCTATCAAACACAGGAATATCGCTTTCAAACAACTATTGCTCGAGGCTTGTGACACACAACGACTCATTATTGTCATTCCATTCGTTTGCAAAGTTCTCATTGAAGGTAGAAAATCGGTTGTCTTCAAACCTCCGAACCCGTGGCTTATGGATATCATTCACCTCCTGATTGAGTTATATCACAATGCGGAGCTTAAACTGAACCTCAAGTTTGAAATAGAAGTTCTTTGTAAAGGGCTGAATCTGGATCATAAGAGCATCAAGCCCTCCACAGAGTTCCAAAGTCGCATCCCTCCTGTTGAGGAGGCCACCGAGACAATGGCAGTGCCCGACGGCCTGGATAGGTTTGAAAACCTTTCTGTGAATGGCTTAGGGGGTGGAATCGCCAGTGGCAGATTTTCTCCACAAGAAATCCTTGCTACCATGCCTGATCTTGGGCCTCTTCTTACTTACCCGCCCAGCAACGACATGGTGAACACGCGCCAATTGCATGATATTCTCAAAACGGCCATTACACGAGCAGTTCATGAGATCATTTCGCCTGTTGTGGAACGCTCTGTTACTATTGCTGCTATCTCGACAGCTCAGATGATACACAAGGACTTCGCAACCGAGCCGAACGAAGCTCGTGTACGCTCTGCAGCTATCAACATGGTCAAGAAGACTGCCGGTAGCCTTGCCTTGGTCACTTCCAAAGAGCCATTGCGCGCAAGCATGACAAATTACATTAGAACATTATCTGTTGAACATCAGTTACCTGAGGGAACTATAATCATGTGTGTAAATTCTAACCTCGACTTGGCCTGCAGCCAAGTTGAAAAGAAGGCAGAGGAGCGTGCTGTTCCTGAAATTGAAGAGATACTCGAGCCAGAGTTGGAAGCCCGCCGTGTTCACCACATGAGACGACCGGATGATCCATATATTGATCCACAACTAAGCCGTTGGGCATGGACAATTCCAAGCCCATATAAGTTGCAGCCGTCAATGACTGGCCTCAATCAGGAGCAAATGGCCATATACGATGAGTTCGCTCGTCAGCCACGACTACTACCGATAGCCGATAGGGGCTCAGTAGCAGGCTCTTTGGCTGGTACCACTCATGTTGCTACAGCTTCAGATGCAACAACATCAATCACCAACGATCTCTTACGGGATCAATTTCCAGCTGTTCCAAACCTCCCAACGCCTGCTGAGACTCCTACGATGCCACTTATCAGCAATCAGCAAGCTCCTTACAGCCAACCTTCAACTGCTTTGTCAAATGGAAGAATGCCAAATATGGCTATGAACCCCCAAGGGCTACCAGAAAAGGTACAAAGGCTATTGGCTGACTTACAACAAACCACTGCAGATATTCCCGAACAGCACTATATGGATCTTCCTCGACCGCATCCCGTCATTGAGATTCTGGATGCTTTGTACAGTTTGATTATTAGGAGCCAACAAGGGCAGGAACCTTATGATATCTGGATTGCAGAGCAAATCTGTGGAATTGTTTTTAGTGGCAGTGAAAACACTTTGGTGATTGAGTGCTTAGTACATGTCCTTGAGAACATTATCAGGATCGGCGGTCGTTGTGCTGTCCGCGTTTCTATGATCATTGGACAGCAAGTTGGAGAAGCACTTCTCCATGTGCCATTGATCGTTGCATTGGTCAAGGCTGAAATGATCGATTGGGCACGTGTCGACTTGGCCACCTCTACAGCTTTGGCTGAGCGCAAAGAAGGGACATTAGAATTTTTCCTCTCTCTGTTAGAGCAGGTTTTCTTAAACGATCGACCGCTAGCATTGTATACTGATGTAGCGAAAAGTTTGGAAGTCGCTTTCGAATGGATTTCAAAAAATCCTACTTTGGAAGTTGGCCAACAACTCAAGGAGAAGCTCGCAGCTTCTGCACTTCCAAAAAGTGTCGGTCGCAGTCAAGATGATCGTCTTGCATTCCGTCAAGATCAAATGGAATATGTCTTCGAAGAATGGGTTCACTTGTTCAGCAACCCCATTGCTCCGGAAAGGGCCGCTCTTGTTTTTATATCTCACATGTACAACAGGCAGCTTATAAACGACAAAGAAGACCTATGCCTGTTTTTACGTCTTTCAATTGACACATCTGTCGAACGTTTCGAACAGCAATTTCAAATGCATGGCTTCCTCAACGATGCCTACGTCCCTACCGATGCATTGGCAAAGCTTATATCTTTATTGATTAGGGGCTATGAGCGCGAAGGCGAAGTGAAAGGTGACAAAGCTGCTTTCCTAGAATCGATTCTGTCTGTCATAACATTAGTTTTGAATCATCACCATGTCATGCGTGGTGAAGGTTTCAATCAGAAGGTCTTCACAAGGCTTTTCTCCTCGATACTTTGTCACTTGAACACCTTCTCGGCCGACTTGTCTGAAACCGAGAACCGTGAAATTATCTTGACATTTGCTGAAAAGCTCATCAAGCTTCAGCCAGCTTATTTCCCAGGCTTTGTATACGGTTGGATGACTTTGATCTCCCACCGTTTCTTCCTTGTTCCATTGATGGGACTTCCAGATGACATGGGGTGGCAGCCATTTGCAAAACTTACCGAATGTTTGCTCTCTTACATGGGCGAAGTACTGAAGCCACTACAATTATCCTCAGCAGCACGGGATATTTACCAAGCGACTCTGAAATTCTTTGTTGTATTACAACACGATTATCCTGACTTTGTAGTCGCACACTCCTCAAAGTTATGCGCCAAAGTACCAAGTCATTGCGTGCAATTGTTGAATCTCATTCTTAGCGCTCACCCAACCATGCCTACGTTACCAGATCCATTACAGCCAGGGTTGAAAATTGAACGCATTGAAGAGATTCGCCTGTCACCAGAGATCGTCAACAATGCCGACATTGAGCGTACTTTACAATCAACCGGTCTATACGAAATCGTTGAACAAGCCTTGCAAAATGGCCCTTCAGAAGATGCCGTGGCCCACATCACACACACTATACAACGTAAGCAAGCGGATTTGACCGGTGCAGGATTTGTACCTGTCAATGTTGACTTGCAGCTGATCGAGTCTCTTGTCTTGCACATCTGTATGTATGCTGTGACAAGGGCAAGACAAAAGGGAGAACTCAATAGTTTTGCTCGCAATTCCACTGATGCTGCTTTGATCTCGATGCTTGTTCATGAACTTAATCCAGAAGCTCGACACTATCTTCTAGCTAGCATGGTCAATCAACTTCGTTTCCCCAACGCACATACACATTATTTTGTGCAAGCGCTTCTGGAATTATTTGGAAATGATGTCAATGATCAGGAGGAGTCAGATATAAGTCAACAAATCCTTCGAGTTTTATTGGAAAGAGCATTCATTTCCCTGCCAATCCCTTGGGGCGTGCTTAACATGGTCATCGAACTCGTGAAAAACGAAAAATACACATTCTTTGACTTGCCCTATATCAAGTCGACACCAGATGTAAGACCTGTCGTTCTCCCACGCTATTCAAATGACTAACAAACATCAGGTCGCTGATCGAATTGCTGTTATCGTGCAGCGATCTCTTTCAAGATAAGATTGCACACCATCAAAGATCTGGATAGTTTGGTTCCGGCACAAACATATAGATGTGTCGTAACAGACATTTGAAAATCCAAGATCTGTCTCCTCATTGTTACATAACCTCTCAGGTCACATTCGGCGTTCATGTTACAGATCTTTTCGGTTTGTCTACTGCATAGCGAGTGAAGGGAATTGGGATTTTTGCAAGATCTGCTATACTTATGGTGGGAACAGGGAACGATAAAAACTTCTATTTAATGCATCTTACATGATTAATGTTTCCTTGCCTACCTTCTGTATGACAGAAAATTAACGGTTGGCAAAAGTTCTGGTGGCGTGGGGAAAAAGAGACATGGCGTGGGAATGGTTTGGCTTACTTGCTTTTATGTGGGAGGACGGCAAACCTTTTATGTATCATACAATGGAGTTCACTTATTTTTCTGGAATAGTTTCATTTGTGATGATCGTTCACTTTTTCGTATGGAGATTTGCCAGTGACATTTTCTTATTGGTCATCATTAATTAGGTACTATGCCGAGGTGTTCAAAATGCTCTTTTCAGCTTTTACTTCAAAGTCACATCGGGGAGAAAGCTTCGTTTTAGTTGATGTAGATATTCTCATTTTTATTGAGGTTCGGAGTCTCTGAGTTGGGAGTTAATATTTTACTTTACTGGCTTATTATATGCTTAGGCCTACATACTATCCACAACACATTCTTGATCTGGTTTAGATTTTGTGGGAAAGGCCTATTTGAAGTATTATGCAAATCTTTACTAGACACCTACACCCAGCAATTCCTCTGCAATGGATTGAATGTAAGCGAGTATTCAACTTCTTTTTCTACATGAATCTTTCAATTGATGATGTGGAATGTAGAGGAATCATTGATTAGAATGGTTATATTTATTATAATTATTGAGGGATTTTTTCTGCCAAATCGAATCAGAATGGGGATGTGCTGCGGCTTTCTGGTCGCCCGAGTATCTTGAAGGTAGGTTGGGCATCTGCAAATGCGGCCGAGGTCAGAAGTATCTGAATCCTTAGGGAGTAGGATATTGTAGGTAGTCTTAGTTTCGTTTTACGAATTGGATCAGTCGTTTGCGGATTAATTGCCATTGATTGAATACATGTGCTTGTGTTAAAAAAAAAGACGTATATGTAACTAGTACGTAAGAGTCGTTCGGTCTCTGAATATTTGTCATTATTTGAACTCTAATTGCAGATTTTAAGGATACGACGGAATCCTGTTTATCTTACCTTCTATGGCAAACGCGTCATAGTTCATGAAGACTGTGGTTTGTTTTGAAAGATCTTGAAAAGAGGATTTGGAATTTGGATGCATGGGAATAAGCATAAGGAATAGGGAAAGAGGTGTATTGTAAGCTAGAGATAATGATAATGGTATCTGGCTTCATTAACACTAATCTAAGAAGGCTTTTGATGTTGGTTATGATTTTCTTGATAATTTAACTTTATAGCTGGAAGCTGAGGTAGTTAAGTGAAGTACTACTCTTTAGTCTTTACTCCAGTGTAACGCTACTGTCTAGCATCTTCTCTTTATTTGGGCAGGTGCGATGCTAAGTGGGATAGGTGTATATAGTTTCACCCACACGATTAAAAATCGATCAATCCTCTTCACACCTACAACCAAAATCTTTCGAATTCATCGCTCTCCACAACAGCTGGTGGTGAAATCATAATCAAAAAAGGATTTATCATCTCATTTCGTTATCACAAAACTTTGCACTCGAATTCAGTAAACGTTTACGATTCGATTGTACAAAACATCATCAACCGAGAGACATCATGACGAAGATGCCGGAAACACCAGACCGAACATCCTCTAAAAGTAACAAGAGGATAAGGTTAAGGTCTTCACTTTCAAGTATGAATCCAGGTACTTCGAGTTATTGAGCGACGAAGGCAGAAATACTCAAACTTGAGCTTGAAGAGATGGCAGAAAGAGACCGCGACCAACTAAACCAAGAATACAGGAACTTCTCAAAAGAGGATCTAAGAAGCTACAATACAAAGTTTCTGGAAAGACGAGATGTCCTCGAAGGGTTGATTACGAGCCCTTGAAAAGGGGGACTGAGTTGGAAATGGGGCTCGAAAATACATCGAATTGTACAGATCCAGAACAAGCAGAAAAAGCGTTCGTTCAAATGTCATTGCTAAATTTCGTGAAGAAGCCAAAATCTCAGAGATCACGCTTTCGGGAAAGGGTCAACAATTATTATAGAACCATGAAACTCTTGGATGGCGATGAGGATAACCCGGAGTATTGGTGTCCTGTCACCCAAGCATGGGCACCTGAGAACCGAAAAGGAGCACACATTTTCCCTCAGCGACTTCGACAGAAGGGTATGGATTTGACTTTCGGGATTTGGTCCCGAATGGAATGCATTCGGCCAGGAACGGGCTGATGTTAGAGAGCCAGATCGAGAAACATTTCGATATGCTTCAACTGGCCACCATGCCATGTAGAGAAAATGTCGACGAGTTTGAACTACGAGTATTGGACAAGAAATTGCTTGAAATGAAGCATGTTGAGTCCAGACGTGCTTTCTCCGATTTGCACGGTAGAAGGCTAAAGTTCTTGAACGAAAACAAGCCGAGGAAAAGATATTTGTACTTCCATTGGATGGTATGCATGGCTGTTGCCAGTTCAAAGGCCATCAACCAGGCTCGAATGAAAGAGGGGACAATTGTACGAGAAGTTTTGGGGAATACCAGAGAGATGGGTGCGTGAGGAGATGACAAGAGGGCTGATAAAGCATACCGGTCACGATCTTCCACTGGACCATACAATACCGGGGGAAGAAGTTGATGTTACTGGACTGGTGGAGAAGGCTTGCAGTCCTCGCAAGCGACTTGAGGATTGAGATGATGAGGATGAAGATGATGAGAACGAAGGCGGGAGGACACGAAAGTGACGATGATTAGCTCGAAATTGGAAAGATTTTCGTGATTGGGAGGACTCGGGACAGCATTGGGGATGGGAAAAGGGGATAACAGTATTGTTTGGCGTTCTTGCAAAACAATGTTTTGTGCGTTCGTTTAACTATGTATTAACATAGGATTTTTCATCAATCTTTCTTTTCCCTTCAATAAAAATGACATCAGTGATTATCCCGTTGAGAAAAATTACACTTAATAATTGACGCAACACTTTGAACATAGAGATAACCGTGACACACAACTTCCCTTGCATAAGTTTATTTCACATTATCATTAAAACAATATCCTACGAGAATTAATCAAAGCAGAATAGATTAACTCACCAGCTTCCCTACTTCACGCCCTTCTTCTTAAAGCCAATATCTCGCTCAACTTCACCACTCCTTTCCCACCCCATCCCGCAACCCCACTCTCTACTTCCGGTCTAATCTGCACATACCATCCCCAAGCCCTTCTATCTAACTCGTCCCTCCCTATATGGTTGACCCAGCTATCAAACAGTAAATCTAGTGCTCCCATCAGCAATCCTAGATTTTCTTCTTTCTCTTCAGCTATCGCTTTCGCATTTTTCTTCCTTTTGCTCCTCTCTTTCTCCACCACTCCATCATCAGGAGGTGAAGCAAAAGCATTTAAAATATATCTTCTTGCACCCTCCGGTCTATGAATTGGCATACTACTCCCGGTACTTGAAGAATTCATCGCTTCGATATCTAACCCCCATAATTGTTCTCCTCCTATGTTCCCCGCTACCCTCAAGCGTTGTGATAATGCATCGTTACACACTTGTGTCATGATTCGCCAACGATCAGGTCCCAACATGACGCCTCCATACCATCTGGAGACAACAAGTAAAACACCAACTATGTTATTATTTTGAAGTATCCCCAGTGTGTGCTTGCCACCGCCTGATTCACCATCGTCCTTACAATCTTCGATAATTCTATCATCACCTTGGATGCGGAAAGCTGTAATATTATGGCTTGCGTCCGAAATGCTTGGATCCTTGAGGAGAGTTTGGAGATAGGTACGAGCTTGACCGGGTGAGAATACTGATATTGAGCGGGCAATGAACTTTGAGCCTTTGCATACTATCGGAGTAGAGACAGCCCATTCGTTATTTGAATCTTTCCCAATCACAACTTTCTCTTCGTCCATCTTCACTTCACTTTCCACTTCGCCTTCACCTTCACCTGACCCACTTCCATATCCCCCTCTCTTCAAAACACCAATCTCCCTCCCCATAATCTTTGCCTTTGGCCATCCTTTGCTTTCATCCTCATCCTTCCCCTTGTTCTTCAATCCCAAGCTCTCCGCCTTACTCTTACTATTTGCACTAACCAAAGCCTGTGCCAAACTCAATCTCCCACTTAATTTTTGTCCCGGCATCGTGTACTTCAATAGTTGCAATGCCCATACCAATACCAGTGGTGCTCTATTTGTATAAATCGTGGTCTTTCCAATCCTCTCTTCATCCCTCACACTCTCTGGTAACTCCAAGCTCTTCTCTAACTCCTCCTCTGTTTGCTCAACTGGTAAAGAATACGCCGACTCGAATGTTTTAACACGTTTGGCTTCTTGTTTACTTGCCGTATCAATTTCGCCTGCGGACCGTTTCCCTGCTGTTTTAGAGGCATTCTTACAAGTAGTAATTAGAGACTTCGCAGCTTTCTCGTCAATAGAAAGTGCGGATTGGAGAGTATCAAGAGGTGTCGATGCGACGGCTGAGATGGATGGAACTATAGATGCATTTTGGAGGGCTTTGACGCGTTGCATTGCTGTGAGTATGGGGATTTTGTTACGACCGGTTGTGAAGAGCCGGAGAAGGTCTTGCATGTCGGTTTGTGAAGCCATTGTGGGCGGTGTTGTATTGTATGGCGGAGATTTGGAGATAGTGAGCTACTTGTTTGTGACTGGATGAGGGTTTATCCAGAGAAAGAGGTCATCCCATGTTATGGATTCTATTAGTTTTGTATATAAAAACCTAACTTTGTTGATCCTCACTGACCCTGCAGGTTGTTCAATTTTAGTAGATTTTTGATACCATCATTATCATAAAAATAATTCAAATGAAGGGGATCTCTGCTCACCGGGAGTCAAGCAGAGAAATTGCATGGGTCACCAAGAGCCGACGTCATTTTGTCACCCCAGCATTCTCAAATAAACATTATCAACCACAACCTCACAACGGAACGCGCATTCACTCCGCACGTCACCTCCAAAGATTTTCATACTGTCATATTACTTCTCTTCACAAAATAATGTAATACAATAATAGACTCGCACATCGCAATGGTAATTACTTTAAATCCCGTCACCGCACACCAGTTTCCATCCTGAATAATTCACACATTCCTCTTCATTCTCAGACAGCTAACCATGATCTGCATTCAGGACACCATAATCCGCAAGCCAATTGCGATTGCGACATCAAAGCACGCGCGAAAAACGTATTTAAATACCATATTATTCCTGTCAACGTCATTTGTACTGTTTGGATTTGCTGTGGTGGCTTATGCGGGGTTTTATTGGAGCTGGGTGCCGGCGTTGGGAGTGGAGAGGAGGGTTTGGTTGCAGTTTGCGTGCGTATCATCATATTTGAGGGTTTCTCATGAGTAGTAGGGCTACGACGCGTTGGTTCTTTGGAGGAGAGGAGGGATTGAGAATGGATGTGCTAACAAGTCCACAAACGCAGACCCGGCCAGCATCCCCACGGCATAGTTCCCCTCCACAATTCTGTCGTAACACGACAAGAATACGATATTGAGCTCGAAATACATATGCCCCGATCTCCAGCAAATCTGAAAGCCGGGAATTTTATGGTCCATGTGAATTTCCTCGGACCTAACTATAAAACCACCAGCTCGATACCAGTTGTCGAACATCTACTACCTTTATCAAGAATTACTAAAAATGAAGATGTTCTCTTCTCATCTCGGCGGCCTACAATTTTGACGTATGAAAGTGAGTTGATATCTGGATTGGGGAAGGTGGTAAATGCACCTCTTTACGTGCTTGGTTGGAAAAGAGAAGATGAGAAAATTATGGTAGAGATGGCGGAAGGCGTCAGATTTCTGAGAGGGAACAAGAATGTGCCCAGTGCCGTAGAAGTGGTCATTGAGAAAGACTCGGAAGAAGTACAAATATATGGATGCAGAATAGTTATGAGGGCGAAACTGAGTGGCTTGAGATGGTGGATGTGGAATTGGAGGATCAGTAGTGCAATTATCGGGGTGGGCTCTTTTTGGGCAGCAGAGATGTTGGGCTGTATTTTTGGGTGGGCAATCTTGAAGTTATGTTTTGGAGGGAGGAAAGAGGAAGGAGTGGTCAAGGGAAAAGAAATTGAAAAGAGTGAAGCTGCAATTAAGCAAGAGGCAACGGAGGATGAGCCGGACCTCTCAGATACCCCGAGAACGTTCCCGACTGTGAGGAGTCATACACCCTTAGTATATCCACCTGTGGGCATCAAAAAGGAAGAGATTGGAGAAAATAAGATATTGGAAGAGACGGTTATTTTGCCGCTCGCAGGGGATGCGGATGATGAGGATGAAGAGGCGGAAGGAAGTTGGCAAGCTGGTAGAAGAAGTGACTCTGGGTTGGGTACAAGTTTCAGTGAAGGTGGTGCCGGAAGAATAGGACGAGTTAGTAGGAGGAGAAGTCGTGGTGGCTCGGCAAGTGGATTGTAAAGTTGGTCAAAAAGCTGGAGTAAAGGAATAGGATAAATGGAACCGGAAATACCCTTACATGTACGTTGTTCGGTGACTTATTGGGAGAGACCAGGAGTTTAGAAATGGCTGGGAGATTTGCTCATTTTGCGTTCATTAATTTATACTGATTGCAGAGAATATGGAAAGGGTTCCACAATGCTCAATGTTCCAAGTCCTACCATCGTATAACCTCTCACATCCTTCCTACTTTTGACATCTAAGCAGATCGAAATGTGTTTTTATTGACCTAACGGTCCTATATCATCACCTCAAAAACCATACATCTAATCTCCGACCCAGAAAAAGAGGCTTCACTGCCCAAAATCAGTGTCCCTTTCTTTAGCGAGAATGGAAACATGATAAAGAGCAATTGTTGTCGATCAAATGATTATTACTCTTGTAGTACAAGATGCTTATATCAACAGCAACAATGTACAAGAGTACTTCAACGCATCAGCTATAATCAATCCATTTCCATTAAGCTACCTACTAGGTACCTTAATCCTTATGTTTCATGTTTGGAGGGTGATATAATCTATGGGTATATAGGTATTCAACACACCATGAACAACCAGCGCACTGAGTCTGGAGGAATGTGATATCGGAAAAATAGTAGGATATTGTAGGGTTTATATAGTTTCCATGGCATCTAGTGTTACTTCTATAGTTAAAAGATTCTTAAGTATGAATGGTGGATCAAGGTATGATATTTTATTACCCTGCAGTATAAAAGGCTGTTTTGATTTGTCACTTTGAAAGTACAACATGAGATTTCATTGAAAAAAATTTCGAGACTAAGGATTGAATTGATTTGTAGTTGTAGGTCTAGGAACGGGAGACGCAGTACTATGGGCGTGAAAAGGGAAGATCTGTTATGAAATATAAGACCTTAGAGGGAAAAAAATAATATACATTAGATTGACAGTGAAAAGGTAGTAATGGCAATGAGCAAGGACAGCCCTGTCTTTTTATTGGTAGATGGATCAAGAGTTTGAATTTTACGTGTACCTTGAGGCTTTTGGTCTGCGTATGAGAAGGTCGTCGATTAAATTTATTATAAAGTTTCATATCAAAGGAATCATACGGTTTCATGTGCACACTGCTTTGTAAAAGCATGTTTCTGTTTAATTTTTGGAAAAATAGAGGGTTTTGATGGTGCCTTTATACCTTTGGAATTCGAAATGCCAGATATGAGATTAAGTCCAAGTCTATAGGTTGGACCGTGAATCACAATACTTTGGAAACTAGGCATCCGTTGAGTTTTAGGGCTAGTGCTATGACTCAATTTAACATTGATACCTACGAGTACATGATTAGAATAGTAAAGGCTAGCTATAAAAGCCATGTAAACTCATTAGTTTGAGTTCCTAATAAGGGGAAGCTGCAGAATTCTTCTGGGAGAACGTCACAATGGTGAAATCGATCGATTTGTCTTCGGAGTCTGGGCTGTCGGAAGTCAAAATTAATCTTATAATCAGGCAATAGTAAGATGGTTAGAAGGGAATGAGTGGTAAATTCTTGTACTGTATGAGAATTAAATGAAAAATAATGGCGTAAGAGAACTCCGATAGCGAAAATGGAGAAGTGGTGATTGCAATGTTCGTTAGTATAATATCATAACAACGACAACAACCAGCATTCTGTTATACGTTATTGATATTTTGCAAGAACTAATCTTATTCTTTATATCCTTCCTGAAATATCTTACACTCACATATCCTCATAAGCTGTCAAACAGTCGATTTGCATTTTAATAATCAAAGTGTCAGTATATCTCGCTGCGTCTTGTCTTAAATATACTTCTGAAGAATCAAAAACATGGGGATTTTTATGTCACGCTATTCGAGGATTTGAGCGTATGTCTGCGGAGATGGCGTGACTGGAATGTTTTTGTGTATTAATATACCAGGGTATTGATTATAGAATTCATACCGTTTCTAGGTATTTATGATTGGTCTATCTTTTTTATGTATATACATCGAAGACTGCTCCAGGTAGTCCCCCCGCATGAATTCTTTGTTCTTCGCTATAAAAACATGATCAAGCGATCTCATACCCCCATATTTTTTTCGGGCGAAATATTGGTAATTCTAGTGTACCTTCTATTCTTTTTCTATCTGGCTTCAGTTCGAATAATCTGACAAACTTCAGTAAGAAAGTATTGAATGAACAGGAAACTATCGATCTAGAGAGTAGTAGAGATCGTTAGTTGTAATGGCATTAACAATAATACGATGTACAAATGACAATAAAGATCATAAAAACACATAAACGATGATATTTTGTTTTTTGAATCAAAAGGCATTCGAATGATAAAGAAGATAAGTGTGGTAGTGTGAATTTGCAATACGAAAGTCACAAAATTCCTACGAAATTCTCTTTGGCCACATAACGATGACTTCACTTCCTGAAGAAGTAACCCAACTCATGTCTCGATTTTCTCAGGGCTCTTTTCCCTAAGAGAAGGCATGGTTGTTTCTACTATTCATAATTATTGATACTTTGAAAAGGACTTGCTTTATAGATGCGGAGTACCAGTTTGGTAAGATACCTGAGTAGGTAGCAATTCCACTTTAGTGAGTTGATATAATATTCGTATTACCTCAGCTTAATATCGAATTAAGATGCATGAACGATGGCTTGGGGAAATCTGAGCTAAATTATCTTGGTATATAAAGACATCCATGAGCATATACTTTAGAAACAAGATTCATCTTAGCAGAGGAGTGGTGTCAGAATATTAAGGAGTTTGTGTATATTATAGCCCTACCTACTTCCTTTATGTAGCATGAAAGATCCCGTAACCCATGATTTTGAAAATTATCGTAATGCTCGCTAAAGACTCTAAAACAATGATGAACTGAGAGTAATTAATAGCTCCAAAACCCACTGGCAGCAAAATTTCTGAGAAATTGGGTTGGCAAAACGAAGGAGCTTTGCAAACGCGACGACAAGACCTGAAATTCATAGAAATTGAAGGATTTAACATCTTCTAGAGTATGGATGAGTATCACTAATATACTAGCATTACGATCCGCTGATTAATGGCTAAAAATGCTAACTACATGATATCATTCGTATGGTTGAAACTACCATGTTTATTCTCGATCCTATACATCTTTTCTATCTTCTAAGCTGGGAATCCACAAAATAACAGTATCAAATGGTAAACTTACCACTTTTGAACCTCTCATCACAAATCTCCACCCACGGCCGCCTTTTAGACAAACACAGATTCGAGGAATCTAGAATCTTTGTATAAATATTCTCCTCTCAGTACCCAAATGACTTTCAGTATGAAGCGTATGAAAAGTCTCTGGTCTGCAAGCCAAGAACCTATCTTGCGAAGAGGTAAAACTCAAAGACTTAAAACCCCAGAAGTCAACAAGGATTGTTTTTTAAATGCTGCTCATGGGGTGAAATAGATGTATATTATAGAAAAATAAAAGATGAAATGAATATAATTTCAACAACGATAAAGAAGACGATGTGGTAATAACTACACAGCGAAGCCAAAAAATTATTCAGCAGTAACTTCGTCAGATTCTAATCAGATAATTAACACGCAACTTACACCATGCCAGAATCTCACTTATTGTAAGTGATTATTCTCCAAAACATAGCTTGGTGCCTGTCATGCTTCAGGTGATAGATCTGTGAACTATTTGGGGTGAAGAACCGTAATATGAAACTTGTTGATTTTATATCAAGATCTCGTGTTCCACTTATTTAGATCTCACCACTATTCACCGTGTCCTATCGAGCATGTCTTTCGTCCCTTTGACCCAGTATTAGAGTCAGGTGAGTATGTACTTACAGCAATAGATGATAATTATCAAAAGAAATAAAAAGGTAAAGAAAGAGATATAAAACACCCCTCTTGCTAGAAAAAGAAGATCTTTATGGATATCATAGTTCCATGGTGTTCCGAGTTATTGAGGGTGAGAGACTCGACTGCATTTGACTCCGATTCCGAGATTTCACATTTGGTACGTGAATAAATTAGAGCACGAAAGATTGCTTGTGTTCCAAGGGTGTCTAGACTCGACAATCAAATTAGACGACAATATTTATGGAGAGTAAATTGGTAACAGCAATAGCAATGCGGCGTTCTTCCACTGTCCATTCTCCACTACGCTTATAAGATCTCTGATTTCTATTCCTACATCAGTGAAGAGGAATGTCTCTAGAATAAACCGTACTGGCGTTATGGAACCTGCCACCTTCTTCTTTTGCGCGTCGATATATTTCACCCAACAGTTGCTGGGAGTTATCCGAGATTTCTCTTGTTGAATTTCAATCTTTAACTTATACTAACCAGGGTTTTTTCAAGAGCGGTCTAAACACTATATTACGCACCTGCATTGGATTCAAATCCACTTCTCCTTTTCTTTCTCCACCTCCTGCGATCCTCTTTCAATTTTTCCCAAAAATCATACATTGAGTAGATATATTAAAGGTTGATTAGGCTCATGGTATGAACTTTTCATCAAGCTGCGCTATTATACTCATCAAGGTAACAGATAGTATTAACGATTATTATAAACTTACCGATTATAATTTAACCTACAGTCTCTAGACTAATACCAACAATTTATCCGTGATCATTCGAAGCATCAATCCAATAAACTCGTGTACCTGAGCTTCAATATCTTTTCGGGGACTTCTCGTGGTTGGTGAGTGAATGGTTGGGTGCTAATATACAATGATCATTTTCACTGATGCGGCTTTTTTACTACTGACTCCATGGCGTCACGATATTGATACAATACTGATTAGCGAGGTATGTATTGACATACTTTGCCGGTTCATCCATCCATCCACCCACATCCTATGTAATACTTGTCAGGGGTTCATGACTCGTTCTGGTTAGTCTACATAGGCATACAGCTTCCACATCCTATATAGTGGGTGCACCTCCTAGTACCTTCTTTCGTCCTTCATAGAATATCATCTAGAGACCTATCTTGCACCGTGATAATACTAATACCATATCAACCCTTACAACATACTTTGAAGAATTCAATCAGATCCCCGATTGGAAACTCTTAAACTATAAAGATCCTTAAATTATTCAAATATATTCGATATAAGACATTTATATACCTTATCAAGTAAAATACAAGCAAGACACATAAAATTTGAGATCTAAACCCTAATTCATCCCTACATCAAATGGACAATTATTCAGCGTCCAGCGCGCCTAGAATTGCATCATCAGCATGCACTTCGTTGATGTACTATCGTCGATATCCCCTGATGATGGCAGGATTAGAGCTAATCAAATCTGACAATAAGTCTAGTACCCCCTTTTCAGACCACCCCTAATTCGGATTATCTTTTTATATCAAAAATCATCATTTTTATTTATTAATAATTTTATAATTAATCAATAAAATTATAAAATATCTAAAATTTTCAAAATTCATTATTATATAAATAATAAATCTATAATCTTAATTTTATTATACTATATTTATTTATTATAAAGTTATTAATAGATGAAAATTATGATTTTTGATATAAAAAGATAATCCGAATTAGGGGTGGTCTGAAAAGGGGGTACTAGACTTAACACGGGTTTGAAAAATATGTGTAAGGCCAACCTCTTGAAGGTGCGATATGCAACAAATCTATTTATCATATCGACTAACTCTTGTCTTATTTAAATACAAAAACCATATAATTTATGTTTAAAGTAGAATCGAACTTCTAGCGTCCAGTGTTTTTGCTCAACTCTTGGGTAATGGTATAGCTATGCTTGTTTTTTGACTATTCAAAGGTTGAAATAACTTCAGACTGCGTTTAAAGAAATTTTGCTATTATTCAAAAAGTGGTGTGGGAATGAGGTGCAATGTGCAACAAAACTTTTATAGGAAATTTTAAGTTACTTGGTAGCGGCTACTGACGGAGGGAAAACAGAAAATGGAGATATGAGATGACATGAGATGAGGGTTTGATGTTGTTACTATATATCTGCTTATCTAATGATTGCGTGTTTAAAATAGAGACTGCCTATCACCATTTTTACCTTGAGGTTAATCTTGATAGCCAACACAAAATGAGAGAGGAGCAGAAATTCGTACATGGAATGAGAATATACAAGGATACGCCAATATATGTCAGGATCCCAAGTGCCATACTTATTCAACATAGACACAGCCCAATATATCACCGTCATGAAAATCCAAAGTTTGATTTTCCCATTCGGTGATAAAGATCTAAGTTATCAAGCTTTGCAGATACGCAACAGGAAAGAAGGGAGTAGGTGATTTTAGATGCATGGAAACATGAGACGACAGAGGTTCGTGATAGTAAACAGATCAACCAGGCCATCGATTAACACTTCACAAGACAAAGACCCTTCTCTATGTTCACTTCATTATAAAATCCCAAACATGATTCCACCCCTTCAGAATCGAAAATTGAGGTTCTCCATCCAGGACAGCAGACAAGCAACAAAACCGCAAAATCAAGATGAAGATAACGAACGCAATACGAGACGGTGAACAGGGGATAAAAAGTGAATTTTCTTAGTCTCCACCCACATGACAACGGAGTGAATACGGAGTACATGGAAATGACGCCACTCATCTTAGATCCATACAATCGATGACCAATCTCCGGTAAGCAAAAGATCTCTGGATCTTTTGTTGCACATCGCCAAAAAGATCACCGGTTTGATTTATGTCCGAAAGAGGAAGGTTTGGCTCTGGGAGAGCGCAAGAGGATGAGCATCGAGTGCAAAGGGGTCTGAGCTTTGCGATCGGATGTTTACTGGTTGTTTGGGAGTCTGGGGAAATCTATCTGGGAAGATCTGGTAAGGATGATGGATCGGGAGGTAGTGTTTCATTAAAGAAAGCCCTGGAAGAAGATAGTTCATGTGTATAGGGTTGGAAGTGAATATTGAATATTGATCAAGGGCTGGGTGATGTAATGGTGATAGGAACTTTAGATGTGCAGTACCTAGGTATGAAGAGGTTGGGATGGTGGTTAGAGGGATGGGATGGGATGGGATGGAGTGGGATGGGATGGGATGAGAAGTCTGGAATTATTTAGACAATATGGTAATAAATATGGTAATAAGCATGAATATAACAACGAGGCAGGAGTTACCAGCAGTATGGTTATATATTCATTCATTTGCCGTCAATGACATGGAACTTTTAGCTGTGAGATACTGGGCAGATATGATTCATGAAGCATTCGCATACCCTCCCCCTCACCCTACCTCGTGTAGAATATCCATCCTCAAAATCAAGAAACTGACCAATAGATAAACGAGTGCACATCATCCACCATTGAACATTCAAAGTGCCCAAAACTTTGAATTCGAGATCTCCACACATGCAGGATTCAGATCCCGTTTTCAAAAATGTGAAATTCCCCCCAGCCCCCCTCTCCTCAAAAATAGTGAATAGTGAAAGAGCACTCAGATGTGCAACAAACTTTTTGATATTGTGGTTGTAATGTCATGTGATGGTATTTGATAGGGGGGATATTGGATGAGAATCATGGGGTTAATTAGTGTTGGGTTGTTCGGTGTGTGTTTATTTGACTGGTGCTTTCTCTTACTTTTGCATATGTTGGTTGTTGCTGATTGAACTCAATTGCTTGTGAAATGAGGGATCTACTAGATCTCGAGGTGTTTCAACAACACCTGTCGATTATGGAAGAGAGGGTAAATGATTCAAACTTCATATACTCCCAGTGTCACTTGCAAGTTAACCGCCTTCTTTCCAGATGCAATGCGCGGGAATCATGATAGGGACATTACTATTCTATCTCGCTGGGTGAAGACTACTCAATACAACTAGATATTTCGATTCCTCTTTGATAGCTACATCTCCATCAGCTTCGACTCAAAATGTGCGAGCAAACTTCTAGAGATATGTTTTTGAAAGGGTCATCGACAGACATGTCATTTAGCAATCCATTGGTAAGAAAACAATTTCAGGATTCAAAGGGTCTCGGAAACTCTATTAGTGTGAGGTTTCATTTCTTCATTCAAATGAGTCTTTTCTTTATAGGAGCTGATGTATTGTAGTATCTTTCATCTCATCTCTTAAGCATTATGAAATATCAGCGATTCATCGACATTTGAATAGAGACATTGGGATTGTTTTTGAGGAGTGTGTGTGCTGATGTTTGCAGCGATGTTACATGGATTACAAAAATCACATATAAGCATCGATACCATTATTAACACACCACCCTGCAGTGGTACAAATATTAATGTTGGTAAAGAGGGAAGAAAATGATTCGGAAAGGGTGAGATTTCGTAAATACCTGGTAAGCATCACTTGACTTGGACTGTCATCAATGTGATTTGATCATATGATTCGGCCTTTCCCGAGCCGTTAGTAGATAGTATTCTAACCAAATTTCCTCCATTCCTCCAGGTCAAGTAAGGGGAGGTAAGATTGTTAATATTGTACTCTATACCCAGAGGAATTCCGTACTCTGCACATCGAAATAGTGCTCAAGTGGAGTCTACAAACATCGATAATGACATCATCGTCAAAACTTTCATCGAACAGCTCATCGCCACAATGAAGGATATCCCGGGACACAACAGCCTTATGAAATTTTGGTAAAGGGTGACAAGGGAGGCAATTTCATCTTATTATTTTCGCCACAAGGAGAAATAAATCCCTTGCTGATGTTTATTTTGTTGGGAAAAGCATGAGATTTAATTACCCTACCTATGATTTGTTCTCGTGGTACAAGTTTTACCGCGACACACACCAACCAGACCTCAGCCGCTCTAACCTCATCCCACGGGCGCAGTTGAGTACATCAGGTCAGGTCAATGACATACCGACTGGTGCGATACGATATACTTGAAGCTTAAGCTGCAAAGGTGGTCACCAGCTTAGTACCTACATTCGCTCGTGTCGCTCTCCCCGAGTTACTGACAATATTATGGCATTGTCTCGGAAAGTAAAAGAGATGGGTCCCCATGGTTAATAAGTGATTGGGCGCTCTGAGCCCGAAGATACCCAATGACGTTTAAAAGTACCCCGCCAATAAGATAGATGATAAGCCATTTCCTAGACGGCCTTGGATCTATCAAAAAAGCTTCACACTAAATTATGATTGCCGTGGAGTCTTGGGATTCATTGGGTTGTTTTATATACGAATTGATATCCGTATTTGATATAGATTCTAGAAGATTAAGGAAAATTGAGGAAAAGTGAGGAAAATTGAGAACTACAAAAGATTAAACTAGTGGGGTAATTGTGATTTTTCCATCAATTTCGTAACATCATCTCGCATCAAACTTGGAAAATCTTCAGCTCTTGCTGCAGGCCAGGCAAATCCCCGGAAAATCCCTTGAAATGGTTAAAAGGTCATCAGAGTATCCAAATGGCTTCAACCGCGCGCCAAATAGAAGATGAGATATTCCTTAATTTGTGGATCATTTATCATTCTGTACATAATCATGCATATCCGATAGAACCGCTCGAAGCAGGTTCATTCATTACCTTACCTTAGTTTTCTGTTTCCCAAGAATCCCAAGGTTATTGACTACTTGAAATCTCCAGCCACCTCCTTCGAAATCAAGCGCTGTTGTAACTTGTCAACTTTGGGCTTTTGGTAACCAACCTGACCCTGTAAATTCCCATATCTCACCGACATTCACTTCTCCTTCTGTCGCTTTCTCTCCCCCCACTCGTCATATTACGACATTACCTTGGGGTGTGACTGTTGTGATTTGCTTCGATTTATTCCATCCAAACCTTCGCAACAAAACACAAAACACAAAACACAAAACAGTTATTTACCATCGTCTCATCGCGCATTTGAATCTACCGAAATCCAGTCCTCAAGTTTAAACCCAATATCAAAAGCCTGATTATTTATTAGTGCGAACCATCACAAATCTCGAAGGTGAACAGTCAGTCAGCGAACCATTTTCCTGTCGCAATTCGAGAATACCCCGCCATCAATCATGACTTCTTACGAGTATGAATATGACACGGTCGAAGAACCACGTCGACACCGATCTCATCGTCATCGAAAAGATGATCGCGAACCAAGATATGCTGATGAGCCACGTTACGTCGAAACTCAGGAAACTTATATTCGCTCGGCCGCTACCAAATCTCCCGTAGCTTATGCACCCGATGCCCCCGTCAGAGAGAGAGAGAGAGAGAGAGAGAGAGAAGTTACTCAAACAAGGGAGCTCGTGCGTCAGCCTCGTCGTGAAGATAGCGATTTATCAGTCGAAGAAGTTAGAAGGGACTTTCCCCCACCAGCAGCGGGTGGTGCCTATATTGACCAACGTACGTCGGTGCGTGAGGCTAGGTACGGCCCGCCAGCCCGTCGCTCTCGATCCGTAGGGCGTGATGGCCGATACGGAGAATACCTTGGTGATAGCAGAGGTGATCCGCGACGCTCTTTCCAAGAACTCGATCGACGAGATGACTATTACGAAGATGCAGACCTCGAAGACAAACGATCGCTTTCACGAAATCAAAAAATTGCTGCTGCCGTTGGGGGTGCTGCTTTAGCAGTTGGTGCAAAGGAATTATGGGATCGAAGATCGGCCGAAGGTAGACCGGTCGAGCGAAACCCGTTAGCCTCCGCTATGGTCGGAGCTGCTGGCGCTTTGGCTGCATATGAAGGAACAGAACTTTACGATAAACACGGAAACAAAGAAAAGAAAGTCAAGAAGTACGCTGTTCACAGAGGTCGAAATGGTGAAGTTCAAGAAACCTATTACTCTGAAGAAGAGGAGATCAAACCCGAAAAGAAAAAGGGTCGCCGCAAGTCAATTGTTGATAGTGCCATGGCCCTTGCAGGTCTAGGTGCTGCCGCAAAGGGTGTTGAACATCACCGAGAAGAACATCACCGAGGACGCCGAGGTAGCGGTGATAGCTATTATGAGGAATCAACCTCAAGAAAAAGCAGATCCAAGTCAAGATCCGGAGAGGGAACCGCCAAATATCAACAAGCCGCCAAAGCAGCTCTCTTAGCTGGTGCTGCGGAAGCATTCCGAGTTCGAAATGAGCCTGGAGCTTGGGGTGGTGAGAAGGGAAAACGTATCCTCACTGCCGCTATCGGAGCTGGTGGTATTGATGCCGCTATTGACAAAGATGCCGATAAGAAGAGCAAGCGTCATATCCTTGAAGCAGTTGTTGGAGGTCTCGTTGGAAATCGTGCCATTAATGGATCGCGAAAGGATGTCGAAGAAGATCCTGTTACTGGACGTTCTCGATCCAGATCTCGAGCCAGATCTAGAGCACGTTCCTCATCCCGAGGTGGAGGTGGTGGTGGTGGAACCGGTCTTGCTGCACTTGCAACTGCAGGTCTTGGAGCTATTGCTGGTAAGAAATTACTTGATCGTTCCAGATCTCGTTCGAGAGCCCGTTCTCGTTCCAAGGCCCGCTCCCATTCACGCGGACGCAGAGACAGCTATAGCCGCAGTCCATCAGCGGATCGCAACAAGCGTAGCAGAAGCAAGAGCGTTAGTGCAATGGCAAGAAAGGGTTTGGCTGCTCTTGGTATTGGAGCCGGAGCCGGAGCTGCTGCTAATGAAGTTGGTCGCAGCCGTGATCGTAGCCGCAGTCGTAATCGTGATGATTATGATGACTACAGTGATTATGATGATCGCTCAAGAAGAACTCGAGGTCAAAGAGGGGATGTATATGGTAACCCACGTTATTCTGAGTCTCGTGGAAGTGTAGACAGTCGTGGAGGTGCTAGGGCAAGGGATGGTCAGAGAAACAAGAAGGTTGCTGAAGGAAAGAATGGATATGCCAGCGATGATTCTTTGATATCTTCGTCAGAGGATGAGAGGAGGGTTAAAAAGATGAAAGGTAAGCAACTTATTACAGCTGGTTTGGCAACTGTTGCCACAATTCATGCAGCGCATAATGTATACTCAAGCATGGAGAAACGTGACGCGCGACACAAGGCTGTTCAAGAAGGAGAAATGACCCCAGAGGAAGCGAGAAAGCTTAGGGCAAAGGCTGCATTACAAGATGCGGCATCTGTTGGAATTGCTGCACTCGGTATCAAAGGAGCCATCTCAGAAATCAAGGAAGCAAACGAGATACGACACGAATGTAAAGACTTCCGAGATAAGAAAGGTGAACGTCATAAGAAACGTATTGAAAGACAAAAGAAGCTTGCAGAGAATGGTGGAAGAAGACAAAGAGATGGTTCTCGCAGCACATCTTCTCCTTACGATAGTCGCTACGATGATCGATATGATGACCGCCGTTACAATTCGGGTCCGCATTATTATGATGGAAACCCATATGCTACAGGTTTACCAGCTCCACCTGTTGGATATGAAAGATAATTGATATTCTTCTGCGCACATCGACGATTTCGTCATCCACATTCTTTTTGCTGGCTTTCACACGATATAATGCCTTTGTTCCAGCTCCGCTTAAAACATCATTTCTATCGCAGATTTGGAAACAGCGAAATATCTACTCGGGAGTTTTACAATGCGGTGCACCTACGGGGTCGGGTGCATCTTTGGGGTCTTTCCTTCGGCGCAGAGATGATTTAATGAGTTCACGACCATCACAAAGCTTCTCCATGCCTTGACGATTTTCATATATTTGTTTCATTTTTTTACTCATAACACCCAGACGTTGTTTTTTTTTATTTTTCGTTTTCATTTGTGTCGTTATCTACTATTCTTCATTTCACGCTATAGGAGATAGATGAAGAAATGTTATAACGATCTTACCCAAAACAATTTCGAGTTCACATTTTATATTTTCTAAATTTAAATGAGAACCATAACTGATTGGTATATTTCTCCATAATAGCTCGCTCCCATCGCCATTAAGAAAGCTAGTTCAAGAAGCTTATGCCCCCGCGAATTAACGTGTGATAACGTACAAGTACAAACCCGCATCTACGAATAAACACTTGTAACGATAACGCGCGGACAACGAAGTGGGACGGAAGGATGACGATGGATTGGATCGGATGGGTATATTTAGTGCGGGATTTAGGAGGATAGGATACGCGTACACACGATTAACGAAAGGATGGATAAAATATACAAATGAATGAAATTGGGTCGGCTATGAGATGCGATTTGATACGGCTATCTTATGAATTGATGACTAGTTTCATTCTTGGTTTTACGTCTTTTTGTTGGTTAGGGTTATGGATGGAGGATTTTATTTTATGCGGTTTTGGCCCTTGGGGGATGAGGATCTTTTGGTTGGTTGGTTGGTTGTTGGGAGGAGGATGAGGGATTTAGATGGGAAGGATGCAGATGCGGGTGATGATGCAGGTGATAAATGATGGATGATGATGGCATGATGCATTTGGTGGGTAGGCGGTGAGGGAAAGAAGAGGGGTGGGATTGGAATGGATGAATTTCTCTATCTTTTTTCTTTAGATGGTTTTTTTGATGTTTTGCTCTTTTTTTCCTTTTGATTTCTTTTTGATTTTGTGTTTTGTGTTTTGGGATGGTGGATGGTGGTGGATGGTGGATGGTGGATGAAGGATTTGGTGGATTGAATGATATAGTTTAGTATTGCTTGGGATTGGATATGATAAGCTACTATGGGATCATATCATCAATTGGAAGTTTTGTACTGGTGAATGATTATTGATTGTGAGAATATATACAGTGTGATATAAGTAAATAAATAAAACCCCAAAATAAGGAATATACAGATTGATTTGATCTGATGTACCAGGTCCAGATCCAGTGTGGATGTGGATGTGGGATGTGGGATGTCGTCATTTTGGGATACTAGATTACTAGAATTCTAGAATTCTAGATGTAGTCGATAAGCTGCTCGGTGTGGATGGGTAGATGTAGATGTAGATGTAGATAGATCTGTTAGTTGGACTAGTTGGTTAGGAACTGATCGGGAGTTGGATATGGATATGGATTTGGCAAAGATAAATAGATGGTAGGGTTATCTATATATGTATATATATGGAGAGTATGATTTGATATTGAATAATTTGTTAAGTGATGGGACGGGATTGTGCATGGATGGATGGATGGATGGATGGAGAGTTTGAAATAGGGAGCATGAGTATGGATATGAATATAGTATAAAAGGTTATCAAGTAGATGGAATAGAGAGAGTGTATTGTTTGGAGATGGCATTTGGGAATATATATATATTGATGTGTTGTATGACATTTGAATGCTGCAATAGCTGTAAATTGAGACGGAGAGAATTGGATCGCCGTGGTAGATTTGCAGATGTGTCATGGACCATGTGCATCTAATTAATCACGAATTAGAAAAGATGAAAGTACGGAGTTAGTTCCAGTTGATGGAATCGTTATCGTGGAAATATCAAACTTTTGATTCATTATTTATTTATTACCTGCGATTCCATTTCTAAATTCTCTCCAAATTTCGTCTCCCACCTCATTTTCCGATCCTCGGTATCATCGCCGATTCCTACCACTTTCATGCATCCACACTAACAACTTCCTCCAATCATCAGCCCTTCCAAGAAAATAATAATTCCATTTTGCTCTGTTTGCTCAAACCGTCTCCTCGCTTACTAGCTTCTGAAAAATTCTCTCTCGCACAGACCATGCAAAAAATCTATATCAATCAGACTTCCCTCCCAGATTTTCTTTCTTCTTCATCGACAATACTGTAAGTAAAATCTACCCCCTACATTTCACACTTCCCTCCAGACACAACATCAAACAAACACACCTCACATCTCACTCTCACTCTCGAACACTCACTAACATATCCTCTCTCCCACAGTCAAAGAATCATTTCTTTAGTAAACGTCCTTCTTCTGTGTTCTCTACAAGAGCCACAGACTCCAACCGAGACGATGAGCCGAACCTCAATACCCTAGAGTGAAACCGTTTTGCTTTCGATCTCTCTGCAAAGAGGGCGTTTCCTCTTCTAAAGAGAGGAAATGTATAGAAAGTGGTGATGATCTCGACCCTTTGGCGGTTCTCTTAGGAGACTACCTCTGGGTGGGTGTTGATGGTCGTCTGATCGGTTTTTCAAACTTTTTTTCATTGCGTTCCTGGCGGTGCTGGGGGGCGAAGAAGAAATGGGATGGGTTTCGATCATTGTTTTGTGCGAAGATATTTGTATTTGTTATCCGGATTAGCTTTGGGTGATTGTGCGAAGAGATGTTGATGGTGAAGATGTATTTGTTGGGAGAGGATTATGTTTTATGTTATTGTTGGGTGGAAAGACTTGTGGGTTACAAATATAAATAATTTATCTCAATTGAAAGTAACCCATCTTTAATTAAACCATCTTTTGAAATCAAAGATCACTCTAACACTTTGTTTAATTGACCTTACTTTCCCATCCTAAACCTGATCTCAAATTTATCTTTCCAGATGAAAAATTAATGCGAGTTTTGCTGAACGATTTTCTTCGGACATTCTATCGCCCGATGGTTGCATTTGCTATCCACCCAAAGCCGCGGCATTAAATATCATGGTAATTCGTTAATTATTAGTCACATTGAATCACCACAACACTTATTTGAATAATCCAATAAATCAACTCGTCATTTTATATTCAATCTCACCATCTACCTATTTCCAATTCAAAAAGATTGTATAGAAAATACAAGCCTACCTACCTGCCTGCCATACTTAATATGAAAGAATAATACCAAAGATATTCATGGGATATCTTCACATATCTCATCTTCTCTCTCTACTTTGTAAAAACTGGGTATTAGGGTTTGGGGGTGTGAGGGGACGGTAAAAGAATGGTGATGAGTACAGTGATGAAGATGTAATAAAAATATCTAGAATCTGTATTGTTAGATGATACTCTTATGTATATCTATATATATATATATATAAGATTGAGTATTATGATTTATTGAAAGAGTGGTCAGTGATGCGTTATAGATTGGGGTTTGATGTGTTGTACTATTATTGGTATTGGTTTTTGTTGGTTTTTTGGGTGGTGATGTTATTGGGTTTAGTGAGGTTTTGGGAGGTTTGAGAGGAGTTTATGGGGGTAGAGTGATGGGTTGGATGTGAAGAGGTGGAGTTTGTGATTTGTATCATTTCTGAAGTGGTATAGGGTATTAGATATATGATATATGATTTTGTATATGATTTTGTATATTTAGTGATGACTTGCTTTTGTATGTAGCTCCGTCCTGCATCTTGATACCTCAGGCTTCGAATTGATGCTTTAATAAAAGCCAAATTGAGAAAGACGACTTATAGATTATAATCATTAATGAAAGTGTAAACCTAACATCACCACAAGGAAACCTAAATACCATCATCATCACATATCAAATACCTAAGAATGACCAAATCTCCCTTAACACCGACACCCCAATTCCTCACTCAACAAACAACCCCTTCTCTTTATGCCATTCTTCAATACTAAAACCACCATAACCATCATACACTTTTTTCTTCCCCTCCGGCCATCTAACATACTCCGGTTTACTATCCCCCTTCACACAAACCAATTCCTCCACAACCGGTAACTCGGTATCAATTGCACTCGCAAATGGATGAATCAACTCCGGCCATCTCTTATCCCACAACCAAAGCATCGACGCACATTCCGTACAAAAATTGCGTTCAGAAGTGCATTTTTTTTCAGTTGGTTTACCACGATCTGCAATGGCGTTGTATTTCCTACGGGAGCAATCAGACCAGTTACCATCTAAATAGTGAATAGATGAAAGGGGAGGAAATACTTGATGTATTCCTTGCCTTGGGTAATTTGAAGTGTAGACGCGATACCACCTAGATTTACAGTCCCGCCATATCCGCCGCATTTACGACAGATGGAACAGGCGCAGACTTGGTATGGGGCCGGAGTTTGCGATTCCAAGCTGAATTCTACGAATCCGCATTGGCAACTTCCGTT
Organism: Sclerotinia subarctica; assembly: GCA_025389085.1. Taxonomy (NCBI): domain Eukaryota; kingdom Fungi; phylum Ascomycota; class Leotiomycetes; order Helotiales; family Sclerotiniaceae; genus Sclerotinia; species Sclerotinia subarctica. Next base: position 3,258,219 of record QRFI01000005.1, on the reverse strand, counting down.
TAGTTTCCTGGGGTGGATGTGGATGTTAGCGGGGTGGGTGGGTTTAGAAGGGGAGGGGAGTATTTTTTTGATATGGAAATACTTACATTGGCATTTTGAGTAGTTTGTTTGTGGGATTTTTAAGTACGGAGGTGAATCTTGGGATAGAGTAGAAGAAATATATAGTTTTTAATGGATGGTGTTGTCTTAAATATCTTCTACATAAAGGTACTAGGTACTTACATCATTGACCCCTCTTTCTATCTTTTCGGAAGCTTACGTCATAAAATATGTGGTGTGTAAAGTATTCGGAACAATAGAAAATCCGCTCCAACAGAAGTTCATCCAAATAATCCATAACATCAGATACCTAATTTGAGATTAGAATATAAATTTACAATCATGAGTACATTTGGAAGCCCTGGTGGGCGTATGGTCAATAACAAACCTTCGCCGTAGGTTGTTTTGTTATATTATCTTGTTACTATAGAGGTATTCGGGGAAAAGAATGCTAATTTATCCATTGTGATGTAGACCGGAAAGAGGAAGTTTTCCGCTGGATCATGATGGTATGATTTCCCTCTCTTTCTAATTACACGTGTACGAGTGTGCAAACGATATAGGAGTTCGCAGGTGAATGGGATGTGGATAGAGGGGATGCCAATGGAATACTAATGCGACAATGCGATGACAGGCGAATGCAAATCCGTTATGCAAAGTTATCTTAATTGCATGAAGAAGGTTCGAGGTATGAATGATCCGGAATGTAGGAATTTGGCAAAATCGTATTTGTCGTGTCGGATGGATAGGTGCGTTATTGGGTTCTATATATATATGTAATTGGGCCGGATAGTTGGAATTGAAGACTGATGCTTCTGGTGTGCGGTAGGAATTTAATGGCGAAGGATGAATTTAAGAATTTAGGGTTTGCAGATGAGGGGTCGGATTTGAAGGGTGTGGATAGTAAGGCTGAAGGAAAGGATGGGGATGCGGATGCGGATGCAAATAAATATAAGAATGAGTTAAGGTGGTGAGGTGGTGAGGTCGGTTCTTGAAACTATCTAAGGCGAGAGAGTGCAAACAAATGAAGCACCAAGGGCTAGCAAGACGGGTATCTTATATCATTTGTACAAATGCAGCATTGGATTGGCGTTTCGGAGGGAATATAAGAGATGGGGGTCGATTGCTCCAATAGATTATCGGAAGAACTAATTTGTTCTCACAAACAAGGAATATTATTTCAACTCCAAGGGCATTATATTCTACTTGAAATTGTGCTGGTAGTTTCGGAATTGGTGATACATATCAAAACTATGGCTGTCTTGAACGTCATTTGTATGCCTCTGTGGAAGAATAATCGACAAGCTCCATGGATTAGATGTATGGCTTACCATATTACTTAGGGCTAGCTCATCATCCTGTTGTCATTATCCTGCTACCAATGTCATATTTCTAGATATAGGAGTGTGGGCAAGTACAGATGGCATCGCTTTTGATTTCCCCCGCGATTCCATGGAGCGGAAAAATGGAAAAGTCGTGTCTTATTTTCCATGTGTTAAACACTGAATTTCTAGGCAAGCTGCTTATTGACTTTTTTCTTTACGATCTGCTTTTTTCGGAGGTTCCATAAGGTTTCATATAACGTTCTGGAAAGATATATTTGGGAATCTCTGATGGTCTTTATACCATGAAGGATACATTTATTGAGAGTAGTTTTTTTTCATTGTTTGGTTTATATTAGAAAGTTAATATTCTGAATTTGGGTTGGAAATTGGGAATGGTATTTCAGAATCATATTAATCAGTCAGATACAAGTATTTATTTTTACAATCTCCTTTCGTATACATCATGGTGTTGTAGATTCGGGTTTGTGAAGGTGGTAAAATGTTAAGTGGCTTGGAATTATTGTGCAGTAGTGAAATGGCTACAATGATGATGGTTACAAAAGTCCTGTCTTTGACTCTTTGAAGAAAGCTGCGGGGTGAATTCCGTGATGGGATTCTGGTTGCCCTTATTCCGGCTCAGCTCAGATCAATCTATTAAACAGTTGCTTTCTCCGACGAAAGACAAGCAAAAGAAAGTAACAGTGGGTTAGCGAAATCACTGTAGAAATGTCTAGATGTACCTTGATTCCTCTTACCATGGCAATGCTCTGCGAGTATGTCATTATTGGATACGAGCTTTCCCAGATTTGACTATTTCCTGCGCTGATACCTGGCACCTGTCTACGAACACATACTATGCTCATTGTCGATCCTCCATGATACACATAATCATAACATCAGCTGCAGCGTCCACGCATTGCTTAATGCTTTTACTTACCAACTAACTAACCCATCCTCTGTAAGAATAGATGCACATCTTTGTATTTCATATCAGCTCCCTAGACATCAAAAAGGTTCCTTGGAATTTCCAATCTTGTACTGATCATGGCTATAACCACCAATCTCAAAGAATATTTGACATGTTTTTATCACGTACTTTATGACTACCGATAAGGGTTTTGAAATACTTCAAATTCGATTTTATAGGTATATCCCTACTCTACTTTCCGTACCAGGCCTTCTCCTTATATTATTTCGCCTGGTCATGTACAATATTTGGAATTTTCTAATGAATTTCTTGGGATTCTATGAGCCACTTTGATTTTGCTTTGCCATCAGGAATTTGTAGATTTCTTGAGATGAGGCTCGTTAGGAGGCCTTAATGTTCTCTTGTCACTGTGGCTTTGGTTGTTTTGGTAGTCTTTTTGTTTTCTTGATTCTTTGTCGTCATGATGGAAAAAGTTGTTGAAAATAGGGATATGTTTGAGGGGGGAGAATTTGAGGAATAGTTGGTGACTTCAAAACAACTACATAGTGATAGATGTTTACCATTCGGTTTACCGTTTATTCGAATCAAGATATTTACTCGGGATATATGTTCTGAACATACTCCAGGTTCATTGTAACCATCCTACCAGTGCTGCTGTGATTTTAGGTAATATGCTTCAAGGTCTGAGTCTTGTACTAGTGTAAGAGTTTCTCATTAAAATAGCTACGCTAATAATACACCTTGTATTAATACACTTCGAAGATCATTACCCTTGTTTGTTGCCCTTTCGTTTATTTCTTCCTTAGGACACTTTCGATTGATCACTGAATTACAGGAGTAGGCAAGGCTGAGTGAGGGGAAAAGGTTATTATCATAAGACGAATAGAAGAAGGTGGAGAATGTGATATGGATTAGTAGACCTGCATCTACTCAGAGCTTGGCATAAAAACTGCGGGGAATCAGGATGGTAAAAAGAGGGGTTTCATGACTTTTCCTTTCTTGATGTGTCCAACAAGACTTTGTGGGCTAAGTAGACATATAATGCCCCAAATTGTTTATTGCTTAATTAGGTCTCTCTGGTAGGCATCCTCGGTAAATACCCTTCTCAACTTCAACATCCTTTCAGTTCATTCTTGTGAAGAGATATCAAGACATAGAAAGGTTACAATCTGATTAAATTGGAAATTTATATGAAAGTAAGCCAAACACATATTGTAAGACTTATATCAGAGGACAAGATTAACATGCAACAATAGAGACAAAGTCTTCCACTTCTGTGTATTGCCAACTAGATACTTATATCTCTTTTAAACAAAAGCGTTAACTACATTCTAACAGCTTTTTTCTTCTCAAGCCTCAATGCCAATTTAGAAACATATGTACCGTGAATGACATTCTGTATGAAAGTAATTCTTAATCGTGATTCTTGTCCACTAAACAACTTCTCGAAGTGGTTAGACCGCCTAGATCAGGCTATTGTGAGACTGATAATTACAGCAGAAACTTCAACTTTGAAATTTGTTCCCTTCAACAACCTCCGTTCAGAATCTGTAGGTAAATTTTTCCAAGACTTCAAACATCTGAAATACTATTAAAGGGTGAAATTACTAAGAAGTGTATATCAAAAGCTCGGACCAAGAAACCATCCTGCACGGGCCTCTCTCAACATGGCTTCAGGACAAAGATCTCATGGCAAACAATCCGAACAATCCAAACCAAATAATAATAATAAGACTCAACATTCACATTCATATAATCTTGAGGGAAGAGTCTTCAGTATGGATAAATCAGAACCATTTATCGATTCTGGCTTGATTGCCGTTTCTCTTGTCATTAAATCGCAAACTGGCCCGCACTTTGTTTTCCACTATCCTCCTCGACCATCCTTCGCTCCACCCCTACGCAACTACAGATATGGTACGGAAACTGATCAAAGTGAGATCGAAGAACACGCAGGTAGCGACGAAGATGACAGCGACGACTTCTCAGAACTAGAAGAAGACGACTCAATTGCTTCAAAGCTTGGAAAATTGAACTTGGGCGGCAAAAGGATGAACAGTGGAAATGGCACTAGATCGCGTCACGTGGAGGTTGAAGACGACGATCATCTTGAAGGCAAAGATGGCGAGCAAATCGTTCCTTGGGAACAATTTGGCGAATTTCCTACCGTCGATCTTGCTAGTATCTTGACCCCACCACGCGCATACCATAAGAAGAAGTTTGAGTTGTCAATTGACAACCTCTACTTCGTTTCCTACCCGTTGCACATCCGCGAGGATGGATTCTGGAAGAAGCCGAGAAAGCTAAAGAAGGGCAAAGAGGTAGCAAAGGATGAAGTTGAACCAAAAAGTGGTCCAGCGACTAGCAGCGCTCAGGCAAAAAAAGGCAGTGGCTCGGATGACGGTGATGACCGTGGAGAAATGACAATGTTCAACGTTGTTTTTGTTGTCAGCTTGCCTAGGCATGAACAAGATGAGAGAATTGAGGAACTCTATGAGCATGTTATTAAGACTTTCAACAAGGCTCTCAATCATGCGCAAGCTCAGAGTAATTATGTTTGGAAGGAATCTGAGACCATTCTAGGTATGAAGGAGAGAGCCCGCGAAGATAGTACGTACGCCTTAAACATGAATCCACCACATAATCTAATTTGTTGACCAGAACGACCAATGAGTCAACTATGGAGCCAAATCTTGATTAAATCTACATTGGCAGACGCGATGCGCGACGTTTATGATGCTGTTGTCAACAATACCATCACTACCGTTTGCCTCGACACAAAACCTCCCATTGATCTTTCTCTACATATCCCAATTCCAACATTTTTAATGAGCTTCCCGAATCCTAATGAAAGAGCCAAACCTGGTGTATTACTTTCCAGCGCCAATCCTCTTGTCGACGAGGAAGGTGCCCCAGATCCCACACAGCTTGATAAGCACTTTGCTCTTCTACTTCTTGAGGATGAAGTAGATGTCATTGCAGAAATAACATCTGAAGATACCGAGCTTTCTGCTCCTTTGATTCAATTTATTAAATGGGCCAAACCTACTTTGTCTTTCCAACAAGTCGCTCAAGCCAACAATGTTGGTCTCGATGAAGTTATCACTCTTGCACAACATTTAATCTACTGGCGCAAAGCAATCGCTATTCCTCCTATTCACGCTCGCGACATGTTTATTGTTTCACCTAATTGTGACATGCATAAATTAGTTCCAGCAAGTCAACAGTGGAAAAAAGCATTTCCTTTTGCTCCCTCTTTACAAAGCTTCCTTGCACAAATCTCTTATGCTCCACGCGCCTACAAGACTTTTGTTCCCTCCAAGAGTCATCGTGAGAAATATATGGAAATGCTTGCATGGCTTATTCGTGGAGGCTGGGTTACTCATCTGCGAACTTTCTGTTGGATCTGGGTCTGGCCTGAGATCATTTACGAGGTCGACTATCAATTGAAATCGGAAGCTATCGAAAAAATAAAGAATCCACCTCTTCAAACAGCACCTGGATCCCCTGAAGAAGCAAATGACGTTGAGAATGGGACACTGGCTCTCGACCCAACAGCCCCACTCACCACCGAACAAGCGGCCGAAGCTGCACGCCTTGAGAGACTTGCTGCTAAGACAGTAGCAGAAGCTAAGGCAGCCGAAGATGAATTTGAAAAGATGCCCGTTCCAGATGCTACCGAACATCCTTCTATGAACCATGCAGAACACTTGAAGAACATGTCCTCCTATATCATTGTCGATCCTCACAAAGCTAGTCACGTCGAGACGATGTACATCGCAGCCATCGGCAAGCGTTGGACTGATCCTAAGGCAAAAACATTATGGCCAAAGTTCGTAAAGTATTTCAATGGAACAACGGCTTTGGAGGATATTTGGGCTAAGGAAGGAATGAAGCGTAAGGAGACATGGAATGTTTTATTGACTTATCAGGAGCAGCTTCTAGTGATGAAGCATTGGTAGATGTTTCTGATTTGTATTTTCTTTTCTCATTTTCTGAAATGATATGAGACAATTAAGAGATGGGCGTTATGATGATGATTTAGGATGGTATTCAGGATTATGCGGCGTTATATGGATCAGGAAAGGATACGATGATACCATGGCTTTAGTGGATATATTCATGATGTGATACCCTTCCATACGATTGTGCATAAGAATTAATCAAGTTATTTACTTTCATTTGACCTCATGTGTTAGCTGATGATTCACTGGGTTATATTGTACAAATAGGTATCTACACAGTAGGAATGGTCAAAGAAAATACTAAAATTGGGTATTCCCCAGCAACAGCTGCCCCAAATTATGGCAACAATCGATAAATCTGGCAGCTAAGATAAAATGAGCGTACATCCAAGCAACCAAGTGGACTTAAGACCCGAAATATCAAATCGGTCAAAAGAGCGAGCTTTAGCTGATGGTATTTTTGGTCACCTAAGAGCTTGTTTCTGGGATGCGAGACGTTCACGGATGGTTATTGCGGTGGGCACTTGATGGATTTTTATGCTTAAAGATCTTGATAATCCTTCATGGGAGGCTATTTTTCACTATTATGTGCAGTGATCTTGGTGCGTCGCTTTCTTCGCGGGATTGAGGTTACTGAGTCGTGCAATCATGAAAGGTACGATAATTAGGAACTTGTTGGTTGAGGAAGGAGATGTCGATAACCTTGATATTTACGCGTATTTTGAGGCGCTATTTGATGGATCATTTTGCTCAGCTAGTACCGGCTGCTATATTTGTATCAGAATGCGCCGATGAGTTCTCGCGGTATGAGGGACTAGCTTGGTTTATTTTTCTGACATGGTAGTGATAATGGCAGGATAATATAGTACTTTTCTTGGACCGGATGAATGCTGGTAGGTTAGATGTATAGGTACTTGTAAGTTCCAACTTACTGACATGTTGTAGTTGGATGTTTGCTTGCATGGATTTTAGCTTACTGATAGATTTGGCGTTATTGTGCTTCATTTTGTGCTGATATATTTGTTTAATACTCTGTTTAAAGTCTAACTCTGAGGAAATTACCTGTTATTAAATGTTAGAGTAAAGTTTCTTACCGAACCAAACTCAAGGGGCATTCCTTGAACAGCGGTCAAATCCATGAAGTCAAGTGTCAGCGTCTACATGAATTCGTTCAATGCTTCAATATAATCCGAGCCAGTTCTCATTATAACATACGCACGCATATTTTGTTACCTTTGTCTTTGTCATCCTCAAATTCACCGAATCCTCTTGGCTCCCTTCAAGTCTGGTCCTTGTTATAGATGGCTTTTTCTCATTTTGAGATTCTGTGGGGATATACCATAGTTAACCCCGGTAGGACGCGGTAAAGTATGCAGAATAAGTTCGGAGGTCTGGGAATGGGGTGAGTTTGGATGAGAGTCATGAATATGTATTTGCGCTTGAATGAATTTGTATTTGTGTAATAGGTTGACTTATATCGATCTTTTGAGAGTTGAGGTTCTATCTAAGGGAGTTCAGAGGACAGTGAAGTTGGTATATACAAGGGAAGTGACAGCAGTGGATTGCGGCCAGAATCATTTTAGGAAGATATCAAAGCTAAACGACCTCAGTTATTGAAGGACCGAACAATACTTAACCGTACCTGGTACGGCTGGTCTACTTCTCAGCGGATCCGACGCAAATAACCCCACACTTCTCAGTATTCTCCAATTCTTTCTCGGCAAGCTTCTACTTTCAATGACTCAACAGCGCGGTATACAACAGAATTAACCTAGACTCCAATTAGGTTATATAAGTAAGTACCTCAACACCGTATATCTTATCTTATGATTGACAACACGTCCACCAAGATTAAGCCTCATTAAGTTAAGCGAACCAACTTCTTAATATTCACTAAACCCCTGACACATAATCCATGATACTCCGGTTTTCCCTCGAGGTGAGGAAATACCCCATCCCAAATTAGTGAATAACAGAATAGCTCCCAATACTTCCCAGCTAAAGATGGGTACAAAACGAACTCATCATTTCTATACTTATTGAATTTTATAGATCAAAGAATACCAATGTTAAAAAAAAGCAGGATTAAGAGGGCCCGGGTTGTCTTTGAACGTGTAGATGGTATTTTTATATGCATTTCACTGAGCTGACCTGTGTATGAACTTTTCCGGGATGGGGATGTGCAGAGTAGATTAATATGCAAAAGATGGGATAGTGAGGTATGTTATTAATAGAAAGAATAAAGATCGATACCTAGGTAGTGGGAATAAATATTTTAGTTATCAAACCTGATTCGGATTATCTCCTGCTCTTCTGTGTCGTCTCATCTATGAGATGTGGTTCGTAAGTTGATTGGGAGTTTTCTACGTCCACGTCCTCGTGTAATCATCACACACAGTATCATTATCAAGTGGTAATATTGTATCTGTGAAAGACTTCGAGTAGAATAGTTCGGACAAGGTTTCGTCTGAGAGAGGGGAGCCTAAGAGCTCGAGAAATTTCTTGTCAATCCTGCAGCTGAGGACTAAGCCAGCATAGCTTCTGCTCGCAAGAATACTGAATCTTCAAATGTGGAAGCTAGCTCGAGGCAGCTCATGAAGTATTTTTTTCTTACGGCTTTGGGATATTTCGTAAAAATCTTTAAAATTACATACTTTCATTCAAAACCCTCACGGTATAGAAGTTTAACGAGGAAAATGCCACAGTGTATAAGTTCGAGGACAATGACAAAAACTAATACTGACAGCGAAATGATGGATACTAAGTTCAAAAATCGAGATATGGGAAGTTGCAAGACGCCTTACCACCAAATCAAAAGATACTAGGAGTTTCTACGAGTTTCTCTACCAATTTTGACTCTATATGCATGATTAGGTTCGAGAGACCTCGTTGATCAACTGCCAGTCTACCTCGCTGGAAAACTTCTTTACAGGAGATTCTATCTTTCTATGTCCAATCTTTACAGCTGAAAGTAGGCTATCTCAATTGTCTATTACTTGCCATTACCTAGGTAGCTTACATACTTACCAATTGGAAAAAAACGTAGTGATCATGAATACGTAGGAACAGGATAGAAATGGCCTCCACTCCATCCCCTAACTCACTGCGAGAAATATAAAAAGGAGCAATTTAATTTCCGGCAAAGAACTACAACATCAGCAAAAGTAGGTGACTCATTGAGTGTTGTCTTTAAGGAGGTCCGGGAAGTAAAGGTCCTTCGTTGCGATTATCTTGCAAGGACAATAAAGTAGATGACAGAAGCCTTTGGACTTTGAAATAAGTGCAATAGATATGGGAAAGAGGTAACAATAATAGACCATTCAAACGGTAACGAGTATACGCTTCATTATTCGGATGAATACTCGGCGCTCATCCCGTCGCTAAAAAGACAAGAAAGAAGTCTCTCGTTCAATATACAGAAATATGTGTGTGGATTATGGAGCTCGAAAAAGATGATATTATCCTTGAGACCTTGAGACAGCACCCTTTTTTTTCATTTATGGAAGATCGTCTGTTTTGGAGTCAGAACCTTTCTATCTCTCTAATCCTCGTGCACACCAGTACCCAAGCACTTAGCTTGGAGGATTTCTTAGTCCCTTTACATACCGCCGTGTAATGAATTTAGAGCTCATTCTGCATCGCAAAGGCAGTTTATTTAAAGCTTTATCTTCTACAAATAGACTGCACAAAAATAATCCACAATCCGCGGATATCCGTAGGTAATTCGCCCTATAGGTTATCCATTAGAGAAAATGCAGTCACAATGATGCTGTCCCAAACGAATTTCTGCTGCAAGCCAAGGGTATCAGGTTGGAAGTCTCCTTCGTCTGGATCTAAGAGATGAAAAGGTGGCCAGGCGCATACCAATTCTCTTTCAGCGTCCACTACATAGCTTGAATACTTGAAGAGCTGGGCATAGATTATGTAGAGTGAATCGAAAGTGCTGTTTAGTCTGTACTTCGCTCACTCATGAATACTTCAAGTCCTGTCACCCAAGCATAGAGTGAACACATGCTAAAATAAGCCAAGCAAATCCACAAAGGCCCAATCAATCTTATTCATCACGAGGGCAAGTGATTTAGCTTCTATACAGTTGTGAAGGTTCTCAAGGTTTAAAAGCCGCTCGATAATACATGCAGTAGTTACCTAGCTGGCTTTGGCAGGATAATATGGGCTATCAAGGAAGCCGGCAAGGATTTCAGAAAAGCCCTCGGGAGTAGTCAAGTTATTTGTGTCGTGATCACGGGAGCTATGTCTCAGTCATCTTTTTTGAAAATGCTCTCAACCCAGCAATTGTTGAGAGAAGAAAGCTAATATCTCATCCGAGCTCTTTCTTTGCCGTCTACAGAAATACTCCTGGATCATCAACGAGCACAGTCATATTTCAGGGAGGTATGCCCAGATCAGCGAGAATTCCTATCGAATTCAATCCTGGGACCAAGGGAATCAAACTATACTTGAGTTGCAACTTAGACACTTGTCTTCCGTATTCTCCAAGCAGAATATCGGCTTCTCCAAGACCTACACGCACGACCGTGTCCTATCCCACTCGCAAACTCTTCTGTACTGCATCTATCCTTGCAGGCTGTTTCGATACACTTCGGATTGCCACCTCGGTATGTAAGGCTGCGGTATCAGTAAATGCGGCCATGTTCCAGTCGCTTTTGAACCGATATCATTCTTCTTCTTTTCGATGCCAGCCGTGTGAAGGAACTCCTAGGTGGGCATGTCCCACTCTTGGTCGGTTGTAACTTTGCCATTCTAGCTAATCGGCGGCATCTAATCAAGCTAAGCTCGAGCTAAAACAACTCCCTCATTCGTGCTCAACCCAAGCTCCAACTCTGTCAACATTTTCAACAAAATTGGCCACTGATAAGTCATAAATCCGTAGCAAATTTAGCTAAGAATCGTGGCAAGCAGTGACAAGCTTTTTCATCATCAGATTCATTCCCGAGAAACATTTACTGCCTAGGTACTGATGCTGGTAGAATCTTCTCTACATCTTGGCGACATCTTTCAGATTGAAGAAGTTCGCAGCTTCCTGTTCTCTATGGGTAGCTTGAACGATCGGTATAATACCGGTAACGATTCAAATGACCTCCAGAGCCATTATCTGAAGTGGATCTTGATCTTCCTCAAATTCCTCAAACCTTATTGTTTGATCAAAGTCCACCGTGGTTCTCTCGAAGAGACATCCCGGCACCACATCATTGAGCGCGTTTCAATTATCAATCACTTTTTCCCCTCCTCAAAAAGGTCATCTTTCTTAATCTTCCTTAAATACTTTGTATTGCGCACTTTTGATGGTCACTTGGAATTTCCCAAAGCTTCTTGTGTCAACGTTCTTGCAAGATTGCTCTGTGTACCGTCTTGCTGGGTACATTGTCACATTGTCAGACAACTCTGAGAGCAGGACTCGACCTTGATTTCAATTGCTTTCTATAAATTCTAATTCATTCTTAAGTCGTTTCAAGATGGACATGTCAGATGGTATGACCATGGGTGGTGCACCATCAGATGGCTCAGCACTGAATGATACTGGCTCCAATTTCTCGAACATGACGCAAGCTGCCGATTTTTTGGGAGAAATATTGGATGATTCTGTTTTTCAGAAAGAAGGGAATGCTGCTGCGAGACATTTCTGGTATGGAGTCTGTGCGGTAATCGCCACAGCTGCTTTCTTCAACTTTGCACAGAAAGCTACCACATTTACTAGGTAAGCTCATGATCCCCATGGTGGATTAAAATCGTTAATTTCTTCTCATAGATTGAGGGCAGCTGCAGCAAATCGAGCCCGGCCCGCATCACCATCCAACTTTTTTACAACATCTTTAGCTACAATAACCGCAATTGGCCGTGAAGCATCATATCCCCAGCTCGTACCACAAAATTCAATTGCAGCAAAGTTCTTCAAGATCCCTCCTTTCGGAACCATTATTCTCTTGGTCTTGTACCTAGTGTGGGTTATCATTCTTGAATTCGCCAATAACAATGTTCCCGGAGCCCAACATTTTACTTCATTGGGTGTTCGTGCATCCTGGCTTGCGGTTGCACAGGTTCCTTTGTTAATACTCCTCGCTGGAAAGAATAGCCCAATTGGGTTAGTCAGTGGTGTCTCATACGAGAGATTGAATGTTATTCATCGATGGACTTCAAGGGTTCTCTTGTTTCTTGTCACCCTTCATGTGATTTTCCTTCATTTGGCTTGGAACGCATACGGCCTAGGACATTTGGAATATTCTACTGACTCATGTGTCCCAACCGGTTGGGGAGCATACGCGGTTCTGATATGGATGAACATCAGCACTTGCGCACCTATTAGAAATTTCTCCTATGAGTTTTTCGTGGTCCAGCACATCATCACTTTCTTCGGATTCATTATTGCCGTTATGATGCATCTCCCTGATACAGCTCTATACTCCAGAGTTTACATTTATATCCCGATCGCATTGTACATAATCGATAGGATGATCCGCACCGGAAGATATGCTTGGAACAACATTCACGCGCCAACCGCAACATTGACAGTTTTAGAGGGTGGTGTTACTCGGGTTTGCATCGAAAGCAAAACTGTCAAAAAATGGACGCCTGGCTCTCACGTTCTCCTCTCAATACCTCAAATTGGACTTGTCCAATCTCATCCGGCAACAATTGCCTCCATACCCTCATCACACGAAGGCAAGCTTGTCTTCTTACTTAAAGGACACAAAGGATTCACGGGTCGCCTATTATACGCAGCAGAGTTTTCACCAACATTAAACTCGCCATGGAAAGCCCTTATTGATGGGCCATATGGTAAAACTGTCGACTATGCTGCTTTCGACACTGTTCTTCTTATCTCAGGCTCAACTGGCACAACTTATACACTTCCAATTCTTCTCGATATCGCATCTCGTGCACAAAGCGCGCGGTTACCAGTCCAGCGAATCGTGTTTGTTTGGATCATTAAGAATACATCATGGACCTCGTGGATTGCAGATGAGCTCACTTCAGCAGCCGAGAAGCTGGACGCCGTTGGTATCGAACTCACAATCCGGATCCACGTAACCTGTGACAACAATTTCACAACCGGAGACGACAACACTGAAGCCAACTGCTGTGCTTGTGATAAAAGTCTTGGTCCTTGTTGCTGTATATCCGTTGATTCTGATACAGATGACGATGAGATTACATCTATAGATGAGAAAGGTAACAAAGTCACCTCCAAACCGAAAATCACCAGCGCATCAAGTATCATTTCAGGAACTCGATCATCGATTCTACCATGTGCGGTGTTTCATAGCGGACGACCTGATTTCCACCCTCTTTTAGGCGAGCTATTGGAGAAAGCCGAGGGGGAAACTGGGATTGCGGTTTGTGGACCTCTTGGGTTGAGTAGTAGTGTGAGGACTACGGTGGCGAGATGTAGCAATGATAGGGCGGTTCATAAGGGGACTGGGGCTCAGGGGATTTATTTACATGCTGAGGGTTTTGGGTGGTAGATTTTAGGATATAAAATTATATGGTGGGTTTGGAGGTTTGGAGGGGATGGATGATACCAGTATTATGATGTAATGTGTGTGTATGAAAAGTGGCGTTAGGGAGGGGTATATTATAATGAAATGAAAAGATTACGATTAATTTTCCTTCAAGACCTAGATCATTGCTTCATTTTAACATCCCAAGTAGTATCAATATGGTTTTGCTGTGAGATGTAGAACTTCATAGATCAAGTGAGGCATCTACCACCTCACCCAAAAGTCAATGAACGGCCCGAAGATTGGCCGATCCCGAGACCAGACCTGTTCATGCATCAAGTTTTGGTAACAATACTTAACCCTTTTAGTGCTGGCTTACAAAACTCCACTCCATCGATCGGATAGCGGCGACGCGCCAAAGCATCATAATACAGTAAAGCAGCGAGTATTGTGTTTCCACGCATGTTCCGTGCTGCTTTTCAAAATGGAGTCAGTTAATTCAGGTCTACACCAGCAGATACCCACTCCCTACAGACAACTACAGCCACAAGCCGAACAAGCTCTTCAGCATGGTCAACCTCATCTCAATCACCACACTCTTGCATCCCAGCAAGGTCTCGATCTGTCGGGTTTGGTCCAAGACGATAACAATTCCGTCTATCCAGACTTGAGAAGCTTGCAGGATCCAAATACGGGACATTCGGTGGTTCACCAATATCCTTCTCCCATTCCTTTTGATCGAAATAATGCTCACCAACAGATGCATGTTCAAAACACGGGTAGTCCGCATACCCCACAACCGCAGCATCCTGGACAAGGTCAATTCGGAATCTTGACTGCAGGTCCTCCTCCTCATAATACCATTGGCAGGCTGCAGCAAACTTTGCAGCAAGATGATGATTTATTCGGCACGCCAGATGAAGCAGATCAAAAAAGTACCGGTCACCATTCTCACAAGTTCATCCCTAATCCTCCAAATTTGGAAGCATGGAGAGAAAAGTTATTTAATGTTGATGAGATTATCACTTTGAGTGAAGAAGAGTATGTTCATAATATCTGAATCAAAATTGAGAATATGCTAACTAATTAATTCCAGATATAACACTTATTTTCCTCATGTCGATAATGTTTATTCTCATCGATCTACTCAAAAATATAAGCGCAAGCCTTTTGTTTCTCATTATTGGGATTGCCGTCTCAAAGGTCGGCCACCCGGAACTGCCAAATCCGATGACCCGAATAAAAAGAAGCGCAAGCGCACTGCAAGAGAAAGAGATCTTTGTGATGTCAAGATTAAGATTACAGAGTACTTTCCAGGTGCTATGTTGCGGGCAGACTTTCAACCAGATGGAGGACCATCGGGAGATCCATCTCAAGCTAACAATTATTTTGCTCAAGCTGGAGCTCACCAACAACAATTTGCTCTTCCTTTAAACGGTGTAGGTATCCCACCAAATCATCCAGGCGCAACAGGTCAACGATACTATACAATTCAACGTGTCAATGGGAATGGTGGCAATGGTAAGGGTGATGGTGTTGCAGGGCCTCATAAGCATGATTTGAAGAGAAGTGATGAGATCAAGAAGAATAGTATTGTACGATTTCTTCAAAAGAGAGAAAAAGAGGATAAGAAGACCCAGGTAAGAGCTACTGATTTTACTAGCACCACTGTACCCAACATGCGCCACTGGGGCATACAGCCACAAGACTTTGGGTTACTGTAGATCTGTACGTCTCGGTTACCATTACCACTGCCACCCCTCCTAGCGGCGTGATGCATAACTACATCATTCGAATCTTCGTTGTTGCATTCAAAACAGTGGATATCTTCAAAGCATGATTGTGGAGATTTACCTAAATATTCCTTTCATCCCTACAAAAGCAATAGTCCGATATTTGTTGAACAAAATGGCTAACACAGTCGATAAACAGAAAACTTACCACAAGAGAGCGAGTGGTTTAGCTCTGGGCACCGTCAAGAAACATTCTAAGGAGAATGATTTGAAGTTATTCGCCAGTTGCTTTTGGTAAGTCCCATACATGCAAGCCATATGACGTCAGTGAAACCCCACAATCAATTAACATTTCATGACAGTCCTTTTGTTCAGCGAGTATGGATTGCTTTAGAAACCAAGGGTATTCAGTATCAATATATCGAAGTTGATCCATATAAGAAGCCTCAATCTTTGTTAGAAGTCAATCCTAGAGGGCTGGTTCCCGCTATTCGTCATGGAGATTGGGGTTGTGGTGAAAGTACCGTATTGATGGAATATGTAAGTTTTCCATTTACTTACTCTCCTCTATTGAAATTTGTGGAAATGCTGGCCCTTCGGTGATTAAATGGGAAGATGCTAATATTTCAAAAGCTCGAGGATCTTCAAATTGGTCCCCCTCTCCTTCCTCAAGATGCTCAAGCTAAAGCTCATTGTAGACTTTGGAGTGACCATGTATGTTGCCCCAACTCCTCCTGCTTAGGTCACACCACTAACAAATATCTAGATTGATCGGAAAATTGTCCCCGCATTTTACCAACTTCTCCAGAACCAAGACTTCAATAAGCAGGCTGAAAGTACGAGGAAACTTCGTGATGAAATATCTCAAATCGTTGATGTTTGTGATCCTCAAGGTCCATTCTTCCTCGGATCAACTCTTTCTTACACTGATGTTCATTTTGCACCCTGGATCCTTCGCTGCAGTCGGGTTCTTAAACATTATCGAGGTTGGCAAGATCCTCAACCGGGTAGCCGATGGGCAATTTGGTTTGATGCCATCGAGAATAATGAGTTTGTTAAGGCTACCACTAGTATGGACGAATTGTATATCGATAGTTATGAGAGATATGCGATGAATCGACCAAATACTAGTGAATTAGCTGATGCGGTTAATGGTGGTTATAATTTACCCTAGGTTGGTATGAAAATGGGGTTTGAATAGATGGGAGATTTTGTGACGGTTGTGCAGATGGATGGATCTACGAGTAGGAAAGAACAATTAGTTAATCATACCCTGCAATGCGTGATTACGATGTGGGTACAGATAGGTACGGGTACTTATTGATACATACAAATACCAGAAAATTTTAACATGGTAATGAATCTTGTGATCGGATTGAAGCCGGCCAATGGATATATTTATTTGCATTGCTGTTGTTCTTAAACTATCTATATACCTACCTACCTATTTACCTATCTCCCGGTTACTCCGACCTTTGAGAGAGGAGGGAAAAAGCGGGGATGGTTGAAAGGAAGAGGGGATAATGATATGATGGAAGATTCAAATTCCACTTATGTAGGGTAAGACTTATATGAGTAGTTTGAACTGGTATGTATGATATGGATGTAGCAGTATGATTGTTGAAGAAGAAGAAGAAGAAGAAGAAGAAGAAGAAGAAGAAGAAGAAGAAGAAGATATGTATGTATGTGTGCGTATGGGTGTATAGGTATGTAAATGTAAATTTCCATCGTCGGAGTGAATTAATTAAGCCTTACTACTTTTATTTATTTTATTTACATACTTAATTCTTATATCCATA
Organism: Sclerotinia subarctica; assembly: GCA_025389085.1. NCBI lineage: Eukaryota > Fungi > Ascomycota > Leotiomycetes > Helotiales > Sclerotiniaceae > Sclerotinia > Sclerotinia subarctica. The sequence goes on along the minus strand of QRFI01000005.1, from coordinate 3,240,973 downwards.
TATCAATTCACTAATGCACATCCATATCCATACCCACATCCAAACCCACATCCATATCCATATCTATATACCATAACGCTCTTCGCAGCAGCTCAAGTACTTCCTCCATCCTCTCCCTCCCTCCCCACCCACCCACCCACCAACCAACCAACCAAAAATCTAAGCAACCATCTCCCCCGACTGAAGCGTATCCCAATACCCACTACAAAAGCATCTCCTCTGCTGCATCACTAACCACTGTAGTGTAGGTCTCTGACTCAATACATCTTCCATGACCGCTGCACACCTTGCGCATCTTCTCCAGCGTTTTACCTTCACTGTTGCAGCACTTCCGTTTCCGTTTACTGCTGTCCCAGGTGTTGCAAGCCCAAAGGCTGCAAATCCAGGTATTGGTGCTAGGAGATTGTCTCCTGAAATTGCTGCTGCTGATGATCCATTTTCAAGGGATTTTTTGGTCGAGGAAGATTTGGAGGAAAAAAGTGGAGGGTTACTTAACCATGTTTTTCTAAAACAATCCATTGTTAATCCCGCATTTTTCCTCCGGGTTACACATTCTTCTTCCTCTTCTACTTCTAGCATGGTGAAGTCTGCGAACCAGAGGTCCGAAGGCTCAATTTCGAGGCGGACGGCAGATAGGTGGCCGGTTCCTGCATTATCTGCTGCCGTGTCGGATTCACCACCCTTCTTGTTATCTTGCACTCCTTTGAAGAGGTCTATGATGACGGGTTTGAACGCCGTTGGGATTTCACCGCCAAAAAGCATCTTGATTTCGAGACCATTTCGTGATTGTCCAGTAGAATTATTGACTGGGAGTGGTGGTTTGTGGCTTGCGTATGCTGATTTGACTGATAAAGTTAGGGATGAGAGTAGAGTTTCGAACGTCTTGATGCGGACTATGCAGTTACTAGTCAACTGGGCAATTTGTACATAAGAGCTTCTCAAAGCGGGAGAAATGCTTTGTTGTCCTGGTCCTCCCGGTTGGTTTTGAGCATTAGTGTTCGTCGCAATAGCTTTGCGAGCTACGTAGTCGAGATGTTGGAGACGACGGCAGATGGCGGTGAGGAAGCCGCGCGTAGGGGAGGAAAGGAGCAGATGGAGGGTTATATTATTTTGGGTGTGGAGATGGGCGAGGAGATCAGGCAGTGAAAGTTTGGCTGGATCTGTTAAAGATAGTTCTCCAGGTAGGCTGCTGGGAAGATCAAGGAGGGTGTCGATTATCCATGCCATAAGATCGAGAACCCAACGAACGGAGCCAGCGAGGGCACTGATTACCTCTAAAGATGTTGTTAGATGGTTGAAGTAATGAGATTAAAGTAGTAAATACCTGGATCATCTAGGGGTGTTGAGGTCCTGTCGTGGGTTGGACCAGGAACTTTCATATTTGCAGCCATAGTTACAAGCACAACAATGTTTCTTAATTGTAGAACAAGCCATGAGAATTTTCCAGCAAATTTGCGAGGTTTAAAATCTCCTCTAAAGCCTAATGAATTTTGGATGCTAAGACACAATTGTATCGTAGTATTTCGTATCAGCACATCGTAATGTGCTTCTTCTGAATAATCAACAGTGATCTTCAAAATCTTAGCTAACTCGTTGAGCCAGTCATATGCAAGGTCTTGAATACATCAGTCAGTGAACAGAGTATTTTGACTAAACAAAGAGCTTACTGTCTTTTGTTTTTGCAAAACTATGAGCAGTCGCAATGATGTCATCATAGTTTATCGCCATCATTACCGACGTAGAACAAGATATGGATAGAGCAGCTATCGTCGCGGCATAACGTGCTGTATCTCATTAGCAACTCTATCACTGGAAGAACAAACAATTAACATACGATCCTCCATACTTGATCCAATTTCTCCAAGATGATAGTCTAACTGTTTCCATTTGACCTTTCCATCGTTCGTAATTTGGGCCAACGAGCAGGTACTTGGGGATAACACAACTTGTAAACCTTAAACATATTAGCAGATAATCCAACATGATACGATCAACACTCACAAGGCTCGTCTTCGATGTAAGAAAATCCAATCTGGGAAAGATGAGAAACCCGATCCAAATCTCCATCATTAAATGTCTCATTCATAGTGAGTTGATCCCGGTAATCCACCGAACTATCGCTATATGCAAAGCAAACTATCTTTCCAAGGTATATAGTTTGCATGGCAACGACGATTTTATTGACTGTGAAACTTTCAAGCTTCTTAAGCTGTGCAGTAGACTACAAATGTGAGCACAATTTATCTCAAATGAAGTGTAACGTACCACAGGTTTTGCCGATTGTGGACCATCGGTACCCTTACGCGATGACAAATGCTCAAAGGCAGAATGTACAGGTTGTTGGTTTCTTTCTCTAAACTCCCACCTATCCACTGTGGAATAGACCTCTTGATTATAATGAGAGGTTGACCCAGGTAGAAAGGAACGAACGGCCACAACGATCGAGGGTGTCATATGATTCTTACCATCTACACATGGCGATAAAAACTTGAGATGAGAAAGTTGCGCCATTGAAGATTCAAGGAGTGACGGATTCAAACAATCTCCTGGAACATCATGCATCCAACTTGTTACAGTAAGTGGCTTGATCAGAAGTGATGCGTTCAAGGATAATGTCATTTGGTTTACTTTTTCTTGTGTTTGAGGCATACCCCAGTCTATAACAGCTCGGATTATGCGCAATTGCTTGGACCCGGTAGCAAGTGCAATCAAAAGCGAAGATGCTGACGAAAAGATTAGTCAATTCCCCTCATGATCATACGCCAGCACTTACTTCTCTCCGCACATATTGCTGCGTGCGTGATCAAGTCATCGGATGAAACGATGCTCTCAAGTTCTGTATGTGACTCAAACCATTTATTGTTACCTTGTTGCCACAAGAGTCGTAACGATCCATTGGAAGCGACATATAAAAATGCCGATTTGGAGGGAATAGGATGGCTGGGTCCAAGAATGGGAGCTTGAGAAACATCGTACCGAAAGCCTGATGCTTCCTTAACTGCCGGACCGTGCTGCAGTCTACCGGCCTGCGTGAGAACAGATTAGGACAGAAAAAAATCAGTCAAGAAAAGTTCTTACCGGGCGATTGTGAAATGGGCCTAAATTCAACCAGAAACAACCTACAACTGCATGTAGATCATCTGCCGGCTCCGGGCTACAAGGACGTATTATCCCAGGCTTATTTAAGGAGGAGAATATTTGCAGAATGGTTACACGGCCAGCAGAGTCGATGACGGCTAATTCTGAGCCAGTCGGACTCCAGGAAAGGTGCTTTAATGGACCACCATCGAGATTATTCGTCAATTGAGGGATTAAAGTTGGTTTACTTAAACCCCATGTACCATTTGTAGGATGACAGCGTAAATTTCTCAACTCAAGACCATTACCATTTGGAGTTATAGAAGCAATGCTTCCCCACTTTGACCAAGCAATGCCTCTTCACATAGCAAAGTTAGTAGAGTAAAATCCTGAAATCACGGGATTCTCACTGGCAGCATCCACTTCCTCTCAGTTCATCAATCCTCTGGCGAAGTTCTTTTGATGGTGGTGGTCTAGAAGGCAAAGATAATCCAGCACCATCACCAAAGAGATCATCCATATCAACATCCATATTTTCCACGTCCTCCATCATGAGTGGCATAACCTTTTAGCTCTCGGTTAATGGTGGTTAAATTGTGGTAGTGGATTCTTTGTGTAGGTCTGTCGGTCTACTCGGGGATGTAGGAATGAATGACCTTTCAACCTTTCATGGCAGCTAACAACGTGAAGGTCCTTCAATAAAGTCGAGAGAATAGAATTAATGGATATTATGTAACATGCTCCCCGCAAATTAAATTAAGGGTATATGACGAGAGTATCTCCCCAAAAATCGATGATAAGGCTGATGCGTGATGATAAAAATGAGGTTTAAAGTTGTTCCAGCCTTATTCATGTGAAGGATGAATTGAAAGTTCCACCTCGCCAAATTGTATGAAAGTAGCGAGCTAGCAAGGATTAAGCGGGTAGACTATGCCAAGTCTGATTCACGAGTGGGTCTGAAGATGTTGCCGGGTGAATGAAGAAAATGGAGTGAAGCGTCATAGGAGGCAAAAATGAGAAAAATCATGGTAAACAAACCATTTGCAAACGTAAGAGAGCGTTGGAGGGGTTTCGGAGCCCTAATCATAATGTTATTTCAATTAGTCTTTACCTGATTACCTAATCATTGAGGTTATTTCCTCTTTGCAAGGGGATTCATATCTTCAGGAGACCTTCGAAAGAGAATTCCGTCATTTCTAGGGGGTCCAGTGCAGTTCATGTGCTACTGCCGGTACCAAGAATGTGCATAACAGCACAGGACTAAAAATGATGGGGTGGTAGACCTGGGACAATGGGAATAATCATATTCATTCCATTTGGATAGATTCAATCAAAATATATTGTATGTAATATTGTAATATTATGAAAATATGAAAATATGAAATTATCAAATTATGAACACGATAATACAACTTCCGCCATTCTTCCTTTATGATTTAGAATTTCGAGAAATTGTTGAGCCAAGTATTTAATCCTCTACTAGACTGCTACAATGACAAAGGCTGTCGGACTATTCCAGATTAGGCGAGACCATCCAGAATAGATCGATTCTATTATAACCAACTAGTGGCATATCAAACTTAAAGGTTTTGCACTTCCCAGAAATATGACCTTATCATCTTTCTTTCCATTCCACCATATTGAACCACCGACGCCGACATCAACATCTACCTCAACAATAGAATTGAGCACTCGATAATATTCTCTGCACATATCGAAGAAAAGAAAATGATCACTCGAAGTCATTAGAACATCCCCCTTTTTCAATTACTTCACCTAATTCCCTACCTTCAATTACCCTGGCAGGAACGATGGACAGCTCTTCGCCGCTCTCTTCGCCTCTTTCCAGCATAGGCACCATATCACAACCGCCATCACCTTCTCCGTCGGGCGATTACCCTTCTCCACCATGTAGTAGTGTTCCAGATACTAGAGTCCCATCTGAGGCCGGTGATGCTCCAGATTGCGACGGTCCTCCACCTGCCAAACGCCGGAAGATGACGCAACCAAAATCGACAGAGCCAAAAGCCAGAACAACCGAGTATCTCGACTTGCGCAACTTTGGTGAAGGATCGGAAGAACAAATCTCACAGCAAGATGCGCAAATGAAGCGTTTGGTAAGGGTTCTTCGAGGCAAGCGGAAGATTGTGGTCGTGGCTGGTGCTGGAATTTCAGTTTCCGCTGGAAGTATGTCGGCTTAATCCCTCTATTGCCATTTTCTGCTAACAACATGGTAGTACCCGACTTTCGATCCTCCACTGGCTTATTCTCTAGCCTTCGATCTCAACACAAACTAAAATCGTCTGGGAAAGAACTTTTTGACGCGTCGGTGTATAAAGACGATTCTTCAACAACCTCATTCCATTCCATGGTCCGCGAGTTGTCCCACTTGACGAAAAATGCGAAACCTACACCGTTCCACCATATGTTAGCAACACTTGCAGAAGAAGGCAGATTATTGCGACTTTACAGTCAGAATGTGGATGGAATTGATACATCACTAGAGCCACTTGCCACTAGGGTTCCATTGAATACGAAAGGGCCTTGGCCCAAGACAATTCAACTTCACGGTGGGCTAGCAAAGATGGTTTGCTCAAAATGTGGTCACTTGGAAGACTTTGATGGTGCGCTTTTTGAAGGTCCGGAAGCGCCAGATTGCGGCAACTGTATGGAAATCGACTCTATCAGAATCGCCGCAGGTTCGCGAAGACACGGAATTGGCCGGATGCGACCTAGAATGGTGTTATACAACGAATACAATCCAGACGAGGAAGCAATTGGCGCAGTCAGTGCAGCAGACTTGAAGAAAGTGGCAGATGCAGTCATTGTTGTTGGTACGAGTCTTAAGATACCTGGCATTCGTCGTCTGGTTAAGGAACTGTGCAGCACAACGCGGGATCGTAAGAATGGGTTTACTGCCTGGATAAATCTGGACGGTGAACCTGGTGGTCCAGAGTTTAAGGATTGTTGGGATATGATTGTGCGAGGTGAGTGCGATGAGGTCGCTCGACATACAGGCTTGCCAAAATGGGACGACAAAGACCTTGACCAATATATCGTGGTTGCAAACGAAGTTGGATCTGCAAAGAAACGTGGAATTGATAAGGTGCTAGTTACACCTGCTCGCACTACTGCAGCGGCGGATGCATTCCCTACACCTGGAGCTAGTCCACAGATGCAATCGCCGACACCTACAAACGCTTTCTCGAAGTTAAAGGCAATTACAAAACCAAAGGGACCAGTAGAAAAGACAACTGCTACAAAGTCGACAAAGAGGAAGGCGCCTACCGATCCGAAGGTCAGGAAACCTAGGGCACCTCCAAAGCCCAAAATGAGCTCGAAACTGAAGAAACAAATCTTACCTGGAGAAAATTTGAAGCTTTCTATGACTACTACCAAATCATTGGGTGCAGGAAAGACCAAGACCCTGAAGAAGGACACTCCAAGGAAGAAATTACCCTCTAAACCAGAAATAATCGAACCAGCCAAACTAGAAAACCCATTCTTAGGATCAAGTACTTCTGCATTATTCCCAAATCTGAAACCTGCTGTACCAGTGGTAGCAATGCCATTACCTACTACGCGTCCAGAAACTACACCACATAGAAAGGTTTCAACTCTACCTACTCGTCGTCAAGAAAGTAATCCTCCTAAAAGAGTTAAATCCTCGCGTCTATCTGACACGCACACCATTCCCGAGACGCCCAGTCCTTCTAGAAGTCCGAATAGTATAACCTTTGATCGTAAGGAAACGATCACTCCACCATCAATTCCCAAAAACATGGATCTTCTTATTGATCATTAAAACGATGTTCAGTGCTATTCAACACCTTCTAATGTTTCCTCATTTGTACATAAGACACTTTTTTGTTACATTATTCGTCGACTACAGAACATTCACGTTTTGTAACTGACACTTTACAATTTTCCTATCATAAACCTTTATGGTTTGGAGTCTCCGGCGTTATTACATACATGATCATACGAAATGTTAAGACATGGTATGGTATCGAATTACATTATACACGGCGTATTGGGTTTAATACATGCACGGCTCATATGTGTATCAACGTAGCATGGTATATGCACAAAAGATACAAATAATGCTGTAACCTTACATTTGATTTTTGGTGTCACTATTCGTGGTATCGAATACCTGGCGGCTTTTTAGTTTTTATTTCTCGGTTTTTTTTTCTCGGTTGATATATGAGAAAATTCAATTGATGTTTTGCATTGCTGGGCAGTGGAGAGAAATCGCGTGTTCTTATGGGTGTGATGGGAAACTTCTTTTTATGGATTTGGTCGCATGCAAAGTTAGACGAATGGAGAGATGTAAAAGATCGAGATATAGATGCTAGTGTCAAGCAAGGAAGGAAAAGGAACGAGAGTATCTCTATAGTCTTAAGATACATTCTTAATAAAATGTCTCGAGACACTTGTGCAAATGTGCTCTAGCATATTGAGATTAGTGAATGATGTCAATGTTTCTCATGGTAATCCGGCGATCAGTTTAAATATAAGATATATTCTATTTTATATCCTATTCTATATCCTATTCTATATCCTATTCTATATCCTATTCTATATCCTATTCTATATCCTATTCTAAAACCTATTCTAAAACCTATCTAATCTAATATAAATATGAAAAATTCAATTTTCTAAGTCGAGGTATATTTATTCGCTTACGCTTACACTTGCTGAGTTGTTTTTTTTTTCAAGAATTTTAAAAATGAGAATAAAGTGAAAGAAGAAAAAGATGAAGATAATGAAGATGAAGATGAAGATTTAATAAGATAAAAGAGAGAAATTTGAGATCTTATTGTATTTAGTTATATATGAGAACTCAATTTAGAATCTCTGCTATCTGCTATGTGTATATTATTTAGTAAATCTATGTTTGGATATAAACGAGAGGGAGTAGAGATGGGGGGGGGAAAGAGGAATGGGATGGAATGGAATGGATGTATGAGGATTGGGGAGTGATGAGATGGGAGGGGGTAAAGGGGAAGGAGGAAGGGGGAAGGGGGAAGGGGGAAGGGGGAAGGGGGAAGGAATGGAAATGGGGTATAAATTGGTAAGAATATACAATTAAAGATCTTGTTGTTAATCAAGTATCTTTATATAGGTAAGATTATAAATGATTTTTTAAAGTGTTTCTTAGGATGGGTTGAGGTGTAAGATGAGAGTTATATTCTATATTTTGATTTTTTTTATTAATATTGATATTGATATTGATTTTTATATATTGTGAAAAAGTTGGAATTGTACGCCATATACATAGAGGTTTTCAACCACCCAATCATATGACTCTTTGTAATTAGATATAAGGAAGAGCTCTCGCTCTCTTCTTTTGATAATTAATCAACTCTTTTTATACTATTTTTGAATCTATATTATTCCAATCCCAAATTACTATTAGGTGATTTGTTACAATATAGTTTAATCAGCTTTCTACTCCCGTCTCTCTTTACAATGTACTATCGGGACGCACGTATCTCGACCTCCTTCTTTTACAATATTGAATAGAAGTTCGTTAATAATGTATACAACGATTGATTTATTATAATCTTACTTGTATTTATTACCAGGCAGTTTTTGTTATTTGCCACCCAGGTACTGTTTTTATATTTTTCTCTATATTATCTTTCTTTAAATCTTTTAAATTCTTTTCCTGATTTCGGACGAGATTCATAAGTAAGGTATATATCATGGATTGTTTAATGGTAAGGATTTTGAAATCAAGGGGGGGGGGTCATACATTAAGATTTCCTCTTTGGCTGGACCGGGACTATATCTGGTTATTCTGATGTTTGGTGGAGATATTGAGTTATTTCTTCTACGCTGTGGGATGTCTTTTATAGTGATATATTTAACTTTTGTGAGCTTGAGGATTCTGAATTCTGTGCATATGAAAAGATCTCGAGTGAGACATTATATGATGTAGCGAATTGTGATATATAAGTACTCTCCGCGCATAGCAATTCAGGACTCACTATAAATGATAAAAAAATTGTTTAAAAGCGAGAGGCTACAGACACAAAAAAGGAACAGAGTTTTGGGATGAGAAGTTAAGAGTTAGAAGTTAGGCATAGGAAGAGGCGATTATTAGATATAAGATTGTAAAGAGAATAGGGGAATAGAATATATATATAAAAGATGAAGGAGAAGAAAGAGGGGTTTTGAAACTACACTTCATATTTCTTGATCATCCAAATTCATAGATCTCGAATGGTACTATCATAGATGTAAGATAATGAGATTATATTCCCATTAATTCAGGTGTATATGTGATTTATCACCTCCTGCCGAAATAGATAGGATATGAACAAAAGCCCAGAGCATTGCAACAAGGTGGAATCTAGATAGGAAAAATACAGTGCAACGAATAAGACAATTTAGGACCGGATAGAAGTTTAGAAGAGAGATTTGAGGAGTAAAGGTCAGAGCATTCTATTGTTTCTTTAGTTTAGATTATTGTCATCACTTGCTTAAGGATTTCCACAATTCATACTTAATTATCATCATTGAAAATAATTTCTGATTATCGACGAATTGAAAACCAGTTTCTAGTCTACTCAAGGAATGGAAGGTTCAGTTTTATACTCAGCTATGTATTAAGCTGCTGAAGTTGAAAATAAATCCCCCATAATGGGGAGGTGTAAGATAATTTTCATATACAAGTCTGGTTTTTGAATTCAGGAATATATATACTCACGGAACTCGAGAAGAAATTAGAAGGACTTTTTTCAACATCGGTTACTTTGGAGCATTCACTACCTAAACCGCTTTCCTATGCAAATGCGAACAAGAAAATAGATAGAAGCTCCAGAATGTAACCTATACATCTTCTTCAACAACTATAACAACTAAAATCAAGGAGTATACATAGCCCTTTCCACTTCAAAAGTAATGTAGCAAAAATGTTTGTAAAATCCGTGCTATGCTTTTCTAAGGGACAGAAGCAAAGAAAATATAGCAGTGAAGATAGAAAAAGGAATCTGAGTGGTGTGAAGAAGAAAGGGGACCAAGAGGAAGGGAAAGATGGTGTTAAGCTAAACATTATGGTTTTTTCTATCTTTCTAAGCAGATACAAATGGAAATGATAATAAGTGTAATCAAAGATGTCAAAGATATCAAAATAATACCAATAATACTTTTCAGTAGAAACAAACCTCATCTTCTTTTACCCGTCCATTTCCTTTATATCAATGATATCATTCTACCACACCATATCTAACACACCAGAAAACAGATTGACTCGTATAAATATTCTCCCACTAGCATCATATAACCCTAATAGATACCTACATTCATTACTCCCGTTAATATTTTCTATCAGAGATTAACCAAAAGATATTTACATAGCTAGATATCGCAAGAAGAGTTGGATAAGAAGGGATATTACATATTAAAAACATGTTCAGTATTTGAGGAAACATTCGATGAAGGAGTGATTTATTGGATAATAATGAATTGTTTTGCTTAGATGCTTTCTTTCCGTTCAGTGAAGACCTAGATGAAATATAACGATCACATAACTGAATGAATGAACGTTCCATAGAAAAGCTTTCTGAAAGGAAAAAGAAAAACTGTACCTATAAAAGATGAAAAATTAGTTTAAGAGCTAGATATAAATACCTGTATATTAAGATTAAAGGAGATGAAAGTGTTCACGTAATAACCGAAAGCTTGATACTTGATGCTTCCAGTTTCTAAATATTCTGTGAGACTCAGAGATGGACTTCGGATTTTTTTACTAATTGGTATATTGGATGATATATTCTGCTGACGATTTTCATATCCAATTTATAAATCATTTTTACCATCACCGTCACCATCACCACAAATATAATCATCATTCTTCTATGTATTTTTACCAAATCAATCATATCTCCCTCCCTTCCCCAGGAAACCTCAAACATTCAAAACTATTTATTTCAAACCACATCCTAAGATCCACTCTCGATTTTTCCATCGAGGTAAGTAGTCAGAGAACATGTGTACGGACGTAGCTCCGCTTTCGTATCTTATTGTTTCTACGATATTATCACTATGATAAACTAGCTGATATATACTTCCAGACTTCAATGATCCAATACCAGAGCGATATTCACTTTGATTATAAAGTCTGATATTATATATTGTATTAAATTTTTTTTTCTCTTGAAATCTAAAAGTACAAAGAAGTACAAGAAGTCTTTAGCGAGTTATTTTAAAAAAAGTCCCATAAAAAGTATATCTGAAAAAAAAAGATAGAAAAAAGGAAAAGGAAAAAGAAAACAGATAATACTTAGATAATATATTATATTGAAAGGAAGGGTATAAGTAGATAAGTTTATTATTGAAGTTATTATAACTTGTACAAGTTAGGAAACAAGTAAAGAAATAAACGATAGAGAATATAATGAGTATATTTAACCTTTACGCATAACGAATCAGGTTGGATCTACTCACTCTACGGAGCAAAGCAAAGTAGTATTTTTATATCCAATTTTATGCCATCCAGTCCAAACGCGATCCATCTCCACTGCTTACACACCCCCAAGTCATTAATACCTTTTCGTTCTCCCTAAAAGGCTCAAACTATCCTGGCGCCATAAATGGGAGCACAAACCAGATATCACAACCTCTCCACCCCCTTCCACCCTCTACTCAAACCACCACCATCACCGCATATGCGCCACCAAAACCTCAAACAACCTCACTGTTAACCTCCTTCTGCGCCACCTCATCCACCACATTCCCCTTCTCCCCAGCCCCCGCATGACCATGAGCATGCCCCACCTTCTCCTTACCCGTCAAACCCATCTCCGCCGCGAACGTACTATGCGGTACCCACTTTGCACTCGTTCTTGGGGTCGTCTCCTCTAACATCCTATCCACCTGTTCCAGACTCAAACCCTTCGTCTCAGACACAAAGAAATACGCAAACAGCAAACTCAAGACACAAAGCGAACCCCACATAAAAAAGACCTTAGCGCCTAGATTCGCATCGCCTTTTTGGTTTCCGACGAGATACGGAGTGATGACTCCGATAATGCAGTTCCAGAACCAGTTGGAGGCGGTGGAGAGACCGACGCCGCGGGAGCGGATGGGGAGGGGGAAGATTTCTCCTACGACGACCCAGGCGGCTGGGCCCCAGGTTGTGGCGAAGGCGGCGATGTTGAGACAGATGACTTTGGGTGGGGTTAGTACGATGTTTCATGATGAGTGATTTATTGTGGATGGATGAGGGATAGAGAGTTGGATACTTACAAGCGATCATAGCTGATACAGCAGAGCTGTTATGCCTGTCGGCTTCGCCAACCGTTACACCAATGATACCAACTAGGAATTGGAAAGTGATCATGCAGGAAGCACCAATGAGAAGGATAGTACGACGACCAAAACGTTCGACGGTCCAGAATGCAAGAGGGGTAGTCAACATGTTTACCAAGGAAGTGATGAGGGAGATCAAGAAGGGATTTTTGATCGTCCCGAGAGATTTGAAGAAGACATTTCCGAAGTAGAAGATGAAGTTCTACGAAATATGGATTAGTATTGATCTACACGGATGTGCTGATCCAACAGGTAAAACCATGTAACTTGGAAGTGCGAAATTGGCAGGTGGGTATAGCACTTACAATACCAGTGAATTGTTGCATACATTGAAGCATGATACCGGTAAAGGTTCTTCGAACGTTACTGGACCCGTCGAACATGGATCCTGCATATGCGTAAGCAAAAGATAATGATTTCGGACAAACCGAAGTCACAAACCTTTGAAACAATTAGTCCATTGAGAAATGTAGGACGTTTGTGGCACGACTGAGAGTTCGTATTCATTGTTTGCGATAATTTCCGCAAGTTCGTCCTATGCCGTGTTAGGAAGAGAAGCACGTGAAAAGTTCGCATGCACTTACTTGAATATACTCCGACTCAATTGGTTGACCACGAACATTGGATAGAGACTTGGCAGCATCTTCAAGACGACCTTTCTTAACATAGTAACGGGGAGATTCGGGAAGGATGAACAATCCACCTGCCAAGACAATTGCCCATAAAAATTGAAGTGCAATTGGGATTCGGTAGGAGCCAGTATCAGGCCGATCTTGTGTAGCGTAGACAACGCAATTGGCAAGTAAGATTCCGATCGTTATACAGAATTGATACCCTGAGACCAGAGCACCACGTACTTTTTTCGGAGCAATTTCTGACATGTACAAAATGACTGATCGATAAATGGTTAGACAATTCGAAGCTGAAAACTGATATTGAATGAGACTTACTGATCGCTGAAATGAATCCAACACCAGCACCAGCAATTAGACGACCTGCAACCATAAGACCAAGACCAGTGGAAGCGGTTTCCATGATACATCCAACGCAGAAGACTGCACAACCAGTAATGATCGTCAAACGACGTCCAATTGTATCGGCCACATCACCGGCGATAAGAGCCCCAAAGAAAGTACCACAAGAAAGGATAGAAGTTGTCAAAGATTGATTGCTAGCAGAGATAGAGAATGCGTCCAAAGTTGCCTTGGGGGCATCCGCAGGAGGTTTTGGTAATCCAGTATATTGAGTGATGAAATAAGGCATTGCCAAAACACTTCAAATGATTAATATATGGGTTAAGCAGATAAAGATATTGAAGAAACCTACCCAGACATCCAACCTGTATCATATCCAAAGAAAATACCGCCGAATGCTGCAAAAGCACACCTAGGCAAGCATCAGTCATTGTTTTGAGCTCGTAGATTCGCAATTGACATAAAGAACTTACATGAAGTATGCCTTGGCAGTTACTGGCGCCTCGATCTAAGACCCATACTATTAGCATTGTGATACATAGATAGACATTGGATATTAATCAGTGATGTGTTGCCATCGAGACAGCAGCCCTGAGAACACTTGATAGATATTCACAAGGAAATAGCAGCTAAAAGAAAACATTACTTACACGGGACGTATCCGTCGTGCCATGAACAACTGCTCCTCCAGGCATGATGAAGATTGTTGCTATTCAATTGAGAACGAAAAGTTGTTATTGTTCTGTCTGTACGAGTATTGAGATACAGGCTTCTTCAGATCAACAGAGACCAGGAGTACTGATCGTAAAGACCTGGGGATTCTCCACACTTTATGTATGCACAGAAAATTCTAAACTTGCTCATTGCTGAACAGTATAAAGTCAACCGGCCGTACCCCTGGCCAGTCAACATGCATGAAATGAATCAAAATAATCCCTCGAGTCGGCAAGAAACAAGCCACGAAAGAGCTACCCCCTGCGAGGCTGCACCCAATTTCCGATAAAATGTGCACGCGCCCTGTACGCCCGTATCCCTTTCCCAGAAAAATCTTTGGCCATGAGCTTATGCCTCATACACGGTTGCCAAGTAACTAGGGACATACATGATTGTTGCACTCCCTTTCCTACAATCTCATCTGGGTTAAACCGTTTAAAGAAATTTGTGGGCTTAAAACAAAACAATGCCATGAAAAAAAGAATGCGGAGGTGTTGCCCTCGTGGGGAAGATCGACTAGTTCGGGGGGTTGAGACATGCGGGGGACATGGGGTGAAGTGCTGTCATATAAACCATACAATATACCAGGGTAGCTATCTACTGAACTCCTTGTAAAACGAGCAAGTCGGACCGAATTGTAGCACGGAATTTGACAAGTATACTGGAGAGTAAAGAGGGATAGATCATTGTACAGTAGGAAAGAATAAAGCACTAGCAAGAATAGGAGTTTAGTAAGCGAGAATAAGAACAAGAATAACATTCAGTGTTGGTGGAGAGTAAATATTCATTAGCTTGACAACAAGCTCTTCAGTCAAGAGTCAAGAGTCTTGAGGGATGCAGCAGAACAGATAACCGGGGTTGGCAACTTTGCGGTGGAAAAGCTTATCCCTCGATGCATCCCAATTGGCCATTATTTTACCACGCAGATATGTATCCAGAATGCGTAGCCGACTAGGCTTAGAACTCATTCCCCAATCCACTAAGTATGCACTTGCGTAGGTAGGCTAGTAAAAAGGCTTCAAATTCTGCAAGCCTTCGCATCGGTCAATTCATCGAATAGCGGTCCTATTACTATAATTGACATTATTTCTTCTTCTAGCTTCAATTGAATATCTTACGCTGAAGTACAAGTGCGGCGTAGTAATATGAGTGGCCAATACAAGCGAGAAAGTATTGTATAATTCGTCAGCCCGCCTCCTAGCTCTTCATGTTGTAAGGTACAAAAAACTTTTCTTCGCCGTCGGAAATGTTTGCACAACTGTCACTTGATTCATTTAGGCTTCAATAAACTAAAGTTGACACGAGTCACGCGAGATCTAGAGCTCAGCAAATCGTGTTGAAAATTAACATACCTGGTCGTTATTGTTACCAACGAACGAAAATGTTTGAGTCCATGGCGATCAGCCAGCCAGTACCCTTTAAACATCCCACCTCAAACCCGAATTACATTACGGATAAAGTCAAGAATTGTCAAAATCCGTAAATCGTAATCCTTCCATCAACCCACCAGAATGCTGTGCCCTTTAACTCCTCTGTCCCGCCATTTTCATCCCCCCTTTTCCATTGGCCAGTGAGGTTCCCAACAATGCTAGCAAATTCGATTGCAGTAAGCGTCCGTTATTCGAAATTTGGCTATCGTGCCAGGATCACATCCTACCTCACCTCATCAGTCACCCCAAGTCCTTTTCTGTACCACACGAAAATGTAACGCAACTTGAACACCAGCTCCAGAGAGTCACAGAGCTTACGGTACCACTTGGTGGATGTGCAGTATAGTATCGTTGCACATAACTTTAGGATATGGTTCGATGATGGATAGATAGTTCTATGCAAACAAATGCGAGGCGTGAAGTTTTTTACTCATCCCTCATGTTGTGAATATTAGGTTTTTCAAGGTTTGTCTCTCCACTAGTGCGGTCTAGATGAAAAGCTAGATGAATGTGAGAACGAATGTGATGCCCCAAATATGACCGTGCACGCGTGGAGTGGGGAAATTCCATTTTTGCGGAGATTAAGGTTAGCGTAAGATGGGGTTACTCGACCAGCTTTTCATGATTATGTAATAAGATCTCACCATGTAAGATTAGGTGTGTATTGAACCAATTGAATCACTACATTGAGATAGGTAATACACTGAGATTGATGGACCTCGGGAAAAGGTGACTTGGTGAAATGTGCCGTGCGAACGTGATACAATTATTGATTACTTCAGCATTCGTAGATGTACAGGCACTATTCGGGAGAGAAGAAGCGAAAGGGACCTCGGGGATATCACTTCATTTCTGAACAACTCTACTCCTGTACTGAAAATATGTTATGGATGATATCTAGACTAGGTACTAGGTAGTACAATCTAATCCTTTAGTCACTTATTGACTCCTACAGATCTGAGGTCTATCAAAACTTGTTAGCACTTATCTCAATGTCTGTATAGCTAGCTAGCTCTATCATAGTCTTAAGAAGTAAAAGGTACTCGACATCTTCCACCGCTCGCACTTTATATACATTCTCGCTGTCGTATCGCTTATCAATTGACTAGTATAAGTTTCTTGATTTTGACAAAACGCCGGTGCAATTCGCACAATGATTTTCCCTTCTCCCATGCTATGAGTTTTATCAACTCCAACCCACCATTAACCTTTCCAGGATCCAGTCAACCGTACGCCAACCCATGCCGTGATTTGAGCCAGTGTAAAATATGACAATCCCATCATCTAAACGCCAATGCAACCTTCTTCAAGACATTAGATCCTCTCACCGTGAGATTAAAGCACTTCTGACATCCTCTTCACAAACTCTCATCTTGAAGCTTCGGATTCTACCCTTTCCTTCCTGACTTTCGTGTACATAGACGCAACTGCTTGTGTAGATTGTCCCGGATTAGGCCAGTAGGTCATTACATATTCCCTAGAAAATTTTAGCAAATGCACTGTTTAAAATTTGGAAGACAAGAAACCAACCATAGACTATCCTTCAGTTTATTGTCAACTGACCCATCTTTCTTAGGCGCAGTGATAGAGTCAATAAACAGTCCAGTACTATACAGCTCCTCTTTTAAAACTCCAGCACGTTCCTTTTTGTTGGGAATGTTTTTGGCTGTGCCATTCTGGAGACGTCGAAGGCTTTCCTTGATTGGCTTGAAAAGTTTACGGAGCATTTCGTTCTGATCCGGTTCACCGTTGTCTGATTTGCGGTACTTAGGACGACGTTCTAGATGTTTCTCATCGTCTCCATCACTATACTTCCTCTTCATACCAGGCGTTGAAGAACCATAGCCTCCGCTTTCTCGACGAGAATCACGCGAATCATTAACGTTATGACTACGAGCTCTATCTCGCTCTCGATCGCGACTGTTGTGATCGAATGGTCGAGATGCTTTCTTGATTGGCGGAGCAGGAGAAGCAGAAACAGAGCCTCGTGGCTCGGATCTTCTGGATCCGTTCCGTTCGTGCTTCTTGTTGTTTCGATGGTGGTTTTCCACGGCACGCTTGGCAGCTTGATTATCAGAGTATTTGGCTTTCAAGACAGATAGAAGATAGTCTGCTCGCCTGACCAAGTGAACAGCCCCCGGAGCCTTAGCGACCTTTTCATCTGCCTTGCTTCTTTCTTCTTTCTTGTCTACACGATGTTCTTCAAGGAACAACTTGTCCCCAAGTCCCAAGTCGGTATCATCTCTGATCTGAGTCCAAGCACCGTAGCCATGCCTATGGATCCCGACGAGAAGCATGCCATCCTCCTTAGCACCCCATTCACATGAGTAGTGGGCACCTTTGGATGCGTCGGTGACGCGAAAGGTTTTAAAATCGGGGGTGCTTCCGACAACATCTCTTAGCATCCTCATTTCGCCTGGACGTTCCATGATAGTCTCGGCATTGACTCTCTTTACTCCGGAGTAGTCAAATAGTACTGCCTTTCTATCCTTCTTGGTCAATGGCTTATTGGTTGCACGCTCTAGTGCTTCAACCCTTTCGTTCTCTTCCTTTAGACGTCTGCTACTCTCTTCGGTAAGGGCTTTCAATGTGGCTTTCATCATTTCCTCATCGCGCCCCACAAGCCGGGCTTCCTTTACAAGTTCTTCACCACGATCTTCCATTGATCCGTATCGAAGATAAGCTTTCATCAAGTTTCTTGTTTCCTTCTCATTGAGAGGACGCTTCGGGTCCAAACGATTTGCTTGAGCTTCTCTCTTTTCCTCGAGCTCTTCTTGCTTAGCTTGGTCGCGCTCACGCTTCTTTGCAAGACGTTGCTCTCGCTCAACCTCAGCCGTGTTCTTCATGGCAGCCTTACGCGGTGCATTCTCTTCCACGACCTTGGCGAGGTATTCTTCATGAGCTCGTTTTTCTTCCTCAGCTTTGATTCCCTCCAACTGATCTTTTGGGATAATGTCGTCCCATTCCAAGTCAATCTTGACGTCGGTATATTCAAAACTCCTAAGGAAATCTTCGCCGCCATCTGCAACCATCCCTTCTGGTACTTCAGTCTGGTGCTCTTCGGCATTCTCGAGGACAGAGTCAATGTCTAACTCTTCAAGCTTCTTCTGGTTTCCGGATTGTTCGAACATCTTCTGGCCTCTCTTCTTGAGTATACGAGAGATATCGTCGGAAGATTTGGGATCATCAATTTTTCCGGCCTTGGCAGCTTTCTCACGAAGCTCCTTCTTCTCTTTATCAGTCACACCTCGTTGTATGGTAATGAACTCTAACATCAGCTTATTGCGAGCACGCTCAAGAATCTCTTCTTCGACAGTTTCCTTCGAGACAAGTCTGTAAATGCTCACAGGCTTCTTCTGTCCAATACGATGTGCACGAGCCATGGCTTGCAAATCAGCTTGGGGATTCCAATCAGAGTCAAAAATTACAACCGTATCAGCGGTCATTAAGTTAATACCGAGACCTCCAGCACGAGTGGAGAGAAGGAAGCAGAAGTCATTGCTATCCTCGGCATTGAAATGGTCAATGGCTTGACGTCTTGGGCCCGCAGCAACAGTACCATCAAGGCGTTGAAATTGATAGCCACGAAGTTGAAGATAGTCACCAAGGATATCGAGCATCTTTACCATTTGACTGAAAATCAAGACACGATGGTTGTCCTTCTTTAGTTTGGCGAGTAATCTGTCAAGGAGCATCATCTTCCCACTGCTGGCAATCAAGCCCTTCAACTGATCGTCCCGCCTTTCACTACCCTTCAGGATCTTCTCCTCTGCATTGGGGAACATGTAGGGATGATTGCTAGCCTTTTTGAGTTCCATCATGATGTTTAACAAGGACTGCTTTTGACCTTTAGAACCTTCGTTTAAGGCGGCATAATTGCGAGTAAGGATATTTTTGTAGTAATCCAGCTGAACGTCTGATAGCTCGACGCGAATGATTTTTTCGCTTTTCGGTGGTAAGTCATTCTCCACTTTCTGCTTTGTGCGGCGTAGAATGTATGGCTGGATTTTGGTGGTAAGTGCTGCGATTTTTTCACCGGCAGCTTCATCAGTTAGGTCCATATCATCTTCGATGTCCATTTCACCTGGCATGAGAAAGTCCATGAGAGCCGACAACTCGCCCAAGGTGTTTTGAACCGGGGTACCGGTGATTAACAAACGACTTGGAGCCTTGAAATCAAGCAGTTTTACATATAGCTGAGATTCACGGTTCTTCAGACGATGAGCTTCGTCGACGGCCATGAACTGCCACTTGATTTGCGCCAAGAAGGCAGAGTCTGCCAGAATGTATTCATAAGAAGTGAGAAGGACGTTGAACTTTGGACGCCTGGGGTTTCCGTCGACCAGTAGTTCATACTCACGAATGACCTGGCGTGAAGATTCTTTACCATTGTAGACGACATAGTTGAGACTTGGCGCCCAGTTATCGAAGGTATCAGCCCAAGCAGGAATGGTAGTCAGAGGAACTACGACAAGATGTGGGCCTTCTTGGCATCTATCGTTGCGAAGCCAATTCATAAATGCAACGGTCTGGACAGTCTTGCCTAGTCCCATCTCATCAGCGAGAATAACATTTTTGTTCTTGCACCAATTGTACGCCAGGAAATTGACACCAGTAATTTGGAAATCCCGCAATTGTCCGTTCTTGATATAATCTGGTTGTTCACGAATTGGAACATGGGGACCTCTAGTATCAGGGTTTGACTCTTTTCGGTCCGAGACCAAAGATCTAGAGCTGCGATCCAAAAAGTGGTCGATAGCATCTTGAGCTTTCTCGCTAATGAATGAAGCAGTTTCCCATGTGCAAGATTCATAGTAAAGACCCTTCCACTTGATGAAGTACTCGGTTTCCTCATCACCTTCTCGCGAGCCAATAACCCTCTCAACTTTTGTATAGTCCTCTAGAGCATCTGCGTCGCGCTCTCTATCGAGCATCCACTTTTCTTTTTCTTCTGGTGGTATATCGGCGCCTTGTGTCATGTAAATATCCTCGAGGACAATCTTGCGGTAGTAGTTCTCGAGGCGCCTGAATCCACGAACGCCCGCCAAAGATGCTGTGGTCTCCCAAGTTGCATGGCAGTGCGATTTGCCCTGCCACTTGATGTAGTAGTCAAAATCATCCTTGGTGAGCTCTTCATCTTTTGCATCTTTTGCATCTTTGATCTTGTGCTTCAAGACGACATCGATATATGGCGAGGTATCTTCAACATCTTCTGCCCATTGATTTGGTGTCATCATTTCGGATTCATCCTCAAGGTCGGGATCACTTTCCTGGTAAGCACCAGTCGTGACTTGTGCAGCACGTCGACTATTCCACCTCTTCTCTTGGTATTGCGGAGCGAGATTGCCGGATTCTAGTTGGCGACGGCGATTCTTTTTGATGGTATTTCGTGCTCGTAAACTACCATAGGTGTCGGTTTCGTCTGTATCAGAAGCAGTTGCAGATTGCAGAGCTGGCGTCTGGCGTTTGGAAGCTGTGTACGACGTTAGCATTCTGCGACAGCCAATTTATTCATGACAAGGAAGGCTCATACATTGTTGGGAACGCTCTGGCTTCCTACGCTTATTTCTATGAACTGCAACGGCATCGGAATCCTCCTCTTCCTCCTCCTCATCAGACTCGACCTATAATAATCAGCACTTATATTTAACTGTATTACATGATGCAAAGGAATGTGATAAATCGGGTCGACATACAATAGTCCGAGTTTGTACTGGACGCGCCTATAGTTACAAAAGTTTATTAGCATTAGTTCTTGGGGATATGGAAGTGAAAAAGCCTTACGCTTCTTCGTAAGCCATATAGTTCGGGATTCTCTAGCATGTACCGATCTTGATCCATGCCTCCTGACTTGCGTTTAGCAGGACGCGATGACTCGACAGTGCTCGAACGCTCCGATCGTTGGCCATTGAAAGCTGCCGCTGCAGGAGTATCTTCTTCATCAAAGTCTGCATCATCAGATTGTTCCTGATCTTCAGGCGACGAGTCCTCAGATGCATCGGAATCTTGAGCACCAAACTCGGGTTGGCCGTTTGAGGGGGCCGGCGAGGGTTCGTCGACGGTAGGGTTGCCAACATCGGACAGTTCGGACTCGCTTTCGCCCGGAGCGTCATCATTCGATGGCGATGATCTTGCAAATAATTCATCGCGTCCATTGGACATATGTAACGGGGATATCGAGTTCATGACTTCAATGGTATCCTGCGGGGCTGCGACGACGATATTAGCTGCAATGAACGTTATGACCTCATGGTTGTGTGTAGTGAAAACTCTGACAATCGCACGAATGTCTAGGGAAAGAGTCGGCGATTACATATACACCGCGATTGCAGAGAACACAGCAACAACGGCATGCTGAATGTCATCGGCGCATTCTCGTGTGCTTGACGTCAATCTCGCGATGAAGGGCGATGGATGACACCGGTCGATTGAGGCCAGCTCAGAGAGCATTTGTGTGCCAGAGTACGCGATAAGTGGGAGAAAGCAGCAACGGAAGAGTGATATGAGCGAGATCATGACACTCTATACAGTCCGAAGACTGTACAAGGAGATATGAAGATGGAAATGATGGCAGTCGATGATGGCAGATGCATTATGACATTGGGTACATGTACACCACGTTTTGTGTGGAATTTGTGGGAGAACGGGAAAACTTACAAGCCATACTTAAAAAGGCCCCCCTTGATACAAAATAATTAAGACACGGTCGGTGAAATAAAGAGTATCAAGTTAAACAATGTTGTGGTGTTGGAGACTTCGGACGTTAAAATTGGAGAGCGGATCTGAAGGTCTACAATCAATGATCAATTTCCACACTGATTAACATGAGCAGCTGGTCAGGATATGGATTCAGGCTACCGTACTTAACCGAGAAGAACTAGGCGATTTATGGTGATTTCACGTGATTTCCGGCTGTACTTATGCGCCGGGACTTCAGACTAAGATAGTAAACCCTATTGAAAATAAAACCATCAGATCAGAAAATACATTTTTTTCATCTCAGTGATATAATATCATACCTTATCAATAGATGAATTTTATGAAAATCAGTGTTATTTATAAATAAGGGAGAAATCAATATATTTATCTTGGTTTTGTATAAAAATCTGGGATGATTGATTTTATATACGATTTTGAAAATGAGAGGTGATCTCATGTGGATTTATTACTCCTGTGTCTATTTTCTATTTGAACTGATATCTAAGGACTACCCATTGTTCTCTGGGCTCTGGTGGGTACAGCAGCAGTTTGTTCTCCCCAACCAATGATATTTATTGTGTAATAATCGAAATTTAATGTGATCTAACACTAAAGACTTTTTAACCTTTCACCATCTTATCCAAATACTTATCCACAGATTGATCAGACCTCATACCCATCTGCAAGCCTCTAACTATACACCATTTTCAGTCTTCTTGCACAAGGGAAAAGAAGCACAAGCTCAACATAATCTGCAGATTCTTCACAAAACTTTGTCATTCCTCTTTTCACCCCAAAATACTAGTGCTCGGTGAGAGCAACACCATCCAAGATGTCTGACAAACTTACCCGGTATGCGGTCCTTCTCCTGGTCACAATACAGTGTTCACAATGTTGCGCGAACATTGCATTTCCTACTCCTGCCACAGTCAAAAGCTATATATTGAATAATTTGCTGATTCGCTCACTTCTAGTATTGCTATCATCAGTACTGACAAGGTGCGACAAATTCTGCTTGAGCGCTGCCCCACCACATACCCCGCCATATGAATATCACTGACAATATCGGCCATCTAAATAGTGCAAGCCAAAGGTAAATATGCTCATCTATTCTTCCCTGCATATTCTACAAGTTGCTAATCGTCTATTTACAGAAATGTAGACAAGAATGCAAGAAATCCTGCCCCGTCGTTCGAAGTGGTCGCCTCTGTATCGAAGTTACCCCTGAGTCGAAAATCGCATTCATCTCGGAGAATCTGTGCATTGGATGTGGTATCTGTCCTAAGAAGTGTCCATTTGGTGCTATCAACATTATCAATTTGCCGACAAATTTGGAGTCTCACGTAACTCATCGATACTCCGCCAACAGTTTCAAGCTGCACAGATTGCCTACACCACGTCCAGGACAAGTTTTGGGATTGGTCGGTTCCAACGGTATTGGAAAGAGTACAGCGCTCAAGATTCTCAGTGGAAAATTGAAGCCAAATTTGGGTAGATATGATAACCCACCAGACTGGCAAGATGTTATCAAATACTTCCGTGGTTCTGAATTGCAAAGTATGTTGCTCAAATTTTTAATAATTCTTGACATGCGCTTACAGCAGTGTAGACTATTTCACCAAGATTTTAGAAGATGATTTGAAAGCGATTGTGAAGCCCCAATATGTCGACAGAATTCCAAGAGCAATTAAGGGTCCAGATAAGACTGTGCGAGGTTTGATCGAAGGTGTTGCAACAATGGATAACTTCAAGGAAGTCTGCGACATTTTGGGTATGTTTCAATGCCGTATATACATTTCGGTTCTACTGACATTGCTTTAGAATTGAATCACATTATGGACCGGGATGTGAATCTTTTATCCGGTGGAGAATTACAAAGATTTGCCATTGCAACCGTTTGTGTACAGCAAGCCGATGTGTAAGTGGTGTTCACGGAGCTTTCGTGAATTCTTACTGACTATAATTAGCTATATGTTTGATGAGCCCTCTTCCTACCTTGATGTGAAGCAACGTCTTAGCGCTGCTCAAATTATTCGATCATTGTTGCGACCTGATGATTATGTCATTTGCGTTGAGCACGATCTCTCAGTATTGGATTATTTGTCAGACTTCATCTGCGTACTGTATGGAAAACCTGCCGTCTACGGTGTTGTGACTCTCCCAGCCTCTGTCAGAGAAGGTATCAATATCTTCTTGGATGGTAACATCCCAACTGAGAACTTGCGATTCCGAGAGGAGTCTTTAACATTCAAGATTGCCGAGGCTGCCGATGAATTCATGGCAGACAGATCTAGAGCATTCCAATACCCATCCATGGAAAAGACTCTTGGCAACTTCCACTTGTCCATTGAGGCTGGAGATTTTACCGATTCAGAAATCGTCGTCATGATGGGAGAGAACGGTACAGGTAAAACCACTTTTTGTAAAATGCTTGCCGGCGCTACTCAACCAGATGGCAATCAAAAGGTTCCAGGAATGAAGGTCAGCATGAAGCCTCAAAAGATCACACCAAAATTTGAGGGAACAGTCAGACAATTGTTTTTCAAGAAGATCAAGACTGCATTCCTCCTGCCTCAATTCCAAACGGATGTCGTTAAGCCCCTTAAGCTCGAGGAGTTCATCGATCAAGAAGTGAAGACCTTGTCCGGAGGAGAATTGCAACGTGTAGCTATCGTCCTCGCACTTGGTATACCCGCCGATATTTATCTCATTGACGAGCCCTCTGCGTACCTCGATTCCGAACAGCGTATTATTGCCGCCCGTGTCATTAAGAGATTCATCATGCACTCGAAGAAGACTGCTTTTATTGTCGAGCACGATTTCATCATGGCTACTTACCTCGCTGACCGTGTTATTGTCTTTGACGGCCAACCTGGTATCGATGCTCGTGCCAATACCCCCGAGTCATTACTCACTGGTTGTAACAAGTTCTTGAAGAACCTCGATGTCACTTTCCGTCGTGATCCAAGTAACTACAGACCTCGTATCAACAAGCTCAACTCCCAGTTGGACCAGGAACAGAAGTTGGGTGGTAACTACGTAAGTATCATTGCCAATAAATCACAAGCATTGTCACTAATATTATCTAGTTCTTCTTGGACGAGGATGAAAAAGCTGCTACTAGTTAAAGGCGTCTTTGAAAATGATTCATTTCCTCCCCTTAAAAATGCATTGCATGGCGTTAAGGGGTCGGCATTTCAGGAGCCTGGGAAAAGTGATAGGCAAGGCATGGTAATGGAAGAAGGGTCTTCCGACCAGGATGATGATCCAGGCGGCTAACAAAGGCGACGACAGTCTATCCTCTTGATGCCTGGTCCTATTTTGATGATCACCAAAATTCAAAGGATATACAGCATATAGTGTGATTCATTGAAGTAGATTGAGGGGTATTGAAAGACCTTGGATGACTGTCGTCAAGATGGGTGGAATCACGGATCGTAATGCTAGATGCGAACAGGCACCACGCCATATAATTGCAATTCAATTCCATATAATATGGCATTGGGAGACGCTTATTATTTTACATATTGAATGATATCTGAACGTTTTTACGCAGAAAGGATATTGAGTGCGAAGAATCAATAAATAATTAGAAGAAAACAATACACACCGAATTTTTCATGCTCGTCCCGTTCTTTTCCTTGCTTTTACCTCCCCTTGATCTCTCGTCTCCGTTGCTCAAACTCGAGTAATACAACTCGTTTGCTGAATACCATGCGGTCGAAAACTTCCTGCTTGCCAATATCATCACGCCAAAAATAGAAGTACGGTGCGTGCGGATACGTACAGTTATGGCGGATTTCCTTCGATCTAATTGGTGCATGATAACCTTGGCCTTTAAAAAGGGGTCCAATTAATTCCTCTATTCTTCCTCGATTTCGCCTTCCTCGCTACCTGAATGGACAGCAGGCTCTTCCTTGGCGGGGATTTTCGCAGGCGGTGGTGTTCTAGTCCTGTGACGCCGTTCACGTGGGGGAACTGGGGAGCGCTCACGTTGTTTAGGTGTGTTTTCCCTTCTGGTTCTCTGTTCTCGGAATTTAAGTTAGTTTTTGAATGTAGTTTTGAGTGGACGAGGAGTAGATGACAAAATGATGTGACTGACCTTACTATCCCTACGAATATCCACTTCACTTTCTCTCCTTTTTCTGGGTGCACTTGATCGTTCATCGCCGTAAGGCAACTCATCGATGCTTCCTCGAGGATCCCCACGTCTTCTGTAGAGCTTCTCTCTCTCGTCCTCGCGATCTCTCCTCTCTCGCTCGTAATGACTCATTGAATCTTCTCGTCTACTCCGAGGTTTATCGAGATCACGATCCCGCATCAGTCTATCACGCTCGCGTTCACGATCATGGATATCAGGATCACGCCTATCACGACGACTTGGAGAAAGCAAGGTGTCAGCCATGCCACCTTTTCGGTAATTCTTCTCGCGGTCTGCAATAGCTTTTCG
Source organism: Sclerotinia subarctica (assembly GCA_025389085.1). Classification (NCBI taxonomy): domain Eukaryota; kingdom Fungi; phylum Ascomycota; class Leotiomycetes; order Helotiales; family Sclerotiniaceae; genus Sclerotinia; species Sclerotinia subarctica. Next base: position 3,214,307 of record QRFI01000005.1, on the reverse strand, counting down.
TCTATCTGCTTCATATGCATCAGGTTCTGGTGAGCGGCTACGCCTATCATGACGTGCGGAGGCACGATGACCCCGCTCTCGTTCACGATCTTTGTGAGTTGGACGATCGACTGAAGCTCTATCACGGCGCTTGCTACGATCCTTCTCGGCGTCTTCTTCTTTCTCTTTAAGCCGACGAATTACCTTATCGAAAGCAGAGCGCCGAAGTTCATCGGTCGGTACGGCAAGGTATTCTTCCGATCCTTCGAAACGAGAGCGAACTCGTTCATACTCATCGCCAATGCGAACAGGAGGTTCAAGATGCTTAATATAAGATCTCAAGTTATCCACGGCTCGGCGTTGATGGCGCTCTGCTTGATGCTTGTCATCTTCGTTTCTTCGAGAAATCTTTTCACGTAACTATTCAAGGTTAGCTAAGGGTCGTTTGTGGTAAGGAAAGGGTACTGACGCGATCAAATATTAGCAACAATGAGTCTCGGTCAATGTTAGCAGTTCTTCGATCATTCTGCATTAATGCTAGGAACTCTTCAAATGGAGTCTTTTGCTGGATTTCAAACCGTTTATCCTGGCAAGCGGTCAGTGGAGTTTTATCGCATAAAGAGCCTACCAAACTTACATCAAGAACATCCAATACATCATTTCGTGTGCTACGCAATGCGCGTTCTTCTTCCTCAACCACATCCCAAAATAGGTCCAGAGGAGAAGATCCTGACTGACCTAACATAGCAACGTACCTGTCATCATTCTCAATCAAAGGATGAATTTGACTCCATTTTGATCCTGCCTTGATTTTGTTTCCAGCTTTAAGTTCTCGCAAAAGACCTATGAACCGATCTCGATTCTGACGCTCTCTCCTTAGCTTTTGAGTCTTCTGCTGCTGTCGAGCATCATTGAATGTCTTTTCAAGAGATTTGATGTGGTTCTCAAACGCTGTCAACATATCCGATTTGCTGAGTGTCTTAAATTTCTCATCACCTTGGAGACGTGGATGTGACTGGATGATACCTTGTGCTTCTGACCATCTTGTATATGGTTCAAGATTTAACCCTTTTAGAAGATCAACGAGATCGTCCATCGCTGCCTTTCTCATTGCGGCCTCTTTTTCCATATTCGCCCTCTTGAGTTCCATGATATAACCTTGAAATAATTGACGTCTTTCATCATCGTCATTCGAGGAACGGAAAATCGTCTCCCCTTCGATGATAGGCCGAGCTGTCTTCCATCGAGTGTAGTGTTTAATTTCTGGGTGGCTTCTCAGCATAGTAGCAAAGTCAGAACTGAGCTTCTCAAGTCTCTCCTTTGCACGATCCTTTTCTTGCAGCCGAACCTCAACAGCATATTTCTCAAACGCAGCCTTTCGATCTTTGGGGTCTTTGAGAGCTCGGTATTGAGGATCCTTGATAATCGATCGCATAACTTCTTCCCATGAAAGGTCGGGTTTAACATTGTGTCGCTTCAAAAGCTTAAGGAAAGCCGCTTCTGCTTCTTCAAAAGTGGAGTAATCAGGATCATTGTTAGCAGGTACAAAAGCCTGGGCGCGACTTCCATTAACATCATTGCCATATGCGATTTGACGAGCTTCTCCTAAAGGTTCTCTGTCTCGTGGTTGATCATACTGAGATGCCGAAAAGCCACCTCCTGCGACGAAGGTTGGCACTCTATCGAACCAAAGTTAGAATGACATTCAAAGCGTTTCTCAAGAAATACATACGATGCAGCAGCAACTGCCGGCGATGAGGTCTCTTTTGACAAAGCTTCCTTGTATACAGCTGGCATTTCCCATGAGCTTTGCTTCGTCTCAGTGTTGTACCAATATTTCCTCCCTCCTTCGGCCGTATACTCTTTCCATGGCTGATTCGATAGCGCACGCTGCAAAAATTGTCAGTAAAAGATATATGATAGATGATCGGATGGAGTGAGGAATTATACCTCTGCAGGTGTCATCAAATCTTCGGGTTTGGTCCATTGCGTCGCCTTCGTAATAGTGTTGTAATAATAAACTCGTCCATCTGCATTTCGTGCTTCCTGCCAGAGCGCAGAGGCAGCTGCGTGACCATTAACACCGTTCATATTGATGAAATTGAAGCCGAAATAACGAATTCCTAGTTGAGTGTTACCAAAAGCAAGGATGAAGATCGCATTTGTCAATTCCAAAAAAAGGTTCGCGGTTTTGCTCGGCCGCTATTTAGCGCGTTTTCCATTGGAAGCTACTGTAACTACCTAGGTACGCAGCCAGTACTCCTTTCAACTTTTTAACGTCATTATAAAACACATTCAGTTCCTCGACAAAGCATGCGGTTTGCAAATATATTATAAGTAACAATTTACACATTTTATATTTCTTTTAGAATCCCAATCACAATGATGGAGGAATTTGCGTCGCAACAAGAGCCAGTTCCTCGCGGCAGCTTGGAGTTCACTGAAAGCTCAATTCTGGACACAATCATCCCGTTGGCTAGTGATTTGAATATAGAGGAAGCTTTGAGCGGGAGTGTAGAAAAGCTCGACGAGGGCCATAGTTCTCCATTGGCTGCCATTCCTCAAAGACACGCTCTCTATTTTGGTTAGTCCTTCGAATTACTGAAAAAGCTCTCTATCTTACTCATTCATAGATGCTAGATGAAACCGTCAATATTTATGTCGTTCTACAAACTCCTTACTTTGACGAACGATCTCTTCGATCCTATCTCAATAGACTTATAATAAATTTGGAAGCTCACGTTATAAATGCGAACGCCGAGCATCAAGATGGCTCGGCGGGACGTGAGCTTATTTACAAGGGTTCTGTACAAGATACCGACGAGCCATTGATAGTTGTACAAGGCTCAGATGAGGCTGATGGTGCCAATAATGATGGTCATATACTTTTGATATGGAAACTTTCTGCATTTCTCGGTAGACCACGGCTACGCCTGCAGAGCCCTTCTATGGTATTTGTGGCCACGGCGAACCTCAAAGCAGCCGAGCAAGTTGATACAGATGCATTGCGGCAGGAATATCTCCCAAGCCAGGTCCCATCAGGCTTGAATCTCCTTGAAGCTTTCAGTGGCGATGCATATCTCAAAGGTATCAAACCACGATTGTCTGCATTACGAGTCGCCAGGGTCGCACCAGCAGCGCAAATCGCTCGCGACTTAGCTCGACCTTTTAAGAATATCTCACGGCAGTCAATTAAAGTATACCCAGCTATAAATGCCCGCGTCCGATATTCAAGGCCAAATGGTACACCCAGCAATACTTCAGTAATAGCTTCGCTAGATATTGATATTACCCCTTTTGTGAATTGTGACATTGTCCTCACAGATATCCAAATAAAGGTGTGCGGCGGACAAGTACAAGATTTAAATCAAATTCCCGGCCTAATACTCCCAATTACTTGTCAATCGCAAGATGATATTACCTTCCTCTATCAAATATTACCTGATGACATTGACGTTACTAATAAGTCTCAAATTCGAGCCATCGATATTTCCATCACCGCCACGGCAAATGTCAGTAGTGTCTGTAGACCACAGATCATGATGCAGTGGTCTGCATCCCTCGATTTTACACCTCCTATCAATAACGGTTTTGGTCAACCTACGAAACCTATTCAGCGACCTCATAGACCCTCTGCACTGTCTATCGGCGCAACATTTGACAGTATTCCAACAATTTCAACCTTAGCAGTCACTCATCCCGATGCTCTTCCAACAATAGAAGCGACCGCTCCGACACGTTCTCATCATCGACATCAAAACTCTGTCCCAGATTTTGGAGTTACCATGACATTCTCCTCCCCATCTACGTCTTCAATATATCCAGGTCACCCCTTCATCTGGTCTATCTTCATAGTGAATCGATCCGATCGACCTCGCAAGCTTGCTCTCCTTGTCTTGCCAAAAAGACGTCGAACTGAAGCTCGTATAACACGCCCTCCTTCTGCTGGCCATGGAAGCGCACGTCGAGATCCGAAGGTCGCGGAGGCTGTCCTTGATGACAACATAATATATGCCATGCAACGAAATTCCGCCATGGAATCAAGCGAAATCGTATGTCTGAGTACGGATACCCGTATAGGACCACTTGCACCATCAGCATGCTACGAAGTTGAACTCAAATTCATGGCATTGAAGGAAGGTATTGTGGGGGTAGAAGCAGTAAGGGTAGTAGATTTGGGAACGCAAGAACATGTAGATATCAAGGATTTACCGACGATTGCCGTTAAACCTGAGCCTAAGGAGTAAATAGTCATGGTTGGATTGTCAAATGGTATTATCTATCGGATTAATTTGGTATAATGTGTTATGAGTTTCATAAGATGGGTTTCATATTGAATAGCAATATCTATCCTCAGCACCCTACATACGCCCATGACTGTTGTGATGTGGTGGGTACAGATAACAAGAGTAAAGAGTCTACCTTGATCCGAACCATAGCAACCATTAAAGATCCTACCCCATCTCATCCTATCCAATACCTAAGCAAATCAAACCTTGCCAAACCTCCCAATCCAACTCTAATCCTCAAAATCCTAAAATCCTAAACCTTAGATCCAAGCGACTCTTCTTCTCCCACCACACCCCACGCCCTCCATATCATCCATCTATCGGTCCATACCCCTCCCTTACCCAACTACATAAATCTCATCCCCTCATCTCCCTTCACATCTCCCTTCACATCTCCCTTCACATCTCCCTTCACATCTCCCTTCACATCTCCCTTGATCCTCCAACCCCCCCCCCCCCCCTACCTTTACCTACACTCACTACATCATTCATATTATCATCCCCATCCGAGCATAATGTATATCCTTTAATTATAATATATTTAGTATATTTATCTCTTTTTTATATAATTTGAATTACTATATATATGTGTATATATAAATGTTATTTCGATTCTTTTGAGTGATAATTGGTAAGAGTGATATTCTATGAATGAGAAGCTTTTTGTTTTGGGGATTTTGGGAATCTTGGGGTTGAGGAGTTATATGGAGAGGGTGAGGGTGAGGGTGAGGGTTGGGAATGAATATGAATATCTATGGAGTATGTTGATGCTGGGGGAGATGTAGGAGTAGAGTTCATTTTTACTATTTTAGTGCAGGAGAGGAGGAAGGGGTTTTGAATTGGTTTGTATTTGTGTTCGTGTTTAGATTTTAGTTCAGGAAAAGAGAAAGAGAAATAGATAAGAAAGGAAGAAGACGAGTAGCAAGATGCGGAGGAAATATAAATATTGGGAAGAATTGCTATAGCATGGGATTTCACCAACTTATCCCTCTCCTTTAAGAACCTCAAGAATTCAAACATGCTTCTGCATCTAATATCTAATGCCCTGAGCTCAAACATTCATATTCATACCAAGGTCTAATCATCTAAACTCTCTCTTCATCCAAATCCACACTGTAGCACTTCAGGATAGTTAGTTTATTAAATATTAAACAGAAGTAGGACCAGAACCAGAACTAGAACCGATAGATATAAAAATAAAAATGTGATTGAAAATACCCCAAAAAAATTATATCCTTCCTAGGCAGTATATATACTTCTAATCTTACATTTGGAATTTTTACAACCGAGAATGAAACTATTGATATAAGATTTATAATATAGAACATACAAATCACTACACCTATCATCCTCTACCCTCCACACCATCTAGATTAATTCCCAATGGATGGCAATATGTATTAAATTATATTATATTATATAATATATACAGAATCAAAGCCTATATGAGAGATTTTCTTATACACAGGATGATCGTTTAAAAGTGAAGAGTTGGAGGGGCGGTATAGCTTCTTCTTTTTTTTTAAAAAAAAAAGAAGCTGGATAGATAGTTGGAAGGATAGAAGGATTTCGTCTTTGATTAACCTTTTTTAGATTTTTTTTTGGAGCGAGGGATTTGGGGTGATGTGTGTGCGGAGTTGGATTGGGATTGGGATTGGGATTGGAATTGGGATTGCGTGGTGTGTTGGATGTATGATTAGTAGTGTGGATCTTTTAGGATGAGGGGAGGGAGTGTGGGGAGTATAGTAAGGGTGAGGAATTTCATTGGGATAGATTTGGTATTTGAAAGGTTACAACTGTTTCCCTATCTATAGGGTTGGGGTGTTAGTATTGTAAAAGTAAGAGGTCGAGATACGTGCATCCCGATAGCACATTGTGAAGGGGGGAGTTAGGAATAGAAGGCTGATTAGATTACATCGAAGTATATCACTTAAAGATAAAATAGGTTTCACAATAGGTTTTGGGGTTATGACAATATGTTCTGGAAAGTATGTATGAAAAGAATTGATTGATTTTTAAGGGGAGAGTGAAGGCCTCTCCTTATAACTAGCTACTGAGGATCACATAACAAAACAACTAGGATTCCTCCTACAGGAACAGTATGAAATCCTGACTTTCTCACAGTATGTTGTGAGGGGTCTTTTAGAAGGAAAGGGGCTGATATTTATAGAGGTGAAAGGACACACGGGTTGAAATTATTGAATGGATTTGAACACTGCGGAATGTATATGCAAAGACCTAAGCATCCTATCCCATTCATCAAGCTTCTTAGCATGTTATGACAAGCGTAGGTTAGTTGATCCGGTAAACAATGAATAATCCAACTGAATAGAGTAATTGGTAGAGGGTCATGATATTTTCTAGCTAGCTATTATAATTATTTAGAGAAATCAAGTAATCTCTCATACTTTTCCTCTAATCATCAGCGTTGCAAGCACTCCAATATACACACACAGGTTCCCGATAATATCTTACAAATCGAGAAGTAAAAATAGAATTTGAACAGCCATACTCAATCAACGCAACACCCTGACCAAGACCAATAAGTAAATATCCAGCAATAAGACATCCAAGCAGTCCTCAAGGATAAATGTTTAAATGAATGTAGTGACAATAGTAAAGAAGCAACCAATTGCTATACTCTCTCTTCTATCCGGCCAATCTGCTATTGGGCTGCCGAGGAAGAATTCGGTGATAATGGCTCCTACTGTATCGGCAGTGTTGACAACACCAATTTTTACGGTGTCCTTTCATCTTCCGTTAGACATTGACGTTCCAATTTGATGGGGATTATACTAGATTCTTGAAGTAGGCTATTCAGTTTTTTGAGCCACGGACAGAATTGTATACTAAGGTATCATATCCATATAATCCCATAGATGATGCTGCGACGAGAGTTATACTATATTGTATGAGATCGATGGTGCGGTTAAAGGAACTAAACCTTGCCGATTGTATATTCCCGTCGTACCTGTCGACGTCATGAATCTCGTCATTGTGGTTGACTAAGACCTAGAGCTTTTGATAATAATACGGGGATAGATATTGCTGATACTTCCTGCTATAAAAGAAATCCTACAACGAGAGTGAAAGAGTATGGAATAAAAACCAAGAAGAAATATTGACCACTAGAACTTCTGAGAAAGACTCCACACACTAATGGCGGGAGCATCGCATGTAAAGAAATTTACAGTTGTATTTGTACGTATGCCAGTCTGCACATTTTCATGATAGATGTAGCAAGGATGCGAAACTACAGACCATTTCCCGCACTCGTCGAAGTCTATAACCATAGAGCTTCTAAACGGCAAGGAAACTCAAAATGACAAACAAAGGACCAAGAAAGCAACCAGAGCATAACTACAGCCAATAAAACTGGGACATTCCAATATTGGCCGATTAAATCTGTAATCCTCCACACTTCAAAAAAGCTTCGCTTCGATGACGGATCGATTCAAATGGACACAACACACAACCCGACGTGAAAATCGAGAAGGGAATCCCGAACCTTTGGGTTGAAATATCCTACCTCATTTCAAATCTGCATACTATTGAAGACTTTTTAAGTTTGTATGTAGTCCATAAGGCAGGGTGCATAGATGGAATGTAGAACTGAGTCGATGACCGATGACCCCGGCTTGTTTTGAATTTGAATCTCATTGCCCATCAATGTATTGTAAGTCATATCATTTCCAGCATCATATGTTTCAGTACAGTTCACGTAACCTTACTCTTTCATCGAGGAGATATAGCGTGCACGTGGAAACTCCCAAGTCTTGCATATATATCTAACCGGACAAAATGCAATATCACCACAACCGCGAGTGTCAATACTCCATACCTACTCATAGAACAACTGACATCATTCCAATTCCATATGACCCGCAGTGGAGACGACGAATGACAATTCGTAGTGCGGGGTTGAAGTAGCGCTCCGTATTGCGTGCCAATAATGAAGCCGTTATCGTAAAAACTCAATACAAGAGCCCTCACTAAACCCTTTCAAGGAGAAGATTCCCAATAGGTAGGATACGGAATCTCTAATAAATTCCGATGTTTTTCTATCCACTTCTTGTCGGAATATCTGAAAATCCGTCAACAAAATGGAATCTTATTATACTCCGTGTAAATTATATCGGTACGAATAATAACTTCCTGAACCCCAGTCCAATGCAGATCATTTTCTTAAAGGGTTTAGGGGTAAGATTTTGTAACCGAGTTTTTAATCTTTTTTTTCAATCTTTCATGAAAGAGGTTTATTAGATTGGATTATTCAAAATATTAGAAGCGCCACGTGGCATCGAACGCGCGTATTTGCATTTGAAGGGCGCCAAAATCTGCAAGCTGCAGACAATTTCGGCTTATTGATGTACTAGGGAGCCTCAATGCAAAAAGTTAGGGAAATCTTCTACATTCCGTGCAGATGCCAAGTTCTAATAAGTATGGAACATACTCCGTAGAGATTCTTTGGCAGATGATCTCGGTGTGACCGGTAACAAGCGAAGGATGTTGTGCAGTTTGTGTTCACTTGTTCAAGCATTGTCATGAGATAAAAGTTCTTTATAGGTACAAGGAGTAAGGAGCTGGTGAGCTAATAAAAAACATGGCATGATAAATATAACATGTAAGACTAACTGAAATTGCATGATTTCCATGTGAAATGTTCTTGGTATCTTAAAAACAGGAAGATAATTGTCCTACCGAGAAGCCAAACCAAACAATGAAGAATGAGGAATGAAGAATGAGAATGAGAAAATGAAGAAATGAAAAAAGAAGATTGAAAAATGAGAATTACATCTTTCCCTGGGGATGCTCCATCACCGTCACGTCTACTACTTCGCCCGGTCGCGTCTTCGTATCTTCCGCAAATGCCATTATGACAATGTCCACTATATAATCTTCCGGCAATTCATCCATATTTGATTCCAACAAAGTTATGCCTGAATAGCGAGACCACGAATCAACTTCTTCCTCGCTTGGTGTATTTCTCACCAGGAGGACCTTTTTCAAGTGCGGAAAAGCCAAACGAAATCTAGCAATATTTCCCAAAGCATCAGAAAGACGAAATGGAAGAGTCCTGTGAGTTTCACCCCAAAATCGTTCAGCCAGCGCAATTGACTGGATTTGATGTTGATAAGGTAAAGATGGTGCTTGAATGGAAAAATGCTTTGCTACAGCCGTAATTTCATCGTCATATTGTCTCGAACTGAAAAATATCGTGTCGCAAACGGGATTGAAGTAGATCTTCCCCGGCTGCTCATCCGTACCGAAGGACTTGTTGTAAAAGCGAAGAGCTACTTTACGAGCTTCTCTATTCGTATGAAGCATCGCTGGAGGTAGACCAAGGTTGAGAAATATCTTATCGACGATGCAGTAATTCAACTCCAAAATGCGTTTGTGAAAAGCAGCCAGCTCCCAGATTTCGAGTCTCAACTCTAAAGGTAGCTCGGAGAATTGGGGAAATGTAAGGGTATCCGGGGTATCCATGATTGGATGGATGAAACTACTCGAGTACGAACGAGTGCAGTACGGAGTAAGGATGATATCGATAAGAGGTTTCGGTCGGTAGGTGGAGAGGCTAGTAAGCAAATCCTGAAGGAAGATGTTTGTTTGGAGGGCGTGAGATGTTGGAGATGTACGATAAACCAATAACATACAGAGGTGAAGTATCAAAGTTCCAACATCCTTTCCATGTATTTGTATTTATATTTATATCTATATTCATATTATATCGAATATATATAAAAACGGTTATATAAGAGTTGTGTGGTGACGTAGGATTCTAATAATAGATAAAAAATAAAAAATAATAAAAAATAAATTGTTTTGATGGAGGAAGCGCCATGATCGGGAGCCTGGTAGAATGAGGTTAGGTACAGAGTTATTAGCTTTCATTTCCCTTTGGCGGGCCCTGATGGCCAAACAAAGAACCAAGTCCGAGATAAGCAATAATATGTCTTCAATTTTCATGAGACCTATAAACAAGCAATTGGATGGTAATCAGAAGGCATCTCGTATTTGACCTGGAGAGCTTATGAGTATATATATAAATAGGTACTTGCCTCAATTTACACTTTGCCTGTCGTCATGGTGAGTAAAAGTCATCAAAAAGTTCAAAGACTCTTCATCTAATCATCGAAGAATAGTCAGACAAAGCTAGCTTTTTCGAGCAGCTCTACGCCTTAAATCAATCAGATTCAGATGATGGAATGCCTAATGAATCGCGAGAATTGGGGGGAAAATACAATAAACCAATATTGGATCCTCCTTCGCCAAAAGTGCAAAGCTTGCTACCTCCCAGGTCTAAGGAATCCAATTTCCTGCCACCTCGAAAGGTGTATAAACCACTTCTCAAAAATGTCCCTTCGTTACTGCGAACTCAATCTGAGCCACAGGGGAATGTGACCAAGGATAAGAATATGGTGAATGATACTGCAGAATTGTTAATCGACTCACCTCGTAAACGGTCTGGTCTTCGAAGCGAATCGCGTGCTACGGTTTCTGCTAATAGTTCTTTTGAAAAAGAGACTCCATCTTCTATAAGAAGTGCGGATGGTTCAACCAAAAGACCAACTATAGATCAACGCAGCATATCAAACCCAACACCAGCTAAGTTGGTTCTTACTAATAGTACGGGAATAGCATCAATGCTTAGCAAAAAGAGAAAGGGAGAAGCCCTGAATAAGGGGGCGGCCAAAAAAGCCACCGGAAGGAAGGAGAAACCCCTCAAGCTCGCACCTCCAAAAGATAGGGTCTTCGAGGGACTCAATCTTTTCTTTCTTCCTAATGATGATAAGTCACCTGTTAGACGCGCTCGTATTACCAAGGCAAGAGAGCGTGGCGCAACATGGGTTAGAGACATCAACGAGCCCATCAACTATTTGATCGTCGACAAATCAATAACAAGAAAAGATGTTATTACCTACCTCAAAGTTCTACCGGTAGGAGCCATCATGGTAAATGAAGAGTGGTTATTGGACTGCATTGGGCAGAAATATCTCCATGATCCATCAGGAAAGAAATATTTGGTCAAAGATCCAGATGCAGTCATTGAAAAGGAACAAATATTGGTACCATCAGAGTCACAACAGTCGGACAAATCACTACAGATAAAAGCCCCTAATAACAAACCCAATAAGTGGGAATACGTACCTCCGGTAGAGACACCCGAGCGGAGTCAACATTTAATGCCAACCGTCAATCCAATCCCTTTCCCTTTGGCCCCAGTGTCTGGACGGCAATCACAACAAGGAAGTCCAAACCATTTGACGGAGAAGAGCCTGCAACTTCTGGCTGAAGACTCTGCTTCAGATTCAAAACAAGTAGACTTCGGTATACTGAATGAAGCTATTGAACTAGCCAGAGCAACCGACGGTGTACTCGACCATGATAACTCTGACGATGATTTAACATCAACTACTAGTGACTTTGACAATGCTATAGATGAATCCGACTCAGAAGATGGTCGTCGCTCACCTTTAAAAGCTCCCACCAAAACCCGCCGAGCAGTTCCCGCTGGGAAAGGAAGCCTAAATAACTTCCAATGCATGACAGGTGGAATCGCTTCCAAAGGACCCAATCCCAACCAACACACCATTGATATTCTATCCCGAATGCGAGAGTACTACGAAAGAATTGGTGATCAATGGCGAAGCCGCTCTTATCTCCAAGCATGCGGCCAACTCAAAAACCAACAAACTCTTATCCGCACCTACGACGAAGCCATTCAAATTCCCAAAATCGGACAACGCATCGCCAATAAAGTTGAAGAAATCGTCCTCACAGGTCGACTACTCCGTCTCGAAAACGCTGAAGCAGAACCCGGCGATAAAATCCTCAAATTATTCATGGGTATCTACGGCGTCAATTTCAAACTAGCTTCAAAATGGATATCCCAAGGCCACCGCACCTTTGCTGATCTAGAACGAAACATCAAACTTAGCCCCAACCAACAAATCGGCATAGCCCATTACGATGACTTGCAACTACGAATTCCCCGCACGGAAATCGAAGAATTGGGTAAACATGTCACGGAAACAGCACAGTCACTCGATCCGGATATCGAGATCACAATCGGTGGATCGTATCGTCGCGGTGCTAAATCATCGGGTGACATCGATATTATAATCACGAAAGCTCATACGACATCCACAACACAACTATTCCCATTTCTATCCTCCCTCGTGAAAACTCTCACGGATTCTCATTTCCTGGTAGCAGCTCTGGCGGTTCCGCATAACAATGAAGGCTCAAAATGGCACGGATGTTGTGTTTTACCCTTTTCTTCTTCCTCTTCCTCCTCCACCACCCATACAAATCCTCACCCCTGGCGCCGCATCGATTTTCTCCTCGTCCCCTCCACCCAAATAGGCGCCGCGCTCATCTACTTCACCGGCGACGACATCTTTAATCGCAGCATGCGATTATTAGCTGGGAAAAAAGGTATGCGGCTAAATCAGCGCGGGTTGTATAAGGATGTGATGAGGGGTGGGAGAACGGGAGGAGGAAAATGGGAAAGTAGGAAGAAAATTACGGATGGGATGTTGGTGGAGGGGAGGGATGAGAGGAGGATTTTTGAGGTTCTAGGGGTTCCGTGGAGGGAACCGTGGGAGAGGGTTTTGCGGTGAGGTTTTCTTTCATTTTTTTCTTTGAAGGGGGGGGAGGGGGCCGGAGGGGGGTGGTGGTAATAGGTATAGTTTGTAGCTGATTATTGCGGGATGGGGGTGAGGATGGGGATATAGGATATAACTAGGATTACATTCAGGAATAGGGATACAAATAGGAATACGAATCAGACATACTGAATACTGAATACCGAATACCGAATACGAGATAAGAAATATGAAACACGAATTGCGATGGGGATGGGGTTTAGGATACCTAACCTCTCTGAGAGGGTTGGAGGGGAGTGTGATAGAAAAATGCCATGGACAACTTATTCTTCTTTTTTTTTTACAGCATGGTTTGGTTTATTAAATAAAACTTTGATAAAATTATTATCTTATCTTATCTTATCTTATCTCATATTTAAAAAAGAAGAGAAAAGAATAAAAGAAGAAAAATAGATTAATATATTTAAATTTAAATTTAAATTTAAATTTGATATGTATTTAATATTTAATATTCATTCGAAGTAGGAGTAATTGTAGAAGTAAAAGTCGAGGTAATTTTACTTTATAAATCTATTGGATAATTGACCCTTGTATATGTTTTTTTACAGGATCACTAGATGAATGAAATGAGTATTTTATTAATAGCTGGATAATTGATATATGATATATAAGATAAAACAAAACAAAACAAGACAAGATAAGTCAATACACTCGAGTAAATATAACAACAAAACATCAAAATAGATTATATCAAATCTATTATATCTATCTAACTATCTATCTATCCCATCCATCAATTCTATCAACTGCCCATCAAATCCCCCCTCAAACCCGAGCATCTCATCTCTACCTCTCTTCCCCCAAATATCCTCTTTCCCTTCCCACCCCTCCCCTTCCCTCCCATATCCCCACCGCTATCTTCTCCCCCTCCACACTCTAAACAAATTTAAAAAGTAATAAAAAAGAACTAAAGAACTAATAATCATATCATAAGGGGTATCAAAGAAGAGTAAGTAAGTAACCAAGTGAGTAAGAGAAGTAAATAAGAAACGAGGCCTTTCCCTTTTCTCCTCCCCTCCTCTCCTCCCACCTCTCTCTCCCTCCCCAATAAAAGAATAATAAAAATAAAAATTATGTAAACGTATTACCTGAATAACAAAGGTAGAAGCTGCAACCCAACGAACAACTACCCAAAAGTGATTCATCTTCTTACTTGAAAAAGATTGTCCCTCCCAAGAAACCGGCCCCCAAAAAATTATGGCCGTAGCGTCTTTCATTGCAAATGCTCCTGTCCTGTCCATTTTCGCATTTACACCTATTTCTGGTATTACCTCCATTCCCTGCCCATTTTCTCTCCGAAATCAAGAAAAAGTTGTCAAATGACAAATGATAAATTAAAAATCTTTTGTGTATGTAGCGGCGATGATGCAAACGCAACGTAGTCGTAAATCGAAATAACATAAAAAAGGTAAGAAAAAAATGAATGAATGAGTATGTGCTATTACATAGCCCCCTCTTCACCCTCCAAAACCCTCCTCGCAGCATCTAATCTTCGTCTCCAAATTCTAGAATCATAATTTCCCGCTTCCGTATTCTGTAAACCCAAAATACATTTTCCCAGACTAGCGACTAATCGCTCAACGAGAATTTGATCATCGTCGGAAAGCATCTGGGTTGGTGAAGATCGTGCCTTGTTGCGATTATTTTCTAGGGATGTGGTGCGTGTTGGATGACAAGTGGTACTAGAGGCGGTACCAGGTGGCGTGAAGTTATTGGGGAGTTCTCCGAGTTTGGTGGAAAGAGGGAAGCTACGAGCAGTGCTGTTAGAGGTAACAGAATCGAGGGAACGATTTCTGGAGTGTAGGTTGGGTCTGATGTCAATGTCGTATAATCCAGAGCCTCGAGCTATTCCAATGTCGTTATAGTCATGGATTGCGGTGTTTCTGGGCAAAGAGCCAAATGTTGATCTTTTGTTTCCAATAAGACCGGCTCTCTTTGAATTATAAGGAGCGATTGTGGGTGAGTCCGGAGTGTTATGATTACGTGTATCGGTATAAGGGGCTGTTGAATCGAAAGGATATTCCTCATCTTCACTACTTTCTTCATCGTCCATGTTTGACTTGGCAGTCGCAAAAGTGGCTAGAGTAGAAATAGAAGCGTTACTGTCGGATCTAAGATGCACCACGGATGATCGTTGACTAGGGTCATGATCATTCTCCACAAGAGGCATTGGAGCTGTAGGTCCCCGTGTTGTTTCTACAGAATCCTCCGAGGTAATACTTCCTCTTCTTTCTCGACTCATCGTCCCCATTGCGCTATGTAGGAAGAAATGTTCGTAATCAAATGCATCTTCACGATCCTCGTGTGATATCTGCTCGGTTACTGATTCGTGATAAATTGATGCATCACTGTTGTCCTCATGGTCAAACTCATTGAATTCTTCACGGTCGTCATTGTAGCTATGGTTGCTTGAAATTTCCGACTCTTCTGAACACGTATCATAACCCTCTTCTTCAACTATCGGTGTTTGAATATGACGTGGGCTCGATAATTCAGGTGACTCCACTTGGCTCTCATCCACATCTTCATATATGCTCGTAGCATCTGATTTGGGATAGCTTGGAGCTTGTCTTGTAGATGGCTGGGACGGGTGTACAGAGTATATATCCTTCGAAGAATCGCCATTCTGAGCTCCATTCGATTGACCATGATCTACCACTGAATCCGTCTTTGCGTCTTGACCATTAACACCTCCATTGTACCATTGCTCCCCCGCCGTGAATGGACTAGGCGTCCGTAAACTTTGGAGACTGCGACGTTTCATATTATCATCCCTCGCACGATCTCGTAAAGCTGACAATCTTCCTTTCAGGTCATGCATTTGATGCTGGATATCCTGCATTCTAATGCTTGAAGTTGACGAAGAACGACTCAAGCGTCCTTCTCTTACAGTTGAATAATCTCTATCGGGATTAGTCCAGCCATTAGTCCTGTCATCAAATTCGGGAACCCCATCCTCGACCAGAGGTTCAAGATACGATGCTTGAGAGGGGGATACCCTGTTATGTGGTGAAGATCGACCGGATCCTATTGGCCTTCCATTTCCATTACTCTCCTCCTTGATCATTGGCGGAGAACCGGGCGATGCTGGATTTGAAGCGTGCGAGCCCATACTACTTCTAGTTCTATACGTAGCTGCCGCGCTCGAGGCACGAACTGGGAATGCCGTTGCTCGTGAAGGAGATATATTGTTTTCGCTCCAGACCCTCGAATGACCAGGACTCAAAGCTGCCGAGCTTGTATGGAAACTAGAAAATGATCGTTGTCTTGAAGGTACACCACTTATGCGCCGGTCGAGTTGTAAGAGAGATGGATTGGTTAAAGGGCTACTGCTGTAAATCGAAGGCATGGAAATAGAAGGCGTTACATAAAGGGAGCTTCGCGCTCGTGTTAAATTCCCCTCCATATTCTAAAATGCGATTGTTAGTGGATGAACCTGGTTTGAATCTATGCAACTCACATTGAGTCGACGTTTGGCATTCAGTAAAATTTGCTCGGCCCTTCTACTCAAAGCAGCACTTGAATTTTGATCATCCTCCCCATCTTCAAAATTTCCTTCCCTGCGCGACAATCTACGTGTTTCCGTTTCGACAAGCTCTTCGCGATAAGTATCCGTATAAGATTCCGCCACACTCTCCTCATCATCACCCTGAAAATTACTATCATCCACGCTGACTGTGTCATCGATATCTTCAAACATCGCAGATTGTGGTTCTGAGGTAATAGTACTTGCGGATTCCACAGATATCTTCCTCTCGTGCGTTCCAGTCTTGGTTCCCGATCTTCTCAATTCATGCCCCAATGATGCTGAGCTTACTCGATGACCGTTTTGAAGTTGTTGCTGCTTGATAAACCTTCGTTCGGCAGGACCAGGTAATTTCTTTGCTGGTGTACTTTCCACCTCTGTAACCTCGCCTATATCTGATAACATTGTTCCATTCCCATATATAATCGGCGTAGTTGGTGTCTTAGACGGCAGCCCACTTTGATATTTGGAATCACTTGGCCGTTGCCATGCATCTTCCGACATGGAAGCAAATTGAAAAGAGGTATGCCGCGAAGATGATTCAGAATCGTAGGTCGTTTCATTCTGTAATGGAAGAATCATATCTGGTTCCGTTAAAGTAGGACTTTGTGACCCAGGTCGAGGTGGATAAGCCATGATTGTTGTAGTACTGGAGGTGGAGGATTGAGTCTGCATGATGACCTAGTACCAGATGCTAGCATGAGAGCAGGATAAGTTCTTTATTTTCTGGTCTAAGATTGCGAATTGGAAAAACAAGTGTATTTGGGTTTAACATTTGAGCATGCAATGAAGGATTTTGCTTGTTCTTGTGGATAAGTTTTGGCGCAAGTCGTTGGTAGTACTATAAGTCGGCGATTAATGATAGGTTGATATAAAGTTCGTAAGGATTCGGGATAGGGGCCATTCGCCATTCGTGTTGTTATTCACTCTATCATGCGACGTTGTAGCTAATTCATATCATCATGGTGAATAGTTGGAAAAACGGAAAATTGGAGATGTTAGGGGAATGAAGAATATAAGACAAGATGTGTGTATACACAATACCCTGTTAGTATTGACATGAATGAATGCTGGATGTTATTGATTGCATTCGGAGTAAAAGTTACTAGATACTCAATACCTAGTCGGTATCCTCATAACCTACATACGTACCAATATACCAGCTACAGGTAAGTACCAGGTACAGTATCTACTTTGTACCCAGTACGGAGTATTTAATCCTGGCATACCTTCTAGGGAGCTATCAGCTACATCGGTGGATTTGACATTTCGAGGACAATTCACGGATCACAAACTGTACAGAGAGAGAGAGAGAGAGAGAGAGATGAGATTGTATGGAGATTTTTCTTAATTACGAGAAATCGGTTCCACAGATTAATATCTCATTTGCCAATGCCATAGTGAGCATTATTGAGTATCAGACATGGTGGTTGAAGATCTTTGCCGAAAGGGGAAGGGGAAGGGGAAGGGGAAGGGAAGGGAAGTGGGAGTGGAATATAAAACATAGTACATACATATCATCTCTAGGATTTCCATCCTCAACCAGTCCCACCAAGTGACCGACCACTGCAAGGTACCGAACAGAATACAGACAAGCAAACAGGCACAGGCACAGGCACAGGCACCTGCCATTTCCCGGAGCCACAAATCAGCCCTTGGTAAGTTAGCCCTCTTAAAAAATCCTTGTAAACCCACGTTGATATAAACTTATATATATGTATGTAGTATTGTACCGCGTAATAAAATGTCAATTTGTCAACCTTAAACTCAAGAAAGTCAAGCAAGGGTGATTAAATTTGACTCCATAGAAAAATCGAAAGCAAATCTAGAACTTCACGAGAAGAAAAATTGAAACTTTGATCATCATGATTATTAAATCTATAAAATAAGATTGGTTAAAGAATATCCATCTAACATGTCAAAATAACATCAATAGAAGAAATCCATCCCAAAGATCCCTCCCTCCCTACCAAAAATTCCGAATACAAGGTTGACAACAGACCAGAATCCCTACAGCCCAAGGAAGAATCCAAACGGTTATAAAAATTTCCGAAATGGGGCTCAAGTTCAGATTATTATAATGAAATTATAGTTTAATTGAGTAATATATCTCAATCAAGATCACAACTTCTAAACATTTAACCCTTCAGATAAAAAAAGCATATCATATCGTATCGTATCGAACAAATTATCCCGAATTATGGCGACATGTGTTATTTGCTATAAATCCACTGAGGGATGGACATTTCTACAAGGCTGAGTGAGTGCTGCCGAAGATCGCCGGATTAAGGGGTAACCTTAACTACCTACGTATATAACACGCGGTCGAAATAATACCGGCGAGGTGCAATAGTCTTTCCGATCAATGGTAATTGTACTGTATATACAATATCGATCAAAGTATACTGTTGGAGTTGAGATCTTGAAGTTATGCCGCCAGGATATCTCTCAGACTTCGGTGGATGAGTCATGACATACATGTTCAGTAGCTCCACTGAGAGTGGGAGGGAGTCATAAGTTTATGCTCTATCTGGAAGTTCTTATACAATCTGTCAATATCTGTATACGCGTTGCCAGATACTCCGGACGAGTTTTCATATTCATCCTGTTTTCCTTCTCTCTAAAGATATCTATCTATCTATCTAGTGTACAAGTATCACTGCAAAACAAAACCCAGCCATGACCACACCACCCCCCAAACCCCCTCTCACCCACCCAAACTTCACCATCCACCCCTGCACCCCCACCGACCTCCCCAGCATGCAAAAAATCTACACCGACGCCTTCCAAAACGACGCATTCGGACTCGCGCGCTGGCCCGCCTCCAAAGTCCCCCCCTCGACATTCAACCCCTGGATCACCGACGTCTTCGCCAAATATCTCCGCACACCGCATACGACGACGTGGAAACTGGTTGAAAATTCCACGGGGAATATAGCCGGGTGGACGCATTGGAGTCCCGCGCATGAGGTGAGTGCGGAGGAGGAAGAAGAGCAGAAGAGGGAGGAGGAGAGGGAGGAAAGGGAGAGAGAGGAGAGGGGGGAGGGGAAGTTTCCTGTGGGTTCTGTGGTGGATATTTGTGAGGCGAAGGTTGCGGGGTGGAAGGGTTTGAGGGAGAGGTGGTATAGGAGGGAGGATATGTATTGTTTGTTATTCTTGTTTCTTTTTTCTTTCTTCTATCCCCCATCTAATCTAACCCCTCCTACCCCCTCTCCCACCCCACCCCCTTCACTAACACACCCAAAACAGTAATCTACGTCCTAGCCATCTCCCCGACCTACCAAAAACTCGGTCTAGGAACCTACCTCCTAAGCAGCATCCTTTCTCTCGCCGACAGCCAATCAAAAAGTTGTTATCTAGAAGCTACTGCTGCCGGGTATCCGATATATGAACGAGTGGGATTCAAGACGGTTGAGGTGATGGAGGTGGATATGGGGGTTTGTGGGGTGGGGAGGAATTGGGCGATGATTAGGGAGTCGGGGGTTGGTGGGAGTTAGGAAGGTGGAGGGGGAGGGAGGGAGGGAGAAAGGGGTGGAAAGTAGGCGAGATGGTAAAAGAGTTAAAATGAAGGGAACTATTGCAATATTCCATGGTATATCCAACTGAATAAACACCACAGCGAAGCATAAACAATTATTTAGCAGTCCTACTTTAACCCGAGTAAGGAAATGAGAGAGTAACAATCCCATTTAATTCTATACTCTAGCTAGTGCCTAGCCATCTCGATACTATAATTCTACCTGAACGAATGACCAGAAACAAAGCACGAAACAAAGCACAAGAAAAGAGAAGAGAAAACAAAACAAAAAGTATCCTCCTGTGAGAGCCGAGCAATTCTTTCATCAAGCGCGTGATGAGCTCTGATTCACGCGCCCCCATTCCTCCTCATCATCTGATATAAATTATCAGAGCTCTGCAAGCCCGTTTTCCCTTTCCTCCTTGATAACAATGTAACCTTACTGAAAAGGCAAATCAACCCCTCATAGCCATCCAGCCACCGATTCGCAATAATGAATAACGAGTGACCAATATCTTATCTCAACAGATGAATCGATCCATCCATCCATCTATACCATACACCTTTCGAAAAAGAAATAAACTCGCTACCGTCCCTCATCTTAGCAACCACCAACAAAAACCATACTACAATTCCTCTCCGTCTCATTCACCTTCTAATTCCTCTTACTCTCGCTCTCCTCCTGAATCTCCCGAATCTCCTCCAACTCACCACCCAATCCACATCCACCCCCCTTACCCTTCAAATTCTCCTTCTCAACCCTCAGAGGCTCAATCCGATCAACAGTCCTCCAACCCTCCACCTCCTCCAGTCCCTCCAATCCCTCAAACCCGACTTTCTTCAAGTGACTAGTCTTCAAGCACCCCATCTTCAAATTTCCATTTTCATCTGCATACTTAATCATCGCAGCTTCCGGCTCAATAACCGTATCACCACTCAAATTTCCATGTTGCGTCAAGCCATTTTGAACTCCCCCCTCAGCACCAGCCACACCCGAACAACTACCCGAAGAACCCCCATGCAAACCAACAGCAGAACCCGAGCCTCTACCCCCAGCCCTCCCAAAATCAGTGCCTACAACCACTGTATCTGCACTAGCATTCACATGTCCATTCTCCTCACTAAGGACTAAACCATTTGTCCTCCTAACCGTTGCTAAATTTGCATTTGGCAATTTAAGCGTATCAATCCTATGATCATCACTCTTTGAACGGAGAATTCCGCTTCCGAGCCCGCCGACCATTTGCGAATGTTCCGAAAGTGACGAGTGACTCTGACTTTTAAAACATCTATTACACAATTTACGAATCCAATTTTCCGTGCCATTAGAACCCGAACTACCACTCGCACAATTGCGATCACGGGAACAAGCGACGAGACTACCTGAATGATCTGGTGTCATTTGTCTCATGGGATCATAAGCTGGAGGACTTCGGGCCCACCTTTCTCCGCCCATTGGTTTCGCATTTGTCGGCCCATTCCAAGGATAATGTCCACAAATGGATGTTGGATGCTCCGTCATTCCATGTGCATCTATAATCCCGCTCACCTGTCTAAAAGGCTGGGCTTTAGGACGTGCAGCTCGATTGACACAGGTAATGATGAGGAAGACTAGGGAACCAAACCCGGCGAGAATCAGAAAGACCATGATGAGTTTGAGGCCGATGTTTTTGTGTTTGACTGATTGAAGACATTGGTAGTGCATATATGTGTTTCCAATGAAACGGTCGCAATCATCTTCTATTTGTGGTACCCAATCATCGGGCCAGAAACCTCGACGATTATGAACTGACGAAAGCTTTGTATCTTCCTGCAAAAACTTACCACATTTAAGATTTCCTTGTAAATCATTGATGCAGTGGAAGATTTCAATTGGTTGATGTGTGATGGTTGGTTGCGCACCTTGCGCGGCAGAATTTGATTGTTCTGTGACAGTCGCTTGTTCTGTGGCGGTTGATTGTTCCGAGGTGGTTGGTTGTTCTGAGGCGGTTGATTGTGCTGTAGAATTCAATTGATTTGTGGCATTAAACTGCGCTGGAGCACCAGGCAAAGAATTCTGTGTTCCATGTTCGTAATCTGGTCTGTATATACACCAGCCATCAGAAGTATGAATCCAAGGCAGCTCACACGATTCAGCT
Organism: Sclerotinia subarctica; assembly: GCA_025389085.1. Lineage (NCBI taxonomy): Eukaryota > Fungi > Ascomycota > Leotiomycetes > Helotiales > Sclerotiniaceae > Sclerotinia > Sclerotinia subarctica. The sequence goes on along the minus strand of QRFI01000005.1, from coordinate 3,192,186 downwards.
TGCCAACTAGGAGCAACACCACGCTCCTTGGTTGGAATTTCACCAGGTCGTTGACGTATTTGTTTGCGAGGGCGGGACAGGGGCTCTTGAGGGTGCTGGCGTTGATAATTGGGGTCGAAGAAACATCGGCCATCCATAGTACGGATCCAAGGAGGATCACACGCTCCAGCCGTGGGAATAGCGATAACGATAGTGGTGGTGGCAGAGACAGAGACAGACGTAGACGTAGAGTTGACAGCAGGGCTAGAGGTACACGCCGGAGTCAGCACCGAAGTGACTTGCGTCTTCTGGCCTCTAATTTCACCACGAGTTTGACGCTGTGGACTTGAAGGACCCGAAAAAGAAACCTTCAGTGGCTCATCACCATCTTGCCAATTGAAAATACATTTGCCATCAACGTAAGTCCAAGGAGATGGACATGAATCAGCAGGATAGTCTCCGCTCACACCTTTGACCTCATCCTTCATAGCTTCACCGCGAGTTTGACGCTCTGGGCCCAGGGGCTCTGGAAAAGACCTCTTAGATGTATCTTCACTGTCTTGCCAAATATAAAAGCACCAATTATCCTCATCATCGTGGTACCAAGGCGATGGACACCAGCGCGCATCAGCCGGAAAGGCTGCGCCAATACATTGTTTTGGCAGTTCTGACTTCATAGACTTGGGTGAATTAATTTCCGAATAAAAAGGTGAATGAGCTCCGGAATAATATCCTTGTTCATCCTCATCAGCCGAAAATACACTTCGAGGAACACATATGTCTTCAACGCTAACAAGCCAACGAAATGAATCGTTCAGATCGGCTGCAGTCATGCCTCCACTCTTGTCACTCACAGCTACATCACGGCGTTTTTGTTCTGAAGATACCGATTTCCGAGACTCAGGTCCCCAAAATCCCAACGGTCGACTCGATGAGCCACGATAATAGCACCAACCGTCAGTTGTATGAACCCAAAATTCTGGACACGAATCGGCTGGATATGGTCTAGTTTCAAGCTTAGCCTTCTCATTTACTTTCGCTTCATGGCGTCGTTGTTTCGACGACATCAACGTTTTAGACATGGGTGGATAAAAGTCCGGTTTATCCTCATCAGGCCCAAAGCCACTTCGATAAACACACCAGCCATCAGTGGTACGAACCCAACGAGGTTTGCATACATCAGCCCGATAAGGCTTGTAGTTGACTCCGTCCTCCTCACTTTTTGCCGCCTCGCGTGGCTGTTGTGCTGTGTTGGGTTCATGCGGTTCTGCTTTGATGGAGATAGAAATTGGTTTGTTTTCTGCTGGCTTTTGTCCATTTACCAAACCGTGAGGACATCTTCCTCCGTTCTTAACTGCACTTTCGTAGGAACAAGTGCTGATAACCTGGAGGGTGGGCGTGGGTTTGGGCGTTGACGTTGACGACGTACTCCTTGGCTGATCGAAGTGCTTGTTGTCACGAGGTTCAGCTGGGAGAGGAGCGTAATCTTCGTTCACAATTAGGGAGCGAGGCGTAATGCGCCAATTACGGGGACCACACTTTCCGCCATACTTGCGTCGTTCTTGCCAAGAACAACGTCCAGAAATTACACGATCATCATCTCTAGTTGGGAGAATTGGTCGTGGGGGACACCTTCCTCCGTTTCTACTTTTTATCTCCGGAGAACAATGTTGCAACCGTTCAATTTCGGACTTGGCTTGGTGTGTCGAACCATCAAGTGTATAATCACCATATTGAATACCGTCCGCAGTATCATCAGCCACATGCTCGGATCGTTCAACCTGTTCGCTGGCAGAGGGATTCGTCGACTCATCCGATGTCGACTCTCGAATGCGTAATTGTTGAACAAGTAGCTTGGCATTTTTCACAAAACGAATTGGAACATGGGTGACTTGTCGCTCGAGTTCGGTCGAAATATCGAAGTTTGGAGGATGTTCCAAATCCTTCACTACAGGTTCGCCCAAATGCTGTCTGTGCTTATTGCGAAGTGCTATTGATGGCAAGAAAGCAATGCAAATGACGAGAGCAATCACTGTAATCTTCAAGACAACTTTAAAAGCTGTATAATAGTGTGAGTTGGCGATCTGGTGCTCTGTATCAATGCGAACAGGTGCCTTTGGTTTTCTTGGCCTAAGAATGTCAGTTGGCATGGTTTGAAAATGAACATTTGCACTTACGAAAAGAACGGTGGCATCCTGAAAGATGGGCTGGAAAGCCAGTTCACCAGTGAAAAAGAAGTTATGATAATGTAAAATACTTTGTTATAATGTTGAGAATGATACTTGTCTCCAAAAGTGTGTTAACAATACGACACAGTTGTGTCTAAAAAGTTGCGAATGAACAGAAGAAGCATGAGATGAGGAGAAAACATGTACGGAAATGGGTCTACCCCAAAAAGTAAACAATGAATCTTGCAACGCGAGGAAAGCACGAGAAGCACGTTGAAATTAAAGGCCGGAAGTCAGCGGTCACTCTTTCCATAATAGTCAGATTTGTCTATTTTGAGAAACACCGAGGGGCAGTGGTAGTGATGGCAGTTATTTATTGAAAAACGTGTACTTTACTTTATCAGGCCAAAAACTGTGATAGTTTGTAATCGACGTTTCGTCGAGTAGCCTAATCTATTTTACAGGCCGGGTGGTCCAGCTCCATGACCAGCTCCACTAAACCCCGAGACGTCTGAATTCGAAAACATCAGGTTCATACCTGGCCACTCGTTTTCCATTTGATAAACCGTATGACCATAGCCAGTTGGTGGCATATAATTTGGGCTATGACCAATAGAGGATTCCTCTTTGGTATACTGTTGCTGCTGCTTCCTCATGTGTAAGCTTATGATAATTGGCTCGGCTTGAGCGTCAAAACTAGATAGAAGAGCTTTCGAATCCTCCCATCGTTGACCAAATGTTCTCAGGGTCTCCTTGATGTGATTTATACAGTTAATGCTGCGGTCAATTTGACCGAGCCCAGTAACTGCTGGAAGAGGCGGTAGGGATGAAGGGCTCGTCCCACTAGCAATGCGTGATCCGTTAAATATTTGTTCTTGACTGTCAGATAATACAGCCATCAATTGACTACCAATAAAATATACTCGAAGTGCGTCGTGGTAGGTATAAAATGCCTTGTTGATAGGATCCTGGCTGATAGGGAAAATCCTCTGCATATACGTTATTGCGTATTCAAAGATTAAATTCTTCGCATAGTCTGATACGACGTGGACTCGACATGACGGAGCAAGACAATAGACATAACTATACATTAGCTCCAAATCAAAGAAATCCTTAAAGACGAGTGGCAGCGAGTCGGGAAAGGACTCAGACCACTCTCGCATTTCTCGGCACATCTTCCAGAGATACGTCGAGCCTTGTGGTAATGGCTCTCGACTGGACTGAAACAGCTCTTGATACCAACTCGATTGAGCACGCCGTAATTGCCATAACAAATGGGCAGATTCCATAGAATGGGGTCCAGCTACTGAATCCCTGTGATCCATTGAAGGGAAAGCAGGCGACATGGATGGATAGTCAACATTAGATGAGTCGTCCGTGAAAGAAAATGCCCTTGCGTGAACCATGCTGATAGATCTAATTTTATGAACATTCATTCTTTTGATGAGGAGAATTCGCTTACCTGTCGAGCGAATAAACGCAATAAAATATCCTCCTCCTCATATCTAAGGCCTTCCGGTCGGGCTGTTGCTCTCCAGGTGGGTCCTGATGGAATCCCAAATCGACAATTGCTCGACAAGTAAAGCCCATCAACTGCCAACTATCAAAGTGAGCTGGATCAAGCATTGCATATTGAACGAATAGAACCAGGGCCTGAATTTGCGAGACATGACCAGGCATGAGAACATGGTCAGCGTATGCAAGCGCACGGCCAGCCCAAGAAACACCTTCCTCGTATTTGGAGTCTAAATAACTTCGGGATTGAGCTGTAGATGATATGGCTAGGACCATATAGAACAGCCAATGCTCGAAATCAGTGACCCGTTGACTATTGCCCGGATAAATTTTATCTAATGCATTGAATAGAGCAGTCTCGGAAACAATCGGATACAAAGCAAATATGTTGTCCAGATAATATTGAATCAATTTCGTTGCCACAGGTCTTGGTGGCAACTGTAAAGACCGGGGCTCAGGTAGTTCGTCATGATTGGCCGCTGAAAGAATAAGTCTGGCGAATGTCATGTTAGTTGTAGAGGATTCGAAGTCACGCGTAGTAGCATGGACAGATCTACAGGGTCAGTATAAATCGCTCATGTAAGGGAATGTGAATATCTCACAGAAAACCAAAATCGGAAACCAGCTCATTTACATCAGCAGCCTCTCTCTTTCTTGCCGCCTTACCGTGAATCACGGCTCTTATGGTAGCCAGAGAGTCTTTCCGATCTGGTAGCTCCGTTGGCGTATCTAAATCATGCATCGCAACAGATGCTTTCCTTAATCTAGCATATGCCAAACGCTTTTCGAGCTTCTCGACTCGAGACTCAAGAGAAGCAACATAACTTTTGGCCGTTAGCTATAAAAAAAAGACCAATTTTTTTGGATGATGTTCTCACCTCCTCTCCTTTCCCTTCGCGAACTGATCATTTGCACTCGAACATTCACTCACTCGTCCAGACTTCTCACACGCACTACATGCGGGTAATTTTCCATCGCACTACATAAATGTTAGTTGACTTCTATTTAAGGCCAAAAGTTCTAGACCTTGACTTTTGCGGCTCGACCTAGTATGTATTAGCTTGTTGCCTCAAACTGCTCGCTGAATAAACTTACATCTTGAACATGCTGAGACGGGTCTGGATACTCGTAGAAGCGGAGTATCAGCTTGGAGTTGCCTGGTTCGATGCATCCTTGCTCTAGCACTTGAAATACCAATATTAGGATTTCTATGGGAGAGAATCTCAGTATTGATATCTCATAACCCCGTTACCATTAAAAAAAATGCTACAGAATGAACGCATGCCTGTCAGCAAAGTTATACGGATGCATGGTTAAAACTCAAAAGTTTATTTAATGATGGAAAGTGCAAGTCCAAAGGAAAGAGCCCATACTTCCAAGTACCTTCCTCAAGACCATATTGCAGATTATGCAAGCAACCACGTTAGAAGCTTCTATATTATGTAAAGTAATTGCGGCGCTTAGGAATCGATGAATACCGCAGCAGCCATAAAGACAAGTACATAATTTACTAAGGAAATAGCATAGTATGTCACACACGGATGAATTCAAACATACGAATCCAAACGCAACCACTTCGCAACGATATGGGTGTAAAGATCCACTAACACAGACAAAAGTGGAATATTTCAACCCACCTTCTCAACAAGCGCAATTCTGACCAACGGAGTTGCCGCCTACTCCGTAGACTTGTAGCGGAAGTAAAAGTATTAATCCGTCTGGATCGTCTCGCAGCGGTGTCCAAGGGTGTAAGGAAATTTGTATTCAAGAGGATTCATGCCCTTGTTTATCGATAGATGACTTGAGTACTTCTGGCCGTCTTAATTACTCGACTTTCCGTTCCATTATATGGCCGAAGAAATATTATTTTCAACGTCGAAAGCCGGGTTTGCCTCCACAAAATTTGAACGTCGCCTGTTTGAAAGCTACTCTCTTCCTCGGCCGATCTCGTACAGTAATCACGACACCAACAGCGGTAGAGGGTCCGAATCTGATGTGCTTGAGGAGGCTCGGAGGCTCCGAACGACTTGCATCAATTATTCCACTGAAATGGGCACCTCGATGGTGGATTGCTGCAGAATCCTTGAGCACTCCGTACAGCCGTTCCTTCGGTAATCGGTAAATCTCACGGACAGGCAGAATTTGGCGTTTGATGATCTTTTGATTTCTATGCCCCACTAGAGCGCTGGTAAAGTTGCAGGGCAAAAATTGTCAATTGTCGATTGTCAGGATAGTTAAAAGGGGAAGAAGGAAAACAAAGGAACAGACAGCGGAAAGACGGCTTATTTTGATTCTGCACGACCGACCAACTCTTATCGTGTTGAATCGTCGGATGTGCAAATCATTATCCCGTGACCATAAACCTACTACGGAGAAACATTAGACTTATGGTCGACAGTATGCTGTAGAACAATTCCAGAAGAACGGAGTAGTCGCTCTTTTCAGTCGATTCCAATCAATTGATAGGCTGTCAGTTCCGCCCAATGTGCATAATTACCTAGTAGCTACATACGGAGTACAGCGTACATACAGCTTACCATCCGATGCTTCGTGGTTGCGGCCATGTGTTTCAATGAGGCATGATGATTGCTTTTCCTGCTTCGCACAGGCATACCGGGCACAAACAAGAAAAGATAAAAGAAAGGAGGGAGAATGGAAGTGATGGCAAAGGAGTTAATAAATAAAGCAATGTTATCTTATTATCTCATTATCTCATTATCTCATTATCTCATTCGTTTCATCAACCTCGGAAGAAAGGCTTGGGTAGCCTCCGAGCTCTGATATAATACAACAACAATGATCCTTCGACCATCCATCCCATGGCATAATCCGCCCCTCAATGTCCTCGGTAAGACAATCATTTCAAGGCTAGAATTGAAATAGAGCCCTATTTAAGGATTACCCAGAACGTTTGTGTACAGAGTCCTACGTACACGATCAACAATCAATCTCGTTGGATTATATATATATATATATATACTGGGTAGCATTTGTTACTGTCCCTTCTCAACATCACATCATCCATCCTTTGGTGCCGTCGTCATTGATGCAGCTGGGACCTCGCTCGATTAGACTGGTGGACTATTCTAGGTTTTAATCGGACTTCTCATGATGAGTAGAGTACCGGTACGTGGAATATATGTCTAATTAGATAGTTGGTCAATTAGTCAGGCTTACAACATACAGTCACCTATGTACGATGTTGGATGAAGCTCTTTTTAAGAAGTTGTTGAACCAATTCTCCGTATTCGTTGAATCATTATAGGACTAGGACTAGGACTGGAACTAGAACTACGTGAACTTGTCAGGTGTCTCCTGCATTAGGCAGGGGACTTCTTTGTTTCTCGAGGAAGGTTTGTATGCCCATGATAGATCAATATTTCATGTTTCTGCAACCTCGTGGTTTTGACATTGACATACCGTATCTTACTAGGTTTAACTTTGCCTGCTCCACAGGGCCACATATCAATTCGCAGGGATATTTCTCAAAATCGTTTTGCTCGGGCAGCTTTCTTAATTCGTAAAATCTTTAATCGTAATTGCCGTCCCCCCCCAAACTTACCAATGCAGTAAGGGCAATCCATCCTAACGGTCAGGATTTCCACCTCTTACCATTCACGCACCTTTTTTAACGGCCATTTCTATTCGGCATACCTTTTCTCTTATGGGCTTCCACGATAAGCTCTCTGACTAAAATAACGTCAGGTGTTTTTGGAATTTCGTTCGACAACCTGTGGATGGATAGTACGATCAGTACAACTTCATTTCTGATGATGAATCCTTCACGATAGCCCACCCTGACAATGATAAGCCTTGCAAAAGATTAGCGCTACAACGACGACAAAATCAACCTACCCATTCCAGCTTCTATCGTTGTCAATGGACCCAGCAGATTTATTTCGACAAGCCTTAGGCTCTGTCAATAGAGCCCGCGATGCAAAGCTCCTTCGCGCAAGAGAGAGCTCGCACGAAAGCGAGGATGGTTCACGGAGGATCGCACATACCCTGACTGCCTGTTGTAGATGCCGCCAGGTTTGTAATACGCTCATCTTTTTACCAATTCGCAACACAAAATAAACTGACACTTTTGTCATTCTTTAGAGAAAAACAAGATGTGATCCAAATTTACCACGATGCCTGCCTTGTGAGCGTGCCGGTTCAGTATGCGAGTACTTCGATACAACGAAAGGCAAAAAGATCTCTAGGGCATATGTGATAAGGCTCCAAGACAAAGTTCGGGCATTGGAGACGGAACTTAGTCAATTGCTGGAAGAAGAAGGAAATCCCCCAAACTCGGAAGATATTGTACGTCCTGGAGGCTTGATTCGACTTAATGAAGATGATGAGACTCCACGTTATCTGGGACCTTCAAGTGGGATCGCGATGACTCGGATAGTGATGGAGGAGGCAAAGAAATATACAGATACCAGGAGTATACGAGAGCTCGTGCCTGAAGTGCGCCAACGTCGAACTCCTGCACAATCGCCAGAGATGGTATCGGAACGAAAGAAATCTTATCCTATGATATCTGCTGTACCGGCACCAACGTTACCAAGCCGCCTTGTGACCGACAAACTGGTGGAGTTGTTTAATCAGAAAGGTCAGTCAATGAATTCTCTTCCTCTGCCGACCAGTGAAATGCTTTGTTGCATTCTTTCGTTTGCTCGACACGACAATGGAAATTTTCAAGGATAAAGGTGAATTGAATGAAGTCTCAAGGACATGCAAGTCTTTTCAAACTGCTAATTAAGGTTTGGCTAAGAAGCTTTGTCACATATAGCCGATTGTGAGCTCAATTTTGGCTTAAACCCTCATCTTCATTGTGGACTCCAACTCCTGTAATCCTCGCTAACTATCCTGCAGCACAGTACATGCTCCCTACTTTACACGAGCCTACATTCGCCAGGAATCTTCAGGAAGTCTATGATGGAGATACCGACTCATATAAGAACTTCGTTCTTCGTATGGTCCTAGCGATAAGTATGCAGAAGCTGGATGCGCAGTATGCTGGCCTTGCTGACAGCTACTATCTGGCTGCCATGGGATACATTGAAGATGTAATAAGACCGAAAGACATCAAGACACTACAGTGCCTTGTTCTGATCGCTCAATACTCAATGCTAACTCCCACCCGTACCGCTATTTACTACATCGTGGGGCTTGCCACGAGGTTGTGCCAGCAATTAGGCCTGGCGGAAGAGAAGACAATTACTCAAGGAGTATCGCTTGGCTTAGTCGATCCACTACAACTTGATATGCGACGAAGGCTGGCTTGGATTGTCTTATCTATGGAGTTCGGTTTAGCTCAGTCGATGGGGAGGCCGAATGCTTTCGCGACTGGGAAAGACCATTTGGACATACAATTTTTTGAAACAGTGGACGATGAGTACATCACTGCCGATGGCATACTTCCTGGTCCAATGTCGGAAAAAAAGCGCCTATCTATCCATTTCCTTCGAATGAGACTGTTGCAAGCAGAGATTCGGAGGACGCTCTATCTGCGGAAAAGAGACGAGCCAAAGAATGAGGACCATCCTTGGTATGATCAAATGCTTCAAAAGTTAAAGGATTGGCTCGAGTCTTCTCCCGAAAATCCTTCGTGGAGTAAAATTTGGTAAGTGATACTACTCAGTGCTCTACGAACCAGCTTGGCCATACGGATATTTTATGCTCTTAAAATAAGGCCGTGCTAATGTACTGTTAGGTTTACTGGGAGGTACAATACGATGATAATCTTCTTGTTTCGTCCTTCACCTCAAGTTCCCCAGCCATTTCATCGTTCGGCGATAATGTGTTACGATGCAGCTTCAAGCAATATAGTAATCCAAAGCGAGCAATTAAAAACAGGGATGATTGACTTGACGTGGCCATTTCTTCTATCTCTCTTCATGGCTATAAACACAATCTTATGGTGTATTTCATATTCCGAAGTGCGCGCCCTTCACACAAAGGAAGAGCTGGAAGAACATATTGCGCTGGCTCTAGACATTGTTGCGCATTCTCGCGACCGGTGGCCAGGAACCCAATCAACAGCAGAACTTTATATGACGCTCACTAAAGCCTGTCTCAAGAGCTATGAACTTGGCGATAACTTCCTGTCATCATTTTCTGCCACTTCTCCATCGCTGACTGACGCAAACTCACCCTCCGCATCCGAATACTCTAGTGCAACCTCGGCCTCCATTGCTCACTCGCAGCATAATGCGCAACATAACAACACGTATCAAACACCCCCACAATTCGGACACGTCTTCAACCAAATGCCGGAGCAAATACCTTCATATGACTACAACCATCCTTTACCTCCAGTCCAACCTTCTTTTCGGTCCAACTCAATCTTTGTTAGTCCCTCTAGTGGGCAGTCTAATCGTCGATTCAGCTACTTTCCTCCAGAATTCACACAGCCACAGCAGCCGCCGTCTTATCCTATGCCTTGGAATCCTGTCTCAAACCCGCAGCAGCATGAAGTACCAGATCAAGTATCATTACCACCCATGCAACATCCATTGGTAACTAATATATCCTATTTCTCGCAACCTGAATACTACAACTTCCCCCCTCACTTGTTCTCACAGGACAGCTTCGATATGGGAATCAGGTCGGGTAGTCTGAGTCAAGAGCAACAAACGGAATTGATGCACAGCTTAGAGACTGAAGGGTTAACGGAGATTAACAACTTTATGAATCACGTCCCACAGTATGAGCACCCCATCAAATATGAACAGCAATTTACTTGATGAATAACCTTCGTTATTAGGTTTTGATTATGAGCAGACGAGTAGATAATGATGTCTGTACCATAGTCAAGCTCCGGAGGCTTGAATGTTTTATTACGCTTTTACTTTTTATTTGATATCCATGTCGACATGAGCGGACGAGCTATGAAATCATTACTAGGTGTCAGGTGTCAGGTGTCAGGTTTCACAGCGTGGGTTGATAGCGTTTCGCGTCCTTTTGTCATTAGCAAAACCTTTCAGTCAAAAAATGTACTACATAGTTGCTCATTTAATGCATTCCAAAACACAGATGTTATTATCTGCATTTGCATATTACTCCAGTATGTTAGTGCTCAAACCCTTTGTCCCTTGGCCTCAGATGCCTTCTCTACTGTATCAGCCATCCCCCCTAAAGTAGACTTTCATGCATAAGCGACTTCATTCTTTAAATTCTCAAAATCCTGTCCTTCATTTCCCTATTAATCCAAACTCCATACATAGCACCCCAACCCAGACCCATATTATTCCTAGTAGTAAGTACCGGCTATAGACTCCTCATCTGTATTCGAGAGAATAATGAATTTATAATATCTATGTAATTTCTTCAGGGTGGAAAACACTATAAGGGAATGCGGGGCAGGGAGGAATATTCTTTGAAAGGTTCAAGGATGCGGTTTTGAAATCGGTGGTGCGGGGTGTGATGGTTAGGGGGGGCGAAGGGAGGCAGCGAAGGAGAGATGAAAGTGGTAGAGGATTTATGGGTAAGGGTGCTTGGGATGCGCTTTTTGGAGGTCGTGTTTGTGGTTTTGGAAGGTTTGGAGGGTGGTGGTGTGGTTGCTGAGGTATTGGGGTATTGGGGTTTCGGGGGGAAGGGGGGAAGGGGAAGCAGGGGCTGAAGGCCCCGTGAAGAGACTGCCTGGGAAAGAGAGAGGGGTGGGAGAAATTTATGCTATTTGAAGAGATGTCGAGGCAAAGATGGGGGAGGGAAGCGGGAGAGTGGGTTGGTGGTTGATAATGAGTAGATGGGAAATGTACGTCTTACTTTTTTCATCAATCAAGGTGGAATATAGGTACATTACAAGATAATTAATAATTTGAAATCCGTCAGTTTCCTCGGATCATTACAATTTATTTCTCCTGCCATTTTTGCTTAATCTCATTGATGATTTAGTCAATTCTTCTATTCGATTTTTAGTATTTTACAAGATTATTTCCTTCTGATGATCTCGATCTCTCGAGATGAATTTACCTCAAGTAGAAGATATCATGCATGAATCAAAAAACGCATTTCCCGAAAAGAATAGAAAGGGACAAAATCATTTTTATAATCTCTCATTCTAGCTTAATATATCAAAACCCCTGCCTAATTCTTGGTTATTTGAGATCAGGAACAATATCACGAAATGTAAGATGAGATGACTACAAACCAGGCACTTAGCCAGGCAGCCTATGTGATCTACAAGGCCCCGTTACAATACGGCGTCAATGTAACAAACATATGGAGCTACAAAATCACTGGGGTTTCGAATTCGTAAGAGTAAAACCTTGGAAAGACGTGGAGTTAATGAAGGGTGTCAAGCGCAGGGCGCTCCCTACGAACTGCACATCATCTGATCTATCAATCTTATGCACAATGGACAGGATGGGATTTTATAAAGGGAGTTAACACTGAAGTTTTGTTTCTCTTTGTTAATTTAATGATTGATTAATGTTCCGAATCATGGTAATCTAAGATAAGTGTTGCCGTTTGCCTACTAGATGGCACGCATATGGCATATAGCAAAATGATTCTGATATGCCTCCAGTTCCCATTCATTTTACCCCATGTCTAAATTTGTGTGTATCGTAGCTTATTGCTTGTCAAAGATGATTGAACAGAGAACTGCGATTTGAGTCTCTTGTATTTGTAACATAATAGTTGAAGAATCATATTTTTTAAGAACAGAGCAAAGTTATTAATCGACCTCTTCCTCAATCCCCTCAAATTCTTCATTGCCTTCTGTCTCGCCATCAGCCTTCATATCCTGTATACCAGCCTCTGTTCCATTCAAACTGCCTTTCCCCTTTCCCCTAACACCTCTCTTCTTTTTCTTTAGCCCAATACCATCACCCCCAACAGGAGCTTCTCGGACCCATCTAACAATGGCCTGGGCCCTATCAGTACTGATAGGATATTCCTTTCCATCCTCCTGAGCCCACCGCTTTGGCAGTTCTCTTCCCTCAGCCTTTCTAGCTTCCTCTTCCTGTCTCCTTTGTCTAGCTGCTACTGCCGCATGAAAACTTGCTTCATCGTGAACACGATCATCCTCAAGTGCTTCCATGATGGCTTGCTGTTTTAATCTTTCTTTCTTTTCCGCAGCTGTCTCTTTCTGTTGACTACTTGGAGCTTGGCCCGGTAACGGCGCAGGTGCGCAAAGAGTTTCCCAAGAGGCGGCAAGAGAGATCCAATTATCGTTGCGGCGTATTACTTCAATCCAGTCGGCACGAGATGGAGATCTTGATGCTTGAAAAACAGGATAGCCGTCGCAAACACGGGCTAGTCGCGCGACCATGTGTGCGTGCCGTTGAAGTTCACGGGCGGATGTTTGCACGAGGCAGTGACAAAGTAAAAGAGAGTGGAGGGCATCTGTTAAGAGGGGGTGATAGGTAAGAGCTTCATGGCAATCAGCTTGGGCAAGTATATGCTGAGCTGCCTCGGAATGGGACGCGCGGATTTGCTGCTTAGTTGTTAAGGCTGTGGCTGTTTCTGGATAAGGAGGAAGATCAGCGGGCGGGGTGGCGGAGAATAGGGACGATATTTGGTAGACCTTGGGTGGGGGTAGAGACGGTAAATCATGCGGTCGAGAAGTACTAGACTGAGGCCGACTTCTTCCATTGTGGCCAGTATGAGGTACGAGTGCGTCGGAAAGTTGACCATTACTTAATGATGCGTTACTTTCCAGGTCCAGCCCTTTCTTGTTGTACTTGGTTTGAGGTTGCCGAGGGATTTTGTAACCATTCGCAGCTAAATTTACTTTGCGGACAAATTCTTCAGTGATCTCGGCTGGAAGGCCAGGGGTGTAATCCAGATGCGACAAGTATGCTACATAATCTCTTAATGCCCTCCTCGCATTTGTCTTCACAATTTTTCGTGACTCCATACGTTTTCGATGTGCTTCCTTTTCAGCTGAGGTTATTTCGGGTGTTTCATTTGCGGCATCATGGGTATCGTTTGTCTTTCCATTAGTTTTTTCTCCATTACTTGAATCTTTATTGGAAGGCCAAGGACTTTTCATGGCCTTGTCTATATCTTCCCATGAAATTAAGTCTCCATGGGAGGGCGTATGTGATAGAGCAGCATCAACATGTTGACAAGCGATAGTCAAGTAAACACCGGCACGGTGGAACAGGAGTTGGGTCTCAAGACTACTTGGGTGGTCCTCTTCGTCTAACTTAAATTCGTCTCTCCATCTACCACCGTGTTTTCGCTGAGCTTCAGCTGCAGCTTCACTTGCTAGCTCAATTTGCTGTCGACCTGCCTTGTGCTGGTTCTGATAATATCTACAGACTTGTAAAGCAGAAGTAAGATCTTGTGCCGCTCCTACAAAATCCTCCTTGAATATTTTAGTAACAGCTCGAGTCCTTAATATCTCGCCTTCGTTCGGCCTATCTGCTATGGCTTCGTCCAGAGGTTGCAGACTTGTACATTCTGCCAGCTGCCGCGAAGGAATCTTCTCATGAAAAAAGTGAACGTATTTGGCATCCGAATCATTGGGATTTCTCTGCAGGACAAGCTGGGCTACATCCTCCAGTGTAGAGGCAGATTGCATGGTCGCAACACTACATGCAATTTCATCCAGATGATATGCCTTTGATAGCTTTTGAGTGGCTTGTTCCCGCATCCGATGTTTTCGTTCTTTACTTAATTTCGCATTCCCGCCTCCTCCCCCAATTCCCAGACCCAGCGCCGTGCCGCCGTTTCCTAATAAGCCATTCCCAGCATTGAGAGAATTTGAAAGAGAAGATGATGTTACACCGCTGGCGGCGCGCACTGCCAGATTCGTAGCATCGTCAACGAGTTGACGAATCTTAAGAATGTCGAAGAAGACCGCGGGGTCAATCGGCCGGGGCCGGGGAAGGGCATAATTGTTATTTGCGAGAGCTTCTAAAACCTCTGGAGGCAATTGTAACCACGGCCCATGGAAGGAGGAGATATAACGCCAATGCCTGTGGATAATATGTTAGTCGGACGTTTCAAATGTAAATGCGGGACGCGCATTGAAGCAAATCATGAAAAAAATATTGTTGATGCACAATTTCGCCTCATAACTTCAAGTATAGCATCTGCGAAACCAGCAATGGCATCCGCGCATGATGTGCAATAGGATTGCAGTATTTTAAATACTTGACATACTTGTTGCGACAAATAATAAGTGCAGATGTTGATGGTTGTTGAGCGGACTTGGGATTTTTCGCTTTTGGCATTGATGTAGCTGATGCCGGTAATGGCGCAGAATCCGCGGGGATTTGGGTTTCTGGAGAATCGCCATTGCTTTCGCTCTTATTCTTCTTCTTTGCCATTATTAAGATATATCTTCAATGATATTGGAAATGGATATTCCATGGTATTACCTCCCGAGACAAAATTTGAATGATAGCACAAGCAATTTCAACCGAGATTTTTGCACGCTATGAAGAATATGTTCATCGTTCATACTACAGCTCCTTTCATCAAAGAAAGATTCACTGTGGAGGTACGGCAAAGCTTTTAATATCGTCTTTCATTATTTCGGACGAGTAATTACGAATATATTAGACATCACGTCGTAACTTCTACTACTTTCTCGCTACTGATCTTCTGAAGCTGACTCGCGCTAGGGATATACCAGAAGATTTAACACGAGGAAAACGCCAATGCCACCACGCAACGCTATGATTCCACCCGCTCAATGCATAAAATCTGTAGATATTAAAAGTGATAATATGATAATGAAGTTTTCCATGCCTGTTTACTGTTCAAGAACTCAGAGCAAGACATGCATCGACTGCTAGACCAACCCTGAATGCACAATTAGTATAATATGTTTAGGATTTGTCTTCCTTGAGGGTTTCATCCTTACCTTCCCTCCTTTTGAGTAACTACATCGCTAATGATCTCCCTGTCTAAATCTGGAAACATCCCGGCAAGGGTCTCTACAACATTCTCGTGCTCGGCACGTTGTAGGCGATGTGCTTCTGCAGCCTCGGCACTCGCTTGCCTGGCAGCTGCATCTTCGGCTGTCATTCTATTCCTGATCGATTCACGTCCACTAGGCCTTCGCTGTGGGGGTTGAGCCCCCTCCATGCTTACTCGTGGGGATGGAGTCATTCCTGGTGTATTCCCAGGATTGGGAGTCCTTGCGGGTCCACTGTAAGGGGAGGGGTCGTCCGAGAACATTCTACCTATAGAGGAAAGCGGTCTTTGAATAGTACGAAGTAGACCGCCCATAGCAGCTTTCTCATCCATACCGTCCCCAGCTTCGTATTCGTTTGACGATGTTGACCTCCTAGGAGCTGATGATTCGCCTTCCATAGAATGTCGACTTGGAGGTGATTTCTCGGAAAGTTGTGTAGGTGGACTGCTTTCTACAGGGCTTAAAGCAATATCTGCTTGATGCTTTTCGGCAATAGCAGATACAGCCGCTTCGACATTCCGTTCAAAGTCTTCGTCACTTATCGTAAGACTTGTTCGATCCAGATTCTCGATGAATTGGACTGCGCCCATCTTCATAAGCGTTAGTGATGCAATCCAAAAAAAGGCTTGACATTACATACCAACGACGAAAGATAATATCCTGCCTCTCCTCCCAACTTTTCCTGGTTCCTAAACCTAAGAATATATTGAACATTTGACACAAGATGCTCGGGATTTGCTTGAAGGACAACATAAATTAAAAGAGGCATAAATGAATCTGCTGATGAATCGGTCTTCGAATGCTTAAGTAGCCCTGGTAAATTTAGCAAGAACATCAATTAAAAGGTCAGCATGGAGAGTTACCAAAAATCACTTTGCAGCAGTTGAGAACGCATATTATTTTGTCCCGTGGGGCTCTGTAGGTTTTGATCTTCAATATCTCTATTGTCACCATTAGCATTGATATTCCTCTTTACACGACTCTTAATCTTACCTTGTTGTGCCAAGATCAGAAAACGTTTTCCGCTGTCGCCAACTGGTGGTATATCTAAATGCTGCTCTTTCACCCAACCATAAATGCTAACTTTCTGAGCAAGAATTTCATCTCTCTCGACATCCTCTTGATGCTGTCCTCTTCGACCGGGACCCATGGGTCGATCAGCGCCCCGCCTTCTTGGCTTTGAGCCTGGAATGGGCTGGGGTGGAGGAATTGCTGGAGAAAATGTTTGTGTATATAGCCTGTTCATAACTAATTTCTCCATACCCTCACGCGCATTATCAAACTCTGCATCAGAGACCTCACGCCATACTTCGCATTGAGCCATTTTATTCGTGATAAAAGACAAGAAATCGCTTATTATTTTAACTTGTTCGTGTACCATCCACTGTTTCTTTGCAAACTCCTGTAGAAACGACCGTAGGAACTTCGCTACGGGATCCGCGGTCCTATGCCTCAGTTGTTCCAAAAATCGATGGAAGTCAAAAGGAAGGTCCGGCTCAGGCTCTGGCTCGGGAGGTGGGGGTCGATGTAAGGCAGGGGATAATGGGGTATCTGCAGAGGAGTAACGATCATCCTGCATTATGCCAAAGCTATGTATAGAGTCTGCTTTAGGTGGAACAGCTGGACCAACGTCAGAGTCGTTCCTGGTTCGATGGCCTGGTGAAGGAGCAGATGATATTTGCAGATCACCAATACTCTGGCTTAGAACGGATGCATTTATAGGCTCCAGACTCGATTTGCGAGGTGGGTGTTGTACTGGACTGCCAAGAAGCGGGCCAGCAAACTCAAGACGAGGAGACATAACTTCTTCATGCCCTGGGCCCTGTCCATCTTCTCCGAATTGATCCATTATACTTTGTATTTCTGATCTAGAATCTCCTTCTCGTTCGTCCTCACTCGCGGTGGTTTTTTCGTCAAACCCTGCATCGGATCTCGTAGGTGATCTATCTAACCTCTCCGCGTGTAGATGATGTGTTCCTGCAGTCGACGCAGATCTTGATGGAGGACGAGAGGTGCCAGGTGTCTTGGGGGTAGGATCTAAATACGTTTGGTCAATTGGTGACATGTTCTGCATAGAAACATTCGGGGCTCCGGTTATTATTGGTTTCAAAGTCGCAGTAGAGGATTCCATGTCTGGTATAGATTGCTCGTTGGTGGCGGTCCGTAGTTCGTCCATATTGTTTCCTTCTGTAATTTTTCCCTTGCCCTTATCTTTCAGTGAATCTAAAGCATCGTCTGTTGTCGTAGGGAAATTCTCTACTGCTGGCTCGCTTCTGTCTGCCAACAGTGTCTCCTCTTCGACACCCTGGTCCTTCATATCCTTACTGGCTGGAGAGGCTGGCTCAGCGTCGTGAATGCCAGGCTCATCTTTTGGGCTCACTACCGATGGAGGCTCCTGTGATATTCCATCTCGGGTCTTTAAAGCTTCTGCCGACTGTCTAGGAGAAGACATACATCCGCGAGCGCCTTTGGTCGGCGTTTGCGAAACTGTAGAATTGGCGGGGTATTCGAGCTTCAATGTTCCGGGTATTTTTGAGCTTCGGAAGGAACCGTGGTCAAGTCGGACACTGTATACTTGGAAGTATAATAGGGATAAGGCATCAATACTATTATTTCCTTTTTCGACGGACAAACAAAAGCAGTCGATTATATTTAGTGGTAAGTTTCCTCGTCCTCGACAGTGAAGCAATTTTGGTTGATTCGCTAAAATGACGAGCCGCGGTGCAGCCAAGCTGTTGGAGATTGAACTTGAAATAATGAAATAAATTTAGAAATTTTGTTTGATCCTTATCAATGTCAATACAAGACTGAACACCAAACAACACCACAACCTTGGAATAATATATTCTATCCACGAAGTACATGGATTTGTCACCCTAAAAGTTTACGAATCGAATAGATTCGCAAATTAGTGATGTGTGGTATTTACGCGTCGATATCCACGCGAGGATTGCAAATTCCAAGTCATGCCTTGAAACACTCCCTTTGCAACAGAGGTCCTGATCACACAGGTTCGGCACAAACAAATTTCACTTCAAGTGATGGAACGCTATACTGTTTATCTTTTTTATCAACAGTCTTGGCTTTGAGAGGAGATCACATCACTGCACAACCATTTGATGGTTCACCCGTCATTAACGCACCTGGCCCCAATCCCGGCTCAATCCTTTGCTGGAATGGTGAGGCATGGAAGGTTGGGGGCGAGCTTGTCAATGGTAATGATGGCCAAGTCATATATGACATACTTGTAAAAGCTGTTTCAACAGCCACCTCGGCCTCAGATGCAACACTAGCTGTGCTTAAGATCTTACGAGGCATTTCTGGACCATTTGCATTTGTCTTTTGGGATAGTCTTCATGGTACTTTATATTGCGGCCGAGATCGCCTTGGTCGCAGATCTCTTCTTTACAATGTTGATAACAAATCCGAAAATATGGGACAATCTGAATATATAGAGTTTGCTAGTACAGCAGATCCTGCTAAAGGCAACTGGAAAGAAATAGAAGCAGATGGCATCTACAAATTTTCCTGTGATGGCAAGACTAGCCTTTCTTTTTCAAAACCAGATTCTCATGACCTTTCTATCTCAACATCACCATTGCCATATCAAAGATTTGAGTGGGAGGAGGATTCCGAGGCCGACGCGTCAGTGGGTATTCCTCTTGGGTGTCAAACCTTGTCACGTCGGCTGCAATTATGTTATAATAGGACTAATACTAACTCGAAGATCGCAGGCACCCTCACTTGGCAAGTTCAACAGAACTTTCGAAGACGGAACTCATATTCTCAACCTTGGTTCCCCATCAGTGATGTCATTACGGCATCATCTATGTGAGTCTCTGAGACCCAGGGTTCTGACTATTCCTACTCCTCCAAGCATAGGTCACTCTCACAATGTCAGACTGGCAATTTTATTCTCAGGTGGTCTTGACTGCACAGTTTTGGCAAGATTGGCACATGATTTACTCCCATTAGACCAAGAGGTTGATCTACTCAATGTTGCTTTTGAGAATCCGCGTGTTATCAAAGCTGCGCAGAATGGGCCGCGGCTGAAGAAAGGGGCACAACCCCCGCCTCTAGATGTAAACGAAATTTCGAACAATATAGCTTCTCCATATGAGCTCTGCCCTGATAGAGAAACAGGGAGGAAAGCTCATCAAGAGCTTCGAAATATTTGTCCTGGTCGAACATGGCGATTTGTTGCAGTGAGTTAATAATTCCACTATACTTTGGAAGGCAAGAATTGAAACAAACTAGATAAATATTCCTTACGCGGAGACAATGGAGCACAGAGCTAAAATCGTAGATTTAATTCATCCACATAATACGGAAATGGATTTGTCAATAGCCTTTGCGTTATACTTTGCTTCTCGCGGTATTGGTCTAGCATCGACAAAAGATGACATAGAAGAAATTTTATATACAACACCCGCACGTGTTCTTCTATCCGGACTTGGCGCAGATGAGTTGTTCGGTGGCTATATACGTCACGCAACAGCATTCAATCGAAATGGCTTTTCTGCCCTTCTAGATGAACTAGAGTTAGATGTGAATAGACTTGGCAAACGAAATCTTGGTCGAGATGATCGTGTAATATCATATTGGGGAAGAGAAGCTCGATTCCCATATTTGGATGAAGATTTAGTCAAATGGGCTGTCGAGTCTCCTATATGGGATAAATGTGGTTTTACATCTAGATCTCAAGGCCCTGAAACACCTGATATAGAGCCGGGCAAGAAAGTGTTAAGACTTTTAGCTTATGATTTAGGTATGAAATCAGTTGCTACAGAAAAGAAACGCGCTGTAAGTATATCCTCCTATCTAACTTCTTCCATTTAAACTATTACTTACACCATAAGATACAATTTGGCGCCCGAACAGCAAAGATGGAAATTGGACGAACGAAAGGAACCACATTAATTTCATAAATTCTTACACTTTCTCATACATCTTCTCTCGCCAGAACACATCTATCACATCAAACTTCCATCCATAGAACATCCATTTCCACTTGTTTTGTTGCGCAATGATGAAAAACCAGATACTGCTGAATCGTTCAGTGTGCCAACGGGAGCTCATTCCTACATTATCTCTTCTCCAGTGTTTAAACTTTTACATTTCTTATGTAGAAGTGGTAACCAGAGAGAGATATGGAATGCCGTTGGAGGTACACACTGGCGTTTATGAAGTAGTAAAGGCAAGCCTGAGCCAACTTTTTTTGTTTTGAGTGTTGTTTAGATTTTTTGGAGGGTGTGATGGAATGAATAAAGTCTAGACCTTGAATGGATGAATAAAATTATATGTCATAGCCTCGAAGTGCTTGGCTCGTGATTCCTTTTTTTTTTGGTCGAGTCCCTATGGAGAAAGGAGGTTGTGCGAATTAATAATGGTGCTGTATTTTTCAGGAGCTACTAGATAGGTACCTGCTTACCTACCTACCTACCTATCTATCTATAGATTCTTATGACTTGAACGTCGGACGCTTAACTCAATACATAAATGATCCTCAATCAAACATCTGAACTTTTTTTAAAAAAAAATCTTTATTCCCTCTAATAATATATCATCATTTCATTCCATTCATCCTCTCCTTTACTATTCACCATCCCACAAGTTAAAAGTACCTCATTTTCTAAATCCAGAAATCATCATCCTCCCTTCATCTCCTTCATCTCCCCTTTTCCCCCTCTTCCCCTCCTTCATCTCCCCTCTTCCCCCTCTTCCCCTCTCCTTCTTCATAACTTCCCACACATCTGCACTTATCTATATAAACAACCTCTAACCCCCAACTCTTAATTTCGATCCCTACAACCCCTCATTTATATCTAAATTATATAAAAAATTCTAGAATTTACTCATTGTTATATTCTTTGAATTTAGAATAAAATTCTTATAAAAATTAAGATTTTAAAATTTTTAAATTATTAAATAAGTCTAATACCTTACTTCTGGGCCACCTCTAATCCGAGTTACTTTTTTATATTAAAAATCATGATTTTTATCTATTAATAACTTTATAATTAATTGATAGAATTTGATAAAATTTGAATTACAGATTTATTATATAATTATAAATAAATTCTGAGAATTTCAATTTTATTTTTAATTTTATTGATTAAGAAATTAAAAACTAGCATTATGATTTTTAATTTATATAAGATTTATGTAAGAATCATACAGCAAAGAATTAATTAGTCCTAAAATAATACCAAAGCTATTCATTATTCTTTTTTATCTGGATAAAGGCATTCTTCTTATAGAATTATCACAATATGATATCAGACTGTTTAGGTGTTACGAGGTTTGCCGTCTAGATCACGTGGAAGTGCTCTAGGCTCTCGAAGTAGATTTATAATTAGGCATCAAGCAGGGACTTTAAAATAATGATAATAAGATGATGCAATTCGTAACTAATAGTATGGTATACTAAATGATTAATCTTGAACACAAAGCTCTATATTTAATAAAATCCCATTCCTTATATAGATCTTCATTTCTTGATCGAATATCGACTTCGATATTCGATCTTGTCGAATATCGATTTCGACGATCGATCCTGTCGATTATCGATTTCGATCTTCGATATATCATGTGATTTGATACTATATATACCTGAAGCTTTTTTGTTTGTGTATTCTGATGGTATATATACCTACAATCCTTAGATGATTATAATCATATATTAATATAGTCAAATCATATCTTATTTATATATAGCCTTAGTTTATACAAATAAGTCAACTATTACCTTTGTAATACTATCCCCTTTTTAGCTTAGCGCTTATCCTAAGCGTTTATAATAATGTGTTCCCATTTCGATTGATTTTAAATGAATATAATATTTCCTTCATTATGCTTATTAATCAATCGGTTTCTTTTCGAGATATTATTCATTTATCTCAACATATCGAATATATTGGTATTGAATGTGAACCTTATGATTATTGTAATTATACTGAATATTTGTGTATCGTTAATATCGATCTTTCCCCTTGTTGCATTGATTGTGTTTATTCCAAGAAAGATCATTATTATGCTGATCCTGCAATATCTATGACTTATAAGTCCATCGAGCGATAGCAAGAGTATTTGTATCAACAAAAAGAAAAGGCAATGGCCAAGATTCTTCGGTTACGCAAACAACAGGAGTTCCTTAGGAATCATAAAAAGGAGATAATTTGTTGTAAGCTTTGTATATTGAAAAAGTTTGATTTGGCTAAGGAAAATGAGAGGTTGGAAAAAGAAAAATTGGAAAAGGAGTATAAGGATAAGGAACCTATTGATATTATTATAAATATTCCTAATAATTCTTTTTCTTTCAATTTCTTCAACCCTTTGTTGCCTTCTTTATCTGATTTTGAGCTCAAGATTTTATTAACAAATATGGATATTTCAGATAGAATATCTGTAACTTTTTAAGGTAGCTGAGATCTTTCTTGAATTCCCATATATTTTTCGAATATAAATAATTTAATCATTTGATCAAGTATTTGATCTTGTTTCTGATATATTTACAATCTAATATTATTTCAATATTGTATATGGTGTTAAGGTTGATTAGTTCGATTTCTATTATTGATATATCAGGTATTCTTGGTAATACTTTCTTAAAAAGTGAGATATAGAATATTAGATAGATATTTATATTATATAGTAACTTGAATTTGTAATTGATTGATCCGATTATCTTATTGATTTTGAATGATCTTAGTTTCTTATAATCTAGTTTATCATTTAATTGTTTTATTTATATGTTCCTTTGAATAAGATAAACTTTATCCTTTTTTTTTAAGAGTAGATCCTATACTTCTTGATTTGTTGTAGTACAATATTATTTTTAAAGCAATGAACTATAAATCCAAGAAGAGTTATTCTTAAAGCTCCTTAATTTCTATAATATCTTTTATGGCTTCATCTGTATTCGTATTTTATGGCAATAATGATTTGTAAGCTAATAAGTTGAATCTAAAGTTAGTATATATTAACATTACTTTTATAATTTTTGTCTCTAATGTATTATATACGAATTATATCAAAGACAATAATTTAATCCAATTATCTTATTTATAATTAATATAATAACGAAGATAGGCTTCCATTGTTTGGTTTAATCGTTCTGTTTGGCCATCTGTTTGTAAATGGAAAGCTATCGAGAGCTTTCTTTTGATTCTAAGCAATATTATAAGGGTAGACTAAAACTTCGATATGAATAATTTGTCCTTATTTAAGATAATCTTATCTAGTACATTATAAATACTGACTATATTCTTTATGAATATATAAATAAGATTATTTGTTATCTAAGTTTCATAGAATGATATTATATAAATGAATTTGATTAATTTATCTGTTATTATTAATATGGAATCATATTTTTTCTGGGTAATTGGATTCTTGGATAATAATAGTTTTATTACAAAATCCTAAACAATGGACTTCTAAGGTTGAATAGATAGTTTAGGGGTTTTGAGCTGATTATAAGGGGTATGTCAAATGGCTTTATTCCTTATACAGATATTGTAGTTCCTAATTATATTCTTAACTATAATCCTTATTTTTGGAAAGTATACTTCTTTCCTTATTCTAACAAAGGTTCTTGTAATATCTTAATATCTGTAAGCTGATAATTTATGTTATTTTATAACATAATCCTTAATTAGATTAAAAGGTATATAAAGCTTATTATAAAAATGAATAAACCCATCTTCAATAGTGAATCCTCTTTTTAGATTGTCTGATATAGCTAGGATTCTTTTGATTGTAATATCTATTATATATTCTGTTTTTATGATATCCTTGATAATATTATAATTTATTCTTAAAGTAATAATGAATTATAGTTTATTATGAATTAAAGTATCGTTATCTTGTTTTAATATTATATATAATTTATATATCTTATTTTATAAGTATTCTGATTTTTGGCTTAAAGTATCCATTCTAGTATTTTTGTTTCTTTTAATATATGAAATTCTGAAGTTATATATAGCTATAATTTCCGATCATCTGACCTATCATCAATTTAGTTTCTTTGTTATAATGAAATAAACCAAGTTCTTATAATCTATATATATTTACACCATATATTTCGATCCTTTCAAATATATTCTTCATTCCCTAAAAATATTTATTATTATTAGTAATTCCTTATTATATATTTTATAGTTTAATTCAATTGATGATAATTTATATGAATAATAAATAACTGATTGCTATTTCTTATTCAAATCTGGTTGGCTGAGTATTATGTTTATTGTATAATCTGAGGAATCTATCTCCACAATTATTAGTAGTTCTAGATCAAAAGTCTTGAGAACTGGTTCTTTTGCGAATACTTTTTTAAAGTATTCGAATATTGTTTATGTTGCTTCTGACCATCGAAATTCCCCTTGATTCTTTTTAGTGATCTTAATTATTGGGATGATTATTTTCGAATAATTTTTGATAAATCGTCAATAAAAATTGGCGAATCCTAAAAAGGATTGTATTTCTTTTATATTAATTGGTGATTCTTATTCCTCAATTGCTTTTACCTTGTTAGGGCTTATTTTGAGGC
The DNA here is from genome assembly GCA_025389085.1 of Sclerotinia subarctica. Taxonomy (NCBI): domain Eukaryota; kingdom Fungi; phylum Ascomycota; class Leotiomycetes; order Helotiales; family Sclerotiniaceae; genus Sclerotinia; species Sclerotinia subarctica. The sequence goes on along the minus strand of QRFI01000005.1, from coordinate 3,167,099 downwards.
CTTTGAAGAATATAGTATACCTCAGAAACTTTGTTTCTATAATATAAAACTTATATTTGCTGAATTTGCATTAAAGATCAGCTTCTTCCAAATACAATAGAATATTATAAATATTCTTAATATATTGTTCCTTTATTTTAAAGAATATCAAAATATTATTTAGATAATATATATAATAGATATCTAAGTATTTTCTTAATATATTATTAATCAAATATATATATATTACAGATATATTTATTAATCTGAATAGTATAACCTAATATTTGTATAATCTATATCGAATTCTGAATACTATTTTCCATTCTTTATCTTTCTTTATTTTAATAAAATAGAATCTGTTTTATAGATCAAACTTAAAGAAAATCCTAGTTTTTCTTAATCGATCCCTCAATTCCATAATTAATAGAAATGGGTACCGATCTTTGATTGTTATATTGTTAAACTTACAATAATCCATGTAAAACCTCTTTGTACCATCTTTCTTTGATATAAATAACATAGGGCTAATTATCTATAAAATGGATTCTTTAATCTATCCCTTTTTTAATATATTATCAATATAATCCCTAAACATTCTTAGATTAAAAGCTGATATCAGATAGATTGGGCCAAATGAAGACATTTTGCCTTCCTTCAATACTATCTCATGATCCTATGGTTTATATTCTGATAAAGTGTTATAACCTTTTTTTTCTTTGAATAATTTCTTGTACTTCTGGTATTATACTGGTATTAATACTTTATCCTATTTTGCTATAAGGATGTTTTCAAGTAACTTCTTTTGTTTATTCTTTATTTATATAGAAGGTTCATCTTCCTTCATTATTAATAAAGAATCCTGAACTTGATATTTTATATTAATAGTATTATTCGTCTTTAGTTCTTTATTATATATATTCAACCTTGCTGGTTTTAGCGTATCTTATCGATCGCTTTTCTTCAGAAATGATATAGTTTCTGATAATTAATCAATTTGAGGGTTATATACTTTCAATTATAGCATTCCCAGAATAACTTATTGATTCTTTAATGGAATAATATCGAACTAGATAACCTTTTTGTATTAGGTTATACTTATCTGCAAAAAGCAAATCTCCTACAAAATCCTTCTATTCAATCTAGCTAATTATTCATTAATTAATTGTAATTGATATAGTATTTATTTCGTTTAGAATTATACTCCTAAATACTTTATAATTCCTAATATAATAAAATTTCCCATAACTTTTAAATCGATTATAACCTAGATTATTTGTCCATTTATCTTTGTAGCATAATATATCTAACCTGTTTAACCTATGATATTTAGTTAACCTTAATCTAAATCCTTATTGTGGTTGTTTTTGTCAATTTGGTCAATTTGGTCAATTTGGTCAATTTGGTCAATTTTGTGATTATGTGATGATCTTTTCGATCCTCCCTTTTTGCAGGGTTTTTTTGCTTTTTTTTGGGGAAATCAACCTATGGCTTCCTTATCTGATGAATAAATCTTACAGGAATCATTATAGCAAGCTGTCCAATTCTTTGTCATATATTCTATTGACAATATTTCTTTTAATTCTCTTTCAATAATAAAGAATAAAGAGGTTTGGAGATATTTTAACTTATATCGGTTTATAATGTTCAATCCTTCCTGATTTTATAGTATTGCATCAATTTCTTTTTGATATTCTTTATATTTATAATTATTATCTTTTATTGGATTTGAAGTATATAATTGAAATATAAAGATAATATTAAACTATCCTTTACCGAATTTCTTGTAATGATCATTTCTTAATGATCTCTTGCTTCAATAATCCCTGATCCGATAATCTGGTTTGCCATATTCAAAGTATAATTTGTCCTTTTATTTTCGTTCTACCTCTTTTTTAGATAATTTATCTCTAAAGATTATATCTAATTATATAAAATCTCTATAAGGTTATTTATTTTTTCAAGATCTTCCTTTATTTTTATAATACTTACTATAATCTTAATTTTTTTGAAAGTTAAAGGATCAATATTCCTTTTGATACTTGTATAACATCTCATCTGCTTTAATAGATTCCTCAATTAATTCGTTTAAATCTTCCTAAATACAATTATGATTCAATTCTAATCTAATTTCAGGTTTAAGCCCTTTCCTATAATGATTTATTATTGCATTTTCTTCTTATTTAATAGTATCTATATACCTCCTGAATTCTATAATATATTTAATTATTGATCTTGTTTATTTAAGATTATAGATCTTGGATTCAATATTTTATAATTTATTAATATTTCTGAATACTTATTATATTTCCTTCTTAAACTCTTTAAATTTCTTAAAAATAATTTGAATAAGATATAATCGTTTTTTAAACTTATTCAAATTGATAAAATAATCTTTAAGGTATAATTGAATCTATTTGGCAACTTCTTCTTTAAGATAGGAGATAACCTAAATACTTTTATCAATATTATAATTGAATTTATCTTTGTTAAATTGGAAATAGATTTCTAATTAAAATAAGAAGATTTCTAGCTCTTATTGATTGCCTGTAAATCAATCTGATAGGGCGACTTTAAGAGTTTCAGTGATAATGATCTCTTTAAGATCTTCGATACCTCCTATAAAGATGTCTCTATCCTTATCGATGTTTTCAAAGATGATCTGGTTACTTATAACTGGATTGCTAAATTATGATATCATAGAAGATATAATTATCATTACTTATATCGAATTGATATTTGAGATAATAATAATACTTAAAGTATTATAAGGTTTACCATCTAAATTATATAGAAGTACTTTAGATTCTTGAAATAGATTTATAACTAAATATCAAACAGGGATTTTAAAGTAATGATAATAAAATAATATAATTCGTAATTAATAATATAATATATTAAATAATTAATCTTAAATATAAAACTCTATATTTAATAAAATCCCATTCTTTATATAGATCTTTGTTTCTTGATCGAATATCGACTTCGATATTCGATCTTGTCGAATATCGATTTCAACGATCGATCCCATCGATTATCGATTTCGATCTTTGATATATTATATGATTTAATATTATATATATCTAAAACTTTCTTGTTTATATATTCTGATAGTATATATATCTATAATCCTTAGATAATTATAATCATATATTAATATAATTAAATCATATCTTATTTGCATATGGCCTTAGCTTATACAAACAAGTCAGCTGTTACCTTCGTAACATTAGGGCCTGATGTTATATTCCTAAAATAAGCATTTACATAGTTTTGATAATTTATTAGCTGGGCGTTCCGCTAGCTATACACTAGTATTATATAAGCTATATGCTAATATTATATGAACTATATACCAGTATTACATGAACTACATGCTAATAGTAGTTATAACGGTCTATCAAGATCCCTGAAATAACCATAAAAATTTATATATTTATAAAATATTTGAAATTTTATTGTTGATAATAATTTTATTTTATTTTATTTTATTTTATTTTATTTTATTTTATTTTATTTTATTTTATTTTATTTTATTTTATTTTATTTTATTTTATTTTATTTTATTTTATTTTATTTTATTTTATTTTATTTTATTTTATTTTATTTTATTTTATTTTATTTTATTTTATTTTATTTTATTTTATTTTATTTTATTTTATTTTATTTTATTTTATTTTATTTTATTTTATTTTATTTTATTTTATTTTATTTTATTTTATTTTATTTTATTTTATTTTATTTTATTTTATTTTATTTTATTTTATTTTATTTTATTTTATTTTATTTTATTTTATTTTATTTTATTTTATTTTATTTTATTTTATTTTATTTTATTTTATTTTATTTTATTTTATTTTATTTTATTTTATTTTATTTTATTTTATTTTATTTTATTTTATTTTATTTTATTTTATTTTATTTTATTTTATTTTATTTTATTTTATTTTATTTTATTTTATTTTATTTTATTTTATTTTATTTTATTTTATTTTTTTTATTTTTTTTTAAAAAATTTTTCTCAATAAAAATCATTTTAATTAAAAAAAATTATATTATTATTATTATTATTATTCTCATTTTATTAATATATCAAATTATATTATCATTATTAATATTTTATCGAAACCTTTAAATTATTATTTAATTATTATCTTGATTAATTTACATCATTTAAATTAATCAAATACTTTATTATTATCTTTATAAATAATTTATAAATGAGTATATAAATTAATTAACTTTTTTTCATATATTATAAATATGTAAAATAAATCAATAATAATATTAAATTATTATATTTTCTATTATTATAATAAATTCTTTAAGAGAATGAGATTAATTAAATAGAATTAAGTAAAATAATATTATAAAAATAAAAAATAAACTTTATTAAATATATAATATATATTAAAATTACCATCTTAATATATTACTTGATAGATGAGTGTCACGAACCACACTCATTATTATAAAATAAATCTAGTTACTAGTGTTTGAGTTGTTTTCTTTGGGAGGGTCCTTATCGATAAGGAATTCTAGGATAAATATTGTTTTAGGATAAATAATATCCTAGAAAGAATAGGTTAGGCAATCATTAGATCTTAGAACAAATATTTTAGGATATGATTTGTTTTAGGACTATTATTCCAGGACAATATTTGTCCCAGAATTATTGTTCTAAGATAATATCTGTCCCAGGATTATTATTTTAGGATCTCTACAATCCTAGGATTGGAATCATCTCAAGATTAATATTTTAAGGTCAAAGGTAGATTATATAATATGTTAGTTTTGTTAATTTAACTAATAAAGTTAGTATCACAAAAATACTAATTATACTAACCCAATTAATACAATTAACATAAGGAAAGAGATCAATATATAATCAGAATAATTTTATAATTTAGGAGCTTTATATTTAACTTAGTTATCAATTAGTTTATTTATATTCTACTTGATTTAATAACGACTTCACTTCCAAATGAACTCAATTGATAAAGCCTTAACCTACAACTATCAACCGACGAAACCTCAGGCAGCCGCTGCCTTCAGTACAGTATCGTTACACCTTTATTCTAATCGACAATTGTTTCTACAAAAAACAAATAAAGAAAAAGGGAATTATTCAGGAAAACAGAAAATTTTCTAAACCTCAATGTTAGAACAGATATTACAATACCGACGACCCAATGAAATTGAATAAAGTTGAATACTAATATAAATCAAACAGACTTAATATCGAAGAAAAGAAAAGATACAAAGAGAATAATCTATATTTCACTTATAGAAAAGATAGGTATATATCTTGAGATTATAATCAAAAAAAGTTATTCGCTATAAAAGGCAAGAAACAAGGAAGATTTGGAAATAAGAGACAAGGACCCTAAAAAGTGGGTATATTAAAAAATAATTTTTGTAAGATTAGATTGTTAGAAAAAGAGTTACTCTAATTATATTTAGAATAATTTAAGGAGTTGAATATAGTTATCCTATTTACAAATATAGAATCAATCAGAAATGCTGATAAGGAAGTTGAGCTTATAGATAATTATAAGTTAATCGAATTGCTTGAAAAAGAAGGATCTGAAGACAATTAATAAATCAACAAAGTTTATCTAAAATCTTAAGAAAATGAGCTATGGTATCTGATCAGTTACCTTGATAGAAAATGTATATAATATTATTATAAAGAATATAAACCTGATTTTGTAGAAAAATATCAGACTCATAATCATCCAATCTTATTGATCTTATATATCATCATTTATAATAACCTTTATCGAATAATATTCAAGGAGAATACAAGGGAAGATAATGCTAAGAGATTTATTGCAGACTTAGACTTTCCTCAAATTAATAAAGGATAAGAGTATAACAATTATAACCTAGAAATCAAAGATATATAGGAAATCTTGTTATAAATTGAATATTATAAAATCTGGTATAGGATTAATTATTATTATAAATATCATTAGGTCGAAGACTATTGCCGAGACTTTCAGATAGGACCAATAGAATTATCAATAGTTATACCCTACAGATTATTGAGTATAAACAAATATCAACATAAATAATTGAATCTCTTTATCAAAAAACAGATCATTGAATTATTATCATTAAAACTTAATAGTACAACAAGGATTAGATAATTAATCATAGAAATCAGTCTTGGAAAATAGGAAGTTAGAATTTTGATTAATTCAGGAGCTATAAGAATGTTTATAAATCCCAATTTTATAGAAAAAAACGGAATCCTTATTGAGCCTAAGGAACATCTATATCAACTGATATTGCTAGAAGGAAAAAAGGCTGAAATAAATGGATAGTGTTACAAAGATAACAGCTGACTTGTTTGTATAAGTTAAGGCCATATGCAAATAAGATATGATTTGATTATATTAGTATGTGATTATAATCACCTAAAGATTGTAGATATATATACTATCAGAATATACAAACAAAAAAGCTTCAAGTATATATAATATCAAATCATATAATATATCAAAGATCGAAATCAATAATCGATGGGATCGATCGTCGAAATCGATATTCAACAAAATCGAATATCGAAGTCGATATTCGACCAAGAAACGAAGATCTATATAAGGAATAGGATTTCATTAAATATAAAACTTTATATTCAAAATCAATCATTTAATATATTATATTATTAATTATAAATTATATTATTTTATTATTATTACTTTAAAATCCCTATTTGATATCTAGTTATAAATTTACTTTAAGAGTTTAGAATATTTCTATATGATCTAAATAGCAAACCTTGTAATATTTTGAGCATTATTATTGCCTTAAATATTGATTTGATATAAGTAACAATAATTATATCTTCTATAATATTATAATCTAATAATCTAGTTATAAATAATCAGATCATTTTCAAAAACATTAATAAGGATAAAGATATCTTTATAGGAGATATCGAAGACTTTAAAGAGATTATTATCACCGAAACTCTTAAAGTCATCTTACCAGATTGATTTACAGATAATTGATAAGAGCTAGAAATCTTTTTGCTTCAATTAAAAATCTATTTCCAATTTAATAAAGACAAATTCAATTATAATATCGATAAAAACATCTAAACCATCTCCTATCTCAAAAAAGAAATTGTCAAATAGATTCAACTATATCTCAAAGATTATTTTATCAATTTAAATAAGTTTAAGAAACAATTATATCCTATTCAAATCATTTTTGGGAAATTCGAAAAGTTTAAAAAAGAAATATAATAAGTATTCAAAAATATCAATAAATTATATAATATTAAGTCCAAGATCTATAATCTCAAATAAATAGGATCAGCAATTAAATATATTATAAAATTTAGAAGATATATAGGTACTATTGGATAGAAAGAGAATACAACGATGAGCCATTACTGAAAAGGGCTCAAGCCTGAGGTCAGGCTAGAATTGGATTGTAATTGTACTTAGGAAAATCTAAACGAATTAATTGAGGAATTCATTAAAGCAGATGAGATATTATATAAATATCAAAAGAAATATTGATCCTTCAATTTTCAAAGAAATCGAGATTGTGGCAAATATTATAAAAATGAAGGAAGATCTCGAGAGAGTAGATAACCTTATAAAGACCCTATATAATTGAATATAATCTTTAGAAATAAATTATTCAAAGAAAAGGTAAAACAAAGGTAAAAGGACAAGTTATATTTTGAATATGGCAAACCAGATTATTAGGTCAGGGATTATTGAAATAAGAGATTATTAGAAGATGATCATTACAAGAAATTCGGCAAAGGATAGCTTAATACTATCTTTATATCCTAATTATATATTTTAAATCCAATAAAAAATAATAGCTATAAATATAAAAAATATCAAAAAGAAATTGATGCAATGCTACAAGACCAAGAAGGGTTGAACGTTATAGATCGATATAAATTGAAGTGTCTCCAAATCCTTTCATTCTTTATTATCGAAAGAGAATTAAAAGAAATATTGTCAACAGAATATATAATGAAGAATTAGATAGCTTATTATAATGATTCCTGTAAGATTTATTTATCAGGTAAGGAAGCTATAGATTGGTTTCCTCAAAGAAAAGCAAAAAAACCCTACAAGAAGGGAGGGTTGAAAAGATCATCACATAATCACAAAATTGATCAAATTGACCAAATTGACTAAATTGATCAAATTGATCAAATTGATAAAAACAACCACAATAAGGATTTGGGTTAAGGTCAACTAAATATCATAGATTAAGCAGGTCAGATATACTGCGCTGCAAAGATAAATAAACAAATAATCCAGGTTATAATCGATTCAGAAGTTATAGGAAATTTTATTATATTAGGAACTATAAAGTATTTGGGAGTACAGCTCCAAACGAAACAAATATCATATCAATTGCAATTAGTTGATGGATAATTAGCTGAATTGGATAAAAGGATTTCGTAGAAGACTTGTTTTTTGCAGATGAGTATAACCTAATACAAAGAGGTTATCCAGTTCGATATTGTTCTATTAAGGAATCAACAGATTATTCTAGGAATGTCATAATTGAAAACATATAACCCCTAGATTGATTAATTATCGGAAACTATATCATTTCTGAAGAAAAGCAATCGACAAGATATATTAAAGCTAGCAAGGCTAAATATATATAATGAAGAATTAAAGGTGAATAATATTATTGATATAGAACACCAAATCTAGGGTTCTTTATTAATAATAAAGAAAAATAAACCTTTTATATAAATAAAGAATAAGCAAAAAAAATTGCTTGAAAACATTCCTATAGCGAAATAGGACAAAGTATTAATATCGATATAATACCAGAAGTACAAGAAATTATTCGAAGAAAGAAAAGGTTATGATACTTTATCAAAATATAAACTATAAGATCATGAGATAATATTAAAGAAAGGCAAGATACCTTTATTCAGCTCAATCTATTTGATATTAGTCTTTGATTTAGGGACACTTAGGGATTATATTGATGATACATTAAAAAAGGAATAGATTAAAGAATCCATCTTACAAACAACTAGCCCTATATTATTTGTACTAAAGAAAGATAATATAAAAAGGTTTTGTATAGATTATTGCAAGCTCAACAATATGATGATCAAAGATCAGTACCCATTTCCATTAATTATGGAATTGAGGGATCAATTGGGAAAAGCTAAGATTTTCTCTAAGTTTGATTTATAAAACAAATTCCATTTTATTAGAATAAAGAAAGATAAAGAATAAAAAACAGTATTCAGAACTTGATATAGATTATATAAATATCAGGTTATATTATTCGAATTGATAAATATATCTATAATATATATATATTTGATCAATAATATATTAAGAAAATACTTAGATATTTGTTGTATATATTATCTAAATAATATTTTGGTATTCTTTGAAACAAAGGAATAATATATCAAGGATATTTATAATATTCTATTGTATTTGAAAGAAGCTGATCTTCAATGCAAATATAAGTTTTATATTACAGAAACAGAGTTTCTGGGGTATATTATATTCTCTGGAGGCCTCAAAATGAGCCTTAATAAGGTAAAAATAGTTGAGGAATAGGAATCATTAATTAATATGAAGAAAGTATAATCCTTTTTAGAGTTTGCCAATTTTTATTGATAATTTATCAAAAATTATTCGAAAATAACTACTTCAATAATCGAGATTATCAAGAAGAATCAAGGGGAATTTCGATGGTCAGAAGCAGCATAAACAATATTCAAATGCCTTAAAAAAGTATTTGTAGGAGAACCAGTTCTCAAGGCTTTTGATCCAGAATTACTAATAATTGTAGAGATAGACTTCTCAGATTATATAATAAATATAATACTCAATTAGCCAGATTTGAACAAGAAATAACAACTAGTCGCTTATTATTCATACAAATTATCATTAGTTGAATTAAACTATGAAATATATAATAAAGAATTATTAATGATAATAAATGCTTTTAAGGAATAGAAAGTATATTTAAAAGAATCGAAATATATAGTATAGATATATATAGATTATAAGAACTTGGTTTACTTTATTATAATAAAGGAATTAAACCGATAGTAGATCAGATGGTCGGAAACTATAACTATATACAACTTCAGAATTTCATATATTAAAGGAAATGAAAATACTAGAATGGATACTTTAAGCCAAAAATCAGAATATTTATAAAATAAAATATATGAATTATATATGATATTAAAACAAGATGGTGATGTTTTAGTTTACAATAAACTACAATTTACTATCATTTCAGGAATAAATTATGATATTATTAAGGATATCATAAAAACGGAATATGCAATAGATATTATAATTAAAAGAATCCTAACTATATTAGATAATCTAGAAAAAGGATTCATTATTAAAGATAGATTTATTCACTTTTATAATAAGCTTTATATACCCTTTAATCTAATTAAGGATTATGTTATAGAACAATATAAGCTATCAGCTTATAGGCATCAAGGTATTGCAAGAATCTTTACCAGAATAAGGAAAGAAATGTACTTTCTAAAGATGAGGATTATAGTTAAAAATATAATTAGGAATTATAATATTTGTATAAAAAATAAAGCTATTTGGTATACCCTTTATGGTCAGCTCAAAACCCCTGAATTATCTATTCAACCTTGGAAGTCCATTATTTGGGATTTTGTAATAAAACTATTATTATCCAAGGATCTGATTATCTAGAAGAAATATAACTCTATATTAGTGATAATAGATAAATTAATTAAATTCGCTTATATAATATTATTCTATAAAATTTGGATAACAAATAATTTTGCTTATATATTTATAAGGAATATAGTTAATATTTATAATATATCAAATAAGATTATCTTAGATAGGGACAAATTATTTATATCGAAGTTTTGATTTATCCTTATAATATTACTTAGAATCAAAAGAAAGCTTTCGATAATTTTCTATTTATAAATAGATGGCCAAACAGAACAACTAAACCAAACGATGGAAGCCTATCTTCATTGCTATATCAATTACAAATAAGACAATTAGATTAAATTATTGTCTTTAATATAATTTATATATAATACATCAAAGATAAAAACTATAAAAGTAATATTAATATATATTAACTTTAAATTCAATTTATTAGCTTATAAATCACTATTACCACAAAATACAAATATAGACAAAGCCATAAAAGATATCACGGAAATCAAGGAGCTTCAAGAACAACTTTTTTTGGATTTACAATTCATCGCTTTAAAAACAATATTATATTACAATAAATTAAGAAATATAGGATCTACTCTTAAAAAGGGGAATAAAATTTATTTTATTCAAAAGAATATACAAATAAAACAATCAAATAATAAATTAAATTACAAGAAACTAGGATTATTCAAAATCGATAAAATAATCGGATCAGTTAATTATAAATTCAAGCTACTATACAATATAAATATCCATCTAATATTCTATATCTCACTCCTTAAGAAAGTATTACCAAGAGTATCTGATATACCAACAATAGAAATCGAATCAGTCAATCTTAATATCATATATAATATTAAAACAATACTAGATTGTAAATATATCAGAAATAAAATTAAATATTTGATCAAATAATTAAATTATTTATATTCAGAAAACATATAAGAATTCAAAAAAGATCTTAGCTACCCTAAAAAGTTACAGATATTCCATCTGAAATATTTATATCTATTAATAAAATCTTGAGTTCAAAATCAGATAAAGAAGGCAATAAAAGATCAAAGAAATTAAAAGAAAAAGAATTATTAAGAATATTTATAATAATATTAATAAGTTCCTTATTCTTACATTCCTTTTCCAATTTTTCTTTTTCCAATCTCTTATTTTTCTCAGCCAAATCAAGCTCTTCCAATATATGAAGTTTACAACAAATCATCTCCTTTTTATAATTCCTAAGGAACTTTTATTGTTTGTATAATTGAAGAATCTTGGCCATTGCCTTTTTTTCTTATTAACATAAACGCTCTTATTGTCGCTCGATGAACTTATAAGTTATAGATATTACAGGATCAGTATAACAATAATCTTTTTTGAAATAAATATAACCAATATAATAAGGGGAAAGATCAATATTAATGATATACAAATATTCAGCATAATTACAATAATCATAAGGTTCACATTCAATATCAATATGTTTGATATGTTGAGATAAATAAGTAATATCTCGAAAAGAAACCGATTAATTAATAGATATAGTAAAGAAAACATTACATTTATTTAAAATCAATCGAAATGGGAACATATTATTATAAATGTTTAAGATAAGCGTTAAGTTAAGAAAAGGATAGTATTATAAAGGTAATAATTGACTTGTTTGTATAAACTAAAGCCATATACAAATAAGATATAATTTGATTATATTAATATATGATTATAATTATTTGAGGATTATAGATATATATACCATCAGAATACACAAACAAAAAAGCTTTAGACATATATAATATCAAATCACATGATATATCGAAGATCGAAGTCGATAATCGATGGGATCGATTGTCGAAATCGATATTCGACAAGATCGAATATCGAAGTCGATATTCAATCAAGAAACGAAGATCTATATAAAGAATGGGATTTCATTAAATATAGAGCTTTGTGCTCAAAATCAATCATTTAGTATACCATACTATTAATTACGAATTGCATCATCTTATTATCATTACTTTAAAGTCCCTGCTTGATACCTAATTATAAACCTACTTCGAGAGCCTAGAGCACTTCCACGTGATCTAGACGGCAAACCTCGTAACAGATAGGTACAAAGATAGATTAATACTCTCAAAATAGTTATATCAAAAGAGTATACAGAACAAGTTAAGTTGGACTTAGTACTATTAGGCAGATATATAATAGTTTTGGGAACCTTCTAGATTAGAAGATATAATCCAAATATTAATTAAATAAAGGATACCCTTATATTCGATTGTTGTAGATACAAGAACAAATAATTATATGATCCAAAGGAACAGATTTCTAGGGAGATTGGATATTATATTATAATAGTTATAGATCCTTTATTGATTGGTAAGATTAATACAAAAGAAATTCCAGTGCAGTACAGAAAATTCGCCAAGTTGTTCGAAGATTTATAGGATTTGAGAACCCTATCAGAATATAAGTTTTGGGATTATAAGATCAATTTCAAAGAAGGATTTATATCTTCAACTAAGAAATTGAGATTATATAATCCTAATACCTTAAGAATATAAAAGGAATATTGATCTAAAACTGAAAAGAAGGGATGGATTAGGAAATCCAAATTCCCTTATATATCTAATATATTATTAGTATTTAAAAAAGAAGATCTGAATAATCAATTTTACAGAGACTACTGTTAAGTGAATAATAGGATCATCAGGAATATATATCTTATATCCAAAGTCCAGGAATTAAGGGATAAGCTGAGTAGGGCAATGATCTATACTAAGCTAGATCAAAGAAATACCTTCAATCTCATATGAATCAAGGAAGGATACAAATGGAAAACCACTTTCATATTACTTTCTGGATTGTGAGAATACATTGTTATACTATTTGGATTAATCAATGCACCTATTATATGCTAATAATAGAATAACGAAATACTTAAGGAATTTAGCTTTTTCGTAATCTGTTATTTGGATAATATTCTGGTCTTCTTTTAAAAAGAAGAAGAATATAAGGAATATATCCTTAAGGTATTCGAAGTATTTAGGAAGATTGATTCATGATTTAAGTTATCAAAATGCAAGTTTGAAGTTAAGAAGATAATTTTTCTAAAATATATAATCGAATCAGATCAAATAAATATTGATCTAGAAAAAACTAAGAAAATAAAAAATTAGGAACAATTTAGAAATATCAAAGATATATAAATTATATTAGGATTCGCCAACTTTTGTTAGATATTTATCAAAGACTTTTCCAAAATGATAAAATCACTTATAGAAATGATTAAAAAGGGTATAGGATTCATATAAAGCGAAAAGACGGAGCAAGTTTTCCAAGAAATCAAAGACAGATTTATTAGGGAACCTATACTTTACAATTATTATAATAATCGAGAAAGCATCATTGAAACAAACGTTTTTGATATTTATGTAGTAGGAGTTCACCTTCAAAGAGATGATAATAGGAAACTACATTTAGTTGTATATTACTTCAGCAAAATGAATAAAACAGAGCAAAATTACAATATCTATAAGAAGGAATTTATGATTATAATCAAATCGTTGAAACATTGGAGAATCTATCTTTAAAAGGCTAAATTCCCAGTAATTATTTATATTGATTATATAAATCTATAAATCTTCATTATAACTAAAATTCTGAATAATTGAAGATTGGCCTGATGAGCTGAAGAATTAGCTAGGTGTAACGATACTGTACTGGAGGCAGCGGCTGTCTGAGGTTTCGTTGGTTGGTAGTTGTAGGTTAAGGCTTTATCAATTGGATTTACTTAGAAGTGAAGTTGTTATTAGATTAAGTAGAATATAGGTAAATTAATTGATAACTAAGTTGAATATAAAGCTCCTAAATTATAAAACTATTCTGATTATATATTAATGAATGTAAGGGAGCTTTAAGGAGCCCTAAAGCTCCAAAAAGCTTCTGGAGCTTTAGGAGCTTTCAAAGCTCCTAAGGCTCTTTATCATATGATCTATCATTAATCCTGAGATACTAATCTTGGGACAATTCCAATCCTAGGATAATAATTCTGGGATAGATATTATCCTAGGATAATTATCTTAAGACAAATTTTATTCTAGGATAAATCTTATCCTGGGACAAATCATATCCTAGGATATTTGTTCTAGGACCCAATAATTGCCTAGCCTATTCTTTTTGGGATAATATTTGTTCTAGAACAATATTTATCCTAAAATTCCTTATCGATAAGGATCCCCTTAAAGAAAATGACTCAAACATTAGTAACTAGATTTATTTTATAAAAATAAATGTGATTCGTGATACTATCCCCTTTCTGGCCAAATGTCGTCCTTGATCATTTATAATTAATGAGTGTCCTATTTGTTTCATTATTATATTCTTCAATCTTTTTTATTATAAACGATTCTGATTCCTTATATAATTTAATTTAAAGAAAGAAAAAGGAACACATCTGTTTAATTACAATTATCAATTTTATTAATATCGAGATGATTCCTTGTTCCTATTGTCGACAGGAAAATCATTGTTGTGTTAAAGATCTTTTTGATAAGTATTATTTACATTATTCAGAATATATACGAAATTCTGTTTTTTGTAATACTAAGTTCCGTTTAGAAGATAATTGGGATCATAAAATTCCTCGAGAATATAATTGGGAAAGTCTTGATCAACAGATTGATAAGTTGGATGCTGAAATTGCTGAATCTTCTATCAAGACTGCTCGCCTTGTTAAACAGAAGGTACAACTCAAAAAACAATACAATAAAATATTATATTGTGGTCTCAAATATCTTGATGAATTTGATGTTTTAGAAGAAAAGGAAAAACAAGAAAAGGAAAAAGAAAGAGAAATTGCTGCAACTTCAACATCTATTGTTCCTTCTGATCTTTTTGGTCAATTTGATTCTGAACTTTTTATGATTAGTTTCAACTTCCTTGAATCCTTCTTTTTATATTTAATAAATTCGTTGTTTATATAAGTTATATTGAATTCCCTTTTCTTTTGGACAAATCCAGATTTTGTTAGCGAAAATCCCCAAACTTCTTAAGATGCTTAAGATCTTTCTCTAATTCCTATATATTCTTGGAATCCGGATAATTTTCCTATTTCATCAAATATTTGATTTTGTTTCTAATATATTTGCAATCTAGTATTTTCTTTATTTTATATTTGGTGTTTTGATTAATGAATATAATTTCGGTTTCAGGAGCTTTAGGTGTTCCTGGTGGTACTAATTCGAGCAAGGATATATAGAATACTGAATGGATGTTCATACTCTTTGATAACATCAATTTATAATTCAAGGATCCTTTAATTTTCTTGATTTTGAATAATCCCAATTTCTTATAATCCAGTTTTGTATTTAATCTTTTTATCTCGATATTTTTTCGGAGTAAATAGACTTTATCCCCCTTCTTTAATGTTGGTTTTTGATTATGCTTTTTGTTATAATAATAAGCATTTCTTTCAATAATAAACTTGAATTCTGTTACTATTTCTTTGTGAACTTCCTTAAGTTTCTTTGTTTATACAATAACAAATTAATTCTCTATTTTTGGAATATCTGATTCCTTATATACAACTAATTCATATCCAAAGTTGGTATAGTTTGATGAGATTTGAGTAGTTTCTGAAGCAGAGCTATTATATACAAATTATACTAGGGGTAATAATCCTACTCAATTATTCTATTGATAATTCATATAATAACAAAGATATACTTCAACAATTTGGTTTATTTGTTCGTTTCCTCCATTTGTTTGTAAATGGAATATTATAGATATTTTCCTTTTCATATTTAGTAATACTATTAAAACAATCTAGAATTTTGATATAAAGAGTTTATCTCTATTAGATAATATCTCTTTCAATAATCTATATACTATAATGACTTCTTTTAGGAATATAGCTGCTAAGGTTTCCACAATCAATATGGTCTTATATAATACTAATATCATATATTTGGTCAGTTGATCTATAATGATTAGGAGGTAATTGTATTCCACTCCTATTATTGGATCCTTGGATTTAGGTAGTGATTCTATAAAATCCTATAATATCGATTTCTATAATGTAGGTGGTATTTCAGTTGTATATATTTGTTCATAAGGGGTATGGCGAGAAGCCTTGTTCTTGATACAGGTATCATATTCGGTAACCACTTTTTTGATTATAATTCAAAGTCCTGGATTCCAATATTATCTCTTAATTCTTAAATATATTCTTTGTACTCCTTGATAGCTATAGGTTGGTAATGTATATTGTTCTTCAATGAATTTGGTGGCAATACTATTTGATAACCAAATTTTCCCTGCGACTTATATCAATCTATTTATAGTTACTGACGGCTTAGGTCATTTGATGTTTTCCTTATTCAATTATATATCTGTAAGTTTGTTTTTCCAGACTTCCATTGATTTATTCTCCAAAACAATAATTTCTGTTAGATTCGGAATAAGGTCTTTATTAAAAAGAGATTTCAAAATCGCTATCTTTTGATAGATTTTATTATTCTTATACCCTGATAATCTATTTAATATATCTGCCTTTATATTATCTTTGCCTTTGATATACTTGATTATCAAGTCGAAACCGGCTAATTCTTCAGTTCATCAAGCCAATCTTCAATTATCCAGAACCTTAATTATAATAAATATTTGTAGATTCATATAATCAATATAAATAATTACTGGAAATTTAGTCCCTTAAAGATAGATTCTCTAATATTTCAATGATTTGACTATAGCCATAAGTTTCTTCTCATAAATATTATAATTTTGCTTTATCTTATCCATTTTGTTAAAATAATAAGCAATTGAGTGTAGTTTCTCATTATTATCTCTTTGAAAATAAACTCCTGTTATATAGGTATCGGAAGCGTTTGTTTCAATGATACTTTCTCGATCATTATAATAATTGTAGAATATAGGTTCCCTAATAAATCTATCCTTAATTTTCTGGAAGACTTATTTTATCTTTTTGCTTTATATAAATCCTATATCTTTCTTTGTTATCTCTATAAATAATTCTATCATTTTAGAAAAGTCTTTAATAAACATCTAACAAAAGTTAGCGAATCCTAATATAATCTATACATCTTTGATATTTCTAGATCGTTCCCAATTTTTTATTTTCTTGATTTTCTTCAGGTTAATGTTTATCTGATCTGGTTTGATTATATATCCTAGAAAGATTACCTTCTTGATTCCAAACTTATATTTTGATAATTTAAGTTGTGAATCGACTTTTCTAAATACTTCAAGTATTTTGAGAATATGTTCCTTATATTCTTTTTCCTTTTAAGAAAAGATTAGGATGTCATCCAAATAACAGATTACAAATAAGCTAAATTCCTTAAGTATTTTGTTGTTCTATCATTGATATATAATAAATGTATTCGTTAATCTAAATGATATAATAGTATATTCCCACAATCCAGAAGGTAATATGAAAGCAGTCTTTCATTTGTGTCCTTCCTTAATTCGTATAAGATTAAAGGTATTTCTTTGATCTAATTTAGTATAGATCATTACCTTGTTTAATTTATCTCTTAGCTCCTAGACTTTGGGTATAGGGTACATATCCCTGATGATCCTATTGTTCACTTAATAGTAATCTCTATAAAGTCAATCATTTGGATCTTCTTTTTTGAATATTAATAATATATTAGATATATAAGGGGACTTGGATTTCCTAATCTATCCTTTCTTTTCAATTTTAGATTGATATTCTTCCTATATTCTTAAAGTATTAGGGTTATATAACCTCAATCTTTCAGTTAAGGATATGAATCCCTTTTTGAAATTGATCTTATAATTCCAAGACTTATATTCTGGCAGGGCTCTCAAATCCTATAGATCTTCAAACAACTTGGCGAATTTTCTGTATTGCACTGGAATTTCTTTTGTATTAATCTTGCCAACCAGTAAAGGATCTGTAATTGTCATAACATAATATCTAATCTCTCTGGAAATCTGTTCCTTTAAATCATATAGTTATTCGTTTTTGCAACTATAATGATCGAATATAAGGGTATCCTTTACCCAATCAATATTTAGATTATACTTTTTAATCTAAGGGGTTCCTAAGACTATTATATATCTACTCAATAATACTAAGTCCAATTTGACTTGTTCAGTATACCCTTTTAATATAATTATTTTTAGAGTATTAATCTATCTTTATATTTATTCATCTATTTCAACCTTCTTTTCTTTCAACAATATTAGTTGGTATAGATATTCCTTAGGCTTAATAGGAATTCTGTTTTCCTTTGTAAAGTTGATATCTATAAACATTCCTATAACTCCTGAATTGATCAAAACTCTAACTTCTTGTTTTCCGAGGCTGATTCCTACGATTAATTGCCTAATCCTAATTGTATCATTGAGTTCTAATGATAATAATTTAATAATCCGTTTTCCGATAAAGAGATTCAATTATTTATGCTAATATTCACTTATACTCAATAATCTATAGGGTATAACTACCGATAGTTCTATTGATCCTATCTGAAAGTCTCGGCAATAATCCTTGGCCTAATAATGTTTATGGTAATAATTAATCCTACACCAGATCTTGTAGTATTCAGCTTGTAACAGAATTTCTTATATATCTTCGATTATTAGATTATAATTATTATACTCCTATTCCTTATTAATTTGAGGAAAGTCTAAGTCCATAACAAATCTCTTAACATTATCTTCCCTTATATTCTCCTTGAATATTATATGATAAAGATCGTTATAAATAACGATATATAGGATTAATAAGGTTGGATGATTATGAATCTAATGTTTTTCTATAAAATCAGGTTTCTGTTCTTTGTGATGATATTATATATATTTTCCATCAAGATAATTGGTCAAGTATCATAGCTTGTTTTCTTGAGATCTTAGGTAGACTTTATTGATTTACAGATTATCTTCAGATCCTTTCTTTTCAAAAAACTCAACTGATTTATAGTTATCTATAAACTCGACTTCCTTGTCGGTATTTCCAATTGATTCCACCTTTATAGATAGGATGATTATATCCAATTCTCTAAATTGTTTTGGATATGATTAAGGTAACTCTTTTTCTAGCAATCCAATCTCACAAAAGTTACCTTTTAATATACCCACTTTTCGGGATCTCTATCTCTTGTTTCCAAATCTTATTTGTTTCTTGTCTTTCATAATAAATAGCTTTTTTTGATTATAGTCTCGAGATATATACCTATCTTTTCTATAGATGAAATATAGATTATTCTTTCTATATCTTTTCTTCTCTTTAATATTAAGTTTATTTGATTTATAATAATATTCGGCTCTATCCAATTCCATTGGATCGCCGGTATCATAGTGTCTGTTCTGATACTGAGGTTTAAGAAACTTTCTGTTTTCCTGAGTAGTTCCCTTTTTTTTTATTTGTCTTTCGTAGAAATAGTTATCAATTAGAATGAAGGTTTCGATTAATTTAGAAAGATTTGGTGGTTTTGGAGCTCTTACTAGCTCATTCTTGATGATATCCTTGAATTCTTTATAAAACTAGGATCTAAAATAATCATTATTTTATATAATACATCCAGTATATTATTGGAACTTAGCAGTATAGATTATGACTGACCCTATTTGTTTAAATTGTTGTAATACTCTTTCAGTTATATAATCCAGATCAACTTCCCCAAAAGCCTTATCAAAACCTTGTTGGAATGATTTGTAAGTATTAAAAAGATAATATATCTCAGATTTCATATTTTCATTAAGTTGACTATTGGTAACTTTGATCATTAGATTATTGACAAAGGGTTCGATCCAATTGAATGCAGGTCCTTGGAAGAACGAGATTAGCCACAAGATCCTTTGCATTGGTGTCGAAAAAAGATGTTCATTAAAGGTATAATAAAGATTAGCTTGTATAACAAAAGCTTGATACTTATTATAATCTCTATGAAATAGATTAGGGATGGATACTTGGATTACTTGTCTTGACTTTATGTTGGCGGTAGTCTATTCTGAGGCTCCTATAGAGAAGAAGGAAATTGATTCGGTGGATTGTTGAATAGAATCCATTGTGACTGATATAGCTTAACCAAAAACAATACTCAAAATATAACGATATTATACTGGAGGCAATAGTTGCCTGAGGTTTCGTTGATTAATAATTGTAGGTTAAGACTTTATTAATTGGGTTTATTTGGAAATGAAGTTATTATTAAATCAAGTAGAATATAAATAAACTAATTGATAATTAAGTTGAATATAAAGCTTCTAAACTATAAAATTATTCTGATTATATACTAATGAATATAAAGAAGCTTTAAGAAGCCCTAAAGCTCTAAAAAGCTTTTGGAGCTCTAGGAGCTTTCAAAGCTTCTAAAGCTCCTTATCATATGATCTACTATTAATCCTGGGATATTAATTCTAGGACAATTCCAATCTTAGGATAATAATCCTGGGATAGATATTATTCTAAGACAATTGTCCTAGGACAAATCTTATCCTAGGATAAATCTTATCCTGGGATGAATTATATTCTAGAATATTTATTCTAGGATCTAATGATTACTTAACCTATTCTTTCTAGGACAACATTTGTTTTAGAACAATATTTGTCCTAGGATTCCTTATCGATAAGGATCCCCTCGAAGAAAGCGGCTCAAACATCGGTAACTAGATTTATTTTATAAAAATGAATGTGATTCGTGACACTAGGTTCGATTTGATAATTAAGTATGTCAAAGGTAAAGATAATATAAGGGCAGATATATTAAATAAGTTATTAGGATATAAAAATAATAAGATCTATCAAGAAACAGCAATTCTAAAATCTCTTCTGAACAAAGACCTCATTCCGAATTTAATAGAAATTGCTGTTTTAGAGAATAAATTAATAGAAGTCTGGAAAAACAAACTTATAGATATACAATTAAATAAGGAAAACATCAAATAATCTGAGCCGCTAATAACTATAAATGGATTGATACAGATCATAAAGAAAATTTGGTTATTAAATAGTATTGCCATTGAATTCATCAAAGAACAATATGCATTACTAGCTCATAATTATCAGAGAGTATGAAGAACATATTTGAGAATTAAGAGACAATATTGGAGTCCGGGATTCTGAATTATAATCAAAAAAATGATCATCGAATATGATACCTATATTAGGAACAAGGTTTCTTGCTATATCCCTTATAGATAAATGTATACAATTGAAATACTATCAATATTATAGAAATCGATATCATAGGATTTTATAAGATCGCTACCTAAATCCAAGAATTCAACAATAAGAATAGAATACAATTATCTCCTAATTATTATAGATCGATTGATCAAGTATATGATATTAGTATTATACAAGACCACCTTGACTGCAGAAACCCTAACAGCTATATTCCTAAAAGAAGTTATTGTAATATATAGATTATTAAAGGAGATATTGTCCAATAAGAATAAACTTTTCACATCAAAATTCTGGATTGCTTTAATAGCATTATTAGATGTAAAAAGGAAAATATCTATAACATTCTATTTATAAACAAATAAAGAGAATGAACAAATAAACCAGATTGTTAAAGTATATCTTTATTATTATATGAATTATCAACAAAATGATTGAATAGAATTATTATTCTTAGTATAATTCGTATACAACAGTTCTACTTCAGAAACTATTTAAGTCTCTCTGAATTATATTAATTTTGGATATGAATTAGTTGTATATTGAGAACCAGATATTCCAGAAATAGAGAACCAATCTGTTATTATATAAATAGAGAAACTCAAGGAAATTCACAAGAAAATAGCAATAGAACTCAAATTCATTATTGAAAGAAACATTTATTATTATAACAAAAAGTATAGTTAGGAATCAATATTAAAGAAGGGGGATAAAGTCTATCTACTCCAAAAAAACATTGAGATAAAGAGATTAAGTACGAAATTGGATTATAAGAAATTGGGATTATTTAAGATCAAGAAAATTAAGGGACCTTTAAATTATGAATTGATATTATCAAAAAGTATGAATATCTATTCAGTATTTTATATATCCTTGCTTGAATTAGTATTATCAAGAGTACCTAAAGCTCCTGAAACCGAAATTATATTTATTGATTAAAACACCAAGTATAAAATGAAGAAAATACTAGATTACAAATTCATTAAAAACAAAGTTAAATATTTGGTAAAATAGGAAAATTATCTGGACTCTGAGAATATATAGGAATTAGAAAAAGATCTTAAGCATCTTAAGAAGTTTGAGGATTTTCGTTGATAAAATCCAGATTTGTTTAAAAGAAAAAAGAATTCAATATAATTTATATAGATAGCGAATCTATTAAATACAAAAAAAAGGGATCGAAGAAACTAGAACCAATTATAGGAAGTTCAGAATCAAATTGACCAAATTGATTAAAAAGGTCGGAAAGAATAATGAATGTTGAAGTTGCAGTAATTTCTCTTTCTTTTTCTCTTTCAAGTCTTTCCTTCTTCTTTAGAATATCAAGCTTATCCATAGAATTTAATCTAGCCATAATCATCTTCTGTTTTCGTTCATAAAGGAATTTCTGTTATTTACTAAAATGAAGAATTTTGGACATCATTTTAAGTTATTGTTGATGAAGAAGATCCTTCTTGGTATTTATATACTCGATCTGAGTATCGATAACTTCCCAATCAGAAACAATAAGTATTTTGTTTAATTCACAAATATTATATGATTTATTGAGAGTAGTACAACGATCACAACGACGATGCTTAATGTTGCAAAGAGAAATGTATTCGGTATTAGCACTTTCACATTGAGTACAAGGAGCCATTTTCTTTTCAGTCAAATTGATTTCTCGTTTAAGAGCTTTATGATCAATACAGGGTTGAGAACAAATAGGTGATATATTGAAAGAAGAAAAAAGGAATCTGGATCTTGAGTATTAGGGTAATCAGATAATTATAAATGATCGAGGACGATATTTAGTTAGGAAAAGGATAATGTCATGAACCACATTTATTATTATAAAATAAATCTAGTTACTGGTATTTGAGCTACTTTCTTTAAAGGGGTCCTTATTGATAAGGAATCCTAAGACAAATATTATCCTAAAATAAATGATATCCCAGAAAGAATAGGTTAGGCAATTATTGGATCTTAGAATAAATATCTTAGGATATAATTCATTCTAGAATTATTATCCCAGGATGATATTTGTTCCAGGATTATTGTTTTAGGATAATATCTGTCTCAGGATTATTATTTTAAGATCTCTATAATCCCAAGATTGGAATTATTTCAGGATTAATATTTTAAGGTCAAAGATAGATCATATAATATATTAGCTTTGCTAATCCAATTAGCAAAACTAGTATTACAAGAATATTAGTTATATTAGTCTAGCTAATATAATTAGCATAAGGAAAGAGATCAATATATAATCAGAATAATTTTATAATTTAGAAGCTTCATATTTAATTTAATTATCAATTAGTTTATTTATATTTTACTTGATTTAATAACAACTTCACTTTCAAGTAAACCTAATTGATAAAGCCTTAATCTACAACTATCAACCAACGAAACCTCAGGTAGCCGCTGCCTCCAGTACAGTATCGTTACAATGAGCCCTTAAGATTATATAAACGGCCAGCTCCGCTGGCCCCGTGACAAAATAAAAAAATAAAGTAAAAAACAACTTTTTTTATTATATATTTATTTTATATAATATCTTCTATACCATCACAGCCCTTTAAGATTTAAATAATAAATAATAAATAAATAAAAATTTAAAAAATTTATTATTTATAATTTTACTTACAAGCCTAATTGTTTAATCAAGATATCTAATTTATTTTTATTATTTAATTTTATCTTATCTTATCTACACAAACAAGTAAAATAAAATAATTATATAATACCAAACTCAATATCACATTAAGACTCGATTCCAAAGCGCGATAGTTGGGTATTTATTGAGAGTTGGGTGGATAATGACTTCATAATTTGATAGGGAGGTGCTAGGAGAAAAGGATGGGATGATGTTTTGTCACAGGTGGGATGGTGGGATGGTGTCTATGTATTTGATATTGTGCGACACGCCTGTGTAATGATGCTACTGTGACGAAGAGTGAAAGAAGAGAAGCGATAAAATTAAACGTCAGGATTTTAGTGAGAAAGAGTGAAGAGTCTACATAAATGACCTAGAAAATCGCAGAATATATGTTGCGAACATGTTCGTTAATACTATACTTGATCTACCTAGATATAAGGATAAGGAGGGCATTGAGTAAAGTACACAATGAGATTGGTGGTGACATTATTACATAGAATAATAGTATCACCATATCAAATATGGTAACACGGAGAAAGTACAAGCTTGAATATCTCGAGTATCTACAACACCACTAATGAAATCTTCTCACCAAAAATTCTTCCTTGGAATAGATAGTACTGTAAAATAAGATCCTGTGATACGAAAAGCTGGTACAAGACTATGGATATCAAACCCCGAATGAGATCATATGAACAAAACTAAACCTATATCATCAACTATTAACCCGTTTTCGAAAAACCACGTTATGCAATCAACCTTCCCGTCCCCAGGATTTGAGATAAGGTACACAAAATAGATTTTTGTATCACTTGGGTGTGTTGCGGGACGATCATCTCATCTTTCAGCCTCGGCACGTGCCGCGAAACTTGATGAGATGGTTTCACGATGGGATGTGTGAAATCTATGATAATGGCATAATTATGATATTATCTAATGTGGTCGCACCATGTGGGTAAACTCTTGAAGTAAGGAATTGGAGTAGCTCGTCCTTGGGCTTGCAGGATGAGATCAAAGAAATTATACCAAGAATTTTGGAGCACTTGATCCAAAATTCGAAATCATAAATGAGTTGAGAAAAGGGATAGAGATTAATATACTCCATAAGGTCATAGGTAAATCTCGAGCTGATACTTTGTGTAAGCCTTGTACCACTGTAACACCATCTAAAGGTTGTAATCAATAAGCTCACGCAACAGTGAGACCACATCCCTTCGACTTGCTTATGGGCGCACGACAAGGTACATTCCTGGCCCCTCTGTAACCCTTACCAATACATGAAATCTCGTGGTAATCCATGAATCTCGTGGGGTTCAAAAACTCCTTTTTGTTGATGGTTTATGATTATCGCTTGAAAATGAATTGTGAAGAGTTGTTCATGACTCGATATTTTTGGTCAGAAATAGAATACTTCGTTCAGAATCCTCTTATCTCGGCCTATTTCCCTTGAGCACGATAAAGCGGCTGAAGGATTCCAAAAATGGGAGGACCCGCCATTTAGATCCCTAAGATTGTTGGAATTCGGATATGAAGGCAAATGAAGGTGCGTTGATAATGTCCTGGACTCGTGGCAAGCGGAACCGCCCGTGTAGAAGAGGCGTAGAATGGATTTCTATAAATGAAACTACTGTAAGTTCCCGTCTCTCAAGCTTCATTGTCGATGATCCGTGGTGGGTATTTTTGAAATTTGACTGTCCCCGGGACGTAGTATTCGCATAGATGTATGTGTTCGTATACAAAGATGGTTTAATGTTTCCTAGTAGTTTCGGGCGAACATACCAAATGGAAGATGCGTCAAGGGGGCAGAGTTAGCTCACACGTTTCAGCTATTCATTTGAGAAAAGAGATCAAGCGGTAGAATCCAACGTCTTCTTGGAGCATTATTTATGAATGCATGCAAGTGAAAGCCATCGTTCCCATGGTCGTGTGTAGCTTATCCCGCCCGAAGATGGTCTAAACGCGAGGTTGTTCAAGCGCCCTGTAATTAGATGGGTAATGATTCCTCAAATATGGAATGATAGAAGTTCTGGAAAGCGTTGTGGTAAGTTTATCGGTTTCAAATAAAAGTTAAAATCAAGTCATCATCCACCGTTCACACGATATTGTCTGTGCTGCATTGACCTTTAACGGAGGAGACTCGTGGACCAACGGGGTCCACTGATAAAGCTAATTGAATCCATTGATTTCCGAATAAAGGGCCCACACATTTCCCACTGATAAAAGCAACTTGTCAGCAATTATAGATATCGGCTGGACTAGACCAATTGAGAAGGACTGCTCCTCTATCATTTCTTCGAGGGGATTCAAGAAGGATGAGAATACCTACCGATAATACTTTTATCGAGGTACTGAAGCTTCAAATCTGGATTGCTGACTTTTGTACCGTCGTACCGTATTACAGTATACATATAGTCATCCTCATTTACAACTTCTTTAGAAGCAGTGAGCCTCGCTTCTCAGTCGTGGAACCATAAGGCTGTAAGAATCAGTGAGATGTGTACTGGGGATATTGTGTATTGTGTATTAAAAATCAAAACCATATTGAGATGTTAGATTTTAGTAGTGGGTAGTTGTGCAGTTGTGCAACATGGTACAAGAATACTAACGGAGTGGTGGTAGGTGAGGTTGAGTGGATCATATCCGATTCGCTGATTCAACTTTTGATCTACAACTTTTCTTCCTCTCATGTCTTTTTCAAAGTTCATACATAGTACGTACCGCCAAAAAGTTCCATTTTTTCACTCACATCAGGTAAATCCCCCAGAAACTTTCCCCATCATCCACAAATCATGTTCTGGTCTCATTAGAAACATGTGAACCTGTAATGGCCTTGACTAGATTAAGATCTTGGCACATGTTCTTCAAGGCTGATAGTTCCCCTTGGTTTGATTTGCTCCCGATATCTTGGCGAGCCACAAATTTCTAAAGCAATTTCCACGAGGAGAATACCAAAAATGGACCAATCATAATAGATACCAACCGTCGGATCTTCTTATCTAAAGCTAACTTTAAAAGGAAACTACCTTATTCATCCCTGTATTGAATTGATGAACTTTGATAGGCTATAACCGCGTAATTCGACCTTTCCTATCTTTACCTTTCTGCTCTTTTTTGGAAGGGCAGGCTGAAAATGGATGGCTACACAAGGAGGAGCTTGACCAAGAAATCATTTCTCTCTTCTCTTTCTTGGATTGTGCGATAGAAGAGAGAAGAGGAGATAGATAACAGCTGATATAAAAAACATTGCCAGAAGTGATTTGATTTGAAGCGAAGATGGGAAATTTTCCAGTTAATTTTCAACATCACTCTAATATCGGAATGCAATCCATATGCAGGAATTCCAAAACCCAATAGAGAAAGGGTACCGGTATCTTTATAGTGTTTTATCTAGGAAAGGTTAAGAATAAAGGTTCGGATAGATAGGCCGAACAAATCGACCAACCATTGGTCCTTGTCAGCCATTAATCTGAAAGATGAAAGGTGAAGGGAAAGATGAAGGGAAAGACGAATCAGATCTCCATTCAAAGCTTTTAGTTCTGCTGTTTACTTATCTCTGTCATCCTTTATTTACTTTAATAACCGTTCCTTGTCATCTCCATCCGTCTATCTGAAAGCACAGCTAGGCTACAGTCATGATAAGGTGGTATGTAAGCATCGCATGGCATATAGCATTGCATGTCATGATCAATGGCTGGTGGCTTGTTTGACCTGAATGCATAAAACTAGTTCACTCCCCCCCTCAATCTTTTTTCCGTTGTTGTGCTTCCAGAGGTGTCAGATAGATACCTAGTGACTTAACAATACCCAAGTATTAATCACTTCATTCATTTCATTTCGCATTCACCACAACCTTCATATCAAGGCTGGATAATAAAGTCACCAACAAGGTTCCTCCTACACGAGCCTCACTTTTGCAACTCGCAACTATTCAGATAATTTCCTCAATATAATTAATTCTCTTCCCGACCTCGCCCGTTATCTCATCCCATCTTCGATCCTTAAATCTCACAGCCCTATTCATAGCCCAGTACTCTATCCGACCTCGGCCATCTCTCGATAATACTTCCTACTATCTACAACATTCCTCCTCTTCCCTTGCAACCTCTTCCAATTCGACAACCTTCGATCTGTGAGCTTCTTAGCTTCTTAGCTTCCTTACTGGCAACTCCAGTGAACACTCTCTTCTTCTGACGATCCATTGCTTCGAGGTCAAAGCACCTACACTTTGTTTGCTGAAGTAAAGTTTACCATTGGGACTGAGGTTAAATATTAAACATGTCTTTGATCGTCGATGGCGTCGATCTTGACGCACTCAATTACACAGTTCATGTTCCCTACAATGGTACCAACGCAGCTGGAGGTAATTCCTTAACTGAGGATCTCAACATCTTTTATGATGTAAGTCTTGTGCACAACATCCCTCAAATTGAACCCCAAAACTAACTCGTGCGACAGGCTGGTGATATTGCCTGGATGATCACTTCTACTGCGTTGGTCTTGCTTATGATTCCTGGTGTCGGGTATGTGCTTGAAGAAAACATGGATATCTGTACTACAGAGACTAATCCTTTGATCTTCATAGCTTCTTCTATTCTGGTCTGGCTCGAAGAAAGTCTGCTTTGTCATTGATTTGGCTTTCAATCATGGCTACTGCAGTTGTCTCTTTCCAATGGTTCTTCTGGGGTTACTCTCTCGCATTCTCTCACACCGCTGGAAAATACATTGGTGATTTGGAAAATAGTGAGTACAACTTCTTCTAGAACATTGCACAACAGTAAGCACTAACCACTTAATCTTCATAGTTGGCTTCCGAAATGTCCTTGCAGCACCATCCGTTGGTTCCTCCAAAATTCCTGATCTCATGTTCGCCGTCTATCAGGGTATGTTCGCCGCCATCACTGTAGCTCTTGCGGTTGGTGCTGTCGCAGAACGTGGTCGCATGCTCCCAACCATTGTTTTCATGTTCGTTTGGTCAACCATCATCTATGATCCAATTGCTTGCTGGACTTGGAATTCCTCCGGATGGGTTTTCAAAATGGGTGGTCTCGACTTTGCTGGTGGAACTCCTGTGCATATTTCTTCGGGTTGTGCAGCTCTCGCATACAGCATTATGTTGGGCAAACGTCGTGGACATGGTACTCACGAATTGAATTACCGCCCACACAACGTCACACACATTGTCATTGGAACTGTTTTCCTATGGGTTGGATGGTTCGGTTTCAATGCTGGGTATGTTCTATCTAACTTCTTTTGCTTGACTTGCATTTGTGTGATGAAACATGTAACTTTACGTAATGTTTCATTGCAGATCACTTGGAGAGCAACACCTTTTCACCGAAATAAAGCTAACTATAGTGTTCTTTAGTTCTGCTCTTGCAGCTAACATGCGTGCTATTATGGCCGCGGTCGTCACAAACTTGGCTGCCTGTGTCGGCGGTATCACATGGTGTGTCCTCGATTATCGTCTTGAACGCAAATGGTCCACTGTCGGTTTCTGCTCTGGCGTCATTGCCGGTCTCGTTGCTATCACTCCAGGATCTGGTTTCGTTCCTGCCTGGGCTGCCGTCATTTATGGCGTTGTCGGAGCCGCTGGTGCTAACTATGCCACCAAGCTCAAGTTTGTTCTTGGAGTCGATGATGCTCTTGATATCTTCGCTGAACACGCCATTGGTGGTGTCATTGGTAACATCCTCACTGCTTTCTTCGCTGCCGATTACATAGCTCATCTCGATGGTTTCACTGAGATCCCAGGTGGATGGATTAACCGAAATTGGGTTCAACTCGGATACCAACTTGCTGATTCGGTTTCCGGTGGTGTTTACGCTTTTGGTGGAACATGCATCATCCTCTTTGTCATGAACCTCATCCCCGGTCTCTCTCTCCGCGCTACCGAAGAAGCCGAAATCCTTGGTATCGACGATGCCGAGATTGGCGAGTTCGCTTATGATTATGTTGAGCTTACTCGTGAAGTCTTGAACGACGTATCAGAAACTGGAAGTAAATACTCTGGTCGCGAAAATGCCGCCACACCTTCACCTCGTCAGGAAAAAGAAGCCAGGCATTCCGCTCAAGATATGGAAGTCTAAAATGTTGATCCTTAATTTGGATCTTTCGTCTCTCGTATTTTCTTTTTTGTCTTTGTCTTTTGATAGACGTACAGCAATTCCGCCTAGACAATATTGGTCTTGATCAAGTTCTTTGATTCTTGACCTGTAATTTATTTAGTTTTTTGTTTACCTAGGTATTACTTAGTTCTTTATGATTAAAAAAATAATCAAAATACCGTTGATTCGTCTTTGTGAAGTACTGTTGAGATATTAAGATGCTAGGATATTAAGTTTCTTTTCTTTTGTTTTTCTTTACTTGCCTTAGGTTTTTATTGTATGTATCTAGATGTGTGTGTATGTATGAATGAATGAATGAATGAAGCAAGCTTTTTTTCGCTTTGCTATAATTAGTATCTCAAATGTATAATATTAATTATGTGAAGTTAAATGAAGTGTTTTTTGCTATAATTATATATATGTATATATATATATATAAGATTTATATATTAATAAACACGAAATTAAACAAAATAAAATGAAACAAAGCGGAATAAAAGGAGGGATAATTATAAGCTTATATTGAGAAGCTGTGAAGATATTAGTAACAATTGTACAGATCGCCAAGGTGGTAAGTCTAGTACTCTATTTCTAGGCTATTTTTAATCTTGTATTAGAAAGTTATAGGTATAATATATAGAACAATTGTTACAAGGACCTTACATATAACATTAGGCAAGAGGTCTAATCCCTTCTGATAAAGAATTGAAGGATAAAAAAACCTTTGTCTACAGAATGATAATCTACATAGGAATCCCTTTATCTTTTATTATAAAGAGTAAAATTTAGTTTTATATATAATCTAATTTTATAATTGAAAATTCTATATATCCCTTATTATAATATAAAAATCTAATAAACTAAATCTTCCTTTTTTTTAAAGGTAATAGTAAATATAAAAAAATTGTTTAAAATAGAAAGGATATTAGGGGAAATCTATTATTCTCCCAAGGTTCTGGGAATTATTAGCAAGGAATATATATTTGCTTATTCAATTTCCCCTGAAACCTTAATCAACTCTTTTATTATCTAAATACTAATTAAAAGAATAAATAAAATGAAGGAATTGTTAAGACTCTTCAATCATCTTAAAATAAGCTGATTTATAATCTTTAAGAATACTAAACAAAAAATGGATAAAATCTAGAGATTAATCAATAATCAATTAAATCAGGAACGAAACCAAAAACTTATAATGCTCATTATCTATTCTAAAAAGAATATAATGAAATTCCATAAATTCAAAAGGGAATATCAAAACATTTTTGCAAATATATTTATTATTTATAAAAATAAGGAATATAAGATTACATAGATCATCTCCTTTTTAAAGGGATCCTTAATTAGATATTAAAATATTAATAAAAAAAAGTTCAAATATATAAATCTAATATAGAAAATATTTATCGATTATTTATGTAATCTTATATAAATATTTAAGATCTATATATATAAATATAATATAAATTGAAAATGAAAATTGTTTATTCAAAATAAAAAGAATATTCAAGAATATATAATAGAATTAATAGAGATCAAGATAAAATTTAGAGAACTTTCAAAGGAATATTATATCTATATTTTTAAAATAGAATTGAAATTAAATATACTAAATAAAGTAATAAAGATAATTATTTATTTAAAAATTTAAAAGAAAGTAATTGAATTAAATTATTTTTTTGAAAACAATTAAAAAAGGAATAAGTTTAATAAAGAAAAAAAATCTAGATCTAAAAGAAATTGTTGATACATCATATGATTATCATACTGGAAAAGGGAGCTGTACTCACTAGTGAGTATTCCCTGCCTCCCCATCCCTCACCCCTCCTTCCTCCCTAACCCCCGTCTCAAACTCCTCATCCAACTCCCTCAAATCCACCCCCTTCCCCTCAGGCAAAAACCAATATACCGCCGTCCCCAGCACCCCCACACCCCCCGCCACAAAAAACGTCCCCCTCTTCCCCCACCCCTCCTGAATCAACCCGAAAACCTGCGTCCCCACCGCCGCCCCCGCCTTCCCGAACCCCGCACTAACTCCATACCCTAAGCCTCTAACCGCCGTCGGGAAACTCTCCGCGCTAATAAGACCAATCGTCGCACCGGGGCCCATATGTCCCATCGAGGCAAAAAGTCCATAGAGGACTATAAATGCGGGGAGATTGGTCGGGGTGGTGAGGGTAGAGTAGTTGGCTCCTATGATGAAGCCGAGGATGATGTAGCCCGCGAAACCGAGGATGCCGGTCCATTTTCTGCCGATGCGGTTTACGAGGTAGATTCCTAGGAGGACGCCTGGGATGGGGAAGATGGCCAGGATGAATTGCCATATAGCTACTGTGCGGATGTTTTTTCCCGGGACAAGACTGTTAATGATGGTGGCGCTCATGATGCTATTTGGGAAATTGACAAAGTCGTAGAGGAAAAATGCGGTGCTGGTGCCTAGACATCTTAGGCCGTATTTGCGCATGATGAATCCCCATGGTATAGCACGTTTTTTTAGATTAGATTTTTGGAAGAGTTTTCCATCTGTCATGCGCAGACGGAATAGGATGACTAAGAGAGGGAGGATGGTACTTATGCTATAGATAGCGTGAAAGGCGACGGTGAGATTATTATTCGAGGCGATTAGAGCCAGAAGATAAACTAATGTGCAAGTAGGAGAACCAGTTGTAGCCATCATGGTAGAGATAAAGACTTGAATAGGACCTCTCTTCTCATCGAAATGATCAGCTGATCCTTCGAGTGCTGCAGCTGCGGAAGTGGGATATTCACCTCCTACGCCCACGCCTGCAATACCACGAGCGATGGTGAGGAACCAGAGCATATTATGGGAAGGCCGGACTTGGAACGCGAGAGTGGAGAGGAGGGAACCGATGATGACCAGGGAGGATGTAAATAACATGCCTCCTTTTCTGGAGAATTTATCAGAGGTATAGCCGAGGATTAAAATTCCTATAACGGAGCCAATGAGGAGGGCGTTGGAAATTCGGGTTTGCATCGTGGAGGTGTAGATTTTGGTTCCTAAGAGGTGGTTGAATACTACATTTGTACTCGATGCCTGTGATTGTTAGATAGATATACAGTATTTGGTATAACATTGTGATAACCAAGGACTTCTAGAAACTTACTAATCCTTGCTGATATCCATCTGAATAATTCGCCATTGCCTAACATGACTATCAATACTATTCTCGAGTACTACCCCTTAGATTAAAACTCACCGATCCCGAAATTGTCCATATAGACCCAGCTCTCGAGTTCGTAGACTCATTATCTGATTCCACATCTCTCAACTCTCTCGCTGGATGATTCTTCCCATCCTTTTCCCCAACAATCGGAGCAGTGTCCCGTCCGACGATATCTTGTAATCCAGCCATTATCAAAAATAGCCTCACGATTGCTTCAGTCCCTTACAATCTCATCCGGCTTCCATCCAATCCCAAATCTCGCGAATCCTCACCGGAATTCGAACTATCCAACAAAACTTCACTTAAAGTCGACTGACGTCCTTCTTCTTGACTCTCACCTTCCCTTCGATAAAGAAGAGAAAAGAGAAAAGGAAAACCCCTCCAAACCAACGTGAAATATACCCATCATAGATAAATACCCCCTCCCTCCACCCCACCTCAAAAAAAGAAAATCCCCTCCCATCCAATCCATCAAACCCATATCTAAAGTCCCCACATCCAAATCCACATCCACATTCAAAATCCGATCCCACAATCCACCCACCCGAGTAAGATCGAAAAACATTTCCATTATTCAACCTGCATATCTATCTATCTATTATCTACACCTTCCCAAAAAATTCCCAAAAAACAATAGCAGGTTACAAAAATAAAAAAACTGGATCCATCCATCTCCAATTCCGCGAATTTCGCCTTCGCAGCATAAAGGAGTGGGGCTCCTAGGCGTGGGCCCCGAGAATCCGAATAGTGTCCGATGCACATGGTATTCAGTATGCATCTTTGCGTCCTCGGAATATTACACCCAGTATAAGTATTTCGTGATGGATTGTCATGATATGTGTGTGAGGTGTAGAAACGGGGATTGAAGATTGAAGAAAACTATTATAACAGCACCGCCATACCGACAGTATTGTTTGTTTTCATTATTTTTGCTGATTTATTCCTACAGGTCACTACCACTCCTTCCATCCTTCCATCACAATATGTATACTTCCCAATAGACCTCATCCGTCAATGGTCTCATACCACCTGTACCCTGTCCACGTAAAACTAATCTCGACTTGTCCTTCGATTATATGCATGTATTTACACTCACTCATCCATAAAACAGCTCGGATCAACCTCTCAATATCAAACGCGGCACTACATCGACATCCACACAATCAAATAGACGTCAAAATAGTCCCAGCTTTCCCATAAACACATATATGTTAAGAAAAACACCAACTCCCAACTCATCGCTGATGAAAAATTCTCGTCTTTATGTATATCCCTCATGCAATTCCGATTCGACCATTGTGCCAAACCCAATCCCCCCAAAAGACGCTTCATGTACTGCGCTTTTTCCCAAACGACCAAAAGAATAATATTGACAAATGCAAAAACAAAGGGAAGATTTTTTCCTTCGTAAAGTAGAAGAAAGGTACTATAACCGCGGAGAGGAATAGTCAGAGGCAAGAACTCGTCAGAACTCAATTCATAAAACTTCCCCTAGCACTGGACTGAGAGCTTCCACTATCGCTTGGTGTTTGTGGTTCGATGGAAACTTGGTTCTTAATCGCAACAATCCATTCATGTTGCAAAAGCTCGGGCGCCGAAGCACGTTTTTTGGGGTCCCGAATGAAGCATTTCTTGATGAAATCAATACCTTGTGGACTGAGTTGATCCGGTGATGGCATTTGAGGAGGGTTGCCTTGGGCAATATTGTACATGATGGCCCATTCGTTGTCGAGAGACGTCCATGGACGGCGACCTGTAGCCATTTCAAGAATAACGCAGCCGAGTGACCAGATATCGACTGAGCCAGCCCGTCCTGGATTCTCTCCTTTGATTACTTCAGGTGACATGTACATAGGGGTACCAGTCATGGATTTATTTCTGTTGGCGAGGGTGGCCGTAGTCGCGGCAACGAGAGTTTTACCTTGACGAGCAATAACCTTTGCGGCACCAAAATCTACATATTTAATCACGCCGTTGTGATCAAGGAGAATATCTAGGGCCATGGTTAGATAAATGATCGTGATTTGAAGAAGGCGGGGGAAAACTTACTTTCTGGTTTAATGTCACGATGAACAATACCGCTTTCGTGAAGATATGCCAAACCTTCTAGAAGTTGCAAAGCATAGACCATTATAACCTGTTCATCCTCGATTCTCCCATGCTCTAAAAGACCTGCAAGTGACCCACCAGAGCAGTACTCCATGAAAATATAGACTTTGTCGCGATGAACTTCGATACCGTGATATGAAACAACGTTGGGATGATCGAGAACCTCCAAGACGTGCATCTCATCCGATATTTGAGCAGCAATTGTGGGGATAAGATTAGGGTCTTGTAGACGAATTTCTTTCACAGCCATAAGATGACCCGAGTCCAGATTGATCGCAGCGTACACTGATCCAAAGGTACCGCCACCAACGAAATTTCCTTGTTGCCAGCGCATATTAATATTGGATGGGGAAGCAGAGAGATGTGTGAGAGATCGATCTGCTTCATTGTTCTCCTCAAGAACTCTGCCCAGAGCTTGTCTTTCTGCCTCTATGACCTTTCGTTCTTCATCAAGGTCAGCTATCAGTTCAAGGCGTTGGTTAAGCACAAATGCCGCTGATTCCTCATCGTCCGCCATTCCCCTGATGTCCATCTTCCTAAACTGGCCATTCAATGTTTCCACGCGCTGTTTCTCTGCTTGAGCGGCCAGGTTTGATTTTGCACCCATAATATCGAAATGTGAAATTAACAGAGACATACATCCCGAGACTTTCGACCGAAGCCTTGTATACTCGTCTTCTCCGAGCGCCAGTATATGCTGACCTTGGGTCATACCCATGGCAAATTCAAGTGCAAGAACCGCCCATCTGAAAGTTTTACGATCCGTCGGAACACAGTCATCGCAAATGAAGCTCACCCAATCCAGGGCAATCTTTGTGAGCTTGATGTTGTTCATTTGTTTCCGGTTTCGATCCATGTAAGGTAAAGACCTCTGACCAAACTCAGTAGCGAAAATGAAACAGGTTTGGATAAGTTCTTGACATTCCAGCCCTTCTGTTTGTTTTCGGACAATTTCTACACTGTCCATGATCAGATTCGATAATTTATACACGACTTTCTTAATGTCAGTCAATTTGATGTGAACTTTCTTGAGATGTGATCTTTGTTCAACCACCATATCTAGATGTAAGCCGATGGAGTCTAAGAATGCCAAACGAGCATTTGATAATCTGGCCTGTGACCCATCTGCGATAAGTCTAAGATGTCCCACTTTCAAATCTATGTTGATGTTTATCAAAGCCGAATCGACTTGACGACCATCCCATCCTATTGGGACTTCGGGGCGAAGAACTAATATATAAGGGTTGCTGGTATCTTCTTGCACATCTTCGGTGTGATAGCACGTTCCTAGGATGGATTGGATGTCCTGAGGTCGATTGTACAAAGAAGGAGAGGCTATGAGGAAAATACCATCGTGCTCGATGCTCGCAGTATAAACCAAAAAGTGACCAGTTTCAATAAGCCTTGAGTACAGTTCTTGCAAGCCACTTTGCTTCATAGCAATGCTGAAATCCGTCGAGTTTTCGAAACGATCACTCAGAACCCTGGAGAATCGTTGTAGCATACGCTGTCGCACACGAACGGAATCCAGACTTTGCTTATAACGCTTTGTCATCTCGGCAGCTGTTTCCTTTGGTTTCCTCACCATTTCTTTTTCAAAAGTGGTATTCAGACGAAAGAAGGCCTTGTGGGTTAGAGAACTAAATTGCTCGGCAACCTCAACATCACCACCTTGTAGATGTCGTCCGATCTCATTAGAAAAGTCCCATTCTTGTTCAAGAACTTCTGCTTCTTTGAAAGTGTTTTTATTTCCACCAAGTTTCCAATTGAGCATCTTGAAGTAAAACTTGAGCGCATCCAGAACTACCTGATCAAAAGACTCATCAATACAAGGTGGTAAATCCCACCCAGGCTCAGGATTTGATATGGTTAGGTACTCCTGCTTAATCAGTATGGCAAGTTTGAGTAATATTCTAAACTGTGAAATCATTTGCTCAGCCATCATGGCGTTTTGTTGAGTGGAATCTCGCATCTTTTTTGCATACTGTAGCCGAACCTTGATGATCTCTTCGATGAGGCGTGAAGGAAAGTTTATGAGTGTGAGTAATTCTTCGATGTAAGGAGGTAAATGACGTTTAGCGAACCCCTCCGAGTTCTCAATCAGTGTATTTTTAGCTTTCATGATGACCTCAGATACACCTAGAAGTATGCTTTTATCACCCTGCAAAGATCTCAAGCCGTCCTCCTTGAGCAACCTATCAATGAACGATGATTCGTCGGAAAGTCCATGCCCTGAAGGTGAGCGCTGTCTCACTTTGTTGAAGTCAAGTTCCGGATTCCCGACCCAGTTTTGTAGGATAGCAAGCTCAATGTTAATGAGTTCGGTAGTATTATGCCATGATATGACAGCATCGCAAGTGGCAGCGAATTGCGTCGACGCTGCCAATTTGTTCGCCATTTCTAAGCCAGTACGAGATGGGTATAGACTTTCACACTTCTCAATTTTCGCGACTATGTCCCGTACTTGATCAATAGGTGACTTTCCAGCCTCACTCTCACCTTGCACCTGAAATTTAATAATCTCCTCCAGGACGGTATCGAGATTAGCCCGCGTATCTTCTAGTATTCGTCGTTGGGCTCCTAAACTTCTTCCGCATATTTTCGATCGTATCCCGAGCCAGATCTCAGTGCCAATATTCTCTGCTTTATTTTCTGAATTGCCAATGAGACGTTTCTTCTCCTGCCTGACCACGTCTCCCGTCAATACAGAGGCTAACATCCCATGCCATTCCAGACGTTCTCTATTTGCGGGATCTTTCAAATCTTCTGCTGTCGGTTGGATGTCATCATTGTTGTAGAAAAGTACAGTCTCTTGATCGAACGGGTCGGCATCGAATTGTAGCTCTGATGGCGATTCCTCCTCGGTATCTGATCCTGTTCCATATCCAAGACTTGGGGTATAAGGTTCAAAATATTCGAACGGCTCATTTTGCCTTAACCGTTGTACGTAAGCCCTTTCTTGCGCACGATATGCGCCGCTGGGATCCTGTCTATTAAATCTTGAAGAGGTTGAGCCAGATCGATGGCGATCCGAGATTGACATGTACGGAGCCTGTGGAGGTCTGCGCGCAGGCGCGTATGTACTCGAAGGAGTTCGGGCTGGTGCTGTGGGCCTCTGAGATCTGGCGGTTGCGCCATTCAATGGAGTTTGTTGGGGATTACTGAAGGCAGTTTCGCGACCATATATTGCACCATTTGTTTCCGAATTGCTGCCTCGACTTCGTATGCTTGAATTCATACTATTCATTTGGGGTCGAGGGTCGATGGGAAGAAAGGCATCGGGATGCACATCGTGTGCAGCATCAGGGCTTAAATGTTGAACAAAGTCTTGTGAATCTGCAGAGGAGCCTGAGCCTGCCGAATCGCTGGTTTCAATATGTGGACGCTCCATGATCACCGAAGATTTTAATGATTCAAATCTTTGGCCGTCGTCCCCATGTGTAAAGCGTACAGCACGAGGTGAAATCTCGGAGCTCATGACCAAGCGTTGCACTGAATGTTGATTGGAAAAAGTCAGATGTTGCGGCTGCCAAAAGTAATTTGCCCTTGGTCTAGCGTCGATAGGAAGTCATCCTGGTAGTGATAAAGCAGGGGGTGTGTGAGAGTGCAGTGATGATCTTAGGTGAAGTGAAGTGGTACGGAGGGCTGTTTACAGTGATTGTCTAGAACTTTAATTCGAGGAAGAAGAAAAGAATCGATGATTGAGAAATTAATTAAAAAGCAAAGATAGCGGGTAGATATAGGAGGGAAAAGGTCGAATCGAGGGATACTACTGGGTGGGCAGATGGATATTATCTAGTAGATGGGAATTATAGGATGGATGTAAAAGATTACTACTCACAAAAAGAAAAGATGTAAAGGGTAACTATTGTCGGACTAAGGTACTAGGTAGGGAATAGCAAGCTCGGGTAACAAAATGTGATTGGGTTGATTGGGTTGATTGGGCTTATTCATCTATTGATTGGTCCACAGTCGTCGAATGGTCGATTGTGAAAAGCCCGATTAAAGACAAAATTATCCGATTTGGATTTATGGATAACAATTTCATGAATGAAATATGGATCGTGGACGGATCGAATTCAGAGTACGGTACCCAGGACTCGTACTATCCTCCCACTACAATAGCATTGGGTACGAGTTTATTTGTTGATCGACACCCGAATACCGAAGTGAATGATTTGAGTTAAAGTAGTAGGGACTAAGGTTAAGGTAAGGCTAGATACAGGTGGTTGATAACTCCTCGGTCCTTTATAGAGAGATGATTTCAAATACCATCTACTTGGGAGGTAGCGTCTAAGATAGATAGATGTCCGTTGTATTTTCATATCAACCCCGCCACATCCTTCCTATTCCCGTCTCTTTTGCCACTCCCGCCCTACGACGATCCTCCATGATACCCATTTATGAAGACTTTCAGAGTTTCACAGTGAATCATTCAAGCCAAGCCGCAACTTACCAAACTCTATACATACTATCGCAACTGTACGCACCTGGAGTGATGGAAGCGAGCAAAGGGGGTGCATTGATATCCATGCATGTCACCATCGGAGAATCTTTACTCGAGCCTGTGGAATGTCTGATAGGATAGATATCGATGTTTCGAGGGATGAATGGCTAGCTAGGATAAGAGAGTTAAGATAATGAAAGTAGGTAGCTCGAGAATTCCGAGGCTGATGTAGCCAAATGGGACAAGCCAGCACATATGGGTTAATGTTCCAACGATCCGATCGTGCGCATGCATCGGAGGAAAGGTTCCGATGGCTCAAAAGTTTAAGTGCTTAATCCCTGTCAAACCGTGGTCTCGTGTGGAACGCGTGTGGATCACCAGACATGGAAATATCATATTGCCAAATTGTGATTGATTGATTTGTATCCCCATAGCATTCATTGTTCATCAACAACATAACTTTCCAAAACAGTCTTTGCGTTGTATCAATTAGATATCTCTGTATACAATACTTTCCTCATGATATAACAAATATCAATATTCGGGTGCTATGTCAAGTCAAGATGCATCCCCTTTCCCCGACGCGTCGATTCACCAAGCGCGTCGACAATCTGCTGTCTTGACTCCAAGCTCACAATCAATTGGTCATGATGATGTAGGGAATCCAGGGAGTAAGAAGCGCAAGAGAGATGGCAATTCTTTGGAGGACTTGCTCAAGGATACTTTTATTGTCAAGGTAAGCAGTATAATTGAGCGTTTTCGCAGCAATATATCTTATTTGAAAATAGCCATATCCATCTAAAGTCAACACTCGACCCCGAAGCCTTCAACCTTTAATACTATTATCGCGATCACATCTACCTCTCTCATATCTGGATATTGGATCTACGACTAATCCATTGCCTCAATCGCGACTTTTCGAGACTCATGTTAAGATATTGGAACTGGAGGAACGAATGGGAAATCAGCCAATGGTTCTCATAGCTAGATTGGATGACAATCGTACTTTATACGCAGTCGAGAGAGAATCGCGAGGATTATATGCCATTTTACAACTCGGTTCTTGGATCAACATACATCAATTGAAGTCTTCGGCTGTTGTCGCTCAGACCGAGCGCGCAGATGTACCGGTAAAGGGAATGATTCTGGGTTCGGCTCATTTGGGAACCTCGACAG
Organism: Sclerotinia subarctica; assembly: GCA_025389085.1. Classification (NCBI taxonomy): domain Eukaryota; kingdom Fungi; phylum Ascomycota; class Leotiomycetes; order Helotiales; family Sclerotiniaceae; genus Sclerotinia; species Sclerotinia subarctica. The sequence goes on along the minus strand of QRFI01000005.1, from coordinate 3,125,588 downwards.
AGTCATTTATCACACCAGAGGGCAGCAAATATAATAAGAAGAAAAGACTAGCCATTGAAGCGATACAGTCTATGATCAAACGGCCATCTACTCCACTACTACCAGAGCCCCGACCTCAATCAGTTGCTCCTGAATCATTACCCGTACCCGAGGCTCAAGATGTCTCTCAAACGACTGTTTCATTGCCCGTCTTGGAGACGAAAACTCAAGCCACAGCTCCTGAGATATTCGATAACATCAGAAATCAGTACTTCGAATCACTCTATCTCTCAAAAACCTCACTGGCATATTTTGCCAAAGGTCCGTTATCTCGAGCACGTGCGGCATTCCACCTCGACTTTGACGCAAATCTCGATATGAATGATCACATTGCATTTTTAGAAAGCCTTGTACTATCTAGTACTCTTCTCGACAAGAAATATCGTGACGGTGTACCTGCCTGTGTCTCGGCCATTGATATCCACGATCAAAGCGCCGACGATGCGACAGTTAAGCCCAAAAAAAGGAAGGGCAATAAGAAGATGAAACCTGGAAAGAATGGTTTGTACCCAAATGAGGAATCACTCATTGGAAAATGGTGGGTTGGCCATGATGAGGAGATCGAGTCCGGAGCTCCGGGATCATCAAAAGACGAGATGGCAAAAACTCGCATAGCCAATTTACGTATTCGCGAAACGCAACTTCAAATGATTGTAATTCTTGAGATTCTTGCCCTACAACCTCTAGCTTCGGCAACAGAGAACGTGGAGGGAGGCTTACCAAGTTTACCCAGTTATGATATCATTCAAAGCAAGGAAAGGACACCCAAAACTAGAAAACAGGACCATCTCACAATGCTCATTGATATCCATATTGATCGATTATGCATTTGGCAGTCTATTGCAACTGAAGCCATCAAAGTTCCGGAGACAAGCTCAGATCCAACAACTGCCAAAACCGTAAATCACACTGATAATATCCTCAAGGATTTTTGCATAGAAGTCATTGCACCTTTCTTCTCAGCACGTCTCCCTGATCGTTGTGATGCCATAAATCGCAAACTTGGAGGACCAATTACTAAATCGGCTTCCAAACCTAGGATTCCTAAATCTGCGAGTTTTTCAAATACACCTACTCGACCGGGGGCAGTCACTAAGCGTCCTGTTCCTGCAAAACAAAGAAAAAGTCTCCAACGTGTATTGACAGATGATAGGGAGAGACGTAGTATGTCAATAGGGTCGAACAGAGCCATTGCTTTAATGAGGTCTGCTACCGATCCCACCGTTCCTGGTCTTAAGAGAGAGGCCAGTGAGGCACCATCCTTGTCTAGCATACCCTTTGCCGAGTTCAAACCCCTCCATGCTAATAGAGGTGGAGTTTTGAATTCGAAAAGATTTTCACAAAGAGAGATTGATATGAGTACACTTGTCCCGGACGCTAACTCAAAAGCAAAGAAGCAAGCTGCTATTGATGCAGAGTTAAAGGATGCCATTTCAGCACTCAAAAAGCCAAATCGTGAGCTAGCTGGCAAATCCTTGGTCGAGACTGCTGAACGAAGATCTGCCTCGGCTGGACATCCACGAAAGTCCAAAAAGCCCATCAGGAACCCCTTATTTCAAGGATTTCAGCCGGTACAGATCAAGGCCACACCCACGAATAATCGTCGGAAAGACATGTTCGGTGAATCTCAATCGACTCTCAGTGGATCGAGGGATTCTGAGGTTGGTCTCGTCCCTCCATCAAGCGTACCCACCATACCACAATCCAAGGTTCGTCCAGCATACGATCAAGATCCTTTCCAGGATTCCATACAAGCGACTCCAAGTCGCAAATCCTTTTCCACAGCGTCTATACCCACGAATAATTTCAAAAACTGTGATGTCGATTATGCAATACCACCTTCTTCACCATTGCAAATGCGTCGTTCTAGCGCACAACTATTCAATAGTATTCCTGAATCTGTGGTGAAAAGACCTGCCTCAGCTGTCCCACGAGGTATTTTGGAAACACCAGTAAAAAGATCTTCATCCTCTACTTTGTATAATGGTATAGAAGAAACACCATTGAAAGAAACGCCACTGAGAGAAACGCCAGTCAAGGAAACACCACTAGGGAAGATATCAGAGTGGAAATTGGGCCACACTCATCCTTTTGGCCCTTCACATCAGGACCAAGAGAATTTAAGAGACGTGCCGGTAGCACTAGAAAAGACGAAACCCACACAAATTTATAAGAAAGAGGTATCATATTATGAGGCGTTGGGGTGGAATGATGATGATATTGACGACTTGGCATGAAATGATTGCATTTGACAGGAATTTTTGAACTTTGGACATAAAACCATGGCTCTATGGATGGTTGGGTTGTTACATAGGGTTTAGCATAGCATTGGCGTATTGTATGAGCGACTCACAACTTTGTTGCATCGCATACACACTTACCTAGGAAGTAAATAGTTAACGGATATGAATACATGAATATATAAGTATAAATTATAACATCTCTCTGAATATCTTTTCGGTTGATATTTGAAATAATGATTTCCGCAGCTATCTTATATTTGGCGCCGGCACGGGACGGGTCATGCTGCAGCTGCCCTTCCCGCTAATCGGCAAGCAAATGGTAAATGGTAAGTGGAGCACCGGGAGAGATTCTTCCTTCCTAGGGAATCTGAAATATATAGATAATGATAAACAAATTTTTAAAAAGAATTTTATGCTCTGTACATCAGAGTTTTTTAATTTCTTTTGAAAGGATTTGATTTTATTCTTAATCAATTGATGTACGAGTTGAGTTTATTATATCGATTGGTTTTCTGCAATACTATTTTTATTATTTTTTATTGAATATATATAAGGTTATTCTTCGCTTGGATACAGTTCTTTTGTCGTTAGAATTTAAAGTCTAGGTATTTATATATACCTACCTAGGTACCTGGTCAAGGAAACAAGAAAGCAGGCTATATAACGACCAAGACGACTACCTATAAAAGAGAAATTCATTGATCAATCAATCGATCAAGCAAATCTCTTTATGCGCTACTCCTCGCGATAGGAAAAACACAAGGCAGAGGTAGAAATCTAGGAAGAGAAAGAGAGAGAGAGAGAGAGAGAGAAAGGACTTTGCGATTCATCTCTACAAGTTCGATACCATAATCGGGAATAGATACAAATGCCGACTCCTACTGAAACTCTCCTGGGGTTGCTTCATTGGGATATGGATATTGTTATGGATTTTTTGAGGGAATATCCGTTGGTTAATGGTATGTTATTTCATTTTTCATATATATATAATTTTTTTTTTCTCATTTTTGGAGAGGTTATAATATAGCTTCAGTCTCCATTTCATGCTATCCAAAGAACCCAACATTCTAACTGACCCCCCATAGACCTCCTCACCCAAACAACCCCCTACATCCTAAAAGCGCGTCCCTACCTCCGCACCCTCACCACACAAACCATCAACCTCCTAACCCCCCTCTACCACACCCTCCTCACCACCCTCACTCCCCTGCTAACCACCCTCCAACGCCTCGCCTCGCAAGCCCCCGCCACAACAGCACTCGTCCTCTTACCTCTGATCATATGGTATATTTTCTGGGTAATAAGTTTTATACAGAGGATTATGGCGTGGGGGACGAGAATGGTTTTTAGTGTTGTGTTTTGGGGGGTGGTGGGGTGGGTTGCGGTGGTGGTTTGGGAGAGGGGGGTTGGGAGGACGGGGGCCGAGGTTTGGGCGTGGGGATGCATGGTGGTGGAGAGGTGGAGGGGGGAGTATGAGAGGGTTTTGAGGGAGGAGGGGAGGGAGGGGAGGGGGTGGTGATGGTGATGGTGATGGTGATGGTGATTGGGGGGGTTAGGTGGGACGGGGTAGTTGATTGATTAGTGATTATTACGTGAATTGGCGTTTTATGGGTGGTTTGTTTGTTTATTTGTCCCTTGATAATGAACAGGAAGCGGGAAATGGAAACGGGAAATAAAACCGGGAGATATTTTAGACGGGGAGGAAGAGTTGGCTTGGGTTGAGTGCGCGAGGAAGATATTGGATATGAGGATATATGCTTTACGGCATCAGCAATGATAGGACAACAATAGAGCATCATGAATGATTATCCTCTACCATCAGCGCCTAAGATATTTTTAAAAATGGATATAAAGCAAAACCATAAAAGAATTGGCACATTGGAAAATGGAAGCATGGGATAAACTGAATAGAATATCTCGCATTTCAGGATATTTTCGGAATTCCTTTTATACCTAAACTAATATTTCATGTACCAAATAAACGCCCGCGCTATGCATCAAAAAACCACTCCTCCGCAACTCCAAATTTCTTCTCCAGATCCATGTCCTAACCAGCTATGCGCCTCTGTCTATCTAGAAAATCGAAGTAAAAAGTAAACTTCAAAAGACCATCTGTGTAGCCATCCAAAGATTCCACATCGTACTTCCACTTGACGATCCCCAAAGATGTTCAAACAAACCACCTTATTACATATCCGGCTCATCATATTCCACCTCATCATTTGGTTCCTTAGGTTCTTGCGCCTCGTGAAATTGAATCGCATCATCGATATAACTCAGGATTCCACTCACACTATCCTCACTCTGTACATCCAACCTCAAATATGACACCATACTAAAACTATCAATCAAACCCGCAACCGCCTTATTCAACCTGCGGAAACTATTCCCCTTCATCAATGTCTGCGCATCCTTTGCTTCTCCTTCCCCATCATCTTCTTCCTGATCATCATCCAACAACGACGTATCTGGGTCTAAAAATCTCTTCAGTTCCCTCTTCGCAACTTGTCCTTTTACCAAATCCATCTTCGAAAGAATATTAACATGTGGAACCTCGAGCATAATCATCGCACTCATAGCAGATAAAGTGCCTGCGAAAAACTTGGCCCGATCAACTACAAATGTCGCTTCTAATAAATATGCCGCGCATAGATTAATATCTAATGCGCCTGTCTTTGTCAAGAATTTCACCAAGGCAGGCAAAATCGGGATATGTGTGTATAATTCTATTTGGCCCGGCATATCGATTATGATGAGATATTCTTCGGTGAGAGGCTCGATGGCTTCGGAGAGAAAATCCAGATTCTCGAGTAGGAATTCGAAACAATAGATTAAACCGCCGTTAGGACCGAGTCCCATTTCTTCCATGACATCTTCGAGGGAGATGAGGTCTTTGATGTCGAGATCGGGTTCGTGGGAAAAGGTTTCGGCTGCCGGGTCGAGGTTGATGTAGAAGCATGAGCGGCGATTGTTTTGGAGGTGGTTTATTAGGCCGGTACAGAAGGTTGTCTGAGTTAGTGAGGGGGGAGATTAGTATTTGTACTTCCTTTTAAGATAATGATATTCACAAGAGTTGAGGCTTTAATAATGAATGACTGGGGCAGAGGAAAGGCGCATAAGACTCACTTTTCCTGCACCTGCAGGTCCCATTACTAGGACGCCAAATTTACTCATTTTGAATGTTGATTTTGATCAATGGTTGTTCACTATGCAATGTGAATAGTTTTTTTATGTCAAGTGAGGAATGATATCGCAGATAAGTACTGTAAATGGTGATAGTGGGGTAGCTATCAGAAGAAAAAAATGGTTCAGCCTTCTAGGTCGAAGCGATAAAGATTTTTCGCGCAAGGCTGTGAACTATAAGGCTGAGAATATCTTTATTACTTACGAGCCGTGCTAGGATGGGACTAGTACCTGGTGGATATTGAGCCAGCATCGGTTTGTCTCGGCACGAACTCTCAACAAACTCGAATGTGTTTATTACTCTGTATAAACTTCAGCAATCCAATGAGGATGGGATTAAATAAGAAGCATAAGAAGCTGGTTCGATGAATAAATATTATGATTCCAAATTCCAAACACACGTGCAACGCGTACAGTACATACTTACGTACCCCAGCTTCAGACCGGGGATATGTGAATATGCGATTCGGTGTCCGAGATAGAATACACCTACCTAGCAGCTGATTGACGCCGATGAACCACTCACTCAGTATTGAACCAACAAGCCAATGAACTCAACCAATTTTGCCAGCTTATCTAAAACCTCAAACCATACGAGTGAGACTTGCTTAATAAACGATCTCTAAGAAAGGCAACTGGAACTGCAAGTGGTCATATTTTGAGGGGTTTTGTATGGTATGAATGGAATGCATGGGGATGAATCCTGCATTGAAATCTTATATACATACAACTTTGCGGATATGTCAGGATTCATAGATCCGAAGGCGGTGAGTATTAAACATGTCGCTTGCCCGTTTTCTGTCGGCCAGCCTCTTTTAAGTGCAAGATATGGTGCAATCCAAATTTATAACCAATTGAACTCTGTAGCACGGACATTCTTTGTTAAACCCCACCTCTAATAAAAATCCCTACCACAAACTTTTCCTTTTCTTACACCCTACTAGATCCTTTTGCTCGACTTCTTAACTTCTTCCCCTCTCCCTCATCTCTCATCTTTCTCTTCCAGTTCATCGTTTCTAATCAATCAATCAATCAATCAATCATCTTCTTCTTATTCTTCTTATTCTTCTTCTCTCTTTTCAATCTCGCTCCTCTTTCACTTCACCCCCTCACATAAACCAATCGCAATCATGGTTCAAACCAACGGAGTTTCTCACCACAACCAAGGAACTTTCCTTTTCACCGTAAGATGACTCTTCATCTTGTAACGAATTCTATTTACTGATCATATTCCATAGTCCGAGTCTGTTGGCGAGGGACATCCAGATAAGATCGCTGATCAAGTCTCCGATGCTATTCTCGATGCATGCTTAGCAGAGGACCCTCTCTCCAAGGTTGCTTGTGAGACTGCCACCAAGACTGGTATGGTTATGGTCTTCGGTGAGATCACCACCAAAGCACGTCTCGATTACCAAAAGGTTATCCGTGGAGCCATCAAAGACATTGGATACGATGACTCCTCCAAAGGTTTCGATTACAAGACTTGCAACGTTTTGGTTGCCATTGAAGAACAATCTCCAGATATCGCTCAAGGTCTTCACTACGAGCAGGCTCTTGAGCAATTAGGTGCTGGTGATCAAGGTATCATGTTCGGATATGCTACTGATGAGACTCCTGAATTATTCCCTTTGACCCTTCAACTGGCACACAAGCTTAACGCTGCTATGTCCGCTGCTCGCAGAGACGGAAGCTTGCCATGGCTCAGACCTGATACCAAGACTCAAGTCACCATTGAGTACAAGCACGATAACGGAGCTGTTGTCCCACAAAAGGTTCACACCGTTGTCGTCAGTGCTCAACACGACGAGAACATCACCACCGAATCTTTGAGAAAGGAGATCTTGGAGAAGATCATCAAGAAGGTTATCCCTGCTCAATACTTGACTGAGGAGACCATCTACCACGTAAGTTGCTATATTCATTCTTTTTCTATACACTGCTAACATATCTTCTTTCAGATTCAACCATCTGGACTCTTCATCATTGGTGGACCTCAAGGAGATGCTGGTCTTACTGGCCGAAAGATTATTGTCGACACATACGGTGGATGGGGTGCTCACGGTGGTGGAGCTTTCTCCGGAAAGGATTTCTCCAAGGTTGACAGATCTGCTGCCTACGTTGCTAGATGGATTGCCAAGTCATTGGTTAATGCCAAACTTGCTAGACGTGCTCTCGTCCAACTTTCATACGCCATTGGTGTTGCTGAGCCACTTTCTATCTTCGTTGACACATACGGTACATCCAGCAAGACTTCCGACGAACTTGTTGAGATCATCAGAGCCAACTTTGACTTGAGACCTGGTGTCATTGTCAAGGAGCTTGATTTGGCTAAGCCAATCTACTTCAAGACTGCTAAGAACGGTCACTTCACCAGTCAAGAATTCAGCTGGGAGAAGCCAAAGACCCTCAAGTTCTAAACTCAAAATAATAAACTCAAAATACAACATCAGTACATGACTCAACGTCTTTGTACAACCAGGATTCCCTGAATTTCATACGGATATCTAACGGCGCAATGATTGATGAACGGCATGGTCTCAACGACCTTTGGGGCCAAAACTTGGCGGGAGTTTTTTTATGATATCATTCAATTTTTTATACATTTGTTTTCAAAGATACTTTAAAGATGCTTTAAAGTTTGATAAAAGCATTATCTCTAGAGTTTTTTTTTATTTGTTTTTCAAGGATGACGGATAGTAAAAGACATAAATGAGGATAAAAGTCTTTCAACATAGACCATAGATATGGCGGGTAATGGATTATTACTTTTTGGGGGATAAGATGTGTGTGGCATACATAGCATTTCGGCGTTACGGAGAACTTCAACATCTTCAATATAGTCGGAGAATACCTTGGGCATGATGCTTTTAAATGGTTTCTCAGTTGCTATCGTGCATGGAATGTGGCTTGATTCGAATTGAATCAAGGATAGGTAGTCATCAGAAGATATGATGATTAGAGTAGTTTTTTTTTGCTTTGGAGGGGAATAGAATTAGGACTGTTCTTCTCTACTTCTATTTAATTCACATAAGTGATATGAGTGATTTAATGAGACATTTAATTTCATTTAAAGGCTGTAAATAGTAGTTATCTACGGATACAAGGGAGTACATCAACTCTCACCAGATATATATCCCTTACAAAATTATAACACAGTATAAACGCGTAAAATTCCCTATTTCGAAACATAGCATTCCCGATTCCCTATCCCATTGTACTGAAACTTTTCTTTGTAAGGTTTTCGTATTGTTCTTTTTCTTTGTGAGAGATTTTTGGTGCATTTCTTGTTCTTGTTTTGGTTTTGGTTTTTGTTCTCGTGATCTGGATTTGGGATTTGTAAGGTTGGGTGAGGTTGGGTGAGATTGAGATTGAGATATATAACTAGTAGTGGGTTGGATGGGGGGTAAGGGGATGAAGGGGTTTGAATGGATTTTGGAGAGGAAGAAGTTTGTTTGGTGGGTGGGTGGGTGGATGGATGGTTGGGATAGAGGATGAATAATTAGAATAATTAGAATAGAATAATATAGAATAATATAGAATAGGGATTACCGGGTTCAGAAGTTGCAGGGTGAGAAGAAAAGATCAAGGAGGATATAGTTTGAGGGGGGAAGATTGATGTGAAGATTTCTTTTGGAGATATGGAGGAAGAGAGGGAGGAAGAGAAGAGGAGCAAAAACATGGTAAGAGTATTTTAGATGAAGAATTAGGATTTGGATATAAGATATAATTATTAATGAAAGTAGAAAAATGGGGGGTCTAAATTGGAAGTAAAATTATAGTGATAATAATAATAATAATTCATCTATTTTTCTATCTTGATTTTATCTTCCTCTGTAGACTATATGATATAAAAGCCGTTGTGTGTAACGATACTGTACTGGAGGCAGCGGCTGCCTAAGGTTTCGTCGGTTGGTAGTTGTAGGTTAAGGCTTTATCAATTGGGTTTACTTAAAAGTGAAGTTGTTATTAGATCAAGTAGAATATAGGTAAACTAATTGATAATTAAGTTGAATATAAAGCTCCTAAACTATAAAACTATTCTGATTATATACTAATAAATATAATTTGGATAATCTTGGATAAACTAGATAGATCAGTCTATCCAAACTATCTAATCTATCTATTATATAATCTATTATTAGCTTTAAGATATTAATCCTGGGACAATTCTAATCTTAGAATAATAATCCTGGGATAGATATTATCTTAAAACAATTTGTTCTAGGACAAATCTTATCTTAAAACAAATCATATTCTAGGACATTTATTTTAAGATCTAATAATTGTTTAACTTATTCTTTCTAGGATACTATTTGTTCTAAAATAATATTTGTCCTAGGATTCCTTATCGATAAGGACCCTTTGAAGAAAGCGGCTCAAACATTAGTAATTAGATTTATTTTATAAAAATGAATATAATTCGTAACATTATCCTTTTCCCAATTAAGCGTTATCTTTGATCATTTATAATTAGTATAAGTTTTATAATATCTATCCTTTATATTCCTTCCTTTCTTTTTGTAATATATTATCTTAATGTACTCGAAAACAAACAAAGCAATTGGAACTTGATAATCGAATCGAATAAATAAGAAATGAAATAATTGTTTGTACTCGATATAAAAAGGCCAATTATTGTTGTATTGCTTTAAAGTCAGACTTTAATAATAGTAGATATACTGAATATTATTGTTAAGGAAAAACTTGCAATATAAAGTCAAGGAACAAAATACCAATTCTTTCCGATTGATTCTTTATTGATTATCAAAGACAAAAGCTTTATGAAAAAGAAGAAAAAGCTTTCACAATATCATAAAAGATTATGATCAAGACTTTTGTAATATCTCAAGAAGCTATAGCCAAGATTTCTTGCCTTTATAAACAATAATATTTATTAAATGAATAGGAGCAGAAATTGATAGCAATTGGTTTAAATTCTCTAAATGAACTTGATGCTTTAAAAAAGGAAAAACTTGAAAAAGAAAAAAAAAGAGAAATTGCTACAATTTCAATACCCATTATTCCTTTTGATCCTTTTGGTTAATTTGGTCAATTTGATTCTGAACTTTTTATGATTAATTCCGATTCCTTCGATTCCTTTTTTTTGTATTCGATAGATTCGCTGTTTATATAAGTTATATTGAATTCTCCTTTTTTTTAGGTAAATCCAGATTCTATCAACGAAAATCCTCAAACTTCTCAAGATACTTGAGGTCTTTCTCTAATTCCTATATATTTTCAGAGTCCAGATAATTTTCTTATTTTATTAGATATTTGATTTTGTTTCTAATATATTTGCAATCTAATATTTTCTTCATCTTATACTTAATATTTTGATCAATAGATATAATTTCGATTTCAGGAACTTTAGGTGCTTCTGATAATATTAGTTCGAGTAAGGATATATAAAATATTAAATGAATGTTCATATTCTTTGGTAACATTAATTTATAATTCAAGGGTCCTTTAACTTTCCTGATTTTAAATAATCCCAATTTCTTATAATCCAATTTTGTACTTGATCTCTTTATCTTAATGTTTTTTCGGAGTAGATAGACTTTATCCCTCTTCTTTAATATTGGCTCCTGATTATACTTCTTATTATAATAATGAGTGTTTCTTTCAATAATGAACTTGAATTCCATTGTTATTTCTTTGTGAACTTCTTTGAGTTTCTTTGTTTGTATGATAGCAAATTGGTTCTTTATTTCTGGAATATCTGGTTTTTGATATACAATTAATTCGTATCCAAAATTGGTGTAATTCAATAAGATTTGGATAGTTTCTGAAACAGAGTTGTTGTATACGAATTGTATTAGGGATAGTAATTTTATCCAATTATTCTATTGATAATTCATATAACAATAAAGGTATATTTCAATAATCTGATTTATTCATTTATTCTCTTCATTTATTTATAAATAGAATACTATAAATATTTTCCTTTTTACATCTAATAATATTACTAAAGCAATCCAGAATTTTGATATAAAGAGTTTATCTCTATTGGACAATATCTCTTCTAATAATCTATATATTGCAATGATTTCTTTTAGGAATATAATTGTTAGGGTTTCTGTAGTCAAGGTAGTCTTGTATAATACTAATATTATATATTTGATTAATTGATCTATAATGATTAGGAAATAATCATATTCCATTCTTATTGTTGAATCCTTGGATTTAGGTAATGGTTCTATAAAATCCTATAATATTGATTTCTATAATATTGGTGGTATTTCAGTTGTATATATCTATCTATAAGGGATATAGCGAGAAGCCTTATTTCTGATATAGGTATCATATTCAATGACCATTTTTTTGATCATGATTCGGAGTCCTGGACTCCAATATTATCTCTTAATTCTCAAATACATTCTTTGTATTCCCTGGTGACTATAAGCTAGCAATGTATATTGCTCTTCGATGAATTCAATAGCAATGCTACTTGATAACCAAATTTTCCCTGCGACTCATACCAATCTATCTACAATTATTGATGGTTCAGGCTATTTGATGTTTTCCTTATTTAATTATATATTTATTAATTTGTTTTTTCAGATTTTTATTGATTTATTTTCCAAAACAACAATTTCTATTAGGTTTGGAATAAGATCCCTATTAAAAAGAGATTTCAAAATCGCTATCTTTTAATAAGTTTTATTATCCTTATACCCTGATGATCTACTTAATATATCTGCCCTTGTATTATCTTTGCCTTTGACATACTTGATTATCAAATCGAAACCAATTAATTCTTCAGCTCATCAAGCTAATCTTTGATTATCCAGAATTTTAGTTGTTATAAAGGTTTGTAGATTTATATAATCAATATAAATGATTATTGGGAATTTAGCTTTTTAAAGATAGATTCTCCAATGTTTTAATGATTTAATTATAACCATAAATTTCTTCTTATAGATATTGTAATTTTGTTTTGTTTTATTCATTTTGCTGAAATAATAAGCAATTGGATATAGTTTCTCATTATCATCTCTTTGAAGATGAACTCCTATTATATAGGTATCAGAAATGTTTGTTTCAATAATACTTTTTTGATTATTATAATAATTATAGAATATAGGTTCCCTAATAAATCTATTCTTGATTTCCTAAAAAACTTGCTTTGCCTTTTCGTTTTATATAAATCCTATACCTTTTTTTGTTATCTTTGTAAGTAGTTTTATTATTTTGGAAAAATCTTTTATGAATACCCAATAAAAATTAGCGAATCCTAATATAATCTGTATATTTTTGATGTTTCTAGATTGTTCCCAATTTTTAACTTTCTTTGTTTTTTTTGGATTGATGCTCATCTGATCTGATTCGATTATATATCCCAAAAAGATTATTTTCTTAATTCCAAACTTATATTTTGATAATTTGAATCGTAAATTGATCTTCCTAAATGCTTCGAATATTTTAAGGATATATTCCTTATATTCTTCTTTTTTTTTAAAAGAAGATTAGGATATCATCTAAATAACAGATTATGAATAAATTAAATTCTTTGAGTATTTCGTTGTTCTATTATTGGTATATAATAGATATATTGATTAATCTAAATGACATAATAATATATTCTTACAATCCAGAAGATAATATAAAAGTGGTCTTTTATTTGTGTCCTTCCTTGATTTATATAAGATTGAAGGTATTTCTTTGATCTAGCTTAATATAGATTATTACTTTATTTAACTTATCCTTTAGCTTTTGAGCTTTGGGTATAGAGTATATATCCCTGATGATCCTATCGTTCACTCGACGATAATCTCTGCAAAATCGATTATTCGGATCTTCTTTTTTGAATATTAATAATATATTAAATATATAAAGGGATTTGGATTTCCTAATCCATCCTTTCTTTTCTGTTTTAGATTAATATTCTTCCTATATTCTTAAAGTACTAAGATTATGTGATCTTAATCTTTTAATTAGGGATATGAATCCTTCCTTGAAATTGATCTTATAATCCTAAGGCTTATATTCTGGCAGGGCTCTCAAATCCTATGGATCTTTGAACAGCTTGGCGAATTTTCTGTACTACACTGGAATTTCTTTTGTATTGGTCTTGCCGATTAGTGAAGGATCTGTAACTATTATAATATGGTATTCGGTCTTTCCGGAAATCTATTCCTTTGAACCATATAATTATTCGTTTTTGTAATTATAATAATCGAATATAAAGGCATCCTTTATCTAATCAATATTTAGATTATACTTTCTAATCCAAAAGGTTCCTAAAACTATTATATATCTGCTTAATAATATTAAGTCCAATTTGACTTGTTCAATATACCCTTCTAACATAACTATTTTTAAAGCACTAATCTGTTTTTGTACTTATTCGTTTACTTCAGCCTTCTTTTCTCCTAATAATATCAATTGATATAAATGTTTTTTAAGCTCAATAGAGATTCCGTTTTCTTTTACAAAGTTGGGATCTATAAATATTCCTATAACTCCTGAATCGATCAAAGTTCTAATCTCTTGTTTTCTAAGATTGATTTCTATGATTAATTGTCTAATCCTAATTGTACTATTGAGTTCTAATGTGTTACGAACCATCGCAACATAGAGTCACGTGTGGTAAGGATGGTAAGGATGGTAAGGATGGTAAGGATGGTAAGGATGACCAATCAATCTGGATCACGTGATGGACCCTACATATTCAGGGATACGAATCGTAGGTCCATACGAATCGTAGGTCCATAGGAATTATAGGTTCATCATCCTTTAGGATCCAGAGGATATAGTAGAACACGAAGATCTATATAAGCTAGATGGATTTCCTTTGTATAGAGCTTTGTGCTCAAGATCAATCATTTAGTATACTCTACTATTAGTTATAAATAATATATTCATTATTGTCATTATTTAAGTTCTTGCTTGATACCTAATTATAAACCCATCTCGAGAGCCTAGAACACTTTCATATAATCTAGATGGCTACCCTCATAACACTTTGAGCATCATTACTGCTTCAAGTACCGACTCGATTAGTAACAATATCATATCTTCCAAGACACCACAACCTAGCAACCCTACTACAATCGATCAAGGCACTCTCAAAGGTACCGATAAAAATGGAGATATCGCTATAAGAGGTATCGAAGATCTCAAGGAAATCACTATCACCAAAACCCTCAAGGTTGCCTTGCCAGATCGATTTACAAACAATTGATAAGAACTAGAGATTTTCTTGCTTCAATTTGAGATCTACTTCCAATTTAATCAAGACAAGTTCAATTATGACGCTGATAAAAGTGTTTGGGCTGCCTTCTATCTCAAAGGAGAAGCCGCCAAATGGATCCAATTATATCTCAAGGATTACTTCACCAATTTGAATGAGCCAAAGAAGCGATTGTACCCAACTCAAACTATCTTTGGGAGATTCGAAGGATTTAAGAAAGAAATACAACAAATATTCAAAAACATCAATGAACTATATGATACTGAGTCCAAGATCTATAACCTCAAACAAACAGGGTCAGCAATCAAATATATTGTGAAATTCAGAAGGTATATAGGTACTATTGGATGGGAAGAGAACGCAACAATAAACCATTACCGGAAAGGGCTCAAGCCTGAAATCAGGCTAGAACTAGATTGTAATTGCACTTGGAAGGATCTAAACAAATTGATCGAGGAGTCTATTAAAGCGGATGAGATACTTTATAAATATCAGAAAGAACACTGTTCTTTCAACTTCTACAAAAACCAAGATCGTGGTAAATACCACAAAAATGAAGGAAGATCTCAAGAGAACAAACAACCTTATAAGGATCTAATATAATTGGATACAATCTTTAAAAACAAACTATCTAAGGAAGAGATAAAACAAAGATACAAAGACAAGCTTTGTTTCGAATACGGCAAGCCAGATTATAGAGCCAGAGATTGTCGAAGCAAAAAGCCATTAGGAGGAGGTTATTACAAGAAGTTCGGCAAAGGCCAATTTAATGCGACCTTCATATCTCAATTATATACAACAATCTCTACAGAACCTGAAGAGATCCAGTATATAGGTTATAAGGAGTTCAAGAAATTGTTAAACGAACTATTAAAGAATAAAGAAGGCCTCAATACAATAGATCTATAAGAATAGGAGTATCTACGAACTTTCTCCCTATCCTTATTCAAAACAGAAACAAAGGAAGAATAGACAGTTGAACATATTGCTATAAGCTGGACCGCTTGTTATAATGAAATCTATAGGATTCATTTATCGGATAAAGAAACTATAGGATAATTTCCATAAAGGAAGATAAGGAGATCCTGCAAGAAAGGAAGGTCAGCTAAAATCTATGAAAAAGGCTAAGGCCAATTGAATATTGCAGGACAGGCAGAACAATTCTATTACAAAACAAAAATAAATGGACAAGCAATCCAGGTTATAATTGATTCAGAAGTCACAGGAAATTTTATTGCATCAGGAACTGTAAAGTATTTGGGAGTATAACTCTAAGCGAAACAAGCATTATATCAATTGCAATTAGTTGATGGACAATTAACCGGATTGAACGGAAAGATTTCGTAGGAGACTCGCCTTTTATAAATGAGTATAACCCAATATAAAAAGATTATTCAATTTGATATTATTCCATTAGGGAATCAACAAATCATTCTGGGAATGCTATAATTGAAGGTATATAACCCTCAGATTGATTGGTCATCAGCAATTATATCATTTCCGAAGAAGAGCAATCAACAAGATATGCTAGAACTAGCAAAGCTGAATATATACAGTGAAGAATTGAAGGCGAACAATACTATTGATGTAGGACACCAAGTCCAGGGTTCTCTATTAACAGTAAAGGAAGGTGAACCTCTTGTACAAATGAAGAATAAGCAAAAGAAATTGCTTGAAAACACCCTTGTAACAAAACAGGAAAAGACGTCAATATTGGTACAGTATCAGAAGTACAAGAAATTATTCAAAGAAAGAAAAGGCTATGATACTTTACCAGAACATAAGCTATAGGATCACAAGATAGTATTGAAGGAAGGCAAGATGCCTCCATTCAGCCCAATCTATCCAATATCAGCCTCTGACCTAAGGACACTTAGGGATTATATTGGCGATACACTAAAAAAGGGATGGATTAGAGAATCCACCTTATAGGCAGCAAGCCCTGTATTATTTATACCAAAGAAAGACAGTACAAAAAGACTTTATGTAGATTATCACAAACTTAACGATATAACAATCAAAGATCGGTACCCACTTTTATTAACTATGGAATTGAGAGATCGATTGGGAAAAGCCAAGGTTTTCTCCAAGTTTGATTTTCGAAACGGATTCCACCTAATCAGAATAAAGGAAGGTGAGGAATGGAAGATAGCATTTAGAACTCGCTACGGATTATATAAGTATCAAGTAATGCTATTCGATTTGACAAATGTATCAGCAATATGTATACGCTTGGTCAACAATATATTAAGAAAATATCTAGATATATATTATATATATTACCTAGATGATATACTAATATTTTCAGAAATAGAAAAACAACACATCCAGGATATTCATAATGTTCTACAACTTTTGGAGGAAGCAGATCTTCAATACAAATCTAGCAAATACGAATTTTATATTACGGAAACAGAATTCCTAGGTTACACCATATTCTCAGAAGGTCTTAAGATAAGCTCCAATAAGGTAAAAACAATCAAAGAATGGGAGCCATCAATTAGTGTAAAGGAAGTATAATCCTTTTTAGGGTTCGCCAATTTTTACTAATAATTCATTAAGAATTATTCGAAGATAATCTCCTTAATGATTGAAATCATTAAGAAGAATCAGAAAGAGTTCCAATAGATAGAAACAGTATAAACAGCATTTGAATACTTCAAGAAAGTATTCGCAAAAGAACCAGTTCTCAAGACTTTCGATCCAGAACTATTAATAATTGTAGAGACAGACTCCTCAGATTATATAATAGGCGTAATATTCAACTAGCCAAGCTTAAATAAGAAATAGCAATCAGTTATTTATTATTTATACAAATTATCATCAATTGAACTAAATTATGAAATATACGACAAGGAATTACTAGTGATAGTAGATGCTTTTAGGGAATGGAGAGTATACTTGGAAGGATTGAAATATATAGTGTAGGTGTATATAGATTATAAGAACTTGGTTTATTTCATTACAATAAAGGAATTGAATAGACAACAAATCCAATAATCGGAAATTATGGCTGTATATAACTTCAGAATTTCATATGTCAAAGGAAACGAAAATGCTAGAGCAGATGTTTTCAGCCGAAAACCAGAATACTTACAAAACAAAACACACAAATCACATACAATATTAAGACAGGAAGATGATGCTTTAGTTTACAATAAACTACAATTCGCCATCATTTTAGGAATAAATTACGATATTATCAAGGATATTATAAAAACAGAATATGTAACAGACACTATAACCAAAAGAATCCTAGCCAAACTAGATAATCTAGAAAGAGGATTCATTATGAAAGAAGGGTTCATCTACTTTCACAATAAGCTTTACATACCCTTCAATCTAGCTAAGGACTATGTCACAGGACAACATAAGCTACCAGCTCACAAGCATCAGGGTATTGTAAGAACCTTTGCCAAAATAAGGAAAGAAGTATATTTTCCAAAGATGAGGATTATAGTTGAAAATATAGTTGGGAACTGCAATATTTGTATAAGGAATAAAACTGTTTGATATACTCTTTATAATCAGCTCAAAACCTCTGAACTATCTATTCAACCTTGGAAGTCTATTGTTTGGGATTTTGTAATAAAACTATTATTATCTAAGGACCCAATTACCCAGAAAAAATATAACTCTATATTAGTGATAATAGACAGATTAATCAAGTTTGTTTATATAATATTATTCTATGAAACTTGGACAACAAATAATCTTGCTTATATATTCATAAGGAATATAGTCAGTATTCATAATATATCAGATGAGATTATCTTAGATAGGGACAAATTATTCATATCGAAGTTTTGGTTTATCTTTATAGTATTGCTTGGAATCAAAAGAAAGCTTTCAACAGCTTTCCATCCACAAACAGATGACCAGATAGAACGACTAAACCAAACAATGGAAGTTTATCTTCGCTGTTACATCAATTATAGACAAGACAATTGGGTTAAATTATTACCTTTGACATAATTCATATATAATACATTAGAGATAGAAACTATAAAAATAACGCCGATATATATTAACTTTGGATTCAACCTATTGGCTTATAAATCACCATTACTATAAGATATGAATATAAATGAAGCCATAAAAGATATTACGGAAATCAAGGAGTTTTAAGAATAACTCTCTTTGGATTTATAGTTCATTGCTTTAAGAACAGTATCGTACTATAACGAATCAAGAAGTATAAGATCTACTCTTAAAGAAAAGGATAAAGTTTATCTTATTCGAAGAAATATACAGACAAAACGATTAAGTGATAAACTAGACCACAAGAAACTAGGATCATTCAAAATCAATAAAATGATAGAATTAATCAATTATAAACTGAAATTATTATATATAATGAATATCCATCCGATATTTCATATCTTACTCTTTAAGAAAGCATTATCTGGAGCATCAAAAGTACCAGATCTGGAAATCGATCTAATCAATCCAAAGGAAGAATATTATATCGAAGAAATACTAGACTATAAATATGTTAACGAGAAAATCAAATATTTAATCAAATAACAAGATTATTTATATTCAGAAAACATTTGGGAATCTAAAAAGAATTTTGGTACTCCTGATTTATTGAAGAAATTTCATTAATGCTATCCAGACCTTCCCAAAAAGGATCCGAAGAATTCAAAAAGGAAGAAGGGTTAAAGTTGTTCAAAACGCTCGAACTAGCCTCGGCAAATATCGACGAACCAATACCTGCTTGCTCCTTTTCTTTCTTTATATACTCATTCTTCAACATTTCCTTCTCCTTAATATTGTCTAATTTATTTATTGTTTTTAAACCACAACGAATCATTTTGGACACTTATCCTTATAGGAAGCGTTGCTGTTTATTCAAACGAAGCAATTTCGACAAGGTCTTTTCATACTCATGATCCAAATGTTCTTGTTTATGGATAATAGCTGTTATATCCCTAAAAGAAGGCCTTAATATATTATATCGTTAACCTCGATAAACATATTCACTACATCGATCGGAATTTTCCCTAGCAATAATACAATGATACGAATGTTTTTTATAATAAGTATAGGGAGGTATTTCGAACCTTTTAGATTCAATTAATAAAGCAAATTCAATTCGTTCCTTATATTTTCTTGATTGTATAGATAGTATGGTGAAAGGAAAAGAGTTATTCTTCGAAAGAAACATAAGCAGGAAAATGATTATAAGAGCTTGGGATAAGTGCTAAGCTAGGAAGGGGATAATGTTACGAACCATCGCAATATAAAGTTATATGTGGTAAGGATGGTAAAGATGGTAAGGATGGTAAGGATAATAAGGATGACCAATTAATCTGGATCACATAATGGACCCTACATATTCAGGGATATGAATTGTAGGTCTATACGAATTGTAGGTCTATAGGAATTATAGGTTTATTATCCTTTAGGATCCAGAGGATATAATAGAATATAAAGATCTATATAAGCTAGATGGATTTCCTTTGTATAAAGCTTTGTGCTCAAAATCAATTATTTAGTATACTCTACTATTAGTTACGAATAGCATATTTATTATTGTCATTACTTAAGTCCCTGCTTGACGCTTAGTTATAAACCCACTTCGAGAGTCTAGAACACTTCTACATGATCTAGACGGCTACCCTCGTAACATAATGATAATGATTTAGTGATCCATTTTCTGATAAAGAGATTCAATTATTTATATTAATGTTTACTTATACTTAATAATCTATAGGATATAGTTACTAATAGTTCTATTAGTCCTATCTGAAAGTCTCGACAATAATCCTTGGCCTAATAATGTTTATAATAATAATTAATCCTATATCAGATTCTGCAGTATTCAGCTTATAACAGGATTTCCTATATATCTTTGATTACTAGATTATAATTATTATGCTCTTATCCTTCATTAATCTGAGGAGATCCTAAGTCTGCAACAAATCTCCTGGCATTGTCTTCCCTTGTATTCTCTTTGAATATTATTCGATAAAGATCGCTATAAATAACAATATATAAAATTAATAGGGTTGAATAATTATATATCTGATATTTCTTTATAAAATCAGATTTCTGTTTTTTATAATAATATTATATATATTTTCTATTAAGATAATTAATCAGATATTATAATTTGTTTTCTTAAGGTTTTAGATAAACTTTATTGATTTATAGATTATTTTCAGATCCTTTTTTTTCGAATAACTTAATTAACTTATAGTTATTTATAAGTTCAACTTCCTTATCAGCATTTCCGATTAATTCCACTTTTATAAATAGAATGATTATATTTAACTCCCTAAATTGTTTTAGATATAATTAGAATAACTCTTTTTCTAATAATCCAATCTTACAAAAATTACCTTCTAATATACTTACTTCTTAAGATCCCTATCTCTTATTTCTAAATCTTATTTGTTTCTTGCCTTTCATAATGAATAACTTCTTTTGATTATAATCTCAAGATATATATTTATTTTTTCTATAAATAAAATATAAATTATTTTCTCTATATCTTTTCTTTTCTTCAATATTAAGTCTATTTGATTTATAACGATATTCAATTTCATCCAATTTCATTAGGTCATCGATATTATAATATTTGTTTTGATATTATAGTTTAGAAAATTTTCTGTTTTCCTGAATAATTCCCTTTTTCTTTATTTGTTTTTTGTAGAAATAGTTGTCGATTAGAATAAAGGTTTCGATTAACTTAGAAAGATTTGATAGTTTTGGAGCTCTTATTAGCTCATCCTTGATGATATCCTTGAATTCCTTATAGAATTAGGATCTAAAATAATCATTATTCTATATAATACACCTAGTATATTATTGGAATTTAGCAGTATAGGCTATAATTGACCCTATTTACCTAAATTATTATAATGCTCTCTTAGCTATATGATCGGGATCAACTTCCCTGAATACCTTGTCGAAACCTTGTCGAAATGATTTGTAAATACCAAAAAGATAATATATCTCAGATTTCATATTTTCATTAAGTTAACTATTGGTGGTTTTGGTCATTAAATTATTGAAGAAGGGTTCGATCCAATTGAATGTAATTCCTTGGAAGAATAAGATTAATTATAAGATCCTTTGTATTTGTATCAAGAAGAGGTGTTCATTAAAGGTATAGTAAAAATCAGCTTATATAATAAAAGCTCGATATTTGCTATGATCTCTATAAAATAGGTTAGAGGTAGATATTTGGATTATTTGTTGTAGTTCCATATTGGTAGTAGCTTGTCCTGAGACTCTGGTAGAGGAGAAGGAAACTGATTCGGTGGGTTGTTGAATAGAGTCTATTATAATTAATAAAGCTTAACCGAAACAATACTCAAAGTATAATGATATTATATTAGAGATAACAGCTATTTAAGGTTTTGTTGATTGATAGTTGTAAATTAAGGCTTTATTAATTAGATTTATTTGAAAATGAAATTGTTATTAGATCAAGTAGAATATAGGTAAACTAATTGATAATTAAATTGAATATAAAGCTTCTAAACTATAAAACTATTCTGACTATATACTAATGAATATAATTTGGATAACCTTGGATAAACTGGATAGATCAGTTTATCCAAACTATTTAATCTATTTATTATATGATTTACTATTAATCTTAAAATATTAATCTTGGGACAATTCTAATCTTAAGATAATAATCCTAAGACAGATATTATCCTAGGACAATTTGTCCTGGGACAAATCTTATTTTGGGACGAATCATATCCTAGGATATTTGTTCTAAGACCCAATAGTTGCCTAGCTTATTCTTCCTAGGATACTATTTGTTCTAAAACAATATTTGTCCTAGGATTCCTTATCAATAAGAACCCCCTGAAGAAAGCAGCTCAAACATTGGTAACTAGATTTATTTTATAAAAATGAATGTGATTCATGACATTGTGATCTACTAACCTCAACATCTCTCCTCTCCACTACTCTTGCCCCCCTCACTCATTCTCTCGTATACCCACCCCCCTCCGTCTCCCCTCCAAAACCCACATATAACAACGCAACCACATGAAATACAAAATACAAACACACCCCAAACATAGCCCCAAATAAACCCCGTGACAACAATCAAACATCACATGATCAAACAAAATAAATCAGTCTTCGTGGCTCAGTTGGTTAGAGCGTTGGTCTCATATTTCTTTCTTCTTGGGAGATTGATTATATATGAGGTGGTTGTTAACAATCACTTTAGCCATCCAAAGGTCGAGAGTTCGAGTCTCTCCGAGGACAGACAGGTGATGAGGTTTTTTTTGTTTGGGGGAGGAAGGAAGAGGGGGGTTTTGGGAGAGGGGATGGGGGTGAAGGGGGTGGAGGTAGACGAGATAGGGATGGTGGAGAGATGGATAGATGGGAATTGAGTCCTCTATTGGGTTGATAATGATGATAATGGATAATGTATAGAAGGGAAGGCAAGGGAAGGGGGTGGGTCGACTGGTAGGTAGGTAAATAGTATTAATGTTATAGTATCAGAAGAGGATAAATGGAGATAATATAAGTGTATTCTTATTAAATCGTAATAAGAACAATGAATAATATAGCATTGTGATCATCACACGATAATCACACATGATGAGCAATAGTCGATCTGGGATAGATATGAGGACACTGAAGTTTCATGAAAGTAAGAGATATCCCTCATCTCATACAGACAAGAAGTAAAACTTCCGATATCTGTAAACTACAGAGATCAGCCATATTGGTAATCTTGTTTGTTGTGCGATGGCGACCACTCCTTCTTCGATGAATAATTCTATATGATTATCATGAGAAATTTCTAGGAGAAGAGGTTAGATGTGGTGATAGATTGTTAACCTTGTCATATTATTGGATAATAACTAACCCGCGCAATATGTGATGAGATCAATAGCTCGAGATTTCTACCACCATCAACTTTTTTCCATGTCTTATAGTTCCCAAGCGCGATAAATCAAAAGATCAAAAACTTACGAGGTACAGGATTAAAAAAACTAAAAAACTTTCCCACCCATGGCCAATAGATCATCTAGAATCCTCACCTCTAAAAAATAACCCAAAGTAACGGCGTCTATGAAGCATTGAAGCTTCACACAATAGGTACCCAGTGAACACATCGAACAACCTTCCAGTGTTCTTTGACTAAAGCTTCAACCTTCTCTCCAATTTCGGTAATCATATCTCAAAATGGATAAATATCAT
Organism: Sclerotinia subarctica; assembly: GCA_025389085.1. Taxonomy (NCBI): domain Eukaryota; kingdom Fungi; phylum Ascomycota; class Leotiomycetes; order Helotiales; family Sclerotiniaceae; genus Sclerotinia; species Sclerotinia subarctica. Next base: position 3,101,744 of record QRFI01000005.1, on the reverse strand, counting down.
ATTCAAAGAGATGAGATTACGAGAAGATCTTTGGTGGTTAAGGGGGAGGCTTAGACTGTGGAGTCTTTTATTCTTATTTTTTGGAGCTTCGAGTAAGTTTGGTGGAGAGGGATTGATCGGTACAGGGATGATGATGTTGATGTTGATGTTGATGAGGAGGAGAGATGAGGGTTGGGGGGTGGAGTTGGAGTGGGAGTTACTTATGGAGTAGGTAGTAATTAGCTGGTTTTTGGTATTTTGGGTTTGGTGTTTGGTGTGTGGTGAGGAAGCGGGATGTATATTTTGTATGAAGAGAAATTGTCGAAAGTGAGGTATGAGAATGAGAATGTTGATGGTTTTTGATGTTGGCAGGATGGGAAATGAAAGATTGGATGAATGAAAGATTGGATGAATGAAAGATTAGATGAATGAAAGATTGGATGAATGAATGAATAAATGCATGAATGAACGAGCGCAGTTGACAGGACGGGAAAGAATTTGACATATGGCGTATACACGTTTGATTGGGATGCTGGTGAAAACGTTTCGACGCATGAAACTGTGAAAGTAGCACAAGGGGAAGTAAATTTGAGATTCGAGAATTTTACCCAGTACTACTTATTTTTCAAGTCTTATATTACTATCAGCATAAATATTACAAAATAAAACAATCAAAGACTTTTCATCGAATTTCAAGATCTAGATGCATCAATTATCAAAGAGATGAAAAGTGGAGTTTGGAATAAGTCTAAATTTCGAGGTATCTACGATTCTACGGAGTACAGTACTCGGTGGATACTAGGTACTTTCCGCTAGAACATCCTGCATGTTGTGAAAGGATTAATTTCAAATTATATTCTGGTTTCTCAACTTTTGCTGCTTCTACGAGTAGATGTCGGGAATTAATATATGATTGATTAATAATTGTAGATCATGCATGAGAGTTCATGAAGTTAGTTGGAGTTCATTCATGTACGTTCTGGGGGTTTTATGTGATTTATTTGGGAGAGGTCGGGTTCGAGAAGTATTGTGAAAGATTCTAGAAATTTATATATTAGACTTTCTCGTATTTAATGATGTATTGAGGATGAAGGGGTAAAAGCGAAAGTAGTGAATAGACATGACATCAGACTATCACGGTAGTATTGACACGGTTATGCAAGATCTTAGAACGAAGGAAGGTACATTGGCACCTTACTCTTCGACTAAAGGATCAAAGGACAAGATAAAATTACTCGGAATGTTTGGTGTATGGTGTATTGTGTAAGTCTTACATTATTGAACGAGATTTCGATCTGGTGGCTGTGAATCTGTGAGAGAAATGTACGGGAGAAACGTATGGCAGCGGGGATTAAGCGAAGAGTAAAGTACATAGGTATCTATCGGACGGGCTATTGAATAAATAGTACAGAGTACAAATTAGAGAATACTTAGCGCTTATCATCAGGATTATCCATCCATGTTTTTTACTCCTCTAGGATGAGACGCCATTTGGAGATTTGCAATGGATGTAGCTTTGTGCAGTAGTTTGGATAGAATCAGAAGTTAGAACTCACAGGACGGGTCATAGGAACAAAGAATTCAAGGTCAATTCTAAGAATAGTATAAACTTGATAATTCATAGTAAACCGTTTGAGACAAATAGTAATAGTCTTTTCTTGGTAGTAAACCACCAAATTAGCTGAAGCTTCATCATGTAAGGCAAGGTAAAACGTCTCACTCAAAATGGAAGTAATCATGATTGTGTGGTTATTCTCATGTTTCTTCTACGGAGAACATGGCTTCATCAACGTGATTGAGGTCGAATATAGCCGCTGTTGATGGCGCATATACTGAGGTGATATACTCACGGGGTTGAATACTGCCATGATCATTGAAGAAGCTGGTTGGCTATTGTTCGGAGCAATGGGTGTACGAAAAGTTAAATCCGATTGTTACATGATTGGAAGATCACATAGGATTACCCCAAGCACCTGGGTAGTGATGATGTGAAGTGATGATACGTATCATACGTTGTTGTCCTCATTACAGAGTACTGCATCCTGCATCTGCAATTACAATCAGGGGTAATCGGGTCTTCCGGCAAAAAGAAGATTGTATCTATTGGCCCTTTATCCTTTCTTAGCTCTTCATTTAGTTATTGGTGCTTAGGTTATGCATATTGGCGCCGCACACGCAGAAGAAGTTCGACAGAGAAATATCAGATAGAAATGGTGATTGGTTTATTGAGTTAAGATGAGGCGGTTCACGAATCACCATGCATAATTTCTGTGTTAACCATAAAAAAAGATTGGATGGGAAATCTTTTGATGATTTTCCCTAAAGAATCCACATCTGGAAACATTCAACCAATCAAAAGTTAATGGTACCTGAGATTGATTCCGTTTTTATTTCACTTGTCCGCTTATCCTATCACACTAATCCATATTTGTAATAGTCTCTTGTTTATCCGCAATTCCTAAAGTTCAGAAAGAGGGCGCGTCCCTTCTTTTTATATCCTTCACCCTTGTCGAACGATGGTAGATTATAATTATTGTCTAATATTCTACACGGTCACTGCCAAATTGAGTCAAACCTTTTTTCAAATGGAGTGAAGTGAAAAGAGAAAGCACATTTGAAGATTGATTTTGGTGAATTGTGTTGTTTACTAGGTACGGAGGTACTGTGATTGGTAAGTGTGAATCTTACTTCAAAAGTTCCCTCTAGATCTTGATCTTCTTGAACAAAAAGACTTCTCTGAGAGCACTCCGTAACCTCTCTTCTTCCCCCCCTCCAACCCCCAGTTACTCCTCAATTCCAAATCCTGGACATCATTAAGCCCATTTATTACCGAGGACTGTGAATAATCCGTGATCGTTCATCTTTCTCTGTCGGTCGGGGGATCAACCTCTTTTGATTCTTTTGATCCATTCTTCTCCCCTCCCTCATTTTCTCTCCCTTTGAACCAAACCTCTTCCAGTCTTTCCCTTGACTGCACATCTTTTTCCCTTTTCTTCTTTCGGTACCTATCTAGACCCTAATGTCTTGAGATTGCCATCTGGGCCTTATAGCAAGAATGTCGTTCGTAGGAGATATACGAGCCAAACCTCTCCCCTCAACTCCTGATTCTGAGACTCATTACGCTTCAAATCATTCATCGACTCCATCCGATCTCACGGACTCAGCTACCCCGGTCACCCATTCAAATCCACATGAAAACCAACATCGGCCAAATTCTCAACCAAAGAATCCTTCATATTCGCAGTACTCACAAACACAGTCAGCCACAGCCCGATCTCGCGCATATTCAACAGCTTCCACGTCGTCAATAAATTCCGTTCGTCGCAAACCTTTACCTGTAAGTGCCTCGCCTTTGGCAACCAGGTTTTCCACCAGGTATTCCACGGCCGAATACTTCAGTCCATCTATCGAAGAATTGCCAGAACCTGATCTGCCACATTCAAGGTACACGAATGTTGCTGATAGTCCAACACTCTACGAATTTCCATCTAATTTAAAAAGCGCCGTGGCATTTTCCCCAGAAAGTTCCAGCAACAGAAATTCCGTCCGAAGTTCAGTAAGAAGTTCAAGAAGCTCGAAAAGTTCTAGAAGTGCTAAGAGTGCTTCGAAACAACAAAGACCATCATCAAAGTATGTTTACTAGAGGCTCAATACCTATAGCTTACATCCGATTTTCCTTATTCACTGTTTCATATTGATGCTAAGATACTTTGGTTTAGAAGATATTCCAGCGAGCAAATCGCTTGGACTACAGTGACGCCAGCGCTACCAGAACAACCATCAGAACCCGAAGAACAAATTCTTAGCCCAAAAAGTCCGACCCTTTTAGTTCCGTCTCATACACATACACCGGGAGCCTCGAGGCATGCAAGATTGGTTAGCGATTCGGCTTTGAGTTCTGATTCTGAATCTACCGGTCATTGGTACGGGGATTCAAGTCCAGAAAGTCGCCCGGGTTCTTCTGCTACTATGTCCATTTTCTCTTCCAAAGCTACACCACCACATAATATTATACCTGATGCTCCGGCAAGAACCTATTCTCACGAATCTCACGACTCTGCTTCAACTATACAAAAACCCAAATCACCAGGGAAGCTTGGTTCTTTGTTTAGCTGGGGAGGCGCGGTATCCCCATCGAGCTCAACAACAACCTTTTCAGAAGACAAGACAGATTATTCTCCAAACTCTCCCATACCGTCGTCAAATGCATCCCCGCATAAACTTTCGGAATTCGAAGACTCCGATATCAGGACATATAATACTAAAGCGCCACCGTCCGCGATCGATATCCCCAAAGCCAATGCAGATGCGGCCGATTATTTCGAAAACACATATCTACAAATACCCATAGCGACACCTAGCCCCACCAATTCACTGGTTGAAGAAATGGAGCAAGAATTGAAGGATATTAGCCAAGAGCTGGCGTCTTCTATACGAAGAGAGATGGACCTGGAAGATCTTGTAGACAGGTTACAGCTCGAAGCTCAAAATTCAGGAACAAATGCCAGCAAGCGAACCAGCGATTATTTCTCGGATTCTGGAACAGGTGTAATTCCCAGATATGGGGATCCTGATCCCAAGCAGGATGAAATTGATAAAATTCAAAGGAAGACGGAACAAGAGAAGGCTTCAATTAGATTAGAACTTACAAATAAGGTACAGGATGAACGAGCTATCAGGAAACAGCTTGAAACGCAAATTCAGTCTTTGGAAGAGAGGGCAGCTCAGGTAATTCTATCGATACATTTTTTTTCTCGCAACTGACATGATTCCCTAGGTTGACCTTGCAGCTCTGAATTCCCTTGATACCAATGGACGACTGAAAGAATTGGAGACAACTTGCGAGGATCTTCGCCACAAATTATCCGAAGAGAAACAGAATAGGGAAAACTTTGAAGATCTCTTGACTGCACTTAAAGCAGATCTCGAAACTTCTCACAACGAACGTGATAACTTACGAGATGAGATTGTTCCTCAGCTGAAGGCCCGTGTCGAAGGGCTTGAAGCGCAAGCTGCAGAGCATGAGAAGTTGACCTATGAGCAAACCAAGATGGCCCAAGAGCTCCAAAGCCTAAAAAAGGAAAATGTCACATTGATCAACGCCCAAAGACTTCAATTGGAGATGAATCAATTCAATTCCGTATCGGACGAGGATAGTATAGGTAGCATAAGCAATCTACCTAAGTCTAGGTCATCCATAATGAGTATTGCTGGCATAGGTGGACTCAGTGGGCTGGGTGGACCAGGTGGTTTAGGTGGCTCAGGTGGCTCAGGCGGTTTGAAACGGGCCAACTCTCTCGCACATACCGGAAAAACGGCTAGATCACCTGTTGGATCGTTATCAAGGACGGCCTCTGTCAGAGCCATAGAGTTCAAAGACAATCTGGCGCAAACGGTGAAGGATATTGAGCTCCAACGAGATTCGCTACATCGTGCTCTCAAAAGCTTACTCGAACGTCACGAGCACCAAAATCGTGAAAATGAAAAGAAAATCCGCCAACTGGAAATGGAAAGAGATCGTGCCTTGAACCAATCACCAAGGCGGCGAGGATACGATAAGGAAGTTTCCAGTTTGAGAGAAGAAATCAATACCCTTCGCCGTCGTGCGGATGAAGCAATTGAGCAAAAGTGGCAATGTGAGAAAGGACTAGGTGGCTTGAAGATGGATCTCGATCGTGCTGAACAGGAAATTGGTTCACTAAGAAGCTTGTTACAAGAGAAGGACATCTTAATCAAGCGATCGAGTATAGACTCTAGACCTGGGAGCGCACACGCGACCTCTGAGACACTTGAGCGATCGTATCGGGACCTTCAATCGGCTTATGCAGCTTCTCTTGAGCGAATCAAGACCCTCGAAATCTCGGCGTCTGGTGATGAAGCTACTGCAAGAGCTATGGAGCAGTTGGAGAGGAGCTTGTCTGATGCAATTTACGAAAGAGATGTCGTTAAACAAGAGCTTGAGGCGGTCAAGGAGCAATCTGAATCTTTGAGAGACTCCGAAAAGGTACATCTCCAGGAGGAGATGCAATTGGCAGATGAATTGCGTGAATCAGCCAGACGAGTCGAGGAATTGGCTGGACAAGTTAGACTTCAACTTGCTTCAAACAGCACTCTCAGACAGCGTCTAGCTGAAGCTATTGAGCGTGGAGAGAGGGAGCAGAAAGCTAATGCTCAAAAGATTACTTTCCTCCAAACTAAGCTCAAGGCTCTCGAGGATCAACTTATGGCTGCTCAGAACATATCTGAGGTGAGAATCGCTCGTCATGAAGATGAGATTCGTGATCTCAAGGATAGCCACAATTTCCAACTTCATCGAGTAAAGTCGGAACTCCGCTCTCCTCGTTCATTCGGACCAAAGACTCCTATGTCTCCATTATTCACAAATGCTAAAAAGGTGCCACGTCTCTCCGTTACAACCTCTGGCAAGGGGATGTCTGTATCTGAGGATTTAAAAGTTGAACATTTGAAACAACAAGTTGTCAATCTTGAATCTGCTCTTGCCGAAGCCGATAGGGAAATGGAAGAAGTTGTCGGTCGTATGAATATCGCGCAAATCGAAGTAATGGAACTACAGAACGAACGGGAAGAAGCAGTACGTGAAACGAAGAAATTACAGAAAATGATTGAACAAGAAAGATTGAGAGCTTTTGAGGGAAGATTTGCTACTCTCAACTCATCATCATAATGAATGGAGAATCTCGAGGTAGATGATGGTTTCAAGATTGTTTCGTCAAGCGACTTTAGCGTTTGTCAGTCTGGTGGTGATTCTCTACCAGCATCTCTAATTTATTAATCATCCGACGGCCCTGGAATTTTTGGGATGGGACTGAATGGATGGGAGAACATGGAGTTATTTATTATTGATTGGCATTGATTTCTTATCATCGACAAAATGCATCAAACGGAATGGGCCAATTGGTGGCTTATGCATCATATTATATATACTAGGGTTTAAAACTATCTTGGTACTGGGATGAGTTGATATTATCTGATATTATTTCTCAAGGTGGTAGAATGACTGATGAGTTGCGGTCAGAAAAGAAGGGTGATGGTTGTAATTATTTTGGGGGATAGGGTTCGCTGAGAGACAGGAACAGATACATATGGGAATGGGGGAATGGGAGAAAGGGAAAGCGGTGGCTTGTATGATTACTTGTTGTATATTGTATATTGATACACTGGATTTTTAGATACCAGATGGTGCTAGATGAGTGAGGAGAAGAGAAAATTGATTGCAAGTATTTTGGTCTTGGAATTAATAGAAATGCTTTGATTTATATACATGGATCGTGTTTGAACGTCGATCATTGCCTATCGTTGATGTAAAGGTCATTTTGTCGATACTCATGATGTGATGATTCTCGTTCCTGAGATAATTTTCAATAATGATTTCCAAAATCAGAATCATCCCAAATCTGTGAATTCTGATCCAGAATTAGAATGAGAGAGCAAGATTTAACCATGTTTCCAAGGCATAATCATTGGGCTTTTTAATTATATTTGTTGGGAATGAATCTTGAGCATTATTATTGAGTTGTAGAATACTAAGAGCAAGCTCTGTGATATGGGTAGGTTATCCAAACCAAGTTGTACTAAGCCCTATTAGGCAAGCTAAACCCTTCTAGTAAATATACATGTGACTTTCTAACAATATTAAACACTTTTCTATATACGTTTCAGAATTGTCTTTGCATCAGCATTATAGCGATCTATCTTATTTGAATTTAACGATTATTTATCTGATCACTTTATTTTATTTTATGCTAGGCCTGAAATGAATGAATGAATGAAAGTGTTGACTTTGAATTCGAATTCGAAATCTAGGTTCTTGGGCTGTGTGTGAGATGGTGTAATGGTAGATTTGGTCACGCTGATGAGTTTTGAGGTGGATTGGTAGGTTAGTTAGTTAGGAGCATTTGGAAGAATAGGAAAACGGGGGATTGTTTTTATTTTTATTTTATTTATATTTTTTTTTGGTTGAAAAGTATATATTTGTGGAGGAATATGTCGACTGAATGAGATAGGAGTTAGGAGTGAATAGAGGTAGATGTATCTGGAAGATCTTATTGATGAATATAAAAGAGTTGAAGACGCCTTCTAGCTATCGTAATCATCGGGATAAAGAAAGTACCCCCGAAATACCCGAAGGATAATCTGGATAATTTCTAGTCTTCTTGGGACATATCTCCCGTGAGATAGTTTTGTGGAGAAGAGTCGTCAATAATCCTTACCATCTAAATTGAGATTGGTCAATTGCTATCTTTATTCCTGTTTATATTGTCATTCATTGTAGATGGTATCATTCTTGCGACGGTCATCATTATGCTTCCTGATTGTATACATCACATACAAATTCCTTTCTTACAGCATACTTTTGCCCCTTGATCTCATAAGCCATGTCCATACGTTTTCTTCATCTTAGGCCTTTGTGATTCTTCACTACTACACCATATCCACTCTCTCCAATACAGAGGGTGCAAAATTGCTTGTGCACTGGTTGGTGGTCAATTCAATGATAACCTTATATATACCACAAGAAGTCATTCAAAAAGTAGTGAGACGTACAACAGGAATATAAGATGAGAAGCGGGGTAATAGTGAAAACGTAGAGAAATCTCCAAATTACTAATTGCACTATAAAAGGGCACCTATTCCTCTCTGTTGAGATCTCCAAAAAATCGATGAGAGGAGCTTTCAGCTAGACAAGGCAACCGGTGAACTAATCGCAGTGAGTGTGGAGATTTTAATTTGCGATTCTGCTGTGAAATCATCCCGACACTGGAGGCTTTGGCTAAGCTACGAAAGTTCACAATCAAGAATTTATCATCGTTTTCCATATATTTCCGTTGTCGAATCAAGACTTGATTCGCTGTCTCTGTCACATATTTGAAAATGTTTCTACCAGTTGAAAATATAGTATCTTATTCAAGGTAGCCAAGTAAGCACTTGTGACTAACTCACACTATTCTTTCTCCCACAACCAGCAATCTCCTCAGTTCTTGTGGTTACCTTTGCACCCATGAGGTATTTATACAGCCCAGATAATTCTTTGCTTGAGAGTGAGATCTTTGAGCATTGGTCACCTGATATAGGTAAATCAACGTAAGAGCCGCGCTCACTGGAAGCTAGATATGCGGAAGTCTTGTATCTGCATTCACGTTTGTACCACTCTAAAATAATGATACCTTGTCGGTTTTCACGAAAAAGAGTAGAGGGGCGTATAAAGCCAATTTCTTTCACAGATTGTAGGAGCGCAACAATTGGGCATTTCATTTTAGGAATATCTTCATGCTCTTCATTCTCCCCTGTTGCGCAAATCTCCTTTATTTGGGTAGAACGGGCTCGTTATAACCTTATATATCAGATGTTTGCCTAAGGTAGCGAGCATCTTTTACTGTCGCTTGAAATTACTATTATCGAACCATATGCATAACCATGACAGCGACATTCCGAGATATCAAGCATTGTCAAAACCTGATACCTTTCCATCAAGGAGAAAAATTCATAGACTAGAAGAAGATACAAAGGGTAAGGATAAGTTTTCCTCTAACGACCTTACTACTAACGACCTTACTACTAAGCATACAAGGAAGGCTTCCACACCAAGTAATGGACAGCACTTGAACCAGAGATTTCCCCATTTAAGTTTAATACCCTGCTTTTGGGCCACCCCTCCCTTTTAAACTACTTTTCCTATCAAAAATAACAAAAACCAATATTTATAACTTTTATATTTATAAATATATATTTTGGGAAATTTTGAATATAAATTGATTATTTGTATATTGTGAAATTCTGAAAATTTCAGATTTTTATAATTTTGTTGATCGAGATATTAAAAGATAAAATTACAATCAATATAAACCTCTACTGCTCCTCTAAAACTGTCAAACAAACATGGTATAATTATATTGAATTCTGGCTAGATGAATAATATAATATGAGTTTGTTTTTGTGTTGGGTTACTATAGAAATGAGATAGTTATTTCTACAATGAGAGAAATGAAATCGAAACACTACTCTTTCGTTTGGCGATCTTGCGGTTGCGATTTCTGGTATTCTTTGTCAGTGTGGAGTGTGGAGATGGGGGTACTTTAGGAGTTTTGTATAATGTGTAGCTCAGTGATTGATATTCCTATCGTAGTGGTGCTTATGACTGAATATTTTGATAAAGTAATGGAGAACTGAACTGTCATTATTTGTCTTATCTTGATGGATATACCAGAGAATTCTGTTGCGGAGATGAAGATCGTTTCACTTGATGAGACCTGCCATAGCTCTTAACTATCCATGTCCATACACCTTTATGCTTAAAGAAAGTCGACACTAGTCTGCTCTAGTCTATAACTGGAATACAGTCACTTTATCCTTGAATCATCCTGCCCATCCATGGAGGAACCACAATGGGTATTAATTGCGAAGTATATATTCTTGTACCTAGTGGACTTTTTTAACAACCTATATCCATATACCGAACTCCCCTTCCCGTCCCAATCCTTTAACAAATAGATATTTTCCCTTCACCCCATTTGAAAGCCCCACACAATTCAAGTTTAGATTCAATCGCTATCCTCTCCATTATCCAGCGCTTCATCCTCTGCTTCCCTTTCTTCCGGCTCCTCAACCTCAAATCTCTCTTCCCCATCATCATCGTCCCTTACTTCATCTCCTTCATCCTCGGCTTCCTCTCCATCTTCTTCATCATGCTCTTCATCATCGTCTTCCGCATCTATCTCTTCATCATGTTCTTCCTGTGTCTCTCCACTACCCCTACTGCTTTCAGCTCTCCTTGCCTTCTTGGCCTTCGGTTCCCCATCCCCTTCTCGATCCAACATTTCCGAATCACCTTCTCCATCTTCCCCTCCTGCTTGACTCCCAGCTACTTTATCCGCTGCGACTTTCTTTCTATATGTGTTTCTCTTATCACTTTGCGTTTCGATGAATTCTATTATCGTTTATTCAAGATTAGCATGTCGTGACTCCAGCATTCTGCCCACCAAGCATGTCTATTCCAGTAGAACATAAAAATCGTATACTAACTTGCAAGCTCCGCCTCTAACCTCGGTTTAAAATCTGGAAACTCTAGGTCATCCAATGCCTTGAATACATCCTGCGGCGCTATCGTTTTAACGCTTCGATTCTGTGCGTTCTCATTTGCACTTTGTATTCACAATTACGTTAGCAACCCCTTCAAACAATATTCCCCCCTTCGGATCTCTTCTCCAATTCCCCCCACAATCTCCAATTGTCCTTCCCCGCAAACCCCCTCAAACTTTCAAAATAAAGAGTCCAACTCACTGCGTAGCCAAATAATTGACAAAAACCGTCGCGCTCTTACTCATCGCTAGCATCGCATTCCCCTGAATCTGAGTATTCGGCGGCAAAACCCCCTTCGCCAACCTCGTCACAATACTTTTCGGAAGATTAAGATCCTGTCGGCCATGAAACCCATTAGTTTGACTTCTAATTCGAGCGCGAGGAGAAGAAGAAACCTCAGAGTAATCTTGGGAGTCCGGCTCGGGGGAACTCAATTCGAAGGAATCTAGCTAGAGAGAGACCTGCTGTAAGAAAAGTACGGGAAATAAATATTAAAACAAACCTCGATACTAGTTCCCTCTCGGACTATGGTTATCTCTTTCACTGGTGTGGCTTCGTCGCTGGTGACGGGCTTCGCGACGTCACTTTTTCTTGGTGGCATGGTGCGATGTGTGTCTGTGTGAAGGGCAATTGGAGAGTGCGGTGGTTGTGATGTTGAGGATGGTAGTTGATTTACTTTATGACTTTGGCTCCATTTGATATTGGCAGTTTATTTCTCATGGAGGAAGGCGGTGAGGCTCCCAAATTCGCGAAAAGCAAACGCGAAAACCGTGTAAAGTCACGTGGACATTCTTGAAAAAATGGACTTTCGGGGAAGGTCGTCTCTTGTTAGGTTGTAGAGTTTGAGAGTTGTTATTTTGTATTGGATTTTCATTTGTTGGATGGTTGAGTTGTCTTGAGGACTAGCTTGCAAGGTCAACCTCCTTGACTACATTAGAGAGATTATTAGTCCGGCTTGTTTGGATGTATGAGCACAAGCATTGAAATGTTTGGGACGATTGGGGCCAAAGCTCGTTTGTATATTTATTTTACATTAGATCATATCTGCATACTAATTCATGCTGCTGTGTATCTCATTTATTGCTTCAGTCACCAGACTATGCGTATCATAACTAGACCTCCTATCGAGTGGTGAATTTCAAATCCCCTCAAAAACACATGTGGTAATGATATTGCACCAGATTGGCATCTTTTCCTCTGTATGCTTTCAGACTCCACCAATATGAATAAAACCTCCTTGGTATCAATTGTAATCCTCCATCATTTATAAAACAAACTCCGCCTGCCTCTCCAAACCCAAATAATGTAGATAGAAAAAAGACCAACTTCCAGGCCCGAGACTATGAGATAGCCAACCCGATTTCCCGATCGCTATCCCAAAAAGATGGATGTGCAACTCGGGGTGGCGGTCTTGGTGATAATGGTGTGATTGGTACGAGAGTTCCAGGGCCTGATGCTATTTCTCGAAAGGACATGTCCGATGAATCGTTGTAGTCTCTGTGGTTGTAATCCCCGTGGATTCGAAAGTCGTCTTCTGGATCATACCATGTCGCTACCCTGTCGTTGGCTCTCAATTCCTTCAATTCGCCTCCATTGCCACTTTTGACACTCCACATGCTCCTCCCACTCACACTACTTCTCCTACTCTTCGTGCGTGAATGACCTCCCGACTTCGATAGCCGTGATCTATGTCGTTCGGCTGGTTTTATGAATGGTTCTGCACCAGGCACTACTTCGTCTGTCAGACCAATTCTAGCATTTGGTGCCTGGGCGAGGAAAGTAGGGCTATCAGGTATATAGCTTGAGACGCCTGAAGGATAAAAGGTGGATCGTGTTCGAGAAGAGGTAGGAGAGGCTGTCCACGTCCACCCCGGTGAATGTGTCATTTGTATCGTATTGGATTGTATATAATCTCGACCTCCCGTCTCTTTATCGAATACCAGGTCCTCACCCATAAACACTTTTCTCTCATTTCCCGAGCGCCGCCACGATTCAATCTCGTCGTCGTCTATCGGTGTCACTCCTCTTCCGGTAAAACTTCGATTTCTCCGATAACGAATGAAAAGATATATAGCGGTTGAAACTAAAATGATACCTAACGTACCCAAGACGGAAGCAAGGATGATGATCAGCGTGTTGCGGCTTATGCCAGAGCTTGCAGATGATCCGGCCGTGGAACTCGAAAAAAGAGCGCTCGTTGTGGCTGTCGATGCGGCTTCCCCATTTCCCGGGGAATTATCTGCCCCCGATGTTGAAGCGGCTGATAGGATAGAAGAGATAGCGATTGTGTTCGTAATCATCGATGTGACTGATGAGGATGTGAATGATGATTCATCCTTCCTCGAGCTCGTGGATGTTTCTGGTTTTATTGTACTAGGAGACTCTGAAGGCGATGCTTCCGACAATGAGAAGTCATTTATAGCAACGAATGTTTGTGCGGAAGAGAGAAGAAACAACATCAACGTTGCGAACAACAAGTAAATGCCCCGCATTATGATGAGGTGCCTTGGCCGAAGAGCAAATATCAAGCTCTATTTAATGTGATCAAAACATTTTTATCAGTCGTAGACCGTCGAACCGACTGGGTTCTTTTCTTGCTTCTCACTCTTTGATCTTAGTTGGGCAAAGATCGTAATGAAATAAATAGATACAAATAGAGAGGATGAACAAGAAGGATAGGGTAGAGAAAAATAAGAGAAAGAGTCTTGAAATCAAATGATCCCTTTAGAGACCAGCCCAATTATCCTAACGGATGCTGTTCAGGCGTGAGGTCCAACTCAGATGCAGGCACCAACATCTATATAAGAACATAAGTTACAATTGTCGTAACCGGTAGTTGGAGCTACTGCTCATGTGGAGAAGCCTGTGTTGGACTATGGAAAATGCGGCATAAGCGTCTTACCTGTGGTCTGTGAGATCGGGGTCATTTGATGGGTGGATGCGTATGTGCTGTTGGTATCATCAAAAACAAGCGAAGAAAGATGTGCAGGCTTGCAGAAATGCAGAATAAGATCCTTGCTCGTCTTTTCCGACTTTGGTCGGTCAAGGGGGCCAGCCTACTCGAAGGACTAGGGTATAAGTCACTATTCCTCGTGGGGGAGAGCAAACACGGAAATGAACATCTATTGGCTCCATCAGTTTCTTTGGCTCAAAAGTTAACAGCATTTGGTGATCGATGAGTGGTTGATGCTGAGCTGTTTTCGATGTAACCTGGTCAAAATCCTCGGGGAGTTTGTGCATCGAACGAATGATAGCTTGATATGATATTTGACGCCATTGCCGAAACGTGCCTCGCATGTCGAGTTACAAGGTACGTGACATGGGGAAAAGGTGTGGCTAGGGTTAGACAATTCAAGAGTGGATTGAAATGAACCAAAAGCTAGTAAACAAAAGGAAGGGTTCGAGCGTGATGGAGTGGTTGATATTGAAAGAACTGGGATTATAATTTGTTAACAAGGTAGAAACTAGACGGTGCAGAAACTTTGCCGAGGAATCTATCAATAACCATGAAATTGTCCAATCTTCAGCGAAATTTAACCACAAAATACCACGTTCGCCGCCACAAAACATGCAATATATGCAGCATATGGAAAAATCAATCAAATGGCAGTTTGATCGGTTCGGCTAATGCTACACAGGATAAAGTAGAGGGTCAACAGTGATAGGCTATACCGTGGTAAGTCCTATACATATCATGGGATAAAATCGGGATGTAATAATGGATGCAATAATAACTTCCATTAATTCATATCAGCCATCAATATCTTATTATCAGTATGTATAGGATATTCCCGAAGTAAAAGGAACATGTTTCAAGCCAAAAAAAGATTATCGTAATATGTTTGTTCGATGGACATGTGTTGAAGCAATGAAGCGGTGTGCAAAAAACAGAAGCATTCAATACAGTAGTCAACGGGACGATAATCGTCAGATTTGTTAATCCTCAGTTCAATTTACCATTATGTCGATGAATCATACAAACAAGGTTTCGAATGGTGACACGAGTAATTGGAAATTTTAATCGGATCTTGGTAATGGCAGCCTCGTCCTTGCTCGTCTTTAAAGACTCAAGAATGGAGTACAATACTTGCTTGACTGGACTGACGGAGGCTTGGGAAATATAAGTTTCAACCCTAGACATGCAAGATATATGCAATCCTATACCAAAGACCAACGTTTAATTGGATGATAAGCAGTCAATTGTCCCTGATCTACAAGCTCCGGCTCAAGATACTCATTCAGAACATCCTACTTTTCGACCTTAATGTCTGCTGCATTTGATTTCTAAGATTTGCATGTAGTACTTTCGATAGGTAAGGTTATTCCACAAAAACGTGGAACATGCGTGCTGTTGGTATGACCTACTCTGCTATCCAGTGGTACAGTCAGATGAGAATCGTACCTGACATGATATATTGGAATACCATCTCACCTGCCCCTGATCATTTTTGTAGAAACAAATGTAACAATAATGTCCAAACCATAACCTTCATTGTCACCACCGAGAATTCCGAGTTTTCCAATCAAAATGAAAAGTTCCGCATATCCACAAAGCCTGGTTACGTATATTATGATCTACGAAAGCCGTTTTGCGTTTCCCTGTGCTGTTGAAGATCTCTCCGATTTGGAGGCACACAACATTAGAACGTACGTAGCTTCATATTATTTATTTGTCGCTGGCGTTGCTGGCGTTGAACATATGAGGTGTTAAAAAAAATAAACGATAAGAAGCCCCCTTCATCTAGAAACTTCTCGGCAATTTGCACTCGGTGAAAACGAGAAATCCTCTCTCGAAGTTCAACCCTCTACAACATTGGAAATGTCAGCAATATTGGAGTAAGCTCCTAGATTATATTTGGAGGCTGAAGTGTTCTTGATTATTATCAAATATCCTATGACGACCCGAGAAAAAACAAACTTTTAGAAGCACGGCCTAGCCCGTGACCCCGCTATGCCCACCAAAAGTTTACTGCGTACAGGAAATTTCGAAGGACAACCACAGACATTTTCCCCTTCATTAATAAGACCTAATAATCTATCTATCTAATCCTTTTAAGAGTGCAGATGAAGCTCAAGAACTCCATCCTGACGTACGATCCCAGACATATCTACCGCATTGTTCTATACTATGACTCTGCTCCGCTTCTTGGATATTGAACTCCTGGAGGATCTAATCTTACCTCGAGAGCTTTCCAATGGTTACAATGTCAAAGCTTAGGGCTCAGCGTTCTCACCGAGCGGAAAACCTTTTTCGTATCGCGAAATTCCCAGGAAACAGGATAGCTAGCTATTTTTGCTGTTTCCAATCATTCATTCTCATCACAGCTAGACCCCAATTCGAAACACCAGGGCAATTTGTGCCGCTGTTGGCCAACGCACCACCCGTCTTTAGTTTCCCCATCTCAGTATCTATGATAACGTCAGAAAAGCCACTTGGGCTCTCGTATCACTTATATCACGATAGCAGAGTGTTGAAGGATTATTGAGACGCGTTCTTGTCACGTCCGCTATCATCATGCAATCGCTCACACATTAAATGCATACAACCTGGTTTAACGAATCATCGACGCGTCCCAGCTTGAATTTCACTCAGGTCTGTCACTAGCAAATCCTGCACATATATAATTCCACCTCGTTTGACTAGACTGAGGTACATAATCCGTTCTGCAATATAACGGCACAGCAAAATTTCCATACACAGCGTACGAAAAGGTACTGGCACAAAAAAAAAGACTCCCTTGCATATGCAAGCTGCAGGCACTTAACCACTGCATTTTGGCCTTCTCCTATTTTACTGTTTACCGCTTAACTGAGAGACATCACCAATCAAAAAATACTCAATGAGATCTACTCGACTATGTCCTACAGCATCTCATTCTGAGAATGCCCATGAAAATAATGTACTTCGTTATAATCCCTCTAACAAATTTTATGAATGTATCTGCCTAGTGGTCGCTACTTGTACATTTGTACTCACATATGTAAAATACCTACATAATCTCCACAAGTACCAAAAATATCTTCTACTAATTCTTTATTGAAAATCAAAATTGGATACAGCGCTTCCGGTTATCAGATTTTGGAAAAATGAATTTAAGCTCAAAACTCAAAATTTGCAAGCTTCCAATTTTGTCAAAATCTGCAAGAGATCTAAGACCATCCCGCATCGATTAGCACATCCGCATCTACCCATTTACGCGCCGAAGCTATTCTAAGATTGGCTTTTTGTGCGAAGAATATTTTCACATGATGAGAGAATGTGGGAATGAATTGATCTATTAATTTTGTTCCTCCTAGAGGCATTAATTAGATCTGCTCTACCTATTCTTAGCCATATGTCTATGTCATAGAGTATGCTCTCCATACTTCCATGGCCCTTCTTTACATTCAATACCGACGATCTATCAGTACAGTTAACAATATCCATAACAAAATGCAAACTACATCAACTATGCTCTCTCTATATTGATCTCTTGCCCCGCTGGTTCCGATGATATGCCAACAATCAGCGAGATTTTTAATCACCGGAGAATTTTTTCCAGCTAATATACTTTCTTAACAGTCATTGCATCCATCAATACATCGCCCATCCAATATTCCGATTTTTACAATCACTGATGCATCTTTCGCAATGCCTCTAGCACACTAGCTGGCAAATTCACACTTTCCCCAATCTCCGGGTTGGTTTGCCAGATTTGGTAATTCTTGAGAATTTATAGAGTGAGGCATTGTGCTAGGCATTTTATATTCGAACTTCTCATATCTCTTAAAAGTCTTACGCCTTCTGATAAGTTGAACTTCTTATATTTCACCGTCACTCGAAGTTCCGTCACCCTGCATGCATCTCTCACATTCACATTCACATTCAGACCCAACGCAAGCATGCCAAGTTTCCTTCCAGCTTCCAAAGTCCCAACCCAACTCACAGACGATATTCGCACATATTGCAGCGACTCCACCGTGAATCCATGGTCATGGGGACGAAAATATTCCGATAGTATATCCATGTTCTATACGAAATAGAATCGGTATCAACGAGAACGATATCCCAGGTGTGGAGATATCTCTATATTCAAACAATGCATATTTCCGCACTTATAGTTATTAGCAACTCTCCACCGTCTGTTTCGTGGTAGATCATCGGATCAGATTCATATCATTATCATGGATGGTATGATTCGATATCATGATTTGATGTCATGATATGCTCCACTATGTGAGTTGCATGATGAAATAAGTACCAGTGTACATATCACTCGCATGGGACTATGGATACGATCAGGCTCTTTTCCACCCTTTGAAACTTTGATGTGGAGTTTTCACTTTATGGGATCGTCTGTAGGGATTACAAATGGTGACTCGTGAGAGCGGAAAATTTCATGCTTCGGCGAAATTAAGCCAAGCCTCCAGAGATATCAATCCCATGCGTTAAGGGCGTTCTTTGTTCAGTGCTCAAGACATTTCAACAAACTTCATTTGAAGAATATGAGTTAGTTCGCTTGTTTTCTCCTTTTCTGCTATGCGCAATGAAAGTTCGATGTTGCTTGGAATGACCTGCAGCCACGCATAGCCCTTGTCTGCCAACGACTTTGAAGCCTTGAGGGGGTTGGCTAATGAGTTCTAGAATATCGTAATGATTTCTCAGCAAGAAACACTCCTGTTCAGCGTTTAAAAATTCCTTCCTCTCCTCATCATGTTCTCTCTTAAGGCCCTGGAAAAACTACTAAATTCTGTCAATTTTGAAAAGATTCTTAACCTGTCTAGTCCTCAAAAAATCCGTATTTATCCTTTCCTCCATAGGAAAATTTAATAGGTTCCATGTATAGAAATTGATTATTAACAAAATTTGAATAATAAACAATTACAAAGGGGGTTTAAAAATTTTCTCATCTCCTTCTCTCCTAAACCATAAAAATACTATATATGCTGATAATTTTTCATTTATACTTAAACCGCCTATCTTCAAATCGAAGAAAGCATCCCTCTTCTGTAGTCTAGGAGAGGAGAGGAGGGGAGTATTCAAACGCTGCTTTTGTTTTGCCGAAATGTTAGGGCTTTCGACCATGGTGAACCTATGCATTTTCTAGAAATGCTGGAACTGCTTTCTTGTCCCGATTGAAGAGGCCTACTGGCCGATGGATCCAGAATATCATGACCGAGTACGAGTATTTGCCAGAAAAGCTTTGGAAAATATGCCCGTGCTACCTTAACCTTTCTCTCTTGCATTTCCTGAACACGAAGACGTATAACTGTAGCTGGTTGATACTTGATAGCCTCTGGGATACTTCTAATACAAGGCGGGTTTTGGGGAAATTCAATGCATCCATCAATGGGTATGAAAGTTTCTTGATGGTTCAAATTTCTACCTAATCTAAGTACTATCGAATGAAGAGGACGCTTTCCAACTACAACTTAATTAATGAAGATTCAACATGTCCAGGAGTGAATGTAGATCATCTTTCTACATCATCTGGATAACTAATTCAGATATCACAAAATTCCAAATAGCTGAGGCTATAGTGACGCTGAAGCTCCTAAGAAATGGCGAGCTAAGATCCATTTTGAAGATTATCCTTCACGAAGATGTCGTAATTTCCATCCAAATCGGTTTAAAAAAGGTTGCTTGACGAGAATACCAGAGTCGAAGCGGAAAATTGGATAATGGTCCTCATCTGGGCCTTGCTCATTTCTGTCATACACTGTTTGCGAATTCTGCCATCACGTAGCAAGGCCATTAGCAGCCAATATGTGGCCGGCGTAAGGTTGTCATTTGCTCTGCGGAAGACGTTAACAACAACAAAAGCGAACTGTTGGAGTCAAAAGTGGATCTCACGCCCAAATGACCCCAAGATCTGCCCCCGACCTTGAAGCCGGATCGAACTCGCTAAATTGTCGTACATGTTGTTTCTCAGTCTCATGATTTTAGATCCTCATATATCATCCCATAATGC
This sequence comes from Sclerotinia subarctica, assembly GCA_025389085.1. NCBI lineage: Eukaryota > Fungi > Ascomycota > Leotiomycetes > Helotiales > Sclerotiniaceae > Sclerotinia > Sclerotinia subarctica. The sequence goes on along the minus strand of QRFI01000005.1, from coordinate 3,081,717 downwards.
TTCATCGGGAACTTTCCGACCTTACGACTTCTGGACTGCAGTGGCTCTCCACCTTGTGATAGCATCAAGGCATCTTTTACGTGCCTTTGCCGCCCTTGGTCGTAACCAACTAGGGAATCCTATAAACAAGAATTGAAAGTTTGCATTAAACTCCCAAAATGCGTCGGAGAACTCTGGACTTTGCATCAGGAAATCTTTCCCGCATAAGGTGTTCAACGAAGCGTCCAGAGCCAGGTCGCGCAAGAAAATGAACAAATCCGATACGTTTGACCATTTGTCACCAATTTTTGAGTTCTCGACGCACTCCTCGTAACAACTCATGTACCTTGGAATAAAGTCTCGAACACCAATGTGGGAAATGAAATTGAAGGTGTCTTCTTGCTGCATTCTAAGAATGCGCCTGTGATTCGGAACATTACTCCCAGGCAGTGGCTCGAGCTGGGCTCTAGAAGTATCTGCTTCTATGATTGCAACAGCCTTTAGATGTAGGCCAAGAGCATGCTTGATGAATCTTGCTCGAACCCGATGTGTGGTGATGTGATGTCTGTCGTTTAGAACCCCGCGTACGTTCTCTGAGCCGGTGACTAAGACAATTTCTGCACCGATTAAGTTGAAGAGGACTGGAACATTGACTCCACAGTTCAGGCTAACAATATTGAGAGGTTATTAACGATGATGAAAGTCTTGTGAAGCTTTCATATGTCATATAAGAAAACCAATCCACTCACAGCATGAAAAAAGCAAGTGTAAGACCCCCAGACGAGAAAGATAAAGTATGTGACAGCTAGGGAACTTTATATGTTGCCGTTGGTGGTGCGGTATGAGTTGACTCACTTGGCTTTGGAAATTTCCCTCGAACGTGTCCAGGATTGAGATAGGCATAAGAGTAGCAGCACCAAGAGCGCACAGCCGGCTGGGAATATGATAACCATTTTTCCTGTCAGTTAGTATAGGGCCTCTTAGCTTGATATTTCAAACAAGTCAAACACAGTGAAAAAGAAATCCAGTTCTAGTTCTACGGTTAGGATCCCCCTCGCTAATCGGGCTTAAGGCCTTATAGATAGTTTCCGGGCAGATTGGTAATCAATATGGTCGAAAAGGGCTTTGGCACAAATTGGGTTATCATTACACATTTTACATTAATCGCAAAGTTAACATGATATTATCCCCAATCTGGTAGAAGGTTCGGCCAACAAGTGATTGAACACGAGCCACGAATTTGATTGGCCTTCACCAAAAAGAAACCCTCCACTATTTCCAGACCTTCATTAGGACTCATCCATGTAATGAATTACAGAATGGTGAAGCGCCTTAACAGTACGGTAAGGGTGGTATTTACCTTTGCGTTGACTGCTTCTGCGATGTCTGTCCCTTTTGCAGCATCTTTGGAGCAATTAAATATTCATGCGGTATCTAAGGAAAGGGAGTCCGCACCAACGGGAGAACGGGAGGGTGCAGCGTAGTCAGAGCGTAACTGCTGATCCTCGGGTCTGTGGTGGGTTCCCAATAATTATTTACAGATTTATACTATTAAAGAAAGAGGGTGAGTGCCTGCTATCTCTGTCTGATATTCCCTATAACCATGTATCGTCTTAGGTTTTCTGCCGGAAAAGAAACGAGTCTTTGATCGTAGATCCTGTTTTTGAGCTTGAACCCGGTCCCACTCATCGTATGCCGGCTGTACTGCAAAATCTCTTGCTGCCATGACTAGTACAACTCGCATCTCGTTTTAAATCAGATTCTGGCCAATGCACGCCCGAGGAACGATATCAAAAGGCGATATGCACCATTGGGAGGATATAATTTATGGCTTTGATTGATCAACCAACGTTGCGGAAGAAAATCTTTTGCTAGTGGCCAAACACGAGAATTCTGGTGAATGGCTTGATGATTAATGATGATATTGAAGTCATCTGTCTCGCAAAGGTTGCCGTTTAAAGTAGAAATGGACACTCAGGAAAGACCCTGTCCCAAGTTCTAATTAAAATGTGAGAGTGGGTAGTGTTCGTTTTTAAAGCCATAAATCTAGGAGCCGGTAGATGCTTTAAAAGACCACAATCGAACGCAGAGAATACATTTTAAGCACTTGCGACTTACAGCTGCTGGGGGATGTAGACGAAGAGTTTCTTTGATTACGGCGAGGGTGTATCGTCATCGACCCAGTAATTTTGGTTGCGATTTCAACAGAATTCTTGCTTCAAATATATTGGTTACGCTCATCTCGTAGCGGTGACAATACATCTGGGTGTTTTGATAGCGAAATGTGTAGAAGCTAAGCCAGAGTTTATGATTAACCAAAAAAAAAAACGTGAATATAGAAGTGTTTTATAACTAATGAATGCAATTGGGAAGTAGCGTTGTTAAGGTAAGCGAGAGATACCAGTTATATTAAATTGACAGATGCGAACGAGGAGAACCCGTATTTGAGTTTGCTGTTACCCCAACCAGATATGGATAGTAGGGTTATCAATACTCCACAAGACAAATCTCTAATGAATTGTTTTTTGGTCTAGGCTTTCTCATCTCAGCCTGCAAGCCCGCCTGATCAGGCACTCACCAGTCTATACGGCCGTACCTTCAACCTCTCTTGCTGACAGGAGTACCTGTGCTAACTTAAACATTATTTCTTGATCTTCTAAATCTAGCTTCAGCTCTGAATTACTAGTTTTTAATATTTATCATAGCAGACATCAGATAGACTAGGTTTAAGGGTCGGAATACAAATTATTTTACCTTTCTAATATACATACAGAAGATACAAATACAACAAATCTAAAATTTAACTCTTTAATAATAACAGAAAATAGATAATAATATACACTATAAACTCGCACTCCAGATTTCCAATATAACAAACTAATCGAGTTTACCTGCCTTCAACTACAGTCGTAAGACTTACATTATGGCGTTTCACTCACCATCATTCATTTCCAAAAAAAAGTGTATTAAAAAACCTAAACACCATTTGACTTGATAACCTACCTACAGGTACTTTCTAATAAATCAAACACTCTATAATTATAAGCAAAAGACTACACTACTAATTTCCCACTTGATTGATTATCCATCTATATCGCACATACGCAAATATAACTCTGCCCCAGCTTCCGACAGTCTATACATTTTTTATTATTTCGAAAAGACAACATCACTGCCCTACAAACAAGAAATGTAAGACTGATATAGAAGAATTGTAATCTTACTTCCAACCCCTTTGAATGAATGAATTCAACAACGGCTTGTGAAATTGATTATGGAGAAAAAGTAGATAGCTTTTTAGGCGAGTCCTGTAACCTGAATAGTTTTCTAGGGCTCCTCGCTCGAGGAGCTACTCGATTGCACTTGAACAATTTCTTAGCTGTAGTGTTTGTTCTGAACTGGTGTGATATTCTGCATGAAAAATTTATGTCATGTTAAAATATGAAGTTAGAGTGGAGGATTGTAGGTACCACGAGTATGTGACATCAAGGAAAGAAAAGAAGGTGTTTACAGGTAGAAAGACTGTCGGGGAGTAACAGGCGAGAAAAGATGGTGGGATAAACGTTATTGTTATGAGCGTATTGGCTATGGTATCAAGAGTTTCTAGGTCGATGATAGCCACATAAAAAATATCCTATGTAAAGAGGATGATTCTGCCCCTATATATCAAATTGTCATCCTTTCGCATGGTATTTCGTATATCCGGAACCATATTTAGAAGGTCGTTTCATACACCAATCAGTTCATTTCACCCTGCTAATCCGTGCTCAACTTCCATAATCCATCTCCCAAATAATGCGCATCCTCCACCACGGGCCCCTTTCCCTTCTCCTTAACATCTTTCGTACCCATACTCAAGAGTCCAACCGCACAAGCTTCCTCCTTGCCTTCTGCACAAACAACCACCGGTTCACCAGTTTCTAATTCTCTTCCTCCATACCATCCTTCTCCTTCTCCAGTTTCCCCATATACACCCTCTTCTTCTGTATTCCCATTAGGTAGTCTGCCGCCTGTAGATGTGAGACCTGGGGCCATGAGGGTAGCTCCTGAGAGAACAAATCGAATGGCACCGCGATCGATACGAATGCTAGGGAAGCAGGTTGGGAATCGGTGGACGAGTTTGAGATGGGGAAGTAGAGCATCGGTCATATGTTGGAAGAATAAGGGTGTGCCGCCAATAAGGTAGAGAGTTACTCTATCTGGACTGTATTTCGAATGTCAGTGAGGATTTCTAGAAATTGATCTGCAACCCAAAGAGTGTGGCAGAGAAGATATAAGGTCGAGCAGGGTGGAAGCGCACATTTTCATAGCATCCAGCTGCTCTTTCTTTGGTATTATCTCATCGATATGAGGAGCCAGTAACGGATATGTAGTGACGAGTTGGTTTCTTATGGCGCGTTGAACAGAGGACTTAACCTTGCTCTTTGACCCGGGAGAAATACTGCGCGAAAGGTACAATTAGTATTTTTATATTCTTAAAATTTTATAAACAAAATCAATCTATCTTACTCTTTCTTAAACATCTTGAATTTGAATCTGGTAGTATTGTGGTGTTGTGAGGAAGGGGAGAATTGTTTAATCAGATGTGCATGTGGAGAATATGCCCCGCGATACGGATAGCTTTTGAGACCAAGAACGCACGGACCCAAGAAAACTGGTGGAGGAGGGGTAATGTTCAAAATAGGACGATCAAATAGGAGGTTATTCAGACATCGAGCAAGTTTGGTATGATATTCTGCCACAGTTCCAGTCCCAGTAAATTTGTATATTGTCATAGAGATTCATTAAAATTCATCAAATAATACACCTTCGAAAAGTCCAAAAGCTCTATTCCCATCATAACCCTTTTCCCTTTCTACTGATGGTTGACGTGAGAAACAGTTCCATCTTCGTTGAGATGAATGTTGAGTCTGAATTTAAGCTGATGATTAGTATTTCGAGATTTAAATACTAGATAACATGGACGCTAACCTGTTCTCCTTGAAATCCTTTGTAACCATCGAACCAGGCTCAATGATTCTATGCTCTTCAGGAAGATCTTGCTTTGCGAAAGTCTATCGATAAAGAGTTAGTAGAGTAGTATAACTGAGTCAGTATTACTTGACAAAGCTATTAATCAACATACAGTCTCATTGCTAACTTCACCGATTTTCTTCCCAGCCAACTTGTTCATCCACTGTTGGTTCTTGTCATCGCCACCGGCAGCACTGTTGGTGATTGGATCGACGAGAGGCATATTGAGATGTGGGTTGGATGAAAAGTGTTTGATTTGTGACGTTGGTAATTTTGGTTGGATGTTTCTTCCAAGATAAGATTGATAAGATTGAAAGTATTTGATAGAGATCATAAACAGAAAAGCAAAAAGCAAAAAGCAGAAAGCAGAAAGCAGAAATCCGAGGATCTTTATGCTTGAACTACCAAGCCACCAGGAGCCTTCTTCTTGTAACACCTCCCCAAACAAGGCTGCGCTTCGTCTCACCTGCTGAATGCAGACACCTACGTCATGGCCAAGTCATGTCATCTATCATGTGATTTGATCAGCCCGTGACCACAGCTTTCAACTCAAGTTTTTCGAACTTCTATTCATTCTCATCGACCAAGGCTTTATGTTTATGTTTATTAAATAGATTCTATTTGTACATGTTCTATACTAGTCACAAACTCTGCTGTTGCGCAAGGTGATACTGAACTGTTACTCTGCACAACATTTCATTTCATTTTTCCTGTGAACCGAACTCACGTTGCGGCCCGACAGAACAGATGACCATTTCTACAGCAATTAAGTTTCCCTTTACCACAGCCACACAATGCCCCTCGGGTGCCAGCCTGAATCTGACTTCATGGTCTGTTCGCTAACTCGGCACCGAATGCGCGGTGACTGCGACCATGTGGAGCAAAGTTATATCCAACTATACCACAATTACGCTGCCCTCTACGCGTCCTCCTCAACGTTCATCCATTTTTTGAAGTCTTTGAATTTCAAAATACCACTAGCTCAATGATTATTATTAGTCTGGATCAATTGCGGCTGCACTGTACATAGTTGTACAGTTGGAGCTGCAAAAGGAAAAGGAGCGGCACATCGTTAGCCTCAAGATCCTTCAAACATCAGAGTCTCGTACTACTGTAACACTCGCACAAACCACCCGAACACAGTTCTTAGTGTTATCTCGGACAGCGTTAAACATTTATCTTCAATATTATTAGTAACAAACATTTCATTCATGGGTAGTTCCGAAAGCTTACTTACAAGGCTGATCCTTTAGTCTTAAACTCGACGTTTGATTTGTTCCACGTTGACTCGATGACTAGTAGGAAAAGATGCTACGCCTCCCTTAATATCACGGCACCCCCACGAGGGAAGCTTGAAATTACGCCTCTGAGCTTAAAATAATTTCGCAATATTTGTAGGGTAATCATTTACTGCTCAGCATTTACTCGAGTATGCAACGAGACAAGCATTTTTAAAACGTTTTTCTATTGCTTATATCCTCCATTACCTTTTTCTTCATTTTAATTTAGCTGATAAAATCCGTATTCATTCTTTTCTTCAGTCTTAACTTAATATCTTTTGAGAAGTCCTCTGAAATCTGCCCTCAAAACTACCCAGCAAAGTTCTTCCACCATATTTCGACAATATTCAATATGCTTCCAATTCTATTCCCCTTCTTGGCGTCTTCAGCAGCAGTTGTTTCTGCCCATGCCTCCCTGAGATCGCATGGATGTATAATAGGGAATTTCCATGATCTTGTGATCAGAGATTCCTGTGGAGATGATATGTCAATTGCCAAATGTCTCGCAGAAGACGTTGATTTAAGACACCTGGATCAAATCGAGCAATGTTTTATAGCTGGTGGATGCGATGCGGTCGATTCCACTGTATCGGCGGTATGGTTTTCATATGAATGTAATGATCGCCAGGGATCAGCCGAGGAGGTTACGAAGGAAGATTTGCGCAAGCGAGCCACCGAAAGCAGCTCGACTTCAGAAAGTACTACAGAATCTACAACAAAGGCTTCAAGTTCGACTTTGAGTTCTGCAAATACAACTGCAGCCACAACTACGATCTCTGCTTCCACAAGTGCTTCAGCTTCAACCTCATCCTCGACTTCAGCAGCCTCATCCACGACCACTACGACTTCATCATCTACAACTACAAGCGCTTCTGCTTCTACTACCGCAATTATGACTTCTTCTACATCGGGCAAAACTACCAGCGCGACGACTAGCGGGACTGGGACTTCCACAAGCTCCCTTGCCTGCTTCACAACATCCTATTATTCTACAAGTGTATGCTCATATGGAACTGGAGTATCCACAGGTGTGACTCTTGGATGCGCCACTACATCAATCGCTTCCTCGACTTGTGCACCAGGAGTTTTGTGTACAACCGCAGCATCGGGAGACGACTTATGTATAGAAATCGACAATGATCTTACCACATCTGGTTTGGCAGTCACAATATTTTTCGCAGTTAGCATTAGCGCATTTATTATTGGACTTTTGATAATCGGATGCAAAGATCGTCGAGCTGCCAAGAAGCTTCAAGCTGAGCGTGCGGCGCTCCTTGATACAGAGAGTAAGGAGGCAATGCAACCACATAATCAAAAGAGATCTAAGTCGGTCGCACAACCAGGTGCCTTTGGACACCCAGAAGCGGACTTGCCTTTGATTCTTGAGCCCAGCCATCAGTAGAACCTTTCGAGTGAGTCGACATACATTGCTCCACATGAGGCTTGAGTTAGCTTCAAAAATGCTGAAGTAGTAGGATGAGTCTCGGAGACGCACGGAAGTGGAGTTCAAGGAGTTTGTTCTGGAATGGTTGTGAGGCTTTGTAGCTTTATATGCTTCTGGGGTTGATAAATCTATACCCTGGCTTTTGATTTGCCTTCTCTATTCTTATGCGAGCGTAAAAACCTTACCCTTTGCTTGTTTGTTCTTCAATATATTATGAAAGGGTGTGACGTCGAAGTAAAGATACGAAATCATTTATCTGATCTGGCCTCATCAACTACTATTGTATCTGCATTTAGAGTTGATTCAACCGATGACGGTCGTCTGCGAAATCGCCCTGATGTGAACTTGCATTGTTTGCATTTCGGGTGGCTCCCGTCGGATTTGCTTAGAAGATAATCTGGGGTTGACGAAGATCAAGTGAGTCTTATATAATGAAAGTTCTCTCATCTTATAGATTGGAAACTCTATCATCCTGAACTATGAGACGGACGTAGTTTTGAAATACTCTCTTCTATGTTTTAGAGATATTAGCGAGATTTAATTTAAACATGGGCTTTCGTTCATTAACTCTTAAGTTGCATATTGATGAGTCTTGTCGAACAAATAAGGGTATGGAATAAGCTGGCCTTAATTCCATCCCATTGTTTATTTGTCTTCTGAAGGGGTATCTAGTTCACATACACAGAATATTTCCTCCTATTTCATATATCATGTCGAGGGCAAGGATGAATACTCTTCATGTAAGTTCGTAAATATCTTCGAAGAATCACACGACAAGGCCTTCAATGCGAAATTCACTCGTTATCTTACACGTAGGTATGTAACGAATAAATATATATAAAACATCGAGAACTTCATAACAAATCTCTATCAACTTTAAGTTGCGCCAACCAAGTCAAGGCACGGGCTGTAGACTCTCAATGAGCGAATGCTCCTTCTATTCGGTCCCATCATACTGATCTCCCGACTACTTTTTATCTGTTCTTCAAGAAAAACTATTACCTTTTTCATCACCTTCACTTCTCGGACTTTCCTCTTGCCATACAGTATTTTTTTCATCGAATTCCCTCTTTTATCTATGCATTGCTCTGTTATTGATTTTTTTGATTAAGATATCAGATGAAATGATCAGTCTCGCCACTTCTGCCTGCAGAAAACGCCGTTTCGGAAATAACGATCGATGAATATCAGTACGGAATGGACTCCTTAATCTTTTCTGGAATCGAATCATAGCGTGAAGCTCTTGCGCTGGAAAGAATACTGCTGACTGTCAAGTATTTTATGTTTGGCTAGTACGGGAGAACTATGGATTGCAAGGGAAAGGCGGGGCGCAAGAAGTAATGCTTGATGCTGTTGATATATATTATATATTTTGTTTTTTTGACACGGAATAAACCCTACCACCCTGCCCGAGATCGAATCTACTTCTGCTGACTTATCTCCATTGTTCCCTATGTAAACGCTTGAGAAAAAGCCATATTAAATGTGCACCTCCAAAACAAAAAACAGGAGAAATTGCAGGCTTATTATTAAGATCCTGGGATTCTCTATTTCATTAATAGTCTCGATCTATTTTGAGTAAATATGGCAGGTGGCGTAAAGGATTATTTGTTGTTGTTTTGCTCACTTTCTTTATTAAATAACCTTTTTACTATTCTGTTACCGTCTAATTAAAATACCATGTTCACCGTCACGGAAGAAGCAATGGTAGATGTTTTTAAAAATATAATAATATGGAATCAAAAGCCCAAGTGGCATTTCAAAATCTAGTATACAGGTAATCCGGTAAACATTATAAATACACAGGTTATCACCATAATATCTTTTTCTTCAGTTGCATAATGAAGTCTATCTTGTTCGAGGTGGAAAATATCTGGTTTTATATCTCTGGGTGTTCGCTTTCGGTCTTGGTTAATTTCATTGGGGGGACTTCTTCTTGGGGTTTTCAGTGGATTATTGGTGATTAGGGAGATTCCCTCTTAAGGAGCTGTGTGATTGGGTATAAAAGTATCTATATTGAAGTGTTTTCGACTTCTCTATAGTGATTAGAAATTACTTCGTAAAATCTCAATCATGAAAGGCTGCGCTGCGAAAGCTCGATGCAAATTGCAAGTTGCAAGTAATGGTGGAAACACCTATACCAGGGTTACAAGAGGTAAACCGGATATCAAAGAGAAGGCGATGGATCATTTTTTGACATTACTATTCTTTTCTTCTCTATTATCATATTGTTTGCGATTCCTTTCGCTATCATTACCAACTTCTCTGTAAGATTACGTCGAATCCTGTATTTCATTCCCTGCAGCATTTTGGGGATATTAAGTAAATCATCTTTTGATATATCACAATAAAAAAACAGATGAAAGATAAAAAAATGAAAACTACAAAAGTTGGGTTGTGGACTCAGCATGTCTCGAACTTGTAAAGTACTTAGATCGGACCACAGCGTTTAAGGTACAGATACTTGGTCGTGAGGGAAGTTTTATAGTTGGCTAGGTTACTTATCAGAAGGGGGAACTAGAGTGAATTTCTTGGTTATAAGTGTATGTTAATGGTACTCAGATTCTGTGGGAGATTCGCATATGGTTTATTTAAGTAGAGAAATAGAAGGAGGATGATGATGGAGCAGAGAGAGGTGAATGAGCTTTTTGTTAGTATGCTCTGTTGCATATATATTCACAACATGAGGATCAATCTTTCCTCAAACGTATCATTTATCCAATTTCCATTATCGAACTTGCAGAGTGAGATATCCAGACAATTTTCAGGATACCCCAATGTTCCGTACCAGCTTTCTCGCATCTTATTATATCTGTTTGATTTGCCTCTTTTTTGTTGTCGTCATTCTTCACAATTTGCTTTTATTATCATTCACTAGATGTATACTTTTACTATTATTCTACATTTGCATCATTGATACCATCATGTAATGTTATTTCTCACTCATTCAAATTCACCGTAATTTCTCACACCTCTTTTCCTGCACAATAAAACTTATTCCATTCCGGCATTTGCTATACATTATTTGATATATCTACAGCTAGTTATCTATGGGTATTCCTGTTCTTTTCCGTCGTCTGTTTGGAATTGTATATAGAAGAAAACGTATAATCATATTTGCGGCTTTCTTTTATATTGGCAGGTTCGTTTGGATCTCGCTTAGGGAAATATGTGGAATTTTGAGGGTATGAGAGTAGTGGAGTTGCTGGTGCAGTAATGCGCTGTGTCGCCAGATTCATTAATCATGGTGAGTCAAAGAGAGGGAAAGATGTATAAGACTTTTCATGAGCATGTGTAAGCTTTAAGAGGGCACAGTTGTCGGTAGGTGTGAGATTGTGATATTTTAGGGTGGAAGTTGAGATGTTGAATATTTTCTGATGCATATTAATGTTTTTGCTTTGTTTTTGTTAATATATTTGTTATATATCGTTATTTTTTATTTTTTTAAGCTGCCACTAATCTGGCTCTCTGTTTCATATCGATTTTTAGTTTAGAATTGAAATATCGAAAGGAGTACTCATGAAGTGGATTTCGAATGTCAACAAGAGAAAAACGAAGATACACTTGTATCCAAGTGAGCGAACAAACACCACAAAATCGATGTCTTGGTTATGTTTCTAAATTACATGTATTTTGCTATCTGGCTAAATCAACTTCTACCCATGGCACTGGTTATGTTATCCACGAGTAACGCGAGCCTTCCTGGCGGAGAGTTTAAATATGAGTATAGAGGTTTCGTGTTAGCATGGAGCTAGTGGAGCAAGTATAAAACATAAAATTTCAGATTTGCAGAGTTCATGAAAGGCTACGGACGGCTTGGCGGGTACATGGATGCTAGTACGGGAAAAACATGATTACTCGCTAGCGAAGGTCAGAGACTTCACTGTTGACGATGTTCATCTCGGGAAGGGATGTTTCCAATGAGTTGAGCATTAAATTTTGTTGAGGCTTTGGGGAAGATGAAGAGAGTATAGGAAAAAGTTAAGAGCTTAAAACGTGAGACTGCGTTACTATAGTTCTTTTTTCATAAAAATCTGTTTCATTCCTATTATAAAACATCCATCCTTAAAACTTCTGGCTTATTTCGCCGTTCTCTTTCTTCACGTGGACAGTAATATACACTTGAGCGGTGGCATCCTTAAGCACCAACGTGAGTGGAAATAAAGCACTGTTTTTGATATCTATTGACTCCAACTCTTAGGTAACTAATCGTACACACAATAATGTCACGAAATTGAACAACTCACATACCGTTGATCCGAACTTTTCACAAGTAAGGTACGTTAAGTTGTTAATCATGCGTCAAGTGGCACTAGAAGATATTATGTGTGGCACATATGCTGATTTCCGGGAAAGTGCCGTTGTTGAATCCGAATTAGGTAGGAACGTTAGTCGTGATTCCCTAACCCACGAATTCAACAGACTACAGCCTTGCGTTCAAGTTAGCTTAGGATGTTGAGGAAAGAGCAGCCTGGCAAAATGCATGTCGCATGCTGCAAAGTCCCGTTGGAGCACGCCATATGCAGTTTATGCTAAATTTAGCAGGAAAATATTCAAAATTACTAAACGAATCGAGTGTGCTTAGGTGCAATCTAGCACGCTGGATTTTACACCTCGGCAGTAACCAATTAGAAAAAATACTTAAGTGCACAACAAGTAGACTCTGGTACAAGATATGTATGGAATGGTTCTCATTTTCTTTTAACATTTCACAACATATCGGGGCTAAATACATGTTGGCGGATGAGTTAGCACATTTGCATAGACGGGAGACAAGCACGGCTTATTGTTCACCTTATTGTGTCACGATTAACGAGCCTACTCCACCCCAACCACCATATTACTGAGATACTGTCCCATATATTCCTCTTAAATACACAGAAAACTGGTTACTTCCCAATCGCTAGCTATTTTCATCTCTTTTAGAAATATTGTCTAGACAAAATGGCAGGTCCATCCCAGCCACCATACCAATATACTCAAGCACCTCGAAGCCTCTCCCCCACCGGTGTACCAGGAGCAGAAATGGATTTTATCAGGGAGCAAGATTTAAACTATGAGAATGAGTGCGAAGCCCAGAACTTTCTTCATACTGGCAAATCGCGATTCGAGAAGTCTTCTGCGTCAGGCAATTTGGAGTTTTACCATGATCCAGATGCGAATTTTATATTTGAGGAAAACAAAAGTCTTCATTGGTGGAAGCCAATCATCTGGATGGCTATTTTGTTATTGCTAGGCGTTGTGGTGGGCCTTGGCCATCATTTTGCGTATCAGAATCTCGACCAACAACCGCAGTATATTATTTCTCAAACATGGGTACACAACCTTGGCTCCGCAGCTGCCTTTCTGGTGAAGACCTCCTTCACACTCACTGTCATGTTGGCCCTACAAGAAGTATTATGGTTTAGTTTCCGCAAAAAGGCAATTAAGATATCGCTACTGGACAAGCTATTCACACTTTCAAGCAATCCCTTCAGCTTTGTACCAAGTGCATTCATAAATGCTCCTGTCGCCACTTGTCTTGCCGGTTTTGCTTGGTTCATTCCCATATCAGCGATACTGTCTCCAGGTAGTTTGGTAGTAGGACCAATGATTCATACTTTCATTGATAGCAACTGCAGCGTACCGACTTTCGCTGCGGCTTCATCGAACATAAGCTTCTACCAGATGGTTCCGGACTCGGATCCTCCCGCTATTCAAGGGTCTAATCCTGGTATTCAAAAGCTAGCAAATCAAATATTTGCTCAAGGAACAATCTTGGATCCTGGATCCCCTTGTGGATCTAATTGTTCATTCCAGCTCTCCTTTTTTGGTCCCGCTTTGCAATGCACACAGACCACGAACCCCGAATATATGCATGAATCAGCCGATGGTTCGAACTTCTACTATGCAGAAGACTTGACAAGATTTGGTGAGGATGAAAATTCATTCATGGGAATGGATTTTACGTATTGCAATCACACAAAAGAGAATTATTCGTGGATTTACGTAGACATGCTCTGCTCCCCTTACAACACAACCTATGACATTTCCGTCAATTACACAAACGGTCTGCCAGACTTCTATACAAATCTAACATATAACACACCACTTTTGAACTTAAACAGTACACAATCGACGTACCCTGAAAATTTCCCTTGGAGCTCAAACTCCGCAACACTAGTCAGAGAAGTGTACGACAATCATCTCAACGGCACATGGACGCAAGCTCCCAATCGATACTTTTCATCCCATGATACTATGATAGCGAACACGGTATTGGTCGGTGATACTGTTGACGCTAATAATGGCACAAGCTCATCTCTTTGGATTGTGAATCGAGATCTCATTACTGGTATACCTGAGCTCCTAACCAACCTCACCATCTCAACACTTGCTATCAGTCCCCTGAGCACAACTACAAATTGTTCAGCATCTGTTGCAACACTGGTATATCTGTACAATCCAAGACTACTTCTGGTTCCGTATTCCATCGCCTTTCTCTTGAGCTTCATCGCATTTATAGCTGGTGTATGTGTGCTCAAAATAACTCACATGCGTACTGGTGGAGCATTCTCCCAAATATTGGTTACGACAAGGAACCCGTTTCTGGATGATATTACAAAGGACCATTCTCTCAGTAGCGCTGATTCGGATGTCATGAAGAATTATAAGCTTAGATTAGGCAAACTTAAACGTCGCCATGGAGGGGAGAGTGGCTTCCGTGATGGGAATAATGGGGAAAGAGCTGGACACGTGGCTTTTGGGCTTGCGGAACAGGTTGACGGACTACATTAGGATTACCAAGGGGAATGTGAAGAGTTAGGGAGATTCACTTTCAGTTCTTCAGAACTATGTAGTGGATGTGAAGTAAGAATTTTGTTTAACATGGAACGGTTCACACAAAAGGCACAACGATTTCTTGTCAGCTGGAATGATTTTTTTTGGCTATTATAGAGACTTTCCACTATATGGAGTGGGCTGGATTTATTGCACAATATTCGAAAGTGCTATTTTAACATTAATTTACGATCAATATATGTTTTTTGAGCATGACCGTACAGCGAATTATTGCCGAATCTTCGAACAATGTCGCTTAATTTATTGCTGTCCCCTTTTCAATTATGTCGTCATTTCTGACTATTCCCTTAACTCAACAAATGCAAAAGGCATTAAAATCTAATCCCTATTAATTCTAAACTAAACTAACTATCACCTCTTGTTCATTAGATATTTCTTACCATCTAATAACGAGACCATCCCCATTTTCTCATTTCACTTCTCTGACTCATGAAAGTTTCATTCCTGTTTTTACCAGCTGGTATAGGGGTAGTCTCATTGGATGTTAATATTTATGAGAGTTTATAAGGTTCAAGGGCTCAAATATGAATAGCAATATCATCTTACCACTTTCATTTATACCTGTTATTTATTTACCTATTGCACCATCATTCTAATGAATTGAAACTGTCGTCGTTTATACTAAGTATAAAATCATAACTGTAAATACTTACTTACAGAAGAAGAAAGTTATTTTAAGCTTTACGAATTTTAATTGAGACTTTAGCTATAAAGATTACGGGGTCGCCCAACAGTGAATCCATTAAAAAAAGGTATATACAAGTTGTGATCGTTTTGTCGAAAGATGATATGGGGGTTAAAGTAGCTTAATTAGCGAGAAGCTAGATTTAAGGAGAGCTCATGAATGTAAAGTAAAGACTAAACCATGTAAAATTCTCACACAGTTGAAGAGCTTACATGGACAAAACTACTAGATGTGGAATTCTAGTAATTCGTAATCAACATAATAGAATCCAGAAAAGATACTCCATTGAAACAGCAACATCGACTTTGCAATTTTTGTGCCGCATGTTTCTGGATGGCCGTAGCTGCCGATCTAAACTCTCACCATCATTTACTTCTATTTTCCTATCATCACAATACCCACCCATTCAAACTCGTACCCACAACAACCAATCAACCACATCATCGTCGTCATAAAATAATGGCCTTCATCTCTGTCTTTATCTTCATCACAAACTGCAACTCAAATCCAATCCAATCCCACAATTTCCACACTATAAGATTACTGCACACTAAAATATATCAAAATATCATGATTAAAGCAAGGCATACATCCAATCCATGCAATCCACATACCGATCCTCTACCTTTAAATGCTAAACGAAATCCCTTACTCACATACTAATTCTAGACATAGATTAAACTGCACTCCAAGACAAAGCTAAGCTATTCCAATATAAATCACAAGTTAGCTCATACTCCTCTCCTTCTCCCATCTCTAATGATCCACAAATACATTATTCACCACCATACCAAATCAGAAACCTATCTTGTGAGGAGTATGACAACAAGGCAACAAGAAGAGGTTCTATAAATACAAATAACCTCTCCATCTCATAATTTCAAAAGAAAAACAAAGGATGTAGATACACTACAAAATCACAAGAACACAATAAAAGTGTTTTTTTGGGGGGGGGTTTTTTTTTTAATTTCTCCATAGCACAGAATATTTCAAGAGATTCATCTTCATGATATACATAGAAAGAGAAAGGGGTTTGGATATTTTAACTACAGACGGATATCAATAGATATTATTGCCACTTTTTCGTATTGCTATTGCTATTGTTATTTTTTCACGATTTTTGCTAGTGTTTGTGGTTTACTTTCTATCAACATCATTCTTATTGTCATTATAGTTATAAGTATCATCTAATTGTTATTACTTATCTCATGTCATCCCCAATCCACCCATCCAATAAACTCTCAAAAACCACCCTTCCAACTCCACAACCCACGAACACAAACACCCCCCCCCTCCTCCAAACCCTAAGCTGTAACACAAAGAAAAGCCCCCTATTTCCTTTAAAGATCAAAAATAGATATCCTTATATAGACCACCCATAACCACTTTAAATACCCAAGTACCTACCTACCTAAGAACAATCATACCTATCGACTATAAATTGTGACAAGAGTGGGGTACCGGTCACGATTCACGATTCATTTAGCGTGATATGAATGAATGTATGGATTTTAGTCATAGCCTCACGGGGGTCTTAAATTTGATATAATGTAGCATTGTAGGTTGGGGTGATGTAATTGGAGAGGAGTGAATTAACGATACAGTGGTCGTATGTAGGATCTTTGTGTACCTAGTTACCTACCTATGGTTGTTATTTCAATGATTTATATTATAGATAGCAGTGGCTAATATTCATGTAGGAGGATATTGTGGTTACTGAGGGATGGGACGATATTCACATGAGATTACAAGTGGAGAAATCAAGATGGTTCGTAGAAGCCGGCTAGAAGGCAATGAAGATTCCATGGGCATCAAGTGCTCAAGTCATGAAAGTCGGGATGCCACGGATAGAGTGAAATTCGAATCTTCGAGTAATAAGGAACGCCCTCTACGGAACATTTCATATACTCAACTATAGAAAGCTTATTCCAATAGCTTATGTGCCTTGGCATCAGTTCTCTACAGAGACTACAAGAAGGCCACTTTGATGAGCACAAAATTTCATCGCGGTATACCTAGTGATGAGAGGTCAAATAAATCTGAGTTTGGGTCGGAGGTTTCGGAGAGCTTCCAGTTGTCTTGGATGGAGATGTCGTGGTCAAAATATCATTTTCGTTTAGATATCCTCCTCGTCATAAATATCATCCTCGTCAAAAATATTCTCCTCGTCAAAATTACCATCCTGGTCAAAAATATCCTCCTGGTCATCGATGTCTTCATCGAAGGAAGAGATGCCTGAATATGATGCACCATCCCCATCCACATCCTGCTCAGGCAAACCAAAAATCTTCCTCATCTGCCCTATTCTTTTCGCTTTTTTCTTTCTCATCTTAGCATCTGCAAATGCCCCTTCAACAACATCCTTGTCTATACACCCCGTCTCAAGCATATCCCACGGTAACCATGCACAGGCTGCTCTTGCCAGTTTCCTCCTTCCTCCATACCTCTTATCCCCCACCACAATCGTCCCTATACCCCTATTTAGCGAGGCATTCTCTACCATAGACCTAAAATCCGTGTCATCTGATATCAATATCAACCAGTCATACGAACTCCCCTTCTTCTTTGCCATCGAATCTGCATACCGCATGATTGCTTTATCCGCAGCCTGCCGAACCGATGCCACTTGATTTACTTCGACCCCCGCGCGTTTAAGCTCGCTATGAAGTTTATACCTGTCGGCGGGCTTGATGACCCCCACAGCTGCCTCCATATACTTTTTAGTTTTACCAAGGGGTAACATCCTGTCCAAAGCCTTCTTCCGCTTTGCACCCTTAAATTGATTTGCTCTATTCATCTTCTTTTGCCTCTCTCTTACATGCAGCGTCTCAAAATGTTTGACCAATTCGCTATGAGTTTTCTTTTTATTACCGCACACACCACATACATAGGGCGTTTCGGGTTTGATTTTATGCTGCTTGAACATTTTTTGTTCCAGCATGTAGTATTGTTCCAGGTCCTTGCGTAAATCTCTGACTTCGGGCGGCACGAAGGACAATCCATCTCTGTTGGCGAAGGCGGCGATGCTGACTACCTTGCCGATGCGGGAAGCAAATGCTCGAATATTTTGTGCTGCTTCGTACGGATTAAGAGCTTCTGTTGGTCGTTTGTTGTCCAGGTCCCAGAGTACAATCACTTTGTGGCCAGAAGATTTAGAGATTTTTTCTTGTTTTTGAGCATCATCCAAAGCCAATAGAGCCGTAGCTGGCTCTTGAGATGGCTTTGATGATAAATCAGTAGTTTTGAAGCGTCGTGCAAGTATAATGGCATGTTGAAAGCGGGGGTATAAGAAGGAGAGAAATGGTTTATTGAGGAGAAAGCTCGAGGCAAAAACCTGTCTTGACTTCATAAGAGACTTCATACTTTACGATGGCCTCATGTTCTTGTTGTGATATATTTTTGTCAAAGGAAAGAGTTTTTACTTTCCTGAGGACCGTTAAGGGTTAAAGCTTGCGGCACGCAGCCTTGAGGAGTGAATGTTTTTTTGGAGATGTGCTTGTTGACAATAATGATTTCACGTTCCACCGGCAATTTGATGGTCTAAACCTAATTTAGTCACCGCTTTCATATTGCTGAACTTCTTTTACGTCGTTACGGAGGTAATATGAACAAGTAATTGCATTATTATAATCAACAACTATATATATTAAGTACTATTTATCATCTCCAAATTGATAAAAATTACTTCAAGCAGATGTTACTGGCGCGTACTTGGAAAGTAAACGCCTGCTTAGATTGTCTACCAACAACTACATCTAAGTTGCTTGGGTAATACAAAAGTATCATTAGATGAATCCCACAGGTTCACACTTCACACTTCACACTTCACACTTCACACTTCACTACACACACACAATCACTCAACGACTCTCAAGAACAAGCTAGCAGATATATAATCTCACATTAATCATTTCCATTAACTTTATTGTATATAGGTATGAACTGACCAACTAACCAGCCACCCACCCACCACCATGGTATCAAAAAATGCACCCGCGCAACCAACCCACGCAACCCCCTCATATACACAAAAATCAAACCACACCAACCACCAAATGCAGGTAAGGTATGTTTATCCAAACACCACGCAATGCGGCCATGCCATCGCTCGCAATATAAAATCTCAACCAAAAAAAGGAACGCCCAATATACTTAATACACTATTGCGAAACCGCAAAAAGAAGCACCCTTTTGAGTGTCCCTTCTCTAATTACCCCTCCCACACATCATAAAGCCGGCCGATCATAATAAACATCAAATTCCTGTTTAATCCTAATCCCATCTCTTGCAAAACCACCCTTCCTCTCGGGTGATTCTGGGCTCTCTGCGTCCTCATTCTGTTGCACGTGTCCCATGTGCATATCAGCTATATGTACGCGATCTGGCGTGCGAAATGAGTGTTTGAATATTCGTTCTCGGGAACCGGAACGGAGTTTGTGGAGTCCGAGACCCAGACGACCCTCGGCTTGATCGGTGAATTGTCGGTCCGGATCGCGGTCTTGCTGGGGTAGAGAGGCGTGCGAGGACCGAGATTGGGATTGGGATTGAGATTGAGGTGGTGGGGAATGAGGTGATGTTTCTCTGCTCCTTCCTAGAATAAATCCTGCATCCGAACCCAATCTCTTAAATCGTCCCTGCATCCCTCGGAAACCCTCACCAAACCCATGATACCTAACCCAATTCCAACTTTCACTCCCTCCTCCGTCGTTAGTTCGTTGCAATTCGATGTCATCATTTGCATTTCTGGTATTGACAGAGGGTGAGTTTGGTGCACATTTTTGATCATCGTTCTTTTGCATATTTCGAGATGGGTGACGGAGAATGTTGAAGAGCGGCCGACAAGCGGGAAGACAAGCAGCAATTAAATACATGCTTGTTTCTAGGACGGTGTAAAGGGCGAGATTCGATGCTGCACGGGGCGTGTCGGGGAAAAGCGATTGGCGTTTGAAAGCGACGAAGCGGAGGATGGAGGTTGCGAGACCACTTTTTGCATGTTAGATACCGATTTCAGGTTTGGGGGAATGGAAAAGGGAAAAAGGATGGTAATAATTACCTCGATCCGGTAAGCAACGTGATACCCAAACCAACCTTCATCTTCTTCGTCATGTTCAGCCTGAAAACAAACGGCAACGGCAACATCAACATAAGGATGTCCGAAATAATGTTGGGCAAACTAGCATATAAAAAAAGCTTTTCAATATTCAAATGACATTCTCCTCCCGGGATAGTTTTATCCCAGAAATAATTCACCGGCGTGCATTGGAAAAGCATCATCATGAATAAAATGGTGGAAGAAATGACGATTATGTAGATAACGATGTAGGTTACCATGCGATAGAAAGGAACCGTGAAAATGCGGAGATACATGGCTAAAATGGATAGTTTGGGAAAGGTTACGGCGATGGCGTAAGTGGCGGGGAAAAATATCAGGAGCTTATAGAGGGAGATAAGTTGTGAGGGGTCGCTGAGCTCGATGGCTTCGACGTGGCGGCCTACTCCGCAGTAATTTATCCCGACTTGAAGGAATGCTGGTTAGATATGGATCCATCTGAATGAGGCGTGAAGTGATATACATACTGAGCCCCTGAGCAGCAAGCAGCACCGAAAATATCAACCCGGGTACCATAAGAAAATCGTCCCATCCCTTTGGTGTATTGTGCATCCATCTCGAAAGGAACCTCACAAGAACAAAAAATATATCCAATACAATACAACTGACACAGGTAGCGAAGAGTGGGTGACCGTTATAACTTTCGAGGTATCCCGGTGGGAATTGTGCTGCGGCTGCTTGTGCGTCCATCGCCCTATTGTTTATATATATTCCGGAAGCAGACTATTTCTTTCCGTACGACCAATTGCTGGAATAATCCCTTTGACTAAAGGGAGCTTCGGAGGAATCACAATGATAGCTCTTTTTGTGCATTAGTCGATCACTAGATTTCGCTCTGCCCAATTCACCTGCCTACTATTGCGAATATTGTCCGAAGCATATCCGAATTAAACGCACGAAAGGTAGAAAGAGATGAGTAAAATACTTCGCAAAATCGTAAAAAGAGAGCACAAAAAAAAGTACCGCGGAAATCTTTACATAGATATTCTTCAACAAAAAGTTAGCTACCTAGTCGTCAACATCCGGAAGGACCGAGGAAAAAACAGGAGACCCTCATTCAGGGACACTATCAAGTACACTATCGATCCCGAAAAATTCAAGTGTCTGATCCTCCAAATTTCAAGGCACAACTGGTATCTCCATCTCCATAATCCCTCCCCTTCATCTAACCTTATTGGTCCGACCCATCCCAGTCGCAACCCTCGTAACTCCCACGACACACCACTCTCAAATTTCTACTTTCCAGGGAAGCTTTCAACAAGCGCATAGCGTAAGCTGGAAAGCAATGATGCTCTGGCCTGTGGCTACAGGTCCTTGGAGTATTCGATGTCACATTCACGTCCCAGGGTCGCAGCCTTGCAGGAATAAAGTTGTGCTTGCGATTGCAGGGGCAATAGAGTGTAGACGCCGCGAAGGTTGGATGATTTACCGTACATATCTCGGTGGACAATGGAGTATTGTGGCAATGCTGTTGAAGAATTTGTTTGAAGCTCTCGTTTGAAGATATGATCTGTGGGAGCTGAAATGAATGGCGCAATTGATCAAATAGGGGCCGAGAACACCTGAAAAATCGATAGTAAAAACTCAAATCTTTGACAATAATTTGATTTGCGAATTCCTTGGTAAGGGAAACACTTGTTCGCATACGGGGAAAAAAAAGTAAACATAAGTTGTTCACTAATCGCATGATCTAACGATTTTGAAAATGAGACAAAGATCCTATGTCTGGTCCTAATCAGTGATGTTTTGCTTGCCATTTGCCTATTCAACTATCATGCTCCGCTGAAACAATTTACAACCCCAGTCTCACACGTGGGTATATGGTTACATGCATATTGAGTCCTTGTCAAATGCCTGCATGAGGATCTAGGCCTTCCGACCTTCCGATTGGGCCACCTGCCCGACCGACCTCTAATCCTTTCAAAATCTTCCATCTCTGGAGGAAAACAGGAACAAGTTTCAAAAAGTTGGAGAAGCCCAATGCTTGGTGACCGTGAGTATTCCTCTGGCCGGTTCAACATTGCACCGTGCTTCCCTAAATGCCATCATTACAAGATGGGCACCAAAACTTTCGTTAAAAAGAGGAAAAAGATAAACATGTGATCGTACATTTGATGATTACACCAACAACTATCCCCCGTTCTAAATTTAGCAATTGGTCCCACTCTTCCATGACAACCTAGACCAAAGAAATCCACATAAAGATCACCAAAGAAACCAACATCGTACCCGCAATATGAAATGATATCTATTCTTATTATGTTGGTAAGAAGCAACAGGAATATCATTTGCACAGCTTTACTACACATGCGCTCGCTCTCCTCATTCGCAAATGTTTGCGGCCTCAATTCGGGATCTAGAACCCTGTTCGAACGTTGACAGGCAACTGTATGGGGTGACCGTTCATCAGGATTTGAAAAGCGGATTTCTGGAAGCTTTTTACGAATGTGCATGCCATTCCTGACAATTTGAAGGATGTAAGGTTATCAGACACGTGGAAATCCATTCCTGTACCAGCACAGTTGGGAATCTTGTCTCAAGAAGTAAACTCAATTGGGTTGATGGTGAGATTGGTTCTTCGCATGGAAAATGTACTCCTTGTCCTGAAGTTATTAATCTGCGCGAGGAGATATAATGCCTCCATGGCTTTTCGAATAGTAAGTCCTGATAATAGAGGACAGTCGGTGCTGCTTCGGAGATCCTGTCGACTCTTCGGCGTTTGTCTTGATACCTCGAGAGACGCCAGCATTGGATGTTGGGCAGCCCAATCATCTTTGCTCTTATCTCTAGTCGAAACTCTGACCACAGGGAGTTGTGACGGCGGATTCAACCATAAAAGATAGTGAGGATCGAAAAAACTCTAATTTCAATGATGTAATGATCGAATGAAGAAGTTGGTTGTGAAAACGTGCATATTCCACATTGCGAGGATGCACCACCAGTTTTTACAACCATCTCAATCATCGAATTTTCGTCCCGCACCAACCATCCTAGCCCATCCACTGATCACCACAACTCCATTTCCACCTGAAGCACGCATCCCAAAGAAAGACCCACACTCAAATTGCACGCATTGTCCACCCAAATCCACCCCCATATTCTCCATAAATCTGCTGCGGGTGATGTGAATCATTTTTGCTTGTTTGTCTGCTTTACCTTTCTTTCTTAAACTCATCTCCAACCAGTATACACTTTTTTCCCGTTCACGCAGGTCACCCTCCCGTGTCACTGCAGCCCCATGTTCCAGTCCCACTGATAATCTCGCATGCATCTTCCGCAGCCATGACCACGGTCCAGGCTCGGGCCTCAAAATCTCAATTTAGATATACATAAGCGCTCAGATCCCTTTCCTCGTCACTCTTCTCCTTCATTTTCGTTATCAATCTTAAGCGCCCATCCATGTGCTTTCATATATGAAATAGCGATTGTGTGAGCGAGGAGTAATTACGTGCGAAGAAAAGAATGAACGAATGCCGAGGACTCAGTATATTGGAAGTAGGTGGACGATACTAGCGAAAGGAGTTGACATGTTGGTTAAGCTTTCAGATCATTTTACATAATGCAGCATCCGTACCTCCGGATGCACCACTTCATTTTAAGATAAAAAATTGTGTATGATAGTGGTATGTAGAAATGTGACCTCGAGATGAGGAGAGATAAGTGGAGGTGCTGAGGTGAATGGTGGTGAATTCTCCCAAAGTAGTAGTTATTGATCATAGTGAAGCGTACCATTTTTGCACTAATCCATCTCCCCATCCAACACTAGTGAGTACGCATAGGCATGTTTGGTGTGTAGATAAAACACAAAAAGATACCTAATTTTGGTCGAAATTCTGGTGAAAGAACAGTACCCGACATCAAATATAGCATGACATGTTAGCAAAAATAACGGTGTACAAAAATTTATTTAGAGGATCACAATATTGTCCCTCCCAATTTTCACAACTACTGCACTTTACACCAGTAGGTATACACTAAGTAGGGGTTTTTTAAATGCACGCAAGTGAAGCAAACGAAAAGCACAACAGGGCAAGAACATATACATTAGAACACTGAAGAAATGTTGGTATTCGATATTCACCTCTTCTTTACGAAGCAGGCAAAAATAATTCAGCGTAATAACGCCACTAGGTATTGATTGATTGATTCCTCCTCCCCAACCAAGGGAGACCAGAGAAGACCGACCGGCAGAATAAAAAACGAAGAAACGTAAGCGAATTCATGAAGAGCGCCACATTTGGACTTTTGTTTGGTCGATGCCCAGCCATGCAAATCTTACATCCACATGAGAATAAACAAGCACGGAGACACAAGTAAGCTCCAAAATACCGAACATGCAATGCTCGAATTATGAGAATCGGATAGCGAGAAGAAGCTAGGCTAGATATATCCACTAAAATCCACCAATTGGAGCTCGGCCAGGAGGTCCTGGATTTCTCGATGCTCCCCCACTGATAGGGCTTCCGATTTCACCTGGAGCGCCGACAGCACGGAAGTCATGAGGTGTGGAGTCGCTAACGTAATGGATTTGGGATTTGCCATTGGAATGACGGATCTCAAAGGTGCCACCCCCATTCATTTGATTCCCTTCGGTGTCACAAATATCGAGCAGTTCCCTCTCGGAAACTGGCTCTTCCCTAGGAGGATTGAGAAGAGCAACCTCATTCTTGATAGAGTCGATATCTAACCATCCGTCTGGAGTCGAAGTCTGGAGGTTTTGGCAAGCCATACAGATCATTAATCTCACAGCTACCGAACGCGGTTGAGACGGACGAAAGTAAGGCGGCATCCCGAATGAATTGTTCATATTGAGACTTGTGTTCCATCCTCCGCCAAAACCATTGGATCCAGGTAGGGAAGAGGAGCCAAATGGGTTTGGCGGTGCACCCCATGTACCAAAGGAGCTCATCATGCCCGCTGGATCCGAGCGGTCCATACCAAATGGAGGTGGTAGGAAATTTTGCCTGCTGGAATTACCAGGAGCTGCACTCGAGCGTCGTGGGCCCATTCCAACATTCAAAGGCTCATCAGTATCATCTAGTAACGCGCTACTACCAAGATGCTTACTTGATTCGTCAGGTTCACCATTACTGGGTTTGTCGCCATGACGAGCGCCGTGAACAATACTAGACGGTCTTCCAATGGGTGCAGGTCTCGCGATAGGCTGGGCTTGCGTCGTCGATGACAACCCATCAAACGAGCCAGATTGGTTTCGAGAATGAGCCTGTGAAGGTGGTGCTTCTTTCGGGGCGCCAAAAAGCTGACCAATGCTACCCATTCCGTTTGGAGACGGTTGTGGAAATCCTGGTGGGCCATGCATAGGGAAGCCTCTGCCTTGTGGCATATGATGCATATTAAACCCGGGTTGGAATTGCGGCACGCCTCCATTGGGAATTGGCAAGGGGCGAAATTGACTGCCCATTGGTTGCTGATGTGTGAACATTGGGTCATGATGCGGTCGTACGAAACCTGGGGGTACCATTGGCAATCCTGGTTGAAGTCCTCCAGGCATGGGTTGCATACCGGCGAATGGACTCTGGGGGATGCCCGGGGGACCTTTTAGCGCGGAATGTATCGGAGAAGTAGCTTGTGGGTGCTGTAAGAAAGGATGTTGTAGTGATGTTTTCCCTGGCGGACCTATCGGGCCAGGACTGTTCGGTAAAGGAGTGATGGAATTAGGTGATATGCTCTGATATTTACCGGAGGGGGTTCTAGGGATAGTTGAGTGGTTCTCTTGCTGAGAGTTTGTTCGAAGCTTGATGGGAGTCGGTGCTTTAGGAACAGCGGGAATGGCAACTGAAATATGAGGTGAAGCTAAGGCATGACTCAAGTTGGGCGTAGGCACCTGATTCGGGCGTCTTGAAGCTTGCGCGGCTGATTGAGCAGCTTGAACAGCAGCCTGCTGAGCGGCAACTTCTTCACGTTTCTGTAACTCTCTGGCTTCCTTGTCGGCCTTGACTTTCGCTTCCTTTTCTCGCTTCTCTCTCTCATGCTTCTCTCTTCGTTCCTTGGCCTCCTTTTCCTTGGCCTCTTTCGCTTCCAGTGCTTGGCGCCTTAGCTCCTCTTTCTCCTTTTTCTCTCGCTCTTTGGCTTCACGTTGCTTTCTTTCTTGTTCGGCCTGTCGTTCTCTTTGTTCCTGAAGCCGACGTTGCTTTTCAGCTTCCTTGCGCACGCGCTCTTCTTCGTCGGCTTTTTTCTGTGCCTCTTTCTTTTTTCGATTCTCCTCTCGTTTCAGTCTTTGCTCTTCTGCTTTCTTTTCTTCGATTTCTCGAAGAGAAGCCTCTTCGGCCGCCTTTTCGGCTTCCTTCCGAGCCTTTTCTTCAGCTAGAGCCCGCTTCTTCTCCAGTAATTTTTCCTTTTTCTTCTGCGCATCTTTAGCCTTCTTGGCTTTCCTCAGGGAATCCGCTCGACTCTCTTCCTCAAGTTCTTCGAGAAGTTTTTGCTGCCTCTCTTTCGCAACCTTTTCTTTGTAGGCTGTCAAGACCCTTTGCTCGAACATCCGAGCAGCGAATATCTGGAACATCCGTCGTCCCTCCTCCATACGCTGTTCTTCGGTCATGGAATCCTGTGCTATGTTAGTACAGGATGATCAGCCATAATGTCCTCCACGTACCATCTCCTCTTCATCATAGTCCTCTTCCTGGCTATCATACTCGTCTTCATCATCCTCTTCGTCGTCATAATCGTCTTCTTCTGGCGGCGGTGGGTGATTATGAGCGTGTCCGTGGGAATGAGGATGCATGGAACCATTCGGAGGGTGGCCGTAATTCGCATTAGCATACTGTTCTTTTGCATCTTCTTCTCGAGCCATGCGGCGCTCGGCTAGTTGCTCCATCATTTCGATAAATTTCTTTCCATCATTTTTGAGTAAATCGTCCGCTACGGTAAGAATCCCTCCCTGTACTGTGAGACTATTACCAAAATTAAAAAAGTCTGTGGCGTGACTTCTTGGGATTTCTTCGGGTTCTTCATCACTATAATCATCTTCATCCGCATCATCTTCACTGTACTCCTCGTCCCCTTCTTCATCTTCATCATCGCCAAGTTGCTCTACTATTCTACCCCTTGATGGTTGCTGCCCACTAAAAACCGGTGGTAAGCGATTAGGTGGCTGTAATCCGCTCATGGCGCCAAATCGACGGGGAGGTGGAATCATTGGTGGAGAACCGTCACCTCCTTGATGATTTGCATATTGCTCAAGCTCCTCATAGTATGCATCGTAAAGTACTTCTAGTTCCTCTTCGATAGCGGTGCGCTTGCGACCACAGACTGTGCAACTACAAGAATGCTTTTGCTGCTCTTTCATTTTCTTGAGTACGGCATCCTTTTCTACCTTGACTAATGATTTGCGCTCATCTTCTCCGAGAGATAACCAAAATTCCTTTATCCTCTCACGTTCTTCTTGCGATGATGTATTCCAGATTTTCTCCTTCGAAATACCCGGCCCTCTCTGCATATTCGGCGGGGACTGTAGAGGAATTGGTAGCGATACGTGATTATGTGATGAACCATTTGGGCCGTGGTGTGCGTAATTAGAATTGTCTGACTGCGAAGACTTCGATTTCTTTTTCTTCTTCTGTTTCTTGCCCGAGGAGTTTGTTGCAGGCATCGCATAGCCATTTGTTGAGGAGCCATCATGACCATACGAGCCAGAATATGCATCACCTTCCTCGTCGCTATAATACGCATTATCCTCCGCCGGATCTAATTGTTCGTCGTCATCGTACTGCTCATCTAGTCCAGTCTCGCGGAAGCGTGCTTCTAGTTCCTGCATTTGTTTCTTGACATCGCCAGGAGATGGTCCCCCATTCGTCTGCGAGCCTTGTGCTTGTTCTGCAGCAGCCCTAGCAGCCTGTTTCGCCCTTCGTTTCTGCTTCTTGCGATTTACTGTTGGAGGTACGCCATCGATGTTTGCGGGAGGGGTGGGCGGTTGGCCATTTGATTTCGTTGTAGTCTGTGCCATGGTGAGGAATGTCTCGGATGAATCGCTCGTACTAGATTTGGGTGCAATTACGGGCTTTCCAGCATCCTGCGTTGACGGAATCGCAGTGTTTCTAGGAGTTTGCAAGTATGATGACTGGCTTGTCTGCTTTCGTTGGTTTGCGGGCATTCCGAAGGGGTGGAGGGTAGAGGGATCCGGTAGCGACGACCGTGGCTAAGTGACAAGGTAATTTTAGATTCAGATCGACCAGCGGCATCAACGAAAAAAGGTATCTGTTGAAGAATTTCCCAATATCACTTTGCAGACTTACTCAAAAGTTATAGAACTAGTTCTCGCGACTGCCCCACCAAGGTGTCTGTTTGCTTCGGGATGAACAATAATGTGATTTGTGTGGGGGATGAGGGCTGGACTATTATTTCAGAGAGGGCGCGTGTAATTATTTTGGAGTTGATGAAGTTATTTGGCTATGTAGGTTTGACCTGGTTGTTATTATTGAGAGGGCACCGTGGGAAATCCAGCAGGGGAGTTTTCAAAGGGCTTGAAGGTTAATAAATTGATGTACGGGTACCCTTTGAAGGTTATTGAATGGAATCTAAGTGAGCGGCTTAGTCATCAAGCCTGGTATATAAGGACGAGATGCATTCCTGGATGGATTATCTACATCCGAACTCAACCAGTTATATTACCGTCATCGTCACCCTTGACCGTATGGAGTAGATAGTAGATACTGCAGTTGATGTCGGATGAAGGGGTAAGTGCATATAGAATACCCTGGGATGATTTTGGTGAGCATGATGCGTACTAGTTCTAGATGATTAAGGGCGTGGATAGAATCAGCTCTGTGGATGACTTCTAGTCCTATAAAGGAGATGGAATCTGTGAAGGTCGCCTAGGAACGGGGATAGAATCGATTCTGTAATCATTTCCATAAATACCATCAGTTCCAGTCCTAGGATGGGAATAGAATCCAATCTGTGAAACCCCTCTAAGGACGGGGATAGAATCAACAAGATAAATGCATCCTTATTACCCACACCTTACCCATCCGGGCACCTTGAACTCCACAAGGAGATCAAACTGAATGAGATTAATATTGCTTGGGGCTATGAATAGAATCAATACACTTGGTAGATGGAATCAATAGATCATTTTGACATATGCATCCAAGTTCCATGGCATCTCTATTAACCGGTGACTTTAAATCAGATGATTTTTATTCAACTGATTAGTATTAGAGTATTAGAGTATAGAGTAATATATTATCATTATTATCTAAATATTCTCATGCTTATTTTAACCTTAAACTCATTTACCTTTTGTCCCATCCAACTTTTGATATTCGCTATAAAGTTTGATCCTTTATTGCGTGCATCACGAGTGGGTGTTGATGTTCTGTATCATTTGTAAGATTACAACATCTCAGGATCCAAGGTTATGGATAGCTAAGGTTATGGATAGATTAGCTTGCAGGACCTTGTCACTTCAAAATATCAAAGTCAAGTTCTGGAGCTGACTGAAACTCTAGACCTTGGGGATGCATAAAGCCAGAAATCCATCAACACTGCATATGCACAAAACAGTCCAGAGAGTAGAAAGTCAAGTATATACCAATAGAATACTATACCAATAGCATACTATACTTGGAGCTTTTGAGCTCCCCCTCTTCATCTATTCCCTCCAAGTTTCCACTCTGGATATCATAGGTAAGCTATCCTTTGCTTCATCATCATTCTCTCTCCTCATCTTCGATTCGTCTCGTCTCATTTCTTGCTGTGCCTACACATCATACATCATACCATACAAGGAGATACTTCCGAATCCACTTACTCATCAGCGTTATTCAGCATACATACCGAAAGCTACCTATGACCAACCGAGGACCTTTTACCCATTCACATCGATTCCTGAAGCTTTGAACCATCCACCTTGACTCAAAGTCGACAGCTGCCTTTAATTTCATCACACTTCACATTTCACACTTCACACTCACACTCACACTCACACTCACACTCACACTCACTCACACTCACACTCACACTTCACACTTCCAACATTCCCATCAAACGCACAACGGAAGCTCATTGCAGATCTCACGGATCTCCTACTAAACCCAACTCAGAGCTCTAAATAAAAAGAGGTGCACGGTCCGACTACTCAGCCTTCTCACTCTTCGGAAATCTCCACCCGGCTTCTTCTTTTAACTTTATTAACTTTACTCGCAACAATTAAAAAGGAGATATCCTCAATGAACCAAGCATAATTTCAATTCTTTTCCAAAAATACCCATCTTCACAAAATCTTCGTTTGTTGATTTTCTTCCTCGATTCTTTTATGAGACACTCACTCCTCAAGGAT
This sequence comes from Sclerotinia subarctica, assembly GCA_025389085.1. NCBI lineage: Eukaryota > Fungi > Ascomycota > Leotiomycetes > Helotiales > Sclerotiniaceae > Sclerotinia > Sclerotinia subarctica. Next base: position 3,051,069 of record QRFI01000005.1, on the reverse strand, counting down.
CCATTTGCTAGGTAGGTGAGTACATATTCATCCATTTTACCTTTCACCGGTCCATCCATCCATCCCACTGAGAGCCACTTATATCCGAGTACCTTCAAAATTGAAGCTTTGAAATTTCTCCATTTCTTGACAATCTCTCATTCCGATAATTCTTTCCTTCGAATCCACACGAAAATCTTGACGGCACTGTGATTGACCTCTTCAAACTTAGTTTCTTGACCTCCGTAGTTGCATGGTTTTCTCCTAAAATCGTCGGCGCAATATCCTTTTTACCTCTACCGACAACGACAATACAATATTTACAATATCATACGATCCCGCGACAATGACTCAACAACCGGCACAAAATGTCATGCGAAGGTACGTTGGCATATTTCATCAAGTTTTGACAGATTGGAATTCCGATCGTGGAGAGCATTTGGGGGCTCGTGTTGCTACTCAGCCTCGTTATATCCGAGGTCTTAGAATCAGCAATAGCAACAGACCATTTTTTAGGGCGGATGTCAGCGCGACCCCATTAGTTTTTGTTATAATGACGCAACGCGCGCCGTGAAAGACCTGATATTGACATTAGTACAGGAAGTTGGTTATAATTGGAGATGGTGCTTGTGGTAAAACTTCTCTACTTAGTGTATTTACACTTGGCTACTTCCCAACGGTAAGTCTCTTCAAGAATTAGAATTTTTGGCATGTTTACTAACAATAAATATAGCATTACGTATGTTTTAGTCCGCAGCAATTTTGCCCTTTATCTTTCTCAATTGGTTGATACTCACAACTTATCCTATTTTAGGTTCCAACCGTTTTCGAAAATTATGTGACGGATTGCAGAGTAGACGGAAAATCCGTACAATTGGCATTATGGGATACAGCGGGACAGGAAGACTATGAGAGATTACGACCACTAGCATATTCGAAAGCCCATGTTATTTTAATAGGATTTTCAATCGACACTCCGGATTCATTGGATAACGTCAAACACAAAGTAGGATTGCAATCCCTGGGGAAAAGTTGATATGAAGTACTAATGTTTTGGCTAGTGGGTCGAAGAAGCAAACGAGCGGTGCCCAGGCGTTCCCATTATACTTGTTGGATTGAAAAAGGACTTGCGAGAAGATCCTGTGGCTAGAGAGGAGATGCGAAAGAAGTCCCTTGAATTTGTGGGGACGAAAGAAGCAGATGATATTGCAAAGGCTATCGGTGCAAGGAAATACTTGGAGTGCTCGTCGTTGACTGGGGATGGAGTTGATGATGTTTTTGAAGCAGCCACACGAGCCGCACTCTTAACATTTGAAAAAGGGGAAAGTACTGGATGTTGTGTTATACTGTAGGGGTAGGCGAACGGAGTTTGGGGGATGGGGATATGCTGAACCAAGACGGAAAAATCGAAATAGGATATAATTGGAAGGTTTCGGAAACGGCGGCATCCTCACAACCATTACTACCAATGCAAGAGCGTGTCGAAAATGCCTCTTCTGTTGCAAGTATACAGGCAATTCAAGCTGCCGCAGGAATGTTGACGGCAGTAAAAGGACAACGGTAATTTGTACCTTTTGACAAAAAGTCCACGCACCAGGAACACGAACTGATCTGACAATGATACCGATGTACTCCACGAACGAATTTAATTGTTTATCTGTCGAGTCGCCAGGCTAGATAATGCTTTTAGACGGCAATCAACCACGAAACGACGGTCTCTATTTCACAGTTTTACTCTCCCACAAATAGGCCCAAAAACTATCGGGCTTCGGGGTTGGTTCAGTTCGGTTCAGTTCGGTTCCCTTGCTCTTGTATTTGTTCTCGATTTCTTGCTCCTCTCATAATTGGGATTTCATTTACATCAACCCCGGAAGTCACGAGGAAAAGGCTCGGAACAAGGTGGGGAGGAGTTTTGGCTTGGACGTCCGTTTTGGAAGGAATAGCCAGAGAGATAATTCGATGTTGCTTGTGGATGGGAATGCGTTGGTGCACTTGCTTGTATTGCAGATTAGCGTTGGGTTTTTAATGGTTCTAGTTGGGTGGTTATATGGTTATGGATGGACTTTTACATGGATATTGAATGGCGACGCGATGCATGTTTGAGAAATGGAGAGACGGAGTCGGAAAGACATTGACTTTGTGCATAGGATTACATAGCAGATGCCGTCTGATGCGAGCTCGTAGTTGTAGCCCGATTACTACATGAATTAACCTTTTCTTCCGCAACTTCGTACAGACTTTATGAACGACGTCCTTCCCCGTCTTTCACGGCGCTTACTTGGCGCGATTCTGATCGTTGGTTCTAGCTCCCACACTTCAATCCCATCGTATAGCATGTCTCTGAAGTGCATCGGGGTTTTCGGATCCGAATCATGTTTAACTTTTATGTCGTTAAACAAGTTCATCATAACCACTTAGTATACAAATAGTGCATGTTCTCTTACATGAGGTCTATCTCAAAATTCTCTTCCGTATTCACTGTACAAACCCTACTAAATTGTTAGCAAAATGGGCCACTTTCAATTCCAGAAACATAATAGTAGATAAAAGAGAAATCAGACAGCAGTTGGTACTTTTTTTGTCCACATAAAAGATTACAGAACAGGTCTGTGAATAAGGTATATCATCATATTACTCTCCACCCATACCAAAACAAATAAAATAAAATGTACGTGCTCAATTGCTTACCTTTGCAATGTTATTGTTGTCATATATCTTATATCAGCTTACTCTACTCCTCTAGTCCATCCATGATTCCATGGTTCTTTCGCTGGTGTATCGGTTTGTGCCCTCGCGTACTCAATTGGAACTCCCTCTTTTCCGAAAATTCCTTTTTTCTCAAGGGCTACGCGGTATAGTTTACCGGCTTCTTTTTGGCCAGCGCCTTCGAGTAGCCGGAGGTCTTCCATGGCGTTGTGCATTGATTGGTGGAGTCTGATGTAGAGTTGGTGTTAGTAATTTGAGGGTATATATCATGAGGAAGAGGTAGGTAAGTTAAAGACAAGGCCTAACTAGGCTTGAATTGGGAATAGACAATCAGAAGGAAGGCAACGGAAATCTCCACATGGGTTTTGCGCTCTCGGAGTATAATGTGTTTAACATCCGGTATATTTCATCATATTGAATAAATTTTTGACTCTTGAGTTGGAAAAGAAAAGTAGGAATTGGATTGTGAAAAAATAACAAAACTGCAAAATAAACCTCTGCTAGACTGGGTAAAACATACCTGTATAATTCTTCCTCCTCCTCGGTCCTCTTCTTCCGTCTAAATATCATCCATGCTCGATGAATGGTCCAATGTCTCAGTGCGCGCGTACGTGAAAAACGCAGTGGGCGAGGAGTCTTAGGATGTTGGAGATGGTAGCGGATGAGGGTTACTCGAGGATCGGTTTTGCTATTGGGGTTCTTTTTGTGCAGAGAGGGGGTGCTGGTGAAGGTTCTGATGGGTGTTGTTGAGCTAATTGAGGGGAGGGTGGTGGATCTGAAGGATTGGAGGAGAGGTGTGAGGAGGCGGAAGAGTGGTGATGGGGTTGGGAGATGAGGTGACATTTTGAAGATTATGTATGTAAAAGAAGGGAAGGAAAATTAATCGTGGTTGTAAAGCTTGTTGTTGTGAATTGAATGGACAGAAAGAGATTTAGAAGTTGGGATAAATTTCATCAGAGTTGAGTTGCTACCCCTGTCAATATAGTGCACGTGATAGTAGGGTTGACGATAAAACGATATGCGCAGTGGGTACCAGACTTCCACTTTTGGCTGGCGGATCTCATGATCAACCAACAGTTGTGTTTCTTTAGATAGCGACATTGTGATTCTTCCCCGTCTTGCAGTCACACTGGTGGTTTAAGTTCAATTTGACTTTCCTTGATACCCCAAAATCAAAGTAAATTTGAGAATATACCAAAATGCCCTTCACGGCCCCTGCTCAGCGGAAAGGTGTCACGCACTTATTTGTATGTGTGTTCATGCACTCATTTCTTTTGTAATAATGAATATAAGTTTGAGGGTTGATGTTGGAATTTGTTTATATTGGAATACTTCTTGATAGTACCTTTACTAATGTACCACAGACACCTAAACTGACTGCTTTCGAATACACACCCAAAGCTTCAGACTCAGACCCTCAAAACATTGTCATCTTCATTGGTGGTCTATCTGATGGTTTACTCACTGTACCATATCCATCATCAATCTCAGATGCATTACCAGTAGATTGGGGCCTTGCTCAAGTTCTTCTAAGTTCCGCATATACGGGATGGGGTATCTCTTCCCTCAAGAAAGATGCCCAGGAATTATCTCAATGTGTTGCCTATTTCCGAACCATCAAATCAGGCAAGATTGTCTTGATGGGACATTCCACTGGTTGTCAAGATGTCATGGAATACCTAACAGGACCCGGACACGAAACAAACACTCCGATTGATGGAGGTATTATCCAAGCTTCAATAAGCGATCGTGAAGCTTTGGGTCAGGAATTGGATGCAAATGTTCTGAAAAGTAGCATCGCCCTATCACAAAAAATGGTTGATGCTGGTGATGGTGAAGAAATCTTGCCATCTAGTGCTACAGAAGGATTCTTTCCATCGCCTGTGTGTGCAAGGAGATGGCTCTCGTTAACAAGTCCAAATCATGATGGGGATGATGATTATTTCAGCTCTGATCTTACGGACGAGCAACTGGAAAAGACTTTTGGAAGCTTGCCCGCTAGGAGCCCGTTGTGCATTTTATACTCTGGAAACGATGAATTTGTTCCGAAATATATTGACAAAGAGGCCCTCCTAAAACGATGGATTGATATTGTGAAGAAAGGAGATGGAAAGGTTGATGAGGAGAATTCTGCTATTCTACCTGGTGCTACACACAACTTGACAAGAAGTCCTGAAGTTGTGCCAGTGTTGGTAAAGAAAGTCCTGGGGTTCTTGAAGGGTTTGTCCTCACAATCTCATTTGTGATGTAAGTCACTGTGGGTTCAGAGGTTAAGGGCTGGACTTCAAGCCATATTTTCGGTTTGAGAGCGAGCATTTAACATAAAATTCTTTTATGGAATGGATTGTGGCTACGGGAAAGCTGATATCGATTCATGGTTTCTGCTCGGCAAGCCCAATAGAGAAATTAACCCTGTTACACCCTGACAATGCATTTTCCGAATTCGGTTGATGATGGTACCCAGGTGTAGTATCATACATGCTCTTTGCGAATTTGTACAAAACCATAGCTCAAAATATCACAGCTTTCTTTAATAAACATTAAGGACCTGATGATTCAATGACTGGCATTACTGGACAGGATACTGAAACTGGATTATCAGCTTGGGTTTTATATTGCCACAGACAATCAGCATGGCTTCTAGGATCTACCTTCTTCGGGAGATGGGATCTCTTTTATTTTCTTTCCTGCTTTTTAGCGGCTATTTCTCCTTGTTATTGCGGGAATTTGGAAGTGTTGTTGAGGACTTTAGAGGTGTAAGTGGATCACGACAAAGAATGCTCTCTGACACAAAGCCCGTTAACTCAAATCGCTATTCCTCATGTATCCCGTTTTGGCTACTATACTACAAGGAGTCTTCGAGCAAGTTATCTCCAGCAGATAGTCTCCAATCATTCATCTAATCGCAGTAGTGATTAGGATAATATAAACGCAATTGTTTGGCACTTCAGCAGTCAGTTTTCAGACCAACCTACGACGATGAAGAAAAGAACATTCATGCGGTGTTGTCAAGATAGGCAAATTCCACAGACAGATGATGCTTAGTATTTCTTCCTCTCGGTATAAAAGTCAGCATACCACCTCAAAACTCAAAGCCAGAACAAAAGACACATGTGATCGTTTGTGTAGCTCCAAACTTAGCCTTGATATTTCCTCCAAGTATCCAGCACTTCGATATTATCATCTGGACGCCGGCGAGTATCATTGGTATCTCGCGTCCTAGCTTCTAACTCTTGATCTTCTTTCATTCCTCCATATACTCCTAATCCCCAAAAATTGGCTACACAGCATTTCAGCAGTAAGTTCACTGCTCCGCTCATCATCATCATCTGCAAAATAAACCGCAATTACCGTACTGGAGTACCGTGTCAATGTATTCGCCTTTAAAATGTGTTGTCTACAACAGGGGTGCTAGGTCCAAATGTCTGAATCTTTTTTTATTAAAAAAAGCCGAATGACAACAATGCATCAGTATCCAAAAACAGCAACCATATAAACCACATAACAGTTCTGTGTGCTTAACATCAAAGCGACTATCATTTCCATCTGCTCTGCATGAATCGTAAGAGCGAGCAAAACGACTCCTGAATTATCTGCGATGGAAGACGTAGCTATATTCTCGCATTGGATGCTGGAGAATTGTTCTCGTGTTTGAAATGTTTGAAAAGATATGAGATGAACGCATTGATGTATTTAGAGTAAGTGGTTACAGAGTACATTCGAAAGCTGGGATATTGACTTCATTCTAAGCCGGTAGTGTAAGCTGTGAGTTTAATTGTAAGCCCGAGAAGAACGCCAGGTTGGGCTGCAATCACGGCAGTCAGAGCTAAGATTTGTGACGCGATTAAAGTATGTATTTGAAGATTTCTATCGGGCTAATGTATATTTGGAAACGAATATTAGTTAAGCAGTATGGTATCTGAGATGGATGATGGAGCAATTAGTATTTTATCATGTTCAAACATAATCAATATACATGCACCTTGCTAGTGATAATACCCACCCTAAATCTTATGTACAAAGGTGCAACGCGTTCGCCAAAAAATGCAGAACAAGCAACCACCGGCCAACCCGGAATCGTCCTTCGATTCACGTAAAGCCTCATCACCCAAGTAACCGTAGATAAACACCAGTCCTCTTTAATGTGCTTCCCAGCTGCCCTTCATATAACCCCAGCATCCTTTTCCCCATGATCATCATAAACCGTATGACTAAAAGCCTCAAAATCTCCATTATCAACCAACCACTCGATATCCTCGTCATCCGGGCCCAGTTTACTCATAAGACCCGTTCCAGCTTTAGGGTATGGTGGACTATTTGGAGTAGACTCTCTGCTTTCCCGTGACAAGTCTTGCTCATTACCCATTCCATTGGCGTTTCCATTTGACTCGGTATTCGCCGTGGTTTGCGGGGGTAATGTAGGTGGAGCGGAAGATGCATGAGCGAAAGCTGGTGCCGGTGGGAATGATGAGGTAAACATTGAAGAAGGGGTGATATTAGAAGCCGTGGAATTAGGGGCTACTTTACGAATGAAGTTCATTGGGGCGTTGGGGTTTGATTCTGCACGAGAGAAGAGACCTGCTGTGGAAGTGGCAGAAGGAGGGAATGGTTGTGCGGCATGATTTGTTGTGGGGCGAGATGTATTCTGTGATTGGCGGGGTTGGAGGGGTGGAGGATTTGCGGGGAATATGGGCATATCTGGATGAAGAGCTGAAGCTTTGACGAGAAGCTCTACTAGCTGGGGATGAGGGAGTGTTGCTAGATATGCCCTTCTCTACAAAATTTGTTAGCTAAGAAGTTTAGAGCAAAAAAGGTATAATTTAAAGAATACCTGATCTATTGTTTTGCCGGCCCAACTAACACCGTCAGTCTTAGATGGTGCCGGTTTAATCCCCCTTTTCCTCGCACAATCATTGCAAAACCATGGAGCCTGTTCATCCTTCACCTCGTCTTCCGAAACCACGGGATCATGGCACATCTGATGCCATCCTAAATTACACCCATCACAAAAAACTATCATATTATTCTGAGGGCTATTGCCTCTCCCACATCTCTTGCATAAGGCTTGTTCTTGATTTTGGCTTCGCTTATGTGCTGACGCAGAAGACCGTTTTCTCGAGCTTGTCTCGGGCAGTGTAGGAACGAATTGTATCGGCTTCACTATTTGTCTACCGCTTTGTGTAATTTTTGGCATTTCCGTAGTCGCACTGTTCGAACCATCCGAGTCTGAATCTCCACCTATACCACTTAAAGCATCAGACTCGTCCGCACTTTCACTATCATCCTTGACTCTTTTCCGCTTTTGTCCCGCCCTTGGCCCTTTCCCTCTCTTTTTTGTTCCTGCACTATTCACAGACCCTGTCGGAGTCTCAACTTTAGCTGTGGCACTGGCTTTGGGCGTCGGTCTTTTGCTAGTTTGATATCTTGGTGGTGGTGTATTTATTTGCATATTTTGTGTCGTTTTCATGCCCGACATAACGTTTCTGCGCATTTCCTCGTAGCCCGGTGGTGTCCCTGTAATGCCAATACTGGACAACCCACCAGTTATTCCTGCTTTCATGCGCTGAAGAATCATTTCGGTCGCGGCAGAGAATTGAGGGACATATTTAGGAGGAGATGATTCGCCCATAGTTGTGTCATTGGCTCCAGCTGCAGCTGCAGGAGCTGGAGTTTTGTTTGGCGTGTCCATGTCTGTCGTGGTTGATTGGTATTCGGCCAAGGCAATTATATTTGCGCCGGCGAGAATTAACAGAGCTGCTGGGCCGCGACAAGCGTGATAAATATCTATAATTGATGATCAGGATTGAAAGAGTAATTTATTGGTTGACCGAAATCAATTGAATAATTGAAAGCCGTGTTAACCTTATAGCAAGAGCCAGAAATAATTGATATATCGACTTGTCGGCACGCGTACTGATAGATCCCAGCAAAGATTATAATTAGGTTTGAACTCCTTGACACACAGCTTCAGCCTGTCGAAAGTGTAGAAGTTGATGCTCTTCAAAGTACTTGTAGACGTCGTTATGAGAGAGTACAAAAAGTGGTCTGGTGATAAATAAACTGGCAATCACATGTTCAAAAATCATGTGATGTGCTAAAATTGCACGCCTCCCAATTTAGCCTGATGCTTTGCGCGGTTGTGCTTGAGGGAAGGCCAAAAAGATGTCAATGAGGAATATTTATGGTATTCAATATCTAGGATGTTTATATAATTCTATTTCACTGCGCCTTCCCTTTTCAATGCTTGAATATCAGATTCATTCAAACCCAGGACATCCTTAAGAATCTCATCCGTATGTTGTCCTAGCATAGGGGGCACTGTTCGTATACCTGGCTTGCTTTCGCTATATTTCACTGGAGTGTTGACCATCTTTATGGGACCGCAATATTCATGATTCATCTCCTTAACCATATCCCTTGCTAACACGTGCTCATGATTCAATGTTCCTTGGATGTCATTGATGGCCGCATACGGTAGTCCAGAGCCCTCGAAAATATCTAGCCACTCTTTAGTGGTTTTATCTTGCGTGATTTTCTCTATAGAGCTGTCTAACTCTGCTCGATGGGCAACTCTTGTTGTGTTAATGACAAATCTTGGATCCTCTTTCCATTCTGAGCGTCCAAGCCCATCGCACAGAAGTCCGAATAATCTATCATTTCCTCCGCCGAATAAGATATCCCCGTCTTTTGTCTTATACGAACGATATGGTACAATTGATGCTAACACTATTGTCAGAAAGAGCTTTCAACAAGATCAAAAAACACTCACGATGAGCAGTCCCCCATCTCCCCCCATCCTTCTCTCCGCTTATCAAACAGGAACTCGCCAGATTTGACAATGTAGCAACTTGACAATCAGATAGAGCAACATCAATGTGCTGTCCTCTTCCTGTCCTTCCTCTTGCCAACAAAGCAGCCATAATGCTATTACTAGTATATAAGCCGGTCGTCAAATCAGTTACGGCAACTCCTACTTTCACGGGTGGTCCATCTCTACTTCCCGTGATGTGCATCAACCCCATTTCGGCTTCTACCATAACATCGTATCCGGCTCGGTTTCTATACGGACCTGTCTGGCCATAACCGGTGATAGAAGCGTATACTAGTCGCGGATTGATCTCTCGCAGAGTTTCGTAGTCCATCCCATATTTCTTCAGTGAACCCGGCAAGTAGTTCTCAACGAGAATGTCACTTTCTGCAGCGAGTTTATGAAGGATTTTAACTGCTGATGGATGTTTAAAGGAAAGTCCTAGTGATTTTTTGTTTCGATTTACCTGGTGATTAGTGAGCCGTGGAGCTTGCGATAGATTGGAGTATGAGGCCAAGCTACAGCAAAGAAATATGCACTTTCTCCGGGCCCTTCTTTCCCCGAGCCATCCACGTATTTTGCGTAAGGAGGTCCCCAATGTCTGGTATCATCGCCCTTTGTGGGATGCTCTACTTTTATCACTTCTGCACTAGATCCGTGAGTATGAATGACGGCCCAAGGAATAGCAAACTATACCCAAGATCTCCTAATATTTGCGTGCAGTATGGCTGTGGAATTGTCAGAAACCTCTTATGATGTCACAGGGTTTTAGCTTACGCCTGCAAGCACTCGGGTCATATCCAGTACTTTATACCCTTTCAGAGGGAGAGTCATATCATTTGAAGAAGCATCTGCCAATCCTCTGCGCCTCGTTTGCCTGACCGCTGGAGTGAAACCATTGAAACGTGAGAATAAACGGGAGGCTCCAATGGGCGACTTCGAAGAAAGCAAATTGGTCATAATGAAAATCTATGTACAATGGAGAATGACCAGAGCCGAATCTTGTGAGTGATGTTGTTATTATCATTGCCCCGCTACCCCAGAATTTTGGCGATCTCGGCTCGGCATAAACCACCACCGAGGTGCTCACCGGGGCTTCATCAACAATAGACACAATCGACAGCAAACACAAAGAAAATCAGGAAATCTGCAAATACATCGAGATATTATATTATTGGGTATTGAACTTTTTAATTTCCACAATCACAAATATGTGCCTGGTTAACCTTCCTCTCTATCCATTTCATCACGACCTCTCTTAGCACCATTTGCAGGCCTTCTTCCTTTCAACACTGCACCCTTCTTCCCCCTATCTTCGTGCAAATTCTTCATCTCATTCCTAGCGTGCCTTTGCGCTTCTTCCACTCTAGGCTTGAATACCATGACTTCATCCTTCACAGTTTGGTATTCTTCCTGCTTTTTTCCTAATGCAGCCTCAATGCGCATCCAAATTTCTACATCATATTGCGTGACGAAACTAATTGCATGTCCGGATTTCCCTGCACGAGCGGTTCGTCCAACTCTGTGAATATATGTTTTACTGTCCTGTGGCATGTCGTAGTTCAATACAACGTCAACTGAAGGAATATCCAAACCACGGGCGGCAACATCAGTTGCAACAAGGATTTCTCTTGAGCCTGCACGGAACTTATTCAAGGCACCCAAGCGAGAAGATTGTGAAAGTTGTCCATGTAGCGGAATGGCCCCAAATCCAAGGGTTCGTAACAGAATCGCTATTCTCTGTGTCTCGTTGACTGTCCGTGTAAAGATAATGGCGGATTGTCCTGCAAACTCATTTAAAAGATATATCAAATATGTATCCTTGTGAACCAATGGAATGAATATGTAGTTTTGAATGAGAGTCGAGACAGTCTGGTATTTGTTGCTACTGATGCTTACTCGGAGTGGGTCTTTCAAACTTGCTCGTTGAAGGCTTTCGACTTTGGAGCTGATAGTTGCGGAAAAGAGATATGTTCGGCGCTCTCGAGGTAGAACTTTGAGGATTTTATCCAGAATAGGTCCGAAATCGAGGTCAAGTAATCGATCGGCTTCGTCCATAACTAGGTATTTCAGTGATCGCAATGAAAAGCCTTTCGTATTTTCCAGATGATCAAGAAGACGACCAGGAGTGGCGACTATAATATGAGGTTTTTTACCCAAAGCAATTGCCTGTGGAACCATGTCCATTCCTCCTACTATAACCGCACATTTTACTCTGATAACAGATCCAAGGGCCTCGAATGATTGAGAGATTTGATATGCAAGTTCACGAGTCGGTGCTAAAACCAATCCAAAGAGAGGCTGTGGTTTATCAAGTAAAGATTGGAGAATTGGTAGTGCAAACGCAGCAGTTTTTCCACTTCCCGTTTCTGCCAAGCCGATCAAATCTCTTCTTTGAAGTGCGAGTGGTATAGATTCCCTTTGAATAGGAGTTGGAGCTTTGTATCCCAAGGTGTCGCATGCTTCGCATAATGAATCGACGATACCCTGGAAGTGTCAGTAAACATTTTCTCGACGGAAAAGTAATTACAAACTAGATCTTTGAATGACTTTGCGACCTCTTCTTCCTCCGTCCCTTCCTCTACTTCATTGCTCTGATTCTCCTCTATTGGCTCCGGCGAAGATAACGGGGAGGCTTCCTTTGGCTCTTTTGCTTGCTTCGATTTCAAGCCCGAAGATGTATTTTTCTCGGTCTTCCTCCGCTTCACCGAAGACATGATTGTACAATGTAGATCTAAACTTTAGGCGTATTTTGATCCAAATTCTTCGATTGATAAGTGATTTCAATATAGGTGCAATATTTTTAATTGTATGGTGTTACTGAGTGTGAAGAACTATGAAGGAAGACCGGTTCATTTAGTTCTCGAGAAAATAATTTTTTATCAGCTTATCGGATCCGCTTATCTGATTGGCCGCGCAAAAAAGTTTCTACCTTTAAGAAAATATTAGTACGAGGAAGTCCTACAGAACTAACACAGAAATAACACAGAAATAACATCATACAATTCAATACTCAAAAATGGCAAGAAGACGAACTAAGAAGCGCACTCATGTCGGTGCCAACAATGGACCAGCTGGAGCAAAGTCAGCTCCTGCTAGTCAGACTTCACGATCCCCGAAAAGTATGGTAATTCGAGCTGGCGCTGGAGAAGTTGGACCAAGTGTTAGTCAATTGGTGAGGGATGTTCGACGGATGATGGAACCAGATACGGCATCGAGATTGAAGGAGAGAAGAGCAAACAGATTGAGAGATTATCTCACAATGGCAGGTCCTTTGGGTGTCAGTCATCTCATGTTGTTCTCCAGGTCAGAGGCTGGAAATACAAACATGCGTCTTGCTCTTACACCAAGAGGTCCAACATTACATTTCAACGTAGAGAAATATTCTTTATGTAAGGATGTGAGAAAAGCATTAAAACATCCCAAGGGTGGTGGAAAAGAATACACCACTCCTCCATTGGTACGTTCACAACATCAATCATCTGGACCTGCAACTGATCTATTTAGCTTGTTATGAATAATTTCATATCTCCTGCATCAGAATCGAGTTCCGATAAAAAGATACCCAAACACCTTGAATCGCTTACAACCACCATCTTTCAATCTCTCTTCCCACCAATCTCTCCTAATATTACACCTTTAACATCCATCCGCAGAGTAATGCTTCTCAATCGAGAACCCACCAAGGGTGAAGATGATGGCACCTATACCATCAACCTTCGTCACTATGCAATCACAACTAAGCGAATAGGTCTTTCAAGACCATTAAGGCGATTGAACGCTGCCGAGAAATATCTACAATCAAAAAATCCAAGGAAAGGTTTGCCAAATCTTGGAAAGTTGGAAGATATTGCCGACTACATGGTTGGAGAAGACGGTGCTGGATATATGACGGATGCTACAAGTGGAAGTGAGGTTGACACTGATGCGGAGGTCGAGGTAGTTGAGACACGCACCCGCAAGATACTCAATAAACGTCAAAAGGAAAAGACTCGTGATGGACAAGCCAAGGGTGTCAAAAGTGGTGCTGAAAAACGGGCCATCAAATTGGTGGAATTAGGACCAAGGATGAAGCTAAGAATGACCAAGGTCGAAGAAGGTGTGTGTGATGGAAAGATCATGTGGCACGAATATATTCATAAATCCAAGGAAGAAGTCAAAGAAATGGACAAAGTCTGGGAGAAGAGAAGGCAAGAAAAGGCACTACGCAAGAAGATACAAAAAGAGAATGTTGAAAGGAAGAAGAAGGCTAAAGCTGGTAATAAGAAGGGTGGCGAGGATGATGACGAAGATGATGATGAAATGGATGTAGATGAATGGGATAGTGAAGGTCTAGAAGGTGATGGAGAGATGGAGCTGAATGAGGAGATGGAGGAGAAAGGAGAATGGGAAGATCAGGAAGAGGAGATTGCTGCTGGTTGAGTATAAGTTGTACTCATACAGTCTATATATCTCGATTTTTTCGGCGTATTGAAAGGTCCCGTGGGTGTTCTTCCAAAATGATATCTAATTTAAAGCATGTCCTTCAACATCTTGAGTCTCCTTCAAATTTCAATCTATGCATGGGCAAACAATGGAAGTCTCCGTTTCAAGCATGCATTGATATAATCTCTGTTTCCAATTTCTATTCATCCATGAACATTTGTGATACTAACTTGATGGTCCATCTTAACCCCGGGTCCGCGACATCCAGACCGTAAAATGCGGTCACTTGTTCACTTAATATCTTGAATCGAGTCAAATTGCTGGTGTGACTTCTATCGAAAGTTTCAAGATGAAGACCTACCTATCACCGCAGTTTTCACAAGGGAAAAATGGGGGGATAAGACTCGCTTTTTGTATCGTAGGTTTTCTAATCTTCACTTTTAGTAGATGGCATCGGAAGAGGAGTGAAATGGATAATCTAGATGATGTCGTGACAAGTATATATAGTATTTGGGAATTAGTAAGACTGAGTGTCGAGGATGTGGATATTCTTTGTATATATTTACTCTTTACTTTCTAGACTTGACGATAAACCAGTTTGTTAGCTCTTTAACAGGTGCCTGTTTCCGTAGCGCTGCTGCATAGGTAATTGTTTTCCTTCTGTTTTGTTTTGGCTTTCAGCGGTTGATCTTCCGATCATAGTTTTGCTCGAGGACGATATGGGCACATTGAGCAACGCCATTATGCCTGCTTGACCTGATTGTATTCATTGGCGTCATGCACACACAGCTTCTGTGAGAAGCTTGGCCACATATAATATCAAATACAGACCTCGTCAAAAAAGCCAATCCAATCGCATAGAATTGGGCCACATTAAACAAAAGAATGGGTGAAATCATGGAAGAGCCTGACTGGAACATGTGTCCTTCTAATGATTTCTGAACCACAAGCCAGTTTCTGTGTTAATTACGATCATTTTTTTCAAAGATTATTAGGCCCCTGAACCATCATGTCGATTGTCGGGATGGCTCTATTACCGCCCGAGCGATGCTATGACAGATTATCTCTGTTCCGCAATATTCTGAGGAGCTTTTCGGCATGATGACCTAAAAGTCCCGTGAATTGTAAGAGCTGAATGCTCTCCTTAGGACATCTTCGGAGTAAGCGGTTGCTCTCACAAATTAACCTTGTTGATTGGCCACAGGTATGCGAATGTAGTTTTCGGAGTTCTGCTACCTAGTGATGATGAAGAAGGTGAGACTTTCAAAAGGCTCGCAGACGTGGTCATTTGTTTCGCTCTTCCGACATTAAGATCTGCAGAGTTAAGCAAGGAGTGAGTACAATAACAGGATGCAATTACCGAAATCAGCTAGTGAGAATGAATTGGTCGGCCTGGACAAGGGATCTGGAAATTCAAGATCATATGGAAACTTTTGGTTCGGAGGTTCGTAGGTAGGCTAATTCTGTCTGCTTATACCTTGCGAAGCAAGACAGCGCTAGGATGTAGCATTGATTCAAAAATGGAATGGGAAGACGTTAGCGATGAGCTAGCCAGAGATAGTGCTTTGCATTTCAGTGATGATGGCTATGATTTTGTTTGGCACTCGAGGTGTTTTGCTGACTTTGTTAGCTTTTCTGGTACGAAAGATCGTACGTCCCTAAAGACTCAAGTGTGGCAGTTGCTATATATTACTTCACGGGAGATGAGAGTCTATTCATTTGGGAGGGCCTTTGGATATTATCTTGTAATTCTTCAGGGGATAAGGTTTTCCCAACTCCTAGACCATATATAGGTGAAGTTTATATACATTTTTTGTGTTACGCCGTTTCCAAGCCATCCCATGTTTGGACTAAGAAAGTTTGGGACCACCTGCAGGAACAGGCTTGTACCTGAGACATAAGTTGTAACTGTGGTAATTGATGGTTTGTGAAAGCCATAGGTTCCTGCTGGGCGGAATGGCCAAACTCTCCTGTACTTGGCGCCTTATTGGAACTGGTTGGGTGTCAGTTTAAAAGAGCTGGAAATTCCACAGTTGGAGGCAGCGGTTAATCTCTCATGGTGTGTATAAATGTGTCTAAAGAAATGAAGCTATCTACAAAAATGAGGGTATGTATGTGGTGTGCGGATCATGGAGCTAACCCAATACAGATCCCCACATCTGAGATCTTACTTTCAAGCTGTGTTGTTGCACTCTCTGTGCATGCCATATATTAATTGTTTAGCCACACGCTGCAGTCGACGACTATAACTTACACGTGATTATTGTCTTGAGCTCTTGACTTCGCCCGAGGTGTGGGTGAAGGCATAATGCGATGCAATGTTTAGTTTCACACAATAAAAGTTCGAAGACTCTATCAAACCAAAAGTAGAGTATCCTACGCTCCCTGACCTATTTGCCATTTGCTCCTTAAGCTAGTACGTCCGTCATACCCTCTACCTGATAGTACTATCCTGCGCCCCGCGGCTAGTAAACGCTACCTTGCCGAATCTCTCCTCCCCGTCAAAGCCGACCGTATTTCGCAGATTCCACTGAACTTATACCAGCATAGTACCAGTGGAATCATTGCGTCCCTTTTGATGTCTCTCGAGCTTGTTATGTTAATGCCTCACGACAAACAACCCCTCTACTTCCATTCATATCTCATAATGTCACAAAAATTAATGCAAACCTTCCACCCGGAAAACATACCTGCCACAGTCTCTGTTTTCCGACCTGACGGCGAAGTCCCAGTCTTGAATGAACGGTAGATGGATGGTGGTGAGTGTCGTATCTTTAAGGTGGACTTTTCGGATGGAGAAAGCTGGTCTGTACGTATTCCAATCCATGTACAAAGCGATTCTCAAGAGCAATCATAAGCGTTCTTCAAGGAGAGCAAGATGTGCTTCGAGAGATTGGTGAAACAGACTTTCAATGGGCTCCAAAATACCATGGATCCAGCTGCACATTCGAAAACTTAGTTGGATACCCGTTCATAGTATTGTCGTGGATTGAAGGCTCACCCCTTCTATGGACTGCCAACTATCCACCAAGGCCTATTCGGAATAAAATCCTTGGTCAAGTCGCTGAGATACAGATGTCTCTCATCAAGTGCACCAAAGAAAATAGTATATCAGCCACTTTTCCTTCAAAGGCAAATACTTACATTTATTGTAGGGGGAAGCGCCACAGCGTATTTCTCGAGAATAATAGATAACAAGTTCCGCCGAGTTCGCAATGGGCACCTTCTCCTTATTACTGAGCAGGACTGTTTCAACCAACAAAGCCTTCTGCCTACGGTACTTCATCCTGAACTAGAGGATATGCCATTCGCTATAGATCATGGTGATCTATCACCGCTGAACATAATAGTTGACTCTGAACGCAACGTTACTGGGTAGGTAGATGTCATCCCTGGTTACGTTTATATTGCCAACCATGAAAGTATTATTGATTGGGGATATGCTTCAAAGGTTCCCATCCAACTAGCTGGTCGCTTTCCTCGCTTTCTTCAGCTCCAGGAGCTTGTCGTACCGCCAAGCCCAACTCTACAAGACGATCGAAAAGCGTATGTTGCTTCGCTCGAGTCTCAGTCTTCGCAAGTAGCATCTTGGATGTCGCTTATTTATTCATCCGCTAATTTTGACTTTCGCCACTGCTTTCTAGAATCAATAATCAGCAAGGGTATGCACCGTTCGCTAGCAGATCTAGGATGGAAGCTTCCTTACCGTGAGCTATAATATAATTCCAAATATTAACTCTTTCAATCAAAGACAAAATCTTCCACTTTTCGTGAGTGAGATGCTTCACAGCACAGCCCTCTTCTTGCAGGCTTCTTGAAGGATTGTCCCTTAGGCATACCCACAAAGAACGAATGCCAAAAGATCTACTGCCGATTCTTCCCCTTTGGAGACCCTTCTTCATTTGCTGATTAAATTTTTAACATCTTTGACAATGAAAATTCTAGCTTAATTGATTTCAAAAAATTTGTCGTTACACTTAGTATCACAAACAGGGGAAAGATGGAAGACAAACTCGACTTGACCTTCCAATTCTACGATATTAATGGTGACGGATTTTACAATGAGATGTTAGCTATTGTCAAAGCAGAAAATGAACGCTTCCATAAGGAGATGATGAAGATTCCATACAAATGTAGAGAGACCAGATGCTGAGCTTGTCACTGGTTAGCTATATCATGTGCGTTCTGATTGATTGATTGATTGATCTATCATTATTATATCCTATATGAATTGATAACTACAATAGAATAGTTATATTATATTCTTCATTTGCTAATATAATCGAAACCCTGATTAAAATTTGTCAAAGTCGCCTCCTGATTTTTCTGATGAACTATTGATCAAGGTGGAAGATTGATGTCATGTATAGTCTGTACATGATGCTTGAAGTGTTATAAATGTTTGAGTATAAAATCTTTAAATAAATAAAATATAATATAAAATAATCTTTTCAATATCAGAATATCTTTCAAATAATTATTTAAAAAATTATTATAAATTTATATCCAATCTTTAAAAATACTTTATATATATTAAATATTTTTATAAATAAAAAATAAAGAGATTTTTATAAAAAGATAAACTTTCAATAAATTTTAGATGTATTTTTTATTAAAATAATTGAAAAAATATATATATATATATAATTTTTATTTAATTTTTATTACTATATGAAATATCAAATATATCAAATATTTCAAATAATTTATATGTAAATTTATTAAAATATATAAAGTATTCAATTCAATATTATTATCAGATACCTAGTTATCAAGACTCTAAGACTTATATATCCCTTTCATATCCTATTATATCACAGCATTAACACTCACATCAGCTAACACCTTTAAAACAATCAGATTGAATTTCATACATATATTTACTCTACGATTCTCATTGCTGTCCTAACATCTCATCTCATCTCATCTACGTGAAACTCAATAAAAAAGCTCGGTTCGTTAGGTACTTGGTAGGTAGTCTTAATAGTATAAAAGGATCCCTCCTTCCACCCATGAATCTATAATAATGAGCACGAGTACAACCACTACCACTCCCTCCATCCAAAAAAAGACTACAGCCACACATATACCAATTCTCAATTCGAGATATTCATTCCACCAACGATCCAATCCTTAATTACGCCATTATTCACCTCGTCATCATATATTGAAGTGGACGAGTATAGCTCAAGCAGCCGCCGCGTTCATCGTACACTACCTCCATACTTTGCAATCAAGCAACCGGAATTTGTACATTTATTTGTTGAGGTTGTAGAGTTTGTTCCGATTTGACATGTTTGGAAGCCTTTGTCTCATCAAATCTCCAAATTCCACCAGTTTTATCCTCATCTGCTGATAATTGAATACATGGAGACAGTTTTTGCAGGATTGGACAATTTTCCATCTTGGTGAAATATCTTCTCTCCCAGGTTCTACCCTCACTCTTCTCCTTTACTCTAAGTTCTCGTTGAAAAACTTCAATTTTAGTCTTCTCGTTACTGGTTGCGTCCATATCACCGGCTGCGATACCAGCTGCGACCTTGGACCAAGCACGCCGCGACTCCAATGGATCTTGTTCCTCGATTGGTGCAACGATGAGTGGAGTGGTAGGTGCAGCATCTGCATCATAAGTATCTATCAGGTCACTCTTCTTTCCACCTTCTCTGATCTCGAATTGTTTGGTCCATTGTCCAGTGATGGTATAGAGAGTTTCCTTTTCTTTTCCAGTAGGATATAATATAGCGGTAAAACTATTCTTCTTGCCAGATAACCATCCTTTGCCACTATAATCAATCTTGGCGGTAAATCCTGAGCTACTTGTAATGTAAGATTTGGCTTCGAGCTCGACAAATGGGGAACCAAAGATTAAACCTTCAATATGGAGGTTTGGAAGAGTGATGAGGTAGGTTTCGTTGTAAGCAGGAATACTGAAAAGTGCGTGACCGATTTGTTTAACGTTGATGGTTCGAGAGAACGAAGCTTTTTGAGCATTGTATCCTTGTAAATATACGCCATGTTTCTTGTTGGAGATTTGATATGCCGTAACAGGTGGATGATGGCTAAAGGCAACATTAGAGATGGCAGATTATTCACATGTAGAAGAAAACATACCTGACCTGCTCAGAGATCAGCTCGGTAGTCCCACAGGAATCCTCCCACTTTCCAAGGAATAACTCTCCTAAGAAAGGGTTCAAAGGTTTCTTCTCATTTCCATATTTATCACTTCGACTCGCATATTGTTGTTTCAATGTACTCAAGAACCACTTCAAAACCAAAAGTGCTCGTTTTTGTGGATCCTGCTCTGCGGCAGGTGCGACGAATAGATTGGGATGTTCTGCCCAATATGAAGAGAATTCAGTCAATGATGTCGATGATAGAATGAATGGTGGAGCTGTCAACGAAGACAAATCCCCGTTGAATGAAGCGATCGACTTGAGGAAAGCGCTCCAAGAGCCTTTGTTTTGCGCAGACACTCCTGCTCCTTCAGCTTCGTTTGAAGACATCGGTATGATATTTCGATTTGTTTTGGGAGATTGTGGATCGGATTAAAACCAAGGAGGTTGAGAGATTGTGGTTGTTCAGTTGTAGAAAGAATATGATCGTTGTTAAACGAATAGTGCTTTAAAGTAATTTAATTATAAAGTATAGAATTCAAGAGGATGAATGAACAAACAAGTGAACAATTTGTAGAAGAATGAGGAGAAGGAAAGGAAGGATTGTCCTTGTGATATTAGTTCTACGTCTACAACCAACGAAGGGGTTATGGATGGATGGATGGATGGGTTGGTTGATGGATTTAAGGGCATTTGCCATTTACTCGTAGTCCACCAGGGCCCAGGGGGAAATAATTTGGTGGAATTGCGGAGCCTTTTAGCTTGACTTTTGCCCCTCAAATTGATATTTTGGCCCATTCGCTTGTGGAGAACGTCATCTACCACGGAGTACAGACGTACAGACAAATGTTGGTAATGGATCCATATTCGAGTACACCTTCAAAAGTCTCTCATACACACGAACTAACCCACCAAAACACATCTAACCTACAGATATAAACTGGTATTATTACTTCCTATTCAAGGAAAATATCTAGGCCGCGTTTCCTATGTGGCTTATACATTCCACTAAAATGTTATTCACATTGCTATTGCTAATCATTGTCCTCGATTGAGGAAAGTCCGACGGCCAAATGGATAGTTGGAGGCTAAAACATTTGATCCTGATAAAAGCGATTAATTATGATGAAAGTTTGCGCGGTTTGTCTTTATGGGAATCCTTTCATGTCATCTTAAGTATTCAGATCAAATTCAAACTTTATATGCATGCATTCATTCAAATCGTGTCAATTATAACAGGAAGTT
The DNA here is from genome assembly GCA_025389085.1 of Sclerotinia subarctica. Classification (NCBI taxonomy): domain Eukaryota; kingdom Fungi; phylum Ascomycota; class Leotiomycetes; order Helotiales; family Sclerotiniaceae; genus Sclerotinia; species Sclerotinia subarctica. The sequence continues at coordinate 3,029,793 of QRFI01000005.1, read as the reverse complement.
TCCTCATGAGTTTTTCTTTGCATTTATAGGTTTGACCAAAACTCCTCCGCCCCATCCACCATTTCTCCACACTTTCGCTATGTATTTCATAACAATGTCCTAAACCGTGTAAATCTTTTAAACGCAATTTGAATCTTCGCTAGTCATCATAATAAATTTATAGCTGTCCTGCAGTGTTGAAATCCTTGAGACCCTCGGCGAGACGTTGGGACATGGTCTTCTCTCCCTCACGAACCCAGACACGGGGGCTATCATAGTATTAGTATACACTGTTGTCAAAGATTCAGGAGATACTTACTCGAACTTCTTCTTGTTTGGCTTATCTGCTCCATCTGGGTTACCAACTGGGGTCAGGAGGTAATCCTTGTTCTTAATGATGTAGTCTCGGATACCACTGAGGTAAGCGAATTGCATATCGGTATCAAGGTTGACCTTGACAACACCGTATGAGATGGCATCCAAGAATTCTTGCTTGGAAGATCCAGATCCACCGTGGAAGACCAAGAAGACTGGCTTGTCTTCCTTTGCTCCAATGGCTTGCTTGACATGGGCTTGGTGCTTGCCGAGAAGCTCGGGGCGGAGCTTGACGTTACCTGGCTTGTAAACACCGTGAACGTTACCGAAACCAGCGGCAATCGAGAAGTATGGTGAGATTGGGGAAAGAGCTTGGTAGATGGCAAGGATATCCTCTGGTTGAGTGTAGAGGGAGTTGTTGTCGACATCCTCGTTGTCGACACCGTCCTCTTCACCACCGGTAATACCGATCTCCTGTAGAATGAATTAGTATTTAGCACTCTCAGACTTCTCATATTCCTGTTTAACATACCATCTCGAGCCATTGCTTCATTGGTGCTGCTCTCTTCAAGTATTCGGCAGTAGTCTTGATGTTGTAGTCAACCTCCTCCTCGCTCAAATCGATCATGTGGGAAGAGAACAAAGGCTCGCCGTGCTCCTTGAAGTATTTCTCATCAGCGTCGAGGAGACCGTCCAACCATGGCAAAAGCTTCTTGGCGCAGTGATCGGTGTGGAGGACAACTGGGATACCGTATGCTGGAGCAAGAGCACGGATATAGTGGGCACCGGCAATACCACCAGCGATGGATGCCTCTTGGTTACCGTTGGCAACACCCTATTCAGATATTAGTTATTGCATGCTTGGTTGGGTGAAGATTTTCTAACCTTTCCAGCGAAGTAAGCGGCACCACCTTGAGACATTTGGAGGATAATTGGGGATTTGGCATCGCGAGCAGCTTCGAGGGATGCTACGACGGTTGAGGAAGAGGTAACGTTCTGTCATTATTAGTTGTTATCCTTCATGATGGTCTTTTATTGGCACAACATACAATAGCTGGAATGGCAAAGTTGTGCTCTTGAGCATAGTTGAAAAGCTTGAGGACATCATCTCCAACGATGACTCCGGACTTTCGGCTGAGAACGTCTGTGCAACCCATATTTTCGATTGTAACTGCGTATATGTATTTGAAAGTTGTGGTGATTTAAAAAAGGGGTATCTGAGATTTGGGAAGAAAGAGTCAATAACGAGTCGAAATAAATGATCAAGATGGAAAAGGTTTTCTTTAGTAGAAAGTCTTCGAGAGGGGTGGAGTATTTTTGGCTTTCAGGACCGATACCGTCACATTTAAAATGACGCTAATGGTGGGGTGGTTGTTTCCAAATAGAATCCTCAACATATCAATTTGTTGGCATTCATTGGTCTTGCAAACAAAAAGATATGGAACCCCGAGTTGGACCTTTGGTGAATGTGATGCGATGTGACGTGACGTACCTTTTACTTATTTCTTCCCACTTACTCTCTTTTCTGTTGGTGTTTGTCTATTGATGGATCAAAATTAGCTAAGGAATAAATAAACTCGAGTATTAAGCCAATATTTACGATTTAAGCTGATGGTCATGAAAAGGCTAGTGAGGTATGATACTAGCAAGGTCAACTTCATACATTTAGGTAAAATCTGATCAAGTTGTTGCAAGTGGGGTAGCTGGTGAAATTGACCTCATAACCATGGCAATAATGTCAGCTACCGAAGAAACTACGGCGAGATCCTCCGATCATCATGCATCTTTGTTTGCATTCTTCTACCCCTCGGGCTTATTCACTTTCTTAGGCCTGCAACTAAGAGAAGCGAAACTCTCTTCCCGTCATAGCATACGGAGTATACTCGAGGAGATAGCTCATTGTAAGATCATGCCTACCGCGACTGTATGAGGATGTAGCGCATAAATATTTTCAACGTTAATGTTGAGTATAATGTAAAGACAAGCATTTTCAAAGGTGGAAAGGGGTCAGTCGACTAGACACTGACTGCATGCATTGACGGATGAACCGATGTTTTACGACCAACGGCTTGTCTCCTGGAATCAAATATTTACGGCTGGACTCCTTAGGTTCGAACTGACTCTATATTCTCATCGATCTTTATCCCTCAGCTCATGATGCATGATTGAAATCGAATGATGCCTGTGTACTCTCTTCCCCGATTGGGGAATGGGTATGTAGTGTTACATCCATAAACAAGACTTAGTATCTAGGTATCTTTCAAGTCCTTTTCAACATCCGTTGACCTCATCTTTAGCTCTAATCTTGTGCATTGATTTTAATAGACCTTCGAACAACATCAGTAGCTCCCTTGAGTTGTATGTCAACCTCATAAATGCCCAAATGTTTGACGCGGTCCTTCTCCTCTGTCTCTTGGACAAATTTGATATCTTCTGGTCCAAATACGACCCGCTTGCCTTCAGAGTCCTGAACTAAAATGGTTTTCATTTTCGTGGCTATATCCGTAGTCGATACCGACCCATAGATGGCTACCTTCTCTGGCTTCCCCGTACTATTCTGGACGGCCGCGGCGGAGACGGAGGAAGATGACGCTAAAGATGGCGAGACCTTCTTTACTGGTGGAGCGGTAATGGTGATGGCTGTTTCAAAGAATTCTATGTAAGGTGGTATTAAATCGGATAAGATAGCAGTGGAGCGTTCGGGCTATTCACAGCCAGTCAGCAAATCTTGTCCTCTAATTTGTGGAAAAACCGAGGTATACGTACGCTCAGTAATTCAAGCTCAACCACTTTCTTGAGATTCAGTCGACGTTCCCCGCTAGGAAATTTGTCTGGCTTCTCTTGATCTTGTACCTTCTCTATTCTGACAGTTTTGCGCTTGCCAAAAGTACTATCAGGAGGAGAGACGAGTTTCCTCAAACCTCTTTCTCCAGATTCCCCAGGTGTCATATATACAGCAAATCCCTTGCCATACAATTTATTTCGCATCAATCCGGGAGGAACTTGAACAATTCTTCCTATATTGAAGTTAGTGGGTGAAAGTTCAAGTCTTCGGGTACATGCAACGCAAACTTGCCTTTTCTGCCAATTCCTACCACAGGTTTCAGTAACTGAATGATAACGTTGTGATCCTTTTCTTTCGCAAGCTTCTTCTTCCCTCGAACCTGTTGGCTGCTTGAGAAAAGAAGCCCATCACCAAAGCTATTTGTTGTCCTGCGAAGGCATGCTAGGCATGAGGGTGCCCGCGACTGTAATAAAGAGGCCATCGAGAGACAGTGAGTTGAGAGAATCTCCAAATAATCGTTGCAGTTCAAATCGCCAAAAATATTTGGTTATGCTCAATAGACACCTTTGTTTATTTCACTCACCCCTCCACTAGCTCCGGAACATCGGCATTAAACAAAGACTGGGGTAACGAAAGAAAGAGGTTTGTGTTCGAAGGTTGCTAATATTTGTTCCGGTTGATGTTGATAAGAGATTCCGGAATACATTCAGGTACATACCTATGTACCTACTTACCTATCACTTCAAAGTATCTTAAAATCCAGGTCGTTCATGACAGTCAAGAATTCGAACTTTCTGCGGAGGAGGGTTTTCATGGATTTAACGGCATAATTCTCTACTTCACTTTAGATCCGGAACAAATCTAGCCGCGGGCACCTGGTCTTATTATTATTGTACAGAATTTATTCCAAGCTTCATTTCCTTATTCCTTGGAAACAGAAGAAATCACCAAAATACTTTCAATCGAAGGTGTGTCTCGCGATGGAACAGTGATATTGAATATTCCTCCCACTTCTCTTAAATTACCCTCACTTCCTCAACCTGTCTCATCCTTTAATTTGATTCGCTCACCATCCTCTTCGACATACCCCCGAGATTCCCGACGATCTTTAGTTTGACGAAAGTATGCCAGAAAAACAGTTCACGACTCTGACATATGCCGCGGGCGCCTCTCTTGCTGCAATTACACTTGTCTATGTGTTTGCGCCGACCTTCCTGATGGACGAACAGAACTCATCATCCAACACGAGGAAGAAAGGAGTGGTAGGCTTGATCAATAATGCCAATGATTGTTTTATAAACTCAGTACTCCAGGCCCTCGCAGGCCTAGGCGACCTACGCATATATCTCATTAGGGAGACACATAGGAGGTCATTGGATAATTCGGAGGTATATAGTCAGATTGTGGAAGACCCGGCGCGGCAGGGCCTGCCAGCATGGAAGGTAGAAGGTCTACAAAAGGGCTTAGTCACCACGGGTCTGAAAGAGATCTTGGATGCATTGAACGAAAGACCCCTGTATAAAAAGACCATATCTGCTGCACCATTTGTATCTGCGCTAGAAGCTGCCTTTAAGCAGAGGATTAGCCGGCAACAACAGGACGCGCAGGAGTTTCTCCAAGTAGTGGCCGAAAGGTTAAGCGATGAGTACCATGCAGGTCACAGGGCAAGGAACTACGCAAGGAAGTTAGAGGCTACCACTGCTGCATCTGCAGAGTTACACACTTTAGATGAAAGAGCTGTGAACGAAAAGTTGGCCCAGCTTACTCTGGATGATAGCGCGACGCTTGGCGCAGATTCTCCTGCGGCGAAAGCGCCATCAGCTTCTTCTCATAACTCAGAAAAGGCAAGCTCAACATCCTCTAGGTCGCCCCAACAAGGTGGAGAACCCAATAACGACTTTGATAACGAGGATGGGTTCCCATTTGAAGGTGGTTCTGAGTCGCAAATCGAATGCTTAACCTGTGGTTTTAAACCAAAGCCCACTCAGACAACGTTCTGTTCTCTGACGTTATCAGTTCCTCAGGTTACATCTACCACTTTAAATGCATGCTTTGACGGAATGTTTAAAACAGAATATATTGAGGACTTTAAGTGCGAGAAGTGTAGATTAGTACATGCCCTGGAAACCTTTGAACAAGAATATTCTCGCTCGAATTCAGAGAAATTCAAGGAAAAGACTCAAAAGTCGATAGAGAAGCTGAAGGCTGCTATAGAAACAAATCCCGAAGAGGAGCTTCTCGATGTTGAACTGCCAGATTCGAAATTCGCGCCCAAGCGAAAAATCGCTAAACATGTCCGTATTACCAAATTTCCAAAGGTTATGGCAATTCATCTCTCAAGGTCAATTTTTGAGTCTAGGACAACCATGAAGAATTCCGCGAAGGTAGCATTTCCTGAACAGCTACCCCTTGGAGGCTTACTGGAACGACGGAAGTACAAGCTTCTTAGTCTAGTATGCCACAAGGGAAGTCATCATAGTGGACACTATGAATCTTTCCGAAGGCAAAACCTTGTTGCTCCATTTTCAACCCCAAATACCTTTCAACCATCAATTGTGTATGCCAAATCTTTAACTTCTACCCCTTCAGTACTTTCAGCACCTCGAAGAAACGCTACTCCAGGGGATGATGGGGATAATACCACACTCTCATCGACCCCCGAGTTATTATCGCCAACGACGGCATCTACCACATCTCTGCCAGTCACCAATGGGCGCAATTCGATAGACTCTTCACTGAATAACAAACGCCTCTCTAGCATAAATCCCACGTCGGCTAGTTCTGTTGCATCGTCGTCCAAAACTGCAGGTCCTACATCTGCACCCCGTGACTCCGATACTGGTAGCATCCGGTCCCTAGGACGTTCGGCTCGGAAAACCCTATCGAAAGTATCCAGTACAATCAGTCGATCGTCTCCCACCTCATCATCCCCAAACCCATATCCATCCAACCAAGACAGCAGTCGGACATTTGGGACGGAAACAGTTCGTGCTAAGCGAAAGAAGAAGACAGTCGAAAGGTGGTGGAGAATTAGCGACGAAAAGATAAAAGAGAGCAAGACTAGTGAAGTTCTGGACATGCAGAAAGAGGTTTATATGTTATTTTACGAGCTAGAGAGGGGAGAGGAAGATTCATAAAAGCATTTTTGGCATCGTTTGCATGGAAATTAGGGGTTTTTTGTATTTTGAATATTGAATATTGAACTTGTACATGATACCGGGGGTTGGTTTGAATTGATAGACGGACATCAATCTAGAGAGATGATATTGAACGGGACGGGGAAGTCTTATACATCCTAGGTTAATCTGATGGTTCAAATAATAACAACATTTGACTTTATTATGGATGACTACTAGATACATATATAAGCATCATTGAGGAAAAGTGGTGGCCGTACATAATTCACCCGCAGTAGAGATGTGAGATCTAACTGGAGCAGACAAAAAGCCGAGCATCAAAACTCGGATTCACCAGCCGTGAATCTATTAAAAACTACTCGATTGATCAAATGATGATTATTTACTCATAATCAAATCAATTACTTATACCACTCGAGTGAATAACATACTAGGGCTCTAAACTCCAGTATTAATACCTAGGTATACATACAAACAAAAAAACAACCGCGGATTACAAGAAATACTAGAGCCCACGCGCTCGCCCCTCAAAAACTGAAAAACCGCGCTTCGCGTTCTCATTCTCATTTCGCGAACCTCAAAATTCCACTTTATCACAACCATTGCAACACAATTGCAACAACAGACCTATGAATATGCGCCCAAATGGCTCCTAGCAAACAACATCGATACGATAGCTCGCCTTCACCACGCGCAAGAGGGACTTTTAGTGCAAACGATAATAATACTGGGTCTGATGGCGTGGGATGGGGAACCAGGGCGGCGAAGACGCCTGCGGATAATTGGATAAAGAGAATCTTGGACGACGAGGATAATGATGGGGAAGATCCGAGTGTGGATATTGAGGGTGTTACAAGAGACATTGGAAAATTGAGAGAGGAGGAAGCCAATGGGACGGGTAGAGGTTGGGATACGGATCTTGAGTTTACGACTAGAAGTATGGATTTCAATCACAGTCCGCGATTGAAAACGGCGGGTATACCGAGTAGGATTGAGGAGATTATGGAGAATGAGAGAAGTTTTGCCGAGGACAATGACGAGGAAGAGGTAGAGGAAGATAGAGAAGCAAATGTTGTCGAAGCTCAGGAAAAGCCGGCGAGGAGAGATAAATTCGTCGTTAAACCCGAGAGTCAGAAAGTGTCGCAGACAGCAGGGGACGAGAATGCGACAAGGGAGACAGTTCGTGCTAAATCACAAGAGCGAATAGATCGTTTGCGAAAGGAATTGAAAGAACGTCGCGAGGAGCGGAGACCAATCACTTCATATGAGACTGAAGATAATAAGATTTCGCAGGAAAGGCAGGAAGGAGTATTACGAAATAGGTTACCCAGGGAACGAAGAGCACGAAGCGGTGACTTTTCAAGAAATGGTTCAGTTCATGTCGAAATTCCCATACGCAGCCTGCGTAATAATAAAGAGAATATTATGCCGCAGGAAGAGAAACAGAAACCTCTTTCGCGGTTAGAAAGAAGGTTCCAGGGGGAAGACGGCCTCAAAGCGATACAGAGAGCTCGTGAAAACAGATTAAGGCACGAACATAACCAGAGAGTTCCAGAAGATAATGAAACACGACCAAGGATCGAAAACAGCCGGAGAGCGTCAGAAAATTTTGAGCCACGGTCGTTTGAACGAGCTGAGACCAACGGAGAAATAGGTCAATTGCACGAAAAACCTATACTGGGGGAAGAAGGAGAAATAATACATGGAACTCCTATAACAGTATTCAGTGGGAACGAGAGGCGCCCGAATGGACCAAATTCTAAACAAGAAGATTCTCTTCAGATTTTAAGGAATCTCTCCAAAGCTATTACAGGTACAAATGTTAGCGGCGGCGACAGTGCAGGTAGATCTGATAATAATCCGCAAGCTCGAATATTATCAGAAAGATCCCCATTCGAGCTCGAGCATGCATCCGAAAAGTTTGCCAATTCAGCACCAACTCCACCTCCATCCGCACCCATCGACCCACTCCTGTTGCCCACCCCAAAAGTTACAGGCGGGTGGATCGAGACCCCCGCACCACCGCGAATGCGCACCAATGGTAAAACCTCCAAAGACCAACCTCAGATCAAAGAGGAACCTTCGTCACCTCGCAGCAACAGTGAGCCCTCCAAACCCTCCCAATCACATTCACGAACTCGTCCAACTCCAATAAACAGTGCTCCTACCGTTTCTGCCGCCGCCGACCTCCAGCGTATAGAAAAGGAAGCGCGGGTAGACGACTCTACTACCATTGATCGGGATTTCTCCTTTTTTTTAAAGAATCAGCCTACATCTCAGGCACCTGACACTATAGAGATCAATCTCGAAACTGATGAGAACGGCAAACCACTTTCCCATGAGGAGAAAGGAAAAAGATTGGAAGAACTTGCATTCCATCGTATGAATCGAAGTTTAAAACATACGACAAGCAGTATACGTGATGCCAGACATGGTATTGAAAGGTTGGAACAACAAGTTGCATCTTCGGGTCCACATTCGCACTCCCCCAAAGAACTCAGTATTCCGACCCCAAAGACTTCGTCCCGTCCCTTCTTCCTCGACACTCCTCCAGACCCCGCCCTAAACCCAAATGTACACTACCTCATGATTCCCATTCCACGCCTCCGCTATCCTGGAACCAGAAAATTTACGTGGTTCGGTTTATTTTTCACAATATTCATAACTTGGTTTGTAGCCGAATGGGCAATGTGTGAAACGTATTGTCATCCCAAGTACTCGAATAAAGATGTTTGGCACCCTTCGGATCCGTTCTGGCCATGGGCTATCCCGACAAAAATTGATCAGTGGACGGGAAAGGTGGTTAGTGCGCGAATGGAAGATGTTTGGGATTGGTGGCAAGGATATGATGAGGAGATAAGAATTTGGAAGGAGGAGATGGCCAAGAAGCAAGAGATAAAAATACCTAAAATTGTAGAGGTAGGAAATGATGAAGTGGTGGAAGAGGTGGTAGATAAGAGCTGGACTAAAGGCAGTGGAGATAAAGGAGGAAGCAGTTGGTGGAGTTGGGATAACGATGAAGCTGTATAGCATCAGTATATTTTAGTATAGCGCACACAGCGTGCTTGGATTAGTAGATGGATACTTATTTGGGTTTAAAAGATGGAACATTCATGATGGAGTTTGGGGGTTCATCAAATCGGATTGATTCATGGATTGGACTTGCATTTATTGTGCATATGCATTATTTTTTCGGATGGATGGGATACCTGACTTGGGATTCTTCGTTTTGCATGGTGTAGCTAGGTTGGCTAGGTGTTTGGCGTGCGTGGTATTCATGCTCGGGTGAGCTGGTGCATTGGATTGGATTGGGTGGTCTGGGATTCGGAATGAGTTGAGTTGAATACTCGAGTATATATATGTTCCTCGTATAAATATCTTTTTTCGATTGAGTGATTCATTTTGGACGTGTAAAATGTGAAATGTGAAATGTGAAATGCAAATACAATAGCACAAGCACGGGAATTGAAGGGAGATGATGTATTGTAGATACTTAGCTCTACGAGGCATATCGATTTTAATATCACTTGTAATATTAATGTCTCTTTGGCTGGCTTTAAAACCTATTCGTTTTCAAAATCAACTGGATAGAAAATACACAGTTACCTTTAAACAAACCTCAAGAGTTTCATTGGCGTCGGAAGCTTTACGAGAAATAAGATAATTGCAGCTGCTGTCTGAGGTCAAGAAGCCAAAGATATGAGTATATAATATCCATTAATAACTTGGAGAGTTCATGGTGTTCAAGAACTTGTCACCATAGCTTTTAATAATGCATAGTTTTGATTTCATCTTGAGTGTTATTTCTAACAGCAGATTCTGACTGCAGTCCAAAAATGAGAAGCTTTTGGATTCGTGAATTTATTATCTAGGATATTCAAACCAAGTAAAACCCTAACTTATATTGAAATATTTATGATTTTGTTAATTGTTAGATATAATTAAAATGTTTAAATTATTTGAAATATTGAATTGTATTTAAACATCCAAAGGATTTCAATCATTGAAAGCTTCAATTAAATCTAGTATGCTCCTCCGGACTATTGGATACTCTGAGTTAGAAGAATTGCCACATATTTGAAATAGACTTCGGCGCTCATCCATGCACAAGCAGTAACGGAGTAAAGAACTATGAATGGAGATAGAATAGATATGATAGGAATGCATGAGCAGGAAGAGGAGAAAGAATGGAATATACAATTATGTAACAATGTCAACTCCCACTGTACGTCACCAAACTCTTGAATAGATGTACCACATCAAGTCAGATAACTAACCCGAAAAAGCACCACCACGCTGCATATAACACAGGCTTCTTGACACATAAAGAATGCCCCTGTTCCACAGATGTAAGGCTGAAGTTGTTCTGCGAGCATTTCTACTTAAGAACTAGTCAGCAAGCTCTGTCTACACGTACCGTCAGAACGATCAATCAGCGTCCATTGTTCACTGTTCATCTCTCCATCAACGGTTGATTTTCTTTGCTTGATCTCTTTCAAGGTCGAAATATACCAAGGGAGCATCTGAAGTTCGAAGAGAACCAGCTGTAGATCACTCATCGAGGAATTTCAAAGAAAGCACATCGTCCCACAATAGCTAAGATCTATACCTATACCGTACATTATGTCTATTTCCTCAATCTTTCCCGGATCCACCCGCTGCAGACCAAAACCCTAGATCCCCACTTGAATGGCATATATATAATTAAAACTCCTACACAACAGTACGATCTCACTGCAGGCCGGATGGTGTAGTTGGTTATGTAAGTTCAAACTCGCTGTCTTTTCTCCTCATCATTTATTGATAATTTCCATAGCACGATCCCTTTACAATTGAATCTTCAGATCAATTCGAACGGGGTAGGTCCAGGGTTCGAGCCCCTGTCTGGTCATGTCAACTTTTTGTCGTTTGAGGGGTGATGAAGGGGAAAGTTATTCTTTTTTCGCTTGTGGCAGAATTTTTTTGTATGGTTCGAGTCCATTTGCCTAGGAACCCCATAATAAAACCCACCAGTACTACTTAAGATATCGAACTAGTCAATTCCTAATTCAGAAGTTTCATTGACAAATCGTGGTATATTAATTATATTCCTTATTAACTATAATTCGAGGTATAGAAAATTCGATATACTGTAACAAACAGCTTTTGAAATTTCGATATTTGTTTCGGCAGTCCAATGGGACACCGGTATTTATATGTCTTTTCAATGGCATTCAATATCATAACAAATTTCAATACTTCAATAGTATGGAATTCAACACTACTCTCGCCATCGGGAGAGACATCCTGAGTGAATTCTACCATTTAAACCCCCTCCAAAACAAGAACAAAAGCGCCATCTTCTAGCAGCTCATCCATGTGACCGAGTCAGCCAGGGATCATCTAACAATTCCCTTGCCGTCTTTCGCATCTCCGGTTCCCACTGCAACATCGACTTAATAAAGTTAAGAAATAGCTCTTTATCCCTCTCATTAAGATTCTCCTCCGCAGCCTCAAGACTACTAGGAGGCAAAAGCGGTAAGCGATCTGGTTCATCGGCGTCTGGTTCAAGCCATTTACCATTCCCGTCGAACCATTCCGCAGATCTCTCACCCCGTTTGATAAGCTCCAGTGGTGGTAGCCCGAGAAGAGATATCAGTTCTGTAAGATGAGCACGAGTTGTGTAGCGGCCGCGTTTCGGATCTTGTCCTCTGAAGAGATGTTTACCCTCAAAGATATCCCAGATCTACTGTCGTATCAGTAAGAGAAATTTTCAAGAGCCTATTTTTGCAGGGAAAAGGGCTACGTATACTCACCATAGCGCCAACATTCCAGATATCAGCACTGTAACTCCATGGGAGACGAAGCATTACCTCTGGACACCTGTAAACATCGGGATAAACGTCATCGTTGTTGATTTTTGTGCCATTTACCGCATTTCCAAAGTCGCAAAGTATTGGCTCTCCAATAGACGCTGGCATATCTAGAGTCCGGGAAACATAAATTTCTCGATCTACCGCTTTCTTGCGCGGTGAGGGTTGAGCAATCTCGGCTTCTTCAAAAGCAGCAAGAATAGAGATATCTTCGATCAGATGAAGAATATTATCGGACTTGATGTCTAAGTCAATTAAAGTCAGCAGAGATTCTAACATGGAAGCTAAGTGTAAATTAACCTGTGTGGATCAAGTTCCGATCCGTGTGAAGATAATCTAGAGCAAGTAAAATGCGTTGGAGGATTATTCGAAGCAGATCTTCCGTGAGCCTATCTCGACCACTCCGTTCGAGAAGTGTCCTTATACTGTCCTAGAGTGGTTCATGTACAAGGCATAGATGTTTGCTACCGCGATTCATCAACTCAAATGAATCAAGAGCAGAACGCACATAGCGGTAGCCAAGTCTTGATTTATTCTCTTGGCTAATGTGTTTATAGATGGCAATCTCATCGGTATTCTGATCATCATTTGTAAATATTTTAACGACAACGTGAAGGTGGGCTCTGTGTTGAAATCAGCTCCATCTTATATTCAAGGTACTGCGGCATCACTGACTGTAAATCCCGTGCAAGCCACACCGTTGACGAACTTCCAAACCCTAGCTTTCCAACGACTTGATACCGCGAAGAAAAAACTTCCCCAATCCGCGTTGGATAATATCGGTCAATTCCGAAATTTTCTTCTTCAACCTTTTCTAGTGGATTGATAAGATGGGATTTCACATTGGGGTATAGCCGTGGTAGAAAGGGTGCCCGTTTGACGGTACTTTTAGCCCATTTCAGGAGTCCAGCCATGAGTGAGATGTGCTTGATGATTTGGCCGATATTTCGGTGCAGATTTGACGGTTTACAGCATGTAGTCAAAAGTTATGAAAGTAGGAACGAATCGTAGCCTAGTTTTCACATCGACCCTCTTCCAAAGTTTTCATACTCTTTTGATTGGATATTTTAAATGAACTTTTCTCAGAGGGTCTAATCGACCGTTTTCTGTATGATAAATTTATTACCATTATAGATAGTTGATTGTGTAGCTTTTTGTTAGCCCATATAGCATATAGGGTGTACTTATTGTGAATGATTTCAATATTTTATTCCTACGAACTCTATAGTTTTCACGCACCTGATGCCTACCAACATTGAGTTTGTAGGGCTGATAGAAATGTATTCAATGAGATATATTGAAGGCGGACTAGCTTCTATGATAAAATTCTAATTTCTCAACCATCTAAAATTTCAGCCTTTGCTTTATTCATACTTGCTTATCTCGATTAGTATATACCAAACCCATGAATGCCAGCAGACGATAAAACGTCCCAATGATCAACAGCATGCTAAGAAGAATTAGCTATAGTTCAGAAGTGATAGAAGCAAGGAGCTGAATCCCAACCTCATATCGAGTCCAAGTTGGTTAACCGTGTATCCAGTCCATGCAGCAGCTGAATCAATATCATAAAGATATTTCAAAGGGGCCGTATGGCAATGGAAATAAGCTTCCGAGAGCCATGTCTGGTCTCGAGGTTAGAAAGATCTCTAGAGAATGAAGCGGATATTACCCCGGGACAAAGTCTCCATAGCCATTCGAGATGCCATATTTTAATAGTGGATAGAGGAGGACCATAGCCTCCGAACACTCCGATGATTAAACTAACAATCATTGCCATGAGTGGACCATTTTCTCGACGTGTAATTACGGAAACACAAGATGCCAGCCCGTAGATACCTACATGGTCAGCCATTTTACGTGGTAAAGGCTTTGAACTTACGAACAGTAGAAGTAAAGAGTGTTAACAGTTAGCAAGATACTGAAAGGCATTCTCGGTGTTGCCAAAATACTGTAAAAAGATGTAAAGTGTAAAGCGGACAATGTCAAACGAAATAAGGCTGATAACGTTTTCCCAACAAAGTACGCAGAACGACTATGCCCCGAGCTCGCCTCACGCCAATAGATTGACTCTGAATTGAATCAGTATTTAGCACAATGTAAGGATGAAATTCCTACTTTCTTCACCGAATATTTTGACTCCTGGTGCAGCAGCCGCAAGTCCTTCACTAGTTAGCTCAATTGTTTGCGATTGAGCCAGACAGTGGGAGGTCAATGTTTAAGACAGTGTAAAGCTATGAAATTCATGCAAGCAGAAGTACATAATAATGCTTTGACTGTAAGTGGAAAGAAACATACCAATAGCCAGACAAGACAGTAAACCGAGTTGTGGAACCAACATATAGTTCGTCGCGCTCGAAAGCAATTGAAACGGCGAGAGAAATATTCCTTGGAACAGTAATCCATCAATTCTATAAACGGAGAGACCTATTAGAAGCCCGGCAACTGCACCAACGGCAACTTCTAAGAGAAATCCCGTAGACTGTCTCGTTTGTTGTCTAGTCGATCGACGGAAACAATAACACATTTGACGATGCCATGGGGCACCTCTCGCAGCAGCCGATCCAGAGAGAGTTTCCAAGACTTTTAATCTTTCTTCTGCTCCTTCACGGCTAAATTGTATGTCACGATTCCGATGAAGATTCCATCTATTTATCAGGCTGGGTATGGTCATTTGTGATCTTCTCCAGCCAGGCTTGACATATCTTTCGCCTTGTCCTGATACAATATCCATTAATACATCTGCTGGATTGCACTGCTTGGGTATAGAAAATCCGGTATTTTCGAAATATTCAATTGCATCCACTGCTCTAGCGAAGTATATTTCTTGCCCGTTAGCAAGTAGTAAAAGTCTATCCAAAGACTGAAAGATTTCCACACGAGGTTGATGTAGAATACATATAACAGTAATACCAAGTCTACATAGAGCTTTAAGTAAGCCAATAATAGACAAGGCGGAAGTAGCGTCTAATCCAGATGTAGGTTCGTCAAGTACGAGGGCTAACGGAGCCGCCGCAAGCTCGATTCCAATACTTACACGCTTCCGTTGACCCCCTGATATTACCGGCTTAACTGTATCACCCACAAGGCTGTTTTGAATGTGACTGAGACCGAGACAAGACAATAAATCATCAACATATCTTTCAATCTCCTCTTCGACCCATGACCGAGGTAGGCGTACTCTTGCAGAATGAAGAATGTTCTCTCTCACCGTAAGTTCCGATAGGACAACATCATCTTGTGGGACGTAACCGATGATTTTCTTGAATCTGATTTAATCAGCCTGGTTCCAGCGTACTGCATGTAATACACGTACTCGGACATACCCCTAGCATCCCCATTCACATAAGTTGTGCCTGAGGTGTTTTTGAGTTTCCCCATCAACAGACGAACAAAGGTTGCTGGAGAGATCAGTATTGAGAAACAGAAAACTCCAGAAGAGACAAACTAACACTTCCCAGCGCCGGAAGGGCCCATTACGGCCAACATTGAGCCTGGTTCTACTTTACCAGATACACCCTGCAGTATTGTCTTTCCACTTTTCAAACGTAGCCCTAAATAATCAAAGCCAATCTCAAAACGTAAGGCACTTGTCCCAAGGCATCGCTTGAGAGATGCAACAAAATTTTGTATACTTGCATGGTGGGGCTCGAAATCGACGTTGACATTTCTTGCTTCTACTTCATCGAGCTGCTCATATACAGTATTCCCCATCATCATTCCCAGTTTTTCAGAGCTCGCAAGTGTCAAATGCTGCCTCACTGGACTGCGATTGTTTTTCCGGACAGAAGAGCCAAGTGAAACAATAACAATCAGAACAATATCAATGATAATTACCAGAAAGACTCCAAGAAATGGAAATTGCCTGGAACTTCCGGGCCGACATGAAGATATCACATCGCATTGAATAGGCTTGAAAGATCCCAAGGGACAATAGTAACCCGAAGGGCATAGAATCTGCCTCCGACCTCCGTGAGGACAATAATATCCTGACTCACATATCATTGGAACGTAGGGGCCTTGACTGTGCTGGCACGTATTCCATAATGTCTCTAGACGGATAATCTCACATTCTGGCGTAGGGGGACAATATTGAGGTGGAACTTGATCCGTATTATTTGGACCTATAAAATTAGAATAGTGGATATTCAAAGTACATTGAATGGAAACTTACAAAAGAAACCAAGATTGCAAGAATCGATGTTACTTAAAGCTACAGGAAGAGCTCCAGTAAGACATGTATTATTTGAATCTAACCTGGAGGCCATTGCAGATTGCCGGAACGTAAGTATTATTTGGAGTTAAATTGAAAGTCATGGCTTGACTGAGATTTGGCCCACCGGTCGACATCATTGCTCGTGTAGAGTTAAAGTTCGGGAATGAACGAGGGAGTGAAGATATGTATATAGAGTTCGAACTAAAGGACGGAGTAAAGGAATGAACAAGGTAATCATGCTCGTAGGATCCAAAATCTCGGGAAAAGTACGGGTAACTTCCATCCCCCCTATCATAAAATAATACACATGGCGTTAAAAAACAGCATTCTGACAGGGCTCGAGGGCTCGTCACCAGCGCTTACATGTACTTGGCATAAACATGAGGTTCTTTAATAGAATCATGCTCAAGGGCTGTGGGGATCGATTCCAAATATATACCGGTATGTCGTCCTAAGATTACCCAGGAGATCAAACATATCCAGAAGTTGATCGAGAAGATGGCAGCTCCTCCGGAAAAACATATTCATGATATCAACGGATCTTGGTTACTTGTAAGATAACGAGCGATGCTTTATTTTCCTTATCATGTTGTCGGTGTCCGTGCTGACTAATTATTTCTTGGCCATTTCTAGAACAAACGTTTGTCGGATCCGATTGAACATATCCTCCGTCTTCAAAACGTGAATTGGTTTTTACGACGCGGCATATGTTTCTCAGAAGTAATCCTGCATGCAACGCAGACACAGGATGAAAATGGACTGGCTACACTCACCATGGAAAGAGTTGCGAGCGTGGGGCTCGCAGGAGCGACGGAAGTAAGACCATTGGATTGGGATATGAAGGAATTTAAAGATCATATCTGGGGGAATACACGGACGCGAAGCAGATATATTCCTACCGCCGACGTAGAAGAAGGAGAAGATTTCCTCACGTCGGGATGGTTGGAGGAGACGGCTTTGGGTCTTTGCATTCAGGATAAAACGGAATCGGCGACGGGTTCATGGTCAAGTGTTACGGTATGCCACTCCGGTTTCCTGATTCGCACTGCGCATCATGACTGACTGGATATATCATAGGTATGGGGTTTTGAACTGATCAAAGAAGAGCGGAGGTTAGCACGACACATTCTTGTTCGAAAGGGATATGAGATTGCAATGGCAAAGTTGATCTATGACTACATCGGTCCTGTAAAACGCCATGTGCAATGTTTTCGATATTAATATGGCACTTTCATCTTTACAATTATCAATTAATCCAGATGGACTTATTATTCTTTGGAGCAAACTGACTTGGGAATAGAGAGTTTCGGATAGCTTTCCGGTGTTCACGGCGCATAGGGCAAAAATGATACAAGGAATAAGGCGCTACGGAAACTTTATTAGGAATTGATGTCCGATTGGAGACGATCAAGAGGATATCAATCTATGTAACATAGCACAAGAATATTTTAATAATTTATATATCCACGACCGTATTGACAAAAGATAAAGTAGAAAAACATCAGACCATCTAAATAATTTAATAAACTTTCCCTAATATCCCCCTTTCCCCATCCAAATGCCCCCTCATCCCTTATGATCCACCGCTCTTCGTTCCTCGTGAAAATGCCCCTATACCGCGGTATATCAAAGCAGAATCCACACCGCAAAGCAAAGCAATAGGTAAGGAATTCCAAACACAATAAATCCAGCAATCCAACAACTCTAACCTCCCAAAAGAATCTAACCAATCTAACATCTTCCAGAATGCAAAACTTACAACAGATAGTTACTCAAACACCAGATTTCTTCTACATACCACAGGATCTTTCAACTTTAAGATTGGTGTAGATAACATAAATATTAGATAGATATCAAGAGATCGATGATATATTTTATAATGACTACCTACCTACTGATTCATGAACAGGAGCGCTTTCCAACCTATATTAGAGAGTAGCCTTAGCCTTAACCTCAACCTTATCGCTTAAGGCTAACTAGGTTAATTGGTCTAATTATTTCTATATATTCGTTCATAATGAGTTAATCGGCTAGTTATTTAGAAAGTCGACTATACTATATATACCTATAATTTGTAGATAGGTAGTCAAGGAAAGCGAATTATAAGATTGAAACAGGACAAGTCGTTTTCCAGGGATATTTGCTTTCCTCGACTAACCTACAAAGTAGCCAGTGGGCTTTTCAAGTAGTTGATGAATTATTATATATATATTACTTACTCGTACACATAGGGACATCTCAGCACAGAATTAGAAAATCGGAATATTATGTTCCATTATATTATATAAAAAGAAAATTTATTTTTGAATTAAATAATCTATAAGTCCCCTACCCTACTTTTAGACCACCCCCCCTTTTGGACCACCTTTTATATCAAAAATCATCATTTTTGTCTCTTAATAACTTTACAATCAATCAATATAATTTGATGAAATTTTAATTATAGATTTACTATATAATTATTAATAAATTCTGAAAGTTTCAAAATTTTCACAATCTTATTGATAGAGATATTAATGATTAAAAATTGATATTTTATTTATATACAGATTATTGTAACGATACTGTACTGGAGGCAGCGGCTGCCTGAGGTTTCGTTGGTTGATAGTTGTAGATTAAGGCTTTATCAATTGGATTCACTTGGAAGTGAAGTTGTTACTAGATCAAATAGAATGTAGGTAAACTAATTGATAATTAAGTTGAATACAAAGCTCCTAAACTATAAAATTATTCTGATTATATACTAATAAATATAATTTGGATAATTTGGATAAACTGATCTATCCTATTTATTTATCCTAATGGATAAATAGGATAAACTGGTTTATCTAATCTATTTATTATATGATCCATTATTAGCCTTAGAATATTAATCCTAGAACAATTCCAATCCTAAAATAATAATTCTGGGACAGATATTATTCTAAAACAATTATTTTGGGACAAATACTATCCTGAGATAATAGTTCTGGGATGAATCATATTTTAAGATATTTGTTTTAGGATCAAATAGTTGTTTAATTTATTCTTCTTAGGATATCATTTGTTCTAGGACAATATTTGTCCTAGGATTCCTTATCGATAAGGATCCCCTTAAGGAAAGTAGTTTAAATATTAGTAACTAGATTTATTTTATAAAAATAAATGTGATTCATAATACTATCCCCTTTTTAATTAAACATCATCCTCGATCGCTTATAACTAGTACAAGATCTACAATATCTATCTATCATATTCCTTCCTTTCTTTTTATAATATATTACTTCAATATACTTGAAAACAAATAGAATAATTGGAACTTGGAAATCGAATCGAACGAATAGGAAGCGAAATGGTTGCTTGTACTCAATATGAAAAGGCTAATTATCGTTGTGTTGCTTTGGAATCGGGCTTTAATAATGATAAATATGCTGAATACTATTGTTATGGAAAAACTTGTGATATAAGGTCAAAGAACAAAATGCCATCCCTTTCCAATTGATCCTTTATCAATCGTTAAAAACAAAAACTTTATAAAGAAGAGGAAAAGGCTTTCGCAATATTACAAGAAGTTATGGCCAAGATTTCTTGTCTTTATAAATAACAATGTTTACTGAATAAACAAGAGCAGAAATTGATAACAACTGATTTAAATTCTCTGGATAAGCTTGATACTTTAAAAAAGAAGGAAAGACTCGAAAAAGAAAAAGAAAAAGAAATTGCTGCAATTTCAATATCTATTATTCTTTCCGATCCTTTTAGTTAATTTAATTAATTTAATTCTGAACTTTCTACAATTAATTCCGATTTCTTCAATCCCTCTTTTTTATATTCGATAAATTTGCCATTTATATAAACTATATTGAATTCTCTTTTCTTTTAGATAAATCCAGATTTTGTCAACGAAAATCCTTAAACTTTTTAAGGTATTTGAGGTCTTTTTCTAATTTCTATATATTCTCGGAATCCAGATAATTTTCTTATTTTATTAGATATTTGACTTTGTTTTTAATATATTTGTAATCTAATATTTTCTTTATTTTATATTTAGCGTTTTAATCAATAGATATAATTTCGGTTTTAGGAACTTTAGATATTCTTGATAGTACTAGTTCAAGCAAAGATATATAAAATATTAAATAGATATTTATACTTTTTGATAATATCAATTTATAATTTAAGGGTCCTTTAATTTTCTTGATTTTGAATGATCCCAATTTCTTATAATCCAATTTTATATTTGATTTCTTTATCTTGATGTTTTTTTAGAGTAGATAAACTTTATCCCTTTTTTTTAATATTGACTCTTAACTATATTTTTTGTTATAGTATTGAATGTTTCTTTCAATAATAAACTTGAGTTCCATTGCTATTTCTTTATAAACTTCCTTAAATTTCTTTGTTTATATAATAATAGATTGATTCTTTATTTCTGGAATATTTGGTTTCTGATATATAATTAATTTGTATCCAAAATTAATATAGTTTAGGGAAACTTGGGTAATTTCTGAAGTAAAGTTATTATATACAAATTGTGCTAAAAATAATAGTTCTATCTAATCATTTTGTTAATAATTCATATAACAACGAAGATATACTTTGATAATCTGATTTACTTGTTTATTTCCTTTATTTGTTTGTAGATGGAATATTATAGATATTTTCCTTTTTATATCTAATAATGCTATTAAAATAATCCAGAATTTTGATATAAAGAGTTTATCTTTATTAGACAATATCTCTTTTGATAATCTATATATTGCAATAACTTCTTTTAGGAATATGGTTGTTAAGGTTTCTATAATCAAGGTGGTCTTATATAATACTAATATTATATACTTGATTAATCGATTTATAATGACTAAGAGATAATCGTATTCTATTCCTATTATTGGATCCTTGGATTTAGGTAGCGGTCTTATGAAATCTTATGATATTGATTTCTATAATATTGGTGGTATTTCAATTGTGTGTATTTGTCTATAAAGGGTATGGCAAGAAGCCTTGTTCCTGATATAGGTATCATATTCGATGATCACTTTTTTGATTATAATTCAGAGTCCCAGACTCCAATATTATCTCTTAATTCTTAAATATGTTCTTTGTATTCCCTAATGATTATAAGTTAGTAATATATACTGTTTCTCAATGAATTCAATAACAATGCTATTTGGTAACCAAATTTTCTCTGCAACTTATATCAATCTATTTACAATTATTGGCGGCTTTGGTCATTTGATGTTTTCCTTATTCAATTGTATATCTATAAGTTTGTTTTTTTAGACTTCCATTGATTTATTCTCTAAAACAGCAATTTTTGTTAGATTCGAAATAAGGTTTTTGTTAGGAAGAGATTTCAAAATCGCTATCTCCTAATAGATTTTATTATCCTTATACCCTGATAGCCTACTTAATATATCTGTTCTTATATTATCTTTGCTTTTGATATACTTAATTATCAGGTCGAAACCGGCTAATTCTTTAACTTATCGAGTCAATCTTCGATTATCCAGAATCTTAGTTATAATAAAGGTTTATAGATTTATATAATCAATATAAATGATTATTAGGAATTTAGTCTCTTAAAGATAGATTCTCTAATATTTTAACGATTTGATTATAATCATAAATTTCTTCTTATAGATATTGTAATTTTGCTCTGTTTTATTCATTTTGCTGGAGTAATAAGCAACTAGGTATAGTTTCTCATTATCATCTTTCTGAAGGTGAATTCTTGCTACATAGATATCGAAAGTGTTTATTTCAATGATACTTTCTCAATCATTATAATAATTGTAAAGTATAGATTCCCTAATAAATCTATCCTTGATTTCCTAGAAGACTTACTTTGTTTTTTTGTTCTATATAAATTCTATGCCCTTTTTCGTCATTTCTATAAATGATTCTATCATTTTGGAAAAGTCTTTGATGAATATCTAACAAAAGTTGACGAATCCTAATATAATCTATATATCTTTGATGTTTCTAAATTGTTCCTAATTTTTTACTTTCTTGGTTTTCTCTAGATCAATGCTTATTTGATCTGATTTGATTATATATTTTAGAAAGATTACCTTTTTGATTTCAAACTTGTATTTTGATAATTTGAGTTATAAATCGATCTTCCTAAATATTTCGAATATTTTAAGGATATATTCCTTATGTTCTTTTTCTTTTTAGGAGAAGATCAGGATGTCATCCAAATAATAGATTATGAATAAGCTAAACTCCTTGAGTATTTCGTTGTTCTATTGTTGATATATAATTGATATATTTGTTAACCCAAATAGTATAATAATATATTCTTATAATCCAGAAGGTAATATGAAAGTAATCTTTCATTTATATCCCTTCTTGATTTGTATGAGATTGAAGGCATTCCTTTGATCTAGTTTAATATAGATCATTGCCTTACTCAACTTATCCCTTAACTCCTGAACTTTAGGTATAAGATATATATCCCTAATAATCCTATTGTTTATTTG
Organism: Sclerotinia subarctica; assembly: GCA_025389085.1. NCBI lineage: Eukaryota > Fungi > Ascomycota > Leotiomycetes > Helotiales > Sclerotiniaceae > Sclerotinia > Sclerotinia subarctica. The sequence continues at coordinate 3,007,045 of QRFI01000005.1, read as the reverse complement.
ATGATAATCTCTATAAGATCGATTATTCGGATCTTCTTTTTTGAATGCTAATAATATATTAGATATACAAAAGGACTTGGATTTCCTAATCCATCCCTTTTTTTCAGTTTTAGATTAATATTCTTTCTATATTCTTAAAGTATTAGAGTTATATGATCTCAATCTCTTAATTGAGGATATGAATCCTTCTTTGAAATTGATCTTATGATTCTAAGACTTATGTTCTAATAAGGCTCTCAAATCCTATGGGTCTTCGAACAATTTGGCGAATTTTCTGTATTACACTGGAATTTCTTTTGTATCAGTTTTGCCGATCAATGAAGAATCTGTAGTTGTTATAATACAATATCCGATCTCCCTGGAAATCTGTTCTTTTGGACTATATAGTTATTCATTTTTGCATCTGCAATAATCAAATATAAGGATATCCTTTACCTAATTAATATTTGGATTATACTTTCTAATCCAAGAGGTTCCCAAAACTATTGTATGTTTGCTTAATGATACTAAGTCCAATTTGACTTGTTCAATATGCCCTTTTGATATAATCATTTTTAGAGCACTAATCTGTTTTCGTACCCATCCATTTACTCCAGCCTTCTTTCCTTTCAGCAATATCAATTGATATAAATATTCTTTAGGCTCAATAGGGATTCTGTTTTCTTTTACAAAATTAAGATTTATAAATATTCCTATAATTCCTAAATTGATTAAAGCTCTAACTTCCTGTTTTCCGAAACTGATTCCTACAATTAATTGCCCAATCCCAATTGTATCATTAAGTTTTAGCAATAATGATTCAATGATCCATTCTTTAATGAAGAGATTTAATTATTTATATTAATATTCGCTTATATTCAATAATCTATAAAATATAATTATTAATAGTTCTATTGGTTTTGTTTAAAAGTTTTGATAATAATCCTTAACCCAATAATATTCATAGTAATAATTAATTCTACATCAGATTCTACAATATTTAGTTTATAATAAGATTTCCTATACATTTTCAATTTCTAAATTATAATTATTATACTTTTATTCTTCATTAATCTAAGAAGAGTTTAAGTCCATAACAAATCTTCTAATATTGCTTTCTCTTGTATTCTTCTTGAATATTATTCGATAAAGATTGTTATATATAATAGTATATAAGATCAATAAGATTGAATGATTATGAATCTGATATTTTTCTACAAAATTGGGTTTCTGTTCTTTATAATAATGTTATATATATTTTCTATTAAGATAATTGATTAGATATTATAGCTTATTCTTTTGAGATTTTAGATAAATTTCGTTGATTTGTGGATTATCTTCAGATCCTTCCTTTTCGAGCAATTTGACTAACTTATAGTTATCTATAAATTCGACTTCCTTATTGGCATTTCTAATTGATTTCATTTTTGTAGATAAGATGATTATATTCAACTTTTTAAATTGTTTTGGATATGGTTGGGGTAACTCTTTTTCTAATAATCTAATCTTATAAAAATTACTCTTTATAATATCTACTTTTTGGGATTCTTGTCTCTTATTTCTAAATCTTCTTTGTTTCTTGTCTTTTATAGCAAATAACTTTTTTTGATTATAGTCTCGAGATATATATCCATTTTTTCTATAAGTAAAATATAGATTATTCTTTTTACATCTTTTCTTTTCTTTAATATTAAGTTTGTTTGATTTATATCGATGTTTTGCTTTATTTAATTTTATTGGGTCGTCAGTATTATAATGTTTATTCTGATATTGAGGTTTAGAAAATTTTCTGTTTTTCTGAGTGATTCCTTTTTTCTTTATTTATCTTTTGTAGAAATAGTTGTCAATTAGAATAAAGGTTTCGATTAACTTAGAAAGATTTGGTGGTTTTGGAGCTCTGTTACGACAGTTTCGAGAATCCTTATCATGTGACCTATTTTGTAATCACGTGGTCCTCTCGATCCCCTCGGTCCCTTGGTCAAGGGGACTAAGGGAATCAAGGGGATGATTAGCACGAAGGGTCTATATAATCAAGATGGATTTCCTTTGTATAGAGCTTCATGCTCAAGATCAATCATTTAGTATACTCTACTATTAGTTACGAATAGTATATTCATTATTATCATTACTTAAGTCTCTGTTTGACACTTAATTATAAACCCACTTCGAAAACTTAGAACACTTCTATGTGATCTAGACGACTACTCTTGTAATACTTTGAGCATTATTATTGCTTCAAGTACTGACTCAATTAGTAATGACAATATATCTTCTAAAACACCACAACCTAGCAACCCTACTACAATCGATCAAGGCACTCTCAGAGGTATCGATAAGGATAAAGATATTGTTATAAGAGGTATCAAAAACTTTAAGGAAATCATTGTTATCGAAATCCTTAAGGTTGCTTTGCCAAACCGATTTACAGGCAATCGATAAGAGTTAGAAACCTTCTTGCTTCAACTTGAGATTTACTTTCAATTTAATCAGGACAAGTTCAATTATGACACTGACAAAAGCATCTGGACTGCCTCCTACCTTAGAGAAGAAGCTGTCAAATGGATCCAATTATATCTCAAGGATTATTTCACCAATTTAAATAAACCAAAGAAGCAATTATATCCAATTCAAATCATTTTTGGGAAATTCGAAGAGTTTAAGAAAGAAATACAATAAATATTCAGAAATATCAATGAATTATATGATACTAAATCCAAGATTTATGACCTTAAATAGATAGGGTCAGCAATCAAGTATACTATAGAATTCAGGAGATATATAGGTACCATTAAATAGGAAGAGAACACAATGATAAGCTATTATCAGAAAGGGCTCAAGCCTGAAGTTAGGCTAGAACTAGATCGCAATTGTATTTGGGAAGATCTAAACAAATTAATCGAGGAATCTATTAAGACAGATGAAATGTTTTATGAGTATCAGAAGGAATATTGATCTTTCAACTTTCATAGAAACTAAGATCGTGGTAAATACTACAAGAATGAAGGAAGACCTCGAAAGAACAGACAACCTTATAAAGATCTAATATAATTGAATACAATCTTTAAAAACAAATTATCTAAAGAAGAGATAGAACGAAGATGTAAAGACAAGTTTTGTTTCGAATGCGGCAAGTCAGATCATAAAGCCAGAGATTATCGAAGTAAAAGGCTACCAGAAGAAGGTTATCACAAGAAATTCGGTAAAAGCCAATTTAATACAATCTTTATACCTCAATTGTATACAATAAACTCTACAGAACCTGAAAAGATTTAATATATAGGTTATAAGGAGTTCAAGAAATTGCTAAATGAATTATTAAAGAATAAAGAAGGCCTCAATACAATAGATCTATAAGAATAGAAGTATCTACGAATTCCCTCTCTACTCTTGTTCAGAATGGAAACAAAGGAAGGACAGACAGCTGAGCATATTATTATAAGCTGGATTGCTTGTTATAATGAAATCTGTAGGATTCATTTATCGGATAAAGAAGCTACAGGATGGTTTCCATAAAGAAAGGCAAGGAGATCCTGTAAGAAGGGAAGATCAGCTAAGACCTATGAAAAAGGCCAAGGCTAATTGAATATCATAGGATAGATAGGACAAATCTACTATAATACAAAAATAAATGGATGAGCAATCCAGATTATAATTGATTCAAAAGTTACAGGAAATTTTATTATATCAGGAACTATAAAGTATTTGGGAATATAACTCTAAGCAAAACAAGCATTATATCAATTGCAATTAATTGATGAATAATTAGCTGGATTGAATAGAAAGATTTCGTAGAAGACTCATTTTTTACAAATAAGTATAACCCAGTATAAAGAGGTTATCCAGTTCGATATTATTCTATTAGGGAATCAATAGATTATTCTGGGAATGTTATAGTTGAAGATATATAACCCCTAGATTGATTGATTATCGGAAACTATATCATTTCCGAAGAAGAGCAATCAATAAGATATGCTAAAGTCAATAAGACTGAATATATATAATGAAGAACTAAAGGCGAATAGCATTACTGATATAGAACATCAAATCCAGGGTTCTTTATTAACAATAAAGGAAGATGAATCTTTTATATAAATAAAGAATAAGCAAAAGAAGTTGCTTGAAAACATCCTTGTAACGAAACAGGAAGAGATATCAATATCGGTATAATACTAGAAGTACAAGAAATTATTTGAAGAAAGAAAAGGTTATAATACTTTACCAGAATATAAACTATAGAATTATAAGATAGTATTAAAGGAAGGCAAAACGCCTTCATTCGGCCCAATCTATCCGATATCAATCTTTGACCTAAGGATACTTAGGGATTATATTGATGATATATTAAAAAAGGGATAGATCAGAGAATCCACTTTATAGGCAGTGAGTCCTGTGTTATTTGTATTAAAGAAAGATGATATAAGGAGATTTTATATAGATTATTATAAATTCAATGATATAACAATCAAAGATCAATACCCATTTCTATTAACTACAGAATTAAGAGATTGATTAGGAAAAGCCAAGGTTTTCTCCAAATTTGATTTATGAAACAGATTCCACCTAATCAGAATAAAGGAAGGTAAAGAATGAAAAACAGTATTCAGAATTCGATACAGATTATACAAGTATCAGATTATATTATTCAGATTAACAAATACATCAGCAATATATATACATCTAATCAACAATATATTAAGGAAATACCTAGATATATATTATATATATTATCTAAATGATATATTGGTATTTTCAGAAATAGAAGAACAATATATCTAGAATATTTATAATGTTCTACAATTCTTAAAGAAAGCAAATCTTCAATACAAATTTAGTAAATACGAATTTCATATCACAAAAACAGAATTCCTAGATTACATTATATTCTCAGGAGGTTTCAAGATAAGTTCCGATAAGATAAAAGCAATCAAAGAATAGAAGTCACCAATTAGTATAAAGGAAATATAATTTTTTTTAGAATTCGTCAATTTTTATTGATAATTCATTAAGAATTATTCGAAGATAATTTCTTTAATGATTGAAATCACTAAAAAGAATCAGGAAGAGTTCCAATAGATAGAAGCAGCACAAATAATATTTGAATATCTTAAGGAAGTATTTGTAGAAGAACTAGTTCTCAAAGCTTTCAATCCAGAATTACCAATAATTGTGGAGATAGATTCCTTAGACTATATAATAAACATAATACTCAGCCAACCAGACTTAGATAGGAAATAGCAATCAATTGTTTATTATTCATACAAATTATTGCTAACTGAATTAAATTATGAAATATATAATAAAGAATTACTAATGATAATAAACACTTTTAGGAAATGGAGAATATACTTGAAAGGATCGAAATATATAATATAAATATATATAGATCATAAGAACTTGGTTTACTTTATTACAACAAAGGAATTGAATAAACGATAGGTTTGATGATCGGAAATTATGGCTATATATAACTTCAGAATTTTATATATTAAAAGAAACGAAAATACTAGAGTAGATACTTTTAGCCGAAAACCAGAATACTTATAAAACAAAATATACAAATCATATATAATATTAAGATAGGAAAATAATGCTTTAGTTTACAATAAACTATAATTTGCTGCTACTTCAGAAATAAATTATGATACTATCAAGGATATTATAAAAACAGAATATGCAATAGACACTATAGTCAAAAGAATCCTAGCCAAATCAGACAATCTAGAAAAAGGATTCATTATAAAAGAAGGATTCATCTACTTTTATAATAAACTTTATATACCCTCTAATCTAATTAAGGATTATGTTATAGAACAATATAAACTATTAGTTCATAGATATCAAAGTATTATAAGAATCTTTACCAGAATAAGGAAAGAAGTATACTTTCCAAAGATGAGGATTATAGTTGAGAATATAATTGGGAACTGCAATATTTATATAAAGAATAAAGCTGTTTAGCATATATTTTATAGTCAGTTCAAAACCTCTGAATTATCTATTCAATCTTGGAAATCTATTACTTGGGATTTTGTAGTGAAACTATTATTATCCAAGAACCCAGTTATTTAGAAGGAATACAATTCTATATTAATAGTAATAGATAGATTAACTAAGTTCGTTTACATAATATTATTCTATAAAACTTGGATAGTAGATGATCTTGCTTATATATTCATAAAGAATATAGTCAGTATTCATAATGTATTAGATGAGATTATCTCAGATAGAGACAAATTATTCACATCGAAGTTTTGGTTTATCTTTATGGCATTGTTCGGAATCAAAAGAAAGCTCTTGACAGCTTTCCATTTACAAACAGATGGCTAGACAGAACGATTAAATCAAACAATGGAAGCTTATCTCTATTGTTATATCAATTATAAACAAGACAATTGGGTTAAATTATTATTTTTGGTGTAATTTGTATATAATATATCAGAGATAGAAACTACAAAAGTAATGTCAATATATACTAACTTTGGGTTCAATCCATTGGTATACAAATCACTATTGCTATAAGATGTGAATGTAGATGAAGCCATAAAAGATATCACAGAAATCAAGGAGCTTCAAGAACAACTCTCCTTAAATTTATAATTCATTATTTTAAGAACAGTATTATATTACAACAAATCAAAAAGTATAGGATCTACTTTTAAAAAGGGGGATAAAGTTTATTTTATTTGAAGAAATATATAGATAAAACGATTAAGCGATAAATTAGATTATAAGAAACTAAGATTATTCAAAATTGATAAGGTAATAGGATCAATCAATTACAAATTAAAACTATTATATATAATGAATATCTATCTGGTATTTCATATCTCATTTTTCGAGAAAGTATCACCTGGAATATCGAAAACATTAGATCCAGAAATCGATCTAATCAATCCAAAAAGAGAATATTATATTGAAGAAATATTAGACTACAAATATATTAACGGAAAAGTCAAATATTTAATCAAATAACAAGATTACCTATATTCAGAAAACATTTAGGAATTTAAGAAGAATCTTAATACTCCTAATCTATTAAAGGAATTTCATCAACACTATCCAGACCTTCCCAAAAAGGATCTGAAGGACTCAAAAAGGAAGAAGGATCAAAGTCGTTCAATATATTCGAATTAGCCTCAGCAAATGCCGACAAACCAACATTTGCTTATTCCTTTTCCTTCTCTTTCTTCATACACTCATTTTCTAACCGTTTTTCTTCCAATTACTTCTCCTCGGCCTCAAACTCTTCCAAAGCCTCGATTGTATAAAGATCATGTTAAAACATCTTCCCGGCCTTTTCATATAGAATCTTTTGCTGTTTCCGAATTCTCATCTGATAAGCAAAAGCTTTTTGTTCAAGCTTCGCAACAGCCTTTTCTTTCGCTTCAAGACGAGCTTCTTTACATATTATTCGAGCCCAATTATCTGTAGTATAACTATACATATTATAATCATTGTTAAATATACTTTTGATATATTCACTATAACGAGTAGTATTTGGAAGTATCTGATATTCCAAATCCTTCTCAAAACAACGACTATATTTAAAAGATATAATAATCCCCTTTTCTTTTATTCGAGAATAAATGTTTCGGCGATTAGCGACAGATTTCGAAGTTTGAATAACGTTTATATTGAAGGGAAAGAATAATGAAGGATTACAAGCTAATAAAGTTATCATATCAATATAAATGCTTGGGACAAGCACTAAGCTAAAAAGGGGATAATGTTACAACAGTTTCGAGAATCCTTATCATATGACCTATTTTGTAATCACATAGTCCCCTCGATCCCCTCAGTCTTTTGATCAAAAGGATTAAGGGAACCAAAGGGATGATTAATACAAAGGATCTATATAATCAAGATGGATTTCCTTTATATAAAGCTTTATGCTCAAGATCAATTATTTAGTATACTCTACTATTAGTTACAAATAGCATATTCATTATTGTCATTACTTAAGTCCCTGTTTGACACCTAATTATAAACCCACCTCGAGAGCCTAGAACACTTCCATGTGATCTAGACGGCTACCCTCGTAACAAGCTCTTATTAATTCATCCTTGATAATATCCTTAAATCCTTTATAAAACTAGGATCTAAAATAATTATTATCTTATATAATATATTTAATATATTATTGAAACTTAGTAGTATAGATTATGATTGACCTTATTTGTTTAAGTTGTCGTAATACTTTTTCAATTATATGATCAAGGTCAACTTCCTTGAATGCCTTATTGAAACCTTATCGAAATAACTTGTAAGTACCAAAAAGACAATATATCTCAGATTTCATATTTTCATTAAATTGATCGTTGATGGTTTTGGTTATTAGATTATTGAAGAAGGGTTCAATTCAATTGAACACAATTCCTCGAAAGAATAAGATTAATCACAAGATCCTTTATATTGATATCAAAAAAAGGTGTCTATTAAAGATATAGTAAAGATCAGCTTGTATAACAAAAGCTCGATACTTGCTACAATCTCTATGAAATAAGTCAGAGGTAGATATTTGGATTGTTCATTGTGGCTTTATATTGACAACAGCTTGTTTTGAGGCTCTGATAAAGGAGAAAGAAACTGGTTCGGTGGTTTATTGAATGAAGTCTATTATAATTAATATAGCTTAACCGAAACAATACTCAAAGTATAATGATATTATATTAAAGGCAACGATTGTTTAAGATTTCGTTGATTAATAATTGTAGGTTAAGGCTTTATTAATTGGGTTTATTTGAAAGTGAAATTGTTATTAGATCAAGTAGAATATAAGTAAACTAATTGATAACTAAGTTGAATATAAAGTTCTTAAATTATAAAACTATTCTAATTATATATTAATAAATGTAATTTGGATAGTTTGGATAGACTGATCTATTCTGTCTATCTATTAGGATGGATAGACAGAATAGATCAGTCTATTCAATTTATCTATTATATAATCCATTATTAGTTTTAGGATATTAATCCTAGGACAATTCCAATCTTAGGATAATAATCTTGGGACAGATATTATTCTAAAACAATTATTCTGGGATAAATATTATCCTGAGATAATAATCCTAGGACGAATTATATTCTAAGATATTTGTTTTAAGATCAAATAGTTGCCTAACCTATTCTTTCTGGGATATCATTTGTTCTAGAACAATATTTGTCCTAGGATTCCTTATCGATAAAGATCCCTCTGAGGAAAGCGGCTCAAACATTAATAACTAGATTTATTTTATAAAAATGAATGTGATTCGTGACAATTATATACAAATTTAAAATAATAAAATATATAAATAACTTTTCAACAAAAATAATTAAAATTAAAGTATAAACTTTTTTGAAATATTTAAATATATATTATTCTAAAAATTTATTATTTTAACAAAAAAAATTTATAATTTATTGAAATTTTACAATTTCTTATATAAATATTTTATTAATAAAATCATAAACTTTTATTAAATTATAAATTATAAATTATTATAATAATTAACTAACTAAAAAATAAAATATATTTAAATATTTCCAAAAAAATTAACATTTCATTTTTGTTGAAAAGTCATTTAAGATTTTCAAATTTGTATATAAATCCAATATAGAATAAAATCATTATTTTAACTTTCAATATCTCAATCAATGAAATTATAAAAAATCTGATGTTTTTAGGATGTACTATTATATAAGTAAATAATCTATATTTGAAATCTTAGAAAATTATATAAAAAGAAATACTACTTTTGAATTGATAGATAATATTTTGTATAATCCGATAATACTGTGACATGATGAGAGTTTTATTGTATTGTATTGTATTCGTATTCGTATAAAGAGCCGAGCAACCTTACTCTATAAAGTAGATCTTTCTTCAAAGATGAGAAAGATATATATATCCCTGAAATTTAGGAGGATCAAGGTAGATATAAGACCTATAGACTGTGATAATTTTCTCTATTATAATCTTACATCAATCAACAAAGAAAGTCCTTATAAGACTTACATACATCGTACATGGATACATGAACAAGACAAGAAAGGGAAGAAGAGAAAGAGAAAAACTACAGGCATTATTTGAGATGTTTGGATAAATTACGAAGGTTATTAGTTTGATAGAATACAAGTCGATATACATCTCCATCTCACCCATTCCATCCATACATATGTAGTCCAAAACCATATACAAAGCCCCCATATCTATTTCCATGCGCCCTCGAAGGCGTTTTTTTAATCTTCTAACTTGGCATCTAAATCCAAATGCCTTGATCCTATCCTATCCTATCCCCTTCGTAGCAAATACCATCCATCCACCCATCCATTAATAAAATACACAAAAACCACCCCCCTAAGAACTAAAATCACCACTCTCAGCATCCCTAAACTTCTCATCCACCTGAGTCACCTTCGAACCCTTCCTAGTAATATGCGAACTCTGCGCCTGCAGGATCTCCATAATAGCTTTCCCACTATCCAACTCCCTCGTATTTCTCGCCACACCTGTCCCCTTCTTCTGACGTCTAAAATAAACCCTCTTGATCCACTTCCAGGATTCTATTCCCCCGAAAAATAAAATGGATTCTATAAACACAATGCCCCATTCCCAAGTAATACCCTCGTGCTTGAACACTTTTCGATTAATGACAGGAATGTAAAGAGTTGGAAATACCGTTACGAAACCGGAAATCACAGCCCAGAATAAAAGTTTATTGGCCCAAATATCGTGGATCCATTGCGTGAAATATTTCTTACTGCCCGGCTTCATGCGGAAGAAAGATCGTCGAAGATTAATCATTTCCCAAGCGAGGAAGAGAGAAAACCAGGTTAGACAGACGAATGTAGTGGCGCGAGCTCGGAAGACAGTATCGCATTGCGCGGAATAGCCATCGTTGCATTCAGAACCGAGATCACCGGTGCCCCAGCCGAAGAGAACGAGGGAGAAGGCAGAAAGACAGAGAGCGGCCATCCAGAGACCGTAGACTAACATATCAATCATTACTTCGTTGGTGAATACACCTCTTGTGAGAGATTGAGGTGGTCGATCCATGATATCCGGGGCTGCTGCTTCGAAACCAAGACCCATATCTGGCATACCTAAATTTATTTGTGTTAGTAAATCATCTAGTCAATGAGTTTGACAGAACCTACCAGATGTAATCATAATGACCCATAGGATTTCCACGGGTGTTAAAGGAAACACAGAAGTTCCAGTAGAATCTTTAAAGGCGAGTCCGATGAGAAGCGTGCAAGCTTGAGCAATATTCTGCGCCAACAAATGTAATATAAACTTTTGAATATTGTCAAACATTCGTCTTCCTTCTTCAATAGCATTAAGAATCGAAGCAAAATTGTCATCCTTGAGAATGATATCTGATGCATCCTTAGCTACATCAGATCCCATCTGACCCATTGCGATACCGACGTCTGCCTGTTTCAACGAAGGAGAATCGTTAACGCCATCACCTGTCATACCAGCAAAGAGCTTTCGTCTGTGTAGAGCTTCAATCATGCGAACTTTGGTCTGTGGTGAGCACCGTGCGATAACTAGAGGTAGTATTGGAAGATCGTCAATTTGTTTCTCGCTAAGCTTGTCAAATTCGCTTGCTGCCATAACCATCACATTCATACTATCTCTTCCTATTGTAGAAGTATCTTTTGGTAAAATGCCAACCTGGGCTGCGATGGCACGTGCGGTTTCTGGATGATCGCCAGTAAGCATGTGCACCGCGATACCTGCTTGATGACATTTTTGGACCGAAGCTTCGGATTCTAGACGAGGAGGATCGTAAAGCCCAATGAGTCCATGGAAGATCAAATTTTCCTCCACTTCCATCCTTAAATTGTCCTCTGCTTCTTTTCTTTCTTCTTCAGTCTTAAATTGTTGCGCATCAATCTTCGCAGGACCCTCCCATTCTTTACCAGCCAGAGCTAATACACGTAGACCCTGGGAGGCAAGAGCTTCCATGTTGCTGAGAATCTCCTCACTCATTTCTTCTGTCATTACTACAATTTCCTCGTTTCGCATTCTTACACGTGGACAAGATGAAATCACCCTTTCAACTGCACCCTTTGTGAAAACCATCGAGTTCCCAGATTCCTCGTGTTCAAAAATGACAGACATCTTCTTGACTTTAGAGTCGAAAGGGAATTCAGCAAGTTGTTTCCATTGAGGCGAGTCTCCGGTCGTCCATCGTTCCCTATCCCATCGAAATCTGTGGGCAAAGACCTGAATTGCGATCTCAGTTGGATCACCTCTTGCTTTCCAACCATCTTCGCTTTTGTGAATATGAGCAAGATTGGCCATTGAAGAAATGTTAAGCAACGCTTTAAGGTCATTATTATCTTGTAAAAGGTTCGAAAATGACTCTGTCTTTTCTTCACTCTCCTCTTTACCCATTTGATATGGAGATTTCTCGCAGTGAGACAAATCTCCTTCCTCAGGATCGATCGGGTTGCTGGAGGGTCCAACAGAGTAGGTTCCCCGAGACGGCATCCAAACTTTCTTCGCAACCATTTTCCCTTGGGTGAGGGTTCCAGTTTTATCCGAGCAAATATCTGCAAAAGTTAAAGGTTGAACATTACTATAAAAAAGAAAGGTTTCTTACCAGTAACTGCGCCTAGTGCTTCAAGAGCGTTCATTCTGCGTACAACCACATTTTTTTCTGACATTACCTTAGTCCCTGCGGCCATGGTGATGGTTAAAACGACTATCAGTGAAGCGGGAATCATCGAAAGACCAGTAGCAACAGCGTAAATAATAACTTCTTGGTTATTGGAAAATCCGTTCGCGGCCAAGACAATGATTGCGCAAATAACAGCAACGACAAATAGTCCACAAGCAAGTCGGGATAACTTTTGTTGCAATGGAGTACCAACATTGGTGCCAAGAAAACTTCCGACAAAATCAGTCGTGGTAAGTGCCCAAGCCTGAGCATATCGATGCGGCTTTGCTTTACCATCTTCATTACGCTTGACCTCTCGGATTTTACGCGATTTCTGCCCGAGAGACTTGGCAATCAATCCAACTTCTGTTTTCATACCCACTGCATACACAATGCCGCGTGCTCGGCCTCTAGTAACAGGAGTGGAACTGAAAGCAACATTGCGACGATCACCAGTTGGGGTTTCGTTATCAAAAACCCCATTTGAATCCTTCGGAATTGGTAATGCCTCACCGGTTATCATCGATTCATCAGCCTCAAAGTTCATACTTTCAACTAATCTGAATGTAATATGTTAGTATATACAAAGAATGAAGGGGCAGAACGCGAACGTACCGGATATCTCCCGGAATTGTATCACCCATCTTAACCTCGATCATATCACCAACAACAATTTCAACAGTAGGTACCACTTGGATCTTTCCATCTCTAACCGCATGTGCCGTAGGGGAACTCAGAGAGCGCAATGAATCCATTGTCTTTTCCGCCTTGAACTCATTGTAAAAGCCAATGACAATATTGAGGAATATGACTGCAGAGATGACACCACCTTCGATATATGAGCCAATGCCGAAACTGACGGCCATTGCCATTATCAGAACCTAAAAAACAAACATGATGAGAAACAATATTTAAGTTGAATGGGAATGAGCAAACGAACCAGAATCATTGCATTGGCGATTTGATGAATGAGAATCTTGACTGGTTGAACACCAGGTCCGTTATCAAGTTCATTTTTTCCGTACCCTTCGAGACGCGTTTTAGCTTCAGCTGTGGTAAGCCCATCCTCAAGGTTAACTGTCAATTCCTGTGCCAGTTCCTCATACGTTAAGCAATGAGCTAGTTTGCTTAGAGGTCTATTAGATTGTCCCGAGACATGCTCGACTGTGTCGCTTTTAGCCATGACGTATTGTATGTTGGAGTAATGATAGAATGTGTCGAAATGAATAGACAATCATACAGGGCAAGATTGAACTGAAGAACTGTATAAGCACTGTATCAAAAATGAGGCATACAATTATAGAACTTCCAAAGCTGGGGGACTGTGTCCTTTATATATAGCATAGATATAGCACACTTAGCAACGATATCAAACCATACTATACTTATCTATAGAAGAAAAACGACCAAGAGACTAGATCTTGGTAGTACAAGGTTTATTCTAAATAGCTTCTGCCAGGTACCCCGCAGATTGCGAATGGGGATTCCGTCATGACGAAGTATTGAACTTAGTACAGCATTATCAAATGGGACCAAACTAAGTTAAGAATAGCCTCACCACTAGAGCATCGAGAGAATGTTCTACGTTCTTGGAGCCAAGCAGAAGCCAAACGGCCAAGAGAGTCAGTGAAAGAAAAAAGAGCGACGATTTCTTGCCATTCACTTGATAGACAATAAAAAAACACAACGAAAACGATATTGAGACTCTGCTTTCAACCATTGTCACCACAATCAAAGACAATCAAATGTGAGACTACAAACAATTGACGAATTGTAAGTCCTACATCGAGGTTAAGATAAAGTTCAACGGTCCTTTCTTTCGCACGAGAGGATCTCGGTTATTTATGACTAAGCTACTCGAGTAAAAGTTGCCCAGAACAATACAAAGCAGCACTTAAATCTTGGAGTCACTTGGCCTATAAGTTCAGTGGTTAAAGTCTGACAGAGATTCCGATCGATGACATAGCAGTATTCTGGACCAATTGGATGCTTCAAAACTGACACGCGGGGTTTGCACAGCCCCCATACAACCAATGGATCAAGTATGTATTGGTAAGACTATTTTACTTAAGAAACCCTTTAGAATGCTACTACCCAACTGCTACTACCCAAGTCATGCTTTGCTCCTCTAACCTCAAAATTATAACGTGATCGGTCGCGTGATATACTAAAAGTTTGTTATCGTTATCAACCTTTAGTCTTTACACCGAATTCATTAGTGAGAGCTCTTATTTCTGCCGGTGTCCAATCACTCTTTTTAAGTGGTAGACTAAAATTAATAATTCTTGATATAGATGTCATTATTATTACTTTGTATTAAAGAAAATTGCGTCTTCCCTCCCTCTCATTCACTTCTCCCCCATCCCCTCCCCATTCCCCCTTCCCCTCCTCCTCCCTTCCTCTCCCTCCTCCCTCCTTCCCTTCTCTCCCCTCCCCTCCCCCAACACCCCCGCCCAACTATCAGATATCCAACACACCCACCTTAGCCTATTAATAACCTTTACCATCAACTCTAGCACACCCATGATTCCACCCTCTTCCTCCTTTATCCACCCTCCGTGATGCAAAATTGCATACAAATATATCGAGTTAAAGCCCAAGTTCATGTAAGATCTTACATGCCACCTTACCAATTAATCAATCCAATCAATCATTCATCACTTCACATTCTCGAAAAATACCCAATTCCAAGAAGAAATACTCATAACCATCAATTCATTCATGTCCATCCATCCATCTTTCCTATCCATCCATCTGTCCATTACTATCCTTCCTATATACATACACTAATCTTTCACTAGTTACTTCTTGCCCTTTTATTTACCTCCGGACTTGATTCCCCATTTTACTGCCAGCCGCAAACATCCCCAAGCCCAACACTCTCCACTCAACCTTCCCCTCCCAATTTTTCATTCTTCCATACAATTTCCAAAAAGGAATTTGAAAGCCAGGCTAAAACCAGAACAGTTCGACTCAAAAAGACGAAACGAAAAGACTTTTGTATTCCTTGAAATTTTCCACCCATCATGCATGCCAGCAAAAAGAATAAGACGCCCAAAACGCAATTTTAGCAGATGCCATCATTTGTGTAAAAACTCGAAGCAAAAAGGTATTTTTTAAAAAGGAAAAGATTGCAAGAAAAGAGAAACTAGGCGTTTATCCATGTAAACCACAGGTCCTCTCTTTTATCATCTTTCTTCTCTCCTTGTCTTTCACTATCGAGATTATCAGTATCAATACAATTTGTAGAAGGAATCATAGATCGAGGATTAGAATAGCGAGTACGAACCTGGGTCATAAACCAAGAAATCATGTAGAGCATTTCCAGCCGGTACCATCGGTAAGACAGGTACCTTCTTATCGGTAACAACTTCCAAAAGTGCCGGTCCCTCACTGTCAATCAACCATTTCAAAGAATCCCTAACATCATCTGGCTTGATACATCTTCTATGTTGTACACCCATTGAATCTGCCAATTTCATGAAATCTGGGTTAGTGCTGTGGGTATGAGCATATCTATCTTGGTAAAAGATGTTTTGCCATTGAGTGACCATTCCTTGTTCTTCGTTGTTAAGGACAATGACCTTAACGCCGATGTTGAATTGAGATGCGGTGGAAAGCTCAGTAAGTGTCATGTTGAAGGATGCATCTCCGTCAATATCGATGACAAGAGCATCAGGTTTGGCAACCTTGGCACCGATAGCTGCTGGAAGACCATAACCCATAGTACCAAGACCACCAGATGTGATCATAGTTCTCGGATGTCTCCATCTGAAATGTTGTGCAGTCCACATTTGATGTTGACCAACACCTGTAGCAATGATAGTCTCGTGCTTTCTATCGGCTGTCAAATTTGAGAGTTCCTCAATCAAAGTTTGTGGCTTAATGAGACCATCTGGTTCGGCTTTTTCATAGTGAGAAAGAGGGAATTTCTCCTTCCAGAATCTAATTTGGTCGAACCATTCTTTGCGTTCATCCATAGATTTCTTCTCAACAGCTGGAAGAAGTTGAGCAAGGTTGGTAACAACGTCACCCTCAACTGCCTCGGTAGCCTGAACAACCTTGTTGATGTTCTTTGGCATAATTTCGAAATGAACAATACCTCCACGACCTTCAGCAGCCGCTGCCTTTGCTGCTGGTGCGAACTTTGGAATGCTTCCAGTCACACGATCATCGAAACGTGCTCCAAGAGCAATAATGAGATCGGCTTCTTGCATGGAAAGGTTAGCATATGCCGAACCGTGCATACCAAGCATGTGTAAAGATTTCTCGTCAAGCTCGTCAAATCCACCAAGACCTTGAAGAGTTGTTGTGACAGGGATAGATGCCTTGTCGGCAAGCTCTTTGAGCAATTTAGGACCTTCTGGAAGGGAGATAACACCTTGACCAGCGTAGATAATTGGCTTCTTTGCGATGTTGATCAATTTTGCAACACGGTCAATTGAGGCTTGAAGCTGCTTCTTTTGAATAGCTTGTGCTGCTCTTGAAGCCTGACTGGGTAAAGATGGCATAATGTGATGGCTAGGAATAGCCTTTCGGAGGATACCAGCAGTGACATCCTTTGGTAAATCTACCAAAACTGGTCCAGGTCTTCCGGAAGTAGCGATTTCGAATGCCTCCTTAATTCTTCTTGGAAGCTCGGCAATATTCTTAACCATGACGTTCCATTTTGTGCAAGCTCTTGAAATACCAACAATATCAGCCTCTTGGAAAGCGTCACTTCCTATAGCAGTTGTAACGACTTGTCCGGTGAAGACAACCATTGGAGTTCCATCAGATAAAGCGTCCTGCATTGGGGTAATAACGTTGGTAGCACCAGGTCCAGATGTAACGAGAACAACACCAGGTTTACCACAAGCTCTAGCATATCCTTCCGCCATATGTCCAGCACCTTGCTCATGTTTTGGTAAAATAAATTCGAAATGTTTTGAGTTGTAGATCGCATCGAATACTGGTAAAATGGCTCCTCCTGCATAACCAACTATTGCCTGGTCAGTTCAAATATTTGAAAGCCAGAATGGCCAACTTACAGATATGTTTAACATCTTGCCGTAGCATCATTTCATGGAAGATCTCTCCACCGGTCATCCCAATAAATCTATTCCATAATTAGCCCCGTGTTGTGCCCACCTCGCCGAATAAAGTGCATAACATACGACTCATCCATCTCCGAGTATTTATGTCCCTGTCCCGTCAATTCCTTGCGCGAGTGATTCTTCGAAGGTTCATTGTTGAATGCCGGACTTGGACTTTCTCTAGCTTGACTAAATTCACATGTCAGCCAACTGGCTTTCGTCCCAATGACTCACTTCCAAACTCCGCATTGACGGTGAAAGCTCCAACCTGCAGGAAACCTCCGCAGGTATAGGAACGCAAGTAGAAGCCATACCTAGAAACCTGAGGGGCAGCAGTGGCCTGTCCTCTTGTACCTCTCTTCTCCACCATAATACCACCCGCGGCCTTCACACGATTCGACAAGCCCCTCGCACCAGCAGCCTCCATCCATCTCGCATTACTACCAATTGTGCGAATGGCACGCCTCGCGGGTATTGAACGAAGCATCTTGACCACTTTCCAATTTGCGAGTTGAGATTTGTGTAGATTTGTTCCAAACTTAACCCCTAAGAGGCAACGAATAAAGAAGAAGGAAAGAAAGTAATTCCAAGGGGTTCAACTAACTCCAGAAGAACAGATTGAGTATTTCTCAATTGATTCCTGCTCAGAGAAAAGGGGGATATTGGTCGCGAAAACTCTGCGGGAAGAAGAGTTGTAGGAAAGTTAAAAAAAAAGTATGACTCCAAAGTTGTGATTCATACCCTCCATCCAATATTTAATTGAATCTCAGACCACCCTTTTTCGTCTGTTGATTTTCTAGCGGTATCGGGGGCAAAATGTGGGGAAGCGAAAGGAAAGTCCCTTTCACTTTTAAAGCAATACTATTGGTTGGAGGAGAAGCTGTTCATAAATTGTGCATAAAGGAATTCTCCAATCAACAATCAGACTTTACAGTTTTATGATTTTTTATGATTTTTCAATGGGTATATTGGGTGGATAAATCCCGATGATGAGGTCATCATATGAGAACCTTTTATTTTTTAATGTGTATTACGACGGTGAGTATCTTTTCCCCGGTTTCGCTGTACTCCGCTGGCGTGACAAGTCACGAATAGGTACAAATCACTACTTGAAATATCCATGAACTTCCCCCCTAACCTCTTCCCACTAAGGTCACACAGCCAATAAAACTTAGAAGCAAAACCAAAAATCACAATTTGAAATCCCCATTAACCTTCTCCCATCCCCTCACCACCCCCTCGTTCTGACCTATATCCACCATCGCCGCCACCTTCTCCGCCAACGCAATCTTCAACGTTCTCGATCTCTCCGTACATAATTCATAAATGGTACTTAGATTGAAAGTCAAAGCATGGAATGAATTATCTTCCGCAATCAGTGATTCGAGAATGGTTCTTGCCTGTTGGTTGGGTTATCAGTATGATGTGTAGCAGGATTGATATTGAGAGAATGGGAGGAAAGCAGGAAACAGATATAGGGGGCAAGATGATACATACCTCATCACCACGACCCAAGTACAACAATGTAACGCCTAGGTTTTGTCTCCACATGGCCTTTTCTCCTTTCCCAGCCGTAGTTTCCTCGTTCGCAATGAGCTCTTCCCAAATCACAACAGCCTCCTCATATCTTCCTTCGGCAACAAATGCTAAAGCTCTGCTCGTTCCATCTATCTCACTCGCCATAAATTCCTTTCCATTTCCTTTCTTTAAACACTCTCTTGCAGCATCAATATCACCCAGACACAACCACAGTAATGCTTTCTTAGCCCTCAATTCTTCATCTCCCTCTTCACTAACCTTCAAAGTCTTCAAATGCATTCTCGCCCCAACCAAATCTTCCATCTCAATAAGCGCACTTGCAACCCTGATCCCTAAATCCGCCAATCTGCCTTCCCATAATTCAATCTCCCCATCCATATCCTCACCAGCTACTTTTCGCTTCTTCAATTTCGTCAATGTACTTCTAGCATCTCTAGCCAAATCATAATATCCCATAACGCACCTCCTGGCATCACCTAACCCCATACCCTGCAATCTAACTGCTAAAATTCTCAGTTCCCATCCTACCATATGTGCGCCAGTTTCATCATCCCGATAATAAGCAGCGTTAAGATCTTCAAGAGCTTTGACTTCCTGAGCCGCGATTTGTGTCTGGTTACAGAGTGTGAGACATGCAAGACGGATGTAGAAGAGATTAAAAATTTCATCATGTGATGCGGGACCAGGATTGGATGTCAAAAGTGTGGCACTAAGAATAGCCGCAGCTCGAAAATATCCCGCCGCTAGGAGCGATGAGAGAGTATTGATATCAGGGTTAGGCGGGAGGGACGAAGCTGGGGAGGAACGAAAGGGCGGGGGAATTTCGAGCACGGGGAGAGGATGATAAATTTCGGGGCGAAGGAGATAGGAGAAATCTTTCTGAAGTGTTGATACCGTTGATTGAAATGATGTGTTTTGTGATGGCGAAAGTGATGTGGGAGCTGTCATAAAGGTGTGGGATGACAGATTCGAGCCGGGACCTGGTGATGGAAGCCTAGGTGTCCGACTCCCTGGTGCCGAACCACCTGGCGAGAGTGTTTGTGTATGTGTAGCATTGATGTAATTTGTGGGCGACAAAGGGCTATTAAGAGGAGAACTATTTAAATTTAGCATTCGCCTTCTATATATGGAGGTAATACGCACTCGCTGATATCTAACGGACCTCTTGTCGGCCGTCTAGGTAAAGCTGCTGGGCGATCAGTCAAATGCTGCTTCCTTAAATTCATCATATAAACACGGTCTTGTGAAGATAAATAGATTACTGAACTTGCATCCAGTACCTGGCACCGATAGCCTTTAACATAGCATCTTCATGGGAAGCCACGTGCCAAACAGCCTCTACATTATTCAATAAAGTCACGCACTCGCATGAACTTCGCAAGAGAACTGAAGGCCCAATCTCCTCGTATCACCCAAATATCCCAGATACAATCACGCCATTCCATCTGAATTGACAAACTGCCACGACTCTCACTCCCCGAAAGACCCATGTGGTGGAGAGGACCCCGATACTTTCCAACCCCCGTCAACAACAACAATGAAACACATAAAAAGCTCACCTCTGCCCGAAGAAGTTTGTCGCACATGTTTCTTCCCTCCCGTACCATCTGATGAAGCACTTTCCATTTTGTGATGCGTTTTGATGATTTCAGGTGCTAGGAACAATGATCGATGTACACTCTAGAATTATGCATGATTGACTTGTGTATATTCATAGGCTAGCGAGTTATGCAAAATTTATAATTTATGCATTGTCGCAAGCTTGTTCATTATGAACTTTACATTGGCAATAAAATCTACTGTAAAATCAATAATTAAAAATGGAAATACATTCTATATTGGGTATTAGCACCGCAAGGTTTTTTAATATCTTTAATCTAAAGTAGTATCTAAGCAACATTTCCACCTTCAACAACAAAAACTGCACTTCCGCTACCAGGTTTGCTAACCACGACTGCCGCCTCCCTTTGCTCTTTGGTCAAGTTCTTCTTTGAGTAATATTCTCTATCCCAAGCTTCTCTAACCGCATCAACCTTATCCGCCGGTACCAAATGTACACAGCAACCACCCCATCCCGCACCAGTCAATCTACTTCCATAACTTCCGGCCTTCTTTGCTATTTCACAGAGCTCGTCTAATTCAGGACAGCTGCAGTCAAAGTCTTCTCTGCAACTGGTTTGGGTTTCGTTCATTAGGTCGCCAAGTTTTCTGTTCAAAGTTTCAGTGGAATCACCACCGTCAGCTTTAAGATAAGATTCGGGATGTTCGAGGACTTTCATAAACTTTAAGACTCGGAGAGCTTCAGTGAAAACATGGAGGGTTCTTTGTCGAAGTTTGAAATGCTCGGCGCGGACGGGGAAGGTAGAGGTGAAGCGCTCGTTCAATTCGGGAACAGTCATATTTATGACAGAAGCAATTTCTTCCCTGGTGTACCCCTCTTCTTTTGTGAATGTCTTCTTCGTGATCTCAATAAGCTCGGAAAGTTGTTCTTCGAGTGGTGCGGTGGAATCAGCAAAATATTTGCTATGGAATCCGTGGAGCGAGACACCGAGTGGCCCGGAGTCGGCAGGAAGAGGGTCTTTAGATTTGTTGACAGCTGCATGAAGATAAGCTGCCGCAAGACTGCACTCTACAACTCTCAAATTGTAGCATACTGGGCCAGTGACATGCTTGTCTGCCGCGACAAAAGATTGTGCGATAACGAATGTAAGCTCGGGGTTTGTTTTGGGGAAATGAACTGGTTTTGCTGTCAATGTTGGATTAAAGGAAACGTATAATGCGGAGCCACGAATAGAGAAAACCGAAGCGGATTGATCCATTCCACCCGAGTTGACCCCTACTGCTCTTTCACTAACAATTGCCAATTCCGTAAGCTGCGTCTTATCAACCGATTGCTCTCCATTTGCAAACATGACTGCAAGAGCAGAAGCCGTAGTGAAGGCAGCAGAACTACTCAATCCACCACCTGCAGGCACAGTTCCATCCATCAAGACTTCCATACTTTTGGGTCTGAAGCCATCTCCATGTTTCTTTCTTAAAATCTCCAAAGCTCCCCGAAGTCCCGACTTCAAGTAATTTGTCCACTCGTGTACCTTGGAATCAATCTCCACCGCATCGAATGGTATATCGAATTCATGTGCAGGAAATTTGTCTGCTTGCACGTTCGAGACTCGCACCTTGAATGTTGTACTAGTCGAGTCGGATTCGTCGGTCTGGGTGGAGACTGCAAGTAAGGCATCTGCAGTTATTGCCATAGGTAGGACGGAGTATAAAGAGTAATCGATATGCTCGCCGATAATGTTGACACGACCTGGGGATCGTGAAACAAACTGCGCATCGTGTCCATAATTGCTCTTGAATTGCTTTAGAAGATTATCCCATCTAACGGTTTGCGCAGCCAAAGCATCTTCTGTGTAGATGTCTTTGAGAGAGTTTGCGACAGGTACAATGCCAGCCATTGTAAAAGAAGGTTCTTGAGAGGTAGGAGGTGTGCAGGCAGGAGGGAAGCTGTCGATATGAATTGCTGCGGATTTACAAGCTTGTGATTCAAATGCAGATGAAGAGGAATGCTCGAACAGGATAGAAACAGAAAGCTGCCGAAATAGAAAAGCAGACTTACCAACCAACTAGATCAATTCATGGAGGGGCACGAGATCATAACATTCATTCACTGTCACATACATACCTAGTACAATTTCAGACGATACCCAGGTACACGAGGAAGGACCCCGCCACCAACCCCGCTGTGCCCCGAAGCGTTCTCCAGATTATTGGTGCGCATCGCTCCAGAATCCACTTTATTCATTTCCAAACGGAGGAACCTGGAGATTCTATCACCTGAATGGGTGAATGAAAGCAAGTCTAACTGTGTGTGCGATATTAATCGGAGTGAATTCCAAACCTTTCCTTGAGCCGCAAAAGAGAATTTTCGATAATTGAAGTGTGTTGCATGAGAAATATTATTATATGTGATGTATACGGTGACCGATGCAGATATGGTTGTGAGCTGATGGCTGATGAAGGGGTTTGTTTATTCACCCGATGTAAGTCTTATCATAAAGAAAACCTAAAAATCCCCAAGCTCTTGTTTATATCGCATCAAACAAACATCAAAAAAACATCATCTCGTTCCAGATATTAATTACCGGTAGTCTTCTTATAACCCCGTCTCATCCCCCATCAAACCCATCTTAACCCATCAAAATCCCCATCCCATCCCATCTTTCCCACCTCAACCATTTAATCACCGCATCACCCCACTATAATCCCATCCCATCCATCCTCATCTCATTTCTCATATGATTTCTCATCTCATCTCCAATTCCCATCAAGCCACGAAGCATAAATCCGACTCCCCGAACCGCCTCCCCGAACCGCCTCCCCTTCACCAAAACACCCAACATACCATCGCATGCCTACTATAGCAAAACATACCCAACATCGCCACAATGACAACACCCCTCCTCCCTCTCCCAAATAAAAACAAAAAAACAAAAAACACCTCATCGCAGGAGCGGATAACTTCGGCATTTCCAGACATGCAACAAAAAAAATATATATAAAATGATACAGAAACATGAGTTTTATTTGGATAGGCTATCTATATCTATCTATTCCTGGCGAGGACTCTGTAGGTAGAATGACCGATTGGTTGAGTGTAGTGATATTTTTATATTCCGATTTATTTATATACATATTTATAGAAAGATATATACATAATTAATATTTTATTCATCCCTCCTCCCCCGTTTCCTAGGTATCCAAAAGGTATCCAAAAGATATCCTAATAAAGTCCTTTCTCGTTTGCTATTATTCATGTGGGTGAAATCTATACATTATCATAGCTATTCAAAATCATCGTAATATCCAATTTTCCGTCCAGAATTCCTACAATCATCATCATCATCATTGTCCCAAACGCCTTGTCGACGCCATACTCATGCCCGCATTATTGGAGGGTATATTGAATGACCAAAAAGAAATTCTGGCTACTCTTTCTTTCAGCAAAATCAATCACTGATTTTTCTTTCCTCTTCCACTGTGATTCTTTCTCGGTCGTCTCCAATTCAGAATCAGAACTTCATCTCCCTCCCCCTCTCCCTCAACTTCTTCCCTCACATATATCTGTCGGACGACACGTCCCGTCTCCACTAGAAAGCTATCCAGAAATTTCCAGCTAAGCTTCTGTTCCGCGCTCAATTCTGGTCTTGTGGGCGCTAGACTATGCTCAACATCCATATTCTTGTCATCCCAAGTCACCTCTGTTCTCCTCAAATCGACAGCTCCATCTAACATGGTCGAATTACTTAATGCACTCCTCGCCCCTCGTTCTAACGAACCATTGGGATATTTTGCAATGCTAAACCCATTGGTAAGGACAACATCATTTTTAAATTGCCAACGTTGTAGAAAACATTCGTCACACACGTCTGATACTAGATGCATCTTGTCCATCTCGTAGGGATATTTGGTCGCAGATCCTGCTTTCCAATGATGTAGAGATAATACCCTTCTCCCACTTTCATAGAATCCAGAATGGTCCCCGACGAAATCGATCTGAGAAAGTCCAGCTACTGCCTTGAGCTGAACTTTGGAATGTCCATATATGCAGTCCATCACCAGCGTATCTCCCGAGGTGAATCGCATGTTGTTTTTGCACTCTTTGTTATTCTCATGGATGATTTTAGCCAGTGGCGTGGAAATAAAAACTCCTGCCCCTCCGAATGCCATGAGCCCGTACATTCTCACGGCAGCCCAATTCTCGGATAATCCGCCAATGTATTGAGGTTGGGTATGGTCGTGAAGGGCAAGTTCGTCGAGTAGAGCACGAAGAGAAGGGAAGAATGTATCGTCGTCTATCAAGACGGTCCATCTCGTTTTCTTGTTGCGAGCCGCATACATTAGGTCTATCAAGGAGAAATATCGTTGATTGAAAAAGTCTTCTTTCTTGACGGGTGATATTATTGTGACGTCCATGCCTGCTTTACGATATTCCTTCTGAAGTCGAGCCATTTCCGATTTGGATGCCAGTTTTTCTTCACTTTCTTTTACTATTGCAATCAAACGAGCGCCAGTGTTGGGCAACCATCGTGCTAAATGCGGTTTGGTATCCCGAAGACGTTTTATCGTGGTCTGTAGACCAAATACCATGTGCGAAGCGTCGATTTTGTGAATTGGAGGGTAAGGTACTTCGAGAGTGATTGGGGAGCAGTGGTCGACGACTCTATTGGTGGAAAGCTCTGCGCGCCGAAAAATCTCTCGGCTGTCGAATAAGGACTCATCAATGGTCGTGACTGACGGCCTCGCTCCATGATTAGGTTTTGCGACGATATCTCGGTGGGCTACTTTCAAAGGGAATGATAAGTTGTACTTGCCCAGCCACTCAAAGTTTTCTGTGACATTACAATGGTGTGCTGAAATCGAATCCTCCCTGACTAGATCATCATCCACTTCGACATATTCATATCCAAAAGCATTGTGAAATGGTGCTGGTGATCCCAAAAATGATGTCACATTCAGAGTACCATGGCGGGCAAACAATAATATGGCGGTAACAATTATCGAGGACACAGCCAGACGGACAGCCAAAAGAAGGTGCCTTCTGGATTTCATTGCTCGAATGACTGCAAATTATTGCAGTGGGAGCAATACCAAAAACCACAGCCAGGGAGAACAAAAAGCTGAAAGATGCAAATGAAGAAGAGGGGTTTAAGAGAGAAAGAGCATTATGAGAGAGAAGCTAAAGGCTAAAAGGCGGATCTCCACTAATCTGATAGTGAATGGATTGGCAACGTTAATACAATTGGGGTAGATAAGGGCAAAGGCCCGAGAGATGATGTGCTTCCCTCATCCATCTATTACATGTTTTACTCTCTTCCAGTTCATGTGTGCTGTGAGTACAGTATCGTCATCAAACTACCGGTGACTTAGCTATTGGTTAAAATAGCCTACCAACATGATAGGAACGTTTTTGATACTCCGTATAAACAAATCATACTACAGTAATCATAATCTTCGCTTGAAAACTCGATCCTACCGCTGTTTCCAGGATTGGCATATGGTACGGACTGTGTTACCAATCCGCGTAGATAAAAGATTATTAGCAATACGCTTGCACTCAAAAAGTCTCACTCATTCGCGGGGGATGGCCCAAATGAGAATATTGAAGCCCATAATTAAAAGTCTTAGCACTTCTCTCTGCCTCTTTTTTAAAATGAACCAGATTATGCGGTTGGATAAACAAGGGGAGAGAGGGGAGAGATAGGTAAGATCATGTTGATGGCTCTGTGGTTTGTCAAAATATATGAGAGGAGTAAAGAAATGATAACATGTGTGTATGATTGTAGTGACGACGGGAGTTGTAGTTGAATACGAGATACATTCTGTTAGATTACCATACCGTCTACAAATTTTTGGGCTTTAGTCTGTGAGACAAAATCAAATATGATATATAATGATATACAGGAAAGTGTCTCATCTTTAATTGGTTAATAGTTTCAGATATGAGCGCAAAACAAGGCTGAAGGGTCACCTGTGGCTGAAAGGTCAACTGTGGCTGAAAAAGGTTGACATGTTGTGGCGTTGTCAATAAACCGAGGCGGGCGGCATTGGACCTTCTGCTTCATATGCAGCAAGAAGGCCACCAGTGGTTGCAGTGTATTACTCATTGTCATTAAAGAGCCCTCTCGTCAAAATCAGCATCTATGTTTAGTATTTTCTAGAACTTTTCTACCCATCCTTTTCTCAAGCAATGTTGTAATACCCGTCTTCCTTCTTAAGTCTCAACGATCATCACTCGCTCCTCCGAATTGCGAAAATGGAATCAGCATACCCAGCTCCTCCAAAAGTGCGAGATAGAATCGATTCAGTTCGCGCCAAGCAGTCAAACCAGGAATCTTCCGACAATTCTACAGAGACTACCCTCCCTAAAGTTGAAGAATCAAACGAAGCTCACATTCTAAACCAACCTCAATCCGACAACTCTACGCAGTCCGATGAAGCGCAACGGGTGGATATATCACCTCGTGACATGAGAACCTGTTGGATATGTCAAATGGATGATGCAGACGATGGACCTCAAACTTCACCATGGCGATCTCCATGTCCATGTTCTTTGGAGGCCCACGAATCATGTTTGATGGAATGGATTGCAGTATCCGCAGACAAGGAGATGGCACCCAAAATCGTCTGCCCAGTCTGCAAGTATCAACTTAAAATTGATCAGCCCAAAGATTATCTAGTCTTGACAGTGGATAAGTTGCAGCGTATGGCGAAGCATTTGGTCCTTCCCACAGCGGCTGGTGCAGTCTTTAGTTGCGTCTATTCCGGATCCCTACTGTTTGGCGTTAACAGTCTGGCATTGATATTTGGTGCGGATGAAGCTCGAATGATCACTTTAGAGCATTATAACGACTTCTTAGACCGTCGTATCCTTGGGGATTACATACAGTTACCCATCAGTCAAATAATGACTAAATATTTATTTCCATTTCTCGGTGGTGGGTTCATGGCGGTACCAAGTTGGAGAACAGCAATAGGGCTACCATTAATCGCACCAACCCTCATATTATCACGGACAAAAATTGCGGATTCTGTTTTTACTATAGTTCCTGTCACTGTACGTAAATCTCCGGTATTACCAGTGGGAAGTCGAATATCTGGAATAAAGCGTTAATTTGAAAGTACAATTTGAGGCTCAGTTTGCTAACATTTCTTTAGTATTTCCTCTTTAGCCCCGACAACAAAAACATCACTTCATGGCCTCCATCCCCAGGTCGCACATTTGCGCTACTTCCCTACGTCAGATTAGCATACAATACACTATATCATCACATGTTTTACGACTTAGAGAAGAGATGGGATTTGGCTGTTCAGCGCAAACCACGAGAAGGCGAAACAGCAGAACAAATCGCTTTGGAACAGCGCAGAGGTCAAGAGGGGTTCCTGAACTTCGAAGTGGAGATTGTCGATGAAGTGAGGGATCAAGACGGAAATTTGGTTCCTCCAGATGTTCATGTACATGCACCCGCCGGTGATCGAAATGGAAATCAACAGCAAAATGGGGGCGACCAAGAAGGCGCGAATGCAAACGAGAACGATTGGGGAGTCCGTCGAAATGTCAGTACACACAGCTTATCATTCCAGTTTATGGGTGCAATGTTGTTCCCCGCAATATCAAGCATTATGGGTGATGCGCTCAAATACGCATTACCGTCTATATGGATCAGAACGAGGAACGGCAAACCCGGGTTATTACAACATAAATGGGCCAGAAGTGTAGTGGGAGGATGTCTATTCGTAATGTTGAAGGACGTGGTGGTGCTTTATTGCAAGTGGAAGAAAGCGAGGGATTTCGGAAAGAAGAAAATTATAGATTTTGCGGGTAAAGGAAAGGAAAAGGGTGCTTGAGAAATAGGAAGGGAAATGCATAAATATGGCATTGGATGATCATGGTGCAGGGCATGAATTAACTCCAGCTGGAAATGAAATATCGTGGATAGGAAAAATGTTTCTCGTAAAGAACATAATAAAACTGCTCGCAGGGTGTAATTTCATGAACATTGGACATAGGTTCAATGGATAGACCTGCTATGGTACCAGTACAATGGTGTGCATACCACACACTGATTTCCTGAACGGTAGCTATCAGGTAATGCACATTGCGGGAGGGCTTTTGATCATCAACTCTCTAATCATACTCCACCGACTAACTGGTATAATCATCCTCATGCTCCACGGTTCTTACGTACACAGAAGTTCATAAACTCACCTGTCCTGGGAGTCCCGTAACTTGAACATGTTTATAAAGTGCGAGATGAGGCGATGGGAGGTGAAGTGTAGGGGAGAAGTGCAAGGCGATGGACGGATGGATGTATCATTGATTTTATTTGCTATTTTGCTCGGTTGGTTATGTGCTCATGTGTGCATATACTGGGTAGGTAGGTAGGTTTGTAAAATATGTATAGGAATTAAACGAGCTTATATGCCAAAGCGAGAGGGATGCAGGGGATTATAAGGGACTATCATCAGAGTGTTTAGATGTGGTATGGAATTTATATATATAAATAATTGTTTGGCTTTTGAATATAATTATGTTTTTGCTCCATTTCTATGTAGAACTTAGTTTTGGACCTCGTCTCGTCTTTGCTGCTGTGTCTTATTGCGATCCTCGTGTTCGATCGACCTGCCCTTTAGATTATTTATGGGGAGTGGCTCTCTTGTTGATAAATCTGCGAGAGGGTTGTAAGCTTTGGAAATGGATGCGGGAAGCAGACTTTTACCAGGGTATGAGGGGCGGTTATGGAGATATACGTAAATATTGTTGGAGAGGGGGAAGATATGTGAGACGAGAGCGATGCAAGTCCATCGTAACTTCCTACTTTAAATTATATCATCCCATCTGAACAGATATTCGTTATTAAATGTATCAAAACAATTTACTACAATAACTTCACTTTAACAAATGACCACCACAAGATCATGACGTTCGTTGTACACGTTTTTATATTTGTATTATGTCTAAATATTCTAAGATTGCTTACATTCAGACTTCCTAAAACAGTGTGTGATTTTTCCATGTTTATGGATGCGATTCAATTCTGTAAACGCGCGCTTTATCGTGGAAAAATGGGCGAAGTTAATACTCCTCCATGGTTCCAAACCAAAGGTTTTCCCCCTTCTTTTTCGCCTCTGCAATAGATGCCTCAATCTTCTCCTTTAGCTTGAAATTTTCCTCAGAAAGGGTCTCGAGCGTATAGTGTATGTACTCTACTGCCGGTAACGCCTGTGAGAAGAACCTTCCAAACTGAGGAGGAAAATAAACTTTGAAGCTGAAAGTTCTGGGTCTTTTGCCCAGCTCCTTTTTAGTTAAGGGAGTCTTGGTGGTGTCTTTGATTAGCTGGGACTCGAACCAGGAGCCGACAGGTACCGAAATTTTCTTTCCCAGCCTCTCTTTCGTGACGTATTTATCATTTTTGATCTTTGAGCCCCTACCCTCTCTGTCCTTTTCCGAAGCTTGTCTTCTGACTTCGTATGATTGGAAGCTAAGCCATAAGTATTCGGCATCTGAACAAGGGACGACCATCTTGCTTCCAACAGGTTGACCCGATTGAGCCTTGGTCTTACGTCTCTTTGCCTCAGGAAGAAGCTGCTCATCTGTTGCCTCCCCATTGACTGGCTTTTCATTACCATTACGCTTTGACGCCCCCTTTGTAGATTCTCGGTTGACATTGGACTGCATGTTTCCGGCCCAAGTTCCATTGCCGTTTGGGCCTGGCATTGTATAATTTTGGCAGGAATTAGCGCTGGTAATTTCAGCACCATGCTTGACTGGATCGGACTTTGCCTTCTCAGCGCGCGTCATTCTCTTTCCAATTGAATCGCCGGTGTTATATATGATGTGAATTTCATTGAGTTCGGCGTTGATTTGTTCAGCACCTTTTGCGGTGTTCAAAACTGTCCTAGTTCTCTTTGCGCGTCTGGATGTTCCAGCTTGATCAAGTGCATCGCTCATCTTCTTCTTCTTGTCTTCATCGGATTCATTATTACTTGTGTCGATCGATGATGGGTTGGCAGAGGTGATCGAATTTGCGGCTGACGTAGATGGTTTAACCTCTGGTTCGACGGATGGTTCAGCGTTCTGGTCCATGGTTGAGGTTGAAGCGAGAGAAGAGATGCTTGTAAATTGACTAGAGTTGGTTGTAGCTTGACTAGAGATGCTTGTAGATCGACTAGAGCCAAGGGGAGATGCAGGGACGGTTGGGGGTCGCGTCGCCTGGGAGGATGATGAGGACGATTCCGTGCATGAAACGATAGACTCGCCATTTTCATTGCCGGATAACAATGGTGGTGGAGCCGACATCTTGAAGACTGCCGAACAGGTGGGTGTTATGGCAGGAAGTCGTAAATTTGATAGACCTATCGGTGATACGACAGCTACAAGAGGTAGTGGTGATGCCTTTAATGTTAAGTTGAAAAGCGGTTGCTGAACGCAGATGTAACTTTTGGATCGATTACGATTCAGTAGTTGATGGTTTCTGGGCTGCGTTGTTATTGTGTGATTTGGTGTTTTGTGTGCCGATGAGGATGAGAATGAATTGAAGATTAGAAAGAGGGTGCTTTGGATAGAAATTGAGTTAGAATCGTACGCTGAGATTGAGGTGTCGTATGGAGCGAATGGAGCGGAGATGTGTCCAAGTGAGCGGGACAACTCCTTACTGTCGTATCCAAAGAGATTTCAATGTGCGAGAAGGACCTTGTGCGTACTCAAATGTACTTTTTGCTTAATGTTGTAGTAAAAACTCGACGAGGTGTTTGAATATGGTGGCGGATTACGAAATTTTGGGCAAACTCATCTTTTCCAATGTGCGATGCGCTAGCTAAACTAGACCGACCAAACCAGACATAACCCCAAGAGCTGGGTATTGTCCGCGGATAACTGGGCATGACAGATGGATCTAGATGATTATTGATTACAGCATCCATTCTGAATGGTATACATAGTTCCCCACGGATGATATTTATCGACGAGGGATGTTATCGAGGCATGGCCCCCACGGATGATATTTATCGACGACAGATGCCATCGGAGGGATATGATCACAAGAGGTAGGTTATTATATTGATATGCAGATGGCAATGTGTATTTATATTAGGTGAATACCTAGGGTGGGTGTTAAAAGTAAATTCTGGAGTGGTAACGTCTTTTAATGGTCTGCTTGATACTCACTATGTGTTAAGTAACTATCAAAATCGACTTGCCGCTTCGTGCAGTGTGGAGAGTGCGGGGATGCTGGGCACATATGGAATATGCAATATAACTAGTAAGGACCCCTAGAATAACCCCATGTCTTCGAAAGTGCCACGGTTATCTTCATAAACCATCTTCGTGGGATCGTCATTATCATTTTCATCATAGAAGCCCGGTACAGCTAAGCCAAACTGTCCTCAACAACAGTATCGATACTTCATTGAACATCACTTTGAAAATAAAAGAGCAACGCAATCGTGTATTTGGAATTGATAAGAAGAAACTACGCCTTTATCGTAGTGAAATTTGTATTAACTACAACGGATAAACGGCGAATATCGAGGCCGTGATTGAGCAATTATCCATTGCTTGATAAGCGAGGATATACTTTTAGGCTAGCAGAGTAACGACGACGACCCTATGCACCAGCGACGAACTAAAAGACAACCAACCTAGTGGACCAAAGAAAAATGAGGGCACATAAAAGAGACCATGCCCCCGCACTTTGTAAGAGATCTTTTCTCTTCTTCTTTCTATATCTTCTTTCTACATAACATAATTTATTGTTTCCTCTCCGTACCGAAGATTTTGTGCAGCAAGAACCATTCTGCCGTAATCACAAGCGTCATCACTAGCGCCCTTACTCATTCATGAAAGAACATTATGCCCATTATACGAATACATGGCATCATGCATCGTCTATTTTGGTTCTCGGGGATGACGTTGATGTGTGCACTCATGGGGCAGAAGTTCAGAACCGGCTTGCAATAATTTACACCCTGAACGCTTCGTTCCTCGATGTTTCAATCAAATTGAGCGTTTCACTCACTGCAATGATATGGCTTGAAAGATAGCGATCAGTAAACACTACGAAAATGGAAACGAATATATAACCACTCCACCAGGAGGCCGGCGTTAGGACTCGAACCTAAATGGTAATATGTATTCAAACGGGTACCACCATCTTATGGTAATGAGGAAAGTTCGTCATCGGAGAGCTATGAACCTTTGTGATCTCGTGATCATAGTGTCACATGACAATCCAGATGAAATTTTCCGAGACCAGGTGCATCCTCAGCAATCATTGATACGATGTACATCAATACATGTTCTCACAGATGAGAAGTGCATGGAACTTCCCATGTCGCCAATGGAAAGGGGGTGAAAAGCGAGGAAAGAAACGGATGTGTTTACCAAGGATAAAAAAACACTCTGCCAGCCGCTTGGCTCTATGAGACGCTTCCATGCGCAATGTCAAGCGCGTGTAGGCTTGTACTTGAGTTGCATTCAGTGTATCGCTCGGTTATCGAGTGGAGAGTAAGGGGCATTAACGAGAGACATGATCAGAATATCACGATTCCGTTGTCAACCTCTCAAAGCATAAGAGAAAAAAAATTCCGACGACTGACAGTTTTTCCGATCCAAGCCAGATACCCTTGTTGCTTTCACATGCCATCAGAGCGAAAGTCACATGCCCTCAAATTCATGCGAGCAATCCAACAAACGGCAACAAAAAGACAACATCCACTAAATGAATAAAAATACACACCACGAGGATAATCGTCGAGTCGGAGAAAAAAAAGCAAAGTTTCATCCATACGCTAACTGAAAGAAGCAAAAGAACGTTGTGACATTGTGGAATTGCTTTCCGGATAACAAAGCCGAATTCGTGTTGTGTTACAAGAGGACACTTTGTTTATTCCTTGTCTTGCATAGTCAATTTGATAACCTGGGTATCCTCAGTATTTGCATAATTGGATGCCGTTTGACTGCAATATCTTGGTTTCATCACAACTTTTGGTTCCGCCGTACATGGGTCGACACGAAGTGAGTGAGTGACACCGAATGCCAGTACCTCGAAGATGTGGTTGCATTGTACACCTATAGCCTACACAATCCAACATGGCACGTCGAAAACAACTCCATATTGCAGCACAATGCGCGGGACAACATGCTTTACGAGTACATGCTGTATGTCTAGGAATTCTGGGAGATAATCCCGCACAGCGTTCCGTTCCAGGCTCACACACGCTTTCTTTCTTATGCCTCACCAGTTGCGGAAGGGGATGCAGAATTAGCAGCCGTCAATTAGCGTCAACATGTCGAGTTTGAAATTCCTTGTTATCGATACAAACGTTTGATCGACGTGTTTTGATCGCTTACGACAACCGTGAGTGGCTACCACGTCAAAAGTCCGCTTGGCCCATCCACCCATACAGAAACCACACCTCCATAATTTTCTGCAAGAACACTTCATCCTTCTGTCATGGCTGCATTATTGCATTCCCACCATTTAACAATGATACGTGCAGTACTTTCGATACCAGCGATTCGATGGTACTTTTCCACGGGAGGCATGGTATCCACTAATATGGAAAGCTGTACTCTTTGACAAGTATTCCAAGATGGTCAGATGAGAGCGATGTAAGATGTAAGATGGGAGTCCAGCTTGCAGCATCTCGAATATTTCCACACCCACGCCAATCTTCAATTTAATGCATGCGGACTCGAATTCTCTAATGAATCTGGAATCTTGATCCTGGCAAGGCAAAATTGAAAGTCCAGAACGTGCCCAGATATTGAGAGGAGGGACTAGCATCCGGTCTGTCATCATCGAGCCAGTAGACTGGAATATCGTGTATACGCACGTCCGCTGTCGAACTTGCGGTGAAGATGCTTCCATTCCGAGTCACCGAATTGGTTCACTGGGCAGCTGGGGAAACTAATCGGGGGTCTAAGAAAGAACTACCAGCTCATTTCTAGTTCTAAAAGCTGATATTCCCCGGTTGGCTAAGTTTACAAGTGTACATTCGGTCGGCTTGGGCTCTGATGCATTATGTCGGTACCGCAAGTGGATAGGGAATTAAAGAATGCAAATTGTCTTTTCTGCGGAAGTGGTGAGTCTGCTTCTGCACCGTTCTGGGGTGTCCCAGCATTATGTACCTACCCAGGCTCACGACTCATGCATTTTACCGTTGCTTATGATGATGTTTTGGATTTTGGACGCATATCATTGTTTCCATATGGAGAAATCACGTTTTCTTGCTAATTTTTGTTATCCCGTCTACAATCAATTCGCTATAGAGTCTCTCCGATCTTTAGTTACAACAAAGCCCAATATAAGGGTATGAAAGAAACCGCGCAGGAAAAGGATATCTAGGGGGTCTCTCTATCAAAGCCTACAGAAGGCTCCCCAGTAATTATAGCCAATTTGGAGGAATATAGGGGCTGGCAAAAATAGCCATGTGTGCAGAACCTAATTCCTATATCGCCCTAACAAGGCTATTCATTTTGACCAGATTCCAGTCTCCCTCCATAATCTCCATAGGCAACGAAATCCGCGCCGGGTTGCTCTGGCCCATCGGCGCAACCTCCTCCTACTATAACATCGCCACCCTCTTGCACTCCGCGTCCGCCGGCATCAAAGACTCGACTCTAAGCACCAAATCGAAGATCATGATCCATCTTTCCAGTTCAAATATTGACTGAGGCGAAAGATTTCTGGCCACAATATTTATAAGAATATTGTTACACAAAAGTTTAAGCATATAATAAATTTTTGTGACTGGATATTCAATGGGGTCAAGCAGCTGATTCTTGTGGACGGTTCATACTTATAAGAGAATATTTAGGGCGAGAATTGCTGCCGGTCATCCGACTTTCCCAGCTGCGCTACTATCCCATAGGCCATGTACTGTAGTGAGCTTCCGCTCAAGGAAGTAAATGCCCCAAAATAAGACCCATCCATGCAGGCAACATTGTTGTAGGTTCATGTTGGTTGGACAACTGCCAGGCGGTCGTACCCTAAAACTTGTCATAGATCGCTATAGTTAGCACGCCGGTTTTCGATGGAATATCTGATGGTTTTGGGCAATAGGCAACTTTGTCATATAGTTTTCGCCATTCTATCGGGGTTCCAAATTCTAGGACGAGGTTTTTGGCCATTTGAAAAAGTGATTGGAGAGGAGAGACATCATGAAGACAGGAGGATACTCGATTTGTAGTCCTGCTACTAGCGAGATTTGAAATTATGTAAAATTTATTCATTGTGGGATAGCGCAGAGTTAGATACCTTTCGAAGAACTTGAATCCTAAATAAAAAAAGAATCGTCATGATTAGTTCGGAACCATTAGCGTATACCTACAATGACGAAGTGGTGGAACCAGGCTTGAAAGTCGTAGATAACATGGGATGCAAGTGTCATTTCCCGGGAGAGTGGGAGTTTTGAGGCATCCGGGGCAGGTTTCAGGCAGCCCTAAGCAGTGTCAATATAGATTTCATATAAATGCCTCTGCTCCCTTCCTCCATATCTCTTAATCGGCACTAATTCTAGCTTACTGATGATGTATGCCAAGCATTCAACCATTTGTTTGCTTTTTACTACTAATAATTTAGTCAAAGACAGAGCTCTATCGTCAAAGCCAACCTAAGGCCCATTCCCACATTATAGCAAGAGAATTTAACCGTTTTATGATTTCAGCCCAAGAAATCCGTGGATCTGAACCTTTATGGTTCTGAAGATCAGAAAGTGTAGTTAAAAAAAAAGTGGTGACATTTGTTTTATGATATTTGTCAAGTTAGTATGGTATTTTATATTAAGATAGAAAAAGGTTGAAAAATCGTTAATTGTGGTGTGATTTTGCTTAGTGTGCGATGGGAGCGTTCGGAGCTCCTACGAATTGCAAACCTGGGCATCTTTCTAGTGCTGGAGCCGCTATTTAATGTGTTAGTTAGTCTTGCGCCAGAGAACAAAGCACACTTTATTTATAGGACGCTATTATTTCCTTTGTACTTTGCTATTTTGTAGAGTTTACTGAAAATGGAGTACGTATACTTCCTTGCTGGTATCCATCATAGGATAGATAGGGTTCCAAGGTCTAGAGTACAAATCGTCCGATTTGTAGTGAAAATGCATGAGACTAGAGGTATTTAGCTTGTCAAGAAACTAGCTATCTCTAGCGTTGGGTAAAATAATCTGTCTTTATAGAAATAACTAGGATAATTGCCACTTTAAAGAGAGCTTATCCTTTCTTGGAGATAGCTAGCTTCCTTTTCTACTTCTAAGAAATTTTTAGCGTGGGTGTGAGTAGAATCGAAAATCTCCATTTGATTCAAGCGAAGCTATTCTGACTATTCAGAAGCCACACTAAAATCATATTAGGAAAGGCTGTCGAGCGATAACTAGTTTCTTGACAAGCTAAATACCTCTACTGACTCAAGCAAACGTGACCAGTTCGCTAGTGCGCGCAAAGTTCATCTGCATTGGGCTCAAAGCAGACTCTGTCGCGCGAAAGTTTGTTGATGTGTTGTTACAGTAGACTATCCCAAACCTGGTTTATCACTTCTTCTTTACGCCCTAGTTCTCGCTTCTTCAATTACTTGCATCCCAATGTCAATAGCAAAGAGTATCATTCCTCAATACTATTAATAATTAGAGGGATGGCAGATAGAAGATGTGGCACTATGAGAACTTTGCCCCTCTGATATAGAAGCCTTGTATCTATCTCTGTTTTCTGAGGCACCAGGCAGGGATTTAGGACTGTATCGCCCATTTTTCCAGACATGCAACAAAAGTTTGTGATAAGTCACGTGACGGAACACACTAAAATAGCTGCCGTCAAGTTCCCGTCGCTAGCGCATAATAGCTATCCTCAATAGCGTGTGATGTTTCGAATATATAAAGCACCAGTGAGTGGCTCATGAAGCACCGGTACTCGTACCGTCGCAATGTCAGCTCCTCTGGTATTGCTCAAGCAGCCGTGGCATATGATGCCAGCAAGGATTCTGAAGTCGGGTTTGAAGTTTCAATACCGAGTGATCAAGTTATCACGTTCAAGTAAGTCACTTGCTGCGCAGAAAGGGTATGTGATTCCAGAATGGTATTATTTCATTTTCAAGATTGTCTTTCTACTGTTAATCTAGCCATAGCTAGCATACCGCACCTTGGAAGTCGTAGTTCGTCTAAAGTGACACTACACCGGACGAGTTTGAGACGAGTTTGACCCCAAAAGCCTTGAGCATATCAAACTCGGCCTTAGAGTCGTTTTTCCTTTATGGCAACAAGCGCCAGAATGAGACGTGGTGAAGACCCCTAAAAGTTTATATCTCCCCGCCGACAAGCCTGGTGAAGGTTATGCCATCACTCGACGGCTCTAGGTAATAGATCTTAACACTTTACCATGAGCTAAGACACGGCTACGGCATAGCTACTGGTAACATCTCATCATAACAAATCATGAAAAACCTTATCATATACTCTTACTTAACTCGTTCAAATGATCTCTATATCGTTTATCGCATGTTCGCTACTACAACACGCGCAGTAATTATCTACTCGCCATCCAATAGTTTCTGCAAATATTCAGTGTGTTAGTTTATAGCGAATTCGTCGATGAGCACCAAAGAGATCTTGACCATCCTCTTGGAAGAAGATATATGGACAATGATGAACAAGTATCTGATCGATCTTATATCAACAACAAAATCTCAACACTTGATTGGGCTGGTTGTGTGATAAAGAAAGATACAACGAGTACTAAGTCGCGAACTAATCAAATACAAATCATACGCGGGGAACTTAGCTTTTTCGCTTGAATAGGGGCTCTAATATTCCAATCTGCAAAGACCCCAAAGACAACCTCTAACATGGGGCGAGACAAAAAATTAAGCGCTGTAACACATGATTAATCATACTCGCCACAAACATATGATTGGTTCATTGGTTCATCA
The DNA here is from genome assembly GCA_025389085.1 of Sclerotinia subarctica. Taxonomy (NCBI): domain Eukaryota; kingdom Fungi; phylum Ascomycota; class Leotiomycetes; order Helotiales; family Sclerotiniaceae; genus Sclerotinia; species Sclerotinia subarctica. The sequence goes on along the minus strand of QRFI01000005.1, from coordinate 2,968,321 downwards.
GGGCCAGCCACCAAGGCATCATCTGACACACCTTGAAAAAAAAAACAAGGCGAACGGTGGCTTCAAATGAATCACCACAGTCATCGCGAACCATGCCACCGCATATGCACGCCCAGACGCTTTTAATCTAGGCTTATGCATGTCCTCCCGTCTCTTTCGAGGTATTCCGATGTGATAGGAGTTTTCCAAGGTGGTTCGAGAATATGGTGACATTACTGGAGAGGCCGGTTGGATAAAATCTTTAGTCTATTTCTGTGCATTTCTGCAATTCTAATCGTAATACCGAGTATATTTCGTCGCATTTCTTGCATTTGCCGTCGCATCGCGCTCGAATTGCAGAAGAAAATGATCTCCGAGGCTCACAACCACAAGTAATGGAGAATATGTTTTGTCGAAGACTGCTGTAGAATTCTAACTACTGGTATGAACTCCGTCCTATGCTTTGAATGCTGTTTCGATGTACATGTACATTATACCTATTTCCCTTGCCTAACACCAAATTTTCCCTTAAAATTGACCAATTGCCTACAAGTCGGCCTTAACGTATTTATTTTTATCGCCATGGAAGCTCTTGCCAAGTAAGCTTGAAAATTCCACCATTCTACCGTCCTATGCATTGATAAAGGCCTGCCCAAAGGGTATAAAGCGGAAGTACCACAGAGTTTAAAAGAAAAATCCAATGACTCCAGAAAATGTATCGTGATAAAAAGCACGCCGAAACTCCCTGTGCGACAACATGCTGCCGCTCCCATGTCTGTCCTAGAACGCCTGGTTAATTCCCGCCCAAATATCAAAGGTCCAATTCCAACATTTCTTCGTTTTAATCATGCGTTAAAGACTAATATCCGGACCCATGCACCTCTTTGAACAGCCCGTAAAAAACTAAAAGGAAACTATACAATATGTTTCGAGATCCTGAGGGTAAGGAAGTCGATGTAAGAAAAGTAAATGAAATTTTTAAAACAAAACATCCTTGGATAAACTTCGCACATTGCAGGGGATGGTCCATTTAAGATATCCGTGGAAATTGTGCAACATTTGGAGGTGGAGTAGTTGGTGGCGATAGAGAAGGCCGTGTCGAGAATGGGATAAAGTGCTGAGAAGGTAGGAGCACACTCTCCCTGGGGCTACCATGGGAATAAACATGGCCTTGGAAATGGCCATTGCAATCCTCCATATTATGGCTGTTTAAATCAGGAAGACCAGTGTTACGGAATGATTGAGTTGAGTTGGCAGTTCCATTGTGTGTGTTGGAGCAATCATCTTCAATATAAATAGCCGAGTCGTGAGAAGACGATGATGATCGAAATGGACTTGCGACATATTGAGACGACGTTGAGTAGCCAGAGTCGTTTGACAAATTGTTGGTAATTTTGGTACGGTATGTTCTTGGGGAAGAGGGAGAAGAGTAAAAGCCTGGCAATCGTTGTATCATCAATCTCAGCTCCGGAACAGTAATACGGAGCTCTGGGTCTGGCTGAAAGATCATTTGTAAAATGATGTTAAGTTCGTCCGATGGATTGAGAATGGTCTTCAGGAAATCTGGGTTCTTGAGAAAGGCATTATATGTGGCATCATCCCATGAGGCTTGTCTCCAAGGGTTTCTTCCAAATGTGAGATTGACCAAGATCACCCCGAGAGACCAGACGTCGTTCGGTGCACATCTATATGGCGCATATGATTGCTCTAGACACTCTGACAACGGAATGTGTTAGTAGGTAAAGGGAGATTGCGGATTGGGAATCGGGATGAGCAATGCCTACCTGGAGACATGTAAAATGTAGATCCGCATCCGTGATCACGAGATGTGGGTTCCTGTGTGGCCAATCCAAAGTCTGCTAGGCAAACGGTACGACCAGAATTGGAGACTAGAATGTTCTCTGGCTTGAGATCCCTATGGTATATTCCAAGACGGTGGCAATGTTCCGTGGCATCCAAGATTTGGAGGAAGATGCTCCGGATTAGAGCATCGTGACCTACATATCTACCACCCTCAGTAATATTAGAGAAAAGATCTCCTTCCTGGTAGTAGTCCAGGATAACATAGGTGCAGTCCGGGTCGTCGAGAATCTTATACATCGATACAATATTAGGATGCGCCGAAGCATTCCAGTGTAAGGCTATCTCTCTTGACTGATAAAGTCGTGCTTTTGCGTCCAAAGGTTGTCCATAGGCATTTCTTTTGTTGAGAGCTTTCACGGCATACTCTTTTCCGGTGGATAAGTCCTGGGCATAATATACAGTCCCATAGGCTCCCGAGCCTAAAGCTCGAGATAATAATAGAGTCTCTCCAAGTATTGTACCTAACCTATGATCCTGAGGCATCGGAAAAGCTAGTGGCGAAGGAGGAGGGGTTGGATATGTATGGTGAGATGGAAATAATGCAGAATAAGGGTTGACCTGAGATGGTGGATATTGGTGAAGCGGACTGTTTTGGAAAGCAAGTTTGGTAGGCGGGAAACATGGTGGTAACTCCCTATTATGATCCAACATGGCAAAAAGTGTAGAGAAAAAAAAGGAAACGACCTGGATATAAATGGCTCCTACTCCAATGGACCAAAAACTGGGCTGATGAACAGTTGTAAAGGAAAAGGGATCCGGGGGCGATGTCCGGTTCCAAATGGGTTCTTTGCGTTATGATTAGGTTATATGTTATTCCGCATGTCGTCTTTGGTAATGAAGGAGGTGAGCGACGACAAGTATGTTGAAATATAAAAGGAATATGATTGTGAGGATCTTGAGGATCTTAAAGAGCGTAACGAGGAGGAACCGACTGTGTGTATATATTCAGAATAATATCCATGGTAGCTAGCTTATTTTTGTGTGAAATCGATGATTGAAATTAGGAAAATAACCTAAGCTTAGTTGAGTAGTAATACTTCAACCCAGAGGGTGTGAATAGAGCCGTGTGTAGTTGCCAAATCGCAGGGCTGCCAAACTGGTCTAACCTTGATTGTGCATGAAATCTACCTTTCCCCCTTCCCCCTCAGAAGGTCTGAGACATTTTCTCTTGCCTCAAATCGCCTCGTGGCTGCTGATCAACATCATTGTTGCTAACTTAGGCTTATTATTCACTTCTTGTTTTTGTGCAAAACAGATGACAATAGATTCTGGCCTCCATCTCGTTTTTGTCTAGGCGATCTCTCAGCAACCAATCTATATGTCATCCTCGGCAAATGAAGGATCCGTTCTTTTCAACCATCTACTTCTCGTCAATAACTTCTTCAGGTAATATCTTGAGCAAATCATTATGCCACGTAACAAGGGTTATTTATTACACCTTCTTGGATTATTCGATAGGGCTTCAGAATTCGAATGGAGAACCACCATACCCATACCTCAGTTTTGGTCATGGAACAAACTTTAGATTCCCCTGCTCCTTTTCCTTCCTATTCTTTCTTTCTGGGTTCTTTTGCCGGTCATGCTGGTGAAGACTTCAATTATTTCATATTTTTCAATAGTAGTATCGGTCGCAATCCCTGACCTTCTCCAGTTAAAAATCGTCAATTTATGCAGCATTACTGCGCCCTTGCCACGCATACGAGCCCAGCCCAGTAAAACATCGCCCAATGAGTGATCTGAGCGGCATAAAGTGGAAACGACGATAGTGAGGCTGCAGCGACGGAAATGATTGATGTTTGTGGTTAAGATCGTATAATTGATTTGCTCATAAGTGAAAAGGAAACGCTGGGGCGTCGATATTCCAAGGGTTGTGTACTTGGTGTGAGCCTGTGAGAGTTGTTTTAAACACAGAATTTTATTTACAAGGAAAAAAATATTTATGAAGCCAAGATAAGTTTAGCAGCTAATGAGTCTAGTAACCCCAAACTTATGATGTTCTTCCATTTTTCCATAATTTACTATTCAAACATTTGAGAAATGATCCATAATAATACATATTTGTTGGCAAAGTCTCATCCACACAATTTTATTGGTTCATCTAATTAGCATTGATTTGAGAAGTTTATAGACATGACAGACACAGTGACAGACTCACACCTTCCCCACAGCCTCACTGCACAAGCTGCATATCTTACTGACAGTCATGTCCTATATATGCGCAGTAATGGATAAAGCCGGCAGTAGTGACTGGCGAAGGAGGGCGAGATGCCAAAATAGAGGCTGGACATCTCCGAAATATCAAATCATACCATAAAATGTCATAGCCAATGAAGCTCGCTTATGTACTCGTACTCCTCGCCCATCTTGGTTTCCTCAGTATCCAGCCTTTCCGATGAAAATCCGCCTTAGCTAAACGCCCTAAGCTTTCATCCCACCCAATGAATGAATCCATTACCCAGCTAGACAGTTACTCCCATTTATTTTACCTTCGTACAAGAGACATACGGCAAGTTGTTGATAGATACCATACACGGCTAATTCCAGCCAAAACAAAACTATGATTACACAGAATCCACAGGCTATAGCTGCCTCTTCGAATTACCTTCCCTCTTACCGCCAACACCGCCATTAACTGCACGAGAAAACAAGATTGAAGGTCATGGTTCTTGTACCCAATTAGCCATCTCCTTGTAATGACAAACTACTAGCTGGGCACCGTTTAACCTTCGCCAACCCCTGAAACTCACCGCTGCCCAGTGCCAAAGTCCACCCTAAATCGTGGAACTCCCGAACGCTGCAAGTAAATGAATGAATATTATCTCGAAACTAAAATCTCCTTCATTACTGGTTTGATGTACCAACATCCTACATCCTCAACAAACAGCGTTTCCCCATTTATACCAGCGCCCGAATTGCTAATTTCAGGTAGGTAGGAAGGATTTTAGATCTGATGTGCTTGACAGTCTAGGTAATTTTCAATAGATTGAGCATTTATTACTCCATACAATAATATGTGGTCTGTGGTCTTTGGTCGCATGCCGTTGTGTATCCGTAATAGCACTCTGACCACCATTTGCGATCCCTTCAATACCCATACCCCCACAGTAAACGCTGTACAACCTCGAGGTCTTTTTAACTTTGGCTCCACGTAACGGAATTGGATGACAAGGCAGGAAAATAGGCAATCTCTCTTACACTTCTGTACACTGTAGGTATGGTTACTATACATACTCCCAACCTAAGCAGCCATCATTCAAACATCCAGTAAAAGCACGCCGACCGCGTAGCCGATTCGCAAGAAGTGACAATCAAAGGAAGACGCACGTCAGATGGAGGTCAGATGTGGAAGGAATGAAAATACTTGAGTGGGAGAAGAGGCATGGGCTGAGTCCGCCGTCTTACTGCAGTCCTTTAATTCTCGAGGTTACCTTGGTACCGTACCCTGATTATAGAGTACAATGCGGAGATAATTCGCCGTCGTCTTACAGTTTGAAGGAATAGTGATTCTCGAACGGATGCGATTGTCATGATCATAAGAAGTACGACGATGTTGATCTTGATCTTCATCCTCAGCTAATAGTCATCTCCTGTTATTCCTGTCTATCTTGTCTCCCACAGACCCTTCCGTGTAGTCTTACTATTCCTTTATTCCTACCACAGTCAAATAGTGACGATGATGTGATGTATGAACACCAACCGGACTCCCGCATCCCAGCCTCATTCCTTTCCGTCAAACATGGACACTCGGGTCCACCCAAAGTTGAGATTTGACAAACCCACGACAATAACAGAATGACAAGAAAATGAAGAAGCATCCGGATGTAACCGATCGAATGATTATCCATAGCATAGAGTATCATTTCAGTGACACAACCCCAAACAAGTGAACCCCACCACCCATCTTTACTGAGCCTTCCTACCATCCATCCATAAAAGCTATTGAAGCAAAAGCTAGTGGTTGAATCATAATGGAGGCATTGACTCATGTACGTGAAAGTCGGGAATACCGACTTGCACATTCTGTCCGGGTGTGACCGTTGATGTGGACGGGTTGAATCAATCCACCAATCTCAGATTCTCAATCGGCTAGTCATCCATGCTCAGAATTCGATGATAGCTTCAATATTTCAATACGATAGAACCGACCTTCCAGATTGAGCAAGATCTAATTAGTTAAATAAAGCACAGTCAATTTCGCACCTGTATTTAACCCATCATCGCTATTGTAATTAGACCACAAGCATCTTAGAGTTCTCCAAGCGTTACATATTATGCACGTGCTTGGACCCCCTTCATTCTCCCACTGCAACAACCAACAGTGACCTCCCAAAAAGACATCCTAACCGCCATGTGTGACGCTTGACTGTAAATCATCAATATTTCCTAGGAACCGATAAATGCACGTCATCTTCAGATCTAACCAATGTACTATTCTCAGCATATACCCGCACGGATTAAAGAAGTGGTTCTTCTCGAGGTCCTATCCCAACATCCCAACCATGGAGACTTACCGGCCGCTGTCAAGACCGCGACTTCGCTAGGAGGATCATGCCTCTGCCGTGCTCTTTGTCTATAATCAATTCAATACATCATTATCCATTTCTCGAGGTCACAAGTGTGGAGAATCCATGTCCATAATGTGGTATGTATTGAAACAAACATATTATGCTTTTTGTCCTGCAATCGTGTATCTCCATCCGTGCCTGTACCTATGGTTATTACTTTTCCTTTTCAAGAGTTTTCCCCGGGCGGGTATCGAGTACAATATTGGATCCTTCGAATATATTGGTACAATCCAGTAATTCAAATGCACCCATCAATACGAAAAGTTTCTACAGCATTGGCACATGTCAAATACTACAAACATGCATATGAACAGTGCCTATTTAAGATTCACATGATTCAGGTTACATTAGCTTTCTTCCCGAGAAAGGAGCATGTCGTTAGTAGCGATAACAGCTGCAGTTGGTGTTGTGCCGTATCGGAAGGATTCTCTGCGTTATATGCGGCCTTCTATATTTAGAGCTCATCGTTGTTGCTATAATGAAGCTCTCACATCATGTTTGATCTATTGATAACTCGGAGTGGAGACATTCCGCGGGAGAGTGTGTCGATGGGATGAGAATAGCTTTTGGCTCTTACCTGCGACAGATATGACTATCATGACTTAAAGCAGTTTTCATTCAATGATGTTCCGTTCCGAATGCATGGGCTGTCTCGATATTTGGTTTCTTATATCTGATCATGTTGAGTTTAGTTCAGAAGGTGCTTAATATCCGCCGTCACCACCATGCAGTTCACAGGGTGGATGAGATAATAGGAGAATAGACACACTACCAAGAATAACTTCTGCAATATCTTTAGCTGATCTGTTCATTTATTGCCATTTTTATTTGATGGGTCTACTAATGTTGAAATGATGGGACATATGGTCGACTGTACGGTCTGCCAGGAAGTGACTGTCTAGACAATCCACCTGCGATATCACCAATTCGACAAATGATAGATTAAGATACAAATGTCGGGTGGCATTTCCAGGTCGTCTGCTGCGATGTACTTTCGTCTGGATATGCGCTGTTGTGAACATAATGCAGTTACCAACAAGCCATTGCACAGCATTCAAGCGGCGGCTGAGATAGGCGAGGTTCACCTACTCCTTATGTTACTCTCCTTTCATTCATGTTATACTCTTTGCCCACATTCTTCTCTTGGCCTCACAGCTCTCAACCTTTGCAGGATATTTTAGGGCTTACAGTACTTGGTATTTTTGCTATAGGGTCTTCAGCAGTCACGGGGAGAATGGGAAGGGGACAATGTTCTTCGCTTAATCATATTCTCGAGGTAGTCAAAGGTATATTGTAGTTATCTAGCATGAAATTTAGGCCTTGATGCTAGCATCATGAAGTGTAGCTGTCATTCCCTCAGTAGTTTACTTCAGAGTTTAGCGTAGAATGTTTCCTGCCCTTAACCTCGAACCTCGTCACATTGTTTACTTCCAAAATAGTCTGCTAATGGAACTATTCGGATCGTTTATGTTGATAAATCTAGTTAGGCTGCGAGATGTACTTAGACGCAGATTTGCTTGGCAGTTATCAAAGATCCCAGACTATGAATCACAAATAAGACTATTGACCTGCTGGCGCTAGTTAGCCATTATCTCATCCTCTTCTAAATCCGATGCTTTGTGTATTCTGCGAATCTTGCAGTCTTTCATCCAGACCGCGAACCAAATGGTTAGTCTATAGTTTAATTGGACTGTATGGAGTATTGGAATGAATTTTATGTGGAAAGTTTAGTTCGGCGAGTTTAAATTCCAAAAGTTTAGATTGACATTTAGACTTTTGAGTTAGATAATACATGTCATATAGTTTCAAATGATATTAAAACCGTGTTTTTACGATTTGACCATACAGCCAAATTGGAAATTGATAATAGATCTTTACCATAGTCACATCTAATCTATTGAGTCAATCAAACTAGATTGTAAAATGGCTAATGTAGCTTGAAAATATCACTAGACAGCTAGTTTACCTTTTTCGCAAATTGGAAGTTTGACCGATCATAATGAAAACCCTAGTACGCCAGGCAAAGACTATTAGAAACCCTATACGATTCAGAATCGTGGAGGAGATGCGTTTATAACAACGTTATCTATCCGAGTCATGTATAAAAACCCGTCCAGAGGTAACATTTGTGTAAATTTAGGTCTAAACCAACAAAGTCAATTCCAAATCATATCATCTAAGTTGACTTCACATCATCTCTAGTTCCGATTTCACCTAAAAATGCGATGCCGGAGCCCCAATAATGCTAAACTGGCGCAAAAACATAGTGTACACGCGCCTTTAACGAATTCGATACTCTCACAGTTTCCAATGGCAATCTTCAGCTTGATTGGTCTAACCAAAATGTATACCACGATCGCATTCCGATTGCTCACACTATCTCATGACTCTTGATCTTGCCATTCCTGTAGGACTTCAGTGTCACTGAACATATGCCAGTTCAAAGCAGTATTTAGAGCATAGTAGCATATTACATGTTCCAAAAATACCGTTTTAAAAAGGATTATAGTGTAGCCCCTAAGCACGCGAGGTTAAATTTGGCTAGTCTGTCCTCTCATTCAGTAACTACTAGCTTGGGCCAAAAAACAACTCCATTGAATATTTTTAAATTCAGATCGGGATCGAGTTTTTGAATGGCGTGAGATCTTGATCGGCTTAGCGGTCGATGAAAACTCTCATCATTTATTTCAAGAATCTCATCGTGCACTGTTTTAGCTCCCCGCTAGCAATCTACCATATTCATATAAACCTTGCACTTCCTCCCTTAATTCATTTTATTTTCATTACAATCACATCTTCCTCCTTAAGAAAGCATCATCAATATTTCTTCAAAAAATCGTTCAACTTCAGCTTCTTTCACAGTTACTTTAAGGTGTACGCTCTTCCATTCTTTTATTCATGATTAGAGACTACACACTTTCTATTAGATGCAAAAGTCGGTAGAGGCTGTTAAATCGTGGTGCATCTCTGGCATAAAACGGTGTTGGTCTGAGAAAATTCAATAATCCAATGTTCGGTTACTCCAATGAATTTCAAACAATAACCCCCGAGGAGCTGGGCTATCGGAGGACTTCTACCCTGGTCGGCAACGCATGGCTATATCTTCTTTCAGGAGGCAGATCCTCTAGCACGATTTACAAAGATCTCTTACATTTAAACTAAGATACCTTCATAATGAATCCATGGAAATCAGCACCCAAATTTGAAAGTCAGAGAAACGGGGATATACTCCTCCCAAATCCCATGATTATTCGACGATATATTGCTTGGTTGCCATTGTCGCCTTGTATTACAATTAAATAACACTCTTAATACTCGCTCGGCCAGAAATTATAGAACCATCCACTCAAGCACATGTCAAAATATTGTAAACTACAAGAGGAATAATGGCCTACAATTAATTCAGTGTTTATGGCTCTCTGACAGCACGAATACCGCGATTTAAAAACCCAAAAATCCCCAAACAAGATCATCGCAGCGTCAGGAGCCACAAGTGACATGCATGACTGAGATTAACGGCGGAGACGTACTTTCAACACGCGGGTCATAGTTCTACCCCAGATTTACTTCAACAGTCGTCAAATTGACGGAAATTAATAAAAGTGCGTCATTCAGCAGGAGCTAGCAGTAGCTTAACCCATATTTACCCCGTCCGGTGTCTGTTAGCCTATCGTCTCTTCTTTCAATTACCCATCCTTTACCTAAATCTCAAGCTTTTCGCCGTTGAAGTCACTAGGGGGCTAGAAAGTGAGCCGCTCATTTTTAAATCTGATCTAAGCCAAAAATGCAAGTGCCGGGTCCTTCTGAGGGACTTTTGGTTGGTTGAATAATGTGATGGCTCAAGTGAGTGACCAACGGTTTCTGAAGCGAGAGCGCTATACACTGACGGATTCAATTGCCTCCCTGATCTAGGCCGAAAATTGTGAATGACAGATATCATTATGCTTGTGAAGAATTTATGATTGGTTGAATAACATCAACACTCGATTCAACTCCTCAGTCTATGGCAAATTCGGGATAGTACTCGGATTGCTTGAAGTTATTGCGCTAAAAAAAATACTTATAAAGTCGGGGTGTTCGCACATGTGAAATTCCATTATGGTTTCATCTCTGTCTTTCTTTCATTCCTTCATTTTTGCTTTTCAACACTTATCTGTAAAACTTTACATTTGTTTTTAATTCAGATGTGTCATATCTTACCATACATTCTTTGATCTGAGTTATCACCCCAAGGGACATCATCATGCTGGCTCAACATGATTGCCCCAGTAACGCCACGAATATTTAATGATAGGGGAACAATCTTTGAGCACATAACATATAGAACATGGTTTGTATTACCAATACCTATCAATCCATTCCAATCGTCCAAAATGTATCTGGACTGACACAAGTTGTTCTGACCGCAGATGATGTCAACTCAGGAATTCGCTTGTATTCCGACCCCCTTATCGACCAACCAGCAGGATGACTTAACAAGCCAATCTATCACAGCGATTTATCAATGACAGGAAAATTTATATTATCTTATTCTTATCTTATAATCATTTACTTCAGCATCTTATATTATCTCATTTCAATCTTACTATTATCTACCGCAACTTCATAGGATGTATCTAATCGCCACGCAATATCCAGACTACAATCTCATCACTATCTATATTATCATTTACAAAATATATTCTCATCGAAAAATATCTCAATCATCTATACGCTATATCATTTATATTACCAGTTATATCAGGCCTCATCAACAACTAATACTATACACCCTTATATACTATTTCTTCATCATTGTATTATCATCTTCTCGTTATCACCATTTACATCTTCAACATCTTCAACATCTTCAAGAATTAACAACTACATCGCCCAACCTCGCAAGAGATCGTCCCAGAGGTTCAATCTTCGTATTAACCTCTAGGATAACCTCGGGAGAAGCGTTAAGAAAGCCCGAGAACCATCACGCCATCATCGCATCATCAGCAATCTCACGATATTATCTCGACAACAGACGCCTCTACAACAAGTCAATCTGAGATAGAACAGGAAAACATCCAGGCCATACATACATCACCATCATTTAACCCGAAGCATCAAGGAAGATCAAAGATCAAAGCATAATATGAAGAAGAAAAGGAAAGGAGTTTTTTCACATTATCGAAATCCAAACCCAACGCCCCTTCCTCATTCATCCTTATCTCAAGCCTTCATACTGACAATTCTGCAGTAAAATCACCCGGACCATCCTGATTCCGCCAGAATCTCAATCTTAATCTCGTACAGGAAAGAGGTACAGTAAATTTAATTCAATCCCATTTCCCAAAACTCAGTAATCATGGAAATCTAGCTAACACTAACCAATCCTCCACAACAGCATAAGTGATTCATCCACGTCGAATATCGTAAAGGATCTAGAAAGCGAAATGTTATTGTCACGACATTCAAAGAGAATAGAGAGGAAAGGAAAAAGGTACGTATAGAAAATACAACACTCACCAAACAACACCAACACCACACCAACACCACATCAACACCAACACCAACATCACACCAACACCACATCAACACCAACACCAACATCACACCAACACCAACACCAACACCCCAATCAAACCCAAAATCTTCTCTCAGCGCCAGCATAAAGTCAACCACTCGATGAAAAAAAGGGACCTGGTAACAGGCAGAAAAGTCAAAAAATTGTGCAGGAGAGACACCGAAATGCCCTGGAATGCATGTTTCCATACATAACCCCGTTTAACATTCATGAGCGGAAGATGAGCCTGCCTATTTTCCGAGGAGAAAAGAAAAAGAAAAGAAAATGAAAAGCAATGGGGATGGAGGGGTTTATATAGTATTTTTGGGATGTGGCTCGCCTGGATGGATGGATGAGTGTGTGAGAGGGAAGGTGGAGGTGAAGATGGAAGGGAAGGTGGGAGGGGAGGGGAGGAAAGAAATGGAAGGAGTGAGAGGAGGAATGGAGGGTAATTAGAACATTTAGATTGAGGTAGATACTAGGTAGATACCAAGTAGATACTAGATAGTCATCGAGTTCATGGTGCCACCGAGATCCAAATATTTATTTTGGGTTTGGGTGGGCATTTTCCTTTTACAAGGGAACTCGTAGATGTATGAAGGCAATTGCGAGGTTTATTTATTCAATAATTTGCTGCTTCGTGCTTGGGGCGAGGAAAGTGCCATTTTGTTCTTTCTTTCGGGATCGCAGAATGGGAGAAAATCATTCGATCGATCGTGATCTTGAGGATTTTGGACTGGACGACGGGATCGGTCATGTATTTTACTTATACTTGCAAGGCAGGAATCCCTCTAGCTCATGGGAACGATGGAGGGATAGCAGCTGGTCGCTGTATTGGGAAGTTACGGTTCATGGTCCCAGTATTCTACGAATGTGATAGTAAAAGAATCCTTGGGAGATACATGATGGGAATGATGAGGCACCATCAAATGAATATCTTATGGTCGAGCTTATCTATTACCAATTGAATGTGCTCAGATCACCAAACCAGCCGATGAAGAATCATTCATGCACGGATGGAAATGAGGAAGGAACCTCCGACAAATCTGAAGAGGCAGACAGAGAGACCCCGATAAGTAACGAAGCGAGCGACGATATCACGTAGACTCACGTGCAGAAGTGTGCGAGAAAACCCAGAGCAGCAGGAGAGGAGAGGAAAGTGCAGTTACTGTCTGGCTAGCTAGAAATATGAGCAAAGACACAAAATCTAGCAAGAAATCACATGGTAGGAGTATTTTAGAAGGAATGAGGGAGAAAGAGGAGAGAAGAACAGAAGAGAAAGAACATGTGATGTGAATTATTAGCAATGTGGCAAAAATAAACCAGACAAATGAAGAATGCGAGGAAGGAATTCCAACAGGAAATGACGAAGGAAAGAACGAAAGAACGATGTGTAGAAATTCGCAGGCAATGAGGAACGAGTGCCCGCCAGTTGAAATATATCCATTATTTGAAGAATGAAGAACGGAGTAAAGTGCAGAGCAAGACATCGACATGAAATCTTATCTAAACATTGAAGCTTGGGGACTATTTGATGTCAAATATAAATGAGATTGGAGATCTTGACTCTTGAGCATATTTATAAAGTTGTTTATTGAGGTTATTAGGTAGATATTTAATCTTAACTGTCCAGTTTTAGCTAGAATATCGGAGCGCGCTGAGATAAGATGTTACTCGAGTCAAAACCTGTATTGGCATTGTGACTCCGTAGGATCATTATCATTTTTCTAATTCTTATCTGAATATATATACTGGAGAGAGCTATGAAATTAGATAGCTGTATTCGACTTTGATGTATTTATCGTGGATATGTGATGTCGTTGTATTTGATACCCCACTAACCTTACCCCACCATCCCCCTTTATGCAATTAGATGTGATATATATATCAAAATTTAAGGAGACCGAGTATTAAAGCTGGCACTTTGGCGGAGTGGTTAACGCGATGCCCTGCTACTGTACAACAGAGTCAGGCATTTCCTTCGGGAGCGTGTGTTCGAATCACACAGGTGTCGTCTTTTGGACATTTTTGCTGCGTGCATTTACTTTAATTTTGCCACACAGATAGATAGATAGATAGTAGGTACTAGGTATGTATATTCCAAGCCAAATATCGATATCATTTGGTACCGAGCAGACATGTAACGAACATTCCGTAATAATAATTTTCAAAATTAGTGGTACTAGAACAATGATCTGTGTATCTTTCCCCCTATGTCTTTTGCTTTTCCTTCTCGAATAGAGCGCCCAAGACAGAGGGTTTGAAGATAAAACATGGCAATTTCCTTCAGTTCCACCACCCGTAATCTTGGACTCTGATGCTCCATAGTTTCATTCACGTGACGTCGATCTCTTTTAGCCGGAAAAGGGCTTCCCCAGAGTTTGGGTTGACAGGAATATGCAAGAGTAATAAGAAACAATTTTATATTGTCAACATGGATGGTATGTTCAATAAAGGGGGTCCTGGGGAGAATCATCTGCGAGAGTCATGACCTCATTTCCGAGGACGGTAGTGCGTTCATGCTGTGTTACAGGACGAACAGTATCAGGATCAATCGAACACCACACCCTTTTATCAACAACTTGATATTATAATCACATCTACCAATACTTCAAGAACGTGGTATTTCTACAACATCGTCGCCGATAAACTTCAAGATAGACTTCGATCTGACCGTCTCAGCTGACAGGATTAACAGCACAGTCTCGTATCGTTGGCCGCCTCACCATGTTCGTTATCATTCTCCGTTCTTTCATTTCCTCCATTTTATCGACAAGTCACCCGCGTATCATATATCGTATTTAATTGAGAAACAGGCCTTGGCATGTGGTTGATCGTTAGTTCAAGACAAGAATGAGGCTAGTCAAGGTATTCACGTGCACTTACTTTCCCAGCTAATTTTGAAACCTTGGAAAACCCATGTACAATCTCACTATCATGGAGTGAAACGACAGTGTCTCATTGCCGTCTAATATCCCGCCTGGGTATATCTGCACAGTTCAACCCTGCGACCTCCGCTCATTTCCAAACAATGATAGCGATAAGATTTTGAGGTACAACCTCTTATCTACAACGAGTCTCCCTCCTCCATGTCTTCTACCCAAAAGTGGGTGATTGATGGAACAAATTTCCACAATAGGACATTCTATGATATTTGAATAGATACATCCTCTCCAAGGAGTGAAGATAATCTTCATGGACGCGATTTTCATCGGTATAGCCACGGAATAAGCAATGATTAAGGTTGTGGTTCTGCAAACTTGATTTTCCAGAAGTTGCCATTCCTAAGATACCACACGCGAGATCAAAATCCTCAGCAACAGCTTGGATATTGAAAAAGTCGACCCTATTCACTATTCTGAAGCCCTGCGCGATTGCTTCTCACACATTACCCAATATCTCTCGGGGATCACTGGATTCCAGACGACGTTATGGATATGCCAAAGCTTGGCGTTATTTCGTCACTCCATGCTACCATATACCAGCCAGACAACATCCCAAATGCAACAAGAGAAAATGAAGATATTACCAATCACGATATACGTCGAAAATTCACCATATGGTCAATATTGGGCGAAGGATTCTCCCTCACAAATTCGTGGTTTGGAATTTCCAGTGCCTTCATCACAGGTATTGACTCTGGTGGTCCTGCTCTCTTTGTGTATGGAATACCTCTCGTTGCATCCATAAGTATTTGCATAGGATGTTCGTTGTCAGAATTGGCAAGTGCAATGCCAAATGCTGCAGGACAACATTTTTGGACTATGGAATTAGCACCTAAGAGATACGCCAGGCCATTATCATTTATTACTGGGTATTGTGCATGGGCTGGATCTCTTTTCGCCTCAGCAAGTGTATCGTTGGCGGTTGCATCAGCGGTAGTTGGATGTTGGCAGTTAAATCATCCAGATTTGTAAGTCCTCCCAAGCATAGTCTGTCTCCAGATTTAGTAATAACCTGCCAATAGTGTTATTCATGAATTGCATGTTTTTATTGCATATCAATTAATCAATCTATTTGCTTTCATTTTCAATTGCTATGGCGCAATCCTACCTACACTAGGGACCTTTACCCTTTACATATCTTTGATATCTTTCGGGATTATTCTCTTTGCTATACCATCGCAAGCCCCAACGCATCAAGACATTAAATTTGTCTTTGCAACATTTATTAACAATACTGGCTGGTCAAACAATGGCATGGCTTTCATTGTTGGTCTCGTAAACGCCAACTGGGCATTTTCTTGCCTTGATAGTGCTGTGCATCTAGCAGAAGAAGTCCATCAACCCGAAGTGGTCATCCCAATTTCGATCATGGCTACTATTGCGATTGGTTTTACGACAGCTTGGTTCTTCGTTGTTGCGATGTTCTTCAGTATTAATAACTTTGATACCATTGTCGGCACTGTTACAAGAGTACCAATTCTAGAATTATTTTACCAGTCCCTTGGCAGCAAATCTGCTGCAATCCTCCTAGAGTCCCTCATCATGGCAACAGGAATTGGTTGTCTGATTGCATGTCACACATGGCAATCCCGGCTCTGTTGGACTTTTGCTCGAGATGGTGGTGTTCCGTTCCATAAATCTCTAGCCAAGATCAATGTTACACTAGATGTTCCATTACGTGCACATGCTTTGAGTGCAACAGCCGTTGCTATACTTGGATTTTTATATTTAGTTTCAACAACTGCTTTCAACAGGTATGTCGTATACGTTCTGATATAGTATCGGAGGTCAGTTCTGACATGTCACAGCATGATCATTGGATGCATTGTCCTCCCATATGTATCTTACACTATTCCTCTCCTATGTTTGCTTAATAAGGGCCGTGATTCAATCTCACATGGACCGTTTTGGCTTGGTAGGTATGGCCATTTTGCTAACATAGTAACAATTATCTGGACATTATTTGCACTCATTATGTAAGTTACATACGCCATCTTTGGGAGAAATCTTAACATTATCGTACAGGTTCTCGTTCCCAATACATCTACCTGTGACCATATCTAGTAAGTATTTTTAAGAGCGCCATCGAGTCTGTGCTAATATGACATAGATATGAATTATATCAGTGTCATATACTGCATCTTAGCTTGTGTCGTAGGCATCGATTGGTTTTCTAGGGGCAGATTACAGTTTCGACACAAATTTTATGAAAGATCACGGGTAGAGTATGAGAGTGAGCAGGCATTGGTAAGATATCCCGAGATAGACTATGGTTTCATACATTTTTGCTAATAGTGCGAAGTTACACCATGAAGCATTATAAATGATCCAATGCTTTGAAAGCCCAGAGGTGTTTAATTTGCTATTCCTGGGGAGTGGAACTTATAGCTGGTACTCATGAATGCATTAAAATCTTCTCGTCACGAGGCTTCTGGTCATTTTTCGAACTTCAATTCTGATTTCAAAGTGGAAAACTTTTGACCCAAAGGACGTTCACTGGCTACCGACTTCTGTGAATTCAATGAGTATGTAAAAATACCGCAACGCAACGCAACACCATTTTTTTAGACAAGTCTAGCTAATCTATCACAGCGCTACCACCTACTTTTATGCTACCTTCCATTACCAAATTTTGTCCCCTCTCACGATCCGACCTTGATCTTCCACTCCATCATCTGCTCCCTATTTACAAAGAAGTCCAGAGGTTACTTTGAATATAAGTAACATAGTTACCAACTCTAGAGTAAACACCAGCATAACCAGCTTCAGCACATCCTTGACCCCAGGAAACAGTTCCCTCCAAAACACCAGTAGCAGCATCAATAATTGGTCCACCACTATCACCAGAGCAAGAGTCCTTACCACCACCAGTCACTCCTGCACACCACATGTTGGTTGTAACAGAAGATGTACCATACTCAGCTTGGCAGGTAGCACGAGAGATGACTGGAACCGAGACTTTTCTTAAAGTTGCTGGTAAGGAGGATGAATTCTCAGTCAAAAGACCCCTATTTATCAATCAGCTCTTTGTTTTAAGCAATTTTGTATAAGATGGGAATTACATACCAGCCTGCAACTGTGGCAGTAGAACCAACAACAGGATCCGAACCTTGAACGGGTAACTTGGCATAGCCAATGGTTGAGCTGGCTGGAATAGCAGTCGACAAGTGCCAGAGTGCAATGTCGTTATCGATCGTTCGAGAGTTGTAGGAAGGATTGACAACGACCTTGCTAACTCCAACTTGTGTACCACCAGATGCCCAGGTCTATCATGGTCAATACACATACTTTGAAGCACGAATTGCGATGATTGAGAATCAGTCTGGAAACCATGATCTCTACATTCATCGCAACGAATAAGTACAAGGGAAACAAGAACAACATACCAAAGTCCCAGCACGAACTTTAACAGACGATGCCGAATAAGAAACAGAGCAATGAGCAGCCGTAAGAACAGTATACGCATTGAGCAAAACACCACCGCAGAAATGCGAACCAGCATATGTCAAACTAACAATGTAGGGGAATTCCCCCAATGCGGCGGTCGTTCCTCCTACGATTCCTGCTGTTCCTGTGAGGGTAGTGCCGCGATTTTCGAGTTCTGTTCCGGTGGGTAGTGCGGCTGCCATTGAGAGGATGGGCATCGCGAGTGCGAGGGCGAAGTTGAGGATTGGGGCCATGGTTATGTGGGTGAGGTGTTGAGATTAGATCAGACCGGAGGCGGAGATGATGGAGATGGAGATGGAGGTAGAGAGAGGAGTTGATGATGTGTGAGAGGGAATGGGAATGGCAATGGGGATTTTCTTTGGATTTATATTCTTTAGATACATACTTGGCTTGGTATGGTATACATAGATTATAGATAGATACAAAAATTTCGAAATCTTCAAACATGGAACATTGAAGATTGTCACTTTCCTATTCTGTATTCTCCTTCCCTTCTCCA
Source organism: Sclerotinia subarctica (assembly GCA_025389085.1). Classification (NCBI taxonomy): domain Eukaryota; kingdom Fungi; phylum Ascomycota; class Leotiomycetes; order Helotiales; family Sclerotiniaceae; genus Sclerotinia; species Sclerotinia subarctica. The sequence goes on along the minus strand of QRFI01000005.1, from coordinate 2,949,487 downwards.
TCTTCTTCTCCTCTTTTTCCTCCTGCTCAATCAGTAGCCTCAATCAATAGCTTGTCTAGTTCACATTCATGACATCGAATCATTCAATCAGGTAAAAACAAAAACAAAAACAAAAAGAAATAAATAAATAAAAATTCATTCTTATCTCCCATTCTCCTCCTTCCCCTCCTCCTACTCCTCATTCTCCTTCTATTTTCCCTTCTCCTTTTCCTTCTCCTTCTTCTTTGGATCTATCTATGCATCTGCATCTGCACATACATATACATCTGCTTGGCATGCGAGATCAGGCGAGACGAGACGAAACGAGAAGAGAAGAGAAGAGAAGAGAAGAGGCCAACCAAGCGAGATGATGAGGATTGGTTGTAAGTTTATTAGGGTTAATTGGCTTCTTTTTTCGGTTTTATGGTAAGCTTAGCTGGTGATGTGGTTTTCTTTTTCTCTTTTTCTTTTTTTTCTTGGGAAGGTTATTTTATTTTTGGAGGGGTGGAGGGATAGATGGATGGATGGATGGGTGAATGTTTGGATAAATTAAATGCTAGATATATGATATATAATATATAATATAAATAGATATGGTTTACTTAAAGAAGAAGGAGATCGGATCGGTTGCGGTTGTGGTGGTGGTGGTGGTGGTGGTGATGTGGTGTGGTGTTTTGGATGGGGTTTGGCTTGGTTTGTGGAGTGTGGAGTGTGAAGAGTGAAGAGTGAAGTGAGGAGTCAGAATGAGAATGAGAATGAGGAGTGACCTATTGGAAGAGGAAGGGGAGCGGGTAGATAGAGGGGGGCGAGATATGATCTACTCTGTACCTGGGTAACCTAGGTGTAAAAATGATAGGATAGGATGAATGAATGAATGAAAAATTGATGGTTTGTTATTCTGAGATTTTTTTGGTATTTGTGTTTGTATCTGTAGTTAGGTAGGTGGTTTAATTTAAAAAATATATAGTGATTACTCATCTATTATTATATTAATGTACTCCGATACTCAAAATGTAATTTATTGTTTATCTCATCTCTTATAATATAAGATAGTTAGCAATCCTACACATCTGTATATTAAATCCTATATCAGATAGATATCCTATATCTATACCTAGTGATAGATTACAATCCCAACCATTTAACAATCTACATCACTATCATAAAAATACTACTCCATTAACCCCCCCAAACTATCACCACATCATCATAATTTATTCCCCATCACAAACAAATACCCCTCTATCTACCCAACTATTTACTACCTACCTCCTAAATACCTACACCATCTCTCATCCCAATCTCCCTCCATCTAAAACCCCAAATAACCTATCTCTTAATCAAGGTTATCTTATCTCCCTATCTCCAATCCATCTCTTGATTCTCTAATTCTCTTGGCCCTCTCAGTATTTTCTTGGACCTTCTCAAACACATCCTAACACATCCCAATAAACACCATAAACACCATAGATACAACCCAAGAAAAAATTCCAAGAGAATACCAAGAAATAGATGATTTGGCCGCGTATTTAGGACTTGCCTAATAGAGAAGGAGTTATTGAAGCTGGAATCTAGAGTGGTTGATTTGTATTTTATATTTAGCCGCGTGTGTGAGATGTTTTGATGTTTGCAATTGGTGTTTGATGAAGATGAAGATGTTTGGTGGTGTTGGCTTGTGTGGTGGTAAGGGGAGAAGAGAGAAGGAAAAGGAGAAGCAGAGGGAGGAGAAGATGTGGGGATGTGGATAGTGGGGAAAAGTAGATGTGATCTGATAGGATAATCATATCATATATCATTATTGTAAGATCACCAGAACTAATATCAGGAGGAGAACCGTAATCTGATCAAATATCACATATTATATCAATAAAGAATGTCGAAAAGAAAGATGATCATGATTATTATTGATATATATGAATCAAATCAATATCAAACTTTCATTTAAATCTTATTTAAAATCTTTTTTATCTTTTAAAATTCCGAGTTGATTTTATATCTAGATCTATTAATTAAATAAATAATTATAAAAATATATCTTCAAAATTGATACTCAATTTCAACAAATCTTAAGATCTTAATCTCGTATTTTCATATTCTGAATTTTCTTATTCATTTGATATGATTGGAAATATTAAAGAAAAGGAATGAAAAAGTGAATTCATATTTGCTCGTATCGAAAGTATCCATACAATTATTCCTATACTTCCTCCCACTCATCAATGACTCCTAGAAATTTAACTGCCATCCCCACTAATACCCGCACTTCCTCCCTCGCTGGCGCTCTCATCACTTACTAAACTGGCGACGTTTCCGCTCAAACTCATTGGCTCCTTACCTTTACCTTTTCCTACCGTAGATACATCTGCAGTTCCATTTTTATCCCGAGTTTGTTCATTTTCTTTCTCATCTCCCTCTACACTTCTCATCAACCTATCCCTATCCCCAGCCCCAGCTTCAACTCCACCCTGAACCCCAGTAGTTGAAACGCCAACTTCCGCCCTCCTACCAGGCCCCTTCCCATTCAAAGCCTCCCATCTCCTCTGAATTGCCCCAACTGGTACCCTCTTAATAGGCCTCTGTGCATTTCCCACCCCACCCGAACCTGCAGAACTAGGTCTACTACCCCCATTCATCACTCCGCCTGTACCCGCAGAACCCGGTCTTTTTTTATCCAGCACGAGCATTCCAAATCCATTATGAGCCTCAACTTTACCTTTCACTCTCGAACCGGAAGCACTTCTCTCATGCATTCCCATAGATGCAGAATTCGACGGTGCAAAATGTCGACTTCTTTCCTCTTCTGCTTGTGTTATTCCTGCATTGGAATTACGTCTCAATCTTTTGTTTGCATGATCCTCTGATTCTCGAATTCCATCATATCCACGAGGATTTTTTTGATGGTCCGAGCCAGGTCGTGGATGCGAGGAAGGTGGTTGTATAGGTGGAAAGCTTGGAAGAAAACCTCGAGTTCCGGGAGGTACACGATAGGGACCTTCTGGTGCTTTTGAATATGAATAGTGTTGCGGTTGAGCATTAATTGGCGAAAAGCCTGTAGCAGGTCTCATATCCACCATTTCCATTCTTACACTTGTCGGCGGTTGCCCCTGATGCATCTGCTGACCACCCATTGAATAACCAGCCATTGGTGAATCAGGAAAATCACCAATGCGATTTACTCCCGCAATTACTAATGGAGAACTTGTGCTCAAAACCTCACGTCTTTTCTTTGCCTCCTTATCCTTGTCGCGCATACGTAGAGTAACACCAAATGATTTGCGGATTTGTGATTTACGGGATGCATTTCCATTTTTGAGAGAAATAAGTCGTGCCTCTCGTTTATCTGCAGGCCAATCCTCGGGGATACTAGCTTGGTCCTCGGCGTATTTTTCTTCTACTCTTTGGAGAGCAGCTTCTAGAGCAGCACGTTTCTCGGGAGTTAATTCGGATGGTGATTGACGAGCCCCTTCATTTGAAGGAGAGGCAGCGATGATTGATGAAATATGCTTAGAGATTGTTGGAGTATGTAGAGGTGGTCGAGGAATGTTGTGCGTTGGTCCGGGAATGCTTGGATTGTCAACATGCGATTGGTTGTTAACATCTGTGAAATATTGAGTATGTGAAGAATTCGCGACCGGGTTTGGACGGTCCAGGTAGTCTTGAAAAATGGCTTCATCATCATCTTGCCCTTCTTCCCCAAGACAAACGCGCTTCTTTTCATGCTTTGGTAAGTTAGCAGAATTCTCAAGTGACATAGATAAGACATACATAGAGCATTCCTTGCTTCGTTGTAAAGCCCTGAGCACAATTACTGCAATAAAACTTCAATCCTGGAGGTTGATTTCTAGTACAGATATTTTTTGATCGATGCTATATCACTGTCAGCTTTGCAGAAAATTACGATAACTCAAGACTCACAAAATTATATCCTCTGATGGTATCAAACTTATAGGTGCAGGTAGGGCATCGCAAATCATCAAGTACGTGTGCTCGAGCTTCAATTTGAGCCTTTTGAAGGGCGATGATTCGTTGCTGCTCAGCAACTAGAGGATCCAAAGATGGAGGTTCGGGATTCCTTGGTGCCCCATAGGTCATTTCTGTATCACCGCCATCATGACTTTGCCCCCTACTTGGTATGTGTGGCACGACGGTCTCATCATTTTCATCCAAAATATCGTCAAGGCTATAACCAAGCCTATCAGCTTCAGCCAGCCATCGTATGAGAGATTTTGCCGGAACACTCCTCAAACGTTCAGACAAAGCCTGATCGAGAACTTTACTAGGTACAAGATCTGCGAGCTGATTTGCAGAAGCATTCTTGAGGACCCTGGCGACAATGGGTTGTTTGGCGGAGACAACTTCAACAAAAGCTTCTTTCATAACACCGGCATCCTTGAGAATGCGCGCAAGAACATTTGGATTGGCATTCTTCAACCCGGCACGAAGAATGAATGTAATATGCGAATCCTCTGCATTCGTAAAAAGAAAGTTTCTCCACTGCTCACGCAATATTGCTTGAGTAGCCTCAGTTGATACATGCAATAAAACCTCCCTCAAACGAGCAGTTTCTTCAACGGCCTTTCGGGGGCGAGGTGGTATGCAATGGACCCTTGGGGTAATGAACCTTGAACCAAGATATGGACTATGGGCTGTAGGACTCGTAGTAGCCTTTTTGGGAGATTCAATTGTCAATGACTTTCTCTTTAGAGTGTTTGATGACAGTTCTGGGGTGCTCATTTTAGGATCCATTTCTGTAGTGGACTTCTCGCCTCGGCGCCCAGTGCTCTCTATTGACCGCCTAGTATTCTTCTGAGACGCGGATGCCGTCATAAAGCCCTCTTCTTGATCACCCTTTTCCTGGAATTGTGGTCGATTATCAAGATCGATGATTTCACCATTTTTTCCCTCATTTGATGATGCTGCAATGGTTTGAGACTTGAGATCCCTGTTCGTCTCGTCGATTTCAGGGGATTCTGAAATGATTCGCTTTGCTGCAGATCGTGGTGTATCTGAAAGAGCTACACTTTGTATCTCACTAACATCAACGTCTGAGAGCTCAGACTCGTCATCACTCTCGTCGGGACGTGGAGGAGCCATTTATTACTGATCTATTATTCACGTGTACTTCACGTGTTGAAACAGAATAGGTTCGAATTGATCGGAGTCAAAGCTTGAACTCTAGGGATGTTGATGGAGAAATTGTTTTGAAAAAAAAGTAGATCGTTTGGGTCTAGCAGTAGAGAAAAGCAAAAGTGAATTTGTTATCCCTATCATGATAGTATTAATTAAATGTATCATGTGATCATGATGTATTGGACTCGTGTATTGGTTGAAAATCAAAGGGAGTGAATCAAGGGGAAGAATAAGTACCTGTGAGATGTGTTGATACAGAGGATGGATATTGAAGATTCAATCAGTGCTTTGAAAACTAAAGACGTCGCAAGTGTGCAAGAGCTGATTTTTTGATAAGGAATGATCGATCTATATTGAGAAGCATTTAGTATTTCTAATCTGGAGAATTTTATGCAAAACGAATGGAATGAACGTATTGCCGAGAGTCTGAGACGTATGTCCGTATCAAAAAAAATTGAAGTAAGAGAAAATACTTACAATGGACCGTATTAATCGAGGAACTTTAGTTTTAGACTCAACTTTACTTATCGTTAGAGTTATCAAGAATGAAGTTTAATATTGATAAAGTTCATGAGTATGAATAGAGAATTAAATAATTAAAGGATGAAAGAGGAGAAGAAGAAGAAAGTAATGTTATAGAGTAAAAGAAGTTTAATAAACGAAGTCTAAACCTGCTAGCGTGATCAGATCCTTGTCTATTTGTTTTTAATATAGTGACTAAATTTTAGATTAGAAATGAAAAGTAAATAAAAAATGAGACAGATTAAAAAGAGATGATATAATTATTTAAGAGTATCTTTAGATCTTATAATATTGAACAAATCATTACACTTTTATATTCTAAGGAACGTCTAGCTAAATATAGAGAGGAGATCTGTATTAGAAAGTATTTGAGACGTGTAAGCGGCCGATCCAATTGATTGACATTCATTGATATTAAAAGTGATGTATTTAGCTCATCGAATTGAAAACCAGATTAATCATCGAGATACTGACTCCGAGTAGGATTGTTCATATCATCATCATCATAAAACAATCAAAGTATGAGTGAATATAGATGAATCGGATTTGTTGAGGTTGAAATAAGTAATAGAAGAATGTATAGAGCGATCCATAACCTTATTCTGGAAGTTGAAGTTCAAAGGCACTTCCGATACATTGTATTGCTCCTGAAACGCATACATTCAGATATACACAAACATCTAAATCCTGATACAAGGAGTTCTTAAAATCGAATTGTTGATGATTCAGAACTAGCTATATTCCCCATTTTATCAACCTATATATTAATAACCCTCGTTCATAATGAAATCAATTACGAAGCGGATTGCTCGGGTGGCTGAAATAAGTTCTTCCTGATATTATTTACTCAATTAAAGATGATCTACTAGGAAGGTGGGATTTCTAAAGTAATTTCGTGGCTATGTTAATAGGTCATATATTATTATCTCACCTCACCTCACCTCACCAATATATTTAGGAAGATGCGAAAATAACCACTTTTATTGCTTCTGCTACCTATTGAGACGTCGCAGTAATAATTAAAATAAATTTGTTGCACAGATTGTCCTGATATCATCCCACCAAGCCTGCCCAAAGAAAACGCCGCAGAATTACCAGGCCAATCTGCATCTGAAAAGTTCGTGATTGCTCACTTGCGGATATCCCATTTCCTCTATGTCAATCTTGTCCCTTCATCAAAGTACCGTATCCCTATACATTTCAACCCTACGCCATCCCAATAAATCGCAAAAATCAAACCTAAAATGAAACCATATCATCAATGCTGATAATTAAAACCATGAATAACCCGGCTGAACCAGATTACTGCATTCGACGCACTTCACCATCAACTTCTCATAATAACCACTTGTGTCCGCAGAAATTCGGGAGGCCAATGATCGTCCATAAGCATGCTGATATGCACCCTTGACTTGGTCCATATGTCTTGGATCCCAATGACATCGGACAACTCGAGCAACAAGTAATTTGTCTTTGGTGCCAAAACCTTTCATTGAATCCCCCATGAGATTTGCATCACGCATAGCTTTATCCGTAGCTGTGCGAAGTTGAAAGAGAAGGGAATCCTCCATATGGCCGCTGAACTTCTTGCCAAGAGTCAGTGAAATTGTCGCGAGATGCTAGTAATAAGTTTACTCACCTTCTTGATAACCCATTCCAAAGGCTTTCCATGCTGTTGCTGATACGTATGATTGATCGCTCGGAGCTGAGCATCGTTTCGTTTGGTGAATATCTCACAAACCGTCTTTGCTTCATGTCCACGTATGGCCTCTGTCGCATTCCATATAGCTGCTACATCGCGTTCGACATCTCGAGTGATGACGGGGGCACTATCATCGTTTCTATTGGCCTCCAATACCATCAAGAAATGATCCTCGGTTTTCAAACTCAAATCCCCCTTGAGATCGTTTGCCAGACTCCTGTTGTACCGTCGTTGATACATCGTCTTAATCGCATTAATATCAGCATTTGACCTGCCCATCAATACTTCAGTCAAGTATTTCTCCTTTGTGCCTATTCCATCCATGGCGGTAAAAAGCAAGTGACAATCTTGTATCAAAGGGCCGCGAATGATTGCAGCGAGGCCTTCCCTAAAGTACGAGCTTGTCTCACTCTCCACATCTGCCAACAGTTTCCTTTTAAACGTATCATAGAAAGCTTGTCGCAGAACTTCTATTTGCAAAGGTCCCTTATTATGCAAAACTTCGATAAGAGTCGCATCATCTGTGCCGAAACCTTTCATGGCTTTGCGCAAGGCCTGCGCATCTGCGCGTCCATCATAGGGTATGCGCGGAGGGCTTGGTAAGTTTAGGTCATACCCAGCCGATGGCGGCGTAGGTTGTCCAAAACTCATTGGCGCGCCGTGTGGAGGTTGTGGGAGGGGAGGTGGAGCGCCATATGATTGCTGAGGATATCCACTTTGCGACGGGGGGTAGGGCGATTGTTGCGGTGGAGGATACGGACCTGGCGGACCCGGCGGAGGTGCGCCATAGGGCCGCTGTTGTGGGTAGGAACCTTGTTGAGGAGGGTATTGTTGGTAGGGTTGTTGCACCGGATATGGTAGCTGTTGGGGAGGAGCGCCATATGGTTGATTCTGAGGATATGGGCTATGTGTTGGAGGATATTGCTGATATGCTTGAGGGAAATCTACTTTGAAGTCAACGACTGACCATGTATGATTGCATACTTCCATTCACATACGAGGAGGTGGGATTTGTGGCGGGTATCCAGATTGCAGGGCAACTGTGCTAACAGTTAGATATTGTCGCAAACGAGAGCGGGGAATGTACTTACGTCCGGCAGTCGGCGCACCATACGGTGGATAGTTTTGATACGACATGTTTGAGTGCTAGAGTTCTGTAAGGATTTTGTGTGCCTGCAGATGTAAGTTTGCTAAAGGTTTAGTTGTAAAAAAGTAAAGGTAGGTAGAGCAGAAGGATCCAGCAGTTATATATCACTATGCTGTGCAGAAGGCAAACCCAAGATCCAGAATCCTCGGGGCTGTGGTGAGTGGTCAAATGAGGGGTGACCAGTGATATAGCGCTTAGAATCATCAGAAAAGCTTGCCATTTGAGAATGTTGAGGCGCAGTAATGACGACTCTTTGTGGTTTCTTAACCAATTAAACAGTATAGTAAAGACAATTCTGTAATGGTGACTTCTTGATCATTTTATCTCCTTGGTAAATCCTCGCAAAGACGAGGAGAGGGATGATGTGTAATAATGGCCCAAAGCTTCGGGATCGATCGATCGAGAACACAATTGACAATGGGCATTTTGGCAGAAAGTGTGACCGCTTTGAATATTAATATTTCTATATATTACCTAATACTGCAAAGAATGATTATCTACCTACTTGCCCTTGAACCTGATTATTATTTTCGTTTGTTAGGTATTATAATTCTGAATTACGTTTTCTTTTGCTTTACTTTTCTCCTTTCTTTCTTCCAAAAGCAGGCTTACAATCTAATAGTTCGCTCTCTAATTCAGTTGCTTATTGTCGTAGTCGGGGAAAGCGAATATCCCACCAAACTTGTACACAGGGACAACTTGCTTTCCCTGACTACGACACCAGGCAGCTGAGTCATAGAGAGCGACTATTACTTCTATCATAAATTTTAATCAGGTTTGCACAGCACTGTTTGTCGTTGTTTTGGTGTGGCTTAATAGAGTGTGCCTACCGACCCAGTTGATGCATTCCTTCTATTTATCCTCAATATTCGTTCTATCTGAGCAAGGAAGCTGTTCTTCATTGATTCCCTTCTCGCTTTAGTTTTTTTTTTACAATGGGAGGTCGGGCTTTTGCTTCTCATATCCCACCCATCAAGACGCCTCGTATGACTCAGGAAGTCTACGATAAAGCCCTCAAAGTCACTCAAGCCATTTTACGAAGATTCTACTCCAAAGTTGCAAGTGGCATTGAGGGACCTGGCAAGACTACTTATGGAGATGTTGATATTATTGTTACCTCGCCTTTGGAAAATGCGTTCTCTCCAGAAGAATCAGTCGCAGACAGACTCAAGAAAGCTTTGAATGCAGTAGCCTCGATCCAAGTTAAAGGCAATCCTACTATCAATTTTGCAGTTCCTCGGCCACACGAATCAATCAACAACATGGTAAGCGAGATTGGAAAGAATCTGACCAAGTTTAAAGATAATGCATCAGAGAGGTGGTATATTCAGGTCGATGTTCATACATGTAAAGATGTCCATGAATTCGAATGGGAATTGTTCCATTCTGCCCATGGCGATTTATGGAACATAATTGGTACAACGATCAGAAGATTTGGACTTACCATCAATAACCATGGATTGTTCATTAGGATTCCTGAAATCGAGTTGGCTGACAGGAAGAAGAGCATGGTATTCCTGACTGATGATCCTGGCAAGATTCTCGACTTCTTAGGCTTAGATCAGGACAAATGGTGGAAGCGTTTCGACACTCAACAGGAAATGTTTGAATACGCTGCTTCTTGCCGAATGTTTTGGGTCAGAGATGTGATCGAAGACGAAGCAGAAGGAGATGTCATCGGTCAAGAGGGTGGAGAAGAAGGTAAGAAAAAGCTAAAGCATAATGACCGACAACGATTGGCAAAACGCCCTATTTTCAGAGCCTGGGTAGATGAATTTATACCTCAGTGTCGCGAAGAAGGAAAGTACAGCGATGCTAAAATCACGAGGGAACAAATTCGACATGAAGTTTTTGAAAAGTTTGGTGTCAAGAAAGAATATGAAACCAGGCAACACAATTGGAATCTTGCAAGACATCTAGTAGAATTGGTGAACGATGGTATCAAGGGCAATATTCCTGTGGAAGGAGTGAATGGCCAAATGAGGTCGGCAGCTACGAAAGTTTTGAAGAATATCATCATGGAGGGAGAGCTATACGACGGAAGTGTACCGGCAGCTGCGATAAAGGATGAGAACGGCTTCTACGATCTTGAGCTGGTCAAACATTTCGTTGCCGAAAATTGGGAGAACGCAGGTAGGGTTGGAATGGCAAGGCAACGAGTGAAAGCTAGGGAAGCCATGAAGGCGAAAGCTGGGAAGAAGGTAAAGGCTGAGTGTGATTCTGGTCTGCAAAACGATATGATATGAACGGTAATAATAGAGAATTAAAAGCATTAATATTGCGTGATAAATGGTGTTGGTCAAGAACATTGAGCGGACAACAAGACTGCGGCTATGGCCGAAGGGGATTTAGATTCTGAGGCGGGTGACCGGTGACCGCGTCAGATTCCGCATTGATCCACACTTGAATTTTAACATCTTCATATTTTGAGAACAGGAGGAAGGCGCAATAACTTCGGTATGCGTTTCCAAAATCACACATGGGTCACAACGGCACAGTCGGCGAAGATTTCCATCGGCTCGTAAACGGCGAGGTTGTAGCCCTCACTCGTAGTTGAGAATAGAAACAAGTCACAATTGACACATGGCTGCATTTCACCATAGCTTCTAGATCAGTGTAGATTGCTCAGAATATGCCTTAGCATGTCGAATATCCCTTTGTGATAAATGTTTCCCCGTGTTCAGAGCTCACAGCCTTGTCGCACGTCTGAAAATCCTCCTCCATTAAACCCATACGCCGTATTATCCACGCCTGTGCTCAAATATCTCGTAAATTCAATAATCCCTCACGCAAAGAACCGAATTTCATTTATTTCTTGCCCTTACCACCGCTGCCGGAAATGCCGTGCGACTTGGTCTTCAAGGGTCCTTTCTGGCCACCAATCTCCTTGGCTAATTTGTCTTGCTTTGCCTTGTCTGATGAGAGGGAAAAATCAGTGAAATGTTGCCTTGAATAATGTGAACAGAAGTTCACTTACCCTCTTTCTGCTTCAACTTGAAGGCGATGGTCTCCTCATCATCCTCAACCTTGACCTTCTTCTTCACTTTGTTGTGGATAGGGTTTGTGCCGTCTGCGAATTCTGGTCAGTGTCATGCAAGGCTATGAAGGATGAACAAGATTATACGAACTTCCTCCCATTTTGAATTAGGCTTATCGGAGTCTTGGGTGATTTTCTTGGAAAATAGATCGTCTTTTGGGTGGGAAGGAATGCGGAATTATTCTGGACTTCTCGATGCACTTTTTGGCGGGGGAAGGGGATTTTTGCGGGTTTTCATCAAAGAATGGCTTACGGACCACGCTAGTCTTCACATAGATTAGCGGATTTTGGATTTGGTAGCTGCGCTGCACACTGTCCGTCATGAATTTATCAGTCGCGACATCGCAACAACTTGGCAGTCGAACTTATAATTGACACTTCACCATCTTCCGCTTCGTTTGTTATACTGAACATCACCCTCCATCAATGCACTACACTGTCAAGGGAAAAGCAAAGAAGAAGATTATGCGCTGAGAGATAACCGGTTGGGCTCTTCTCACTTTAGGATCTTGTTTTATGCTCTTTGGCTGACGCAAATTTATCCAAATATAAGGCAGAGGACTTTAACGTCCTTACAATCATAACAAGGGAATATGGCATCATCATCAGCAAGCTCTGATGAGGGCGAGACTCGAGATGGAGTAGTGAAGAAGAAGGCAACTACGTCGCTGCGTACATTGGATGGCACTTCCGTTGACCGTCAAGACAGAAACCGTTCTAGTACGACTTCTATGTCACCACGCTCCCCTGAACAATCACATATTTCCAGAAACCAAAGAAGTCGTTCTCCTTATTCCGACCGATACTCTCGAGGCTCGAAGAGACCTAGAGATGACGACTACCCAGACCGTAGCAGAAACGATCCAAGACGATTTAAAGTTCATTACGAAGATTCATCTCAAGACTATAGACGCCGCACACAAGTTTCATACGAAGACATCGATAAAGGACCAGCAGCCTCATCTGAATTACGATATGATGATCATGATCATCGGGATAGGCATGCCGAAAAACGAGCCCGAACCAGAAGTCGTTCGCCTTACCGAGCTAATCGGGATGATAGAAATGGACGAAAAGGACAGGCAATGAACAATGGCAGCCGGTATAGTAATTACTCTGATAGGAACAAACCTTACGGGTATGGAGGTTCATACCGAAGTTCAAGAGACCAGTCAGTGAGCAATCGGGAAAAGGGCCCGCTGCCTACTGATGATTCAAGATACGAGGCTAAAACTACTCAAGGGCAATTGCAACAGCATAAAAATCAGAGTAATGGAAATGCGATGGAAATGTACGCTATTTATCACCCCTTCCATTCTCAGCATTTACTAATCAATTCAGATCCACCCCTGCAGAGGAAGCTCCTACGGACGTTGTAGAAGAGCAAATCGATGAAGCTACACTTATAGAGCGACGACGCAAACGTCGCGAAGCAATCAAAGCTAAGTATAGAGGTTCTGGCACACCCCTATTAGTACAGGCTCTGCACTTAGGCGACAAGTCTGGAGGATCCACTCCTGGACCAGGTGAAGATGATAGCCCCTCAGTTCCGACCGGTAAGCATATTACACTGTATCGCAACCCCCTCTCTAACTCGTTTGCCTCAGAATCCCCCACAGTCTCGACACCGGCAACTCCTATGGATCTAGGATCCCCTTCCGCGTTCGCAATCACTGACGATCAGGATCTTGCCAACTCCCATGGGAATTCGACAGCAGGTGAAGAGAATGGACCTTCGGCTGCAGACTATGATCCGACTGTGGATATGAGAGAAGACAGGCACCGCGACGGCCAGCGACACACTGATGAGATATCGTCAGGAGCATACAATGAAACGAAGCCCACATTTGAGCAGGATATTCTCCTTCCAGCCGCAATCGCCCCCGCTGAAGTCAAGGCTCCGAAGGCTAGGGATGAATTTGATATGTTCGCAGACGATGACGATGATGACATGTTTGCCGAAGACTCAGTTGTGGATGAGAAGCCTCAAGCTGTCACGAACAGTGATGTTGCTAAAGCAGTACCTATTCCACAGGCCAAAGAGCTCGACATTGGCATGCTTGATAATTGGGATGATCTTGAGGGTTACTACAAAATTATCCTAGGAGAACTTTTGAATGGTAGATATCATGTTCAAGCAAACCTTGGAAAAGGTATGTTCTCGGGTGTAGTTCGTGCCATGGACATCACTACAAAAAAGTTGGTTGCAATCAAGCTTATTAGGAATAACGAGACTATGTAAGTGGGTATATAATTATTCGAAATATCATAAGCTAATATCGGCGTAGGAGAAAAGCTGGAATGAAAGAGATCGAGATTTTGCAAAAGATCAATGATGCAGATCCAGAGGATAAGAAACATATGATACGGTTGGAACGATACTTCGAGCACAAAGGTCATCTGTGTATGGTCTTCGAACATTTGAGTATCAATCTACGTGAGGTTCTGAAGAAATTTGGAAACAACGTCGGTATCAACCTCAGAGCTGTGCGAGCTTATGCCCAGCAAATGTTCCTCGGACTCAGTTTGATGAAGAAGTGCAATATTTTGCACGCGGATTTGAAGCCTGATAATATTCTGGTAAGTTCTATTATAACTCTAGTTTAAGATCATAGAACTTCTTTACTGATTCATCACTAGGTCAATGAAAGTCGTAATATGCTCAAGATTTGTGATTTGGGATCAGCTTCCGACGCCACTGATAATGAGATCACTCCCTATCTTGTTTCTCGTTTTTATCGTGCACCAGAAATTATCCTTGGCATGAAATACGACTTTGCCATCGATGTGTGGTCTATTGGATGTACCCTCTACGAGTTGTATACTGGTAAAATTCTTTTTACTGGTAGATCCAATAACCAAATGTTGCGCTCTATTATGGACTGTCGCGGTAAATTCTCTGTCAAGATGCTTAAAAAGGCTGATTTTGCAGGCGTTCATTTTGATGACATGTTGAATTTCAGGAGTGTTGAGCCTGACAAATTGACCGGCAAGGATGGCGTCAAGATGATGGCATTTGCAAAGCCAAGCAGAGACCTTCGTACCCGTCTAATCTCTGCGTCAAAGGGGCTAACAGAGGTTGAGCAGAAAGAGCTGACATTGTTTGGGGACCTATTGGAACGATGCTTGGCACTTAACCCAGAGAAAAGAATTACACCTACGGAAGCATTAAAGCATCCTTTCATAGCAAAGATGATGAAATGAATGGTGGTGGATTAATAGACTGGTCGGACAAACTTTTTGCTGAAATGAGGAAATGCCACAATTGAGAAAAGAGAAATAGCTAAAGGCATTTATGTCGGGTGCTTGAATGGATTCAATGGAAGCAGGCTGCGTCCGCACGTCGCTAGTGTTGATTATTAGAGCATTATATTAGCATAATAAACAGGGTCTATCGTCTACCAATTTCTCATCTCAAATTGCAAGAGAGGGACTTTGGCAGGAGGGACTTGTCGTTATAACAAATCAACTTTATCTTCTCCGGAAATCACATGTGCTGTTATTCCGTGCTTGTACATTATCCAGATAGATCAAGAAAATATACTATACGGGTACCTAAAGTGAGTATTCAAAGTGAACGCCTTGAATGAATACTTTGAGTATATATTTTCGGTACTTATTTACTCAGCGTTTCGGTATTTACATTTTCATATCATTGTGTTTAAAGCGTCGTATGATTAACGTTAGCCGGCGCTGTAACCTCCTTCGCCAAGACTCTACAAATACCGAGTCGACTTTCGCCGTAAGCGTTGCGTTGCGTGCATATTCTACATCGTAATAACTTCTAGGACGTCATCAGCGAACTCGCCTGCTTTACCATTCGTTTATATCTTCATTAATGGTCTTACGTAAGCCATTGGTGAATCCTTGAAGGCTCTTTGAGGATGTGTCTTTCATGAGGAGTCAATGAAGCGCCGAGTATGAGCCTGGAAATCAGCTATCTGGCGACAGATTATGAGTTTTTCGTTCACTTGTCACCAGTTTTCAACGCCAAAGTCTTGGGCTGCTATGATATTGCTTCCTGGCTCCAGCTGAAATGCTTTCATCTTCTAAGATGAAATCTTACACTGACTGTTCTTCTCGACATGTCGTACGTAGGTCGGTCGACGACTGCGCCAACAAGAAACGATGTCTCGCTGCGCTACCCCAAGAGGATATTCTGTCTTTAACAGCATAGAAATACCACCAACTTTGCCGTTGCTCAATGTCTCCAGACTCCAGGTCACATTCATCCGATATCTAGACTTCTAAGAAATCTTCTTCACTCAAGAAAATTGATTACCGACACAGAACAGTCTTCAATATATCCCAAAAAAAAAATCATAATGGTTGTTGGACTGCAAAGCCCAGAGACTTATGTCCAATTCGTGAGCAAAATGGTAAGTCACTATGCACTTTCTATTTCCTTCTGTAAAACTTTTAAGAGTGCCGATCTAACACCATTTCTTTCCAACAGACTGGTAAACTCCTAGCAGATGACAATGAACTCTACCATACGGACA
This sequence comes from Sclerotinia subarctica, assembly GCA_025389085.1. NCBI lineage: Eukaryota > Fungi > Ascomycota > Leotiomycetes > Helotiales > Sclerotiniaceae > Sclerotinia > Sclerotinia subarctica. Next base: position 2,933,468 of record QRFI01000005.1, on the reverse strand, counting down.
AAGACCCAGCCAAAGCAGAACATTAGTGGAGAATTATTTCAGCTAATGGTCAAACTAAATTCTACATCATCAAGAATGTTACTACTGGCCGCGTGATTTGGTGCCACTGCAAGAATCGTCAGGCAGGATGTATTGATGACGACGGAAAATGGGCGTACAACTGGTTTGTATTTGAGGAGACCAAACTTCCCAACTGTAACGGCACTTTTCGCATTCGTTGTCCATCAACAAATTGCGTTCTTGCCTCTCGCACTGACAAGAAGCTTGAAGTCGATGGAATCCTGGTCAAAGACGATAGCCCACCCTATAATAAGGACCAACATTTTTAGAAGAATTTCGAAGATATGGAGGTAGAGAGTATGGAATATGATATCAAAGCTGGGAAAAAGTCATCAGAGAAGCCAGCTGCAATTGCTCAACAGGACTTGGAAAATGCATCGGATACTGAGCAAATCCAAACATTTACATACAGTGAAGACAAGGCGGAAGAGCACACCTTTGAGCATTTGAATGGGTTTGAAATCTCCATTTCTCAGAAAATTGAGGTCCATGCATGGCCGATCTGGATGGTGGACGGGCGAATTGGAAGTGGGGGGGGGGAGAAAAAATACTGTCACGACGAAATGGGGTATTAGTCAAGCTCTTAAGGTGCCAAAGAATAGCACATTCGTGGCTACTTTGACGACCACAAAGAGGGAAATTTCAGTGCCTTTCAAAATGACCTGGAAGGCTAAGGATTCCGGTGCGAGGAATACTACCTATGGCGTGTATACGGGCGTTTCCTACTACAACGCTTCTACCACTATTAAGCCGAAGTCTGGTACGTCAGGTACTAGTTAGAAGGATGAAAATAAGTCTTTTGAAGATGGTACAGAGAATATTGAGGGGGGTGCTACAGGCGAAGGACAAGTCTATCCAGTTGACAATGAGCAAGCCAGTTCCTACGAAACATATGGCAATGAAGCGGTGGATGGTAAGGAGCAGACTTACGATGGTCAAGGATCTTTCGGACAGAATTAAGGCAACGATAACAGGGAGGAGCAAGAAGAAGAAACCCGTGTTGAGCCTGGATATGAAGAGAATTAGTATTATGAAGAAGGTTTTGAAAATAATGCAAAACAAGGACGAGATCCCGTCCGGTCGGAATACGAAAATAAGCCACATGAAGAGAACTATGGAGATGATGGCTGACAATCAAACGAAGTAAACTACAATGAACCCTCATACAATCAACTTAATGAAGCGGAAGATCCGTATAATACTTGCTATCAGCAGAAAGATTCCCAGGAGATTGAAAGCCAAGAACAAACATCGTACGAACCTAAAGCAGAGGAGCCAACTTTGCAGTCAATCTATGCCGAAAATTCCTATAAAGGTGGGAATAGCTACGAGGAGCTTACTTTATATGGGTGTGTAGCTGTAAGTTCTAAAGACAGGACAGGACGTAAGATTATAATATAAGACTTGGTGGGGGTATACAACACATATGACCTCAAGTACCTAAGATTATGCAAAGATTCGCCAGATATAGATATTTAATTGTATTATCTCATCTAATAGCGAATTAATTTTCAATTCTAGGTGTCATTTAAATGAAAAAGAGGGGAAAAAAGAAAGAAGAGACGGAAAAAGAAGAGCAGTGAATGATGTCAAGTGAATGATGTCACGGTTGGAATTACGATATAAAATCAATATTCATGGAAGGTGTGTGAGAAACGTTTGGGTTATATACCTATCTATATGGGCATATAAATAGACAAATTCTTTTGATAAGTTAGCGAATGTTTTATTGTTATACTCTCTTGTAATCCCTTCGTCCTTTTTTCTATTCCGCATATATTCTCGCATGTCTATATTGGTAAATGAAATAAATTACCCTCTCTGCTCGCTCCTCTTTGAATTTAATTTCGCAACCCTTCATCAAAGCAACCTCAAAGCACTCATCACTTCCCCGTAACTCAAAATTCCACATCAAGAAAGCACCAAGCAAACCCCTACATACATAAAGCACCTACCGCCTAAACCCCCTCGGATCCAACCACTCCGTCCCCCTCCTCCACACCCTCAACCCCCCCTCCTCCACCCCCGCCCCATCAAAAACCCTCGTCCCACCCCCCCACAAACTCCTCAAATACCAACCCCACTGCCCCGGAAAATACCCTCTCAATTCCACCCACTCCAATCCCCGAAAACATCCTATCGCCCATATAAATCCGAGACATTCACCTGCTCCTCGTCTATAACCGTGGGTATCGCTTCCGCTCATATCGGCTGCGAAGAAAATGCTGAGGGAGCGGATGTTAGGACAGGTGGTGGAGAGATGCTGGAGGAGGGTTATCCAGGTGTGGAGTTCGGCGTAGGTGCTAGTGTCGCCTAGGGAATCGCCCAGGGTGTCGCCTAGGACTGAGAGAGAGGTGATGCGCCCGAGGTGTTGGGAGGGGAGGAGGGTGAGGTGGGTTATGGTGTTTATGTCTTGGGGGGTGAGGGAGTCTAGCCAGTTGGAGAAGGTAGTAGGGTCGCTTATTGTGCAGTGTGTGTATGTTTGGTGTGGGGGTGAAGAGTCGGGTGTGGAGAATGCATTTATGGATGGTGGTGAAGAATCCGGAGTGGAATGTAGGTTCATGGCTGTTGGTGATGATTCGGGTGTGGATAGATCCATGGTGGGAGTTGTTGGAGACTGGTGATAGGGTTTCTTTGGAGAGAATTTGGAGATGGTGGTCGAGGGGTTCTGACCTTTTGATATAGACATCTTTTAGTTTAAGTTCGATTGGATGTGATGGTTTGATACGGTGTAGGATGTCAATGTACGGTTGAGTGTTATATCTCAGGACAGGAAATTTCTTCGGAAGCGCAGAGTGAATTTCCTTTCCATGACCAGTTGGAGATAGGGAAGATGAAACGAGGATTTTTGATGAGAAGCTGCTTTTTGGATACTTGGAAAAAGAGAAATTATACTCGGTGTTTCTTCCATTTTCCATTTAGAGCTTTTCCATTCCTTTGTTGTGCAGTGCTATAATCAGAAAGGAGACAAGTAAATTTGGTGAAGATCATCGTGTTTAAAAAGGCTTGTATTTTAAAGTGTAGTGGAAAAGATCGAGGTTCGTTCGAGATTTTCAACCAAGAATACCTACCATCTGTCTTTATCTCAAATTCACCTTTGAAAGATACAATATTCGTTCACTTCTTTCTCATAATCAATCAACAAATCAAAATCAAACAACCATATTGGTGACTTCATTGAGCTGATGTGGAATAACACATACGTACCCAAGATTGGAGCACTTTCTTATAGATAGGAGAAAGGGGAATGCAGCCTGCAAATCAACATTCGGAAAGGTTCTGGATTGATTGTCATTGGTTCCATGTCTGAGTAGGCAGGTTGATCTCATTCTCCTTGAGCTCACGACTAACTAAACGCCTTTTTTGACCGTCTCTGCAATCTGATCTGGAACAAAACAGGTGTGTACAGACTTCCTCTGGCATCTTTTTCGACCCTCTACGCTTGGCGATTTGATAGTATTTTGGATAAAATTCTAAGCACTCTTCGACCTGTTGTTCGAGAAGTCATGGGGCCTCGGTTCTTCTCCACGGACATTTTGTATCGGATATGGTCATTTGGAAGTCGATGAATGATGTGAAAATCCGGGATGTAGATACAATCTTTTTCCGAATGGAACCGAAGGATTCCAGGAGGTTTATCCTGCCCCGCAAAGATAGGAATAGTTCCTTTGAATTTCTCAGGTGCACATCTTCGAGCTAGCCTGTTGACCTTTAGAAAAGCACGAGCTCCGGTCCTGTCGATCTGTTTATCCTTCGCGTGAAATACATTCTCTATGTAGCTGGGGTTCACCTGATAGGTTTGCGGCTCGGAATCACTTTCGAGAACGCAAGTCCAGATCATGAAAATAACATCCTCTGGAAGTCCATAAAATTCTTCCCATGGCGAAATGACGGGAGCTCCGTTTCTCCAGGAATCTTACCATGTATTTGCTCCAAAAGGGACTTTTTTCTTCCTCGCATCTATCTTGATGTTCGAAAGGCAGTTTAGATATCCAAGGAGGTTCAACCAGGTTTTTTGGGATGATACGTTGAGTTTCTGGCTGCCCTCCTTCCATGCGACTTTAAAAGAGGCCATGTTTTCCAAAGAAATGAGTCTTCAAGAGAATAATTGGAGATAAGGGGTTGAGTCTTAAAGCGATTGTTTTGATAAAATTACAGAGGGGGGAACATCCCAACTGTAAAGTCTCCATAAAAAAAATATTCACTTGAGAAGATATCCTACAGGAAAGAAATCTATGAAAGAACAAATTCAAAAATGTCAATTGTGTAGGAAATCTAGTGGTACTATATTAACTAGTTTTAGGTTAGTCACCAGTCCAGATCGTCATCGAGACTTTGATAATTAGTTCATTGCCTCCTCACCTAATGACCAAGTATTTTTGCTCTAAATCATAGTATATTACGTTGTCTGGACTAGTCTGATGAATTCTTATGGAAGATTCGAGGGTGTTGTAATAACATGTGATCAACCTGTCAAGGAAGCCGTTGAAGTAGCGAGTTCTGGCCCCTTCTTATTGTACTTAAATAGTCTCTATTTCTCATAGTGTAACAGGCAAGAATGGATAGCACAATACTATGATAGTACTATGCAAATAGTATCACTGCGGTGATCACCAACAGAGGATTCTTTGGAGTTTTGTTGGCAGATGTAGGATTCTCTTATTTGATTTATTACGGAGCCCATATTAGACCTAGGAAGGACAGATGGTCTCGACTATGTATTGTTTGTTATAGAGAATGCAAGAATAATTTCACGCCGTAGATTGAGCGAGGGAGGTATGAGTTTGCCTCAGTAGTGGAGCTCTATGAAACGGTGATATTATTCAGAAACTCATGCTTTACTTTCGGGCACACAGAAAAATCATTAGCATATAATTATGTGTCTAAAAGCCAGATGTTGAGAATCCTTTTATTATTCATTATTGTAAAAGAGTGTAGAGATAATCATAATTCAACCCAGAAAACGACCGTAAGCTTGAGATTTGAACATGAGGTTTTCTTGATATGTAAACGATTGAACACTCGCTTAGTACACATACGAGAATGCGAGGTTGAAATATTCCACGTCTTAAATTCGACACAAGAGTTGTATAATCTCTTCCTTTAGATTTAGAATGATAGAGAGCTGGTCTTCGAGAATGGATAGAACATTGATTTCTGATGGTCGAGATAAGGTGAAGCGTTGAAAGAATGACGTCTGAAGGATTGAAGATGTAGTATTCTGCTGTGTAGATGCCAATATAGCATGAAGGCTTGTTTGCCGGAAAGATCTTTCTGCGCGCGGTAATACGCAATATGTTGATATTTATGCCTGAACTGATTCATTCATTATCTTCATTAGAATCTTGGTAAAGTTCGTATGCCGTCCTGATTTTCTCCATAACCTTTTTATTATTCTCGTTATCTTCGAATTTCTCGTCGGCTTTGAATAATCTTTCGGTGCCAAGTGTAAAGCAGGAACTGCGCAAGAGAGCTCTATATGTGTTTAGATTTATAATTTTGACACTCCATAGGTACTTTCGTCCGGCGGCAGCTAACGAGGGGTCTTCTGTAAAATAGGACATGAAGGAATCAATCTCGGTGTGAAGGATTCTCTCAACATTGGGCTTGTTAATCTTGAGATCTTCTCTATCACCAAGACTATCCTCACCGATATTCCAATTCTTGTTCATGTTTCTTCCTGCGATGAGATTGTATGTAGGCTTTGTATAACTATATATGCCTATGAAGTGCTGGAGATGAAGAAAGCATTGAAGACTTTGAAGGCTCGATTCTAGAATTCTGCGGGGTTTCATGAAATCATGATGCTCGGAGATGTACACTGAGTCACTGATGAACTCGCTATGGGTTATATGGGCGTGAATAGCAGTGAGAGACTGCAATTTGGAGCAGGCAAGGATGAAAATCCCCCAAAAAACAATGGCGTCGACTCTTTTACGGCAAATTCGACGTGATACTGTACAACCACAGAAGTCGTCTGGAGGGCTACCAAACAATAGTAAGGGAATAGCAAGATGCCGAATCTGACTGAAAAATGCCGGAGGCCGCCTGCTGCTGCATTCTGCAAGGTCACAAAACCCTTGCTCGCTCATGTCGAGAACGACTGTTGTATCTTTGTGGATGTATATTGGCTCATCGGTGAAAGATGGTAGCATAATTGGTAAGTGCTTCAAATATATGTTGCGAAATAATTTCGAGACGGATGGAATCTGTGTATCGTGTGTTCGTTCTTTCTCCTTGAGGTATATGAGATTGGAGGGAGCTCGACAAATTTCAAACCTGCGCCAAGCATCGCGGTTTGGCATGCACAGTTCGATTATCTTAAATTGAAGCTCTGAAGGCAGCTTATCGAAGTGGTTTGCACCAGTGAGATTCATTTCCTGATCTTCAGCTCCATGGAATGCATCATGGAGGGGTCCTCGAATGCTTATAGCAGCTGAGTGGAAGGTATTGCTAGCTACACTCCCCGATTCTGAATTTTCCTCCTGAGTCGAAAGTTTCTCAACTCCGACTGTACTTGGGGGGGCGGAAAGCGATGCGTCGTTAAACATGGGCTCGGCTTCATTGCTGGAATAATCCATACGTGCTTCTTGCAGTTATAATTAGCAATTGAAGCATAAACGCCTTCAATGAATTATTCTTACCGTCGAAATTCATCTTGCCATTGACCTCAATCAGAGCAACCGGATTAAACAGGATTCACTTAAGTTCTAGGAGGAGCTCGAAGTTAACAAGAAGCTCTGGCTTACTAATGCTACCTAGCGGAGACACATCCGCTAGTTAGCATACTGACCATACCGACACTTCTTTCGGTAGATCATGGGGAGCTCGAGTCAGTCTATCCGAAAACGGAATTTCTGCATTTCAAAGATTCTGTGAATATTGGTTCTGCTGTGAGGAGGGAGGTGGGTAGAAAGTAGGCTTCTTGAAGAAAATAAATTAGATTTTGTGCGATTCGTTGCGGAACCTTCCTCCAAGGACTGGGAGATGCATGCCACACTCACTCAGAGGTAAACTAATTAGATAGGGAAGCTTGCATGGAACATCTCTTTCCTGGGGGCTACATTGTTATGTGGCTGTCTAAGTGCCAAGCGAGGGGAAAGCGAGGATCTTTAAGTGATGAAGGGGTCAAGCTGTTCTTGATACTTTCACGTTCTGATGTTTTCCCGATAAGTTGTCCTTTAAAATAGCAAGTCAGATATGAGAATTTTGCCAGTGATATGTGCGAGGATACCGACGGGTGTGTGCATAGCTCTACAAAGCTCGAGCTTCTGGATACATAGATTACGGAAGCATATCTGCACCACTGTTCTTATTATTTGGTACTAAATGGTGGGGTTGAGCGATGTCCGAGCATGTGAAACGTTCAAGTGTGTGATTTTCGAGATCCCAATACATACATATATATAATGACATAGAACTGTCAAATAAACTTGAGGCTGATAGTACCAACTATATAACAGATATTGTTTGGAATAACAAGCCATCATAGATAAGTCTTAGTCATCAAGAAGGTACCTACCGGACGCCTGGTAGAGCTTTGTATATGTGCTCACATGTTGTCCCGCCGGATAGTCTTTGGACTTATCTCGAGATTTGTAGCTTTTAGGGTGGTCCCTTGCCCAGGCTGCCTCTCCATAGTACATCCACTGTCGCTCAAGACCTTCCCAATCATCGGGGAAACATGAAGATGCCGTTCTTCGCGTAAATGCAAAATCAATTTCGGGTGGTGTCCATGTACTATAATCGGGATCTCCAGGAAATCTTGATCCTGAAATAAACTTTAGTTCACCAAATTCATCCCGCATCCAATCTATTCGAAGAATGAGATCGTCGCCACCAGGCCCCCACCAGTAAGCATTTTCGACCATGTCGAATTGTTTTAATGCTAATCCACAATTTCCACCGTCATCGTACCTGCACTCATCATCAAGAGATGTAGTAGGTTTGTATAATCCGGGTCTTTCTCCAATTTCCTCGTGAAAATTGCCATAGCATCTCCACGTATCAGGCTTTTCGGGTAAAGATTTCTAAATATCAGTTTCCTCATAGTGATTGTGTAATAACCACTTTGAGAATTTTTCCTTCTCAGACTTCACAAGATCATCGTAGGAAGGTTGCAAGTGAGGCTGAAGCAATCTCCATTCATCGATAATATAGCCAGGATAATGAGTCCTGAATTCAGTGCCATCCCTCCAAGCTCCCACAGTACGAGGATACGTCAGTTTTTTGAGCCCTGGTAATCGTGAAATCATAGCAGATGGGGTGCATACTTTTTTTACTCTGCACGTGAAGGTGTATGATTTATACCAGCAACCATAGTCAATAGGAAGATATCGCAGTTTCTCGCGGCAATTTTGCAGTTCCAATGCGTGAAGAAATCCGGTATTGTGCAAATGCCCGACTCTACTGCCAATGAATATGATGTCTTTCTCCCAGTCTACCCAGTGGTCAAAACATCTTGATCTTCTGCTCAAGGCGACTTTCCTGGATTCTTAGTTCACTCGCGCGAGGGGAGGCTCGAAGCATCTCTTTTTGCAATGGCATGGTATCGCATACCATTCATAAGAGGTAGGGCGACCAGTATTGTCATAATGGTTTGGTATGTTGCAAACTTCGATGACGTGGCCCGTTTGAGAGTCTTCAGCAAGATTCCAGATCGTAGTCCTCAACTCGATGGGAAGACGGGAAAAGGAATGGAAAGTCGACGGTGGTTGAGACGCAAGCTCGTGCGCTTTCCTCGCCATCTGCTTGGTTAGAACATTGATGGATATAATAATGTATAGATTTGATGAGAACTGAAGAATGGCAGAAGAAAACTATATGATTGAGAAGTGAAACTGTTATTACGATGTAACGTTAACAAAGAGAAGATATTAGCTACCTTGTCATTATTTAGTCAGCATTTCTAGCGCCTGAATCTAGTCAACCAATAAAATTTCTGCGCGCAAAATAAGCCCAACTCATCCTTGACCTTTCCAGATTCTGATAAAGATGACTCAGCGAAGCCTAAGACTACCTAATGGAATCAAAAGTAGTATCATTTTTGAATAAACGAGGTATCGAAAGTTAAAAAGCTGTCATTCGGGTATTCATATTCTTATAATAATGGAATTACTATCCGATTAATCTCCTCTAAAACTCATCATATCAAATTCTATAAGGCAAAGTATGAAGATTAGTTTCTTTATGCACCTTACATAATTCACCATCCGTGACCATCTGGTGTCTGTGATTTGATTACACCGTGTAAAACCAGCCCAGAACGACGATTATAAACATATCTAGACAGATCATGACCGTGGCTTGAATGTACAAAACAAATCTCCTGCCTGCATTGTAACCTGGTCCTTCAAATCATCCCAAAATTGTGCAGGGTCGTAACCATCGGAAAAGCTGATGTAGAATGTCTTTATCAAGAAAGCAGCCACAAATCGCATTTCCAACAGCGTGATGGATCTACCAATACACTGCCGAGGGCCTTGCGCAATTAGTCAGTAAAAGCAGATGTTAATTCAAGAGTTGCCATTTATGCCGACAGAAACGTACCAGTACCGAATGGAGCATACGCTCTCTGATCAATAACCAGCTCAGGGCGTGTGGTCCAACGCTCGGGTATGAACTCATCTGGATTCACAAATGCAGTTGGCACTTGAGAGTGTTGGTGTTAATTTTCTTGTAGTTTGAATAAGTATATTGGGTGGGAACGACTTACAACGGTGAGAAGAATATTTTGATGTTGATACCTTCACCCCAGGCGGTATAAAGGTGCCATCCACCCATAGCCCGTCTGGTCCTGTAAGTCGTGCACCCCCCGTCAAAGCAGGAGGCGCAATTCGGAGTACTTCTTTCACTGTAGCGCTCAAGTATGGACAGGCAGCTAGGATATTCATATCTGTCACGTCGGCATCTTTCACCTCTGCATATATTTTATCGTACGTGGAGGGGAATTTGCAGACGTAGTATAGAATTCCGATGAGGCCGGCCCTCGTAGTATCGCTTCCTGCTGTAACGGCAGTCAAGATGCTGCCGATAAGTATATTGCGTCTTTCTTCGTCATTCTTAATCCCCTCCAGACCGTTATACTCTTCTATCAAGAATTGGGCGATGTCAACATCTTTCGTGTCTTTCTGTGAGGGTGCAGGTTAGCTGCTGTTTTTGCTCAGGATAATAATTTAGCGAGAAATTTCAGTGCATACCTTCATTCTCGTTTGCACAGTTTCCCAGCAAAAGTCCACGGTGGCGATCAGATGTTTCATATGCTTCAAGAATGGAAAAAACGAAAATCCAAGTCGAACTATCCAGATAGCATCATTCATAGGAGTTATCAAAGCTAAGAGGCCTCGTTGATGCACGAGCTCCTTTTTCTGTTCTTGGGCCCTGACAAATCCAAAGTTTTCTCCAAATGTGATCAGTCCCATAACGTCAAATGCAAACCATGACATGAGATCATTAATTTTGATAGGTTTGCCTTCTCTAGAAATAATTGTATCGACAAGATCGTTTCCGAGGGCGGCAATTCTCTTTGAGTATTCTTTGACAGCTGAAACGAAGTTAGAGAGATAGCACGCAACAGTGTCTCTGATGACCTTGGCACTCACATTTGGTGGATACTCCTTGGTTCCAGGCTAATCGTCGAGTTCGAACTTCTTCGGCATCCCGCTCAAATACCAAAGATGTCATCGGGTGCAAAACATCATACCATGGCTCTTTTGTGTGGGTTGCTTTTGAGCCATCAAGAAGCTCCATAGCCTCCGGGTGAAATATAACTAGATCGTTTGGACCTGACGTCCTTGATTAGCTCCGAGAAAAGCACTCCCATCATCAGTACCGTTGGATTGCGGTAGTAGAACTTACCAACTCTAACCACAGAACCATATTCCTCAAACATCCTCTGCAACACCAGGTGATTGGTACAGTTTCGACTTTGCCAAACATGCCATAGCTTAGAAACTGCTGCAAGTCTAGGGCCCGGATAGTTTCTCAACCGATGGAAGAAGACACGATAGATTACTATGCTACCGAAGAGTCCCAAGAGATAGGACCCGAATATCCTAAAAGTTGTGTATGCATGGCTTGCTGGAAAGTTACGATCGAAATGGAATAATAGAGACCAAACAAACACAAGCAAGGCACAATGAGAAAAGACGATATGAGTAACGTGCAAATGCCATTCACCTCGAATGAAGACAAACAAATGAGTCGCAACACCTGAAAGTAAGGCAGCAATAAAGCTGGTAGTAGAACTCATCTCTCTCCCTTCTTCAGTAAGTCATGACCAGGTGTTTCAATTATGGTACCATCCATGGAGTTCTATAATATTGATGCTGGCATTTTCCACTGCCCGGTCAATCATCTGCCGAGTCACAAATCAACGTAAGAGCCTAATCTCCTTTGAAGAACTTTATAGAAACATAACTGTTGGTTCATGCAACTCAATCACTGTAGTATTTCACTCCGCTCCAGGTGATGTGATATGCACTACACTCAATTTCACATGTGTCCAAAATTAGCCTTCAACCATTTTTATAAAATTTCATTTTATGATAATTTTATCAAATTATATTCAATTTGAATAAAATTTATATCAAATGATAGCGAATGAATTAATTTAAATTTTGAATAAATTTTAATAAATTTAAAATTATTATTATAAAGATACAATTTTGAAAAAAAAAAAATAAAAAAAAATAAAAAATAGATTATGTTTTTATTGTTTAAGCACAAAAATGACATGTTTTTCGGACACACGTTATAAAATCGGGTGTGATGCTCCACTCCGCTGCAAGTCGTACCGGCGGAAACAAATCTTCACTCAGAAGTTGCAATGGCTCGTATATTGACGAGGAAATCCTTAATCGTATCATCAATGCATCAACATGATACATGTAGGATTGATTGCTTATATCACCGATAGTAACCGTTGTAATCACTAACTTTCTACGCCGTGTGGTCGCATCCCGTTTATGCTTGAATTTTGCGGCGTAGTTGTGCCCGAGGATGACACCATACCATGCATGGGGTAGAAATAGTATCCTTCAGGGGTTTTCTAACATTTTCTACGGCAACCTTGAACTACTTGCTTCGCTTATTACGATCAGTAGTTGGTATGCTAGGCTATTTTAGTACTACAACCCAACTTCAACCCTAGCTAGCTTCTGATCCTAAATCTAAACGTGATGTTTGAGTCCGAGAATGCCTCGTCAATCTGAGTAAGATTCATTCTTGCACCCCAGTCACATTGACGGATGTGCATTCTGCAGCGGTAGGAATCAAGTATTGATCTCAAAAAGGAATAAGATGCGACAATACTACCATAGATTCACAGGGCGAAAGCTACTAGCACAAGATTGGGGCAAACTATGATTATTCTAACTATGACTAGGTTGTTATCATGCTATTTCTCCTATCAGAAGATCTCTAGCATGTCTTGTACATTTTTGAAATCCCCGGAAAGATCGACACCCCATCAACTTTCATTAGACTCTGCACAGACGCCCATCCGTCTTTTCCGTCCAACGGTCACTTCCAACAGCCCCCAATGCGTAGAATCTGTCCAAAGGATCGTATTTAGCTTTGATCGAGTTTAGCCGGTTGTAGTTTGCGCCGTAAAAAACCTCTTGCCAGTTAGGCTGCTGAAAATCAGCTTCATTGAGATATGCCGCTCCATTTGGAGTCAAAGCCGCTAGTGCAGGTGTAATGGTATTCGTCATAAAATCCTGATTCTGGAAGTTTGCGGCGAAATCCTGGTAGTTGATGGCGTTACCATACACCGCATTCATCAGCGTCTTCCTCCAATAAGGATTGACGGATATTTCCGGTGCGTCAGGAACTACCGTTTTGTTGACATCCAATGTAACTCCGGCCATAATATACCCGTTGTCAACAACTGTTTGAAGCACAGAAACAAAGCCATCACTACTGTTCTGCACAACCGAACGAGGAATTAAGCGTCCGCCAGTATTGTAGTTTGAGACATTAGCGCCAAAATTCGCCGACTCATAATATGTGAGAAATGAGGTGGATACCGTAGACGCATATTTGTATGGAATCTGGGCTGCTGCGAGGGTAGCGAGAGTCTTGGAGAAGAGACTATCGATGGTAGCCTGTGGGACGTCCAACCCCGTGACCGGCGAAACTTGAAAAAACCCAGGACCAATAGTCCAAACAATTTGTAGACCGCTATCTACCATAAGTGGCAAGGCTTGTAGAAATACTTTGATAGAGTTCCAATATGAAGCGATGCCATCTGATGTGGTTGGGGGAGCAAATTGCAATGTAGCCGAGGATATCGAGGTAACAGCTGGGTGGAACTTGACTGTCGCCGATAGCACAACACCATATGTGCCCCCGCCTCCCCCAGAAAGAGCCCAGAAGAGATCCGGGTTTTGAGTCGGCGAGGCTGTTACAAGTGCTCCTACACCAGTTACAACTTGCCATTCAAGAACCTGGTCAACCGCTAGGCCATATTTTGTGGCAAGAGGGCCATGTCCCCCTCCTTGGCTATAGCCGCCGGCAAGTGCAACAGTGGGGCAATTTCCTCCAACTATCATGCCGTTGTTTGCATTGGCAAACTTATAAGCTTCCAGAGATTGGACACCTGCGCCAATAGTTACTGCCTTGCCGGTATATGCCGAAGATTTGTATGAATCATCAAGGGAGATTGATTTGAGATAGTGTGTCCAGACGGAGAGAGCACCGGCACCTGTTGACTTGCCATTATAATCGTGACCAGTAGCACGGATAACCAAGCGAATATTGAAAAGATTGGCAAATTCAACTGCCTCGCTCACATCATTTGCAGTTGTTGCATTAACCGCGTAGCTAACATAATTACCCAGAGTGCATGAGGTTGTATCGGGAAGGAAAGGGTTGCAGGTGTTGTTTGTAAACATCCATGCCATAGCCGAGGATGATGATGAAAGATGGGTTTCAGGCAAGAACCAGTTATCCTGAAGAGAGGCACATGCGTCTACATTGTACACCCCAAATGAATCATAGTGGCAGACTGCGGCAATAGGAACTGAGGCAACAAGTTTCCCCCCAAGAGTTTTGTTGAACAAACTCCATTCGATTTCATTGGGGTAAGAGGTATCTCCCGGGAAATTGCGGCAGTTGAAGGCGATGGGGGAGGCTGTTGCCATGCTTTCATATGAAACCATAGAAGGCAGGAGAGAAGCCATACTGGCAAGAATTGAAGTCATGACTGTGATGACAGTAAAAATATGTGCAAGTGCTCGATGCAAAGTGGAGAGAAGACAGTGGTCACCCATATTTGCGGATTTGAAGCCTTTTCAATCAACTGTCGTGTCGTGATTGGGTTGCGCACTGAAGAAACTGTTGGAAAAACGTGGCTATCAGACGATGACTGCAGCCAATCTCAATTTAGCCAAGAAGATAAAAACAATTATTTGTGAATTAACTGTGGATTTTCATATGCACACCGGGAACTGTACTACATACAACAGAGTTTGATGTTGGATGTCACAAAGGTTTGAGCTGCAGCGAGGTACCGGGAACTTGTAGGCTCGACTTGAACAGGAATTATTCTAGAGGGAGAAAGGAAGCTACACCTACAAGGGAAATTCAATATTGGAATGGATCGTAAGGAAGCGATATCTTGCATTCATTGTAGCCTCGTTCATCCTACACTATGTATCGGAAGTTAGCTCAATAGTTTCGGAGATCGCTCCCTAGAGAAATGTGACAGTAATGATATATTGGTAATCGGTAACTAATCGCCCAGATTGGAGGTGGGCTGTCAAGCAAATGATACGATACAAAATTTTTGTATAGTAAGCAATATAATGAGTAATACTACCATACCATCATAATCTTATTTAGGCCATTGTTCCGAGCTACTTAGATTGTGTGGTAGCATTCAGCATTTAGCATTGAAAAAGGCCTCGGTTGATATTGCGTCTTTTGCTTGAAAATATTCTGATCTTAAAAATGAAGTTCTATATTCAGTACGGCTGAAAGTGCTAAACAACAATGTTTGATACCGGGATCTCAGTAAGCAGATAGTAAGCACAGGGTGTGGAAGAAGTAAATCAACGTGTTTAGTAATAAGCAGTTGCATTGCGAGGATTTGCTTGGATAATATATACGACCAATGAAGTTTCTCTCGAGTGCCCTGCGAGGGAGGGATATATTATCCCCTGATAGATAATTTTGGGTACAAGTTTATATTCCCTCTTTGCCATAGGGACTTCCTCAGGTGATAACGACAAGACAACGGAACCAAAAGACGGCCCATCAAAATTTCCAAAGATGCCTACTACAGCTCGCGGAAAAACCATGATGATATGGCTGATAGTGTTTACAATCTTGGTAACACTGACGATGGTGGGGAGATTTTGGGCGCACAAGTTGCAAAGGAGGAAGTACGGCATTGACGATTTCTTCGTGGTGTTTGCGTTTGTAAGAGCTGCTACCTCTTCAACACACATTTATGTACAAGCTTCTAACCTTGATTTAGCTTAACTTAATTGGACTGGAGATACCTACGATCTTGAGTATGTTTCCGGCAGTCGTCGACTAAAGACGAATGGATTTGATCTGATTATAGCTAAGGTTACCATGCAAATCTCGGAGCCCACGTCGAAGACTTGAACTATCACAATTCAACTTTGCAGCATAAGGTCAGTGGTAAAAAATGAAGAGAATTTTGAGACTAAAGCTTAGACTGTTTAATTTTAGGTTCAGTATTCCGCTTCCTTCACCTGGACTCTTGCGACATGTTCGGCAAAACTGGCGGTACTCGCAATGTACCTCTTGATATTTCCATCTAAACAGCTCAAATTAGCAGTCTATATTACAATGGGGTTTACTGTGGCTTTCTTGATTGCTTTTCTCCCAATCTTCCTCACTGTGTGCTTGCCGGTCTCAGCTCAATGGAGTAAGGACGTCACGTTCACCCTGTCACATTGTAGAGCAATACAGAGCGAAGAGTTCGCTTCAGTGGGAGCAAACATGGCTTTGGATTTGATCATAGTTGCGATTCCTATTCCATCGGTATGGGCCTTGAAGATGACTTTAGGCAAGAAAATTTTCGTCACATCAATGTTCAGCTTGGGACTCGCGTAAGTCTTCCTTCCACCTTTGTACTTCTCGAGGATAAACTTACAGTGATTAACCATAGTGTGGTCGGTATTGGTGCATGGAGGATTAAAACTACACAAGAGTCGACAAAGTCGGTCGACTGGAGCTGGTATTTTGTAGATGTTGCCCTACAGAGTCATCTCGAATTATGGCTTGGCATCATTGCTGCCAATCTACCTGCGATGAGTCCCTTGTTGACTAGAGTCGCTCTCCCTGCGATGTCAAAATTGATCAAGTTGGTGAGCTCCAGCAAGTACTTTACGAATTGGAGTGGCGGTAAAAATGAATCCTACGGGTCATCGGGTGATAAGACGCCGGGGAAAAGTCGCAGGAAATTCGCTCAGATTGGTGACGAAATAACCGAGACGGAATCAATGGAAATTCCGCTTAGCACGATCGAGAGGCAGCATGAAATTGATGTCGAATTAGGTCAAAACTCCCAAGAACAGCTTCCAAAGCCAAAAATTTGGCGCGAGGTCGAGGTCAGGGTGAACAGTAATTGAGTAGGCACTTTGTAAAAGACTTACATGTAGAGAAGACCAAAAAATGGAAGCAATGAAGAATCTTCATTCTTCTTGATGTGCTTTCGATGTTTATTGATTTTGCTTGTTTGTTTTCCGGTGCGAAATACAGTTTGATAACTTTCCTTGGCGCACTGATTTAGGGCTAAGCCATGCACAACCCACCAAATCTAAATCGTTATGTCTGATAATGAGGCCGCTAGTGATACCGTCCGGCACTAAACTCGAGGCTGTGCAGCCTAGACCTAGAGGCTTCTTTGAACGTATGTTGAAAGCCTAATACCGCTGGCTGTGTTGGATTGAGTGGATGACTGTAGGATAGCCATCATAGCCTGTGCTCCTACTCTGTAGACTTTCTGGCCGCAAGAGTACGTGCAACCTCAACAGTACCATATAAATCTATAATCTACTGGATTAAGTAAGGTTCAATATGGGCAGCTAAATAGCTTTAGGTTTAGATTAACCTAGATTTCGTGGGTTATACAGTATCCCGACTCACGGTCATTTGCATCTAATACCCCCAGAGCTCGTATTCTGGATAAGCCGGCAGTTCTATAACCGTGAAGCAGATTTGTTCGTATTAAATGCAAACAACGCAAGCGTATTCTTGTGCTGTCGGAACGTTTTGTAAAACTATTTCAAAGAATCATTGATTAGAAATATGATACGCCGAGTCCTTGGATGCGCGATACTTGCCAATTAAAATTTGCAGGCTACGAGCGCTAAAGTGCTCCGGGCCTGTATAAATAATGAAACAAATTGACTTCGGACTTAGACGTAAGAATCAGATGCTGTAGATGACTGTGTACAATTTTGATTGTACCAAAAATATCACTGTGATGTTACGATATTGGAACGTGTGCTCAAAAATTATGATAGCTTTAGATGCGCATTTCAGAACCGTTTTTGTATTTCTCAAGTCTCGTAATGTTTCTAGAAACAGAACCACGAAGATGGTAATTAGACCATGACTACTTGATAGTGAAATATCTTCCATCCATCGGATTGATTCTTTTGGCTGTAGAAAATCTATTGTGCGCCGGCAAAAGGCCATCCATCACAACCAATTGTGAGGATAGAACTATTTTGAATCTTTTCGGCTTGAGCATAAAGTTCGTCAACATCCCAATTAGCCCAAATGAACCGCCCATTCAAGAATTTTGATTTTGGCTGGGAAAGCCACACAAAAAGGTTGGCAGGCAAAGCAACTTCAAAATGTGAAAGTCAGTATTGCTGAATTTTGAGAAGAAGATTCTACTTACGAGAGTCCATAGGTAGAGTAGCTGGATCGGCACCGGAGGCCCGGAAAGTTTTAGTGTCTATCATGCCAGGGTGCACGGAACAGAAGAAGATGCCTGGATTTTCATTTGCTAGAAATTCAATGACCTTTACCTGTGCTACTTTGGCACTTTGGTAGGCTGATTGACCTGCAATCCAAGACACTGGTAGAACCAATGCCCCTGATGTAAGTGCGTAAACATACGCGTTCGCTTGGTTTGCGTTCGGGAAGAAAGCTTGGGCGATATAGAGGATGGATTTAACGCCAGTCTAAATCACATGAGATTAGTACACCACATATGAAGAAAGTAGTCCTTTTCCAAACCTCATATGATTCCCACCACTCAGAAATGTTTGTAGAGACGATGGGTCCTTTGATGCCCTTGTGTGTTGCTCCCAAAATTAGGACATCCCATGTGCCAACTGCCTCGGCCACTCTTCTGATCCCAGCTTCATCGGTGACAGAGATGGCGAAAACTGAGCTGGTTGCTGTATTCTCGGGAATTTGCTTCTGGGTCTCAATCAAATCCGCCTCGGTCCTACCAATTAGCACCAAATGTTTGGCTCCAACTTTAGCAAAAGTCAAGGCGGTTTCGCGTCCAATTCCACTACCCTTTAGGTATGTCATCAGCTTAATCATACGATGATGGCATGTTTCAGGGCACTTACAGCTCCTGTTATGACAACAGTCTTTCCAGCTTGGCTGA
Organism: Sclerotinia subarctica; assembly: GCA_025389085.1. NCBI lineage: Eukaryota > Fungi > Ascomycota > Leotiomycetes > Helotiales > Sclerotiniaceae > Sclerotinia > Sclerotinia subarctica. The sequence goes on along the minus strand of QRFI01000005.1, from coordinate 2,914,798 downwards.
GAGCAGGTTGAGTGGCATCAATCGCAGGATAGACATCGTTGTGCCAGGTGGCTGTTGGGCACGGGTATGGAGGCTGCATGATGAAGGTCAAATTGCTTTTGAGGAGAATTTAGTCCAAAGTATCAAGTACGTAGTTAATTATACACAAACAGGTTATCAACAATTGTGAGTTCTAAGTGTTTTCGAGGGATTAAATAGAGTGCGAAATACCAGGACCTGTATCCATGCGTACATTACTATCAAAAAATGAGGTGTGTATAATGCTTGTGTCATCCACCGTACATGTGCGTGACTCTAGAGCCGGACATCCAGTCTATTGAAAATATTGTGATTGGTGGTTGGTATTCAGTTAGGAATATTGAATAATACTACCCAAAGTTTATATTATGAGATTCGAATATGATTTATTAAAAAGTAAGCTACCATGACATTTTACTGATTATAGATAAATATAATCGTGATAATTATCCAATAGAACTTCATTGAATAAGCCACCGTGACACAGGTGATGCTCGATAACGTTGTTTATATAAGTCAAAATGCTCCCTACTATAAGTTGCTACAATATATAACTTAAGCTGAATGTGAGGGCTTGGCGTTCCACCGCTATTTCAGACGCTCCCCCTAATACCGCTGCACTTTAACGCTGACACTGTTTCACCATATGCGTGGCGCCTAATCATCGGAAAACGAATACTTCGAAGAACATACTAGCTTGCATTCTCCAGAAATCTTCACAACTTCAAGTGTATTCAAGGTTAATGTAGGGTTCAAATTCTCCTATGGAAAAGTAGAGCAAGATACCAAACCCCCCACCAGTTGTTTCGCCACTCCCTACAATCTATCTACCTAGCTTTTGTTGCTTCCTTATAGTATACCATAAATGACAAATAGATTACAAGCTGCTAAATGCCCTTGTTGTATGCTCCCATCCAGATATCAACAATAGTCTAAAGAATCTCTCTACTACCAAAGAAGCCACGGCTGGTGATGATTCACCAGAGGAATAAAGGATAGTACTGCCGTCCAGCAACACCAAACTTGCCATGTCCATTTGTCCTCCGCTTTTCCGTTTCGTAAGATGCATCGCAATGCCACATACGTTCCGAGGATTATGGCTGGAATAGCTGCAATCCATGCGCTCCAAAACAGTGCACAAATAGGACTCCAAAGAAAAATAGGAATTGCAAGTGTCCATCTGGTAACATACTCTCCAAGAAGAAGCGGTGCAGTTTCACGACCTCTCGATTTGTCCCCGAGCATGTCTTTCAAGTCTTGGACATGCATGGTGGTCATAATGACTCCACTAATCACTAGAACCCATATTTGTCCAGTGTTGGTAATTGTTGCCGTAGAAAGACCCCCTCCACCGATGGCCACTTTCAAAGAAGTCCGATTGTAAATCCAGAAAGCAAGAGCAGCGATAAAGTTGCGCTGTATCCACCCATCATCACTTGCTTTCAGGTCGTTGTAAACCCATGTGGCTGTCAAAAGACAGGCTGTTTCGGCTCCAACGTTGAGGAACCAATGGTTGATAGCAAGAACTGCGGGTATCAATAGCTGCATTGCTAGGCGCACTTCCCTGCGAGTCATTAAACCTTGAGGTATAGGTCTCCATGGTTTATTCAACCGATCTTCCGAAAGAGACTCCCACATTCGTTGGTTCGCAAGGACGAATATCAACAGGTTAGACCAATTGAAGAGGACGACAGCAGGGATTCGCCATAGAATTTCTTTAGTAGTGATGTGATCCCCCGACACCACAGGAGGCCCAGAAAATGCGCAGAAAATTCCAAACGCAGTGTTGGGAACAACAAATGTTACAAAATCGCTACTCGTGAAAAGCCAAAAATACTTTGCCACTTTCCCAACAATTTGTATTCTTTGTAGTGCAGGAACGAACCCGGCGTGTGTTTTCTTCAGCTCCGAATGCATTTTGGATTTTGAGACCAAATAGAAGTGACGTGAAGGTGTAACAATCAAAGTATGCTGAGTTGAAAAACGATGCGCGTTTGAGAGAAGATCAAGACTGAAGTGGGTGGGCTGGGGGGTATGGATGAGCCTACTTCGTAGGTTCAATCATCCGTCTATTATGGCTTCATGATACTTACATTACCTTCCTGTTGATTCCTCTATGCGTCCATATATAATTGGCCAAACAAAAGCTACAGGAGTTTATCTTACGACAACTGCAGTTTGTGCTTCGTGTTACATCTGCGTAACAAGGCCATCACATGACCTGATTGTCATGTGATGAAACGGTGAGGAACGACCGTTCCAAGGAACACCCAGAAGAGCCCGCTCCTAGGAACGGAGGGCCTTGGGCGTTCCTAGCTACGAAGGTCTATATAACCAAGACGGATTTCCTTTGTATAGAGCTTCGTGCTCAAGATCAATCATTTAGTATACTCTACTATTAGTTACGAATAGCATATTCATTATTGTCGTTACTTAAGTCCCTGCTTGACGCCTAGTTATAAACCCACCTCGAGAGCCTAGAACACTTCCACGTGATCTAGACGGCTACCCTCGTAACACTTCGAGCGGTTCAGAATCGCATTTTGCAAATAGTCCGTAAACGGGCGATGACTAGGTAGAGTGTAATGTCATCTTCACAAACCTGTATTTTTGGGCAAAGGTGTCATTGAAATTGAACATATGCAATGCAATGCAATGGGGAATTGTTGGTGATGGTATTGCACACAGTCACGTTTGCAATGATATGCCGATTCTACCGTTTGAAGTTGTATCATTGCTTAGAAACGAAATTTACAATTCAATCCTATTGGTGGGCTTAGTACAATCTGCGACAATCAGGCGCTTTCTTCTGTCAGCGTCGCATTCGCACTTCCCGGTTGTATTAGTACTTGCGACTTACTCATGCTCACAAGTGACAAGATGTAAGACTGTCCCTAGTAGCGAGGGGTAAATTCACCAACTCTCAAATCTCCGCACCCCAGTCTTTGCAGTTGATGGATTTGCATCAGCAATGAACGACTTGCAGAAATAGTGTTCCTTTTAATTCTCGCGGCGCAGCACTGGAAAGTTGCATTTGATTTTGCATATCTATCACCGGCACTATCTTGCTTACCGGCATTAAAGTCGGTAATTAATCTCCAGGTCTTCAGTCTGAAAGTTACCTTGGATCATGGTAAACTGCCTCGTACAGAAGTAGATGCAACATGCAGCGTGCAGATATTTGTGCTGAACATGCACATGTCTACAAACCAACACTTTACTACATCACAATCAGGTAGGGGCTTGGAGCTGTCCGTAAGATCGGACGAATATTGTCAAAGCTTTTTGGGAAAGGTCTTCGCAGAATTCACGATCCAACCTTCTTGGTGGAGATTGTACTCGGCGATTCTCTTGGTGAGAGGAAGTTGTGCCGACGGTGTTTGTTTTTTTGCATCAGGGACTGTTGTAGGTCGGTTAGAGAAAGTCGACATGCATAAAAGCCATCTGCTACACTGCATAGCTCTGGTTCTACAAAACAATATCCCTATTATATCCAAAATCTCTATTTTTGGCTGCAAATTTTCAAAATGAATGGACTTCATTCTCGAAAGTCATCACAGTCACCCACTTCGTTCAACATTTTTATCGTTCTTCTGGTCTGTTCTTCGTTGTGTGTTTCTACAATTGCCGAGAGTTGTCGGTGTTCCCCAAACGAAGCATGTTGGCCCGGTCAGAGAGAATGGGCAGCGTTCAATGCATCGGTACATGGAAAGCTCGTATCAACCACTCCAATTGCTGCCGTTTGCCATAACTCCTTCCTAAACAAAAGTACCCTTGATTTATCCCAGTGTGCGGACCTACAAGCTGCATGGCACGTACCTCAGGTTCATGCAAGTACATCGTACTCGGTCATGGCGCCATTCTGGGCCAATCAAAGCTGCGACCCATTCTCTTCTATTGATAGCCAATGCATCATTGGCACTTATGTCCAATACGCTGTCAACGCTACTAATACTTCGGACTTTAAAAAATCTCTCGCATTTGCTGCTGAACGAAACATACGCTTGGTTGTTAGAAACACGGGACATGACTATTTTGGAAAATCGTCCGGTACGGGGGCTTTAGCCATCTGGACACATCATATTCGAACTTTCGAGGTGATGGATTATTTTTCAAAGGAATATGCAGGAAAGGCGGTGAAAGTAGGTGCAGGGCTCCAGATTATGGATGCAACCTCATTAGCACATAGATATGGTCTGACAATTGTCGGGGGCGCTTGCTCCACTGTAGGTCTTGCAGGAGGATACACTCAAGGTGGAGGTCATGGACCCTTACTATCAAAGTATGGCTTTGGAGCAGACCAAGTACTGGAATGGGAAGTTGTTACTCTAGACGGTCAGCATCTGAGGGTGTCTTCGCATCAGCACCCCAAGCTTTATTGGGCGTTAAGTGGAGGTGGGGGTGGTACATATGCGCTAGTACTATCAATGATAGTGAAAGCATATCCAAATGAAGTCACTGCAGCAGCGAATCTTACATTTACCAACCAGGGAATCCCTCAGGATGACTTCTACAAAGCTGTTGAAGTATTCCATAAGTGTCTTCCTGCTCTAACGAACGCAGGCGGGGTAGCAGTATGGACCCTAGAAGCTACGGAATTTTCCCTGGCCCCTGCTACAGGGCCAGGAATGACCAAAGCAGAGATGGATCATTTCTTCTACCCCGCTCTCCAGGCGCTGACAGATCTTCACATCCAATACTGTAAATTTCAAGCATCTACGTTGCAGATGAGAAGCTGACGAACATCGATCTAGCGTACTATTCACTTGAATTCCCAAGCTATTACGACAGTGACCTAGCCATGAACCCTGCAACGGAAACATCCATTTTCCAAATCGGCAGCCGCTTGCTTCCGCCCTCGGTCCTGAGTTCAAACTCCAGCGAGTTGATAGAAGCACTTGCCAGAGTAATCTCATACGGTGCCGCCGTTGGTGGGTTAGCATTCAAAGCTCCTGCCAATTCCACTTTTTCGAACTCAGTAAATCCTGTTTTGAGGGAAAGCATGTTAAGCTTCGTGGTAGGAACGTAAGTTCCTGCATCACCACTTGCGTACATATGGTTGAAACTGATTGGTTATCCGTAGATGGTGGAACAACACGAACTGGCAATCAAACCTCGAGAATCAGGTTTTGATGACAGACACATTAATTCCGCTTTTGGATGAGCTTACGCCCGAGGGGGGGTCAGCTTACTTGAATGAGGGCAACTTTCAAGAGTCTAATTGGCAACAAGTATTCTACGGTGCAAATTACGACTCTCTTCGTAGTATCAAGAGAGAGTATGACCCGAAAGGTATCTTATGGGGTCGAACTGCAGTGGGCAGTGAGGCTTGGGTGGAACATAATGATGGAAGGCTCTGCAGAGTCGGGAGCTAATAGGATGATGATGTGTGTAACTCAGGTTCGCTGGCTATCATGTTATCGGCAAAAATATACACAATACATTCTTTCACTTGACACAGCCCACATTTCCTCAATTAAACAGAACTTGAGCCAAAATAAACATCTTTAGAATTTCTCGATGATTTATTATTTTAAAGCCGATTTTATAACATTATATAAGTGGAATAATATTAATATACTGTACTTGTGCATTGATAATGACCGGCCGGGTTTTATCTGGATTTACTTATTGTTAAATTTTTATTTAATCTTTATTATTAAATCAATCTTTCTGTAACGATATTGTACTGAAGGCAGTGGTTGCCTAAGGTTTGTCTGGTTGGTAATTGTAGATTAAGGCTTTATCACTAGTTTTCATTTGGAAGTGAAGTTATTATTAAATCAAGTAGAATGTAGATAAACTAATTGATAATTAAATTGAATATAAAGCTCCTAAATTATGAAATTATTCTAATTATATATTGATTCCTTTTCTGGAGTTTTAGAGAACCTATGTTTTTGGGGGTGTCACGAACCACACTCATTATTATAATATAAAACTAGTTACTAGTGTTTGAGCTGTTTTCTTCAAGAGGATCCTTATGTCACGAACCACACTCATTATTATAAAATAAATCTAGTTACTGGTGTTTGAGCCGCTTTCTTCAAGGGGTTCTTATCGATAAGGAATCCTAGGACAAATATTGTTCTAGGACAAATGATATCCTAGGATAATATCTGTCCCAGGATTATTATCCCAGGATTGGAATCATCTCAGGATTAGTGTCCTGAGGCCAAAGTTAGATCACATGATGTACTAGCTCTGCTAGCCAGCTAATAGAGCTAGCAATAAGGGAATGCTAACTATGCTAACTAGTTAGTATAGTTAGTATAAGGAAAGAGAACAGTATATAGTCAGAATAATTTCGTAGTTTAAGAGTTTCATATTCAACTTAATTATCAATTAGTTTACCTATAATTTACTTGATTTAATAACAACTTCATTTTCAAATAAATCCAATTGATAAAGCCTTAACCTACAACTATCAATCAACGAAACCTTAGGTAGCCGTTGCCTCTAATATTGTATCATTACACTTTGAGCATTGTTTCGGTTAAGCTCTATCAATTACGATGGACTTCATTTAGCAAAACATCGAACCAGTTTCCTTCTCCTCCACTAAAGCCTCAGGACAGGCTGCCGTCAATATGAAGCTAAGACAAACAATCCAAGTATCCACCCCTAATCTATTTCATAGAGATTATAACAAATATCAAGCTTTTGTTATATAAGCTGATCTTTATTATATCTTTAATAGACACCTCTTCTTGACATCAATATAAAGGATCTTGTAATTAATCTTGTTTTTTCGAGGAATTATATTCAATTGAATCAAACCCTTCTTCAATAATCTAATAACCAAAACCACCAATAGTTAGCTTAATGAAAATATAAAATCTAAGATATATTGTTTTTTTGATATTTACGAATTATTTCGACAAGGTTTCGATAAAGCATTCAAGGAAGTTAACCCTGATCATATAGTTAAGAGAGTATTACGACAATTTAAGCAAACAGGGTCAATTACAATCTATATTGCTAAATTCTAACAATATATTAGATATATTATATAGGATAATAATTATTTTAGATCCTAGTTTTATAAGGGACTCAAGGATATCATCAAGGATGAGCTAATAAGAGCTCCAAAACCTCCAAACCTTTCTAAGTTAATCGAAACCTTTATTCTAATCGACAATTATTTCTATAAAAGATAAATAGAGAAAAAGGGAATTATTCAGAAAAACAGAAAGTTTTCTAAACCTCAATATTAGAATAGATATTATAATACCAGCGACCTAATAGAATTGAATAAAGCCGAATATTATTATAAATCAAATAAACTTAATATTAAAGAAAAGAAAAGATGTAAAAAGAATAATTTATATTTCACTTATAAAAAAGATAGGCATATATCTTAAGACTATAATCAAAAGAAGTTATTCGTTGTAAAAAACAAGAAACAAATAAGATTTGGAAATAAGAGATAAAGATCCCAAAAAATGGGTATATTAAAGAATAACTCTTACAAGATTGGATTACTAGAAAAAGAGTTATCTCAACCATATCCAAAACAATTTAGAGAATTGAATATAATCATCCTATTTATAAAGATGAAATTAATCGGAAATACCAACAAGGAAATCGAACTTACCAATAACTATAAGTTAGTTGAATTATTCGAAAAGGAAGGATCTGAAAACAATCCATAAATCAATAAAGTTTATCTAAAACCTCAAAAAAACGAGCTATAATATCTGACCAATTATCTTGATGAAAAACATACATAACATTATCACAAAAAACAGAAACCTGATTTTATAAAAAAACATCAGATTTATGATCATCCAATCCTATTGATCCTATATACCATTATTTATAACAACCTTTATTATATAGTATTCAAAGAGAATATAAGGGAAGACAATGTTAGGAGATTTGTTGCGGACTTAGACTCTCCTCAGATTAATAAAGAATAGGAGTATAATAATTATGACCTAATAATCAGAGATATATAGGAAATTCTGTTATAAACTGAATACTATAGGATCTGGTATAAAATTAATTATTATCATAAACATCATTAGGCCAAGGATTATTGCCAAGACTTTCAGACAGGATCAATAGAACTGTCGGTAATTATACCCTACAGATTATTGAGTATAAACAAATATCAACATAAATAATTGAACCTCCTTACCAAAGAACGGATTATCGAGTCACTATCGCTAGAACTTAATAATACAATTAGGATTAGACAATTAATTATAGAAATCAATCTCGGAAAACAAGAAGTTAAAGCTTTAATTGATTTAAAAGTTATAAGAATATTTATGAATCCCAATTTTATAGAAGAAAATAGAATCCCTATTAAACCTAAGGAATATCTATATCAACTAATACTATTGGAAGGAAAGAAGACTGGAGTAGATGGATAGATATAAAGATAAATTAATGTTCTAAAAATAGTTATATTAGAAGGGTATACAAAACAAGTCAAATTGGATTTAATATTATTAGGCAAATATATAATAATCTTGGGAACCCTTTAGATTAGGAAATATAATTCAAATATTGATTAGGTAAAAGATATCCTTATATTTGATCGTTGTTGATATAAGAACGAATAATTATATAGTCCAAAGGAACAGACTTTTAGGGAAACTGGATATTGTGTTATAACAGCTACAAATTCTCTATTAATCGGTGAAACTAATGTAAAAGAAATTCTAATGCAGTACAGAAAATTCGCTAAATTGTTCAAAGATCTATAGGATTTGAGAGCCCTGTCAGAATATAAGTCTTGGAATTATGAGATCAATTTCAAAAAAGGATTTATACCCTTAATTGAGAGATTAAGGCCATATAATCCCAATATTTTAAGAATATAAGAAGAATATTGATCTAAAACTAAAAAAAAAGAATGGATTAGGAAATCTAAGTCCCTTTATATATTTAATATATTATTAATATTTAAAAAAGAAGATCCAAATAATTGATTTTATAAAGATTATTATTAAATAAATAATAGGACCATCAGGGATATATACCCTATACCCAAAGCCTAGAAGCTAAGGGATAAGCTGAGCAAGGTAATGATCTATACTAAGCTAGATCAAAAGAATGCCTTCAATCTTATACAAATCAAGGAGGGACACAAATGAAAGACCACTTTCATATTACCTTCCGGATTATAGGAATATACTATTATACTATTTGGATTAATTAATATACTTATTATATACTAATAATAAAACAACGAAATACTTAAGAAGTTTAGCTTATTCATAATCTGTTATTTGGATAACATCCTGATCTTTTTCTAAAAAGAAAAAGAATATAAGGAACATATCCTTAAAATATTTGAAACATTTAGAAAGGTCGACTTATAATTCAAATTATCAAAATGTAAGTTTGGAATCAAGAAGGTAATCTTCCTAAAATATATAATCGAATCAGGTTAGATGAATATTGATCTAAAGAAAATTAAGAAAATAAAAAATTAGGAACAATTTAGAAATATCAAAGATATACAGATTATACTAAGATTCGCCAATTTTTATCAGATGTTTATCAAAGACTTTTCCAAAATGATAGAATTATTTATGGAGATAACAAAGAAAGATATAGGATTTATATAAAACAAAAAGATAGAGCAAGTTTTCCAAGAAATCAAGAATAGATTTATTAGGGAACCTATACTTTATAATTATTATAATAATCGAGAAAATATCATTAAAATAGACACTTTTGATACCTGTGTAGCAGGAGTTCATTTTCAAAGAGATGATAATGGGAAACTATACCTAGTTGCTTATTATTCCAGCAAAATAGATAAAATAAAGCAAAATTATAATATTTATAAGAAGGAATTTATAACTATAATCAAATTGTTGAAATATTAAAGAATCTATCTTTAAAGAGCTAAATTCCCAATAATTATTTATATTGATTATATAAATCTATAAACCTTTATTATAATTAAGATTCTGGATAATCAAAGATTAGCTTGATGGACTAAAGAATTAACTGGTTTCGACTTGATAATCAAGTATGTCAAAGGCAAAGATAATGCAAGGGCAGATGCATTAAGTAGGCCACCAGAATATAAGGATGATAAAATCTATCAAAAGATAATGATTTTGAAATCTCTTTCTAATAAAAACCTTATTCCGAATCTAACAGAAATTGCTGTTTTGGAAAATAAATCAATGGAAGTCTAGAAAAACAAATTAATAAACATATAATTGAATAAGGAAAATATCAAATAGTCTGAGCCATCAGTAACTATAAATGGATTAGTATGAATCACAGAGAAAATTTGGTTACCAAATAACATTATCATTGAATTTATCAAAAAGCAATATATATTGCTAATTTATAATCATTAGGGAATATAAAGGATATACTTAAAAATTAAGAGACAATACTGGAGTCCGGGACTCCGAATTATGGTCAAAAATATGGTCACCGAATATGATACCTATATTAGGAACAAGGCTTTTCGCCATATCCCTTATAAACAAATACATACAATTGAGATACCACCTATATTATAAAAATCGATATTATAGGACTTTATAGGACCACTACCTAAATCTAAGAATCCAATAATAGGAGTAGAATATAATTACCTCCTAATCATTATGAATCGATTAATTAAGTACATAATATTAATACTATGCAAGACCACTTTAACTATAGAAACCCTGACAATTATATTCCTAAAAGAAGTCATTGTAGTATATGGATTATTAGAAAAGATATTGTCCAATAGAGATAAACTCTTTACATCAAAATTCTGGATTACTTTAATAGTATTATTAGATGTAAAAAGGAAAATATTTATAGTATTCTATTTACAAACAAATGAAGGGAATAAACAAATAAACCAAATTGTTGAAATATACCTCCACTGTTATATGAATTATTAACAAAATGATTGAATAGGATTATTACCCTTAGCATAATTTGTATACAATAGCTCTACTTTGGAAACTATTTAATGTTACGAGGTTTGCCGTCTAGATCACGTGGAAGTGCTCTAGGCTCTCGAAGTAGGTTTATAACTAGGCATCAAGCAGGGACTTTAAAGTAATGATAATAAGATGATGCAATTCGTAACTAATAGTATAGTATACTAAATGATTAATCTTGAACACAAAGCTCTATATTTAATGATATCCCATTCCCTTATATAGACCTTTGTTTCCTTTGGACAGCTGGGATAGCCGAGCGCTCCTGGAGCGTTGTCGTTCTAGAGCTGTCCATCATGTGATGCTCAATCTCATGATTGATGCTGTATACGCCTGAAGCTTTCCTGTTTGTATATTCTGATGGTATATGTATATATGATCCTCGGGTGATCATAATCATATACTAATATAGTCGAATCATATCTTGCTCATATATGGCCCAAGCTTATACAAACAAGTCAGCTGTTACCTTTATAATACTATCTTTTTCTTAGATTAGCGCTAGTCCTGAGCGTTTATATTAGTATACCTTTCTTCTTTCTTAAATGATTGTATGCTTTCTTTCTTTCTTTATTATACCTTCTTCAATTACTGATAAAAGAAAAGAACAAATTCGTTTTGCTTGTCTTATTGAACAGAAAGGTTTCGAAATGTCTTTATGTTCATTGTGCGAATGTATAGGTCGTAAATGTATTGTTTCGCCCTCTGATTCTTCGCGGTGTAGCGAATACATTCGTAATAGCAAGAAATGTGATATTCAAGGTTTATCTGAAAGTGACTGGGAAAGTCTGTCCCGATAGAAGGAACGATTAGATCAAGAGGAGGAGGAGACTATAGCTAAAATTCTGCGTTTGCGAAAACAGAAATGTTTCCTGTTGAAGTGTGAATCCGAAATGCTTTGTTATAGTTTGCAGACTCTTGATAAGTTAGTGGAGGTGGAAGAGAAGGAAAAGTTGGAAAAAGAGTGTGTGAACAAGGAAACCGCTGATGCTATTGCTCTTGTCCTTAATGATTCCCCTTCTTTCGATTTCCTCGATCCTTCATTGCCTTTGTTGTCTGATACCGAGCTCGAGGCTTTATTAGCAGATATGGGTACTTCAGGTGGAATACCTATAATTTCTCAGGGCAATTGAAATCTTTCTTGAGTTCCTATATGTTTTCCGAATATGGGTAGTCTAACCATTTGATTAAATACTTGACCTTGTTTCTGACATATTTATAATCTAGTATTGTTTCAATATTGTATATGACATTAGGGTTGACTAATTCGATTTCTATTGTTGGCGCATCAGGCGCTTCTGGTGATGCTTTCTCAAGGAGTGAGATATAGAACACTGGGTGGATATTCATACTATATAGTAGCTTGAATTTGTAATTGACTGGTCCAACTATCTTATCAATTTTGAATGATCCTAGTTTCTTGTGATCTAATTTATCATTTAATCGTTTTGTTTATATATTCCTTCGAATAAGATAAACTTTATCCCCCTCTTTAAGAGTAGGTCCTATATTTCTTGATTTGTTGTAATACAATGTTATTCTTAAAATAATGAACTATAAATCCAAGGAGAGTTGTTCCTGAAGCTCCTTGATTTCTGTGATATCTTTTATGGCTTTATCTACATTCGCATCTTGTGGCAATGATGATTTGTAAATCAATGGGTTGAATCCAAAGTTAGTATATACTAACATTACTTTTGTGGTTTCTGTCTCTAATATATTATATACGAATTATGTCAAAGGTAATAATTTAACCCAATTGTCTTGTCTGTAATTGATGTAGTAGTAGAGATAGGCTTCTATTGTTTGGTTTAGTCGTTCTGTTTGGCCATCTATTTGTAGGTGGAAAGTTGTTGAGAGCTTTCTTTTGATTCCTAACAATGTTATAAAAGTAGATCAGAACTTCGATGTGAATAGTTTGTCTCTATCTGAGATGATCTCATCTAATACATCATGAATGCTAACTATATTCTGTATGAATATATAAGTAAGGTTGTCTGCTGTCCAAGTTTCACAGAATGGTATTATATGAGCGAATTTGGTTAATCTGTCTGTTACCACCAATATAGAATCGTATTCCTTTTGGGTAACTGGATCCTTGGATAATAGTAGTTTTACTACAAAATCCTAGACAATAGATTTCTATAGTTGAATAGGTAGTTCAGGGGTTTTGAACTGACCATAAAATGTATACCGGGTGGCTTTATTCCTTATACAAATATCGCAGTTCTCAACTACATTTTCAATTATAATTCTTATCTTTGGAAAGTACACTTCTTTTTTTATTCTGGCAAAGGTTCTGGTAATACCTTGATGCCCGTGAGCTGGAAGCTTATATTGTTTTGTGATGTAATCTTTAGCTAAGTTGGAGGGTATGTAAAGCTTGCTATAAAAATGAATAAATCCATCTTCAATAATAAATCTTCTTTCTAGATTGTCTGGTATAGCTAGGATTCTTTTGGTTGTAGCATCTGTTATGTATTCTGTTTTTATAATATCCTTGATAATATTATAATTTATTCCTGAAATGGCAGCGAGTTGTGGTTTATTGTGAATTAAAGCATTGCCATCCTGTTTTAATATTGTGTGCGATTCATGTGTTTTATTTTGTAAGTATTCTGGTTTTTGGCTGAAAATATCTGCCCTAGCATTTTCGTTTCCTTTGATATATAAAATTCTGAAGTTGTAGACGGTCATAGTTTCCGACCATTGGACCTGCCATCGATTTAGTTTCTTTATTGTAATAAAGTAAACCAAGTTCTTATAATCTATATATACCTGCACTGTATATTTGGACTCTTCCAGATATACTCTTTATTCCCTAAAAGTATCTATTATCGCTAGCAATTCTTTGTTATAAATCTTATAATTTAGTTCGATGGGTGATAGCTTGTGTGAATAGTAAGTGACTAGTTGCTATTTCTTATTTGAGCTGGATTGGCTCAATATTGCTTTTATTGCATAATCTAAGGAGTTTGTTTCCACAATTATTGGTAGTTCTGGATCAAAAGCCTTGAGAACTGGTTCTCCTACAAATGCTTTTTTAAGGTATTCGAATATTGTTTGTATTGCTTCTGATCATCGAAATTCCCTTTGATTCTTTTTGGTGATTTTGGTTATTAGGGCGGCTATTTTCGAATAATTTTTGATAAATCGTCGGTAAAAGTTGGCGAATTTTAGAAAGGATTATACTTCCTTTATACTAATTGGTGGCTCCTATTCTCTGATTATTTTTATCTTGTCAGAATTCATCTTAAAACCTCCTGAGAATATAATATAGCCTAGGAATTCTGTTTCCATAACATGAAATTCATATTTACTAGATTTACATTGGAAATCTGCTTCCTTCAAAAATTGTAGAATATTATGAACATCCTGGATGTGTTATTCTTCTGTTTCTGAAAATATCAATATATCATCTAGATAGTATATATAATATATATCTAGGTATTTTCTTAATATATTGTTGACCAAGTGTATATATGTTGCTGGTGCATTTGTCAAACCGAATAGCATTATTTGATACTTATATAATCTATAGCGAATTCTGAATACTATCTTCCATTCCTTACCTTCCTTTATTCTGATTAGGTGGAATCTGTTTCGAAAATCAAACTTGGAGAAAATCTTGGCTTTTCCCAATCGATCCCTCAATTCTGTAGTTAATGGAAGTGGGTATTGATCTTTGATCGTTATATCGTTGAGCTTGCGATAATCTATATAAAGCCTCTTTATATTATCTTTCTTTAATACAAATAATATAGGGCTAACTGTCTGTAAGATGGATTCTCTGATCCATCCCTTTTTTAATACATCACCAATATAATCTTTAAGCATCCCTAGGTTAGAGGTTGATATCGGATAGATTAGGCCGAATGAAGGCATCTTGCCTTCCTTCAATATTATCTTGTGATCCCATGGTTTATACTTTGGTAAAGCGTCATGGCCTTTTCTTTCTTCGAATAATTTCTTGTACTTCTGGTACTGTACCGATATTGACGCTTTGTCCTGTTTTGTTATAAGAATATTTTCAAGCAACTTCTTTTGCTTATTCTTCATTTATATAGAAGGTTCATCTTCCTTCGTTGTTAATAAAGAACCCTGGATTTGGTGTCCTACATCAATAATGCTATTCGCCTTCAGTTCTCTATTGTATGTATTTAGCCTTGCTGGCTCTAGTATATCTCATCGATTGCTTTTCTTCAGAAATGATATAATTTCCGATGACTAATCAATCTGGGGGTTGTATGTTTTCAACCATAGCATTCCCAGAATGATCTGTTGATTCCCTAATGGAATAATATTGAACTGGATAACCTTTTTGTACTGGATTATACTCATCTATAAAGGACGAGTCTCCTGCGAAATCCTTCTGTCCAATCCGGTTAATTGTCCATCAACTAGCTGTAATTGATATGGTGCTTGTTTCGCTTGAAGCTGTACTCCCAAATGCTTTATAGTTCCTGATATAATAAAATTTCTTGTGGCTTTTGAATCGATTATAGCCTGGATTATTTGTCCATTTATCTTTGCAGCGCAGTATATCTGACCTGCTTGGCCTGCGATATTTAGTTGACCTTGACCCAAATCCCTATTGTGGTTGTTTTTGTCAATTTGGTCAATTTGGTCAATTTGATCAATTTGGTCAATTTTGTGATCATGTGATGATCTTTTCGACCCTCCCTTCTTGCAGGGTTTTTTTGCTTTTCTTTGGGGAAACCAACCTGTGGCTTCCTTACCTGATGAATAAATCTTACAGGAATCATTATAGCAAGCTATCCAGTTCTTCATCGTATATTCTGTTGACAGTATTTCTTTTAGTTCCCTTTCGATAATAAAGGGTGAAGGGGTTTGGAGACGCTCCAATTTGTATCGGTTTATAACGTTTAACCCTTCCTGGTCTTGTGGTATTGCGTCAATTTCTTTTTGATATTCTTCACGTTCGTAGTTATTGTCTTCTATTGGATTTGAAGCGTATAGTTGGGGTATGAAGGTGGCATTGAGCTGTCCTTTGCCGAATTTCTTGTGGTGACCACCTCCTAATGGTCTCTTGCTTCGACAATCCCTGGCCCGATGGCCTGGTTTGCCATATTCAAAGTATAACTTGTCTTTTCGCCTTTGTTCTACCTTTCCTTTGGATAGTTTATCTTTAAAGGTTGTATTTAATTATATAGGGTCTCTATAAGGTTGTCTACTCTTTCGAGATCTTCCTTTATTCTTATAGTACTTGCCACGATCTCGGTTTCCTTGAAAGTTAGAGGATCAACGTTCCTTTTGATATTTGTATAGTATCTCATTTGTTTTAATGGATTCCTCAATTAATTCGTTTAGGTCTTCCCAAATGCAATTGCGATCCAATTCTAACCTGACTTCAGGTTTGAGCCCTTTTCTGTAATGGCTCATTGTTGCGTTTTCTTCCTATTCAGTAGTACCTATATACCTCCTGAATTCCACAGTATACTTGACTGCTGACCCTATTTGCTTGAGGTTATAGATCTTGGACTCAATATCTTGTAATTCATTGATATTCCCGAATATTTGTTGTATTTCCTTTTTAAATCCTTCGAATTTCCTAAAGATAATTTGCGTTGAATGTATTCGCTTTTTAGGCTCGCTCAAATTGGTAAAGTAATCCTTGAGATAAGGTTGGATCCACTTAGCAGCTTCTCCTCTGAGATAGGAGGCGGCCCAGATGCTTTTGTTGGCGTCATAGTTGAATTTATCCTGGTTGAATTGAAAGTAGATCTCAAGTTGAAGCAAGAAGGTTTCTAGCTCTTATCGGTTGCCTGTAAATCGGTTTGGTAAGGCGACTTTAAGAGTTTCGATAACAGTGATCTCCTTAGGATCTTCGATACCTCCTATAAAGATATCTCTATCCTTATCGATGCTTTTGGGGGTGACCTGACTACTTGTAGCTGGGTTGCTAGACTATGATATTGTAGAAGATATGGCTATCGTTACTTATATCGAGTCGGTACTTGAAGCAGTAATGATACTCAAAGTGTTACGAGGTTTGCCATCTAGATCATATGGAAGTGCTCTAGGCTCTCGAAGTAGGTTTATAACTAAGCATCAAGCAGGGACTTTAAAATAATGATAATAAGATAATGCAATTCATAACTAATAATATGGTATACTAAATGATTGATCTTGAGCATAAAGCTCTATATTTAATGATATCCTATTCCCTTATATAGACCTTCATCTCCTTTGGACAACTGGGACAGCCGAACGCTCCTAAAACGCTATCGTTCTAGAGCTGTCCATCATATGATGCTCAATCTCGTAATTGATGCTGTATACGCCTGAAGCTTTCCTGTTTGTATATTCTGATGGTATATACACATATGATCCTCGGGTGACCATAATCACATACTAATATAATCGAATCGTATCTTGCTCACACATGGCCCAAGCTCATACAAACAAGTCAGCTGTTACCTTCGTAACATTTAAGTCTCACCGAATTATACCAATTTTGGATATAAATTAATTATATATTAAAAACCAGGTATTTCAGAAATAAAGAATCAATCTGCTATTATACAAACAAAGAAACTCAAGGAAATTCATAAAGAAATAGTAATGGAACTCAAGTTTATTACTGAAAGAAATGTTCATTATTACAATAAGAAATATAGTTAGAAGCCAATATTAAAGAAGGGGGATAAAGTTTATTTACTCCGAAAAAACATTAAGACAAAGAAACCAAATATAAAACTGGACTATAAGAAATTGGGATTATTCAAAATCAAGAAAATTAAAGGATCCTTGAATTATGAATTGATATTACCAAAGAGTATGAATATCCATTTAATATTTTATATATCCTTGCTCGAATTAATACCATCAAAAATACCTAAAGCTCCTAAAACCGAAATTATATCTATTAATCAAAACACCAAGTATGAAATAAAGAAAATATTAGATTATAAATATATTAAAAACAAAGTCAAATATTTAATAAAATAAAAAAATTATCTGGACTCTGAGAATATATAGGAATTAGAGAAAGATCTTAAGTATTTTAAGAAGTTTAAGGATTTTTGTTAACAGAATCTGGATTTGTCTAAAAAGAAGGAGAATCCAATATAGCTTACATAAATGACGAATCTATTGAATACAAAAAAAAGGGATTAAAAAAATCGGAATTAGTTATAAAAAGTTCAGAATCAAATTGACCAAATTGACCAAAAGGGTTGGGAGGAATAATAGATGCTGAAGTTGCAGCGATTTCTCTTTCTTTTTCTTTTTCTTTTTCAAATCTTTCCTTTTCTTTTAGAATATCAAACTTATCCATAGAATTTAATTCAGCTGTAATCATCTTCTGCTTTCGTTCACGAAGGAACTTCTATTATTGATTAAGGCGAAGAATTTTGGATATCACCTTATCCTTCTCAACATCTATATACTTGATCTAAGTATCGATAGCTTCCTAATCAGAAACAATAGATATTTTGTTTAAGTTGTAAATATTATATAATTTATTGAGAATAATACAACGACCATAATAATGATGCTTAATGTCGCGAGGAGAAATGTATTCGGCATCAGCATTTTCACATCGAGTACAAGGAGCCATTTTCTTTCCAGTCAAATTGATTTCTCGCCTAAAAGCTTTATAATCGATATAGGGTTGAGAACGAATAGGTGACATATTGAAAAAAAGGAAAGGGAATCTGGATCTTAAGGATCGGGGTGATCGGACAATTATAAGCGATCGAGGACGACGCTTGGTTAGAAAGGGGATAATGTCACAAACCACATTTATTATTATAAAATAAATCTAATTACCAATATTTGAGCCGCTTTCTTCAAGGGGTCCTTATCAATAAGGAATCCTAAAACAAATATTATCCTAAAACAAATGATATCCCAGGATAATATTTATCCCAGGATTATTATCCCAGGATTGGAATCATTTTAGAATTAGTGTCTTGAGGCCAAAGTTAGATCATATAATATGCTAGTTCTACTAATCAGTTAACAAAGCTAGTAATGAGGGAATACTAGTTATGCTAATCAGCTAATATAGTTAGTATAAGAAAAGAGAATAGTATATAATCAGAATAGTTTCATAGTTTAGGAGCTTTATATTTAACTTAATTATTAATTAATTTACCTATAATCTACTTGATCTAATAACGACTTCACTTTTAAGTGAATCCAATTAATAAAGTCTTAACCTACAATTACCAATCAACGAAACCTCAGGCAGCCGCTGCCTCCAATACCGTATCGTTACACCTTATCAATAAGGAATCCTAGAACAAATATTGTCCTAGAACAAATATTGTCCTAGAACAAATAATATCCTAGAAAGAATAGATTAGATAATTATAAGATTTTAGGACAAGTATTTTAGGATATAATTCGTCTTAGAATTATTATCTTAGAACAATATTTGTCCCAAGATTATTATTTCAAGATAATATTTGTCCTAAAATTATTATTCTAAGATCTCTATAATCTCAGGATTAGAATCATCCCAGGATTAGTATCCTGAGACCAAAAGAAGATTATATGATATACTAGCTTTGCTAGCCTAGCTAATAAAGCTAGCATCACAAGAATACTAATTATACTAATCTAGTTAATATAATTAATATAAGGAAAGAGATCAGTATATAATCAGAATAGTTTTATAATTTAGGAACTTTATACTCAACTTAATTATCAATTAGTTTATCTATATTCTATTTGATCTAATAACAACTTCATTTTTAAATGAATTTAATTGATAAAGTCTTAACTTATAATTACTAATTAACGAAATTTTAGATTATTGTTATTTTCAATATAATATCGTTATATTTTGAATATTGTTTTTGATTAAGTTATATCAATTACAATGGACTCTATTCAGCAATCCATCAAATCAGTTTCCTTCTCCTCCACTGAAGCCTTAGGATAGGCTGCCATCAACATAAAATTAAGACAAACAATCCAAATATTCACCCCTGATTTATTTCATAGAGATTATAACAAATATCAAGCTTTTGTTATATAAGCTAATCTTTACTATATTTTTAATAGACACCTTTTTTTGATATTAATATAAAGGATTTTATGGCTAATCTCGTTCTTTTGAGGAATTATGTTTAATTGGATCGAATCCTTTATCAATGATCTAATGATCAAAACTATCAATAATCAGCTCAATGAAGATATGAAATCTGAGACACATCGTCTTTTTGGCATTTACAAGTTATTTCGACAAGGTTTCGATAGGGCTTTCAGGGAAGTTGACCTTGATCATATAATTGAAAGAGTATTAAGATAATTTAAGCAGATAGGATTAATTATAATCTATATTGTTAAGTTCTAATAATATATTAGATATATTATATAAAATAATGATTATTTTAGATCCTAATTCTATAAGGGACTCAAGGATATCATCAAGGATGAGCTAGCAAGAGCTCCAAAACCACCAAATCTTTCCGAATTAATCGAAACCTTTATTTTAATTAACAACTATTTCTACAAAAAACAAATAAAGAAAAAGGGAACTACTCAGGAAAATAGAAAGTTTTCTAAATTTCAGCGTCAGAATAGACATCATAATGCTAGCGACCCAATAGAATTGGATAAAGTCGAATATTGATATAAATCAAATAGACTTAATGTTAAAGAAAAGAAAAGATATAAAAAGAATAATCTATATTTTATTTATAGAAAAAATAAGTATATATCTCGAAACTATAATCAGAAAAAGTTATTCGTTACAAAAGACAAGAAATAAGTAAGATTTGGAAACAAGAGATAAGGACTCTAAAAAGTAGATATATTAAAAGATAATTTTTACAAGATTGAATTATTAGAAAAAGAGTTACCCCAATTATATCTGGAACAATTTAGGGAGTTGAATATGGTCATTCTATTTATAGAGGTGGAACCAATCGGAAATACCGATAAGGGAGTCGAGCTTACAGATTACTATAAATCAATCAAATTGTTCAAAGAGGAAGGATCTATCATAATATCCGAAATAGATCAGTGAATCAATGAAGTCTATTTAAGATCTCAGAAAGATGAATTATAGTATTTGATTAGTTACCTCAATAGAAGATATATATAATATTATTATAAAGAATAGAAACCTGATTTTGTAGAAAAATATCAGATTTATAATCATCTAATCTTGTTGATTCTGTATATTATCATTTATAGTAACCTTTATCGAATAATATTCAAGGAGAATATATGGGAAGATAATATTAAGAGATTTATTATGGACTTAAGTTTTTTTCAGATTAATAAAAGATAGGAATATAATAATTATAATTTAGAAATCAAAGATATATAAGAAATCCTGTTACAAATTGAATATTGTAGGATCTGATATAGGATTAATTATTACTATAAACATTAATAAGCCGAGGATTATTGCCGAGACTTTCAAACAGGACCAATAGAATTGTTGGTAACTATACCCTATAGATTATTGAATATAAATGAATATCAATATAAATAATTGAATCTCTTTATTAAAGAATAGATCACCGAACCATTATTTCTAGAACTTAATAATATAATTGGGATTGGACAATTAATTATAGGAATCAGTCTTGGAAAACAAGAAGTTAAAGCTTTGATTGATTTAGAAGCTATAAAAATATTTATAAATCCCAACTTTATAGAAGAAAACAGAATCTCTATTAAATCTAAGGAATATCTATATCAATTAATATTATTGAAGGGAAAGAAGATTGAAATAAATAAATAGGTATAAAGACAAATTAGTACTTTAAAAATGATTATATCAGAAGGATATACTGAACAAGTCAAATTGGATTTAGTACTATTAAATAGATATATAATAATCTTGGGAACCCCCTGGATTAGAAAACATAATCCAAATATTGATTAGGTAAAGGATACCCTTATATTTGATTGTTGTTAATACAAAAACGAATAACTATATAATCTAAAGGAACAGACTTCCAGAAAGATTAGATATCATATTATGATAGCTATAGATCCTCTATTAATTGGCGAGATTGATACAAAAGAAATTCCAGTGTAATACAGAAAATTCATCAAACTGTTCGAAGACCTATAGGATTTGAGAGCCTTGCCAGAATATAAGTCTTGAGATTATGAGATCAATTTCAAAGAAGGATTTATACCCTCAATTGAAAGATTGAGATCATATAATTTTAATACCTTAAGAATATAGAAAGAATATTGATCGAAAACTGAAAAGAAAGAATGGATTAGGAAATCCAAGTTTTCTTATATATCTAATATATTATTAGCATTCAAAAAAAGAGATCTGAATAATCGATCTTGTAAAGATTACTATTAAATGAACAATAAAACTATCAGGGATATATACCCTATATCCAAAGTCTAGAAGTTAAAGGATAAATTAAGCAAGGTAATGATCTATATTAAATTAGATCAAAGAAATACCTTCAATTTTATACAAATCAAGAAAGGATACAAATAGAAGATTGCTTTTATATTATTTTCTGGATTATAAGAATATACTATTATATTATTTGGATTAATAAATATACTAATTATATATCAATAATAAAACAACGAAATACTCAAGGAGTTTAGCTTATTTGTAATCTATTATTTGGATGACATCCTGATCTTTTTCCAAAAAGAAAAAGAATATAAGGAATATATTCTCAAAGTACTCGAAGTATTTAGAAAGATTAATTTATGATTTAAGTTATCAAAATGCAAGTTTGGAATCAAGAAGGTAATCTTTCTGAGATATATGATCAAATCAGGTCAGATAAGTATTGATCTAGAAAAAACTGAGAAAATAAAAAATTAGGAACGATTTAGAAATATTAAAGATATATAGATTATATTAGGATTTGTTAACTTTTGTTGAGTATTCATTAAAGACTTTTCCAAAATGATAGAACCATTTATAGAGATGACAAAAAAAGGTATGGGATTCGTATGAAACGAAAAGGCAAAGTAAGCCTTCCAGGAAATCAAGAATAGATTTATTAGGGAATCTATATTCTACAATTATTATAATAATCAAGAAAGTATTATTGAAACAAATGTTTCTGATATTTATATAGCAAAAGTTCATCTTCAAAAAGATGATAATAGGAAACTACACTTAATTATATATTATTCCAATAAGATAGTTAAAATAGAGTAGAATTATAATATTTATAAAAAGGAATTTATAATTATAGTCAAATTATTGAAATATTGAAGGATCTATCTCTAAGGGGCTAAATTCCTAATAATCATTTATATTAATTATATGAATTTATAAATCTTTATTATAATTAAGGTTCTGGATAATCGAAGATTGGCTTGATAAGCTAAAGAATTAGCTGGTTTCGACTTGATAATCAAATATATTAAAAGTAAAGATAATATAAGAGTAGATATATTAAATAGGTTATTAGGGTATAAAGATAATAAAACTTATTAAGAGATAACAATCTTGAAATCCTTATTTAATAAAGATCTTATTTCAAATCTAACAAAAATTGTTGTTTTAAAGAATAAATTAACAGAAGTCTGGAAAAACAAACTTATAAATATATAATTGAATAAGGAAAACATCAAATAACCTAAGCTATCAATAATTATAGATAGATTGATATAGATCGCAAGGAAAATTTGGTTATCAAGTAATATTGCCATCGAATTCATCGAAGAGCAGTATGTATTGTTAATTCATAATTAC
Source organism: Sclerotinia subarctica (assembly GCA_025389085.1). Lineage (NCBI taxonomy): Eukaryota > Fungi > Ascomycota > Leotiomycetes > Helotiales > Sclerotiniaceae > Sclerotinia > Sclerotinia subarctica. The sequence goes on along the minus strand of QRFI01000005.1, from coordinate 2,891,182 downwards.
CAAAGAGTACAAAGGATATATTTAAGAATTAAGAGATAATATTGGAGTTTAGGACTCTGAATTATGATCAAAAAAGTGGTTACCGAATGTAATACTTATATTAGGAACAAGGCTTCTTGTTATATCCCTTATAGACAAATGTATACAATTGAAATACTACCAATATTATAGAAATCAATATTATAGGACTTTATAAGGCCGCTATCTAAATCTAAGGATCCAATAATAGAAATAGAATACGATTATCTCTTAATCATTATAGATCGACTGATCAAGTATATGATATTAATATTATATAAGATTATCTTAACTATAGAAACCCTGATAACCATATTCCTAAAAGAAGTTATTGTAATATATGGATTACCAGAAGAGATATTGTTTAATAGAGATAAACTCTTTATATCAAAATTCTGGATTGTTTTAATAATATTACTAAATATAAAAAAGAAAATATCTATAATATTCCATTTACAAATGAATAAGGGAAACGAACAGATAAATCAAATTGTTGAAATATATCTCTATTGTTATATGAATTATCAACAAAATGATTGGGTAGGATTATTACCTTTAACATAATTTGTATATAACAATTCTACTTTAGAAATAATCCAAGTCTCCCTGAATTATATCAATTTTGGATACGAATTAATTGTATATTAGGAATCAGATATTCCAGAAATAGAGAACCAATCTGTTATTATACAAACAAAGAAACTCAAGGAAGTTCACAAGAAAATAGCAATAGAATTCAAATTCATTATTGAAAAAAATATTTATTATTATAACAAAAAGTATAATCAAAAATCAATATTAAAGAAGAGGGATAAAGTTTATCTATTTCAAAAAAACATCGAGATAAAGAGACTAAATGCAAAATTGGACTATAAAAAATTAGGATTATTCAAAATCAAGAAAATTAAAGGATCCTTGAATTATAAATTGGCATTATCAAAAAGTATAAACATTTATTTGATATTCTATATATCCTTGCTTGAATTAGTATTATTAGGAGTATCTAAAGTTCCTAAAACTGAAATCATATTTATTGATTAAAATGGCAAATATAAAATAGAAAAAATATTAGATTACAAATATATTAGAAACAAAATCAAATATTTGGTAAAATAGGAAAATTATCTGGATTCCAAGAATACATAGGAATTAAAGAAAGATCTCAAACATCTTGAAAAATTCAAGGATTTTCACTAATAGAATCTAAATTTGTCTAAAAGAAAAAAGAATTCAATATAGCTTATATAGAAAATGAATTTATTGAATATAAAAAGAAGGATTTGAGGAAATCGGAATTAGTTGAAGGAAGTTCAGAATCAAATTGACCAAAGAGATCGGAAGAAACGACAAATATCAAAATTATAGCAATTTCTCTTTTTTTTTTTTTCAAGTTTTTCTTTTTCTTTTAGAGTATTGAGCTTGTCTATGGAATTTAATCCAATCATAATCATCTTCTGTTTTCGTTCACAAAGAAACTTCTGCTATTTACTAAAGCAAAGAATTTTGGATATCGTCTCAAACTATTGTTGATGAAGAAGATCCTTCTTAATATATATACACTTGATTTAAACATCAATAGTTTCTTAATCAGAAACAATAAACATTTTGTTTAATTCGCAAATATTATATGATTTATTGAGAGTAGTACAACAACCATAGTAACGATGCTTAATGTTGTGAGAAGAAATGCATTCAGCATCAGCATTTTCATATCGAGCATAAGGAGCCATTTTCTTTCTGGTCAAATTGATTTCTTGTCTAAGAGCTTTATAATCAATACAGGGTTGAGAACGAATAGATAGTATATTAAAAGAAGAAAAAAGGAATCTGGATTTTGAGTATCAAGATGATCGGATAATTATAAACAATCGAGGACGACATTTAATTGGGAAAGGGATAGTATTATAAACCATACTTATTATTATAATATAAAACTAATTATTAATATTTGAACTGTTTTCTTCAAAAGGATCCTTATCAATAAGGAATCCTAGAATAAATATTGTTCTAAAACAAATAATATCTTAAAAAGAATGAATTAAGTAATTATAGGGTCCTAAAATAAGTATTCTAAGATATGATTTGTTTTAGGACTATTATCCCAGGACAATATTTGTCCCAGGACTATTGTTCCAAGATAATATTTATCCTAGGATTATTATTCTAGAACCTTTATAATCCCAGGATTAGAATTATCCTAGGATTAATATCCTAAAACTAAAAGAATGTGACGGAAATCCCTGCTTTCCTCCCATCCTTATTATATAAGAAACCTCAGGTACATTAACCATGTTCATATATGATATGATTACTCGGGATTAGTATACGATTTAGGTGGTCTGAGGAACAGATCCGAACAAGCATTATGTACCAATGGTTATCGGTGAAGTAAGATCATTGAAGGGATAAATATGACTTCTTTTTGCCTAATTATTATGGTTAGATTATTCATTTGTGTATATATAAAGTAGCTATCCTTATCTACAAATGTTCTTCATTTGTAGATTTTAAGTTAAATATAATTGCTGATTAATAAACACCTTTTTGGTTATATTATCTATAGGTCATTATTATATTCGATTCAACTGAAGGATCAATTATTAATAAACATTCAAATTACCCTCTCAAATTAATTCCAAAAGACATTCTACACCTATTTGGAGGTGAAGCAAAAAGAACCTTTTGAAGGCCCCAATTCTGTGAGATACACTCTTTCGATATAAGGCTCTTCTAACCCCTTAAAAAATAAAGACAAAATCGGAAACCATTTGTTATATAATAAGATGGCCCCTTCGAAGGAATCATCAGCCAATTCCCCAATTATCTCTAGAGTAAATATACAAAGCCAAAAAGGAAAAGAGAAAGTTCCTATTTTAACAGATCCTTTTGCTTGTTCTGAAGTATTATCACAATCTCCTTTATAATTAAAGGAGTCAGAACCATTGTTCTTATCCGATGAAGATCTTGATGATTCTGAATTACCAGGATCACATCTCTTACCTCAATATTCTGTTGCAGAAACTTCCCAGCTCATCCCCTTAGATACCTCGATGCAATTCGAGCTATACAATTAGATATTGGAATTCCAAAACGAATTACATCAATAGGATAAAATAGATCGATTACAAATAACAAAAGGATCATTTCTATTAATTGTTCTTTTTAAAGAAATAGGATTATATACTAGGAAACACAGCTCTTTTCATCCCACTTCCATAATTATAGGATACAACCCGGATTACTTTAAGAACCAGATTATCCCCTCAATTGAAAAAACACTTATATCTGATCTCCGCTGTCCTATATCAATTCCTTTGTTATCAAAACAAAAAGTTGATTTCTTCGGAGATCCAGAAAGAGAGACCCCTTAGATTCAAATTGTATAACAACAATCATTACTAAATCCCTTTACCTCAAATTATCTAAAGAGATATATCCCCAATTTTTTATCTAAATTCTCAGATAGGAGGGCTCCTAATATCTATATATATGCTTAGGAGAAGATGATCCTGGGTCACCTTTTCGATTATTATCATGATTTCTGATCAAAGAATACATATTATATATAAGTATTCAATCAAATCGAAGATCGAGCCATAACCCTGTTCGAAGGTATTTACCTAAATGATGATTATGATGCATATACACTAATAGATCATATTATTATTATCCTTACAGACCCTATTAAGGTTATTATTGCCAATATTGAATATAACATTTTGTATATATCTTCAAAAGAATACTTTTAGGAGTTCTATAATAGATTTCGAGATATTATTATTTGTATCGCTATTATCAACAATAAACAATTAAAGAACAATCTCTTTAATAAAACCTAATATCATTTAGTACATAATAACAAACAAGAGTTTTATCAAATATATACAATTAGAGAATATGCTAAAACCCTATAAAACTCTGATATTATATAATAACGACTTAATGCCCAGCCCAATTATCAAAGGATTAAAACCTTAACTTTTAATACTCAGAACCTTAGAACTATATTCTGCTCTGACCAACAACAATTTAGAACCTCTAAATTCATCTATTCGCCTTCTGCTTCATCAGCCATTCAAGGAAATCTTTCTTTGAATATTGTTCTATCTAAACATAATATATTCAATACTTTTAATATCCAATTCAATCAATAACCTTCTGTCTCTCGCAAGGCCAATATAGTAAGCTTCAACGAAGTCAATAAGGTCACCCTTCTCAATACTTATAAGAATTATAATAAGAAATATAAAGATATATTGAATATATTTACAAACTTTGAAAAAGATCTCCCTCGATCAAAAAAAGATCAATTATAAATATTGTCTTATTTATAGGATTCATAAAGAATATATCAAAACTTGATTTATATATCCTTTTTGAAGGTATCTATATTATAATATTTATTATATTAATATATAATAAGATTGTAATAAAATTTGATGCCCTGATCGATTCTGGAGCAAATGATTATGTTTTCATAGATCCAGCTATAATTAAATATCTGGATCTCCTCTCAAAAGCAAGAACATATAAGCTTCCCAAGCCTTTATTTATTAAAGGATACAATAATATTATTAGAAAATATAATATTTCTTTTATTAATTATTTTGATTTATATATAAATAAATATATATAATACAAAACTTTTTTTTTTGATATTTCCACTTGGAAATCATTGTATTATTCTCGGACGCCAATGGTTAGCTTATCATGATATCTAATTGAATTATCGTCGACAACAATTCAGGTGGTCTGAAAGCACCTCCTCTTCAGTTTCTTTTTCGTAATATATCATTATTCCTTGAAACTCTCTTCCTATCCAGAAAATTATCAATCGTTATCATCAATACGATGCCGATCGAAGGGATCGGAAGTTTAGAAAGGATATTATGACTCCAAAGATCAATTTGATTGAATCTCTTGACCAAATCGACCAAATCGATCAAATCGGATAATCCGATCCAATTGAACCCATTCCATTGATTGATCCCCAATTGCGCTAATTAGATCATAATAATATCATTGCTTTAGAAACATTGGCCTCAATCATTTCATCAAAACAAGGGAATATTTATGAGAAGTCTTTAAATAAAGATATTATTTAAATGAATAAATTATTGAAAAGCCCTGAGACTCTGTCTAAATCTACTCAACCTTATCCTCGGAAACTATATTTAACTTACCTTATTTCATTATAGAATACCTCTTCAATATTGGATATCATTGTAATCGATATATATATCTTTAATCAATATCTTTTAAAATCTATAGAAAAGGATTAGTTATTTATATATATATATTATAAGGTTAAAATCCTTTTCGATCAATATTATAAGGAACAAGATTGTTATAATAAACTTATTACCTTCGAACAAGCTCTTAAACACTCTTCCAAAGAATATAATATAAAAGCCTTAGCCCTCTTAATTATATTAAAACTCAATAAATCTTTACTTTCTGATAAATATTATAAATTCAAAGATGTTTTCAGCAAACAAGAGTCGGATATCCTATCACTTTATTGCTCTTATAATCATTCGATCAAATTGAATAATGGAATTAAGGAATCCTTAACCTATTCTTTATTATATAAGATATCTATTGAAGAATTAAAGGTTATCAAAAGATATCTGATCGATAATCTATCTAAAGGATTTATTGAGCTAAATCAAGTTCTTTTTGCTACTTTTATCCTCTTTATTAAGAAATCTAATAGAAGTTTAAGATTTTATATCGATTATTATAAATTCAATACTCTCATTTGTAAGGATCATTATCCTCTTCCTTTAATCAATGAGACCCTAATATATCTTCAAAATACCAAAATTTATACCAAGTTTGATATTCGCCAAGCTTTCTATTGCATCTATATAGATCCAGTATCGAAAAAGTATATTACCTTTTATACTTGATATAAAATATACAAATATAAAGTTCTATTATTTGACCTTATCAATAGTCCTGCCATCTATTAACATTATATAAATGATATTCTTTTCGATTATCTCGATAATTTCTGTATAATATATCTCGACGATATTCTCATCTATTCTAAAGATCCCTCGGAATATAATACTTATATCTATAAGGTTCTGCAACAATTTCAAGATATTAACTTTCAGGCAAATCTCAAGAAATCCAAATTCGATATTATTAAAACTAAATACTTAGAGTTTATTATCTCTATTACCAATATTGAAGTTGATCCTGATAAGGTTATCATTATGAAAGAATGATAATACCCTTCTATTCTGAAAGGTATACAATCCTTTTTAGGATTCTGCAATTTCTATCAAAGATTCATTCCTAACTATAAAATAATAACTTTATCCTTAACCTATTTAACTAAGACAAATATCCCTTTTTCTTTCAATTAAGAATGCAAAAAAGCCTTCAATACTTTACAAGATCTTCTCACTATTGCTCCCATACTTCAACATTACAATTATAAGCTTGAAAACATACTCGAAACCGATGCTTCTGATAGAGTAATCGCTATTGTTCTATTACAAAAGTATAATGATCATTGGTTTCCTATAGTCTATTTCTCGAAGATTATACTTCCTATAGAACTTAATTATCCTATTTATAATAAAGAACTTATTGTTATCGCAAAGTCCTTTAATTATTGAAGAGCCGAATTTATAGAATTGCCTTTTCAGGTAAAGGTTTATATTGATCATAAAGCTTTGGAATATTTTATGATCTCTAAACAATTGAATAATCGACAAATTCATATTGCCAAACTCCTTACCAACTTCAATTTCCTCATCATATATCGCCTTAGCAAAGAAAACCCTCTGATTGATATGTTTTCCTGTTGTAAGGATGATATCCAAGCTATCAATTATTAAAAGAAGGAATAACACACTCAACAATTGCTTAGATCCGATCAACTAGATCTTAACATCCTTTGTCAGGTAAGGGAAGCTCCTATTCTGGCATCTCTCAAATGAGCCAAGCTATTCTTTACAGTAATCGACAGAATCTTAGAAGCTAACCACAATTCAACTAACCTTACTACTATATATAAAAAAGTTATTCATACCTTTAAAAACCTTAATCAAAGATCCCCATTTATTATTGAAAATAGCTTATTTTTTCATAAAGGAAGAATAGTTATCCTCTTTATTAATATTGAAAGGGTTATTTCGGATAATAGATAATAATAATAATAATAATATTATTATTATCTATTATAATAGTGGAAGACTTAGTTATATTTAGCTTTGAGGTAAATCGAATATAGAGGTGGAAAATTTTGAAGTCAGAACAATATATATAATAAATATTGAATTTTATCTGCTTACTTTTTCGAAGAATTCTTTGAAGAAAATCTTCGTATTTATAATCTACAATCTAATTCTAGTATATTCTATGCTTATAAATAAGATCGATTTAAATCGAATCTTATAGAATCATTTCATATAATAGAAATGAGTAATAACCAATAATATTTGACTTGAGAAATAAGAAAATTCCATATGATTCTATATGTTTCCATCACATTCTATTTCGTTACAAATCATTCTAATATGATATATGATCGAAATTTTATATAATAATAAAATTACGTAATATATAATGATATTACTAATACATCACGTGATCATATAATCATTGATTTGGTTATTATTATTAAGTGATTTAATAACTTATTAGGAATTCTGACAATCAAGATAATTGATCAGATATTATAGCTTGCTTTCTTGAGGTCTTAAGTAGACTTCGTTGATTTACAGATTATCTTCAGATCCTTCCTCTTTGAATAATTCGATTAATTTATAGTTATTTGTAAGCTCAATTTCTTTGTTGGTATTTCTGATTGGTTCTATCTTTGTAGATAGAATTACCATACTTAACTCCCTAAATTATTCTGGATATAATTGGGGTAACTTTTTTTCTAACAATCTAATCTTACAAAAGTTATCTTCTAATATACCCACTTTTTGGGATCCCTATTTCTTGTTTCCAAATCTTATTTGTTTCTTGTCTTTCGTAGCGAATGATTTCTTTTGATTATAATCTCGAAATATATACCCATCTTTTCTATAAGTAAAATATAGATTATTCTCTCTACATTTTTTCTTTTCTTTAATATTAAGTTTGTTTGATTTATAACAATATTCAGTTTTATCCAATTCTATTAGGTTGTCAGTATTATAGTATCTGTTTTGATATTAAGGTTTAGAAAATTTTCTGTTTTTCTGAGTGATTCCCTTTTTCTTTATTTGTCTTTTGTAAAAATGGTTATCAATTAGAATGAAGGTTTCGATTAATTCAGAAAGATTTGGTGGTTTTGGAGCTCTTATTAGCTCATCCTTGATAATATTCTTAAGTTTTTTATAGAATTAGGATCTAAGATAATCATTATTCTATATAATATACCTAATATATTATTAGAATTTAGCAATATAGATTATAATTGACCCTATCTGCTTAAATTATTGTAATACTTTTTCAATTATATAATCAGGATCAACTTCCCTGAAGACCTTATCGAAACCTTATCGAAATAACTTGTAAATATCAAAAAAACGATGTATCTCAGATTTCATATTTTCATTAAATTGACTATTGGTAGCTTTGATTATTAGATTATTGACAAAGGGTTCGATCCAATTGAATACAGGTCCTCAAAAGAATGAGATTAGCCACAAGATTCTCTACATTGATATTGAAAAGAGATATTCATTAAAGATATAATAAAGATCAGCTTATATAACAAAGGCTTGATACTTATTATAATCTCTATAAAATAAGTTAAAGATGGATACTTGGATTGTTTATTTTGACTTTATATTGATAATAATCTATTCTGAGACTTTTATAAAGAAAAAGGAGATTGATTTGATAGATTATTGAATAAAGTTTATTATAATTGATATAACTTAACCAAAAACAATGCTCAAAGTATAACGATATTATATTAGAGGCAGCAACTGTCTGAGATTTCATTGATTGATAGTTATAAATTAAGGCTTTATTAATTGAGTTTATTTAGAAGTAAAGTTGTTATTAGATCAAGTAGAATATAAATAAACTAATTGATAATTAAGTTAAATATAAAGTTCTTAAATTATGAAATTATTCTGATTATATATTAATAAATATAAGGGAGCTTTAAAGAGCCTTAAAGCTCCAAAAAGCTTCTAGAACTTTAAGAGCTTTCAAAACTTCTAAGGCTCCTTATTATATAATCTACTATTAGCTTTAGGATACTAATCCTAGGACAATTCCAATCCTAGAATAATAATCTTGAGACAGATATTATCCTAAGACAATAATCTTGGGACAAATATTATTCTGGGATAATAATCCTGGAACAAATCATATCCTAAGATACTTATTCTAGGATCTATAATTATCTAATCTATTCTTTTTGGGATATCATTTGTTCTAGAACAATATTTGTCCTAAGATTCCTTATCGATAAAGATCCCCCCGAAGAAAATGGCTCAAACATTGATAACTAGATTTATTTTATAAAAATGAACGTGATTCGTGACAAAATTATTGATTTAGAACTTATTATAATCATTATATTAAAAAGTTTAATATAATACAATCAATATATAACCTCTATTTATTATATATAAAAGACAAAAGTATTGATTTCAGTATTATAAAGCTATAAATAGATGATACCCTAATTATAATAGATCCAAAATTTGTAATAACAGAATAAGAGCAATTCCAAAAAGCGAAGTTCTCAATAAAAGAAAGAGAGCAACTTATTATCATTATCTCTCTCAAATTTAATAAAGAATTCCTTATATTTATTGATAATAGCATTTACCTTAATTAAAAAAAAACAATATAATAACCTTAAATTGATCAAAATTATATTTATAGATTTTTAAGGAATATAAGGCAAAGTTCGAAAATTAATAACCCTTAAAGATTAATGTATTGTCTAAAAAGCTAAAGAAGTATATATTATAATAATATACCAATCGAAGGCCTTATTCAACCTCTTTATTATTGCCCAAATAATTAATCCTATTAAAAGAGATACAAAAGAATTCAACAAACAAATCAAATAATAAATAAATAATCCAAAAAGAAGACTCAAATTCATTCCTTTCAATATAGAATCATTAAAAATCATTATATTCAATGATATATTATTCATCAATAATAAGGATCATTCATTATAGATAAGCTTTATAATCGCTTTAATAAACAAAAACAATAATACAAACATTCTTTATTAATCATCAATCAAATATAAAAAGAATTATACAAAGTATGTTAACCTCAAAATTATATAGGTTAATATATAACTTCAATATTACCTTAATTATAAAGAATATAATCAATATAATTCTTAAATCTAAGGTACCAATACTATTAATCATTTATATCAACTCTAAATCATTCTACAACCTACTAATCAAATTAAAGTTTATTATCAAAAAGAGATTAATGATTAATATTATAGCTTTACAACAATTATATAAAAGAAAAAGAATAGCAAAGATTAGATAGATCAATAACAAATCTAATCTAACAGATATTATAATTAAGAATAAACTTTATCAAATATTTACAAATCTAATCAATACCAATAAAATTGATATCAAAGTAATAGAATAAATAGAAAGGAATTAAGAAAATATATGATTTATCTCTTTAAAAAGAAAATTATCAATATCAATATATTATATAATTACTATATTAAAAAGGGGAACTATATCCATTAACAAATACTAACATCTATCTCTTTTATTATAAATAAGATCCTTTTCTTATAGATAATAATGATAAGCAAGAATTACATTACAATCAAACTACATAATACCTTCTACTAATAAGCATTGTATCACCAGAGTGATACCAAAAAATAATTATATAAAAAATTTTATTAATAATTTTAAAACTCAATCTTTAAGATTTTTCAAATATAAAATTTAAAATAAATTTTATTTTAAGAATTTTTCGATATTAAATTCTTTATTTTTCAATAAGATTTTAAAAAGGTATTGATTTTTATAAATTTATAAAATTTCAATAAATTCAAAAAGAATTATTTATATTATAATTAATAAATTATCTTTTAAATATATATATACATATATAATAAATCAATTATATTTAAAAATAAAATTTAAAAATTAAAATAAAAATTATAATTATTAATCATTTTGAATCAATTTATATTTTATATTTAAAGATTATAATAATTTAATCTCAAATATATATTTAACATATTTCATTATTATATTAGAAAACTATTATAATTTGTAAATTAAATTACAAAAGAGATATTATTAAAAGAATCCTTTATATATATATAATAAACAATTGAATAATTAGAAAAAAATTTGAATTTATATTAAAATATATATTTAAACAGTTTATATAATATTAAAAATGAGAATACTTTATAATAAAGAAATAAATTGTCACGAATCACGCTCATTATTATAAAATAAAACTAAGTATATAGGTTTGAGCTGTTGTTTCCATAGGAATCCTTATCGATAAGGATTCCTAGAATAAATAGGATCCTAGGATTATTAATATCCTAAAAAAGAAGAACTAGATAATTATATAATCTTAGAACAAATGTTCTAGGATATGATTCTTTCTAAAGTAAAGTATTCTAGGATAATATTCATTCTAGGACTATTATTTTAGGAACTCTATAATCCCAGGATTGGAATCACTTTAGGATTAATATCCTGAGGCTAAATGGTAGATTATATGATAAATAGACTAAATAGCCAATCTATTCAATCTAGAGGATAGTCTGGATAGTCAGTTTATCCAAGTTATCCAATTATATTTATTAAGTATATAATTAGAGTAATTTCATAATTTAGGAGCTTTGTATTCAACTTAATTATCAATTAGTTTACCTATATTTTATTTGATTTAATAACAACTTCATTTCCAAGTGAACTTTATTGATAAAGCCTTAATTTACAATTATCAATCAACGAAATCTTAGATAATCATTATTTATAATATAGAATCGTTATACTTTAAGTATTGTTTCGGTTAAGCTATATCAATTACAATAAACTTCATTCAGCAATTCATCGAACCAGTTTCCTTCTCCTTTATTAGAGCCTTAAAGCAAATTGTCATTAATATAGAACCAAGATGAGCAATCTAAGTATCTATCTCTGATCTATTTTATGGAGATTATAGCAAATATCGAGCTTTTGTTACACAAACTGATCTTTACTATGCTTTTAATAAATACCTTTTCTTGATACAAATACAAAGGATTTTGTGATTAATCTCATTCTTTCGAGGAACTATATTCAATTAGATCGAACCTTTCTTTAATGATCTAATAATCAAAATTATCAATAATCAATTTGTCAGAATTCCTAATAAGTTATTAAATCACTTAATAATAATAACCGAACCAATGATTATCTGATCACGTGATATATTAGTAATATCATTATATATTACGTAATTTTATTATTATATAAAATTTCGATCATATATCATATTAGAATGATTTGTAACGAAATAGAATGTGATGGAAACATATAGAATCATATGGAATTTTCTTATTTCTCAAGTCAAATATTATTGGTTATTACTCATTTCTATTATATGAAATGATTCTATAAGATTCGATTTAAATCGATCTTATTTATAAGCATAGAATATACTAGAATTAGATTGTAGATTATAAATACGAAGATTTTCTTCAAAGAATTCTTCGAAAAAGTAAGCAGATAAAATTCAATATTTATTATATATATTGTTCTGACTTCAAAATTTTCCACCTCTATATTCGATTTACCTCAAAGCTAAATATAACTAAGTCTTCCATTATTATAATAGATAATAATAATAATATTATTATTATTATTATCTATTATCCGAAATAACCCTTTCAATATTGATGAAAAATATATATAATGTTATCACAAAGAACAAAAACCTGATTTTGTAGAAAAACATTAGATTTATGATTATCTAACCTTGTTGATTCTATATACCATTATTTATAACAATCTTTATTATATAATATTCAAGGAGAATATAAGGGAAGATAATATTAGAAGATTTGTTATGGACTTAAACTCTCCTCGAATTAGTGAAGGATAGGAGCATAATAATTATAACCTAATAATCAAAGATATATAGGAAATTCTATTATAGACTGAATACCACAGAATCTGGCACAAGATTAATTATTATTATGAACATTATTAGGTCAAGGATTATTGCCGAGACTTCTAAATAAAACCAATAAAACTATCAATAGCTATACCCTACAAATTATTAAGTATAAGCGAATATTAGTATAAATAATTGAACCTCCTTATTAAAAAACAGATCACCAAGTTATTATCACTAAAACTCAATGATACAACTGAGATTAAACAATTAATTATAGGAATCAATCTTGGAAAACAAGAAGTTAAAACTTTGATCAATTCAGGAATTATAAGAATATTTATAGATCCTAATTTTGTAAAAGAAAACAAAATCCCTATTAAATCTAAAGAACATTTATATCAATTAATATTGTTAGGAGGAAAAAAGGCTGAAATAGATGGATAAATATGAAGATAGATTAATACTCTAAAAATGGTTATATTAAAAGGGTATACAAAATAAGTCAAATTGGATTTAGTATTATTGGACAGATATATAATAATCTTAGAAACCCTTTAGATTAGAAAATATAATCCAAATATTGATTGGGTAAAGAATACCCTTATATTTGATCATTATAGATATAAGAACGAATGACTATATAATCTAAAAGAACAGACTTCCAGAAAGATTGGGTATTATATTATAATAGTTATAGATCCTTTATTGATTGGTAAGATCAATACAAAAGAAATTCTAGTGCAATACAGAAAATTCGCTAAGTTGTTCAAAGACCCACAGGATTTGAGAGCCTTGCCAGAATATAAGTCTTAGAATCATAAAATCAATTTCAAGGAAGGATTTATATTCCTAATTAAGAGATTGAGATTATATAACCCCAGTATTTTAAGAATATAGGAAGAATACTGATCTAAAACTGAAAAAAAGGGATGGATTAGGAAATCCAAGTTCTTTTGTGTATCTAATATATTATTAGTATTTAAGAAAGGAAATCCGAATGATTAATCTTGTAGAGATTACTACTAAATGAATGATAGGATTATTAAGGATATGTACCCTATACCCAAAGTCTAGAAATTAAAGGATAAGTTAAGTAAGGCAATAATCTATACTAAGCTAAATCAAAAGAATACCTTCAATCTTATATAAATCAAGGAGAGATACAAATGGAAGACTGCTTTCATATTACCTTCTAGATTATGAGAATATATTGTTATATTATTTGGATTAACAAATATACCAGCTATATATCAATAATAGAACAATAAAATATTTAAGGAGTTTAGCTCATTCATAATCTATTATTTGGATGATATCCTAATCTTCTTTTAGAAAAAAAAAGAATATAAGGAATATATCCTTAAAATACTCAAAATATTTAAGAAGATCAATTTATGACTCAAATTATCAAAATACAAGTTTGAAATCAAGAAGGTAATCTTTCTGAAATATATAATCGAATTAGGTTAAATAAATATTAATTTAAAGAAAACCAAGAAAGTAAAAAATTGGGAATGATCTAGAAACATTAAAGATATATAGATTATATTAGGATTCGCTAATTTTTGTCAGATATTCATCAAGGACTTTTCCAAAATGATAGAATCATTTATAGAGATAACAAAGAAAGATATAGGATTTATATAGAACAAAAAGATAGAGTAAGTTTTCCAAAAAATCAAAGATAGATTTATTAAGGAATCTATACTTTATAATTATTATGATAATCGAGAAAGCATTATTGAAATAGACATTTTTGATATCTATATAACAAAAGTTCATCTTCAAAGAGATAATAATAGGAAACTATATCCTATTATTTATTACTTCAACAAAATGGATAAAATAGAGCAAAATTATAATATTTATGAGAAAGAACTTATGGCTATAGTTAAATTATTGAAATATTAGAGAATCTATCTTCAAAAAGCTAAATTCCTAATAATCATTTATATTGATTATATAAATCTACGAACCTTCATCACAATTAAGATTCTGGATAATCGAAGATTGATTCGATGAACTAAAGAATTAACTGGTTTCGATTTGATAATCAAGTATGTTAAAGGCAAAGATAATATAAGAGTAGATATACTAAATAAATCATCAGGGTATAAGGATGATAAAACTTATCAAAAAATAATGATTTTGAAGTCTCTTTCTAATAAAGATCTCATTCTGAATCTAATAGAAATTGTTGTTTTAAAGAATAAATTAATGGAAGTCTAGAAAAACAAATTCACAGATATATAATTGAATAAGGAAAATATCAAATGATCTAAGCCGCCAATAATTGTAGATAGATTGATATAAGTCGCAAGGAAAATTTGGCTATTAAATAGTATTATCATTGAATTCATTGAAAAGCAATATATATTATTAGTTTATAATCATCAGGGAGTATAAAGAATATATTTGAGAATTAAAAGATAATATTAAAGTCTAGGACTCTGAATCATAATCAAAAAAGTGGTTATCGAATGTGATACCTGTATCAGGAATAAGGTTTCTTACTATGCCCTTTATAGACAAATATATATAACTGAAATATCACCTATATTATAAAAATCGATATTATAGGATTTCATAAGATCGCTATCTAAATCCAAGGATTTAACAATAGGAATAGAATATGATTACTTTTTAATTATTATAGATTGACTGATCAAGTACATAATATTAGTATTATATAAGATCACCTTGACTGCAGAAACCCTAACAATCATATTCCTAAAAGAAGTTATTACAATATATAGATTATCAGAAGAAATATTGTTTGATAGAGGTAAACTTTTTATATCAAAATTTTGGATTGTTTTAATAGTATTACTAAATGTAAAAAGGAAAATATCTATAGTATTTTATTTATAAACAAATGAAGGGAATAAATAGATAAACTAAATTGTTGAAGTATATCTCTGTTATTATATAAATTATTAATAGAATAATTGAATAGGATTATTACCCCTAGCATAATTTGTATACAATAGTTTTGCTTTGGAAACTATCTAAGTCTCACTAAACTATATCAATTTTGGATATGAATTAGTTGTATATCAGGAATCAGATATTCCAGAAATAGAGAATCAATCTGTTATTGTATAAACAAAGAAACTCAAGGAAGTTCACAAAGAAATAGCAGCGAAACTCAAGTTTATTATTGAAAGAAATGCTTATTATTACAATAAGAAATGTAATCAGGAGCCAATATTAAAGGAGAGGGATAAAGTCTATCTACTCCAAAAAAACATCGAGATAAAGAGATCAAATGCGAAATTGGATTATAAGAAATTAGGATTATTCAAAATCAAGAAAGTTAAAGGACCCTTGAATTATAAATTGGTATTATTAAAGAGTATAAACATTTATTTAATATTTTATATATCCTTACTCAAATTAGTATTATTAAGAGTATTTAAAGCTTCTAAAACCGAAATTATATTTATTGATCAAAACGCTAAGTATAAAATAAAGAAAATATTAGATTGCAAATATATTAAAAACAAAATTAAATATTTGGTGAAATAGAAAAATTATCTAGACTCCGAGAATATATAGGAATTAAAGAAAGATCTTAAATATCTTAAAAAGTTTAAGGATTTTCATCAATAGAACCTGGATTTATCTAAAAGAAAGGAGAATTTAATATAGTTTGCATAAATAGCGAATTTATTGAATATAAAAAAAAAGGATCGAAGAAGTCGGAATCAATTATAGGAAGTTCAGAATCAAATTGATCAAATTGACCAAAAGGGTTGGGAGGAATAACAAATGTTGAAGTTGCAGCAATTTCTCTTTCTTTTTCCTTTTCTTATTTTTCCTTTTCTTCTAAAACATCAAGTTTATCAAGATACTTGAAATCATAACGTAATATTTCATCACATCGTTTTTTGAGTTGTACCTTTTGCTTAACAAGGTGAGCAATCTTAGCAGAAGATTCGGCAATTTCAGCATCCAATTTATCAATTTATCGATCAAAACTTTCCCAATTATATTCTCAAGGAATTTCACGATCCTAATCATCTTCCAAACAGAACTCAGTATCATAGAAAACAGAATTTCGCATATATTCTGAACAATATAAATGATGTTTATTGGAGAGATCTTTAACACAACAATGATTTTCCTGATGACAATAAGAATAAGGAATCATCTCGATATTAATAAAATCAATAATTATAGCTAAATAGATATGTTCCTTTTTCTTTCTTTAAGTTAAATTATATGAGAAATTGGAATCGTTTATAATAAAAAAGGCTGAAGGATATAATGATGAAACAAATAGGATATTTATTAATTATAAATGATTGAGGATGATACTTGATCAGGAAGGGGATAGTGTTACGAATCACATTTATTTTTATAAAATAAATCTAGTTACCAATATTTGAGCCATTTTCTTTAAAGGGATCCTTATCGATAAGGAATCCTAGGACAAATATTGTTCTAAAACAAATGATATCCTAAAAAGAATAGGTTAGGCAATTATAAATCCTAAAATAAGTATTCTAGAATATAATTTGTCCTAGGACTATTATCCCAAAACAATATTTGTCCCAGGACTATTGTTTTAGGATAATATCTGTCCCAAGATTATTATCTTAGGATTGGAATTGTCCCAGGATTAATGTCCTAAAGTTAATGGTAGATTATATAATAAGGAGCCTTAGAAGCTTTGAAAGCTCCTAAAGCTCCAAAAGCTTTTTGGAGCTTTAGGGCTCCTCAAAGCTCCCTTATATTCATTAATATATAGTTAAAATAATTTCATAATTTAAGAGCTTTATATTCAATTTAATTATCAATTAGTTTACCTATATTCTACTTGATCTAATAACAACTTCACTTCCAAGTGAACCCAATTGATAAAGCCTTAACCTACAACTACCAACCGACGAAACCTCAGGCAGCCGCTGCCTCCAGTACAGTATCGTTACAAATTTCCTGTTTTAGGAATATTATATAGGGATTTGATAACTTATAGAACTATATCTTTCTTGATCTTTATTTCGATTAATGATCGAATATAAAATAGGTATTATAAATTTAAAATTGTTTGAATATAGGTTTATATAATATCTTTTAGAAATATTTCAGTTTCTATTATTCTTGATTTCAAATAAATGCTTAAAATGATTAATAAATATTAGTTAATTTATTGAATAATAGGTAATTGAATCAATATTGTTATTTTTTCTTGATTCTTGAATACTTGGACTATAAATTTTGATTTAGGGTATACTTTATTAATTCCCTTATTCTTTATTTTATTTGTAAATCTGAAATTGAAGATTCTTATCCTTTGTAATACTATCTCCAAAAATACTATTTTGAAAACTTCATTTTCAAATAAGTTATTAATCTTTAATTATCTGGATTCTTTATATATTAAATTTATATATATATAATCTATAAATAAATTATCAAAAATATTTGTTTGTATCTTTAGTTTTTTAATAATAAATTGTGATATTTGGATTATTTGAAGTATTATTGATGAAGAATACTTTGTTATATAAATTGCTTTTTTGTCGATATTATAATTATATATAAAATTCAGGATCCGATAATAATATTATTGATTATAATATAATAATCTATAATATAATGATTTATAATATATTTTAAAATATATATTGATTATTCTGATTATTTTAATCAAGTTATTCTTCTTTTTTGGATTCTTGCTGATAATATAGTTGAATTATAATAAAACGAAATTTGATTAATCCTTTTTTTATTTTGATTTGGTATATCTTTTATTGTAATTATTTTGTATAAATCTTTTTATTTCTTAGATATTATTCCTTTCTTTTTTTGTTATATAATGATTTTTGAATTGAAGAGTAGATTATAGATTGTTGTAATTGATAGATCATTTCGTATATTGAATATATTTCTAATTTGT
This sequence comes from Sclerotinia subarctica, assembly GCA_025389085.1. Classification (NCBI taxonomy): domain Eukaryota; kingdom Fungi; phylum Ascomycota; class Leotiomycetes; order Helotiales; family Sclerotiniaceae; genus Sclerotinia; species Sclerotinia subarctica. Next base: position 2,872,164 of record QRFI01000005.1, on the reverse strand, counting down.
CTTTTTATTTATAATTTGCAAATTTCTTTTATTACCTTTTTGATTGCTTTTGCTCTTTATATAATTATAGTTTTAAAAGGTTTGTTTTAATTATTCTTGGATAAATTCTAAATATCAATAATATAGGTATTAAATTATTAAGTCCTATTGTATTATTGATAACTTTTATTATTATTTGTAATACAAATACTTTGCTGATATTGGAAGTAATTAACTCGTTTGAAATGATTTTGTAAATCTGATTTAAAAATTAATGGAAATGTTTAATAATATCTATCGAATTGTTTGCTTCAATTGATATGCTTTTCATATTGATTACTAAAAAATTTGTATATTATTTGAATTCTTTGTTAATAAAGTTCTTTTCTATATTATATATAATACAATCAAATAATCCTATATATATATCAATTTAATATTTTTGTAATATATTTTATTTATATTTTACAAAGATATTATCAAGTTATTTAATTATTTGGAATCAGATTGTCTTATCAATAATATAAAGTATAGATTAATTATCAATATATATTATATCTATTAGGATAAAATAATTGAATTTGATGTTTTTAGGAAGAATAAATTTAAATATTTTTGAGAATTTTTTATATATTTGATAATATTTGCAATATTTGATCAGTAAATTGATTATCTTCTTATCTTCTTTATATTCTGTTTATTATAATACTTGATATAGTTTATATACAGGAAAATATCTAAAGTATCGATATAATTATTAGAGGCTTATTTCAATAAAAAAGCAATCATTAATTTCAATTGAATTCTGAATCATGTATTGCAAATGGACCTTTTATAATAAAAATATATGATTGAATCTTCTGAAAATAATAAAGTTATAAATAGATATTATAAATGATATAATTATAATAATACTTAAATCAATCTATATCTATTAAAAAGAATAAGAATGATATATTTGTATATATAACATTAAATTCAATGATTCTGAAAGGTAATTAGATATAAATTGAATTAATAAAGATAGTAATCCTAATATTAAATTGAACAATTGTTTGTCTGATAAATATTATATTGATTAGGGTTCCCTTAATCTTATTTGATTACTTCAATTAATTGATTAATTCTATTATAATATTTTTAGGGTTGTATATTATAATTAAATAAACTGATATTATATCATATATTTAAATGATTTTATTAAATAGAATTTCTAGTTTTCTTATTTTGTTTATCAAATTATACTACAAAAAACAAAGTTCTATTAATAATACTTATAAATAATCTTGCAGATTCTTTTCAAAATATTTGGTTTGGATTATTAAGAGTATAAGATTATTTTATTTGGTTATGATATTCTGTTTGTATTTTGCTTCTTTGAAATTGTTGATTATCATAATATATAATCTATTGAATAAGAATGATAACTGAATAATATTAGTATTATAGAAATCAAATATATTTCTTTTAAATATAATAGAAAATATTTATATATATAATTTTTTTGGAACATTGGCTTATTTATATTATTTTTTGAATATAAAGAATTTGTAATCAAAATTATTATTATATTCTTTATAAAATTTATTATTTTTATAAAGTTTGATGAAATTAAAGATATATTAAATAAATATAATATTATATTATTAATTGTTTATTTTGAATAGATTGTTTATAATATTTTTTGAAATTTTATTATTAGATCCTGATATAATTATCTTATATTCTTTTTCTTCTTTATTTCATCTAAAATCTATTTCAATCTTTTGGAAATAATATAATGATCTGAAGTATAGTTTTGGTATAGATATATTATAATTGTGAGTCTTGATCTTTTGCTTTGTTCACTTTCTGAATCTGTTTGATTGAATTATATTGATAAAGGCTTTTGAGATATCAATATTATCTTTTTGAATGTTGATTCCCAAGATTTATAAGATTCGTTGTAAAAAGTAAAGGTTAATCTTATTAGCCATTTTGAAATGATTAGAATCGAATTATCCAAAATCTTTATAGAATATATTAACTAACTTTTTGTTATAAAGATATTCTTTATTATATTAAATAGATTTAAAAATAATATAATTATTCATATCTTCCTTAATATTATTATCAATTAATTGTTCTTTAGTCTATTTTTTGAATTTGTTTTTCATTATAAGATAATCAAAACCTTTAGGGATTGTATTGATTATATCCATTGTGGTAATTATATTGATAATATATTGAATCTATTTTCTGATTTTTAAGCTTAGTTTAAAAATTTGAGAATAAATTTGAAAATATATCAATATATAAAATAATAGTTTATATAATTATATAAAGAAATAAATATTATTAAAGAAGTATTTATATAAAATATTTTGGGTAGAATCTTGTAAAAATTCTTTGTATAATAGATATATTATAATATAATAGAAAAATTCTTTTGTTATAATATATTTGGCTTTTTTAGTTCAAATAAAGTTATTGTTATTGTTTAATATAAACAAATATATAATAAATATAGATTTTAGTTTTATACAAAAACTTCAAAGTTCTTGAAACTTTTTTAGATCTAAAATCTGAATATAGTTCCCTTAATATATAAATCCTATCTAATACTGGATATTATATCTTTTCAAATTGATTTCAACTTGAATCAGAATAAATCAGGATTATAGTAATCAAACTGATTTTTCCAAAACTTCTAATTTGTAATATTATTAATTAATATTAATATTATTCCAATAATATAATACCTATTAATAAAAGGTATCATATAGTTTGATTATAATATAATTCTTGCTTATCATTATTATCTATAAGAAGAGGGCCCTATTTATAATAGAAGAGATAGGCGTTAGTATTCGCTAATGGATACAGCTCCCTTTTTCAGTATGGTAATCATATGATATACCGACATTATTAATATTAATATTAATACTTTTACAAAAGAAATTTTATATTATATAATTTTATATTTTTAGAATTCTAGTTCTTTAAATTAATAATACAAATATATAAAAGATATTTATAACTTTATTTTTTTATACTCTTGTTAAATAATTTATATTTTAAAAATTAATAATTGAATAAGAATAATTATTATATAATATTTGTAAAATAAAAAAAATAAAATTTTTTAAAAATTTTGATTATTGAAGAATAAATCAAGAAATAAATTTAATAATTATTTAAAAAAAAACTCTTGAAAATAAATATGAATTATCAATATTTAATTATTTATTAAACGATTTGTTAATTCTATAAAAATTATTTCAAAAAGTATTAAATTTAAAATTCTTTAAATTGAAATTAATTTAATTATTAATTAAGAATTATATTACTTTTAGAAAGTTATTTAATAATTTATTTTATATAAAAAAAATAGAATTATTCATTTTATAATGTTTTTATAATATTAATTTATATATTATATATTATAAATCAAATATACTTGATAGTGGCCGAGTTTTATAAATCTCTCTATGAATTATTATAAATATAAACTATACAAATATTCGTGAACAAAGCAGAGGAGCCAAGCCGTCGAGAATATCGGCGAGTATACAAAGAGGACCCTTTTACTAGATGTTGGTATGGAATGGATCACTTGATCTGTGATCTAAACAATCCATCTGGCTTGGATGCCTCATATTCTCTTCATGTATTCCTAATATATGAGCGTATTCTCGACGTCGATTTGGTTTCTGCGGCCTAAAAGTAGTACGAGGCTTCTGTATGTTTCTTAGATCTATAATGGAATAGATCTTTCAAATTTACATATAGTATAATGCTCACATTCTAGTTTGAAGTAGTACGATACAAGATACTAGAAACCTGTATAAGCCCCGTACATACGCGGATAAAGCTGAGCTTTTCAATAATTTAAAATATCGCGGTATATATCTATGATAAAGTACTTCTTGTGCGGAGCTGAATGAATAGCACATGAATAAGGAAAATGGCCTTAACAAACTTCGTGCTCTTCATATTATGGTCTTGTGAAGACGTAATTCTCCCCGTACTTCAAAATCTTCTTCCACCCTCTCAAATGTCAACCATCCATTTGCTATTTTACATCCCACTTTCGCCCCTTCCAAGATCCGAATAAAACTCCACGGAAGTCCTTTCCCTTTCCTTCCAAAAAAAACATTGTGTATCCCGTCAACTCCGTTTATTTCCCTAGTCCAATAGTACAAGAAGTGAACCAAAAACACCATGGTTAAGCCAAGTACGTATCGTAGTTAAAAACTGTTATTGCTCCAACTCTCCTTCGTGCTGCTCTCCCGCGTCAATGCCACCATCAGTTGCGGCAGGAGCAGTTTTGGGTTCAAGTTCGGAATCAAGCTCAACATCTTTTTGAGCATCATCCTTATCATTTTGTGTAGTATCTTGGCTCTCGTCCAGCACTGTTTGGTTCTCATTTGGAGGCTCAGGAACATCCGCAAGAGTTTCAGAGCTAGTGTCTTGTGTTCTTGCTCGCTTTGCTAGCGGTGCCTCATCTATTTGTTCATCTGCCTTGCGCTTCGGGCTCGCTTTCATGTCATGATCGATATTTGACGAAGAATCATTTGAGGAATTAATTTGGTCGTGGCTTGAAAGATCATTGGCTGCTGCTTTTAAAGGAGCATCATCCGTTCCAGAGGTAGGCGAAGGTTGAGCACCATCAGTCGTTAAAGAAGTGGATGGCTTGCTATCTGAATGACCATTTTCGATCTTCTCAATTGGTTGATCTTTATGGACATTAGGATCTGACCGGGAGTTGTTATCCGAACCATTTGTGCCATTCCCACGGATATGGCCGTTTCCATTTTCCTTCTGAGCCTGCTCCGGGTTTTCAGCAGAACCAGCACCATTCAGTTCCTCTTTCCCACTTGAAGCATGTAGATATTTGGCAGTCGTATTTCCGGGCTGGTCTTGATCCGTCATCTGAAAAGGACTATTGCTTAGGAATTTATGTAAAATAAGCCCAGCTTCAACAATCTTAGGTTCAGTACCCTCAAGGTGCTCCCACCAATCTCTGCCATTTATTCGGGGTATTTCAACCTTTTTAGCAGTCGCTGCAAACAAAAGAGTTGTGATTGCAATGGTCCGGGCACTTGTCATGAGACCTAATGTTGAATGGTGTGTATCGCAGATTAATGCCCATGTGTAATTCCGAAGTTCTTTGATAATTGCAGACTCAATACCAACATGTGTAAATTCTTCAAAGAAGTTCACGAGGTATTTCAGTGGAGATGTCGCAGAAAGGTCGAAACATAATAATTCCAGCATGAGCTCCTCATACATAAGAATACTGTCACGCCATCGCCAGTACTCTTTAGAGCTGGCATCAACTTCGAGTTTCGGATTCTTCTGAGCAACCTTAATACAAGCGAAAATGAAAAGCTTGGTTCCTCGTATGGTTTCTTCGGTTTTCGTTGCCAGGAATAGAGCCGTCGCCGCAATCTCCTGGTAAGAACTGATTAGTATCATTGCTCTGGCAGAAGTATAGCAAAACTAAGCAAACAAGTCTCAAGCAATCAGAATTGCAATACTTGACCTTACAATTTTGATTTGAAGCGGAGTAAAGTTTGAGTTGGAAGTATGATGTAAAGAGCAATGACTCTTCATAATTTAGTGATAGAGAAAGAACTTACATAGTGATGAATCCCTGTGCAGCCCTTCTTATCTAGGACCATGCTTCTACGCATGTAAAAGCGGTGGAAGTAGAGACTTGCGACACTTACAGTGGTCATGGGAATGTGTAGCATGTTTCCAATTGATGACATGAAAGAAACTCCTTTTGCTCTGCGAGTGCGTTCCTCCTCGGGCGAGAGGCCTTCCAAAATGGAGGGAGTCGCTTTAAGCTCCGCCTCGGTAAAGGTCCATTGATCAAACATCTTGCTCGGCATTTCTCGAATCAACGAGTGCTTCGTTCGACGAACTGGTTGTTCGGGGGGTAAATGATGGTTCGAAAATTGCGGAGGCGAAGGAACCGCAGGTGGTATGTATTTTTCGTTTATAGTTGATGTGCAAGAAGAGGGAGGTCGAATGCGGTTTGAATCAAAATCTGCGACAGGATATGGACCTGCGGTGGTCATAGGATTGAGGAAGCGCGCTAGATTTTGGATTGTGATGACGAGGCTGTTGTTAAACGTTCAATCTTCGTTTGTCTATGGAGAGGCTGCACTTGGCTAAGAATGCAGGGCTGTTCTATAACTACGCGTTGAAAGTAGGACAGTTCCAATTGTGCTATTGTTGAGCTCATTATTGATGGGATTTGTCACAATACCAAAGGATTCTAGTCGAGATAATATTCAAAATCGCGATAGCTAGCCGTATCTTAGCGCCGTTGTGATATACACGTGATGACGTGACAAATTCAGCCGCGTTTCTCCACGTCTTGATTGATCTTTTCTTTATCTTCATTTCTCTACCTCCACCCTCAAGTAGGTAAAGTGCTTTCGTATCGGATTCTACCTTCTGCTACGGCTCACCGCTCATATACCGAAAGACTGGGCAACCTACATTCCGTAAGCATAGCTGCGCCCTTTGGATCAACATTCTTCAACATGTCGACGGTCACGTCGCCTCGTCAGCTCCATGCCGATCATCTGGGTAGGCCGTATCTAGCACTCAACTCTGCCAGAATGACGCTCGCGAACCGGAGGATGAATCATTGAAGTCGAAGTCAGCATAGCACATATGCCGTTGTAGCTTTGAATTATGGATCAGCAAGGTTTGAAGCATAATTCCTTTTCTGTACAATTCTATTCTTGTCGGATTGAAGAGCCACAGCGGAAGTGCGGCCACATGAGACATTGTTTTCAGAATTTATCCACATTTCTACCTGAACATTCCAATTCTTCATCACGCCAAGCCTTAAAGATATGGCTGGCATGGCGTGCCGCGTGCTAGTTTAAATTCAACAAATCCTTATGTTTCTGTCATGTAGAACTTCTAAAGAGTTCTCAGTATCCAACATTATGATTCTATCGAATCTGTTCACAGCTTTTTTAAGCATTGCTTCAGTCTCTGCCTCTCAATCGCTCGGTGCCACTAATGTCGATAAGATCAATGAACCTTCCAAGCGTGGAGAATCATTGCCTCGTGATGGAGGCTTTTTCAATACGGGAAGTGTTCCGTCGGTGTCAACTAATGCTGGGATATATGAAAACTTGGGATGTTTCGAGGATGGCGTTCGTGGTAAACCTTTGGCTTCTCCTCTACTTAACCTAACTGGCGCCCCAGCAGAGACAATTCAAAGTTGTGTAAATGCTTGCTCTATCTCGGGGCAAAACGGAATACCATACACCTATGCTGGCATAGAACCTGGGTCTTGTTGGTGCTCCAATTATATTTTGATACTCTCCGTTAGAAGCTCTTCGTTTTGTCTATCGAGTTGCCCATCTAATTCCGGCAAATATTGTGGCGGTACTGTGAATGGAATACCTTACATGCAGATATACGAATTAAAACAAGGGTCTAGAAATGTCAATCTCACTTCGACGACATTTTCCGTCGAATCATCCAGATTAATGTCCCAGTCGGGATCCATGGCCAGTACATTGACAGTTTCCGAGCCATCCACCGAGAGCTTTTCCTCCACAGCCACATCTCCAGCTCCTCCAGTCCGAAATTCCAAGCGTGAATATGATATCACTGCACCCGATAGTCCTTGGCTGCCCCTCCTTCCTCTCACTTCCCCCCAGATTCTCAAAGAAGTTCCTCCTGGCCAAGTTCCAGGATGGGAACAACAAGCCATAGCTAAAGAGAAGAAACTCGAGTCTCGCGAATACAATACCAATGCACCAGATAGTCCTTGGCGACCCCTCCTTCCTCTCCACACACCTGAATTCCTCAAAGAAGCCCCATCTGACCAAGTGCCCGGCTGGCAAGGTCAACCCTCCACACCTCTCATCCCTGACTCTGACGTTCCCCTAAAACCTAAATCGAAAGCCAAACCCAAGGCTAAACTCCACCGTCGCCAACTCGGACCCATCCCGGACAATTTCCTTGAACCACCTGGCCGTCCAGATTTCATCAAGGAATTCCCCAAAAAAAATAACAATAAACCACGCCCACCCTTTGACAGACTAAAAGATTTCATCGATCCAGCTACGGGTAAAAAGATCCCCCCCAAAAAACCAAAATATAGTCATTCGAAAATTAGTTTGAGGAAGAGGCCAAGTTTGAAGGATATTGGTTTGTTGTCAGATGGTCGTGTGGGTGTGAGTGTAGATAAGACTAAGAACCCAAATGATAACGAAGAGGAGATGAAAAGAAAAGCAGAATGGAAGAAAATAAATGAGAAGAAATGGAAATAAACTAAATCCAAGAAGAGGAAAAGAAATGGAGGAGAAAGGTCAGGAGGAAAAAGAAAGGGGGGAGGGGGATTGGGATGAAGGGGATGAAGATGATAGAGAGGAAGGGGAGGAAGGAGAAGATGGTTGGATGTGGAGGAAATGGGGCGGGAAGAAGTGGAGTGGAGGGAAGAGGGAGGGTAGAAAGATACATTTAGAGAAGAAGTAAGGAGGCCTTGACGAATTTGGGAATACGACCCTTCACATCACAGAAGTGAAGTCTGAAGTCTAAAGTCAAAGAAAGATACGCAGACAAAAACTCAATCGATGACACATGCAGGAACAGGTGTTTATTCATTTTATTTATTTCATAAAAGGAATGATATGTTTAGGGCTAAGGGGAGGAGTAATTAACTCGTTTGGACGGAGTACGCTAGATTTTACTTTTACTTTTACTTTATCATTGGTTGGTTGCGCTATTGATTTGCTAGCTAGCTGGATGAAATTAAGATTCCATCGATCGATCGATCCTAATCATATAATGAGATTTTGGTCATATCATTCATTCATTCATTCATTCAGATCGATAGATACAATATATATATATACAAACATCATCAGCATTAAAATACCGACTCACCTCTCTTCATTTTCTATTCTTTTATTCTTCTATTCTTCTATTCTCCCACCATTATCGAAAATCATCAAGAATCATCAAAAATCCATCTAATTAGTACTCGCCATTAGTATTTTTATATTATTTATTTATCTATCCATTGATCCATCTAAAACCCAATCACAATCATCTCATTTTATACAATTTAAATAATAAAATTCAAAAGACACAAAAGAAAAGGAAAGAAAAAGTTCAAAGTTCACACAACTAACTATTCACAATTGAAATCTAAAAAAAAAGATCTATAAAAAAAAACTCAATACTATTTTCTATCCAAGTATGGTATGCAGGTATCTAAGATGTATATTCATATACGCTAAGAAGGAGTGTTATTCCATTCCATTCCCATCCAATTCAATCCAATCCATCCATTCCCATCCATTTCAATCCAATGCAATGCAATCCAACCCCAATAAATCTCAAAGGCAAGAATGTTAACTCGAGTATCTGTAAAAGTAGTACTCATGATCCATGCATCTCATGTATCCGCCCACCCAACTAGATAAATTACCACTCTACTCCAATTGTTTCTGAAATGCGACTTTCCCATCCCCATCTGCACCTGCTTCCTGTACAAAAATGCTCATTTATCCTATGATGCTCCGCCCTTTATATTCCAATCCATTCAATCCATATAAACCCCCAGCCCATGCTACCGTTGCTCAATGCAATCTCTCTCACGCAGCGAATTTCCTAAATCCCTCCACCCCCAAAGTAGGAACCTCTACCCACTTTAAATTCGGTACTCCCTCCGTTCTTCTCCTATCAACAAAATTATTGCACTCCCCCACGATCAATCCCCATTCGGCTAACGCCCTTCCAGCATATTTGGATCTCGTGAATCTATCTATGCCTGTGAGTTTTGGATCCTGGGGTGATACTTCATTGCTCATTCCTGGGACCCGAGCGGCAAGCCATGCATGCGCTGGAGCAGGAAGACGTGGTGGTGTGAGTTTTCTTTCATTTGCACTGTTGGAACCAATTGGTCCTTTTGGGGCGCTACCAGTTTGAAGGATCGAATGCACCTTTTCAAAATTCTGGGCCCATTCCAAAGAAAATTTAAAGCTATAGGCGCGATAAGAGGCAGTAGCTGGAGGAGTCTCGCTGTCACTTGAATTTTTTGAATTGAGGGTGGGTCTGGTTCTTGCCGCAGATGTGGCTTTTCTTGCTTCCTCAAGTGCTTTCTTTTCAGTTCCAGCTTTGACAGATGTAGAGGGAGGAGAAGTCGTCTCGGGCGAAGGAGATAAAGATGGGATTATTCTCCCCATAAATGTCCATCGTCTCTTGCTTGGAGTTGTTGTTTCGCTAGGCAATTTTGGAGTTTCGTTTTCTTTGTTTTCCAGTTGTGTTAGATCACCTAGAAGAGAATGTCTTTTGTATGCGTTGACTGGCTTCTGAGGCAAATTGGAAGGGTTGTTAGTTGTCATTAAGCCATCGAATCCAAGGAAAAGACTTGGTGCAGGCATTTGTGTATCATTACGAATGATAAGTAGTCGTCGCCCAGGTGCTGGAAGACAGGGTGTGGTGGAAGGAGGAAGGAGATCTGAACTCTCCGCTGTTTGTTTGAGAAAGAGATAATTTGCCCAGGTACCCTTAATCCGGGAGCAAACAATGCCAAAGATTTTTCTGTGTCTTGATTAGCTACTGCGTTATAAAATAAATCATTTAAAACTCACGTGTCAAGTTCAGAAGCCTCCCCATCCTCTCGACATAAGCGCCAACATAACAGACGCATATAATATGCCCGAACCATAGGGCACCAATGATTAAAAAACTTATCAAAGGTTTCCTCTGTCAATAACCACTCCAAACATAGTACCTCTTTTCGAGACTCTTTATTTGTGACAAGATTCCAAGCGGAGTAGAGGAAAGCAAACACGCGGATTTCCGACATGCTATTCTGACTCTCCAGCATCTTCCTGCACACATCGAACCAGAAATGCCAATCAATAAAGTCGTCTTCGAATTCGTGAGCATGGTGGAATCGGACAAACAATGAAAGTGCTTCATCCATGAAATCGCACAAAACGAAACATGCATTGTGGTCATACAAAGAGGTTCTTTTTGCCGAAGCTTGCATCATCTTACCGAAAGCATTCGCAAAAGTCATACGAGCAGGCTCGAAATCGGCAGGTCGCTCGGAAAGGAAGTCTCGAAGAAGCATAATCAATCGATTCTCGGCCATTAGTCTAGCAGAATTGGTTGAAGGCAGAGGCAATGCAGCAGCGGAGGCATCAGCACCTGCAAGTACGTCATCAAAGGTAATTGGAAATGGTTCACTGGCTGGTTGACGATGAATTGTAGCATCCAGAGCTGTCAAAATCTGGGCTTGAACTAGGACAAATCCTGGCGCACGTGCTTTGATCGCGAATGAAAGGTCTAAAGGTAAAAATTCCTCAGCCAAAATATGATAATGCTTCGAAAACACATAGAAAAGATCACTATCTCGTCCACACCATCGAGCAGTCCATGGACCGTACCAAGGGATCTTAGAAATTAGAATGGACAAGGTAGGCTTCTCCCGAAGCTGATTGGTCATTGTCATCACTGACGTCCAACCCAATGCTCGAACATGGGGTGGAAATGCGGCAGCAACTTCTTCAGTTTCTATTTTGTTAGGTCGCTTTGGTAAACCTAACTCGTCGACGACACGTTTTAAGATGTCAGTCGGTATCTTCCATATCCGAACCAGAATTTCTGCAATTCCAGGCACAAAAAAGAAAGCATAGGCCACAGCCTTTCCACAAAATGTGACTAAACTTGCAGGAGCATGTCTGAGTGACATTTTTGCAACCACGAAATGCATCTGAGATGTTAGATTTTGTATGAACAAATTCCTAACATTGTGATAGACAGACTCGGCCAGGAATTGAGATCCCGACGAGTTTAACGAGCTCGATGATTTCCTCCCTCGTATGGAAGTGCGCTCAGTGCGTTCAGGAGAGCGGCTTGGAGATCTCTCCGAAAGGGGTGAGAATTGAGATGGACCAAGCCTCCATTCTGGCCTTGTCATAATCATCACAATAGCTTCAAGCAAAACCGGGCGATCTACGCCAGAGACGATCTGGTTTGCACGCCCATCCAGTACTTCTAGAAGTCCCACCCACCATTTATTAAATATATTGATTCTTCTATCAATATCTTCAGGCCGCAGACATCTGTTGGAAGGATGATTGGCATTGCTTCGAAGGAATGGCAATAATGTAGAGCGAACGACGTTGGTTTTCAAAGATAATGATTTGGACAGAAACTTCGTGTAGTCGTTTTCCAACCCTCGAAAAGCCTGCCATAGTTCGTCCCGTTTTCGTGGCGTCTCAACGCTGAGAAGCTTTTCCGTCGAGAAATCCGTCGGTAATGGCGGAACCTTATCGGTTGAAGTCCTCGGAGTCGACCTGTTGTCTACTGAGCTACCTGGTAGACTACTGGTAGATGAATTAACGGAATTGAGGCTTGTAAAATTCCCCAGGATACTCTGCGGCCGCTGCCTGATCTTTCGAAGAGTGGAATTCCTTTTCACTTGGGGTGGTTTGGAAGGATTGTCGGTATCCTCGACTGTGTGGTCGAATTTCGCGGGAATGGCCGAAGGAGCTGCAAGCGTCGTAGCCGCAGTCTTCGGGGGCCCTTCATTCCTTCCATCCTCCTCAATCTGTTTTCCTGATTTTCGATTACTTGGAGATGGTGATCTTGAGGATGATGAGATCCAAGACTTGCGTGCAAACGTAGCAAAAGTTTCCGATACAGACTTTGTCTTTTCACGGGAAGCTTTAGAAGTCTGCGACACTGGAATTGCCTCATCTGATGTTGAGTTCGCATATTCAGAAGCTGAGCTTCCCTCGGGAGATCCCTTCACTTTTTGAATCCAAGACTTTGGACGTGCCACCAGTGATTTTCTCCTCCCAGACCTCTCATTTTTCGGCTTCTCTTCCTTCGTCAGCCGATTACCCGCTTTCCCCTCTCGAATTGAACTTGATTTCGGCGACGGTGTTACTATTTGCGGTGCAGGAAAAGATGGGGTGCTGGCGGCAGAGTTTAGTCTATGTAATCCCCCTTCATCATAATCGGTACTGGGATCTTCAATGGTTGGTAAAGTACTGAAACTCGCAGATCGTGGAAGTTCTGTGTCGTTATGGATGGAAGAATTCTTGTAGTCAATGTTGACTAAATCCGGAATATTGGAAGAAGAGTGAGAACGAGGGAAAGCGGGATTCGATTCGAAGATCGAAGGCATGGTCAAGGTAGAACCATGCATGGCCGCAACACTGCGGAGAGCAGATATATGTAGCAGAATTTAAGTGAACATTACAATTCCTACAATGAAGATTCCCAAAAACAAACGAATGGCATACAGTCAGTCACCCGTTCTCTGACCTGCAGAGGCGTTGACTGATTGATGAGGCTGAATAAATTTCCCCAAAAATAAAATAATAAAATAAAAAAAAGCCTTTCGTTTTGAATGGGAATATGTTTTTCAAAACTGGGTAGGTGAGGTAAGGTTGAGGAGGAGGTAAGGTCAGGCAAGTCGTAAGTCTTTTCCCGTTTCACAATCTTCGAGAATTTTAAACGATAGTGGGAATTCTCTTCTTTTCCGTAGGAATCAAATGTGTAGAGAGGAGAAAGCGATTGAGTTTGATTTGAAGGTACAAAGTACAAAGTATTGTAATTCCTTAAAATTCGTATAAATTAATGTGAAGGTGGTGGTAAGATGGGCTTTCTCCGGGATTGTCGCAAATTAATTAACTACGATATACAGTAGAAATGACGATGTTGTATTGTACGAGAGTTGCATGCACAAACGAGTGTCGAGATTTTATGTAGATGTCTCTGTTGGAGATATACGATGAGATGTGATGGATGTGATGGGGGATGCAGAAAAGGAGGAGAGTATCGACAGAGGAGGAGGATGTATGTATGTACGACAGTGATGAGATCAAGTAAATGCAGGAGAGAGGAAGAAGAAAGTGAGGAGAGAGAAATAAAAGAAAAGTTCCACAAATTAAGATATAATGATTCAATCAATTAGGAAGAGTTTTGGAGGGAAAAAAAAAGTTGGGTTGATGGATGGATGGATGGATGGATTGAATGAGTGAGTGAGTGATTGATTGATTAATCAGATTGATAGTGGTGGAGTTGGAGTTGTTCAAGTGAGGCTGGGATTAATAGAGGGGATGAGCTCGATTGGATGTGTTCTTCCTAAGAGTATCGCGAGTATCAAGAGCATCAAGATTCAAGAGTATCTACCTACCTGGTTAAGACGGTTATTGAAGATATATCCTAATTGGTCCAAGGAAATCAACAGTGATGCAACACAGCATCAATGTACATCAGAAAATATCACTCGAGTATGGGAAAGATAAATGCATTAAATTATTTTAACTTTCCAGGGTTTAGAGAAACAACCAAGAATACCCAAAAATACCTCGTTACCGGCACTCAGTATACCTAAGTCCGAGCACAAATAGAAAAGTTTGTTCTAGTGAGTATTCCGTGTTCTAAATATTCCATGTCCTAAATATTCCTTGTGTGGCTATACCTAGGCAGTATCTAGGAGATATATAATTCTACCTGGGTGTGAAATTAATAGGTAGGATCTGGGATCACCATATCTAGACGGACGGAGTAGACATATATACATATGCAATCGGCACCTTTTATAAATGTCTACAATAATAAAGCATATACGGGCAACATCTCTACTACCACCAGTAATGTTGAATTCACGCACTTACAATTCTTTCATCCCACCTCTTGCTTCCTTCACTGCCCCCTTCCCTTATCCAGCTGCGCAATAAATTCAAACCGAGCAGCCAATCAACCAACGTAAATCTATTTTTAGCTACATGTATCGTTACGTACGTACGGAGTACATATTACTTGACGTTCATTACTCTACCCTGTTCCGCCTATGATGCTGCATGTGTCTGTTAGATGTATGCAGGCAATACAGACAGGTAATGAGAAGCGCAGGCAGGCGTTGAACCATCATGACAGATATAAAGTGGGCGATAATTGTGCAATAGCACAGCTTTAAAAGAAATCCCTAGCCAAGGCGGTAATATGCTGTGCTCTTCAAAGCTTCCTACGACTATGTGCCCCTTAATCATGAGAAACATGGGTCTAGCTGGGTCTTCCCTCTTCCTATTCCTCTTCCCTCTTCCCTCAAATGCTTCATTCATCGCCCATAAAACGTCTTTCCCAAAACTCCCATCCGCTCCCTGTTTTCGAATTCCAACTTCAACACCTTTACTCCATATAATCGTTCCTTTTGTGGGTACATATGTACCTCGTCGGGTCAGTCGGATTGATAACTGTATAAATCTCACCGAGAGATTTCGAAAGAGATCATTACGAAAAATGTTCCGCGCTTGTGGAAATACATACCTAGGTACTTCGAGTAGTACTGTTGGTATTGTGGACTTGGTGGAGCCATTTGCAACTTCGCTCTTGGATGCAACAATAAATTCGTAGATCCTGAAATTCGGCTTACAGGGGAAATCCCATATCCGAGATTTGATGCCAATTGAAAAAAGATAGGTATCGGAAGATTTTGAAGAAATGATGATTTTGTAGATATTTACCACTATCAGCATATGAATGCCCAAGTGGTTTTAGATCTCTCGTCTCTCAGACTTCGATAATGGTGATTTCTCGAAATTGCCAATTACTTCTACAAGATATTTTCCGAAATCTTTACTCAGAATTTAAGAGTAAGGGGTTGATTAGTCGTAGCCTTCAACATCAAAATCACAGCTCTCCCAAATTGCTGGACCTTTTCCAAAAAGGAGCTCCTGCATACCGCCTGCATACCGTTGGTGGTAAGAGTACATAAGCTCCAAGGTTATCCCAAGACTTGCATGTCTGACATCGTATCGTATGTATGCTTTCAAAGCCACCACCAGATTGTGCACAGTTCCTATATTCCTTTCTGCATGTCAAACCTGCAATGCTTATCGTAATAGGAACGTGGATACAGCTGCTTGGTTTCCTTTATGCAATCATTCGTTGTCTTTTTTCTCTTTTCACCAAACAATCGAGATGTATCGTCTGCGATTCGAATCGCAAACGAAGTAAAGTAAAACAAAAGGTTGAAAATTGCAATGTGGTGCTGAAAAGGTCTATCGGATTGCTAAAGTCCTCCCGAGAAGTCATTTAGGAGGACCAGTACTGATGTACCTACTTTTCTCGTTCTGCAGTCATATATAGAAGAGTAGAAGCTATATATACATGATCCAGGAGAATACACAGTTCTGGTTGTTTTCACCCGCAGCCTTATCAACAAAATCATCTTGGCTTCAGATGTGGCTGGCGATTAGGTTCACGATTGGCTAATATTCTCCGCCCGGATAGAAACTCTCTTCTGTTGAGTTAATTCTCCATTTATGATTTACTCGTATATGGAAAAGAAGATGTTCGTGAGACAGCGTCACTTTACTTAACCTAAACCCGTGATTATGATCTTGGATGGGAATGATAGTTAGGACTATCTAGGTCCCTCGCTCTCATAAGACTATAAAAGCAATGAATAACTAACACATTGTTTTTTAATCCGTAATAGTATTGAAACGATAGACTTTAAATCCTAGTTCGTTAGGGGTAAATCTCAATTCATATATTACTTTAAATACCTACTTATTAGAAGAACTCTTTTTCAATTAATCATTCCAGACCTCGGGAAATACTATGGTAGCTTGGAATTGACAAGGCTAATAAATTACCTAATGGTTTTTCATCCACCGATCCGTCATATAGTAAGTAGCCTTGCATGCAAGGCTGTGAATCTCTACTCCAACTAAATTAATTTGAGGCTAGCTTAGCATGTCAACCACTCAACCAACTTAACACGCACATCGATCACCGCGTCCTAACATTTTCCCTTCAATTACTGACAGTTACGATATCACATCATCTTCGTAATTTGAAATAAACTCTTCCTCCATTTACTTTGTTGCACTCGAGATATCGAGCATCTGAAGAACATCATCATGAACACACTTCCCCCCGAGCTTCTTGCTCTGATTCTTGAGAAGAATGTCGACATGTGCCGCTGCGACAAAAATGCCATTTTGAATTTGCGATTAGTATGCCAAGCGTTCAATAAGATTTTGAAGCCCTCAATCTTCAAGACAATTCAACTAGAGTTCACGCGATTCATCCAATTTCGGGATATTGATGGCTATCCAGATCGATTGGAGACGCTCCAAAACATAACTTCATTGCCATCCTCCATCAATCTAGATATGATGGTAGTAAGAGATCCAGGTATGCGCCATTCGTTTCACTCAAGCATATCATCTTGTGTCAGCATTGGGCATCGTATATTTCTGATCGCGTCTTGTCATTTTCTCTCAGAAGGCATTCATTCTCCAGCTAACACAGTCGCTAGATGAAATCGACCGTCTTAAAGATGCCTTTGATACTATCGTTGCTAAGGTTCCTGAAATGGCGGATATGATTGAGTCTCTTCGAAATTATTGCCTTCACGCAGATACGTTTACAGAGGAGGACTACAGTCGTCTCATTCGCAGAATCTTCCATGGTGGTCCACAGATAACCCGACTTAAGCTCAGCCTACCATTCCAAGTTGTCGGCAGTTCTTCCATGACAACTACAAGATTATTGGCACACACTCTAGCATGTGCGGCAAATCGCCCCGAGGAGCACTTAAAAATTGATACAATGGTCTTGGATCATGTCAGTGACAAAACGATTAACAACATATTCAATGTACCCATTGATGTCGAAAATGCCTTTAAGACATTCGAAAATTTGAAAAGTCTAGTGATATCTTTCAAGAGGCAGGAGGATGAAGTAGGAATGCAAGCGATTTTTGCTAGGAATATTTGGTTGTTAATTCGAAAAGCGCAGGATTTGGAAAGCTTATGTTTGATCGGGTCGAATGTTGCGAGGAAGAAGAGTAGAAGAAACTCCAGCCGCGTGGATTTTATGGAATGGTCTATGCAATTCCCTTTCTATTATCCCACCACAGGACCGGTCCTCAATAATTTGAGATTTTTGGAATTAAAGCGGTTGGATATAGACCCTGACCTGCTGTTCATTTTGATCAAGGAGAATTGCCGTTCCTTGACGGAATTATACTTGATCGAGGTCTCATTAAAAGTCTTTGGTGCAGTTGATAAAGGGAACATTAGTTTATGGGTAGGTCACCCGAATGTCAACCCGCCTAAGCGTGAGAGAGGCATATGGCTTGCTCCAGCTCTACGAGAAATTGAAGGTCTCAATCTCAGAATCCTTCGAGTTAGTAGCCTAGGTTACGATGATTACGATCCTGATCCTGATTCTGTAAATCCCAATTACGACCTTGACGACCCTACTGGGCACGATCAATCTCTTGAACAGAGGTTCGTGGAAGCTGTACTTGGTACAAAGGCTCCGCCGATCTTGGACATACTTCTTTCAGATGCCTCTCTTGACATTGGGGATATCAATGGAAAAGCACTTGATGTTAGGATCGACCCGGACAATTACGATGCTAATACCTATCAAGTGAATCACAACACAACATCGATTTATAAAAGATCTATCGATGGTGTCTTTTACAATCATACTGAAGGGGCATTGAGAGAATTGCAAAAGATAATTGACGTGGCGGACAGAGGCATGTTGTTAATATCCAGAGGGATCGAAAGAAGCCAAGGCTTGACTGTCGACCATGCTTCTGGCTCCATCACCGATCCCTCAGCTAACACATGAGCACTGCCAAGAGAGATTGGACTCCTCATATATGGTTATTTTATTTCACAGACCTTAATTAGCCGACTATTAATACTACACTTTACTTTCATAGTACTTGACTAATTTACGACCTTACTTTCGATGGGCAAAACCTACTTGCGGTCTTTCCTAGACCTATAGCTTCACTCAACGAATGCTGAACACCGAGGATAGACTGATCTTCAGCCCGAGTCATGCTCTCTATGCTGGGTTGTCATCAAGTTAGGTGATGAAATGGGGGGGGTGCAGGTTAAATTTTCACATTTGACACCTTAAGCGCCCAACTTGTTCCTCCCGCTCACAAAACGATATTATGCTACGGAAACTCGCAAGGGATACCACAAACGGTAGAAGACTCAAGCGCCTACTCTTATGTTCCATGCGTCGGCCTGTTAGTTGGCTTCATCCTTTTATACTATCGGTCAAGTCAAATTTCGATTCAAGCAAATTTGCTCCTTGTCTTGCACAAGTTCCATCACTTTACCCTCGTGGAAATGCATAGCGATTGTTCAAAAGTATTCTAGCATTTGAATAATCTTCCTCAAATATGATATCATTTACTCTGGTATAGGATGTTGATGTTGATGTTGATGTTGATGATGTCTCGTCGACAAGTGCACTACTTTGTTGAGGTGGTATTGCAATGTAATCCTACCTACCATCACCAATTTATATCCCTGCTAACATGTTTTTGGCAGAACGGTGCAATGGCTATCCACTAATGACTCATCATACGGTTTGGCGGAGTCAACTTGGTGCTCTAATGCCCGGCTATTAGGATAGATGAACAAAGGGACAATATTAGTTGATAGAAGTGGAACGATCATACATAATGACCATTTGACCCACTCATATTGACTCTGACTCTCATTCTAACCTGTATTTTTTTGTTCCCCTAATCAAGTGAATACATGAAAATACTCTCCATTCTCACATTTTTTAAATACGCTTCCTTCAGCCTCGATTTGAGAATAGGTCATTAGTAAATTTCATAGCATAGAAGAGAAGCGCTTCAGTATGAATTATTTATGTCTTATCCTCTTCTTATTTCTTGATTATCAATTTATATACTCAGTTTTATGTTACTACCATAGAGTGGAACCGGTGAGCTTCTAATATATTAAATACGTTCTTGTAGTGGGTAGATGAAGAGAAATTGATTGATTGTCTAATAAGAATGAGTGATCTGGTTTTTTTTTTGGTTGGATAGATTGAAAATTTGTATTTTTATTTTTTATTTTTACTTTTACTTTTGATTGTCTATTTCGCTCAAACTTTCTCTCTAGGAGCTCTTTGCTCCTTTTGTATTTTTTAGATTTAGGTTTTTTATTCTTGATTTTTCTATTTTTTCTTCTTTTTGTTGTGTGTGTGTATATATGAGGATTTAGATTTTGTATGGATAAGGGGGGGGGGGGGGGTGGATAGATGTGCTGGGCTTGGAAAGTGGGGTTTTGGGGGAGGGGAATGAAGATGAATTTTCGGGTGAGGGGTTGAGAGACATTTAATGGCTTTGGGGAATTTTGGAAGGAGGGTTTTTTGGGGGTGGGGGTTTGGTTAGGTGGTAGGTTGTGAGGTGGGGGGGTTAAGAGGGGTGGTGGGAGTGAGAGGAGTGAGGAGAATGGAGTAAGTTGCGAGAAGAGTAGGAATGATTATTTGGCTTTGAAGAAATATCGTATGGAGATATCGATGGGTTGGTTAGAGGTATTGGCTAGGGATGAGGATGGGGCTATGGTTGGGGATAGCTTGGGAACTGGTGTGGATATGGATGCAGGTTTGGATGTGGACAAAAATGATAAAGGCAGATTCGGGATCGATGAAGTCAAAGGAAGGAAGGTGATGATCATAAAATAGGATAAGATTGATGAGCTTTTCTTCTCTCTTTTTTTTATTCAAAATAATACATTTTTAATATTATATAAATAAAAAGATATATTTGATATATTTTAAGATTCTTTATTTAATATTTATTTATATTAAATATTCTAAATTAAATAAAGTTAAAATAACAAATATATTCCCACTTAATATAAACGTATTTTTATTCTTATATTTTCAATATTTATTCAAAAATAAAATCCAAATTAATAAATATTATACTTATTCCTCAACAATTTAATAATTAACCTCAAAACTACAACTAATTCAATATTTAAGATTATTTCAAAAACCAAAAACAAGATCATTATTCAGATTAATTTATAATATATTTAATCTACTTAAATAAAATCAATATATTATTCTTTCCCTTTTTCTTTCTTCTTTTTATTCTTTTATATTCAAATTAAACAATAATATATATATATCTCAATAATAAATATTTATTTCTATTTCTTCAATTTTCTTTTATATATTCTTATTTCTTTCTATTTATAATTATATATACATCACACCCTCATCCCTTGATATCCCACTACTACAACAAGCGAAGTAATTATTTTTCACAGTGTAATTATTAGCGATTTGTTTTGTCTTGCTATGAGTTATAAATCCTTTCCATCATTTCCCACCACAAAACTATTTCTCCCCCTCCCCTTCCCCTCACCCTATACTTTTTCTCTTCCTAACTAGTCTCGCATCTTGTATATTTCATGTCCTGCTGGGTAATCTAGTGATTTACATGCCTGTAATAGATATCACACCCTCAGTAATCATAATCGCAAACTCGCATCTTTTTGGCTCGAGCCGGATTTTAGGGGTATGGTACTGCTTACTTATTTGGGGAAGTAATATGATGGCGATAATTTATTATAGGTTTGTTTTATTTGTGATGGGTAGTTGAGATGGGTTTATTGATCTATGTATGGTATTTCGTTTTTATCTTTCTTATTTGACCCTCATAAAACTCTCGTTTATACCCCTTTCCTTTCCTTTCCTTTCCTTTCCTTTCCTTTCCCCTTCCTCCTCCTTTCCTCCAATCCCAAATCCTCAACCCCCTCCCCATCTTCCTCCCTTTCCCAACCACCAACCTATTACTCCCCCCCTTCACCTAGATCTCCATTTTCCCCCTCCTCCTCCTCCTTCTCCTCTCTACACTCCTCCTCCCTTCTGTATCCCTATCTTCTATCCCTATCAACCCCTCATATACGCATATCTCATTCTCTCAGCTCTAGTTTTCATCATCCGTTCTATTATCCTCTATAGTAGTTTTATATCTGTTCATATAAAATAAACACTTGGGTTTATGGTGGGTGGATCCTTGGGACGGGGGGGAGGGGAGGGTTGAATTTTTTTGAGCGTGGGAGCTTATTGTTCTAAGGTGGTTTTTTTTCTTTCTCTATTCCTTTTTTCTTTTGCAGTGTTCGAAGTTAAGGTTGAGATTGATTTTGAGGTAACTAAACTCAAACACCCAGATAAGTCTTAATACCTCGAATATCTTGATATAAATTATTAATTAGTAGGTATCTATCCTGATTTCTGTATGAAAATTGTGAGATGTAATAATGTATTAATGTACTAATGAAAACTACCCAGTACATAAAGTATTTTGATTCTTTCCTTATTTAACTCCTCCCCTTCCCTTCCCTGCCCTTCCTCCTCGAATCCACCAGAGCTGCAAATATAAATCTTGTTATATCTCGCTATAAATTTATCATTATGCAGTGCTGATGTGGATGCGCCAGTGTTGGTGTTGGTACCGGGCTATAATACAAATTCATCTTCTTCATCGTATCCATTGATATTGTTTCCTTGGGTTTGTTTTGTTATTCGAGTCGTTCGTATGGTGTGATTTGATATGGTATGAAGGTAGATAGGGAGGGCATTTTGTCAATAGAGTTGGCTTTCGGTTGTTTGGTTGGGTGGTGTATGCGACGGGTAAGAGGATGAGTGGAACCTAGAATTGAAAATTGGGGGAATTAGATGGTTGTTGTATGTACTACTTCAAAGGTCCGTTGGTACCATATCATATCACATCGTAGTCTTAGTCTTAATCTTTACATCGATTCCTGAAGTATATCGCGTTAGTAAGTCTTACATCATCCCCATCATTCCTGACCCTCCCCTCCTCCCCATCTCCCACTTCAACCCCCGAGAAAAAAACAAATCAAAGAAAACCATAACTCACCCCCCAAAACCTCACCACAAATCCCCACCAAAAAATCCCTCATCCCCTCAACCCACCCCTCTATCTCCACCATCTCTTTCTGCATCTCCCTCAAAATCTCCCCAGAAACAACTACACCCCGATAAACTATCCTCTTCTTCTCCTCCACCATCTCATATATCTCCGCTCGAACTTTCGCAATCCCCTCATCATCTGTCCCATTTGCATCTTCCCTCGATTTTTGCGTGAGAAGAGATTCGAATCCCTGAAGAGTCTCGCTAATCATTTTTAAAACTCCCTCGATATCTCCTTGCTCCATTTTCTCTGCTGCAATCTTGTGGAATTGAGTTGCTTTTTCTTCTCTGTATTGTATTCCTGACCAGATGTTTTCTTCGGCTTCCATGTATTTATTTCGTGGATGATGGTGAGGAGCTTCTTCTCTATTGTCCGTCGTACCAGTACCAGCCATCGCAACAATCCCCTCAATCGCAAAAACGGCCTCAACCACACCCCACAAAACACCACTTAAAGAATCCTTCCTCTCCAAAACAAATGCCCGATGACTAGTAATACGACCATCAATCATTTCCCCAACATTAAACAAAAAAGTCGAAGTAATCTTATTTATCCCCCCCGCCATATGCATCTCCCCATCCACCTCCATTTGCGAATTAACCATCCTCCTGAAATCCTCCCTAACCTTTTCCCTTTCCGCCTTCAATCCATCTTCATCTCCATCTACTACGATATATCCTCCTTCCCCGTCATTCATATTAGCTGTACAGCAAGTCCAAATAAACTGCCCCTTTGCAGCGGGGAATATATCTGCAACTCTTATACCAGTACCAGTATCTGCAATTCCCACACCAGTATCAACACCTCGACCCGCCCACATAATCTGCAGCATAACAACCCCAACAACGAATTGAGCACAAACCATCATGAGAAGAGCGACGACTTCGCGGGTATTGAGACCTCTTCTGGGAAAGAATTCGTTCTGCATTGTGTAGTGTTTGGTGAAGCCTACCAGATCGACGATGTAGATTAGTGTGTTCGAGGTGGTCTAGTCAGCCGCCTTATTGACAGTTCCTCTTTCGATCTTGGATCTTAAAACCGAGATCGAAGTCTGCCGCTTTGTCCCGCCGAGCGCGGGTAAAATGTATTTATCAAGAAATACAAAAGAGTCGAAAAGAGTCGCGCAACAATCCCTCAAACAACTGGAATGATCCAAGATGTGATGATTCTGTATCTCAATCTCAATCTCAATCTCAATCTCAATCCCAATCTGTAAGGTTATCTATCCCAACCTCATAGACCGCGCCAAACGTAGCAAAACAAAATAACAAAGCATAAAGCACAAACAATCAACCAGCAACCAGCAACCAGCAACCAGCTCACAAAACACTCAGCTTATTATCTCGTATCTCGTATCTCGTATCTCGTATCTCGTATCTCGTAATGTACAATCTCTCTTTGCTTTCCTTCCCTTCCCTTTCCTTTTGAAATGACGCGTCGTAGTTGTAGTTATAATTATAATTATAAAAACTCGCTTAAATATCAAAAAGGCACTAATTACAATGAATCCCCCCCAAAAAAGAAGATACCAAAGAGAAAGTAAGAGGTAGGAAGTAAGAAGTAGGAAGATCTTTCAAAATCATGCAGGTAGATAGGTGTTGGGGATGATGGGAATACTATGTAAATAGGTATCTAGGTACCTAGGTAGGGAGTAAAGGTGAATATAATATTACCTAGTACCTACCCACCTACCTACCTAGTTAGTGAAGGAATGAGAATCGGATGAGAACTTGTTGGGGGTTGGGAGGTATTATTCTTTTTTTAATGATAGCATGATATTCCTGATTCCCATATTCGAACAATTTCATCTATCAGGATCAATATGAACGAAAAACTGAAGAATATGTTAATAAATAAAAAAGAAAACTCCCAAATATCAAAAGGACGAAAGAATTAAAAAGACATTAAGATTATATTTACACTATATAAAAAACCATTAGTGAATTCCCACAATGCACTATCCATCCATCAGATATGATAAACATAAGACTTTTCAACATAAACACCATCCATACCCAGGGTATCATAGTAAAGGAAAATCAAAAGAAAGTAGCCAATTTTATCTCTCTCCACCTCTCTCTCTCTGTATGCCACCACCAATCTCTCTTCTTTCTATCTTTTGACTTGGAGTCTAGATCTATATTCCAACTTCCCGTACAACCATCATTTGATCTCAACTCTACTCCTTTTTCCAAAAGTGTTTCAATAGTCATGATTGATTCATCGCTACCTTCAAAATCCGGCTTCA
This sequence comes from Sclerotinia subarctica, assembly GCA_025389085.1. Taxonomy (NCBI): domain Eukaryota; kingdom Fungi; phylum Ascomycota; class Leotiomycetes; order Helotiales; family Sclerotiniaceae; genus Sclerotinia; species Sclerotinia subarctica. Next base: position 2,847,145 of record QRFI01000005.1, on the reverse strand, counting down.
GGTTGTATACGACTTTACTTTCCACTCTTCCGATGAATGTTCCTAGCTTGAACCTCTCAACAAATTGTCCCTCATCATCCCATACTATGATATCGAATTGTGGTATTGTTGCATTATCAATTCGAAGTTGAGCAAGTTGACGAGCATTTAATAGACTCATCATTTCATGTCTACCGCTCCCATCTATAGCAGACTCATACGGGAGAGATAGTGAAGATGAATTGGAAGATTTTCCTGTCATCACACTATCACGACGCTCGCTTTGTCGGGAAAATACCGACTGTCGATTAGACGGAGGCATGATAGGTATAGCAGCAGGCATACTTGAAGATCGATTTGGAGTACTGCCAAGTCCCATATTTCGATATTTATCTCCAGGTAGTTCAATTTTTGCCCTTGGTTTACATAACTTTTGGATTACACCGTTGAAGTCAGTTGGGGCACGAATAGACCTAAGACTGGGAAAACCGGAAAAGATAATGGATTTTGCAAGGATTTCAGTAGCTTTATCGTCATCCGGATTTGTAATTTCCCAATGGAGATGTTCGAGGGTGGATGATGCAAGATAGGGATGTAAGAAGATATCGTTCTGGTCGTTGAGCATAGGGGAAGGACCCTGTGATAAAGAGAGGGATTTGAGGTTCTTTAAATGAGTGAAAAGTCGAGCCAGTACGGCTAGTGATCGAAGTGGCAATGATATTAGAGAAAGTGAGGTCAAACCAGCAGAACTAGGCAATGAAGCATAGGCTGATAACCCATTTGGGGTGATACCTGGAAGTGAATCGAGTCGAAGATTTTTGAGGGCTGGTAAACAAACTAAATTCTCGTCATTAAAAGATGTGCGTGGGAAGTTCGAAATATATAAATCCTGAAGCGATGGAAGACGCCGAAAAATATCGGTGAATAGAGGTGAATCAATCATGCCACCTGGGCTACAGTGAAGTACGAGTGTTTGTAAATGGGGCCAGTTCGAGTTGAGGCCCAAGAAATCCAGATACTGTTCGGAGCGTAAGGGACCTGGTACAATCACAGGGTTTTCGGTCTTCTCAGAGGCATTATAAAGACGTCGTATAGGACTTGGCTCGATGACCCAGACTTTCTCAATGAGTTTTGACCGTGTCGACAATGCGTGAAAGAATCTTGTAAATTCATGATCGTATGGCTGATAAATTCCTGGTACACGTTCTAAGTTTGGGCATGCCATTATCACCGAAGCCACCAAATCCATATATTCATCCTGTTCTTGTTTCGTTTTGACTGATTCTGGTAGTGAAGGAACTTTCAATGATTTGACATACTTGGCGAGTTCTGGTTGACTTCGAAGGGTTCGACGAAGGAGTCTTAATCTCGTTCCATATTTTGACTTGTATTTCTTTTTTGTATGTAGAGTCGAATCACTTCCAACAAGTTGTATGTCTTCATATAAAATGACTCTCGCAGCACTCCACCATTTTTTGTTGCTCAATGCAAGACTATGCAAATCTCTCATCCAACATGTCGCACAACTTAGACTTCCCGCTCTCAGATGTGATTTCTTGAGCTCTCTCAGAACAACCAAAAGGATTTCCTCGGGAAGTTTAAGGAAGCCATCCCCTGAAGACGGCTGCGAAATAAATTTCGTCCAAGATACAGGTTCTTGCATCAATCTTTGAGGGTCGAGAAGTGTTGTTTGAACCGGTGGTCTGGGCTCAAATTCGTAACGATTGGAGATCATTGGATCCGTCTGAGACCTAGTGGGTCCATTGATTGAACTTCTTGATACTGATCTAATGGAAAAATTGTTGGATACTGAAGATATATCACTGACTAGGCTGGACATATCGTCAATTGAGGAACTAGTGCTCAAAGGGCTTCGAGGTTTTGCATCAAAGGTACTCGCACTTCCAGCGGACGCCGGTCGAGAATTTCGTGGCGGAGATTGCATTTCCCACGTAATTCCTTCCCAAATGATACGATGGTGTTCAGGAAGTATGGGTTGAATATGTGTAGGATAAGAGATCGAAGTTATATGTTTTGCGTGAGGTGGTGAAGATTGAGTGAAATTATTTCGAAACTCGTGTTGGCTAGATTTGCGCCTCTTTCTCAAGATCTTCCGATCCTTTCGATTGTTTCTAAGCTTGCCGTCAGATTCCCGATCCGTCCGTAGACAATTGAATGAATGTGTAAATGTCGTATGGGATGTGTAGCAAGAGGAAGAGAAAGTAGCGGGACAAGTGGTTCTAAAGAAGAAGAAAACATAGCGTTAGCTAACATGTCATTTCACATCATGTTAAATGATTAATCCGAAGAGTATGACCCGATCTACCGCTTTTGTACATTGCTACCCCATTTCGACGCCGTAAAGAGTACTGATCGCGCGCCTAGGTAGTAGAAGATGCGGATTAAGATTAGGGTGGAGCGTTTCGTACAGGGAGCGCATCCCAGAAGACGGCTAAAGCGCAGAAACAGTGAGGGACCGACGCAAGACTTGCCCCGTAAGATACAAACGAGCCACTGATAAGGGATACGGGAGTAGAGGAATCATACTATTTAAGGCACAGCCTCTATTGCTGTCCACTGCCATACTTTTGGAGTCTTGTGGCGGCATGAATCCAGCAATGCAGGTCAACAATGCAAGTCGGAGAGATTGAGCCTTTTCAGTAGAGTAGGGACGGTGTAGACTTGAGACGGTTTTGGGGGAAATTGCGATGGATGGATGGGATGATTGAAGCAGAAGAGTGGAAGTAAGAAGAGAGTGAGGGAGTGAGAGAGTGAGAGAGTAAGATAGATACCTGGGATCTATTTAGCCGAAGCGTAAAGAAATGGAGTAGGAGTGGGTAGGTAAGGGAGGTACATAAGGTTAATTGCATGATATCTTTGTTTTCATATGGAGGAGTAAGGTTATCTTACCTAGGATTTGTCTTCATCTTCATAAAGTTAGGGGTTGGCGGATGAACTGATTCGTTATCTTGGTCCAAATTACAGGCTTCAATAGGTGGGGATCGGAAACGTAGATGCATGTTTGGGCCCTCTCTCGACCTTGCAACTGTCTCAAACATCATAAATCCATCAATAGCTGCAAGGGATCAACAGCTGCAAGGGATCAATAGCTGCAAGGGACCATAGATTGGTCTGTTGAATGAAGTAGTATAAAATCCGGGGATCCAACTTTTAACTTTTACCCCGTACCGGCAGCGACTTTATCGCTTCTTCTTGTATACATATACATTTACTTCAATCCCAAATAACCACAACATTCACATCATCTAGAATTATGTCTTATAAATTGAAGGATTCCTATTGTGCGGAGCGGTGGAGGTATCTCTCGATTGATTGGAGAGAATTTCCCATGAGCCATAACCACCCCCAGAAACATCAATTCCCCACGAGGTCCAGGGCATCAACTACTCCAATGAAAAAACAAGATCTGCTGCTCTGAGCTGCTGTGTCGCTGCGGGTGTGCAGTGTCAACACATGTCAACACACCACATGATTTGGCTCCAGTCTTGCCAATAATGAAGGCGGTTCAGACGGCATGAGTCAACGCCACAGCCGACACAACAGGCGGTTTAAGATCAAACTGACGATCTTTTCCCGGCCATTAAAGTTTCATGTCTTTAATTTCTCATATATATCCCGACGATTTGCATATATTCATTTGCGCTATGCTTTCGGTTAGTAGGCTGACTTGATGTGTGGATTGAGCCGAGAAAACTCAGCCCCAAATGCTCTACGATCGTTCAGCTCAACACAAAGGAGTTTAAATGGGAGCACCAACATAACGTGTCGGTAATGAGATTTCGATTTGTTCTGAATCTTGGCCTGTCTTCGGGAAGTTCCATACAAGGAAACTTGGGGAAATTCCGGTGAGTTTTCGGACCTCAAGTGTGATCATCCTCGAGCATGATGGTAAAAATGATCTTGCCGTGTAGTTGCGTGGCATATTTTACCAAAAACAATCTAAAATTGAAGAATCCATGTTTATTGTTTTCCTATCCATAGAGAAAGAATGATATTAGTTTTACTGCTGATTCTGCAGCTGTTCTGCTGCCTGTTTGAGGTGGTGGAAGTTATCTACGACAAATACGACTTTACTATCTTGCGATTATCAAATCATCGGAAATCATCTTATTCTTTCGACCTTCGGGATATCAGTATCGGGGGGCATTCTCACTTTGAGAGGTTTGGGCTTGACTATGGATACAGGTGCAAAAGCATTATACCCGCAGTCCAGCGGACATGCAGGGACTCTTGGTCTAGAATGAAAAAGTATAAGTTGAGATGAGAAAGAAGCTTTCCTAATGGATTCGATGCTGAATAACAATGATTGAGAGGTTGAGCTTTGAGAGTGAGTTACTTTGAGATGTAGATGAGAAGAGAGAAGAGAGGAATTTTAGGAAGATGGATAATAAGAAGAGCTAGAGTTCTAGGAGTAATATGGGGACAATGAGAGGTGCAATCATAAGATATCTATACAACAACATACTAAACTGGAAAAACAAGTCATAGGTCATCAATCATCTACTTACCTCGGTGTTTTTCTCCATTTGTCACATTCAGCCAACTACTACTTTTAAGCGTGTTTCTATGGACATTCACCAATATGTCTCCAAGCTTGATATCTTTTATCATGACAAGTTTGAAGGTTAGTATTGTTATACCTACCCACCTACCTAGTTATCGTTATTGTTTCACTTCCTCATCATTGACATACTATCGGAATACTCGCTTCGAGAACCAATAGAGAATACTGATAATTTCCTCGGTGTTTCGAGTTATTATTACTAAGATCTCATGGAATCTCCCCGATCTACCTTCTCTCCTCACATCACCACTTCCCATAGTCACCTCCAGGAGCTACAATATACTCACAACTCTCGATCTATCCCATGTCCAATCCAGAGTTCTGCATTGCGCATTCTCATCAAAAGCTCAACATCTTTCAAGGCTCAAGATGCAATTCGAGGCTTTCCATAATCTTGATCGCAAAACTCTCTACTTTCGAATTTCAATGCTCATCTTGTCAACCATAACTGCCATTTTATGTATTTACATCATCTTTGCTCTCAGCAGGGAATAGGAGGACTTTGGTGAGTTCATTTCCAGTTCATTCATTACATATTGGAACCCACGAACTGACCAGGACTTAGCAGACAAAATCCATGAAAGTGTATGTGATTTCATGACTTGACTTCACTTTCAACACCACTCCGAATGACTTTCTCACAATATACTTTGACAAGGAATAGAGGAGAATACTACTGATTCACTGAATTTTAGATGCGCTCTTTCGTCAATTGAGAGACAAACTGTACGGCAATTAGAAGTCTGTTGGAGAGATTAGCCACGTGCAACTACCATTATATACGGCACAATCACTTGAATTGCACTTGCACTTGCACTTGCGCTTGCTTCTACTATAAAGGTTGTTTGTTCCATCATGATATTCATTCCGTTCCTCATTATTTGCTTGCTTCAATTTGTAAACACTGAGTGGCTGATTTACTATTCAATGCTGAGCATAATTAACTTATTTCCAATCACAGTCGTCGGAATCCACACACCAATTTACCCACCGACTTCCATATTCACTATGGGGTCGAGCGACAACTCTGACAAGATCAACTCAACAGAGATGCTTCGAATTGATAACGCTGAAGAGTTTCCTGCACTTTGGTCAAATCCTAAACCTTCAGGAAAGAAGACTGTCACCACATCTAATTGGGGCTCATTATTTACATCCAAAGTGCCGAAACCGCCCCATCCCATTCATCATCCTTCTCTTCCACCTCTTCCGACTCTTCCTGTTACACCCCAAAAAGAAATGTCTTCTCCTAGAAGTCATTCAATTGGGGAAGAGGAACATGTACTTCTATCCCCCACTAATGCAGAATGCACAAGTATTATGTCTGACGAAACTGCGGCTGAGGTAGAGGAGGAAAATACACCTTGGAATTCTCCGACTGAAAATAAAGATAATGATATTTCTGTTGTCAAAGACGAAGATCTTGAAAGCGAGGCTACGGCAGAATTTCCAGATTTCATTACAATAGAGACAACAAATCCTCCACGAAAAGAGCTTCTTCCTCCATTTAAATTCCCGGACAGTACAACAATGCTAAAAATTGATCACTACAATGATTCGCCAAAACTCGCGAAGCCAAAGAATATGGAAGTTGAAGAACTATGCGAAGCAGAACGCCATGATACTCCTTCTTATATCGAAGGAGCCTTACCTTTATCGGATGTGGTAATGAATGATCCACATAGAGTGATACATGCTATCAAGCATATGATGCAGGGTATAGTTTTCATGAAAAGGGCTTTGGGTGCTCCCCAGGATGAACTCGATCGCCTTATGAATGTTCATTCAAGTGAGTTGGATCGGATTGATGATCTTTGCGAGAAGGAGAGGCTTGCGAGGTTATCCATTGGGATGAAAAAAGCAGCAATTGAAGGGGCGCAATTAGTCACTAAAAACGAACATGCCATTGCTTTCAAAGAGATGGAACATCCAAAGTCTGCTACTAGGTTCAATCCCGACGCCGTAAGTCTCAATGTGTTAGAACCTGTCAAATAGAAATTGCTAACTTAATTTTGCAGAAACCTTTTTCCCCGTCCGGTTTTATTTCATCAGAATTTATGAGTTGCACATCTCCACTTGCATCAGTACCTACTATACAGACATTATCTCCGTTGAAATATTCGATTCTTGAACCAGGATTCATGGTAAAACAAAGTCGCAGTTTCCACACACAAGCGAAATTTCATCCACTTCTTAATAGATCCAGAACATGGTCTGCGCAAAGCCGTCAGCATTCCTCATATGGTCCCTGTATTCATTTCAACGCATACAGCCAAAGGCCGATGACGCCCATTTTTCTCCACCAGGTACCATCACCGGTGTCTATGGTTTCTCCACAGTTGCCATGGAATTCTCTTTCGAAACCTGTTAATTCTTTCCAATATCAAACCCCTCCTGTTCAGTCTCCATCCCAGTCGCCAATGCCAATTCCATCACAGCTCAATATTTCGTTGGTAGACAAGTCAATGCTGCGGACACCAGTGTCTGGAAAGACAGATCATATGTCTACTCCTACCTCACCAACCAAACAACTGTCGGCACACCCCTCATACAAAGCTAGCAGTACAAACACTAGTCCACAGAGAAGTATATCTACCAATCAAACAATCTACCCACTACACCTCTACAAATCAAAGCCCTCCTCATCCAAGCACCTCGTTCCCCCGACAGCTACCGCCGATGATATTGAAAGAGCTGTGTTGCTACTCCCACGAAGCTACCGCCACGTATGTCCTTCTTCCTTCACGACACCTAACTTCAAATGTCCAGTACCAAATTGTATGCTCCAACAATTATGCCCAGATTTTACAAGTGAGAATGGCTGTTCATTCCGACCACCTCCTCTAAGCGACTGGCCCTGGAAATATCCACCTAGGGGTCCTCTTATCAACCAATCCCAACAGTGTAAATACGTGCATATCCCAGGTACCTGTCTTCACTCTCTCTCTTTTTATCGTGTCTCTGGAACATCGTGCGAACAAACACTTGAAACCCCAGATCCCGAAACATCAAGATATTACTGCCAAATACCCAACTGCGCAGCAACCCGGTTTCACAGTTGGGGATGTGCCAAAGATTGGAAAACTGGATTTACAGTCAATGGTCTTACACCATGTGTTCCAAACTACAACGATACAAATCACTCACAAGCGAATAGCGAACATTCTTCAGAATGGCAATGGAGACTTGCGATGGAAGGTTTAAGATTTGCGCATGAGAGAGGAGAATATGGATGTCAAGGGGGAAGTATGCCAACTAAAGCGTCATTCCCAAGAGGACACAAGGGGGCAGATTTGGGGAATTGGCGTCCAGACATTTGTACTCGGAAGTCTAAGTCGAGTAACGGGAAAGCCCATGCAAAAGAGGAGAGAGGTCGTTTGAGAGTTGCTAGTGGAATGGGAAGTTTTAGAGGACGTGGAAGTAGAGGGGGTTCTTCTGATACAAGGAAAAGGCCAACGAGGGAGAAATCGACAAAATCGGCTTGATCGGTCAAGAATATCGGTTCCGATAACGATTCGAAGGCAAAGCTATAGTTTCTGGGATTTTTATAACATGGAAAGATCTCGACCCTTGGTCATAGTAGGCGAGACAATTAATTACGGAGGATGGAGTTGGATGAAGATACTCTTTGATATGGTATGGTTTTGTAAAGATAGGATACCCAAAGCGCGCGAACTTTATTTTCTTGCTAGTTAGTGTCTGTCGCTTTTGACTTCTCTTTGGAATTTTTGTATCTATATAGTAGACTATCGGTCATAGATCAGAGAAGATGAGTTAATATTTAGTAGTAAGACTCTTTAAGAGTGTAGAATATAGTGAGTATAATAGACTTTTATTTAGTTGATAAAAATGAATTTTTGTTAAGATCTTACCTTAGATATCTAGGTATGAATATCTACTTCCTATCTACGTCTCTTACTAGCCCTGTCGATGTAAGATCTTATATGTAGTTAGGTACCTAATAGTTATCTGTTCGACCCTTGGAGAAAAAGTTAAGAATTAGCTGGTATCCACATATATGCGAATATATATATATATATATATTTTTCTTATTTTTTATATGATGTGATGTGATTTGATTTGTTTTATTTATCCATAAATCGGAGTTTAGATAGAGGATTTTAATGTATTGATATATTGATGTGTGTGTGAAATAGTATAGTACAGTATGATATAGTATGACATTGCATAACTATAAAATGCGAGGGTGATGAGTAGGTACTAGGTTGCTATAGGTATAGGTATATAAGATCTTACGATATAATCTTCACCCAATTATCATAATCCATCCAACCTTATCCTTATCCATTCTATCCAAACTTAAGAATCAATCTAAAATCTACAATTCCAGATCTACAATCTCCCCACCCCACCACCACCCCCCCTAACCCCATCCATAAAATCAATCACCTCAATCATATCCCTACACTCCATCAACCTCATCCTCTCTTCTTTATTCAAGAGAGATTTTCCCCCATTTCCCCCCTCACTAACCCCAGAACTCCCACACATCTCGCTCAAATGATGCACAACAAGTTTAAACGGGATCGGTTGCTTCACCGCACAATTCAGGAATACATCGACGCATTCCCAGGGGGTGGAAGTGTAGCCAGCAAAGAGAGCCGGGTTGGAGAGGAGTCCGCGTGCGGACATTACGCCGGAGACGGAGGTTTGTTGGGTGTGATTTTGGGCGGAGCCGAGGGTGGTTATGTCGCCGTTGGATACTAGGGGGGGTTAGTTGGGGCTTTTGCGGGGGGTGGGATTTGAGGGAAAGAAGGGGGAAGGAACTTGGGGAATTGATACTGTGCAGTGAAAGATATTGGTATAGGGAAATAGGTAAGTGGGGTTTGAGATTGGGGAATAGGATGAGGTAGGTAGTAAGAATCAAAGGATTTAGTGAATAGATTATACTTACGAGTGGGAACTGTGGTATGTGTATTTAAAAGCTTGATAGCTTCGAGATTAACAGGATGAGATGAAGGAGTCGAACGCATACGTCCGTGTATGGTAATGAAATCCACCCCGGCATCTTGTACGGTTTTGATAAAATCTACGGTTTCCCTATTTCACATTAGCTATACTCTCTTTCTCCCCACTTTCTCCCCTTCACCCTTCTACAAACCCAAAATCAGAAAATAAAATCATACCTCAAATCCCGATGAATCCTAATCTTCACACTAACAGTTTTCTTCCCCTCAAATCCCTCTCGTTTCAAAGCACTCTTCGCCTCCTTAACCATCTCAGCAACGAGTTCACGTTTATGCATTAATGCTGCGCCGATGGAACAGGCGCAGGCCCATGATTGTGGACATCCGCAGTTTATATCGATGCCGTTTACGTAGGGGGCGATGAGGGTGGTTGAGCGGGAGATTTCGAGGGGGGAGCAGACGCCGAATTGGGCGATTGTGGGACCGCTGGTGGGGGAGGTTGTGAAATCTGGGGGGGGGGGGGGGTTAGTGGGTTTTAGTAGGGGTGTGGGGGTGGTGGGAGGGTGGTGGGAGGGATTGCGAGGGATTGCGAGGGGTTTGAGATGATTGGAAATGGGATATAATAGAAGTGGAAGAAAGTATATGAGAGATGGTGTGGAAAAGAAGTGAGAGAAAGGGTGGAAGAGAAGATATCGATATGAAAAGTGTAGAAAAAGGTAATAAGCGGTCGTGGGTAAGGTTGAGATATTTGCATCCGTACCACCAGAAATTACAAAACTCACGGCACTTGCACGTTCAATAAGATGGGGTGAGATGGTGAACAACACGGCTGCTCTATATTTATCCACATACATGCGGATGGCATAAGTCCTGCGTGAAGTTGTGCAGTGGGTAAAGATTTCTCTGCTGTTGGCACTACCAACCTATTGCGAAAACACGATCAAGCCGATAAACCAAGTTCCATTCGAAGTAGGAATTACAATTCTCTCCTCAAAATACGAGCCACTCGACTCCGACCCAAAAATGATCTATAAAAAAAACCACGTGCTTACCAGAATCACGTGCAAACACACTACGATTAAACTCTTTTGCCAAAATCTACCTTGATCAGTACTCTTTCCATGCCCTCATTTTCCATAACCCTTAAGCTTGCTGATGAGATAAACATACCATAGGAGTCCAACAAAGATCAACTCCATACTGCGCAACAGTTTCTCGAAATGCAAGCTGTGTATCTCATCAGCAGAGATCCTCTAATCAACCAGGGAAATCACACCTTACTATACCGTACCATAGGCGCACAGGTATACAGAGGCCTCCCTTCTTGTTTCGCTATATCGAAGAGGGTAAGGGGACTAGGTTGGGTGTTAGTTCATATGGTTGTGGGAGGAGTAGAAGACGTTTTGGGGAATGAGATGAATGCTTTACGGACTTTATATCTAAGGTGGGGTTTGATGGAGCGGTGCCATTATGCTCGATGGTGTTCATCTTTCTCTCTTTATTGTTTGAGATTGATGGTGCATTTTATTTAATAAGATTATAAGACGATATCGCGATATATTGAATTTTGCTATCTCAAAGTCGTTAGTAAGGTATCGAGGTGGCGGTTTAGTGCGTTCGGTAAAAGTTTTTTAGGGTGTTTTGGGCTTTTTATGATTTTGCGATTGTGGTTTGAGCAAATTTACGATATATGTTAATATCAATAATGGTATTAAATGTCATGTTATTCCAATCAAGCATCACGGCAACCCTCAAGTTTGCATCTCTAGCAGAAATGTAATCTCCCTTTTTGTTTCATCTCATGTTCTATTCAAGCTATCAACCATCTCTAAGCATCTATTAGAGGACAAGTTCGTTGATCTCACGTTGATCTATCTCATGAAGCAAGCTCACGGATTCGTGAATGTTCGCTGAGTGGCCGAATGAACATCGAAATTCAGGAAGTTAATAAGTAATGCATCTATTTGCGTTTAGAGAATCGTATCTCCCCTCAGCAGGGTTACCATCGTCGTTTCCTTTTGTATCCCTCTCTTATTTATCCATAGCCAACAACGGTCTTTCACAACCTTTTCATGTATTGACCTCAGCGGCGGAGGGGAAATCAAAAGTTTTGACTGTCGGCATGTTATCTTGTAGCATATGTTCGTTGGAGCTATGGTAAATACCTGCCAATAGTAACTTGGTCTCTTAATGGCGTTTGCCAAAATAATGGGTCTTCAAATACGTCCCGTGGCAAAATTGACGCTTTTCTTCTACCTCTCAAGATCCTCTTTCCATTGACATGGTTCAAGCCGAAGCAAATAAGTTCTTGTACCTGAACTTCTCAAGGATATTTATTTTCAAAATGCTTCTCAATCCAAGGAACGTTGTTAATACAAAGATTAATCGCCAAAGTCTATGCGTTGTTTTGCAGGAGGTATTCCATCAGAAAATAGTTAACACTTCCATCCCCATGAGGGAAGGTCGTTATGCGCAGTGTCTACATTGTCTTTGATACGAAATATGCCAAATTCAGTTACCAAAACCCCGATCTACAGCCCAATTGATATATGCTCTAGTTTTTGCGTTGGTTGGATATCTCTTTGTCTATACATCAATCAAATTCAAACACCTCATAATGCTTGAAGACTTCATGATGAGCCCTTTGTAAGTGTAGAATAGTGCAGGACGGTTACTTTCGCATTTAATATGAGGGCTGGAGGATATACTGGACGAATACTACGTATGGCAATGTTGCGAGTAGTGTAAAGGAACAAAACCCTCCAATCTAGATCGCAAGCGAGGAAATGGCTCTTCTTTCATCATTTTCCAGTGTGTCTATGATTAGACTCTCTCACATTCTCCCCTCAATTAAAAAATCTCTCCCATATCGTTAACAAGTAACCAACTTGTGAGAGACGATAACAGAAGATACAAATCAAATCAAAGCAAGCAAGAAAGTAAGAGTAATAATTGACTAATACCTCACATCGTAGTACCAAACTAAATATTTTATTAATTGAAGGTTAATTAGTACAAAAAGTTATTTGTTACTCCATGTCCCTATACAGTAAATGGTTACCAGTCATTACATATCCAGCAATGCCTTCATTGATTTTTATTTCATTCAACCTCAGTATTGCCCTCTGGCTTCCAAGCAACCACGATCCCCACTAATCCTCGTCCCCTCTACCTTTAATTTAACCTCTCACCCACCATATGTTCAGCATCAAACATCTCAAGCTTTGCTTTACATCCTCGAATTTTATTCCTCGAACTACCTAGCACTCATGATATCTTCCCAGTCGAATATATACACCATCCGCCTACTGGTTGTTCCTTTTTTAATTTCCCTAGATGTTCAAAAGATATATTCCTTGTTTCTACATTTCCATCACAGCTTTCAGGATGATGCTACATAGGATTTGAAAGATTTATTGGTTGTATGTGTTTATCTTATTTGACTCGAGCAATCTTGGAAGTAATTCTGTTGCTCAACATCGATAGCTCATTTAGCCTGTCTTCTCCTGAACTCGAATCAGATTTTCTGATTCCTTGTTTCTTGTCATTGATGCTGATGATGATATAAAAGAGCTAAATATACCAGCTTTGCCTTCTACAATTTAGTGTTATCGGGTTTAAATCAAAATATCCCTTAGAAAAAAATTCAATGTTGGGGAAATAAGTCTATTAGTTTCCCTGTTCGTGTTACGCTCAATCTCTCCCTCTCTTTGACCACATCAGCACGCACACCATTCTGAACCATACATATATCCAAGCCTCAATTCAGGATATTAAATTAGGTGATATTTGAATTTCAAGCATCCTTCTAGCCTGTTTCTTTTCCCTCTGTCTCAAAAATATCAATTACATAACCACGCAAGGCTTCTCTATCTCATCAAACCATATACTCCAGACCTCTAACAAAATTTCAATCCTGCAATCTTGTAGCTGCCACAATAAATAGACCCCAAAAATCTCAACACCTATCAGCCAGCACTAGGCTATCTCACCAGTCGTCTCATCTGCTATTTGCCCTTTTCTTTTTTGAACTAAGACACGCAAATCGAAACTCGCACTCAAGATATCTCTCATAAAAACTCTATCAGACAATGTAGGTCACACTGAATATTAGTATCAACCATCTCAAAACCGTTATGCACTTTTTATCCATCTATTAGGATGTTATGTAAATTCAGTTCTTAATAAGCTGTACAAAAATAATCTATGTGTTGCAGATATCTATAGATTATCCGTGGATTATCTACCAAAGCAATAATCTATCCTGCGGAGCCCCATTGCGCAGTCTAGTTCCTAACTTCTCAGATGGTCCAAAAGCCCAAACAATCCTAAATATTAAATAGTAACTGATCAATTATTTAAAATAAATAATCATCTTCCCAATATGCATCCTACCATGCTATCTATCTAATATCAACTCAACATCACTATGCTAATATTCTATACCATGGAAAAATTCCGCCCAACACCTTATCATCCTCCTGAATTTAAACTTTTATATATTATCCCAACTACTCACATCATAGTATCAAACTTCAATTCGTCAATAAATTATCAAAATCCCAAATTCGAAACTTCCTCCTTCCGCTGGACCGTCATATCTTCTTCTCACACCCTCTTCCTTCTATTTGACATCCTTTCAAAGTTGCCAAACTATTATTATCCTCAAACCAACCCTCCACTTATAGGCTGGACAGAAAATATAATCCGCAATCTATAGATATCTGCAGATAATCCGTCTTAGAGATTATTTAATAAATTATAATCCATATCTATAGTTAATCTGCAAATAACCTGTTCTATAGATTATTTATCTAGATTTTCCATTTATCCGTTCCACAAATAGAGCATCTGGGAGTTATTCACTAGAGCAATAATCCGCCCTACACATAGATAACCATTGTGCAGCCTATCTATCCACTTCCCACTTCGCACCATCCTCGCCTCCCTTATTTCTCACCTCCCCTTCCCCTTTACCTCCTCATTCCCCCAATCCTCTTCTTCAAATCCAATAATCCAATGCTCCAGCAACCAACTCCAATAACTCTTATATCCTTTCCTATCCCATTTCATCCCACTCCATCCATTCCATTCCATCCCATCAACATAATCCCTCTCATCCATCCCCCCTCTACCCTCCATGCTCCCTCTCTCTACATCCCTCAAACCCAACATCCCCAAACCCCCGCACTCTCCAACATCAATATCAATCCTGATTTCAATTTCTCCTCAAACCCTCTCCTCTCCCCTCCTCTCACCCACCCACTTCCTCCCAAACCCCAAACCAAAACCCCAAAAACCATCATCTCATCCATCTATAAACCAAGTAAACCAACTAAAATATCACACACATCCAATAAATCAACAACAACCTATCTATAGGTTACACTGTGACTCGGGAGAAAAAAAAACTTTATTATATTTAGACTAATTATATTCTCCAGTATAGTTTTTCTTTACCTAGACCTAGGTAAGTTTTAATATCGTGTTTGTAAAGCTGAGGGGAGAGGAAGGGAGGGAAGGGGAGAGTATGTAGGATTTTAGATTTTAGATATCCTTTCCACAATAACACACAAGATATATTATATCACATAATACAATACACCACAAGTAATCTCACACAAAATCGATGATGTAAAACCAATAAAATAAAAAAATAATCTAGCTTCCACACATCTGGTGATCCATCCATCCCTCTGGGAAAGAAAAATCTATGGAAAGAAAATCTATGTAAAAAGAAGAAAAAAAAGGAAAATCTGTTAAATCTTCGAAACTATGAAACGCCTTTTTTGCCCTTCCTTCCTTCCATTCCCTCCTTCCTTTCCTTCCTATCCCTTTTCTTCCCTCTCAACAAAACAAACAAATAAACAAACAAGCACCCTGCTAGAAATTGTAATTGTATCGTGTCGTATCTTATCGTGTTAAATCCCAAAATCCATCACTCATATCTTTTCATCTCATATCCACCCATCTTTGACCTGATGCTCTCTGAAACGATGCGATGCAATTCTCTCCTCCACAGGAAGAAAAGAAAAAGAGGTAAGAAAAGACAAGAAAAACCAAGCCTCTCAAAGGCAGAATGTAGAAAGTAGTAAAACTTTTAAGAAAATTCGTATCTTCATAAGATTCCTCTACTCAATAGCGCTAGCGGAAGAATCGCCCACGACAGGGTTCATGGAATCACTCCAGTTCATTCTGAAATCATCACCGAGTTGTTTTCTCAACGCGGTTTGTACGGCTTCCAAAACATTGGGGAAGACACCGAAGTTTGCGGGGTTTTCCTCGTCGTTTTCTCCACCTTGGAAGACACCAGTGCGGACCAGACAGGTGTTCCAGCCGTAGTTGTTTCCACCGATGATGTCGGATGCGGGGTTGTCACCAATCATGTAGATGTTTTCGGGGAGCTTTTCTTCGCCGTGGATGGTTTCCATCCAGGAGGCCATGACTTCATCAGCGTATTTGTAGGTGGCTAATTCAGGTTTGCCGTATACGACACGCTCGAGTTCGACGCCGGTGATGGATTTGTAAATGGCTTCGAGAGCGATACGGAAGGTTCCTTGAGACATACGAGGAGTTGGGTGCTCGCTTGGGCACAAGAGATCTCCTTGGGAGAAGTAGATGGGGATACGTTGAGAGACGGGGTCCTTGGCACGAGTACCGAGAACACCATCTTCAGATTGGAGAAGATCCATGATGATTTGGAGATCGGTGGCGTAATCGCGAGAATCGGAGAAGACGAGGATAGCATCGATCTTGACCTTGCTGAAGTCTCTTGGGGTGGAGGTAGCACGTTGCTCGGCGGTGAAGAACTCCTTAAGTGGGGAAATGGTAGGGATAGAAGCGACAATATCGTTTGGTACGACGATATCCTTGAATCCGTACAACTTAGCGACCTCTCTGCATTGGTAGTTTTCACCACCAACAACCAAGACGGTATCGTAGTATTCGGCCAAAGCGGACATAGGGGTGTGAGATTGAATGAATTGTTCAGTCGCAACAGGGTTTCCAAGAATCTTGGAGAGTTGAGCACAACGAGTAGGCTCAACCTTTCCAGAACCGTTGGTCAAGAAGATGTGTGGAATCTTGATACCGAGTTCGTTATCACCGTTCAAAATCTCCAATGCTCTCTTTCCTTCAGGGATCAAACGATCACCGTGAACGAGAACACCATCAATATCAAAAGCGAATGCCATGTTCTTTGCAGCCTCGGTCTTGATCTTTGACATATCCTGAACCTGCGAGGAGAGAATCTCACGGGTTGGTTGAATGGCTGGCATTCCAGGTCTTGAAGGTCTGTCTTGATTGACGACGGAAGAAAGACGAGATTGACGCTTTGAACGAGGAATTGGGAGAGCAGCACCAAAGCTGTTTCTTGAACCTCTACGTCCATTTGTTCTGTTTTCGAGACTCAATGAGTGCATGAGTCCTTGAGTTTCAGCGACGGAAGATCTCGAAGCGGGAACTTCAATTGGTCCAGAGTCATCATCACCTGGGACGACCAAGCTGTGGTTGAACCCTGGAGTACCATTTGAACCAGTGTGATCTTTTTGAGATTCGGTTGTTCCATTGGTGGCAGGCTGGGCTTGAGCAGCCAAATCGCTATCATCGAAACCAGGCATTTTGAAATAGAAGTTTAAAGTTAAAAAGTGTGAAGGATTTGTGTAGAAGAGAAGGTTATGTGTAGACTGTAGATGGTATCGTTGATGGAAGTGAAGGAGAAGTATGAGATCCAAAAGTCAAAGAATGTGCGGGGCAGAGCGTATATATCTAAAAAATTATGTTCTTGAAACCAAGCTAGAGAATGAGTAGGAAGAACTTGTTAGGCAAACTGTGTATTGATGCCGATATTGAGGGAGGTGAGCTCATAGCACTGCATGATTGGATCCGTATCTGCAACGGAGTGTCGTCTTCACCTCGCCGAAAACATGCACTAGGACCCACTATCATGATCCGTCAAAGTATCTTGAAACCTAAATACCTGTATATTCAAAGCTGCCCTTGACCGGCGTGGAAAAGTTTTGTATCAAAAGCGGATCCCGATAGATTATAGCCTGGTAGGTGGCATTACGTCTACGAATGAAGAGAAATAGTTTTCCAATTTTGATATTTGGTGCTTCAGATAAGGCAATAATGTGGGTTTATTGTTGCATTCGTGAAATAATTTGGGTGGATAATTGATGTAGGGGGTGAGGAAAAGGGACCCAGCATGACGTCTAGGGGACCACAATAAAGGACATGAGAGGTGAGAAATACGGAGTAGACACACAGACAGACAACACCGCAGTATGCCCGATTAGTTAATCATGGTCCAAGGTGCATGTCGTATCATGATGGGAAGTATCTTTTATACCCTTTATACATACACCGGTGTTGATTAGCAGGAAGTTTTTATCCAGGGGGTCCATTTTTTTATGTACCTCTTACCTATTTTTCCCAAGCGATGGCGATCAATATTGGATATCATGGCAAGAGAGGTGATGAAGCTTGGCAAGAAAGTGATAAGTTCAAAAGGACTTATGCGTGGCTGCGTTGGCTTTATTGTTGTCTCTCATAGTTGTCTCTCTTGACCAGGTAACATCAAGATATTTGCATCATGAATGGTGATATTGAGCTTCATACAGGAGGTACAGTGTACATATCCACCCATCCTACCAATATCTAGGTATTTGGCGATTCATGGTCTGTGATCAAGGGGAAGTTGACGGAAATAGAGTTTACCGGAATCTTGGCCTAAGCTCGGATAAATCTTTTTGTTTTTGATTAGTAAGCGACAATCTCGTCGAAATCGGTACCAATAGCCGATCCTAAGAAGATAGTTAATGAGAGTACCGAGTACTATGGAGGTAGGTAGTAAGTAGCGGAAGGCAAAATCAAGAAAATAGTCGAAAATTAACAGAGCCTTGCATATTCACATCACAGCCTTGAAAGTTACAAGGTAAGGTTGAGTTGATGATTGATAGACAGCCTTGGCCAGCCTTGGTAGCCTTCTGAAGAAGCAAGCAAGCTGACAACTCCAACTCTCAGACACAACACCACGGAGACTGACTACAGAGAATGAAAAAAAAACTTGGTTCCTGTGTTCCTTTCATGTCGATTCACGGCCCTTTTACCACATTCGCTACAATTTATATTATACTCGACGAGGAGATGAGGATGCAGGACTAACAAACTACGTTGCAATATTGCCAAGTGACTCCAGCAGGCATAGATACTCCGTACAAACTCTTCTTACGTACACTCCTTCATCGTTGATATTTTCATCATCCTCGGACCCTTTCCTCAACATTCATTCGTTCATCCCTTCATCGTACCCACTCTTTGGACCCTGACCCAAGTGGGGTTTCATGACTGCTAGCACACGTTAGACGGAACCTTATGGGGGGCATGAGAGGGGTCATGATACGTCATTTTCACAATATGTTGAGATCCATCCCGAAAAGAAGTCGTGCAGTGCAGTTGCAGAGTTTGTATCATGACTAGAAGCTTCTGTTGATGCATATCCGTATGACTTGGTTCTACTTGCATATTTGAACATAGGATAGGCAGGAACAGATTAAATTATTCATCCCACCCATTTTTGAAAAGATATACACATTTTTACAACTTGTCATTCAGAAATTATACCCCGCTCCTCTACCCCTCCAACACATCACAAAATAATTTACAACTCTACACAACATGGCAGCACCAGCAGTAACAGGTCCTTTGATCAAATTGAACAATGGAGTTCAAATGCCAGCTCTGGGTTTCGGTACATTTGCCAATGAGGGTAGCGTAGGAGAAACACACAAGGCCGTCGTGGCAGCACTGAATGCAGGATACAGACATCTGGACTGTGCATGGTTTTATCAAAACGAGGGTGAAGTCGGGACTGGTGTCAAAGAATTCCTGGCTGCCAATCCAAGTGTGAAGAGATCGGATATTTTCATCGTCACAAAAGTCTGGAATCACCTTCACGACCCTGAAGATGTTGAATGGAGTTTGAAGAACTCGTTAGAGAAGCTCCAAACACCATACATTGATGCCTTTTTGATTCATTGGCCCATTGCCGCAGAGAAGAATGAAGATAGATCAGTAAAGATTGGCGCTGATGGCAAGGTAAGCCTATTGATTGGCAAAACTTCTGCGAGGTCAAAAATCTAACATGTGAATAGTACGTCATCAAGAAGGATTTGACAGAAAACCCAGAGCCAACATGGAGAGCAATGGAGAAGTTATACAAGGAGGGACTTGCAAAAGCTATTGGTGTTTCGAATTGGACCGAGAAGGGACTTGAACAACTTTTGGCATTTGCTGAGGTTAAGCCTACCATAAACCAAATCGAAATCCATCCTTTCCTCCCACAACAAAAACTCATCGACTACTGTCTTTCCAAAGAGATCGTACCAGTCGCCTACTCTCCATTAGGAAGTCAAGACCAAGTTCCTGGTACCGGTGAGAAGGTGTCCACCAACAAAGAGCTCAATGCTATCGCAGAGAAGAATGGTGTTTCTTTGGCACAGGTATTGATTGCGTGGGGATTAAAGAGAGGATATGCTGTTCTACCCAAGAGTAGCAACCCAGGAAGAATTGCCGGTAATGCGAAATTGATCACTCTTAGTGAAGAGGATTTCGCTGCAGTCAACAAGGTCGCAGAGGGAAGAGCGACAAGATTCGTTAACATGAAGGATACCTTTGGTTACAATGTTTGGCCAGAAGAGAAGTAATTTGGGGATTGAGCTGGTCTCATATCAGGCGTTAGGATACAATTAAGAAGAATACCAATTGAAAGAATCCTTTGAAGTTTTATATTTTTTTTCGAGGATGCATATAATTTCTTAGGTCATTGTTGAGGTCATCACTGAACTTGTGTGTTTGCTAGGACGTCTATGATGTACCATGTTGATATGCGGGAGATTACTAATTTGCCGGATAGATAAATACCTAGGTACAATCCTAACAAATATTTTTTAAAACACCTTTCATAATTCGATTCTTATTGATCTAGAAAGTACAAAAGATTTATATAAGAACATTTTGAAAGAATCAATAATATTAGATATTTTAGAATAATTTTATAATTCAAAAGAATTAATAAGATAAAATCAAAGAATAAAATTATAATTTATTAATTCAAATTTTTTTAATAATTAATTGAAGATTTTGAAATTGATTAAATAAAAAATTAAAATTGAATATTGAAAAGTTTAAAAATGATTTTTTATTAATTAAAAAAGATAAAAAAATCTTAAAGTATTTTAATTTTAATTTTTGTTTTTATTAAGTTAAAGATATTTTATTTTATTTATATTATTTATATTATTTATATTATTTATATTATTTATATTATTTATATTATTTATATTATTTATATTATTTATATTATTTATATTATTTATATTATTTATATTATTTATATTATTTATATTATTTATATTATTTATATTATTTATATTATTTATATTATTTATATTATTTATATTATTTATAATGTAACTTATAGTGAACCGGGTCATATAGGGAACCGGGTCATAAAATTCAATTCTCTCTATATGATCTTGTTCTACAAGCTATACATTCATCCAATTCCAACTCTAAATCACTTGAACTACTCTCTGGCTCTTCTTTTTCAATCTCCTCTTCTAATTCTTCAATTGGATGTTTATATGATCGCCCTTGTGGCTTTTTCTCCTTTGGTTTTTCCTCCATCTCACATATTATTTTCAATACTTCCTTATTATTAAAGATAAATTGATCTTGTAATTTAACTTTTTTATCTTTAGTTCTCTTCTTTCGAGTCTCAATTACTTTCTGAGCATCAGTGAGCTATTTCCGAAGTAGGGCTACCTCAGCATTTTGAGATTCTACAAGTCTAGTCATTCTCTTAGCATATCGACGAGTTGGTGATACAAGAGAATCATTATCTGTTAGAGCTTTATTAAAGGTTTGATTTGCTTGCCTTAGCTCTGTCCCATTTGGAAGAGAGTTTCTGAGTATAGATAAGTCTAGATCTTAATTGGACATTCTTATTTATAAAATAAAAGATTGTTGGGAGGAATTAAATGATAATGAATCGAGTACTTTTCGTAGGGCAAAAGGTATTAAACCAGCTCCTTTCCAATCAACTTTAATATTAGAAGAATTCAATGCTTTTTTTCTAATATTTTGAAAGAGTTCTACCTATTCAGCTCTTTGAATTCGCTTTACACTAGCTCAAGAATATCGATCGACCTTTAAAGCATGATATCGTTTCATTGGCCCATACATCACAATATCAAATAGTTGAAGCAAGTAAGAGTAATAAAGAGGTAATATAAGTAAATCGATTTCCTTCTCTATACAGAAAATAATAAAGCTATCTGTAATATGATTTGAATGGCCATCTATGATCAAAAGTCGAGGTCGGTCACCTGACACTTTCTTGGATTTTGGTTCAAAAACCCTTTTTAATCATTCTAATCTATGATTATTTGAGGTCCATCTATTTATACTTGTAGAAAACTGCTAGATTTGAGGCATGTCCTTTGGAATCCATACAGAATTCGTATTCTGAGCCTTGAAAATGATCATAGGTGATAGAGCCTTTCCAGCTGCATTGACATATTCAAATGTAGTTATCCATTCTTGCTTGCCAGCTGTAACTTTCCAATTCGATTTCTGAATAGAATCGATTATAATACATATACTTTGAGTACTTCCAACTCTAAATCTGGTTTCGTTCATATTATACATATCATCTAATTCATACTTTCGTTCAATAAAACATATACGAAATATATCAAACTAAGCCTGAATATTCTCCGAAGTTGCCTCTTTAGCCCGATTAGACTCTAATTGATGTGAATAGCATATTTTAAGTTTTGGATGTTGTTTTTGAAATCTATAGATCCATTCGTGGCTTATAAATGGAATTTCTGTCGAGGTAGGAATTCGAGATGATACGACCTGAATATATCGAAGATGAATTTCGTCGGCCATTTCCTTCACCAATATAGATGTAGCAGGGAATCCAATGATGGTAAGTCGTGAAATCTATTGTACAAGAGTATTTTCTTCTGTGTTTGAAAGAATTTGAACTATTTCGTAGGATTGAGTACATGATTTCCTTCCAGCGATCCTAGCTATAAGAGTTGATTTAAAAACTTCAAAATACTCTGCAACCTTTCTAATTGATTTAAAGTCCTTCAATTGAAGTGCAATAATAGCATTCTGTATCTTCTCTTCAATTTGAGAAGGTGTAAGAGGTGATTCAGTATGCATAACAAAATTTGTTGGGGTTTGAAGTCAGTGATAGGCTAAATGTGACCCGGTTCCCTATATGACCTAGTTCATCATAAGTTATGTTATTATTTATATTATTTATATTATTTATATTATTTATATTATTTATATTATTTATATTATTTATATTATTTATATTATTTATATTATTTATATTATTTATATTATTTATATTATTTATATTATTTATATTATTTATATTATTTATATTATTTATATTATTTATATTATTTATATTATTTATATTATTTATATTATTTATATTATTTATATTATTCAGATTATTTATATTATTCAGATTATTTATATTATTCAGATTATTTATATTATTCATATTCAGATTATTTATGTTTAGATTATTTATATTTAAGAAACTATATGAAATCTATTTTATATTTTAGTAAAAAATATAATAAGATGTTACGATGGTAACAACTGATTAATTAAAAGAGCTTGGGCCTTGTGCAAAAGCGATCAGATTTCATCGAATTAATAACGTGGTTTATCAGCGAGTCGCCACTATCAGCGAGTCGCCACTTTTTCAATATCTTTTATCATTCAATTTCAAGACACAATATTTCAACGAATTATTATGGAAATACAATCAAAAGAGGCCAGAATAATCTTAGCTATTGAAGTTATTCAAAAATCAAAAAATCTTACAGTTGGAAAGGCTGCGAAAATCTACAAAGTCCCTCGAACTACATTACGAGATAGAATGGGTGATCGAATTCACAGAATGGAAACTCGAGCAAATAATCTTAATTTGACTGAAAAAGAAGAAGAGGTGCTTATTCAGTATATTATCGATATGGATGAAAGAGGATTTGCACTTAAATTAAGTGGTGTAGAAGATATGGCGAATTATATTCTCGAATCAAAAAATGCGAAGAGAGTTGGAAAGCTTTGGGCTTATCGATTCGTAAAGCATTGTACAAAATTAAAGATACGTTTTAGTTGTGTTTATGACTTTCAAAGAGCTCTCTACGAAGATCCCAAGCTTATTGAAGAGTGGTTTGGATTGGTATCGAATATGCAGGCGAAATATGGTATTCAAGATTGCGATTTCTACAACTTCGATGAAACCAGCTTTATGATAGGTATAATATGCCCTGGAATGGTTGTAACTAATTCTGAAAGAAATGGCAGAAACAAGGCAATACAACCAGGCAATCGAGAATGGGCTACGACAATTATATGTGGTAATGGAGAGGGTGAAACTATACCTCCATTTCTGATAGTTCAAGGACAAGTTCATCTTTCCAATTGGTATACCGAAACCGATTTTCCTACGGATTGGGTTATTAAACCTACTTCTAATAAATGGACGAATAATGAGATAGATTTAGAATAGCTAAAGCACTTTGATAAATATACTAGTCAACAAAGAAAGGGCAAATATCGAATGTTAGTATTGGATGGGTATGAAAATTATGAATCGATATCTTTCCAATCATATTACAAGTCAAATGACATTATATGTGTAAAGTTACCATCGCATTCAAGTTATTTAACTCAACTACTTAATGTTGGATGTTTTAGCGTACTTAAACATTCATATAGTTATCAAATTGAGGGGTTTATCAAGGTATATATCAATTATATTTCTAAGGTTGAATTCTTTATAGCTTTCAAAGCTGTTGTTACGAAGGTAACAGCTGACTTGTTTGTATGAGCTTGGGCCATGTGCGAGCAAGATACGATTCGACCATATTAGTATGTGATTATGGTCACCCGAGGATCATATGTGCACATACCATCAGAATATACAAACAGGAAAGCTTCAGGCGTATACAGCATCAATCACGAGATTGAGCATCACGTGATGGACAGCTCTAGAACGACAGCGCTCCAGGAGCGCTCGGCTGTCCCAGCTGTCCAAAGGAGACGAAGGTCTATATAAGGGAATGGGATATCATTAAATATAGAGCTTCGTGCTCAAGATCAATCATTTAGTATACCATACTATTAGTTACGAATTGCATCATCTTATTATCATTACTTTAAAGTCCCTGCTTGATGCCTAGTTATAAACCTACTTCGAGAGCCTAGAGCACTTCCACGTGATCTAGACGGCAAACCTCGTAACACTTTGAGCACCATTACTGCCTCAAGTACCGACTCGATATAAGTAACGATAGCCATGTCTTCCACGACACCACAGCCTAGCAACCCAGCTACAAGTAGCCAGGTCACCCCCGAAAGCATCGATAAGGATGGAGACATCTTTATGGGAGGTATCGAAGACCCTAAGGAGATCACTGTCACCGAAACTCTTAAAGTCGCCTTACCAGACCGATTTACAGGCAACCGACAAGAGCTAGAAACCTTCTTGCTCCAACTTGAGATCTACTTTCAATTCAACCAGGATAAGTTCAACCATGACGCCGACAAAAGCGTCTGGGCCGCCTCCTATCTCAGAGGAGAAGCCGCTAAGTGGATCCAACCTTATCTCAAGGATTACTTTACCAATTTGAGCGAGCCTAAAAAGCGAATGCACCCAACGCAAGTTATCTTTGGGAAATTCGAAGGGTTTAAGAAGGAAATACAACGAGTATTCGGGAATGTCAATGAATTACGAGATGCTGAGTCCAAGATCTATGGCCTCAAGCAAACAGGGTCAGCAGTCAAGTATGCTGTGGAATTCAGGAGGTATATAGGTACTACTGGATGGGAAGAAAACGCAACAATGAGCCATTACAGGAAAGGGCTCAAACCTGAAGTCAGGTTAGAATTGGATCGCAATTGCACTTGGGAAGACCTAAACGAATTAATTGAGGAATCCATTAAAGCAGATGAGATGCTATACGAGTATCAAAAGGAACGTCGATCCTCCAACTTTCAAGGAAACCGAGATCGTGGCAAGTACCATAAGAATGAAGGAAGATCTCGAGAGAGTAGACAACCTTATGGAGACCCTATGCAATTGGATGCAACCTTTAGAGATAAACTACCCAAAGGAGAGGTAGAACGAAGGCGAAAGGACAAGCTATGCTTTGAATGTGGCAAACCAGGCCATCGGGCCAGGGATTGTCGAAGCAAGAGACCATCAGGAGGTGGTCACCACAAGAAATTCGGCAAAGGACAGCTCAATGCCACCTTCGTACCCCAACTATGCGCTTCAAATCCAATAGAAGACAATAGCTACGAACGTGAAGAATGTCAAAAAGAAATTGACGCAATGCCGCGAGACCAGGAAGGGTTGAACGCTATAGACCGATACGAGTTGGAGCGTCTCCAAACCCCTTCACCCTTTATTATCGAAAGGGAACTAAAAGAAATACCGTCAACGGAACATGCGACGAAGAACTGGACAGCTTGCTATAGTGATTCCTGTAAAATTTATTCATCAGGTAAGGAAGCCACAGGTTGGTTTCCCCAAAGAAAAGCAAAAAAACCCTGCAAGAAGGGAGGGTCGAAAAGATCATCACATGATCACAAAATTGACCAAATTGACCAAATTGACAAAAACAACCACAATAGGGATTTGGGTCAAGGTCAACTAAATATCGCAGGCCAAGCAGGTCAGATATACTGCGCTGCGAAGATAAATGGACAAATAATCCAGGCTATGATCGATTCAGGAGCCACGGGAAATTTTATTGCGCCAGGAACTGTGAAGCATTTGGGAGTACAGCTCCAAGCGAAACAAGCACCATATCAATTGCAGCTAGTTGATGGACAATTAGCCGGATTGGACGGAAGGATTTCGCAGGAGACTCGCCCTTTGCGGATGAGTATAACCCAGCACAAAGAGGTTATCCAGTTCGATGTTGTTCCACTAGGGAATCAACAGGTCATTCTGGGAATGCCATGGTTGAAAGCACACAACCCCCAGATTGATTGGTCATCGGAAACTATATCATTTCCGAAGAAAAGCGATCGACGAGATACGCTAGAGCCAGCAAGGCTGAACACACGCGGTGGAGAACTGAAGGCGAACAGCACCACTGACGTAGGACACCAAGTCCAGGGTCCTCCATTAACAGCGAAGGAAGGTGAACCTCCTGTACAAATGAAGAATAAGCAAAAGAAGTTGCTTGAAAACACCCCTGTAGCGAAACAGGACGAAGCGCCAATACCGGTACAGTACCAGAAGTACAAGAAATTATTCGAAGAAAGAAAAGGCCATGACGCTTTACCAGAGCATAAACCATGGGATCACGAGATAGTATTGGAGGAAGGCAAGATGCCTCCATTCGGCCCAATCTATCCGATGTCAGCCTCTGACCTAGGGACGCTTAGGGATTATATTGGCGACGCATTAAAAAAGGGATGGATCAGAGAATCCACCTCACAGGCAGCTAGCCCTGTGTTATTTGTACCAAAGAAAGATGGTACAAGGAGGCTTTGCGTGGACTATCGCAAGCTCAACGATATGACGATCAAAGATCGGTACCCACTTCCATTAGCTACGGAATTGAGGGATCGATTGGGAAAAGCCAAGATTTTCTCCAAGTTTGATCTTCGAAACGGATTCCACCTAATCAGAATGAAGGAAGGTGAGGAATGGAAGACAGCATTCAGAACTCGCTACGGATTATACGAGTATCAAGTAATGCCATTCGGTTTGACAAACGCACCAGCAACATGTATGCGCTTGGTCAACAACATATTAAGAAAATACCTAGATATATGCTGTATATGCTATCTAGATGATATATTGGTATTTTCAGAAACAGAAGAACAACACATCCAGGATGTTCACAATGTTCTACAACTTTTGGAGGAAGCAGATCTCCAATGCAAACCCAGCAAGTGTGAATTTCATGTCACGGAAACAGAATTCCTAGGCTACATTATATTCTCAGGAGGTCTCAAGATGAGCTCTGACAAGGTAAAAGCAGTCAGAGAATGGGAGCCACCAACCAGTATAAAGGAAGTACAATCCTTTCTAGGGTTCGCCAACTTTTACCGACGATTTATCAAAAATTATTCGAAAATAGCCGCCCCAATGACCGAGATCACCAAGAAGAATCAAGGGGAATTTCGATGGACAGAAGCAGCACAAACAGCATTCGAATGCCTTAAGAAAGCATTCGCGGGAGAACCAGTTCTCAAGGCTTTTGATCCAGAACTACCAATAATTGTGGAGACAGACTCCTCAGACTACGCAATAGGCGCAGTACTCAGCCAGCCAGGCTTGAATAAGAAATAGCAACCAGTCGCTTATCATTCACGCAAACTATCACCAGCCGAACTAAACTACGAAATATACGACAAGGAATTGCTAGCGATAGTAGATGCTTTTAGGGAATGGAGAGTGTACTTGGAAGGATCGAAATACACGGTGCAGGTGTATACAGATCATAAGAACTTGGTTTACTTCACCACAACGAAGGAATTGAACAGACGACAGGTCCGATGGTCGGAAACCATGGCCGCATACAACTTCAGAATTTCATATGTCAAAGGAAACGAAAATGCTAGGGCAGATGCTCTAAGCCGAAAACCAGAATACTTACAAAACAAGATGCACGAATCGCACGCGATATTAAGACAAGATGGTGATGATTTAGTTCACAATAAACCACAACTCGCTGTCACTTCAGGAATAAATTATGATACTATCAAAGATATCATAAAAACGGAATACGCAACAGACACTACAGCCAAAAGAATCCTAGCTATATCAGACAATCTAGAAAGAGGATTCACTATTGAAGATGGGTTCATCCACTTCCATAACAAGCTTTATATACCCTCTAGTCTAGCCAAGGATTACGTCACAGAACAACATGAGCTACCAGCTCACGGGCATCAAGGTATTGCAAGAACCTTTGCCAGAATAAGGAAAGAAGTGTACTTTCCAAAGATGAGGACTATAGTTGAGAATGTAGTTAGGAACTGCGACACCTGCATAAGGAATAAAGCCGCTCGGCATGCCCCTTATGGTCAGCTCAAAACCCCCGAACTACCTACTCAACCTTGGAAGTCCATTGCTTGGGATTTTGTAGTGAAACTACCATTATCCAAGGACCCGGTTACCCAGAAGGAGTACGACTCTATACTAGTGGTAACAGACAGATTAACCAAGTTCGCTCACATGATACCATTCTGTGAAACTTGGACAGCAGATGATCTTGCTTATATATTCATGAGGAATATAGTCAGCATTCATGGTGTACCAGATGAGATTATCTCAGATAGGGACAAATTATTCACATCGAAGTTTTGGTCTACCCTTATGGCATTGCTTGGAATCAAAAGAAAGCTCTCGACAGCTTTCCACCCACAAACAGATGGCCAAACAGAACGACTAAACCAAACGATGGAAGCCTATCTCCGCTGCTACATCAATTACAGACAAGACAATTGGGTTAAATTATTGCCTTTGGCGCAATTCGCATATAATACATCAGAGACAGAAACCACAAAAGTAACGCCAGCATATGCTAACTTTGGATTCAATTTATTGGCTTACAAATCACCATTGCCACAAGATGCGAATGCAGACGAAGCCATAAAAGATATCACAGAAATCAAGGAGCTTCAGGAACAACTCTCCTTGGATTTACAGTTCATCGCTTTAAGAACAGCATCGTACTACAACAAATCAAGAAGTATAGGACCTACTCTTAAAGAGGGGGATAAAGTTTATCTCATTCGAAGAAACATACAGACAAAACGACCTAGCGATAAACTAGACCACAAGAAACTAGGACCATTCAAAATCGACAAGGTGGTAGGACCAGTCAACTACAAACTCAAATTACCACACACTATGAATATCCATCCAGTTTTCCATATCTCACTCCTTGAGAAAGCATCACCAGGAGCGCCTGATGCGCCAACAATAGAAATCGAACCAGTCAACCCTAACGCCATATACGATGTTGAAACAATACTAGATTGTAAATACGTCAGAAACAAGGTCAAGTACTTGATCAAATGGTTAGACTACCCACATTCGGAAAACACATGGGAACTCAAGAAAGATCTCAACTGCCCTGAGAAGTTACAGGCATTCCACCTGAAGTACCCACATCTGCCAATAGAGCCTCGAGCTCGGCATCAGACAACGGAGGCAACGAAGGATCGAGGAAATCGAAAGAAGGGGAACCACTAGGGACAAGAGCAGTAGCATCGGCGGTTTCCTTGTCCACACGCTCTTTTTCCAACTTTTCCTTCTCTTCCACCTCCACTAACTCATCAAGAGTCCGCAAACCACGACGAAGCATTTCGGATTCACACTTCAACAGGAAACGCTTCTGTTTTCGCAAACGCAGAATTTTAGCCATAGCCTCCTCCTCCTCTTGATCTAATCGTTCCTTCTGTCGGGACAGACTTTCCCAGTCACTTTCAGACGGACCTTGAACATCACATTTCTTGCTACTACGAATACATTCGCTGCACCGCGAAGAATCAGAGGGCGAAACAATACATTTGCGACCTGTGCGTTCGCACAACGAGCATAAAGGCATTTCGAAACCTTTCTGTTCAACGAGACGAGCAAGACGAATTTGTTCTTTTCTTTTATCAGTAATTGAAGAAGGCATAACGAAGAAAGAAAGAAAGCATACAATCATTTAAGAAAGAAGAAAGGCATACTAATATAAACGCTCGGGACTAGCGCTAATCTAAGAAGGGGATAGTGTTACGAAGGTAACAGCTGACTTGTTTGTATGAGCTTGGGCCATGTGCGAGCAAGATACGATTCGACCATATTAGTATGTGATTATGGTCACCCGAGGATCATATGTGCACATACCATCAGAATATACAAACAGGAAAGCTTCAGGCGTATACAGCATCAATCACGAGATTGAGCATCACGTGATGGACAGCTCTAGAACGACAGCGCTCCAGGAGCGCTCGGCTGTCCCAGCTGTCCAAAGGAGACGAAGGTCTATATAAGGGAATGGGATATCATTAAATATAGAGCTTCGTGCTCAAGATCAATCATTTAGTATACCATACTATTAGTTACGAATTGCATCATCTTATTATCATTACTTTAAAGTCCCTGCTTGATGCCTAGTTATAAACCTACTTCGAGAGCCTAGAGCACTTCCACGTGATCTAGACGGCAAACCTCGTAACAGCTGTATATCAACAATCGATTACAATTCAGAATATGAAAGCTGGCTTTCGAGGAGCAGGACTAATATTATTTGATCCTCAAGCTGTGCTTTCGAAATTAGATATTCGAATTCGTACACTTACCTTTTCATCGATCCTTTTGGAATCTGTCAACTTTTGGGTCTCTCAAACATCTTACAATCCAACTGAAGCTCTTTTATAATCAACTTTAGTGAAATCTCGAATTGTTCAACATCAATCAAGTTCTTCTATATTTATATTTGAAATTGTAATTGTATTAGCTAAGGGTATAAAACAATTAGCTCATAAGAATATACTCTTAAGTGTAGAGATTCGTATACTTCGGAAGGCAAATGAGGCATTAAGCAAACGTCGATATGTTAAAAAAACTCAATTACGTTAAGGAGAAGTACTTACTAATCAGGAAGCTACAGATATAATATCACAATAAGAGATGGATATTCAGATTCGACGCGACAAACATCAAAATAAGAGAAATTCTAATAGGGAATCATTTACTAATCGATACTGTAGTAAATATAGAAAGACTGGTCACAATTCAAGAACTTATTCTAATAATATAATAGACCCTAGATTATTAGATTCTTAATAGTTTAAATCAATTAATTCAATAATTGTTGATTAAAATAAGTTTAAAATGGTTGAATAAATGAAAAAGTGGCGACTCGCTGATAGTGGCGACTCGCTGATAAACCACGTTATATGATCTGGGTCACCCTAGGATCGAATATGCACGCATCGTCAGAAAACATATGACTTGGAGCTTTTGGAACTTAAGAATCTAAAAAGATCCAATGGAGCCTTTGTAGTTTAGGGTCCAAAAAATTCTATGGGGGTATGAAGATCTATATATTCAATACGAATCTCTTTATTCAAAACTTCGTATTCAAGATCAATCATTTAATACAATTTATTATTAATTACGAATTGTATATTATTATTATTATTATTATTATTATTATTATTATTATTATTATTATTATTATTATTATTATTATTATTATTATTATTATTATTATTACTTTAATCTTTGTTTGATATCTAATTATAAATCACTTTGGGAATCAGGATTATTTCTATATAATCTAGATTACAATCTTTGTAATAGATATCTTTAATATTTTATTATAAATCTAAAATAAAGATATATTATATTATTTAGATTTAGATTTATATTCAGAGTCATATTCAAGAGTTACAAATTAATAAAATCTATTTTATATTTTAATATAAAATATAAAATATAAATTATTCTTTCAAAAAAAGAGGATTCTGAATAGCTTCAAAATCTATAATTATTTAATTGAAAAAGTTTAAAATTATAAATGTTTTATAGATTATACAATATAAATTAATTATAGATTTTAAAAGGTATGAAAAATAACTAAAAAGAGCATAACGAATCTATTGTTATTTTTAGCCCCGAAAGGGCTGGAGTCAAAGCTCGTCCCATAGGATTAACAACAACGCTTTTCATAATTGAATCCTTACGGCCACGACAATTTCAACATGTGGGGTTGGTGGTTCCCAAATCTGACAAGTGGCTACGATCACGTGCTTGATCAAATCGACTTTTGTGCAACCAATACCTCTTGCGTGGTCACCAGTATCTATCAACTCCTACATCTACCTCAACTTTAAATCCCGAGGTCCTTCCACTCCTTTAATCTTCTAGAGAACCTATTAATTGGTATACATACATATATACCATGAAATAGAGGAATGCCTGCCTATTAATACTTAACAAACATCGACTAGATAATAATACTGAGCGTGATCATCCCAAGATCTCTTAGCCCTTAGGTGCTGTATCCTGTATCCTGCATCCTGCATCATGTCTCAATATAGTTATTCTCTACACTCACTGGATTCTAATAGTATTCGCTTATTCGGCCTAATGCCAAACAAAGATCAGACCATCCCAATACAATGCCGACTTTATAACTATCCTTTTCAAGAATTGGATAAGGGGATTCATCTATATGAAACGTTATCCTATGTATAGGGTAGCTCGGATAAGCCTAAGTTTGTCTTTATAAACGAGCATTCTCTACCTATTACAGTGAACCTTTATATAGCATTATTATATCTTCGAGATCACACTTTTGAAAGAATCATATGGGTGGATTCTATTTGTATCAATCAAGAAGATAATACGGAAAAGAGTTGCCAGATTCAGTTAATGGCGAAGATTTTTGGTCAAGCAAATCGCGTAATTGTTTTTCTTGGAGAGACGGCAGATGATAGCGATCAAGTGTTGAAAGGTATACGTGTTGCTGCAGAAGATAAATATCCGAAAGTAATGGTTAATGAAATGAATCAGAGAGCAATTCTTGAACTGCTCAAACGATCATGATTCCAATGTATCTGGGCAAGTTAATTTACCATCAACGATATCCAAAGAAATTACTAATAAGATTCGATGCAGATACTTCAGGAGGTTGGCTTGGCTCGACAAATCCTCATAATGTGTGGTTCTGCAATGGTAGACAGGTATACCTTTTGCTCCAGCTTCAGCAAGCTTTTCTGTGAAGATCATTCAGACTTGCCAGAATGGATCCGTCCAGCGATCTACCTAATAAGAGGAGCAATCTTCCGGCAGAAATATACAATTAATTCATCAGATGTACTTTCTTTAGGGGAGCTAATAGATATGTATTATACTCATATAGCTACTAAACGTTATGATAAGGTATATGCCTTGTTTAGTATGAGTTCTGATAATCTCAACCCGATCGGCTTGTCGCCTGACTACACAGTTCTATGGGCGATACTCTTGAAGTGATTTGTTAAATCGATACTCTATGAAGACATATTTATGGAGACTTGGGAGGACAAGGAGACAGTAGTAATTGAGAGTAAGGGTTATGTCCTTGGTCATATATCCTCAATAGATATTGATAGTGCTCGGTACGACAGACAGCATGTAAATATCGTTTTCAACAACCAGCCAGGATCCTTGCATTACGAAAAAGAGTACGGCACTTGATGGACTCTCCAGGTTTCAGCAAAATCTATCTAACAAGGTGACCTCGTTTACCTTCTACAAGGGGTTTTAAAGCCAGTTATCGTTAGGTTATGCAAGGACCATTTTGTTATTATCGTAATTATAATTATTTTACAACAATATATACGAGAAGAAAGCGGATATGATAAGTCTCCACAACCCTTTCCTTTGATGCAAAAATTCTCACATGATTTTCTATTTGTCTGGAACTGGGGAAAAAGCCCGGAGAACTTGCAAGGTCAAGTAGGATATGAAAGTACAATGGAGATGAATAATTTGATATCAGAATATCTAAAGATAGATATAAACAAAGCAATCAATTCGCTTAATATAGCACTTGCTTTGAGAGATATAAAAGACTATAAAAACGCTAAAAATATACTCCAAAAAAGAATAAAGAACTATGAGGGAATGTTAGGAAAAAAGAATCTATATATATTAGTATCAAAAGAAAGCCTTGTATAGATATATAAGAATTGAGGGGACTGGATGAAAGCAGAGGAGCTTATTTTACAAGTAATAGAAATAAGAAAAGGTTTGCAGGGGAACTACCATCAAGCTACGTTGAGCAGTATGGCAAAGTTATAGTTAATATATATGGAAGAACATCGGTTGGAAGTAGGAATTGAAAATATGAGAAGATTAGTGAATCAAATCGAGAACGATATTCAAATCAGTGAAGAAGATTTAATATAGGTTGGAAGGTTATTTGATCAGAGAATGATGAAACTTTTGTTAGACCAGAAAAAAGAAAATGTTTTGGTTACAGAAGAAGTGATAAAGGCAATAGCAGAGGATAGGAGAAACGGAAAGGAGCTTATGATGTTGTTGTTTGAGAAACGAGGGGCAGATATAATAATTACAGAAGAGGTGGTGAAGACAATAGTGAAAAATGAGAAAAGTGGAAAGGAGATTATGATATTATTGTTTGAGAAACGAGGGGCAGAAGTGGTAATTACGGAAGAGGTGGTAAAGGCAGCGGCAGGGAATTGGGAAAGTGGAAAGGAGATTATGATGCTCTTGTTTGAGAAACGAGGGGCAGAAGTGGTAATTACAGAAGAGGTGATCAAAGCCGCCGCTACAAGTGGGTATGAACAACTTTTACACATCATCGATGCATATACCAAGATATCATTATGTGAGGAAAAGTGGTTTATGATTGCTCAATTCTACAATGCAGCCAGATTTGGGCAAAAAGATGAAATTCAAAGATTGTTAAGAAGAGGGGTCGAATCGGATCTTCCAAACCTTAGAAAGCAGATACCTCTCTGGACCGCTGTTCAGGGTAATTATATCAAGGTAATCCGATTACTCCTTAAGACGAAATCCGTCAATATCAACGCCACTGATGTTTCCGGATAATCATCTATCTTCAAAGTAGCCGAAAATGGGAATAAAGAGATTGTGAAACTTTTGTTAAATACTGAGGCAGATCCGACCTTTATAGATACTAAAGGCTATACTATACTTTTGGTTTCTAAACAAAATGGATATAGTAAGATCGTGGATATATTGAATGCTTGAAGGGAAAGTAAAGCTTCTTAGTATTTTATATATCCCCATTCTTATCCCTTTCTAGTTGGCCAAAATGTACATTTTGAAATCATTATGGGGTGTTTGAAGTTAATAATGGTACTAAAGTAGTTTTGTCATTAATGATTAAGGAATAAGAAACTATTGAAAGCCACAAGTGTTTATAAAGGGAGCTGTATAACTGTATCATACTAGCGTATAAACTAGTGTATAGTCATATGATTTATCCCGACAACATCAATTCTATTACTTAGAATTTAAAGCTCAGGAAAGAAAAAGAGAAAGAGAAATCTATGTATAATTTACTTCCAATAGATTTCAATGTATAATGGATATGACGAAAAATTCAAGGAGGTTGGTGTATGATAGTACACACATATATACAAGAGGAAGCTTGTGGGACGAGGCAATCAGTGTAAGCACCTTACATAATCTTAAAGAGAAGCGACACAAACACGCTTCCAAAGCCTGATGCAACAACGTTAGGGAATCATGTACTTGTATGTTCTTGGAGCTTGATATGTCAGAAAGATTCTAATGGTCAGCTGAATGATCGGCGATCTTTCCATTGTAAGTTTCTATACATTAGGGTTCTCCCCCAATTCTAGATACGCTCGCTGAATCTGACTATGTGATTTGATCTAGCTTTATCTCTTAGAAGATAACCACTCTAATCCTATGAAATATAGTATGATTTGGAGTACATATAAGAGATTTAGGAATAATATTGGAACTGGAGGATGAATGAATAATACACCAAAAACCATGATTTTTTACCTATTAATAACTTTACAACTAATTAATAGAATCAATTGAAATTTTAATTTTAAATAATCCAATTAGGTATAAACAAATTCTCAGAATTTCAAAATTTTCACGATTTTATTGATCGAGATATTAATAATTAAAAAATGAAAATTTATTTATATATAAATTATATATAAAATTAAAATAATAAAATATATAAATAAATTTTTAACAAAAATCATTAAAAAGAAAAAATAATTAATAATTAACAATTTGAAAAAAAAAATTGATTTTATTATTAAAACAATTATATAAGAAATTGTTAAATTCTAAGAAATTATTAATTACAAATTATTTTTTATTATAATAACTAATTATAAAATAAAATATAATTAAATATTTCAAAAAACCCCATTTTTTAATGATTTTATTAAAAAGTTATTTATATATTTTATCATTTTAAATTTTATATATAATTTATATACATTTCAATTTTCAATTTTCAATTTTCAATTTTCAATTTTCAATTTTCAATTTTCAATTTTCAATTATTAATATCTTAATAAATAAAATCTGAAAAATCTGAAAAATCTGAAAAATCCTGAATTTATTATTATATAAGTAAATAATCTATATCCAAAATTTCAAAAGATAATATTCATAAATAAGAAAGTTATAGATATCGATTTTTGTTATTTTTGGTGGGGAAAGTGGTCGGAATGAGGGGGTGGTCGGAATATGAGGTAGGGGACTTGAATTGGGGTTGGTAGTTGATAGTTAATTGTAAGACGGTAAGATTAACAGTATATAAGTATGTGAAGGAGACGAGAGAGAGGAGGGAGAGGAGATCAATAAAACTAATAACTATAATACATTTATATATAAACAAAATAAGATAAATATATTTATAAATACAAAAATCTTCATATTATATTATTTCCTTGAATAAATAGTGAAATAAAATTTGAAAGAATAAAAGTTTGATATCCAGAGTAAAGATACAAGAACCCTAAATCGATTGAACGTACAAGACACTATCTTGTATTCAAAATCCAAGTCCAGGTCACCTCATCAAGTAGACCAAGCTCCTGGAATAGATTCCCATTTCATACTCGTAGAGATGTATACCAAATCACAAGATCATACAATCGTAGCAAGACAAACAATTCGCAAATAATGCATGAAGTATATATTTTCATACTAAACACAAGGTAATAATTAGGATATATGATATTTGTTTGCAATGACTATTCGCATCTATCCATCCTCTCGTAACAAATCGTCATGAAACAACGAACCAAATGTGCTCTCAAGGGAATCGTTAACATGCTAATCACAAAGTCATTCGTCTATTGAGGAGCACCACGTCCAGCACCTGCACCTCTACCTGCTCCACCCAAGTTTCTAGCCCTGTTTGATTATATTAGTATAAATCCCATGTAAAAAATTGATATAAAAAAGACAAGACTTACATCTCAGCAATAGAAGGATCATTCATCAAACTTGAAAGATCCGGCATTCCACCCCCGTTACCCCCAGCTCCTCCACCACCAAATTGATTAGCCATCTCGCGTATCCTAGGATTACTCATAATACTATTCAACGCATCTGGGTTACTCATCAAGTTTTGAGCCATGCTTGCAAACATAGGATTACTCATAATCGAGCTCAAATCAGGCATTCCACCACCACCACCACCAGCTCCACCACCAAACATACCCGCCAAACTAGCCAAATCAGGCATACCACCTGCACCACCAGGAGCACCTCTCTCAGCAACCTCATCGTCATCTAATCCTCCAGCTTCCAATTCCTGCACTCTCTTCTTAGCTGTCTCATATCCCTTCTTCATAGCATCACTTCCTCCATTTCCTTCATACTCAATCCCCTTCTCATAAGCCTCCATCGAACCCTTCGCATCTCCCAATGCAAATCTTGCAAGTCCCAATCTAGACCATGCCTTTGTATATTTAGGATCAGCATCAACTGCTGCCTCCGCATCCGCCTTTGCAGATTCATGATCCTTAGATGCTGAGTATGCAGCTGCGCGATTACTCAAGAAAATTGGGTTACCGGGTATAATAGCCAAAGCTTGCGAATATAAATCAATCGCCTTCTTATAATCTTTCTTAGCCATAGCTGCATTTCCCTGACTCTTTAATCCTTCGGCTTCTTTCTTTTGTTCTTCGCTAGGTTGCTTGCCAGTTGGGGTTTCATTGGCAGGCTTGGGAGGAGCGGCTGCTGCTTGGGATTGTCTTAATTTTTCATAGACACTGTAGATTTGGAGAAGGTTTTGAGAATCTTTGGGAGTGGCATCTGTAGGATCGACTTTGAAGGACTCGGAAATACAGTTTTGGGCGATTTCGATGGACTCGCGTTCTTCCTCGTTGAGGGTACCATCGGTGAGAGAGGTAGAGAGGAAATCGATGATGGAGAGTGCGAGACGTTGTTTAGTAGTTGCCATGATGGGCAATATTTTTGACTCGAAATATAATTCAGAAGCAATGGACTCGAGTATAATATAGATAAAGAAGATGTATGTAGTAATTCCTGTGATCTGTATGTTTGTCTACTCGATATTATTCGAGCTCGTATGTGGCTAAGAATGGAAGGTTCTAGTGGCCAATTTGGATGGTGGGGTTACAAGTATCTATGGTGGGAAATACAGACCTGATATGCACTTTTTTACCTCCATGAAGTTGAGAATTACAAGTGAA
Organism: Sclerotinia subarctica; assembly: GCA_025389085.1. Taxonomy (NCBI): domain Eukaryota; kingdom Fungi; phylum Ascomycota; class Leotiomycetes; order Helotiales; family Sclerotiniaceae; genus Sclerotinia; species Sclerotinia subarctica. The sequence goes on along the minus strand of QRFI01000005.1, from coordinate 2,808,325 downwards.
TGTGGACAAGACAAAACTAATAGAAAATAAATCAATCTATATAATCATCTAATAAGGTTGAATCATGCTCATATCTATCCCCCGGACTCTAGTTCTAATAAAGAAAATCACCAACACAATATCCAATATCAACTTGCATCTCATGGTCATCTGCCCAAGACTTCAGCCTACTACTTTGCATCATTCAAGCAGGAGTAAAGCAACCTTCATAAAAAGCTACCTACCTAGAAGTTATCCATGGAGCAATTGTAGTGGAGCTCATCCAATTGTCCAACCGAAGCTAGAGACTCGTTTAACTCTATTCGACAAAAAGATCCAAAGTCACCTAGGCTGATAATTACTTAATTGAAAGTAGGATATAACCAGATACCGAGCTAGCTTATTACAAATAATTGACCCCGAAGACATACCTCCCAACTAAAACCACCTCCTGCTGCCAGAAAGTACGAAAGTACGAAACCAAAGAAAACCAGACCACTGTCACTCCTCTCATAATATATTGAGTTTACCATCTCGAGATACATGCCCATAGCTCCAGAGTTGCATAGTTTCTTACCGCACGAGTAGTTGTAAGATCTTAGATCTTGTCCATCTTCTCCAGGAGCTAGATTTATGGGATCTATCATTTGAATGCATAGGTGACATGTATTTAGGAAATTTAGAAATTTTAATAGGATTCTCTTATCTTGGCCATGACCCTATTCTTCAAGTTAACATGAAAATTGAGACTATTGTTGTGTGAATTAGATGTTGAATGAGCAAGGTTTGGAGTCAATGCAGGAATTTATCGACGTAAAAGCAAGCAGGAAAGGGGAAAATGACGAATATAATTGTTTTGGGCATCATTTGAATCAAGACTACAGAGCCATGATAACAAGAATAGTACCTAAAAGCCGACTTATATATGCTGGTGGATAATACTACTTGGCAGCCCTTAGGGTATAAAATACGACATCATGATTGCACCAGCGTGGAATGGAGGCACAAGCACCACAGCAACGTCACATGCTAGCAATAAGAAATTTAAATCTCAAATATTGACATAACTTCATTGAATTGGTATTTTGATATAATGCATCTATCCCTTTGCAGCACCGGCCTTGATCAATAAGATATCTACACATGATTAGTGATAACTCAGGACGAAAATAGAACATGATCTCCTTACCTCCATCTTCAACAACGTAATCTTTACCCTTAGTCATAACCTTTCCCTTGGCTTTAATCTCAGCTTCATCTCCATTAAATTCCTTCAATACGCTGAAGTTGTATACGATAGCTTGAATAAAGGTCTTTTCGAAGTCACCGTGGATGACTCCTGCAGCTTGTGGTGCTTTGGTGCCATTTCTGATAGTCCATTGACGGACTTCGTCTGTACCTGTAGTGAAGAAACTTCCAAGATCCAAGACCTTTCTCATGGCGGTAATAATCTTAGGCAAAGCGGATTCAACACCCAAAGTCTTAAGTTCCTCTTTAGCTTCAGCTTCAGTAGCGAATTGAGTCAATCGCTCCTCAAGGCAGATGGAGATTGGCATGATTGGATCGCCAGCTGCATTTTCCTTGATCCATTCCATAACCTTTGCCAAATGCTTGTTCTTCTTTCGGATGTAATCCTTCTCACTCAAGTTGATGAGGTAGACGACTGGCTTGGCAGTCAAAAGGAAGAGGGGATTAATGCATTCGATCTGTGAAGAATTAAGTAAGGATATAGTTTAAACAGATCATTCAAAAATGTAGTGGATTATCAAAATTTCAGAACAGGTTTTTTCTCTCAGTATGCACTCTGCGTTTATTGTGAGGCACTCGACGAGCTGGGATTATCAGGCCTCATGGCCTTTTGTCATCATTTAGGAATTAGGAAGACGTAGATGAAAACTTGACACATACCTCTTTTGGTGACCAGTTACCCTTTCGGACATCCTTTCCATCGTTAAGCATAGCCAAAACCTTTTCGATGGTGGCTTCGTCCTCCTTGAGCTTTTTCATCTCAAGGGATTGACCACCTCTTCGAGTCAACTTCTTCTGGGCCTCCAGTGCCTTTTCAACAAACTCAATATCTTTGATACGAAGTTCATCGCTGATAATAGTCAAATCTCGGACAGGGTCAACATCTCCTTCAATGTGAATAATCTCGGCATCATCGAAACAACGGACGACTTGGAAGATAGCATCAACAGCACGAATATGCGATAAGAAAGCGTTTCCGAGACCTTCACCCTTTGATGCACCTCTAGTTAAACCAGCGATGTCGTAAATTGTAAGATGTGCTGGAACTCTGGATTTAGGATTGTATTTCTCGCAAAGCCAATCGTATCTGTCATCGGGTACAATGACACGAGATTCTTCTGGATCGATAGTTGCGAAAGGAAAGTTCTTGTTGACGTTAGCGTTAGGTTTGATAATATGAATCTTGAACTCGGGCCTCTGAAACTTACTGCGGGGTTACCGAGTGAGCACTTGGTAATAGCTTGAAAGAGTGTTGACTTGCCGACATTTGCAAGACCGACCTATTTTTGGAGTCAGTTGATGTCTTAGACAGCTAGAATGAAGAGAGAAATACAATTCCACTCTTCAAGTTGTTACCAGGTCTGCCCAGCAACACCTTCTTCTCCTCGACGACCTTCTTTGGAGGCATTCTGCTCTTCTTTTTTGCGTAGGATCTCTTTTGATTTATCAATAGAACCGTACAGTTAAGTAGGCTCTCGTTGTTGTTTAAAAAAGCCGAGGTTGCTGCTGGAGAGTACGGTGTGGGTTGAAAAGAAGAGAAGATACGTTTGAGAAGTAAGTGAGACGTTGTGATGGTGGGATAAAATGCAGCCAGCCTTGTAGCGGACCGCGAAATGAAAGAATTTGGGAGTGGGAGGGGGAATTGAAAGGACGAATTGAAAGACTCGAAAAAAAATCTTTCGTTTGAAAGTTTCTGCCCTGGAAATTTGGTGAAGGGCTCAATTAGGCAAGTGGAGGGATCATGTTGTCATGTGATACAATTTTGATTTGATTGGCATTAGAGTTTCTATCATTAGAATGGATTGAATCATCAATAGAAGGATTATTAGAATGGAAGATTGCTCTAGCCTCGGTGGAGCTCTCTCACTGGTTGATCAAGCTTTGGGTGGAGCTTACTTAATTGTTTACGCGAACGGACGGCCAGACTTGGCCAGGTAAGGCTGTGATTAGATTATTGATTGTGATGATATGGACGGATCTACAGCCTACTGCGGATGTACCTCGTACCTACTACCTCTCCTCTCAGACAAGTGTTACCTCGACACTATGCAAACAGAACCTTTCAACAATGTTATAATTTGAATCTGATTCGGATTCATTTTGAATATAAAGACGATAGGGGGTATTACCAGCTGAGTACGAACAATTTATTGTGGTACAAATCAACTCATCTATCAAATACCAGTCAGTAACCTTAGGTATTTATTGATATCTTCGCGCACAAACAATCAACTTTCTTTGATTCCATCAGTACCTATTCAATCCAACAATATCAATCATGTCTTCTTCCTCAAGCAAGAAGAGCTCCAGAATATCCTCCCAGAGTCAAAGATCGACTCTCTCCCTTCAAAAGATAGAAATACTTATCAATGTTTATGATCTACTTCCTGTAAGTACCAAGAAATCACTCGTTAAGGTTATCGTTTGAATGCGACCCATGGTTGCTGACATAAATTTCACGATTAGGCAGGCAAACTTTCTTCAGTCCTCTGGAAATTTGGTACTTCACTACTCCACAGCGGAATCGTTATAAATGGCAAGGAATATGCATTTGGGGGACATGATAGAAAGGGACAAACGGGTGTATTTTGGCAAACACCAAGACTGGAACCACCTGGAGGAACTTTCAGATGCGAAATTGTTCAGGGACTTACTTTTTCTCCTCAAGCTGAAATCGATGCTGTTATTATGGAAGCTTCAGAAATCTTCCAAGGCACGTCGTACAATCTTCTCACCAGAAACTGCAATCACTTTACAGCATGGATGTGCGAGAGACTTACTGGTCAGTCTGGCCCGGCATGGTTAAATCGAGCTGCCAGCATTGGAGTCGCATTACCTTGTATGGTCCCAAAAGAATGGATTACCCCGCCAGATTACGAAACAGCAGATGGGCATCTTATCGATGATGACAATGATGAGCGAGCACTGCTGGGTGGCACAAGACACAGCATGGATGATGGCCGACCAGATTTAATCGACGATGAGACAGAATGGAGCTGCGATGAGGACTTTCAGGCCAAAAATGGAAAAGGAAAAGATGTCAGAGATACATCAGGCAGAGTTGTTCCACTCTCGGAGAGGGCACCTACAGCCAGGAGATAAATTGCACTTGGGATGGAGGACATAGTATTCCTATTGGCTATCTGAGGCGTTTTCGGCAATGGGCAAGGGATGGGATGGGAAGGAAGGACTGGCGTCAAGCGTCCATTTTATGATACCATTTATGATGCTATGATTCTTCTATTGTACAGATTCATCTATCGTTTGCAGAAATGCACAGCGTCCATTTTACCCCCATAATTCCCCGTTTAACCCAATCTTCTTGGCTTCTTACTTCTCGTACCACCAAACTTCAACCTGGTAGCATCGGTGACCTTGACAACCTTCCCTCTCAACCATCTACCTTCCGTACCCAAAAGAGCCTTGGTAACAGCCTCTCTTCCCGCACCAAATCCTCTCAGAACCAGTTCCAATTTCTGAATGTCTCGACCAATAGCTCTCTCGTGAATCCTCGACATCACAAATGCAGCCAACTGGAAAGCCGAATCATAATGTTTCCTTCCCGAATGTCTGAACCCAATGTTTCCACAAGATACAGAGATGATCGGTTCTCGATTTGGTCTTGTAAGTGTAATATGGGTATTATGTCTCGTGGCGTAAACGTGAAAATGATGCGGTTCCTCCTCTACAATTCGGTCCCCAAGCAATGTGCCATCCTTAGGCACTGTCGTATTAGGAAACGCCCCCCTCTTCTCCTTACTTATTTCCATCATATCTTGGAATATATTTGCTATGCCTCCTCCACCTGCGGCCGAGGATCTAGTAGCTTTTGGATTGAGCGAAGCGGATCTGGCAGCACTGGCTCTAGCTATAGCGCCCGAGGCACCGCCGTACCTCAATGTTGAGGAATTATGAGGAACATAGTTGGAAAGAGGATCGTCGCCTTCGGCTCTCTGATTTGATGTGCTTGAAAAGGGTCGTGAACATCGGAGGGGTAATGTGTGGATATTCGCAAATTCGGCGATGGAGGAGAGAGGCGATTGAGTCAAAACTCGCCGTGAAAGAGTTCGACTCATGATTGAAGGAATATCGAGATTCGGGAACTCAATCCTGCAGTATCAATGGCTTGGATATCAAAATCTACAAGAAAGTTGAATTCCGGCCGGGTTGTTCCGTTCCGTTCGTTTTCTACCCTTGAAATTTTGTCGATCGGAGAAAATGTTCAAATCGCCGCCATGATACTCCTGCGAAACCAAAATTATTTCAAGGCTCAGATATTTTGAAATAATTTTTTAATAATTACACTCTGCTTCTGGTCAATATGAACGGGCTACGAACTGCAGCGGCCAGGACGCCCACAAGTAGACAGGTGTCTCTGTCCTCAATTGCGAGACCTTCATCCAATATTTCCACTCTTCCTAGCCGGATAGTTCAGCACAGTCGAAATCTACAATTTTCTACAGTGGGCTCTTCTAGACCTGCGACTCTTACATATCCCGCGCCTTTGCGATCGCGATTCTTACCAGAGGAAATTCGGTCTGTATTACATTCAGTATCCTCGCGGCATTTCTATGAAAGCTCAAGATTAGGCAAAGAAGAGAAAGCAAAGCCAGCAGATCCAGCCGCGAAGGAGGAGGGTGCAGAGGAAGAGGCTAACAAGAAGAAGTCTTCTAAGGACTCAGAGTCTACTTCTGGGGACGAAAAAACCAAGGAAGAGGGTGAAGGTAGCGAAGGCAAAAAGGAGGGTTCAAAAGAGGCCCCTCCTCCCCCACCACCCCACGGAGACAAAACTCCATGGCAAGTCTTCACTGAAACCTTGCAGAGCGAATTCAAGGCATCCAAAGAATGGAATGAATCTACCAAACAATTGGCAGAAGGCGCACATCAATTCACAGAGAACGAAAATGTCAAGCGTGCTAGACAAGCTTTCGAAACTACGACTGGAGCTGTATCTTCGACAACTGGCAAAGTTTTAAAGACCACTGCAGGTGCGGTAGGTAAGGGAGCTGCCTGGACTTGGGAAACTCCTGTTGTAAAGGGAGTGAGAACTACCGTCAATGCTACAGCCAATGTACTTGACAAGGCAACGCAACCAATTCGACAGACAGAGGCATATAAGAATGTCAAGAACGTGATTGATGATGGAAGTAGTTCGAGGTATGGAGGGTGGGTGGAGAAGGAAGAGAGACGGAAAGCAAGAGAATTACGAGAATTAGAAGAAGGGACCACTGGCAAAAGCAAGGAGGTTCCTGTAGAAGACCCGAAGTAAGTGATACATCATCCATGAAAGTTCGCAGTTAACAAGTACAGCGCCGGCACAAACGTTACCGTACACAAAGACTCCGCATACAAGGAGGCCTGGAGAGATTTCCGTGACTCAAATCGACTCATGCAATCTTTATTCTCCATGAAAACCGTCTACAACGAATCTGAAAATCCCTTAATCTCCACCGCCCGCAGCATATCCGACCGAGTCGCCGGATTCTTCGCCGAAAACGAAACCGCCCAAGTAATCAAGAAATTTCGTGAAATGGACCCCTCCTTCCAAATGGAACCTTTCCTTCGCGAAATGCGCGAATACATCCTCCCTGAAGTCCTAGACGCCTACGTGAAAGGCGATACTGAAACCCTCAAACTCTGGCTCTCAGCAGCTCAATTCTCCGTCTACGATGCCCTTTCCAAGCAATACACAACCGCTGGTCTCAAATCCGATGGTCGCATCCTCGATATCAGACATGTTGAAGTCCTATCCGCAAGGATGTTAGATAATGATATCCCAGTCTTTATCATTACATGCAGAACACAGGAAGTCCACGTATATAGGAACGCAAAGACCAATCAACTAGCCGCCGGCATGGAAGATAAGGTTCAATTGGTCACCTATGCAATTGGTGTTACGAGAGTGGCAGAAGATGTTAATAATCCCGAGACGAGAGGTTGGAGACTCATCGAGTTGCAGAAGAGCGGAAGAGATTATATATGAGAATCTTCTCATTTCTCCACTTCTCATTTCGACTCCAGGTTCATAGAAGTCTATATCCTCTCTTATCTATTTCATCACCATACTGTAACATAGCGTCCTCGTCCTCATTTTCCTAAAGCAAGCCATCCCCTGTGGGTCAACAACGTACCCAACAATCACACACACATACATTTATCCATCCATCACCATCCTCTTGTACATCACATCACATCAAATCACATCATACTAGACTCAAACTCAAACCCAAGTCCAACCCAAAAACCAAAAACCAAAACTCCCGACGAATCAAGAGTTCCAAGAAGCAAAAGAACTCACTTCAACCCAAACTCACCAGTGAATTAACAAGTTTGCCCGCTTGTCACATTGTATTAACGAATCAAAATCAAAACCAAAATCAAAACCAAAATCAAAATCAAAAAATTCTATCCGTTTTTGCCTCGTCTGAATATTAAAATTCGGATGATCCTAGCATAGCTACCTACTTTACGCCACTCTTACGATTTTTACTTAGAATTGGAATTGAATGAATGAATTGAATTGCGGGAGAAGGAGGAAGAGGAAGAGAGATATGATATGGAACGATACGAAGCAGAGGGGAAGAGAGTAGACGATAGGCAGGTATGTAGGAATCAAACCTCTTCACAGCTTCCACGTGTGAAAAAAAAAGGAAAGGAGAGGAAAAGGAATATGTTCAGTTGTATGTATGTATGCATGTATCTTATGTACAATTAACGAGTGATCGGATAGAAGAACAATGTATAGGTATTAAAATGAAACAGAATGTAATGAAATAAAATGCAATAGAATAAAATAGAACGAATAAATGAATGGTAAATAGAGAGTTAGAGATATTTATTTATTAATATTCTTTCATTCATGTTTTCCGTGCTCCTTTTCTTTTCTCTTCCTTCTCTCCTGTCTGATGTTATGATTGCTCCTTGTGATAAATCTACCTATTCCTATCTATCTAATACATAATAAGATCTTACATGATGCTACAGTATAACTATGTATAGAGATATAAAACTACTTTGATACTGATACATCCATCCATCCATCAATCAATCGATCAATCAAACAGTATAATGTCCATTCCATGCCATTCCAGTCCAGTCCATTCCCCATTTTCCATCCATTCCCATTTCCTTCCATTTCCATTCCACCTTCCACCTCCACCACCACCTTCCATTCCTTCCACTACCACCATCCATCCCAATCCCAATCCCCATTCCCGAACTTCCATCCACACTTCCATCCACACTCCCCACCCTCCCCTCACCCAACTCCTCCACCCCACACCCCTTAACAACTCTACTCCTAATCTTCCACTGTCTCTTCTTCCCCCTCATCAACGCACCACCCATATAAATTTTCCTCGTCCCAGCCCCAGAACTCTCCCCCTGCAAGCCCTGCAACCCCTCATCCCTCAGCATATTCAACGAAACCGGCGGACCCACCAACCCCCTCTCTTCCATCCCCGACATAACCGGTACACCCACGCCCAAGCCCCCCAAACCCGGTCCAATCAAACCCCCCACCATCGCCATCGGCGTCGGTACCCTCTCTCTCCTCTTCGGAATATCATACATAACACTTTCTCTCGCTGGCGCACTAACTCTTCTTTTTTCCTGTGCGACATTTTTTAAAATCCCTTTTCTCTCTGCAGGTTTAGTAACTCCAATTCCAATTCCGCTTCCGCTTCCGCTTCCGCTTCCTCTGGTTATTTGAGGAATTCTAATGAGAGTATTCGTGCTATCTTCACTTGTACCAATGCCCCCATCTCTATCAATCAAAGATATACTTGCTTGAGTTTCCTGCGAGCCCGCACCATCTAGATCAAAAGTGACGGCAGTCCTAGGCTCACTCTTCGAGTCAAGTCTTCGATTTTTAGGGGGATACTGGGAGTCTGCAGCTACTTGTTCTGCGGTAGGAATCATTAAATCCCTTATTTCAACCTCGTTCTGAATCTGTGTCGGAATATCTGAATAAGGTTCAACAATTCCATCCGTACCACCGGTAAAAATATTATTCGTTTCTACCTCATTCAAATTCGCATTCGTCGAACTAGTAGTCGCAAAATCGGAAGTCGCAGTACCATAACTTGTCACATCTGTTCCGCCATATCATCCAATTAGCCAGTATCTTTATTATGCGAGACTAGACGAGCATTGTGATAACAGATGTAAAAATAACAATAACATACCGCCCTCATCACCGGCGGCAACAACATTACCGATGCCATGTCTCTTCAATTTCTTTTCCGCCTTCTTCTTAATACTCTCTTCTTTCTTTCTTAAAGACTCTGATCTCCGTTCCTCTTTTTCCCTTTTCTTTTGCTCTCTGATTGCCTCTTTTGTTTGAATCTTGATTGGGCTTCCCGGGTTTACGGTATCAGTTTGAACACTAGGAACTTGAGGTACAGCTTCAACTGGCTCACTAATAGTTTGCGAGGAAGAAGCTGCCTTTCGTCTTTCTTTTGCCGATTGTTTCTTCTGCCCTTTATTAACATCCTTAATCTCCTTCTTGTAAACTGAGGGTTTTGGGCTGGTTCGGATGGGTGACTCTTTGGAGGGGAGCAAAGGGGTAAGCTCAGACGCAGTACTTTTAGTACCGACTTCAGCGGCAGATGATTTACACTGCTTCTCCTTAGCTTGTACATTCACCTGCTTCGGTAGTTGAATAAACATTGCACCTCTGGGCAATCCTTTAGGTAGCCCTTTATCCAATTTATCCACCTTTTCTTGTACATTCCCCTCAAGTCTACCACCCTCTATCTTACCACTCTCCGACTTACATTCATCATGTAATTTATCGTGCTTTAAACCAGTATGCGAGAGCACCGAGTGTGTAGAAGAAGGAGATTGACAAGGGTGTTCTTCAGTCCATGGATTCGAGTGCTCAAGCACATTTTTCGCATGAATTGGAAGTGGTAAATTGCCAGTACAAAATAGAGATCGTGGCTGGCTTAGGATTGGAGGTCGGGGAGGACTTCCTGCCAGCTGAGATTTACAAGGTTGATCGATTGTTTGGGCTGAGACGCATTTGCGTTGGGGACTGTAAGGGCGGGTGTTGGTAGGGTGGAGAGTCGTGGTAGCTGGATGCGGAGTGGTAGTGGCAGAAAGGATTGTTGCTGGGCTAGGGGCGGTAAGAGGCCGATGGGTAGGAATAGGACGAGGAGTGTCGACAAGAAGCTGCTTTTTTTGAGCTAAAGTTTTGGGGCCTTTGGGCTCTGATTCCGATAGGAAGAGCTTAGATCCTTTGAGATTTGTGGCACTCACTTTTGAAGGATTCGTTTTTAGTAGCATCGGTGTCGGTTTGAGTGCATCTTCTTTGCATTTCGGTTCCTTGAGTATGTCAGAAATAGAAGTCGCAGATTTCCCTGCTTGTTTTGAATTGCCCAAGTGCTATTGATTAGATTCACAAAGTTAAAGTTGTCATACTACCACACTGTGGACGCCATCATAGTTCAATCACGTTGATATGCAGTAGCATAGGATAAATATTAAATATATGTTTTTGGTGCAGATTCAAACGCCACCTAAGCAAAATTGCTATATCACTAAGCCCTCCATTATGCAGTTATAAATGTTCAAAACTTTTGGGGCTTATTTCGATCCATCACTTACATCTTTTGATTGACTGCTGGAGTTTGTGCCATCCTCGGCCCCCTCTCGGTCGTCTTGAGTGTGGTTATGATCTTTAACTCCTTTCAACGCTTTCGCAAGATCAACCGTCTTCTTTTGCTCAGTCAGATCATTGACAATGGTTGCATCTTTCTTTGCAGGACTCTTTGATCTTGACTTGGATCTCGATTTCATGTTGGAAGGTTTAACGAAGATCTGTTTTGCCCAGAGGTCTGCATATTTTCCCTTGGAGTGAAACAACTCATCGTGAGATCCTTGTTCGGCTATCTGGCCATCCATGATAACAACAATATGGTCGGCATTCATAACGGTTGACAATCGATGTCTATTCACAGTTAGTAAAAGGACTACCAAAAGCATGCTTTTCAGTTATCCGAATCGAGACATTGGTAATGAATGATTCTGTAGATAACAACAACTTACGCGACAATAAAGGTTGTTCGACCTTTACACAGTGCTTTGAATCCTTCCTGAATTTTCTGTTCAGTCTCTGTATCAACAGCACTGGTGGCTTCGTCGAGAAGAATGATCGTTGGTTGTTTCAGAATAGCCCGGGCAATAGCAACACGTTGTTTCTCTCCACCAGAAAGCTTCACACCACGATCACCAACTTTAGAGTTGTAGCCATCCGCGAATTTCAAAATCTTATCATGAACGGCAGCGGCTTTACATGCCTCATATACTTCATCGTCCGTTGCGTCCAAACGAGCATATCGAATATTGTTCATGATGGTGTCATTGAATAGAGTAGGGTCCTGTGGAACAACACCAACATGGCTACGAAGACTATGGGCAGTATTTAGCGAGGTTGCCAAGCTTTTACAAATTTGACTTACCTATGCATCGTGATGTCCCGAATATCTTGACCATCAATCTTGATACTTCCAGATTTGACGTCATAAAATCGATCCATTAGTTTCAACATTGTTGATTTACCACCCCCAGTTTCACCAACAAACGCAATTGTCTTCCCACCCAGAGCAAAGAAACTGACATTCTTCAAGATAGGCTTTCGCTCGTCGTAAGAAAAGCATACATCGTTGAACTCGACTTCGCATTTACTAATCTCAAGCTCTTTAGCACCGGGAGTTTCTTTAATCGAAGGCTCTGTCTTGAACAGTTCAAGAAGGCGCTCGGCATCTATCAAAGAACTAGAGATCGTTCTATATGCATTGGCAAGAAATGCCAATGGGCCTGGAATATAGTTAGTCATGCATCCGTATGCTTAACAGAATGGAAAAGATGTACCTTGTAATTGGCTCCAGAACATAAGCAGGGTGGTGAACTTTCCAACAGTTTGACCTTCATATACTACGGAATAGGAGCCCAGACACAGTACACCGGTCAGTCCAAAGCACATGATGAGACTTTTAGCCATGTTAGTAATGTTATAGAACCATTCATACGCCCATTTGGAGTCGATATGCTCTTTGATGACTATAATACATTAACTGTGCGAATTTTTAAGTCTGATGGAAGTATAGTAACTCACCTCCTGAGTATCGTTTGTTCTCGTAGGGTACCATGTTAAACAACTAGTAGTTTGTCAGTGCTCGTGTAAGATGACGCCGGGGCAAATACTGACATTGGCAGTCGTCCAGCCATCCAATGATTCTTGCCCAACTGTCCATTCCTTTCTGTAAAAGGTTATATAATCTCTGCGTTGATTGGCTCTCATGGAAATCAATTTCACGGTTGCGTACATGTAGGATACGAAGGTGACGACTAGGACAAGAAACATGTAAGGTCCAAAGGCACCGAAATAGATGAATGCAATGACTAGATCGATGAGCATCGGAATCACCTGGAAGCAGAGCATTTCCATTAGATCTGCGACAGACCTACCCCCATGGACTACTTGAAACAAATTTGATGATGATTTGTTGTCATGGAAATCAGAAGATAAGCTCATAATATGGCTATGCGCAGCTGAACTGAGTGTTTTGTATGCGTACTGCTCCAAGGGGTTCCAGAGCCACGTGCGAATCACATCAAGACACGAGCCACCGTTGATAAACCTTAGGAGCGAGTACAGAAGAACAGGTATCCAAATGTTATGGCTGTGATCTAAGTAATGATTAGCGAAGGCCATCAAACCTCGAAACTCAACAGAATTTCTCGTCCGGATTATCGGACAAGCTATAAACCACGAGAGAATTACTTACCGCCTCCAGTATAGGTAATCAAGCTTTGCACCATTATACCAAATTGTATTGGAACAAGGACATTTAAGGCATTGCTTGCCAGGAGAGTCATGGCAACAAGGACAGCCCTGGCCTGAAGCTTTCTGTGGTTCACCGGCCAAATGAATGGAATAAACATCTAGGTACACTGATTAGTCAAACTGTTTCAACAAAAGCCTTTGCGAAACGGAGCCTCACAGAAAATCCCTTGAGATAGGTCCACCAATTACCATCCTGCTCCAGTCTTTTTGCAACAGCCTCTTTTGACTTGCGCTGCCGTTCCAGATAAGAATCTTCCGAAGCCACACTAGCAGTATCCGACTCATCTTCTGCACTCTGAGAACCTTGACCAGTAGCTTGATCGGTTGTACCATACCCATTTCCTTCCAAGGTGGAACTTCCTGAGCTAGAAGGACCGGAGGGCTTCTTCAATAATGATTGGCGTTCCGCGTCCGCACCGTCCCGAGTTTTGTCTGAATTACGGAGATAGAAGTACATAATAGGTAGAGCAATGAGATTGAAGATCCTTATCACTTGAACAGTAAGAAATATATAATCAAAAGCTGAGTTGATCGGTGGGGTGAACACATTTGGGAAAATGATTAGACAGAGTTCCACGAAGAGACCGATGAACCAAGTTCCATAGTATGGATACCACTCCGGAAATTTCGTGTCTGCTAGTGCAATTATCTCAACCATAAAAACTAGAAGCGATGAAATGAGGTAAACCTGAAGGTCAGTAAAAGTTAAAAAAAAACTGTAATAAGGCTATATGGGGATTTGGAAGAGAGTAAAACCACTCAGTGAGCAAAACAAATCGCACAAAATAGAATGCTAAGCATCTTAATCTGAAGAGATACTAGATTGTAAAATTTCAATAGGGCCATTGAAAAGCATCAGTCTGAAAGACCGCTTGATCGTCAAATCTGGAGTGAGGAATTTGAGAGTACTTTGGACATTGTTGTGCGATTTATTTCGACCATTGCGTGGTCCCCAGAAAAAGAAGAAATCACTCACAACACGGTCTTGTCCAGGATTCCAGCCTTCAACTGACGACTTGATAATAGCAACGATGATTTCGAGAGCCTATTGTTACAAAAGTGTCAGAAATGCGATTATTGTGCAGGATAATGTAAGGATTATTATATGGAGGCAGAAAGAAGCGTACATATGTTCCAGTGAGACCAGCGATTAAGCACAATATCAACCCACGACGGACATATTGATCCTGGTTACGTGTTTTCTCCGTCTGCATATAACACACTGTAACGCCGAGCGCGACGAAGAAGTAGAAAAAGACGAGTGTTGGATACGCATATCGAAGGATTTTTAAGGCAAACCAGAGCTATGAGGTTGTTAGCAGAGGACTATTTTTCGAAAGTAGTCCTAATGACCTGGGGTGGCCTCGTTATTCCAAGATTTTTTGAGGATTTGTAAATGTCAAGAGGCTTATGATACTGGGGGGAATACTCAAAAGTACGACTTACGTTTGGAGGGGCGACTGGAGTGAGCATTGTTTCCATGATATTTGATGGATTTAGGTGCATTGAATAGAGAGAAGGATGCACCGAAAGCTATGAAGATATAGTGACGAATCAGTGACTGGGTATCTGTGTAATTCGCATGTTTGAATATTTACGAAATGCTTCGTCGCGAGTTTCAAAGTCTTGACTGTAATAGGTTGTGGAAGGAAGACTCATGTAGATATTTTTTTTTCAAATATGGAAGTAGCGTGCTTTCTACACTAGTGAATATCTTTAGGAGCCCATGGGGTTCTGTAGTTGCTCTTTCTTAGACCCAACCATTCTTGAATCATTGCAATCAAATCAAACAAGGCCGAAGCTTTTCATCGGGAAATATTAATGAAATATTTCGTGGGATCGGTATCGTGTGATTCGCCACAATTCTCTAACGAAGTTGATATCCTTTGACACGATGAATCTTCATTATATATATGTGTGTGTGTGTGTGTGTGTATGATTCTATTGCTCCAGAGTTCGAGTATGAATCATAGCCCTTCAAAATCAACTTTGAGTAAAAGACTTCTTACTCGCATGTAAAAGTCATCTACTTATATATGAGGCTTAAGCTGTTCAGGAGTAGAAGCAGGTTCGAATCGCGGGCGTGGAAACGAGTGGAGTATATGAACGTTTCTTACTCACCTCAACCGTGTCACTTATAGTGACCATCTCTTTGTGCGACAACGCTCCGATATTACTGTCAGCTGCCTCGAGGGCAAAAATTGGCAAATCTTCAATCAAGATTAGACCTCTTTGCTATATTTGCTATGTGTTCATATAACTCAGTTGTATGAAGTTATATATCGAGGCTCGGTCAGCCAGGTTTTCGGACTCGGCTCGGTGGGCTGTAGATAGACTTTGGAATTGCTTTGCAATATTTGGCTGCTGATTCCTGGTAATCACCCACTTTATATAACACACTCGATGAGGGACTATGAACCAGGTGTAAGGCTGCGGTGCATGTTAAGTATTATTGATTCACAGGAAAAGGCACGTTCGAAGAACGATTTCCCCAACTTACCGAGATTCATAGCGCTCCAACGATAAGTGCGAGGCTATTCTGTTTCGGGTTTGAGATATGGATTTAGACCCCTAGATTATTTCTTTGGAGCCATGTCCCCACGCCGCGCCTATATGGTAATGCATGCGGTCTCATGGCAAGCGGTAGTAGCGGTCAATGAAAGTGAATGTGTTGGGTAGTGTACTCCCTTTATCGTCTGCTCGCCGACTCGCCGACAATATGTTATTGTACATTATGTACGAAGATTTCTCTTTCCTTGTTTGTGTCCAGCGCTGAGCGAAGCATGTTGGATGTGCATGCATGTAGAAAGTTGTGAAGTACACGCCCACTCCTTGGATTGTGCATTGCCACTCATGCATTTTGGTCATGGTACCTGTACGGAGTAGATAGGTATGGGGCAGGGCCAATCTGATGATGTTCTCAAGGTAAGGTACGAAATTGGGGGGCCCGGATTTGGCGAAGAGCGATGATTATGCATGTGGGATAGGGGATAAAGGGATGCAATACTTGTACGGAGGACCTACACATTGGGTAATGTGAAAAATTGGTGAAGCAGAAGTAATTACGGAGTATTGTTGAAGTATATTGAAGTATATTGGAGCAATAAGGTTAAGTAGGTTTGTTTGGACTTTGAAAGGTAACCAGCCACCCTTTTATCTTTTTATGGCACCCAGTCCGCACTTGGCAGTCTGAATGATCATGCTACGACTATATTGTGATATTGTGATATTGATACACGAAGTATCCGCGCTATAACCATACATATACTCGAGCATTGGTGCACCAGTTCCATTTCCCATTCCCCATTTCTCAAATTTCCATCTGCAAATCGTGTGGGACAATTACCGGGTTTCCATTGTTCTGTGCGACACATCCTTCAGACTTTCAAGTGTGATCAGTCAGCACAAGGCCCGCACTACCCAATAGCCGGCCGTTTACCGTTAAGCTCATCCGCCGCCATTTGCTGGAAATTTCCGTCTTCACCTCTCACATCACCGCATCACCTCATTGCTTCGTTTCTCTCCACACAAACTTCAAAGCTTCAATTCATCCACCAGTCCAGCTCGCAGGCGTGGCTTTTGTCTAACAATGAACCGGAGTAAGCCCCCTACGAACCCAGTCAAATGATCCAGTTCGCAGATGTGTATTCGATGAGTATCATTGTCCATCAATTGGCCCACTCGAACCCGTTCCTCAATCCGCTGAATTCGCATTCGTGGTGTACGAACACCTCCATCTCCAATAGCGAATAACTAAGAGTAAATATACCTACACTACAATGGAACGCGAAGGAGGTGGTGGGAAGTGCCGACGCCGTCATAAATGTTTAGCGTCCTCACACAACCTTGAAGTCGGCAGCTGCAGTCCTTGGAGCAAGCTATAATTCTACAGGGACAACTCATATCACACAACAATCGGTACCGATATCTCTAAACTCGCATATAACCTGCGGAGGGTACACAACCAGATGACTCGTTGGTGCCACGGTTTCACATGCTTCTCACTCTTTGAACGATGATATATCTGCCATCTTTGCCAGCTCACTTAACTTGATATGCTTCATAGAGTGCCCCGTCTTGACTAAATTCAAACAAGTTCAAAGTTCAGTCGGCTGATTAATATCGTTACTTTGATTTATATGTTCTCGCAGTACGTTTTGTTGATTTCGTCTAGAGTTGGATATGCCAAGTGACAATATTTACTATGTCGTACATTATCGTCCTCGCCGTGGCTCTCGAATGCAGGTTTCTTCCAAGGGCCAGGCCAGTCCCTTGATCCAGCCAACAGGCCAACAGCACCAGGTCAGTGGAATAGCCGCCGAGGCTAGTCTCATGCATACTACCAGTCGTCACTAGTCAGATTCAGCTCATCAATGTCTGGCTTGCCAGCTAGCCCAGTCAATTATCCTTACATAAACTGGACATAACCTCATCTAATTGCTCGGCCTTTCGGTTTAGAAAATCACTCCTCAAAAAATCCAGATCAATGCATGTCATCAAAATGATCCAAGACCTATCCTTGACATCGATGATTTGCAATGTAAAATAATGATCTTCCACATTCATCCGGTATTTTCTGCGATTGGCTCAGTTCTTGACTTGACTCGGCAATTAACGGTTTTTTTATCTTTTTATCTCGGGCAGACTTTCCTAATGAGTTTGTCTAAATCAATAAATGCATCCAGGTATCTGCGGGTAAAATAGTGTTTTATCCCAGCAGTATCTGCATCCTTCACTCTGAAAACGGCACTCTATCACATGAGAATTTCCAAGCATAATGTGAAAAGAGGTGAATTGAGTGGTAGATCAATGACCACATCTCAGCCATGGGATGACCGACGCTTCTAGAAACTAACTACAGTATC
This sequence comes from Sclerotinia subarctica, assembly GCA_025389085.1. NCBI lineage: Eukaryota > Fungi > Ascomycota > Leotiomycetes > Helotiales > Sclerotiniaceae > Sclerotinia > Sclerotinia subarctica. The sequence goes on along the minus strand of QRFI01000005.1, from coordinate 2,790,382 downwards.
TTTCCTTATCAATAAGTCGCTTTCCTCAAAGAGAATCTGCACCATGCCTTTCCAAGACTTGCTATCACCAGAAATGCATCCGAATATCCTAACCTTACATCGAAGCCGACCGGCAAAAGCCCAGCCGAAAATTGGCACACCCCATTCAATCAATCAAATTCCCCCGCCACCGTATTCATTGCTTCTGTTGCCACCGAATTCAAACTTGTACCCGAAAGGATATCTAGTCTCTCCTTGGACGAAATTCCAATCTACCAAGCTCTGTGGAAGATTACCAAGACCTTGGGCGGTCGGGGTATTTTGATTTGCTCCGAATCCTGGGACGAACAATTGATTATGGTGGCTGCGCAGAGGACCCTGGATGTGAGCCATACTCAAGATACCGAATTGGTCTACCATCTGACTTGAGTTTGCAGGCGAGGATGGCCTACTGCGGGAGATGGTATTAGGGGGGGCATTGAACCCGATGCTGGTACTTGGCATTGCGAACGAACTAGCGTTGCCACCGTATCTAAGTGTAGGTGTGCTAGGCCTGCTTCTAACTTTCAAAGGCTGGAACGAAGTCATCTGACTCGGTGTGAAAGGTCTTGCCCGACCACCAGATGGAAACGTTGATTTGCTCTGGGAGGCGCGTGGTGATCCAAATCTAACAGGAGAACCTTTGCTGGAAATTTTACCGGGGCTAGTGACAGATGTAGTGCCAATCAATGGCTGGGTTGGGCGATTGTAGTATGCGTTGACGTAGGATGGTGGTCCTGGTTTATGCTCAATAACCGCCGGCTGACTTTGGTATTTTGCAGGGATGCTTGTAATTTTTGTCAAACTTGATGTGACTTCCTCGTCCCTTGTAAGCTGATTCTTCGGATCATTGGGATCCCAGTTTGGATTGGCAGTTGGAATGAAAATATCATCATCTTCTTGTGCAAAATTCCTAGCATCGTTAAACTCCTTTCTTGTTTGGGCCGTGCCCCGATAAATGATTGCCTGTTCTTCAGCACTTAACATTAGCATGACTGGTTGCTCATGTTTCGAAATGGCTTTCATGGCAGTTGCAACTAATGCTTTCACGTCAATTTGTTCTCCCGGAAGAAAGTCGCAGTGGTCAATGTCTGGCGTCTCGGGGTAGGGGATGTGGCCTAGAGGACACTCCTTATGTGTCTCGGGATTGCCACCAATTCGTTGCCAATATGACCAACTGGTCGGCTTTGCCTGATATCCACCAGGATTATGATTGATTGCTGGTGGCAAGCAATCCCATTCAGGAATAGGAGCGTTCTTCCACCCAGTAGTAGTACTTGTGTCAACAGTAACCTTCTTACTGCCGCCCTTGTATTCGCCTCTTTGAAAAAGTCCATTTGCGTCGAAATTCTCAGCAGCAACCCTCTTGCCTTTGTGACTGACTGTAGATGGTAGGGTATTCGTGTCGTCGATAGCTTCCTCGATACTAATGCCGAACTTAAACGCAGATGCGACGGGGTTCAATTGTGGCCGAGTTCCAGATATTGCTCCGGTTGACATGCTTCCAAAGACACCGCCTCCTGGTGGCCTTCCGCCGGAATAACGTCTGATGTGTTGGTTTTGAGAGCTGCCAGTGTTGAAAATATGACCGACCTCATCACTGTCGTATGTATCCTTGCATTTGACCGTACGGAGTTTCAAAATAGGACCACTAGGGCCAGCGCCGATACCAAGCTGCATGGCGACGCGGTAGTATCTCCAATAAATTTCCATTGAACCACCGCAATCCCAGGTTACCCATTGAGCTGATGGGGTATTACTGGCCTGAGTTGCTTCGATAACCGTGCCTTCGATGGCTGGAAAGCATCGGTCCATAGAACCTCGACCGGAGCGGACATCGATACGTCTGATTAAGAATTTACCTTTGCCGGTGTGGGAAGGCTCGCGTTCTCGTTGATCGATCAATTCTTGTAGAATCTGGATTAATGGCTTGAGATCAAGATCGAAGGTCAAATTGATTTGGTGAACGCTTGTTTGGCCACCCGTTTCATCGTATGCGACTATGGTAACTTGCCTTTCTTGGAGATGAGTTTTTTTTTGTGCCACTTCGCAATATTTCTCGAGTTCGCCAATTGCTTGTTCGTATGTAAGTGGGACGATGGAGCCGCTGACCGTCGGGTTCAAGACGGAAGGGAGGAAATCACGATTTGCCGCATTAGAGTTTTGGGAGGTGATGACGGAAGGTGCGTGGTAAAGTGGCTCGGCCATTGGATTCTCAGCAAAGGGACCAAAGCCTTCGCTGGCATTCTGTCGCAAAAGCTGCTGCAAGAGTGCGGGTGTTTCGTCATCTTCGTAGTGATCCATGTTAGTGGCAAGTGCTAGCTATTTGTACTGTATTGTATTGTATTGTATTGTTTATGTTCGATTTGATAAATAAAAGTGCTGTAGGAAATAATATTGGGGGGAAATAAATGAAAGGTTGTCAGAGAAAAGAGAGGTAATCTGGACCCGATAATCGTTTTGTAAACAAGCACTAGCGTTGTTTTGAAACTTAATTCATGGAAAGTGAATTTTGAATGTCCCAAGTGGTATGCTTATGATTTCAACATGTCATTGTGTATGAAGCGAGATGACAGTGAAGTAGCTCTGAAATGAACTTTTCGCTGTGAGCGAATAAATCGTACCTAAACTCCCCACGATGGAAGAGGGCATGGTAACTAGTTGTCACACGTCAGTTGGAACAGTCGAAATAGTTAATAATTAGCAAGCATGGGCACACGTACACAACGAGCAAGCGGAATAGTATATAGACTCCCAACTCTCTGTATTTCCATTCTAGCATTAGCGAATACTCGTCGAAATGTCAGGTGGAAATAGATGGACGTACTGTTCCTGAACATAGGGTGAGCGGGCCGCACCGAGCCGGCGAGGCATGCGCTGATGGAAATACGAGTAATGGATTTGTGGGAGATGGCAGTGGTATAGCTGCTATTGCTAAGATTACTTTCGGCTAGAAGGAAGAATGGATTGTGTTAGTTGATGGGATACTTTGGAGTGGTAGATTGATGTTAGTTAGTGGGATTTTCAATGTTTGAGGATAGCTCGATGTTTGTTTAAAGTAGGACCCTACTTTGAATGATCTGAATAATTCATCCCGGTTGTGTGTAATCAAGATTTTACGTTTTGTGAATATCGCATCGTGCGATTGTAGTAATGAATTTGAGAACTCGAAAAAGGAGAGGAAGAAGTGTGATTGAATGTATTTGAAAGATTGGGAATCTGTATAGTTGATCGTTGTTTTGGGTGTGGATGGTTGACTTATTGATGAGAGCTAGCTCTTGGGCTGGCTGGATCATTGGTTGAATCAGAGGAAAATTAAAAGGGATGAGGTAGGTACTTACTTGAAGAATCCATTTCATGGTGTTGGGATTGTAGTAGAGGAAAAGAAGGAAAGGAGAAGATGAGAATAGGGAAAGGTGAGGTTGATCAATCAATAATGAATGAATAAATAATAGGAGAGAATATTCCGGATCCTTTTTCTGCTCGCTTAGTCTGAGTTTAGAATGTCTACCAGATTTTTTTTGGGGGCCGGGGGGGGGGTGTTGCTCGAGGGGTCTTGATTTGAGATTTTGGATTTTGTGATTGCAGCTCTTGGGTTGAATGAGTTTAGGATTATGTGGTGTGATTTCTGAGTTTTGGATTTATGAATGATTCTTTTTGGAGATTTTCTGGGGTTTGTTGTGATGATGATTTGGGAGTTGGGTTTAATTATTTTCTTTGTTTTGGATGTATCGCTAAAAGGATTCTGGATGTAGGAGATGGGAGATGAGACATTATGCTGGGTTATTCTGGTTACTATATGTTTGTACTGGTTTCTATCTTGTGAAAATGTCTCAGATGTTCTCTGTTGTTAAATTTGGGTTTTTAATTCCCGAGAGATATTTATGGATCATATTCGTAGTCTTCTTTTAGGTTGTTTCATCTGAATTTTCTCAATGAGTGTTCTTTGCCAAATTACTTTATTTTTTAATTTTCAAATTGACTTGGTTTTATAGATCTGAGGATTTTGTACGGGATTGTTTCAGATAGATATCTTTCTTCTTCTTTCTTTACTAAATCTATATTGCAGTTCTTGAAACATGACTTTCATTTGAACTGCTGAGCTTCTTGGTTTATATCTGCATCTTTAACGGTTATTTTGGTACTGTCTAAGATTAAAAATTTCGCTATATTTTCTTGATTATAACTTACAAGCTGGCTTGAAGTTCCCTGATAGATTGAATACCCCTTGCTGCTTGAGTGTTTGGGTAACCTACCTCTTTTTTGTAGTCATCTGTCTGCTACTGATTCATCTCGATCCTTCGTCCAACCCCCTTTTTTCGTATCTGGCACTATATACTTGTACACATCTATCTAACTATTAGCCTATGCTAAGCCTTTTTCAACTCATAAGTCAGTACCATAGAAATTAACTGTAATCCAGCGAACATCATATGCCAAAATCACCAGTTGTTTATTCTATAGGACACTCTTTTGATAAGATTTAAATCTATGGAATTATCTACCATAATCTTCTCATACGACCCATGTACCGAGACGCTCGCCGACTCGAAACTTTTCACATTTCTTGCAGCCCTCAATCAAACTTCGCTCCACTCTTGTTTCTCTCCTTGATGCCATCTTTTTTTCTCTTGGGCCATTCACAAACTTAAGGGATAGAGAAAGAGTCTCAGCTGCAGAGGATATTTAGGTACAATAAATGTGGTATAAAGGCTGGTTGATTGAAACCATACAGCAATTTCATCAAGATGTTGAGTTCAGGTTGGAAAAAATACGAACCCAAAGACCAGATATTTAGAAGTAAATATCTGTTTATTCTGACAGGTCATTATTTTCTCGCCTGCTACCTAGGGGGTCAGTGGCGGAACGGCAAATTTGGACTCGGAGTCAGAGTTCAGGATACATCGAATACTGTATTCAGATGAAGAAACTGAGCTACTTGAAAGATTTACAAGTGATTGTCAAATATGGTATCACTTCTATATCATATTTCTTTCATTCTCTCTTGCTACAGTGATTAACTAATATAAATTGATGGATATAAAAGAGTGTAAGCTAGAGTCGAAACTTTTAACTAAAGACTATTTATAATAGCCTTATGAACTAGTAAAGTTATTGTGTTTAATCATGTCACAACGTGACACCCTGTTCCTTTTCTCCTTCTAAATCCTAATTTTTCCCTTTCTTTTTATCCAACTCCCTATTCATATCCAACTACCCATCCAGTTTCATATTTAATTTTTCATTAAATCCTCACCCAACTCTTCCATCAACTCCATATTCGACTTCTCATCCAATTCTCCATTCAACTCTCCATCCATATTCAACTTCTCAACTCCATTAAATTCTCCATCAAGTCCCCATCCTGAGGTAAGAGCCTGTTTTTTCCAATCTTCATATGTTGAAATATCTGCACCATTATGAGAAAATGCACTGCGGAGACCATGAAATAGACCATTAAACTCCACCTCGTTGTCTGGCACTCCGCCCAGGAAAAACGTGAAACGCTGCCACGGACGACCATTCTGTACTACCTTGCCAAGATCCTGTCGGCCACGGTCTTCAAACGCTTGAGCGAACTCCAACTCGTCCGCGCATAGGCTATTTATTCCATTTTAGTAGTCGCCTACAGGCCACATCATATACGGCGAACCGAAGGCTAGTTCCTTCCCCTCAGCGGATGCGAACTCCCAGTCTATAATGCCTGTAATGTTGAAGTCATCATCGACGAGTATGTGGTCACCCTTATCGTCACAATGCTTTAGATAGAAGGGTCCATTGCTAGAAACTGACGATGCGGTAAGTGCGCGGAGATTCTTCAACCGCCACATGAAGGAAAGATAGTTGTCAACCGGCAAGCTTGTGATCTCGTAGTTTTTGATCATTTTTAAATGCTGATGAATCACTGCAGCGTACGCGGCTTCGAGCGTGGTGAAAGGACCAAGAGGAGCTGTTGGCGTTGAGAACCAAGACTCATGAGCAAAGGGTCCGACTTTATCATGGGTATCTGAGAGAACCAGTGAGCCCGTCATAGGTAAAGGATGTTTCTCGAGCTCGAGGTATATATCAGCCAGCTGTTGTATGACCTTGGATCGCTGCTTCGGACCAGCCGAACTCCAGTCCAGAGGATTACCTTTCATCTTCTCCATAAGTATATACGACGAACCAATCGGGTTTTCTGGTGAAGCTGATTGATAATGATAGGCTTTTGGCGCGGGCACTTGTGTTTGAGCGAGAAACTGGAGCGTGGCAATTTCACTTAGAAACACGTAGTCTTGAACTTCAGGAGGAGGTACCAAGGGATCCTGAAGTCGTATTCTTGCGATCCATGTGACACCATCATCAAACTCGATGTCGAAATGGAAATTTTGTCCACCAGATTGACTGGAGGCAAGTTTCAGTCGAGACTCCCAGTTGATATCGTCTGAAATAATGGGTGCACGGCACGGGATTCCTCCTCTAGTCTTGCTTGCCACTGATACAAGTGCCTCTATGTTAACTTTGGCCAGGATGGCAGCAAGATAGCCTTCTCTCGCAGCACTGTACGCGGCGTAGTAAGCATCAGTGTCCTATAGGATGTCAGTGACCATTTGGCCCATCGAAAAAGCCTCGCTTTGCTCACTGCTGATGGACATTTGTGATGCTCTGGGCGTAAGTGCTCGAAACACAGATGCTTCCCACAAATCATACAGTTTCCTAAGTAACGTGATGCTGGAGTAGTGCATTGAATATTAGCATCACAAATGCGTAGAACCATTTTGGTTGACCGTAAGGTGTAATGGATGATTAATTCGGGAATAAACAGGATCCAGTTGTATAAAGAACAGGAGTTATTGTTATTCTATACTGTTTTTTGTTTAGATCACGTCAGTCAAAGATTTAGTGATGGGAAAATATTTGATAGTAATGATTGTTACAATTCAGCCATTTTTTTGAACCTAGGTATCTACCGGAACTTAGAGTCTCCGTATCATATGCATATGCACCATCTGAATATTAACTGTCACTTTAATAGTTTTATTGGTGGGATTGTCAAAAATGAAAATAATGTAGCAGTAAAAATTGATTAAAAAGAAGCGCGTCCCTGTCCGCAGTTGAACTTCTTAATGATATCAAAGGTCCCATTCTGACTTTAGAAATCTCTTCCCCCGAATGCGGTCTAGATGAATTAATGCTATATGCAATATAATATTTACATACCTACAAACAGCAGAGATGTTATGATGCCTCGTTAAAAAACCTCACAGAAAATTTGCTTGCTTTTTGCTTTACGTTACAACTCAAAATTTCCGCCCCTCATGTAGGCCAACCTTCAAGTGATCTCAATCTTGACTCCATACTCTGAACTTTTCGTTTTTCTGAACCCTCCTTCTCGAGCTGTTGACCGACGGACGCTAAATACATCAATGACTGACTACCACTCCCTCTTCTATTACTATTGTCTGAAATAGTCAGATTTAGTTGTCACTAATTAGTAGGTTGATATACCGATCATTAATTTTCCACAATTTCGTGTCGTTGTCGGCGGTCTAAAATCTCAAGTCAGATTGAGTTGTAATTGATAAATGGATAGATGCCGAACACATACGTTTAGAACAGTGATTTTTGCCACTAACAGCCCAATTATTACAATTTGCTGTCTGACACTTCTTGGCCACCCCTGACACTACCAACTTCGTGATTGTAGCCTAACATCTGCCGGGTATTAGAATTGAGTGTTGCACCTTGGAAATTTCCGAGGCTGTTTGATCGAGTCTTCAGCTTTTTTAAGGGGGGGTTTTTTTGGATAGGACCGTGCATAGCGGCGAGGGTTCAATGATCCTAAGATACCACAGCCTCAAGACCGAAACGGAAAAACGTCGTCAAAAAACACTGCCAACTGGATATATTAAAGTGCGAACCTGAACAGTGAGTGTGAGCATCTGGAATATCTACACTCACAGGGAAAGTAGTACACTGTCGTTCATGTTTGGGGATGAACGAAGCCTGTGTGAAACAGATAAGTAATGTCATTTAAACTTCCAATTTCCATTCCAAACTTTTTAGGAAATAGATAACTTGACAATCTTTGGATTTTATGTTGAACGTTGAAACTTCATCCTTCAGAATCACAATGAACGTCCAAGCTTTAATGTTTGAACCGATATAAGTGACAGACTCGGAAGCGATGTAGAATACATAGCAAACCAATGCCCACATCATATCTCCGACTCATACCAAGAGAGGACGATCAGTAGTAGTGTGCAAATGAGATGAAGAATATGAGAATTGGTCGCAAAGAAGAAGATTGATGTGGAAACATGATTGAATAAGCATAAATTCGACATGGCAAATTGTGTGCGAAGGTTTTCCAATATATCAATATAAGATAACAAACATTCATTCGAGTATCTTATACTCGAATATTTCATGAGATAGTAGGTACGAGAAAAAAGAGTACAAAAATCCTTATTGAATCATTTCAGAAACCAAACCCTTGGGTGATATTCCCGTTACAGCCAGTACTGCAATAGCATGATTGTGAAGGACGTGATAATCTTCCATCGCATTATAGTTTAAAAACTTCAAAAGACAAACCCAAAACCCAAGAATCTAAGCACTACTTCCCTCGAGATTTTCAGAGCTCCACCTTTCCACCCACAAGCAAATCTCTAGAAAAATGTCTCTCCTTACTCATGTACCGGACGGGACGAAGTCTGAGCGCAATAAACGTAACCGCCGCCAAGTTACAAGGCAGTAGGGACCACATCTTGAGCACTGCTCATTTTCGCGTAGATTTCTTGAGCTTCTCCCAACGCATTTGCCATCTTGATGTCTCTGCTGAGAGTGATCATATGCATCAGATGATTGAGATAGAAAATCGGAAGGGTGGGAATTTTGGGTTGAGATCAGATGCGGGAAAAGTTTGATAAATGTGAGCGCGAAGCGAAACAGATTCACTGAATTATGCTAGGCCCACATGTCGTGACTACGAGCGAGTACTTCATCACGTGGACGGAAGGGTCTTGTCGAAATGCAACTCTGTGGCTTGAAAAAAAAGGTTAAAGATAGTTTGATTATGGATCCTTGATCAATAATAATATAAAGATAGAAGTATTTTTGTCCTCCCGCGCATGCAGTAGTGTTAAGGTTACATCAGATCAGACCCATATAAATCTCCGCTCAACAAGTCCAAAAGTTTTCGTGTCGTACGGAGAAGACTTCGTAGCCGCCCAGAGGGAAATGAAGTGGAACCTAAAAGCTGAGCTACCAACATGACGCACGTGATCCACTTGGACCATTTGGAAATCTTCGGATGGATATGCCCGAGGTTCAACGAAACAATGAGCCAATCAATTGATGCATGAGAGAGCAATCGACTACCCAACGAAACATCTCGTTCTCGTTCAGCCTTTCAAGGGCAGACACGGGAGCTCAACGGGTGTACTTTTCGATGTACATCCACTGTATAGTAACGACACCAAATACTGCGACCCTTATCGTCGACCTCTCTATCTATCAATCTTGGCTAAAGTCTAAGCGCTTTGGGGTTTCCCGTGCTCCAGAACCCGTTTCTAGATAGGGAGTTCAGGTGATGTACTCGGGACGAAATGTTACCTTGGTTAAAAATGATCAGATTTGGTAATGCGAAATGTTAAATTCATTATGATACTAGGTAGGTTTTTCGGACAGGACCGTCTCGTCTCGACCTATCTGTCTTGGAAAGGCGAGACGTCTCGATTCGGGCACGGAGACCTAATCTTAGATACTCAATTTTAGATAGACCGGTTTTCGAGGCCGAAGTTTAAAGGCATGAATGAGTATGAGTATGAAGATGAAGCTGACATTCAGTCTGGTATCTGGGACCCATGGTTCCTGCCATCAGGATTTTCCTACCGTTCATCTGATATACGTATATGACGGAATAAACCATATCAGATAGCAGATATAAACTATGGATCAAGGATTCCCAACTCCATCTCTTCCCGTCGAACTGTACAGTAAATAGTGAGTCAGACGCATAAGGCATTCTGAAACTGTGAAACGTAGATCATGAAAGCAGATAAACAATACAAGCATCGCATCGAACATTCCAAAAGTCGAAGATCAATTGTATCCAATAATCTCAACGAAAATACATAAAAATGTAATTGATTCGTCCAAAAACCATGTATAATTTTAACTGCCTCTACACCGTATAACTCGGTATATATGCGGCGCGTCGGGACAATTAAAAAATCATTTCGCTTGTCGGCGTGTGCTTCTTCACCAATCAGCTTCGAGAAGAGACTATTTGAGCAACATGACCCTAACACGTAACCGCCAGGTCTCCACTTTTTCAAACCCTATTCTGTGTTTATTCTGCTTATTGTGCTTATTCTGCTTATTCATGAATTTTTGATTTACTTTACAGACTGGAGTTAAAGGTTAAAAGTTAAAAGTTAAAAGTTAAAAGTCTCAATTGAACAATAATGCATAATACTACTAATAATAATAATTAAAGATAAGCGCTTAAAAGTCGGCTGTGCAATTGAAATGGTAAAAGCGTCTGTCTGTCTGTCGGTCGCGGTACTTGACTGGTAACTACCACCAGCTGTCTAGCAACTAGCTAACTCATAACTGTATAGACCAAATTAAGGAAGATATCTCCTTTCGTTTCTTGCGGACTCCACAGTTGAATGAATTACAGCATCGAGTGACTTATTGAAAATTATTCCGCGGTAACGGGTCGTCCATTCGGCCATTGAGCTGTCGCATAATGTGTAGAGTAGTTTCATTAAGCAGGCGCTGGTTGACAAATGAGGTGATGATTTATTCTTAGGTAGGTACTAATGTACTCGAGTAGCAATATTGATGTCGGTACTGCGTGGTGTTATCGTTTGTTGTCGTTCATTACCGTTGTTGTAATGTTACTGTTACTGTTATTGTTGACTCTTCTACTTCAGGTGACGCGGGCGCTTGAAGACATCTTCGCCAAGTTGTGCGCGGCATTGTGGTTTGTATTCATACGAGTGAGATCTTACTTTCGAGGTTCCTGAGAGGCAATTGGTTAATTAATTGATTAATTAATTAACCAATTCCCCGAGCCGCGTCTTTCGCCGAGCGTCTCTATTTTGATCTCATTCTTGATACTCAATTTCGATTGGTCTATTCTTCTTTTCAAAGTGGATATTGATCAAATTCCCATGCAAAATCCCATCTCCCATCTCCATCTCCCCGGAATTCCGGATCCACTACCGACAAAGATTTGGTCGTTCTCGGGTGGGAAGTTCTAAAAATGAGTCATTGACGTTGCATGCGGTAGTGCATCTCACGCTAGTCCCAATCAAGATGATCATTCCTCCGGCGCCTGCTGAAGAACGAACCATGTGGTCGAATCTTTGCGACCAAGAAACAGTATCATATCCACATTGCATATCTCAGTCTCGTCTAACTACATTTCTCCGCGTTTCGGATTATCTACATGCTTTTCTTGCCCTTGCCCTTGCCCTTGCCCTTGCCCCGGTCTGCATATCAAGATGATCCATGGACTGATCTAGGTATTGGATACTACTCTTCTACTCGATTTCCATGAGGATAAGTACTGGTGCTCATCACCTCATATCTCATTTCACTCACTCAGTCTCATCTCATCCTCTTTCTTTCGTTCCTCATTAGACATTCCTTCTGTCATCCAAAAAAAGTTTAGAAGAGCTGTGCTCATCAAGTCATCATATCATTTCTTTAATATCCTTCAATCGATCTTGAAGTAATCAAAAATATCTGAGCCGGCTCCTTCATCCAAATTTAATACTAGTGTTTTCGTGATAGACACAGACCACCTACCGCCCACTATCATTCTACTCATATTTCTGTGTAAGTAAAGGATCAAATACTGTCTGAGCACACGTGCTACTATGGCCTTGACTAACATTTTCACCTATACAGTCCGGTAGCAGATATGTCCTTTGATTATCCATTCTCATTTGAGCCAACCACTCCTCCACAATTCGCGTTTGAGGAGACTTTAATTAGTGCTCCATTCAAACTTAATCATTCTAGAGCAAGCTCACAAGTGTCGATGTATTCTCGATCCTCATCACCATCTGATTCGATCAGTATTACAAGTACCCGGATGACAACTCCTGCGAGATCCCCAATTAGACAACATGGTCCACTTCTCCTACCAAAAATCCGTCCACAAGATCAGGAAATTAGTGCTTCACCCTCAACTGCCATGAGAGTAACCAAATCGAAAAAGAGTGCTGCTGGTCATGCACTCAAACATAATAGGAGTTACACGAATCCTGAGAAAATCGTGTTTAACTCTGATATCTTCCCTTCCAGTACTCGCCCAATGTCTACTCTTTGCTCGCCAATGCATGCTGTTCAGTCTATTGAAAGTCAACATAGACGTTCCTCAAGTTCTAGTCTCGATGGTCAAACACTAGGCAAATATGGATTCCCAACATACCGTCAAATGCCAAACTACATTCAGAAATCCCCAAATCTGTCAGTCATGGATTCATACTCCCCTCAACCACACGAGCGCTATCCAACCCCTGCACGTGAGCCATCTCCACTAGCTCAAAGTATCAACATAGATGACATCACTCCAACCCATCTCGACAATGGTCTAACCACCAACCTCGCCACCTACCTCACCTCTCAAAACCCAGCTCCAGCTCTCGTCCGTCAACTCAATATCCACGTCCGTGATACCAACGCCAAACATTTCTGGTGGGATATCCGACAAATCCGACCCTGGACCTCTTTCAACACCGACACCATCTCCTCGATCCCGGGTTTTCACAGCCTCCTAAACCTGAGTCTCCCATCTAATATATTCCACCAACCATCTCGCGCCTGCTCCAATCCCGAAAATGAACAAGAACTCCAAAATATCTATACCCAATTTTACGCCACAAAATTAAACCACGCACTTTCTATTTCCCAAGGAACACGTCATCTAATGATTCGTGCATCATCTGCCATGGCTCAAAAGTCCGGTGATCCATCATTCATCTCCAATTACACAGATGATAATTCAAAAGTCATCTACGGACGAGGTTTAGGACGCGTAGTTGGACTTGTCAAATCATTTGATCGCTGGAACACCGGTATGCGCGTCGAAGGAAATCATCGCAAAGTCGAATATCTCCGCGGTCTCGCCCATTTACACAAGTGTATGCGAGAACACAACTGTCGCTACGGATTCATCATGACAGAAATTGAACTTGTAGTAGTGAGAAACGGCTCAGAAAGTATCCCTCACTTCGGTTATCTCGAAGTCCAAACCATTCAACTCGCCGCTCACTCTACTCCTCCTTGCACTTCCACTTCTGCATTCCCCAACACAACATCTTCATTCACTCAACATGAAGAAGCAGACTCAAATGTTTATGAAAAACCACTTAAAATGACAGCATTACTCGCTCTCTGGTATCTCCATATGTTGGCACGTGATGAAATTCTTCCGGGACAATTGGGTTGGAAGACGGAGATTGGAGCACCGGCTGAAGGGACGAGGAGGAAGATCTTGCCAAAGGATGAGTGGATTCCTGAACCGCAGTTGGCGGAGAAGAGGGAGGCGAAGAGGGGGAGGGGTTGGGTTTGGCCCGAAGAGAGTGTAGGGAGGAAGGAGTTGGGGAAGAGGGGGATTAGGTATTAAGGGCATTTTTTTCCTTTGTTTTTGAAGGGTTGGGATTGGGGAGAGGTGGTGGAGAATGTTGGGATAGGTACGGGAAGCATGGAGAAGAAAAATAAAGTAGAAAAGGGCGGGTGAGCTATCGCGATATCCTTAGTTGTTCAACGCATACATTATGGAGTTAGGTTACGTTTGGAAATGTACTTTGCATTGTATCGGATTGGATCGGAGTAACACTAGGAACGCAAAGCAAATGATGATAATTTAATGGTTGATGCCGGCGTATTATCGGGGTTTTGGGAGTTTAAATATTTTTATATATAAATAAAGGAATAAATGATTGAATAATGAATAATGAATGTTTTCTTTATAATATTTCTGAAATCACTGATATTTAAATATATTTTTATTTATATTGATATTTTATTATTGATTGATATTCATATTCATATTAATAATGAAAAATTTAATTTAATTTTTAAATTTATAAATAAATAATCCTTTCTGGATTTTGTTATATATAAGATTTAATAATAATATAATCGATATAAGTCTAGTATTATATTCTTGAATTATTTCTTTTTTTGAATTATTCTTTTATATCAAAAATCTAGATTTTTATCTATTAATAATTTAATAACAAATAAATTAAATTATTATAAGAGTCACATAGTAAATAATCAATTAATCTTAAAATAGAATAAAAACTTTTAAAATTAATACAAAGATATTTCTTTTGTAAAAATATCGGCAAGGTAATTTCGGATTGAATAGGATCTAATAGTTTTATATTAGGAAAGGTTTTTATAGAGTTTTATATATTAATAATTAGATGTTCTATTAATTATATATCGATATTACAAATAAAAACCTTACATTGATAAAAATGATGCTCTTGTTGTTTTTATCCTGGGAGCAACTATAACAATTATAATTGTTGGTATCACTCTGGTGATATTACTTTTATAGTACTTTCATACTATGTAATGTCGACCTTGGTTGTTCTTATTATCCATAAGAAGAGTGTCCTATTTATATTTGAAAAGGTAGACGCTAATATCCGCTTGAGGGTATAGCTCTCCTTTTCGGTATGGTAATCATATGATTTACCGATAATAATATAAATATAAGGATATTTTGAAATTTCAGAATTTTTATTAATTGAGATATTGATAATTGAATTTTTAAAAATTATAAATTTAGAGAATTTATAATAAAATATTTTTTTTAAAAAAATAATTTGGATTTATTATTATTCTTTTTTTTATTTCTTTAATAATTATTCTTTTTCTATAAAGATGATAATGTTATACTCTTTTTTATTAATTTATTCTTTGTTATTTTTATTTTTATATTTTTATAATTACTTTTTTTTGAATAATAATATTATTATTCTTTTTTTTTATATATTATTAATTATTTTTCCTACAATCAAAAATCAATTTTCTTGATCTAATAAAAGTTAAGATTTCGGGATTCAGGATTGGGTATTTGATATTTGAAGTTTAAAGTAATAATATCGAAATCGGAGATTGTGTTGAATGTATCAGAGGGGTACGAGGTTGAGAAAGGGGTAAAGAGAATTGGAAGAAGCTTAAGGGCTATCCTATATAGTTAGAAAATAGAGGTTGGCAAAAATGAAGTTTTGTTTAGGATTATTCGGGAAAAGGATAGGCTATACCAAAATAACCCGCAACCCACAGATACGGGTCCTGGAGCTTCTACGACTTATTTTATTGTTGGTTGCGGAGACTTTTTGACACCACATTAGAAAGGCCTTCAAGCTGAGTCAAACATTTCAGACATGAATGTATACAATAATTAGAGAATCGATATTCGTCTCAGAACAGCAATCGAATAATTAAGAGCAATTCTTCCCTGGCAATCTCAATGTTTATGGTCAACCCCATCATCCGCAACAGCAACAACATCGGGGACTTTTTCTCTTTCAGCCCATTCTCCGTATCTGTTCGACCATCTAAAATCCAGCTTAAATCCGAGTTTGCCCAAAAGATTCTGCATTACAAACCCCACAGCGCCCTCTTCATCAAGCAGTTGTTTTTCTCTGCCCCACTCCGAGTCTGATTCTCCCTCTCTTCTATGTCGACACAGGGCGAAATCGATCATGAAAACTTGATACCCGCCTATCCTTTTCGGTAAGACGATGAAATTGTCGGGACGCACATCTTCGTTTAGAATCTCCTCATCCCCGAGAATGTTGGCAACCTGAATGGCTTGGTCAACAATGTCTTGCCACGCGGATTGCGGTGCGTGGTCGGCTATTTTTGATAGCTGGAACCCGGGGAGGAATTGTGTGATGACACCCTTCATGTTCACAAGGTCTTTCTGTGAAACTGGCCTGTCGCCACCATCGCTATCAGTAGTTGAGGCCAGATTGAGATCAAATCGAGCGAGCAAACGTGGAACCTGACTTCCCTGATACTTGCTAAGCAGGCGATAGGTACTCGATTCATTTGTATACAACTCTAGCATCTTGTCGGCAAGATAAACCTCGTTTTGGGGGACAGTCCAAGTCTCGCCCGTGTCGTCATAGTAGTTCTCCACGTTGTGCAAATTGCGGAGAAATTCTTCACATTCCGCACTTTGGACATAGTCCATAAAGCTGTCTTCGGTCTCTTTTGTCCAAGGCTCAATATCATTGTCATCCCGAAGACCCTAAGCAAAGCGACGGTCGAAAAGTTTGAGGAAGACAACGGCTCCTTTGGGTAAATCTGGGCTGAAATCATCCATAACATGGACAGCCATGGCGCAAGAGAGCGTGTGAGGTTTTACAAGCTCATGAATCCGAACTCGCAAAGTGTGTGGTGACTGGACATCATCTTGAACGACGCTTAGATTCAGCACTTGATCTGATTGATAGTCTTCATATCTTGAATTTCGCGGTTAAATGGAGACTGTCATTACGATGATGATATTTGGTGGCTAGAAGAGATGATTGTCTATAATATGAAGATATTGTGTTTGATATGAATACTTTCAAATTAGTAAGCGGTTGGAAAAGCAATATAAGAAGTATCAAGAGGATCTTTTATTAATAATTTCAAAGTTTTGACAAGTTTAAATTTTTATTTATTTATATTATTTATATTATTTATAATATTTATAAGCCCTAACTAATTATAATTATATCATCTAGTAAAAGACTAGAGTATAATATCAAAATTATAAAAAGTAAGTTATGTATTTTATTTTAAGTTGGTTTTATGAAGGTTTCTGCCACATGTTACCGCCTTTCTGTTTTGGCCAGTAACACACCTGAAGCTGCCCAGTGTTTAGTGCTATCAGCTACAAGGTGGGGCTGGCCGAGTGGGGTGTCCACGATGAGATGAAATTAGATGAACAGGTACGATGTGATTTTATACCTGCCTTCTGATCTCAATTTAATTAATTCAACCACCTTTAACTCGATACCATTGATTTGTGATTGATAACAAGAAACCCAAAATTATAAAATAAACAACCCGAACAGAGTAAATCATGGATGCAATAAGCCAAACTCATCCATTGGTTTGGATTGATTGCGAGGTATGTTTTATATTTGATTATTTACCACTTATATTGAAAATTCTCGAGTTCGCAGATACAAATTTTTCCTAAACTGGTCAAGCTGACGATGATATAGATGACAGGACTCGATATTGAAAAGGATGTTATCATCGAAATCTCATGTATAATTACGAATGGAAATTTGGAGATCTTGGATGAGGAAGGTTGGAGTGCTGTGATTCATCAGGATAAAGAGACGATGGATAAAATGGTTGGTAGCTTGTTCTTTTAGGCACAACTGTAAAATTTCGCACATGTCTTCTCCTCTTGGGATAATTCGTTGTCAATCAAGGCGTGCATCTTATGCTGACAATCATCTTTCAACCACAGGACGAATGGTGTACCAAAACCCACGCCTCTACCGGTCTAACATCCGAAGTTCTCTCCTCTCGCACCACACCCGCCGGAGCTGCAAACTCTCTCCTCCACTACATCAAAAAATATATCCCCCAACCTCAACGTGGGGTACTGGCGGGAAATAGCGTGCACGCCGATAAAGCATTCCTGAGTAAGGGACCATACAAAAAAGTAATCGAGCATTTACATTACCGAATCTTAGATGTGAGTAGTATCAGCGAAGCAGCGAAGCGTTGGTGCGATCTAGATGTTTTGGTAGAGCAGCCGAGGAAAAAGAAGTTACACAGGGGTAGAGAGGATATTGAGGAGAGTATTGAGGAGGCGAGATATTGGAAGGAGAGGATTTTCAATGCGGCTAAGTGAAGTAGGTGCTGAGTTTGATGGACGAGGTTTTACATGATGGATTGATGGTTTTGGTAAGGCTTTGGTAGGGCTTGATAAGGAAGTATTAATGATCACTTTATTTGTGAGCTGATGAATAGATGGATGGTGGCACAGAGAGATATGATTATCCTTTGTGGAAACCGGTCCCCCCAACGAAGGGAAATACATGGCATGGCTGCATTGCTACCTTAAGAAAGTTGTTGAAGCTATCACTGACGAGGAGATGAGTCCAAGGCAGTTTTACTTCTATTTCTTCAATTAGTTCCCGTGAATAGCTTCACCCTGCCGATCATGGCGTAACGCTACTTTCCAGAAGTCGTCAACGATTGGATACTTTGTATAAACTATAGAACAGCTCATAGTCCGAATAATCCCTAAGTATTTAGCCTTATTCCAAGAACCATCACCTCATACTTGGTTCTAACTACACCGCCCTCTCTGGCAGGTTGCTTTGTACGGGCAGAATGATCCACAGAACTTCTTCCCAGGTCAGAGAAGAACCCCTCATGTCCCACTTTAAAAGGTCTCAACGCAATGCCCCACCTTAAACCCCACCCGAAAGCTAATACCAACACCGCTCGTTGAGCTTGCTTGTTGGCATTAAAACTAAAGCTTTCTTCTCCTTATTTTCCTTCTTTCTAAACAATATTTTGGTCTTCACTTCACATCAATCTGCAATCATGAGTGTCCAGACTGTTACTTTGAAGCCTTTTACTGATCAGAAGCCGGGAACGTATGTACATCTTTGAAGCTCCTGACCCCACCTCTATTTTACTTGACCAAGGTTTCCATTTTGTCAACACAAACCCAAGGCTGGGCTATTGAATCATCACCAAAGCATGGAAATAAATCAAACAGCAGAAATTGGAGCTTGCTAACTCCTCTCTTCTTAGTTCTGGTCTCCGTAAAAAGGTCGTTGTTTTCCAACAACCACATTACAGCGAAGCTTTCGTCACATCAATCCTCCTTTCCATCCCCGAAGGTGTCAAGGACAGTTTCCTCGTTATTGGTGGCGATGGACGTTACTGGAATCCAGAGGTGGTTCAGTTGATTGCAAAGATTGGTGCTGCTTATGGTGTTAAGAAGCTGTTGATTGGTCAGAATGGTATCTTGAGTACCCCGGCTGCGTCGCATATTATCAGGAAGAGAAAGGCCACCGGAGGTATCTTGTTGACTGCTAGTCATAATGCTGGTGGTATGTAATATTTCTTATCGTTTTAAGAGGGTGGGGACGGCGGGACAGGTGAAGGAATGGCCCGAATGAGGTGGAAGACATTGAAGATGAGAATCTGGCTAATAAATCGATTGACAGGTCCAAAGAATGATTTCGGTATTAAATACAACCTCGCAAATGGTGGACCAGCTCCGGAATCAGTCACAAACAAGATTTTTGAAGCATCAAAAACCCTTACCGAGTACAAGATTGCCGATATTCCAGAAGTCGACATTGCTACAATTGGTACAAAAACATATGGTTCCTTGGAGGTTGAGATTATCGACTCATGTGCCGACTATACTGAGATGTTGAAGGATATCTTCGATTTCCCTCTCATCAAGAAGTTCTTCCAAACACACACCGACTTCAAGGTCCTATTCGATGCCCTTTCGGGTGTTACTGGTCCTTATGGAAAGGCCATCTTCGAGACCGAATTGGGTCTTCCAAGTTCTAGCACCCAAAACTGCATTCCTTCTCCAGATTTCAATGGTGGTCATCCAGATCCTAACTTGACCTATGCACACTCACTTGTTGAGGCTGTTGACAACGGAAAGATTCATTTCGGTGCTGCAAGTGATGGTGATGGAGATCGTAACATGATCTACGGAGCTAATGCATTCGTCTCTCCTGGTGACAGTCTTGCAATCATCGCTCACTACGCACAAACAATCCCATACTTCAAGAAACAAGGTGTCTACGGTCTTGCCCGCAGTATGCCAACATCTGGAGCTGTTGATCTTGTTGCTAAAGCTCAAGGTCTTAACTGCTATGAAGTTCCCACTGGATGGAAATTCTTCTGCGCTTTGTTCGACGCTGATAAACTTTCCATCTGTGGTGAGGAATCTTTCGGTACTGGATCAAACCATATCCGTGAAAAGGATGGTCTTTGGGCTGTTGTCGCTTGGTTGAATATTATCGCCGCTATTGGTGAGAAGGATCCAAGTGTTACCCCAAGTATTGCCAAGATTCAACAAGATTTCTGGACTATCTATGGTCGTACCTTCTTCACTAGATATGATTACGAGGATGTTAGCAGTGAGGGTGCTGCAAAAGTTGTTAGGGATTTGAATACCAAGATTGAGGATCCATCATTCATTGGTAGCAAGATTGGTGGTAAGTTTTTTTTCCTCCTATGTAACATGACAAAAGAGCTCACAAATTATTTTACAGACCGTACAGTCTCGGATGCTGGTGATTTCTCCTACACTGATCTCGACGGCAGCGTTTCCTCCAACCAAGGTCTTTACGTTAAATTCTCTGACGGATCTAGAATTGTCGTTCGTCTCAGTGGTACCGGCTCATCAGGTGCTACTATCAGATTGTATATTGAAAAACATACTAGCGACGAAAGTACTTATGGCCAAGATGCTCAAGTCTTCTTGAAGGATAATGTTGATTTTGCTGTTGAGCTTTTGAAGTTTAAGGAGTATATCGGTAGAACTGAACCAGACGTTAAGACTTAAGAATTTTGTTGGTTTGGAGAAGGAAAAATGATGGAAAGTATAGTTATCGGATGGAATCCAGATGTGAATAATTAGTTAGCCAGCGTGCGTGCAGATATGATATCAATACAAAGTACAAAAGTTGTCATTATAAATATTATGCATCAGACGATACTGTCATTCATTTTACTCGAGTATAATTATGGAATGGTATAGAATGCTATTAAATGTTATATTCAAAGCCCTAAAGTTCTGATATTCTTATCTAGCTATTAGCTATATTATTATTACGGGAATTTCAAACTCCCTCTTACTCAGTCTATTTATTTCATTTATAGAAGTTATTATATATACATTCGATTTAATAAAATATTTATCTGATATATAATATATTATTATTATTTTAATCAAATTAAATATCTTTAAGGATTTTATTGATTATTATAATAAATCTCAATATAAAGAAATAGAATATTTAAAAATAGATTTTATATTAAAGGTAGAATGAAATGGATGAAGGATTGAATAAGGGATGGCTAGTTTAAATATATATATATATATAATATCTGGGGTTTGAAGTTTAGAATTAGAGATAAATATAATTTTAGGAATGATGAGAATGATGGAAATGATGGAAATGATTTATTGGAGGATGATGGGTGGGGGTAGGAGTATAAATATATATTTAAAAAAAAATAAAAAAAATAAAATATATATATATATAATTAATAAATAGATAAAAAAAGCTTTTTTGATGATTGTATATTTATAATTATTTTTATATTAGTGATAAATATCAAGACGTAGTGATGATGACGGGAGCCTGGTTCTAGAGCGTCTGAATTGGAGTTGTTATGGGAAAATTTTGGGCCGTTCTGTATTGGATGCAATCAATCTGCTACAAAAATAATTTTTATCTAAATCATGTAAAGGAGGGATTTAGTTGGTAAAAATTTGAAAGGAGATGATAGGCTAGACTATGTCACATGAACGACTTCTGACTTGCAGCTAAAAGCCTTGATGAATTTGAACATGGGACTATTCCTTGATGCTAACTCTTATGCCTTGCCACAATCTTTTAATATTGGCACCGACACCAGCAGGTGAGAGAAATTGCTGGTATCAGGCCCCAGACCTCGCCATTCTCACTCTCATCTGAAGGAAACTCTGTCTCCACCCTTTCCAAGAAATGATTGGAATGATCAGAATGATTAAGCCAAATATTATAGCCAAGCTGCTTCAATCTGTCTCTCATAACTAGCCGGATCGCATTTTCTTCATCCTGGTTCCACTTTTTCAATCCCATTGTTAATCCACCTTGTCTGGTTCTCGGAATAAACACTGCGCAAAGTCCAGCATAACGACGCGATAATCATTCAGTGCGAACCTGATATTAAGCATAAGTTTTGGAGGTTTTACGTCTCTATTCAGATTGGAATAGTCATCGAGAAGCTGAACAACTCAAATCATCTCGTGAAAAATATCTCACCACTCCTCTCTTGGGGCTTTCGTTGGCATCGCTGATAATGTGTGCCCATCGATAAGCTCTACCGGAACACAATTGATCTCGAAGAATTCCATTGCGTCACCAGGATTTATATCCACTCATGAAGCTTTTAGAATCGAGGAAACAGCCCGTCATATATATCCTATCCGCAAAATGTGTACATTTTGTATTTTTTACTCAAATTTTGGTTCAGAGGAGTGAAGTACGCTTTGGATTGATTTGAAGTGTAAAGCTTCTTTTTTAAGCCACAATTACTTCCCAACTGAATTCTAAGTACTTTTTGGAAGCAGTGAGCCGCGTCAAAAAATCGCTTAGCGAAACTCTTGGATTGAACAGAGTACTGCTAGAAAGAGATGCCGTACCGCTAGGGCAGTGATGTCCCGTCACCATCCTAAATAATTGACTCTTCCAAACTAGAAGCTTCATACGAAGAATTCTCTACGCTTTCAAGGTCCTCCAAGTCTGAATATTCAACATCTTCTGGGTCAAGCTCCCAATCGTAGTCTATCTTGCCGCCCTTTCCATTTCTAGTTCCCCTCCGGTTTCTTCTCTGCGGTCTCTTACTCATTCCCCCAGGATAGCCTTTCTGAATCGTTCTTTGAGACTTTTCAACTTCATGGTTACTATCCTCCATTTCAGCTAGGCACAGTTGTACATCATCGTCCTCGCTCAAGCCAAGCTTTTTCGCTAGCTTACTAGCGACCTGCACAGACGAATTGGAAGAACGTTTCAGGATAGGAACTGTGTCGAAGAATACATGTTTGAGAGGTTTTTGGTAACCAGGGACTAGCTCATCATTCCCACAGTCACTAGCAAGACCACGTATTCCATATATAAAGTCTCTAGGCTCTGTGGCAATGAAACTATCCAGGCAAATATTCAGGAACTGACCCAGGCGGAAAAGTTGTCCTCTTTGTGCCCAATACCTAAACATAGTGATATGACGGACTGCCAGAGTTTCTTTCACGGTATCGTTCCAAGCATCTCCACAATCCCTCGATCTTGCTAACTTCTTGAAGGATTCGTCGAAGGTATTGCCTGAAATACTTTTGCCACCACAGTGTACTATATATTCCTGACCAAGACATATTTCCTGCATTATCCAGACACGGCACCAGTATGAGCGTTGGCAAAAGGCGAGGAGGGCTGCACGCCAAGCCTTACGATATCTGTTTGTAGATTCCACGATTTGTTTTTCTCCAATACGGGTAGTTTTCATTATCTGTAAAATTTCGATTGCAAGGTCACTGTCATCTTTTGCGGGACCTAGCCAGAGAATGACCCTTTGTGCTTTTCTGTAGATTGTCTGCATCATTTGTACCTGGCTATTTCTCTCGAGGTGATTCGTCTGATCGATACACAGAGCATCTATCCATAGATGCCGATCCTTATCGACAACCCTCAACTGTATCAATGCATCGTACAAGTTCTTTCGAATTTGAATTTTGCAGTTGTCCACAAGTATAAAAGGATCGTCGGTGCTGGCTTCTTTCCACTCATATGACAACGCTTCGTATTTTTCTATGCGTGAGGCATATTTCAAGTCGCTGTGGAGGATCGAGCTTTCAATGGGAACGTCGCCCCAATTCTTCCTTAAAATCAAGATTCGAATTGCTGTCGGTCGATCTGGATTTAAAGGCTGGTATTCAAATGTAGATATGGGCTGCTTTCTTGACATAACGAGTTCCTATGTGGGCCCAATAAAGCAAGCTGCTTGGTTCTGTGTCAAAGTCAGCAGATATAACCTGCGGGGTATGACATTTTTTTCCTTATTGCTGACACATGCATGTGTGTTACATGACACTATCAACCAATCGGTTATTTCAAGACTCTTGTGAAACGAATGTCCAAACCAATTGTTGAACATAGATGAATGATTTCCATAGGTATTTAAAATACACTCCAGTTCAGTGATATATATCGAATTCTATATTATCAAGAATATTAAACATCGTTCTAATGTTGAAGATCATTGGGAAAATACTAAAATATTATTAGAATTTGTATATTTTGAAGGTAATCCAAGCCAATTTGGGCAGTGAGGTTTAGAATGATTCCAGTATTCTGAATATCATCAGTATCATCGCATTTGGATTATGCACAACCGTAGGTGGTATTGAACTTCAACATACTGCCGTTCGTAGTATAATCGAAAAGGGAGGGAGGTCGTTCCCATGAGTAGGGTGAGGAGGCGTACCCCAATGTTCGAAATTCAGCCCGGTGTGAAGGTCCAATGGTCGATATCGATGGGGATTTGTAACTTTCGAGTTACGCCTAAAACCTGTAAGCCACTTCTACTTAAAGTCAAATACCTCCTGCTAGCTCGCTTGCTCGTACGGCAAGCTCATTCGAAGACGCTGCGATAAAAGCCAATGTGCTCATGATCTGTATTTCCACGCGAATGGAGATACTGGCCATGCGAAGCATCCACTGCTGAGCACCCATTTTGGTTCCAGTGAAGTAAGTTACTGCAGGTAATGGATATTAAAATGGCTTGACTTGCCCGAGCTTTCAAGAGAGTAAAAGCTTTTCGACTCCGCGCTCTAGTTCACCGAGGACCAAAAAAATCATATTCATCCCCATCCCCAGCGCCGAATGTCAAAATTAAGTTCTTGACCCTCCGCAGATATTGGTTTCTGGAAATCAGAAGTTCGTTATTGGGATCAATGTATGACCGTTTTATCCTCCATTCGGCAAACTTAGTTTGACCCTAAATTCAATCCCCATCCACACTACTTTTCCATGTCCCATAGCCGATTCACAGAAAATATCTGCGAAGTTGACTCTGCAACCTTTCCACATTTGAGAGATTCGTATAAGGTATATATAACTAATTGGCTTTGAGGCTGGATTGAGAATGCGAAACATGAAAACCAAGGATAAGGTGGTGTTCGCTGTTGGTGAGGAAAGATTTCGATATTTTGCGAAGAAAGTTGAAGTACAATGGGGTTGCAGCATTATTTAGGTACAAAGCTCTTGCCTCTGTGTATTACCATTGTAAATTCTTCCTTCATTTAATACCTGCTTGTGTTCGTTTTGCGTAGTACTCGATTCGGTCTTTCGATGGCTTTTTCTTCAAGATTTGCGATGCTTTTCGGTTTTCTTGGACTTTTGCTGGCCAGATAATGCCAAAAATTTTCTAATATCTGTCTGCTTCCTCCCTTAGAATCCTGCGCATGCGTGTGAATATGTATCTTTTATGCCGTATACTGTAAGAGTTCCCGTCGTGGCTTCAGACAAGCTATGATTTAGGTATCGGACTCGACGTCGAATATTTCTTCGCTTCGTTTTCTTCTCAATGATTTCCTTTAAAGACAATGTGTTAGCATTGTTTGATCAGTTCATTTACATCTTAGGGAATCAGATATAAAGTAATTTGGTCCCATGTAATAATACCGTTCGTTATTAGATGACATTCACTGTCCAACTTTTGCAGTCCTGCATTTCATCTACGCGGACCATCAACCGAAGCACAAGCGCTTTTAGGACCATTGTTCACTTGTATTATATATTGTTATTCGTTCTAATATATTCTCTCTGTTCCGTCTAGTTCGATCGAGTCTTGAGTTGGTGGCAATGTATGAGAGGTATTCAGCTTAGATTCGTCGTGCATTGTGCATTAGATTCTGAGTATCTGCGAGTCATTTTAATACAAATAACAGTGCTATAGACGAATTTCTTGACTCTGATTATTGCAATTGCCACCGATAAAGTCGATCTCTACGTTTAGATGTTAATTACCCCAGGTCATATTTCGATATGTGCAGGGTTCTGTGTTCTGTGTTCGTCCTTAGGAGTGGATCGAACAATCTCGGTGCTCGAAAGACTCTCGGAGTCTGTTATTGCTTACTTTTTCCTGTGATTATCCTAGCTTCGAGGCTTCAAAGAGCTTTCCCATATGGTTTCTATCCAAAAATTGATATGGATGGTCATTAGCATAAATGTTGAGGAAATCTTTCAGGTATAGAAGGGCTGCAAGTAGATTGATATTGTATTTAATTTCTTTCTTACACAACTGAAGAGCTAAATCTGGTATTTTCCCTGAGGCGAGGAAACTGCGAATATACTTTTTCTCGCCACCCCTATGCACCTGCCATAGAACCCTTGGCCCATGCCACAATCCACCATGATAAAATACTATCTATTGCAACACCGCGTTTGAGCAGTAACTCACAGTGACCTGTCTCTTTTCTCTTCCTGTGGTAAGAAGTCAATGTGCCCTGTAACATCTACACCTTGGTCTTCAATTCATATTCGTAAGTCTGTACAGGCGTGACATATCAAAACATTGCTACAATCACATTTGCAATTCACGCACGAGTCAATATTGTTTGTAGAGTATCAAATAGCATGATTTCTAAAGCATCATCTGATTCTAAACAGCCAATATCTTTCCCTGGAGTATTTTCTTTTGAACTGACTGTGTCATTCAACCATCTATTTCATTCTTCCCAGCCAATGCTGTCGCTTGAACTACGATTTTACATGATCCAGGAGGTATTTAGTCAGTGAACTAATGAATATGTATTCCGAAGATTGACTCACACCATTTGCATTAGCTTAAAATGGATATATTTGTCCTGTTTGCTTCAAATCGACAAAAGGTGCTAAAAAAGTTAACAGAATTTTCAAAGGTATAAATATGGTCGAGATTTCCACTTCAATTTTCTTTTCTTCTTCAGCATTGGAGTCTGCTTCGGGGTCAAGTTTCCTTGATAGGGGGTGGTGGCTCGAGCTTTCTCCAGTGTTCACTGTAAGTTAATCCTTTCTTGATCTTAGGTTAATCTTGAATACAGAATACGATTCCATCGAAGGCCAAACGACGAGATGGAAGGGAGGAAGCCAGTTTGTACAGGCGGCAGATATTCTTATCTGTTCAGGTCAAATGCAAGCTGGTGGTGGAATGGGAGTAAGGCGGTTGTAAGTGGCCTCAGATCGCACAGGCAGTAGGCAGGCTTGTCTATGCAGGTCAAATGCGATCTGGGTGGGAGGGCATTGAAAATCTGGCTTTATGCTGGAGTTCGAAGCCTTCCGTACATAGTTGGTAAACTAGATAGTTACATATTCGGCCTTGTGCTGGTATGTGACTCTAGAATGCAAGTCTAGGGTTTAGTGTATCTCGTAGTCAAATAATTAAACTATTAATTTTTCAATTTTTGTGGGACTTAATCCAATCCAGTAAAGATCTTTTAAGTTAGTTGGTGTTCACTTGACTGGTGTTGTCATTCCCCCTTGTTGGTAGTTCTAGTCGATAAATTATTCTTGAAAAAACACCGGTCTTCCTCTTTCAAACTCAAATCATGTGATTTCAATCAAAACCAGATCCTAAATAGTGCACTAATCAAGTTTAATTCAGAATATTGGTGAACTAATGTTACAACCCCAGCGCGCGTGATTGAATTATATAAGCCCGGATATCTATTCCAGTCCTTACTTTCGCTTGCCAAGAGGGATGTGCTCTGAAGTAGATTAGATTGAGTATTTACGTCTAATAACATGCTACGAAGAGAAACAAGGAAAGTAATAGAAAAGATTACGAGGACTACTTATACTATATTGTTAAATGAAAACGCAATGTGCCGAGTTGTAGACAATAATAATAAAAGACTGACTATCAGAAGGATCTTAAAAATCTCCTTTACATCTAGCCACGATGGATGATGTGATTGTAAGCGCCTGTTCTAATTAAAATTAACTTTCTTATAGTACTTCAATCAAAAGAATATCCTGATAACGATCAGATTGATCGATCAGTCAACTGGTTAGTAATCAGTGAAGCTCTAATACTTGGCTGATTGAGATAAGAATCTTCATATTTTTATTCAATGATTGAATCAATTAATAAATTAATAGATTGATCAATTACTCTTTGGTTCATATGTGATTCTTACTCGATATAGAAACCATTCTAGAAATAAGGATATCCTACTTTTTTTTCGATTTCCTCAACGAATACCTTCGAATTGATTTCTTCCTGTAAATTTTTCTCTGGGTAGCAAAAAGTCAAAACATTGAAAGGGTCTTTTAAATAACTTCGAAGGTACTTCCAAATACCGTCAAAACATCTTCGAAATTGACGAAATTTCATTGCTAATCAGCGAAGGTATATCCTCATTTGATCGAATGAAAATTTCGCAGAATTCTCGCTGAGCGATGTATATTAGTTGTTCAAATCATCGTTGTTAAACCGTCTAACTGCTTAGCCACTCCAATAGCAATGGTGTGATTACATTTACTATGTAAAATTCAACAACTCAGCCATCCTAGAAATCTAACTAAATCAATAAGTAAGAATGCCAAAATCTGTTTTCATAAGCTGACAATCAACAGAATGACTCGCTAAATTTATCAGACTCGTGACTATAGATTGTGTCGATGAGGTCCTTTCGGCAAAGACTAATTCTCGCTTAAATTCAGTCTAGGATTTAGGGGTAAATGCGGGGTTAGTGATCGATTGATTTGGTGCTGCTGGCTACAACAACGCTCAGAATCTCAGACTATAGATTTATCATAAAGTATGATATGTATCTTTAATCTTCACATTGAGAATGTACTTTATTGAACACTATCGAACAATACATGCTGTTTCATATAGAAACCTAAATTCGGTAGTGTAGTTAGGGAAGAGAATCAGATAACATGATGAAATTATCACTTACAAGGTCTTTTCATACAGACATGGGATGAAACATTCATACTCTAGGTTTGTGAGTCAAGCAAGTCCACCTTCCACTCTACACACCACAATCCCTTGCTTTTTAACCGAGCACAGACCATCATCATAATAACTTGTCCTTTAAGGAATCATCTAATCATGATTATGAATCGAGTATTTTACTTCTCAGCGCTGATGCTTCAAGTGGAAAAGGATCAACTTCCATCTGAAGATATTAATAATACTTTATCAGAGATCAAAAGTCAGTAAGAGAGGTTCATTTATAATTCTACAGATTATAAAACAAAACTTTATTATTATTCTTATTATTACTTATTTGAAATTATTAGATTTTGAATTAAAGCTTATTTTATTATTACTCAAAATCCGAAAAAAAAAATTTATTAAAGAAGTAATTTTATGTTCTTTAAGAGATTTTTTATTTAGAGATTTTTTATTTAGAGATTTTTTATTTAGAGATTTTTTATTTTATTTTATAAATTTCCATTAATAAGAAAGAATATATGTTTTAAATTAATTTTATATTATATCTCAAGCAAGATTTTTATTCTTATTTTCATTCTTATTTTTATTTTATATTAAAAGTAATTTAAAAATTCTTCCTAGAGATATTTTATTATTTATAATTTATCACATCATTTAATATGATTTAAAAGTTTAATATTAAAATAATTTGAATTTTTCTATAATCAAATTAATTGTGATTATAGATAAACAAAGTGTGTTTATAATCATTTGATCCTAATTTATATACGGGTCAGAATATACTCTAAGGATTTAAGACCCACCCCTTGACTTCAAGATATATTATCTTCCCTTGAAGATAATCATTATAGTATTCAATTCTCCAGATTGAGGCAGTAAACGAAAACTCCAGCTCAAGATTAAAGGAAAACAGGGGTTCGAATGTGAGTTGTGTTGGGATAGTGGTAGAAATAGAGAAAAGTGTGAAGGAATAAGAAGGGAAGGAGGACAGGATTACAGTGATGGCGCACGAGGTTTTTTTTCTTTGTAATACTATAGACTTGACGATGAAAGCCTGCCTGATAGTGTAAAAGTAAAAGATCGAGATACATGCGTCCCGATAGTATATTGTGAAAAAGGATAGAAATAGAAAGCTGATTAGATTATATTGTAAAAAATCAATTAATGATAAAATGAGTTTTATAATAGGTTTAGAGATAGAAGTAATATAAGTTCAAAAGTAGTATTAAAAAAGTTAATTGATTATTGAAAGAAGAGGACGAGAGCTTTTTCTTATATCTAATTAAATAATTGAAAACCTCTATATATATAATATATAATTTCAAAATTCTTATAATAGAAATATAAGAAATATTAAAACAGAAAGTAGAACATTTACTTTATGTATTAAATTCAATTTTTTATATTTATTTTTATTAATTTTATATTTCATATTCTATATTAAAATCTAATATAATTTAAATATTGAAAAATAATAAATGAATAATAATAATTTATTTCAAATTTCAAATTTTCAATTGAAAATCTTAGATCAAAAAACATTTTAATTCAATTATAATATTTAAATTTTTTATTATAAATCTTTTTGGGTTTTAATTTTTTACTTTATTAAATCTTATATCAAAATCAAATTATAAATTCAAAATGAAAATATGATTCAAATTTATCAATTAATCAATAAAATATT
The DNA here is from genome assembly GCA_025389085.1 of Sclerotinia subarctica. Taxonomy (NCBI): domain Eukaryota; kingdom Fungi; phylum Ascomycota; class Leotiomycetes; order Helotiales; family Sclerotiniaceae; genus Sclerotinia; species Sclerotinia subarctica. Next base: position 2,759,937 of record QRFI01000005.1, on the reverse strand, counting down.
TATATTATAATTATTTTTTAAATTTGAAATAAATAATCTAAAACAAAATTTAAAAATTCGTTAATATTTTTAATAAATTTCTTTATTGATATCAATATTTAGATTTCTATTTCTTTTTTCTCACCCCCCCCTTTCCCCTTCTGTACTTTCTATCTATCTAATTCTATCAAATTCCCCTATTAATTCCCCCAGTCCCCATCCCTCATCACTCATCTCAAAACCTCTGCATCCCATTCTATTCCCTCTATTTGACCCTAATCATACATCACATCAACCCCCCCACCTCACATCCCATCCCACACCATTCTACCCCAATCCTCCCCAACCACCCCACCCCCCCTTTCTTCCCCTCCCCAACCCAACACACTCAAACCAAACAATCAAACAATCAAACAATCCAAACCCCAGAACCAAAAACCAAAAACCAAAAATATCCACTAACCGAGACTCGTTCTGTTAATACAGTTAAGTCTGTTAATTCTCCAACAAATTAACCTCATGAGTGGGTCTGTAGCCCTATCCTTGTCACTGACCCTTGTTCTTTCCCGGAGCGTATGTATCCCTGATGTAGGTTGTTTAGCTGGTATAATTTTATATATTAATTTGTGTTCTATTATATGATATTCAATTATCTATCTATCTTCCTATCTAGTCGTTTCTCATTTCTACTTTTATATATATATATATAAATTATAATTTCAACTATAGTTACAACTACACAGATCAAAATTCCAATCACAACCGCAACTACTATCACAACTTCAACCACTCCACATAATATTATCTCTAACTCTTATATCTTCTCTCTCTCCTCCATCCCCACCTATCTATCTACCCACCTATCTATCTATCTATCTAATCCCCTCCCCAATCTTCACTCCTCCCCCACCACTCACCACAAATATCCACAAATCCACTCTATCCCTCCCTCTTCCCTCTTCCCTCTTTCCCCCTCCCATCTCATCATCCTCTATCCATCCCCCATCCATCCCCACGAAAATCCAATCCAATTCAATCCCAAGATTTGACTCGACTGACTTTATGAACCCAAGAAACGCCATTAACCAACCAACCAACCAACCAATCAATCATGCCACCCACCCACCCATCCAGTCCATGCATATATACATACATACATGCATGCATTTTTATACCCTATCCCAGTTCTCTGGGACCCATCTGATCCGATCCGATCCGAAAAAAGGACGCTAATTCTCCATGTAAAGCTGAAGCAGCGCCAAAAAAAAACCAAAAAAAAAACACCTCCCAATATCTATCATTTCATTTCATTTCATTTCACTTGCATATCCTGTTATACACCCTTCTGCTCTTCTCGTTTAATCTATGCTCCCCACCTCTGATTTCTAGTCCTTTCTAGTCCTCCTCGAACGGAAATAATCATAATCCATTGGATTATGATCAACACTTCCCCTTCCATCCAGATCCTCCTGCGGTAAATTACCATAACCTTGAGGTCTACCGCCCAAGAAACCCGGTGCTCGTTCCTGCACTCCAGGCACAGCACTCGCAGGCATATCTTGCGCACCATGTACCAAGCTCATCGTTTCTCCCGAACTACCTTTCCTGTCTCCAAAATATCTCATGCCCATTCCTCCACTCATTCCTATATCTCCTCTCACACTATCTGGAGTTCCTGGTCTAGGACTTGACATGAAATTTGGTAAAGTTGGTGTTCCCATACCACCTGAATGAATCGGTGTACCCGGCCTTGAGTCTGGACCCCACCGCGAGCTACCAGGAGTATCCGTCCTGATAATATCTTCCGCTTTTCCAAAAATTCCACCTGAACCACCATGTTCCTCTGCAAATTCCGCTCTACCTTTATAGTACGAGAAATCTAAACGATTTTCCGGTACCATTTCAAAACCAGGTACAGCACCTTTTGCGGAGCGACCTGGTTGTCCAACACGCATAGGATCCATGGCAAACGTATCTGAATATCCGGAAACGGACATATTATCCCCAGAACCTGGATTGTTAGAATCTGTAAGGCGACCACCATAGACGGAAGCTAAGATATTTTGAGCTCTGGCATGAACCATAGGTGTGATGAGTGGTTTGTACAATGCTGGATGACCGAAGCGAGAAGCGAGGCGATCGCCTTTACCACTAGTCATTTTGGAACGAGAAGCTTCTGGATCTTTGAGCATATTGCGTACACTGTAATAGTGAATCTTGTCGTCGAATGTGCGAGCGCAATACCATTTAAAGCCAATCATCAAGAACGGAAGAGGGATTACAGCGTAAGCTTCCATGTGTGAACCATCTCCATGAACCCAAGTGGCGAGAAAGACGACAAGGTTGGCCAATATTGCAGCGAAGACTATTCGATTAAAGAGCATACGCCAAAACATACCACCCGATTCTGTCTTGGTAATGAAAATATAGAGCAAGAGGTATTTCTTCAAGAAAACATCCAGAGAGAAATACATGGCGGCTGCGGGAATGACCAAAGGTTGAATACATCCAAAGCACAAAGTAACGGTGCTATAGAACAAGAAATAGTTATAATAACTTGCATAATCGAATGCAGGTGGCGCAGTAAGTTCGATCATCTCACGAGGCGTTGGACTTGAGAATTTTCTTGCGCAGAAACTCCATACCAAAGTCCAGATTTGAGCCAAATCAACAGCTGCTCCCAAATTTCGTTGAAGTAACCAAGTGATCCAGAAAGGCGAGATATCACATAGTGAAATGAAGACCAATAATCCTAAATCAGTATCGTAAATAGCTTTCCAAGTCGTAGTTCCATCATTAGTTTTGTTGATGACGGTGGAAACGAAAGTCCAGACAGTACTGAAGATCGAAAATACAATTAAATAGTTGAAAACGAAGAAAGTATATAACTTTCCAGTGACATGTCGTTCCCTGGCAGTTTTCGTACGATCTCCGGCTTTAACCAACATTCGACGAAAGATGATTGGAAGCACTAGATAAACTAATGAGGTAATAGCGGGTGAAGCAACACCTTGAATAATGGACCACCAAACAGTGTGTTGTGCCAATGAAGTTTGGAATGCAGGCCAAACACTACCCAAATTCGGTAAACTGACCAAGAAAATAGAAATCAAAGCATTTGGTGCCATCCATACGATTGTGAGTAAAGTAACCCAAATGTTATTCATAATTCTCCGCGTCCTTCTCGTCTGTCTGCTCAATGGCATATTTTTCCAAATAATATCATTGGGTCGTGGAGCAAGCACAATCGTAGTTCCTTTGGGATGTTTTTTCCGTGCTGCAAACGCAATACCGTGTGCTTCATCGATAGCTTCGTAACTAGCAAATCCATACGGCAAAGGATTTCGATTGTCCACGGATAAACGTACTTCTTTGACCTCCAATTCCAATTCCTTTATACGATCAGTGAGATAATCAATAGCATCGAGCTTTTGACCTCGGACATAGGATCCAAAATTGGGGTCATCTTTATAAGGAGTACATTCTGGCCGTTTGGCGGGTAAATTCGCAGGATCCCTGAGATATCTAGCCAAATGCCCCTCCAAATCACGAACGGTTTGATTATGTTGCTCGATAAGTTCCGGAAGTTCTTTCACATTTCTCGCGACCACGGTTCTAGAGAAAGAAGATTGCGGCGCAACCACATCAATCACCCTGCCAATACCCTCATCCGTTCGAAGCGTCTTCGGAATATCATTAATCATCAACGTCCGCGCATGTAGACTGGCTTGATAATCCGAACTCTCGAAATAAGTTCTCCTCAAATTGAGCACCGCCCTGTAATTCCACCACAAGAAGAAAATGATGATGAGATCGAACAACCACGCGCAGATACTCATACCCCAATTACTCGCTCCCCAAACATTGATCGGTGTAATCCTGGTTACGAAATCCGTCGACGATCCGAATTTCCCCTTAACCATATTAATCGGGATCAGTATTCCACAACCCACCACCGTTATGCAAAGAAAAATATTCCGGCACATTCTCAACACTCTCAAAAAGACTGTAGCATCCAACCCTATCAGATTAACCAACTCGGATTCTTTCGTCTTCAGCACCGGTCCCAACCAAGCCAAAGGGCCCTTTCCCATCGGCGGCGGTGCATGTTTATCATCTGCGATCTTGAGTTTCGGTGCATACACGACAGAATTATAAGGTCGAAGAAGAGAGAAACCAATCGCGAGTAGTAGAGTAAATCCTATCGATGTGCCGAAACTTGCATAAACGGAATTTTGCGATAACTACCCAACATTAGAGATCCATGTACCAAAAAGTATCGCGAGAACAAACCTGGGCTCGAAAAGGGTTTGCCAACAAATCTAACAGTTTCTGTGCATCGGATTCTCTCTTGGAGAGCAGTCTCATCGTACTTCCCACGTCCATTTTGTTTTCTTATGTAAGTTTTGAATAAAGCGAGCGGCAATGACAGGCCAAAGGCCAAACGAGGAAGAGTTGGTGTTCGTATGCGCGAGGGATGTGTGATGCTTCGATGTAAAGTTAAGAGGGGTGTATGATTCTCTTCCTCTTGAAGAGTCGTTTATTTGATCCTCCAAACGAGCGGATGAGGATTGAATGGTTGAGGATCGAGGGGTGTAAAAGAGAGCAGTTCAGTTCAGTTCAGGTCAGAATTGGGACGTCGTTCCTTGAATATCCCTTGATAGCGACATGGGGCCTGTAACCTCACCAAAATCTCACCCCTGTTCAACCAAGCTGGGCTGAATGCAATGTGTAATTTGAATTACCGGGATTTTCTATGAGAATGACGCTCTTTGGGTAGGTAGTCTTTGTAGATCAGGACCTGCGAGAATACTAGAGGACTTTGGAGAAATCCAAGCAGCGCAAGCCACACTGGAAGTACCGATTGATAACCGATTGATTCTGTTGGTTTGAGGTGTATGGAGGTATGGAGAGCTGATGGAATACGCAATACGCAGGAAATGACGCAGTAAACGATAGAATAATCTCGAAATCCTTATCGGTAATAGTATTGAGAGCGAGAATGAGAATGACAAAAAGACATCAAGAAATATGCAGAATCAATCACAAACAAAGCGAGTTTGCAACAAAATCAATCAAAGGTAGATGGATATCCAAAGTCATTTATTCACCAACAAGAAAGATATTTTACTTCTGTTTCTAAATATTAACCACGCCAAGCCAACTACAATACAAAGAGCCACCAACCATCGAGGCCTTCACATTCACCCTCATCTCTAACCTGTACGTATTGATGAGTAACCAACCAACCTGTGGACGAATGGAAGCAACAAATCCCGTGATAGATACCTATGCCTACCTAGTAGATAGATCTCAACATACGGAGTACATACCTACCTAGTCCTCATACTCAATTTCGGCATTCGTCATCACCCCAACCAAAGCAGGTAACAGATCAACCAAACCCAAGAAAAGATCACTCGGTACAAAGAACGCCCAGAAGATTCAACCATTAATTCGCCATTTTCATTCCTTCGATTGGTTCGGTAAACGGTAAACTCTCCTTGGCATTTGCATGAATGATTTTGGGGGGAATATAACTTTATGTTATTTATAGAATTGGTGAATTATGTATGTAGTCATGTACTAGGTATATTCACTGTGGAATCGATTTATCTATCAACTCAGCTGTTCATTTTAGATGTCTTGAGGATATATCATATCTACATCTACAAGTCCAGCAAGAATATAGATCTAGTCATTCATTCCCGAGGTCATTCATTGAGCATTAAAGTTCCTATTCCTTTATAACCAAAACCCAACACTTTACTTTACATACAACCCAGCGGCCAAAATGCATAAGGTTATAACCAGCCCAAAAACATCCATCCATCCATCTAGACTCATCTCATTTCTCCACCATTCCACCATTCCTCCATTCTTCTTCCCACCATTCCTTCCCACCATTCTTCCCATGTCGGGGTATATCCATGTGGCGGTGCTATGCTGCATAATTCTTATCCTTATCCATTAGCAAGAAAATACCGAGGACAATCAACACGGGACTTGGCCTATCCGCACTGAGAGTACGCATGAAGACGATTTTTATTAATCTCTCCCGTCTCGTGTTTACGAGGTTTTTTGATTTGAAATACTGCACTCGAGGTGCTCAGTATACTATTAGGATTGGGATAGACCTTACCACGAGATGTTCATATCTGTTCTATTGTTTTGCTGATGTATGAGATCAAGTACAGTCTGGTCTTAAATATCGTGATTTAATGGAACATGATCATATCACGTTGAACCTGTCTCACTATACGGATTGGAAAGATCAGGAAGGTAAAGACGAAGATGAAGACAAATAACATTTGATATCATTCATTTTCGCACTTCCTTTCGGTTCCCACTCATTGTTCCGCCGATTCATTCCCATTCACACAATCTCCCTCTGAATCCTTATCAATGAATCTGTAAACTGCTACTTTTCCTTCCGAATAGCACTACCTATGTACAAGGCGATAGTAAAATGCAAAATAACCACCCAACCTACCACCATGTCTCTCCGTATAGCCCAAACGATTGATTGATTATCCGAAAAACATATTCAGATATCAAATCATGCAACCTTTCCTTCGAAATCAAATCCCCCGCTCGCCTAGAGATATCCAATGTCTGTAATGTTATCGACAACTGAAAAGTCTCCCAAGGCTCTAGGTGGAGATAATATTACTCCCCTTGTACGACCTAAACAGTTTCCTTGCGCGCCTGACTTCTCGTCTGTCGTTGAGCTCTACCAACAGCAGGGACTTTCTTTTCTCTCTTTGCTGGTGTGCCATTGGATGTAGAAGCACCCTTTGGTCTGCCAGGCTTCTTCTTTGGGGTGGTACCGTCGGCTGTGCCATTAGAAGTAGCATCCGTTTTTTGTTTCTTGTTATCATTCATTTCTGCTTTTTCTTCCTCGCTTTCCAAATCGTCTGCTTTGCGCTTCTTTCCGTTTTGTGGTTTGATCTCGGGTTGATCTTCTTTGTCACCCGAATCTTTCTTTTTGTCTTCTTTGCCATCCTTTTCCTCGGGTTTCTTCTCTTCAGTCTGATCCTCGACGTCCTTCATCTCAACATCCTCTTCCTTCTTGTCTTCTTTCTTAGATTCAGCCTTTTCATCTTGAACATTGGCCTCAACCTTCTCCTCAACCTTGGATTCACCGTTAGCTTCGACTTTCTCTTCGTCTTTGGTTTCGCCGTTTGCATTGGCTTCGGCATTGTTCTCCTCGTCCTTGGCTCCGCCATTGGTTTCATCCTTCTTCTCCTCGACCTTAGCTTCCCCATCACTTTCTTCCTTCTCTTCATCCTTCATCTCCGAATCCTCAGTTCCACCATTAACCTCCTTCTCCTCCTCCTTCTTCTCTCCCCCCTTCTCCTCCTCTTTCTCCTCCCCCTCTTCTTCCTCCTTCTCCTCTTCTTCCTTCTCCTCTTCCTTCTTCTCACCCTTCTCCTCAACCACCACCTCACTAGCCAACTTCACCACATCATTCCCACTCCTCTCAATATGCACCGCGGGATCCGTCTCATCCCCCGTCTTCTTAATTTCATTTCCGCGCTGACTCGTAACCGTAACCTCTCCAGCCTTCACTTCTCCCACTGTCCCCTCTGGATTTGCGCCGCGCCAATTCCAGGAAACTATGCGCAGGGAATGTATTAGTTTTGTTTGTAGTGATGAAAAATGGAGATATTGATGATTAAGATTGAAGTTGAAATTGAATATCGCCATTGTAGTTTCCAAATTATGCGCGAGGAGGTAGAAGTGAAAAGAGAGGTGGAGTTTCGATGAAGAAACTTCCACGCGGTTTGCGCAAGAGGTTGCGAAAATGGAAACGGAGATGCGACATGCGACAGTGAAGTATGTGAAAGCAAGACACATTCATCCATCAATCACCAACTCTCATCCCAAGCAGATATTACAAATAAACAGGAAGCAAAACAAAACCAAGTTTAACATCGAGTTCAACATACCTTTATCACCCTCTTCAATCTTATTATCCGCCATGTTTTCCAATTTTTTTTTTCAAGTCTCCAAAAGCTTGCAACTTGATTATGAAGAAAGTATACAAATATCGAACAAAAATCCTTCTTCCCTCTCAAAAGACTCTTGCGATTCAATCCTAATAATCAAAAGAAGAATATCTCGTATCAACTCTTCAATTCGCGATAAGATATCCAAGGAAATTCAAATTCAAAAAAGGTAGACAGTGGAAGAGATGTCGTTGAAAATGAAAGGTACTACACTACACTACACTAGGTAGGGTAGGTACCTAGGGTAAAATATGTAAAGGTTATGCTATGACGCTATTCTACTAGCCAGGGTATTTTTCTTCCTCAAAGCTTCCTTCCAAGTTGCAAGCAAGCAAGCAAGCTGCTCCTCTTCTCGGGTAAGCCAATCAAAACTACCATGCACTCATTAGCAAGCAAGCAAGCAAGCAAGCATCAGCTTTTCCCAAACCGAATTTTCAAGGGAAAGTTCCGGTAAGCCCCTCTGCCAGTTACCAGTTACTTGCATGCTATGTATGTATGCTTTGTACAAGATCAAAAATCCAAAATCCAAAAATACAGCCAATCAAACCATCTCTCACCAAAATTGAATTACCAAATAAAAAGCCAATCGAGCTAGATAAATCAAGTAAGCAAATAACCATTTTCATTTTCATTTTCCTTTTCTTTTTCCTTTTTCTTCCTTTTCCATTTTCTCTGCAGAATCTTCTAGGTGCTTGAGTGATCGATCTGAAATTGCGGGGAAATGAACCGGGGTTGCATTCCGATCATTAGCCTAACCTACCAAATACACACACACATTACACATTACACATCAATATCTCATACTCTGTATACTCTGTAGATAATAACATTAAATATTTCTCTCGATTGTTTCAATTGAGAAAGATAGGTACTATATAATAATAATAATAATAATAATAATAATAAATAAACAAAAAAGACTCCAAAGATCCTAATAATATTCGCAAAAATTTCATGATCACATATACCTATCTACTGCATACTCTTTTTCTTTTCTATTATACAGATCACAACGAAGAATTTCATCCTTTCCTGTACCTGAGCCAGAGACCTGCAAGGGGGGACAAGGCTAATGCATTGTTGTGTTGGATCCACATATTCACGTGATGATTTAAACACACGATACAGGAATGAGTAATGGTAACGTCATATTTGTATTTGCGTACCCAGTACTTACTTGTATTTGCATTCTAGAGGTACTAGGTATATATTGTAACACAGTTTTGTCTATCGATTTTTGATCTTGAAAGGGATAATGGAGAAAACAAATCCTTTGCAGTTTTAAGATAATAGTAGGAATCTGTTATTAGAATGATCTGTATGAGAATGCCATTCTTCGAGCTTAAGCTCCGGTAGTAATTTTAGTCCCACATAATACTCTGCATTATCGTAATACCTACCGCAACATTGCACAACAAGTGATCAGAAAGAATAAAATAAGTCACTCATAGACTTGGATTGGGTCTGATGCTTAATATGACCATGAGATATCGTTAACAAAATCCACTTCCTACCAATCCAACCACCCATAACTCCGTGGGAATAAACAACCAATAACGCCAAATGCAATATAGTTACAAAGGTATAATTATTCAAGCTATGCTGAAAGATTCCAGTATTTGAATGCTTGATGCTTCATCAACTTCTCCCTTCCGTACCTGAATATCTGCTTCAATTCCTAATAGCTTGGGATAATTCGTGCGCAGTCGTTCCATAATCCACGTTGCATCATTTACCCTATTTTGTTCAAGTAGAATTTTGGCTGCCATGAGACATATTGAAACCATCTTCTTTGCTCCATTATGTTCAAAACGACTTCCGAGATCCTCAGTCTCTGATTCCATCGAAGAGGGTCGTTGTCGAAGGAATTCTAAGAAATGATTTGCAGATCGATGGTATGGAGAATAAATATCTAAAGTATGCAGGTCAACATCATGGATGCTGAATACTGGTAGAATTTGTTGGAATGTCTTGAAAGATTCTAGTGAAGTAGCTTCTCGCACTTGTCGAGAGGACTCTAAAATCATGTGAAACGCACGTTGGCCAGGACTTATGAGGAGGTCCTGAACTTGTTCTAGAGGCAGGTCTTTCGACATGTCTTTGATTCGAAGTAAAATAGAAATAGAATCGTTGAAAGATGCTTCTAGCTTAGCGGTGAGTTTGACGATTCTAGAAAGGAGCTGAGCAAGACCACGGAATTCGGTTTTCGTAGCGCTGGAAGTATGAATGGCTTTATTTATCCAATCCCAGAAAACTTCTTCGTAACCTTCTGCACGCATGAACTCAAAAAGTAGAACCCCAAATATTCGGTCCTGCAACAAGAACCCGGTGTTTTGGCTTAGACCACTTGAAGTCAACCACTTCAAGATTTTGAGACCGGCACCCGATTTCTTCATACTTTCTTCTAATGTTTCGTGTGAGGACTGGAGTTGTCTCTTCTTGGCTATCAAGATTGCTTTTGCATAGTTTACAGTCATCATTCCGCGTCCGACAGCTCTATCAAATGTATCCATGGGATCTTGCGTGGATCCAGGCTCACTCTTTGGCGTTCCTTGCTTGAAAAGAGGATTTGTAAGAATGGATTTAATATGTCGATCGGTGTGCCTGTAGCCGGAATCTGAAAGGCGCCTAGGTCTGCCATTTTCATGCCGTTGATGGGACTCAATTGCTTCGACTTTGGGACTCGTGTTTGATGGTCCATGCTCGGAGTCAAGTTGTTGTCGGAATGATGTTGTGAGAAGTTCGAGCAATTGTGTAGACTCCCGTTGGGTCAAAGGCAGAGGTTGATGAAGTCTAAACTTAAGGAGAGCGGGCAGTTGACGAAAGAAGCTTGGTGGAGTTGTCCGAAACATCCTGAAGATGTCTAGTGAGACAGTGTCGAACTGGGTTAGGTGTGGCCAAAAAAGTAGTATGTATAGACTATACTTGTTCGTATTCAATGTAGGAGGTCGATGCAATGCACTTGTCTGATTTTTCAATCCCCTATACGACAATTGTCTGATGGGATAGGCGGAGGAAGGTGGGGGCGGCGGTATATGGTGGAATCAGCGTAGACTTCAACTCCCTCGGTTTCTGCGGCGAAAACCTAAGACTCTTTGCAAACGTCAGGACGGTGTGCAAGGTGTGTACAGTTCATCTATCATATTTGAGATGGGTGGGGAAGAACAAGATTGATAGTGTGAATAGAGGATATACCTAAGTCAGACGATAGGATTTGAGGTATGCCAGCAGCAATGGCTGATACTCCGCAGATTTCGAGATGTTGTTCAAGCAATCAAGGTCATGTTCTTGTCTCCACACAGCCACACCCTTGACGAAATAGAACGAATGCTTGAGAACACAACATCATTTTTAAAATCCTCTATCAAATGAACGAATCATTATTTTCAATGTAATATTTTGGCCCAAAAATCACATTTCAATAGTATTTCATATAACACGATTTGATTTTGATTTTCCATGAGTATCAAGATTGTTGCATGGTATCAATGTATTAACAAGGTCTTACAATCAATCCATTCATTCGATTATGTTGTTGTGCCACTTCTCCCCTACCTAGCCACTTTTGCTTGCATGCTGATAAGTGCATTTCGTCTGCCGTGGTCCATTGTGGTTTGCTCCCAGTCTTGCGTCTGACATAGAACCAATCGTATCATTTTCATGGTGTGGGGTGATGCACAATATTACATAATTCCACGTGATTTCGGCGCTAGAGATTGGGGCGAGCGAAGCTTTTGAACATTCAATTGTAAGAAAGAATTAGAGGAATTTCTTAAAAATAAAGTAAGAAATCAATCATGTCTTACTATCTGGCGGTCATTTGAATAACTTCAAATAATCATCTATTCTCTTATTTACCAGTTTATTGTGTAACAAAATCTTTTTGTTTTCGCCCATCAAAATCATTTGTTACTCTAAAAGTAACCTCGTGGAAATCCCACCTGCACAACTTGAACAAAACTGACGCGACAAGTCGTTTTTCAGGAGAGCTTAAATCTGTGCCCTGTGCCTTTTTTAAACCTGCCTCACCTAAAATCCCACACCTAAAGCGTCATCCCTCCTCTCCAACATCACAACGAAAAAAACCCTCCAAAATCAAAACAACTTTCTACAATTTCTCACTTCTTCTTCAAGGTACTTTGTATTTTTCTTGCTTACACAATTACACATAACCTCACAAGATGTCTGAGGTACAATCAAGACCAGCGCCTCGTGGCAGAGGCTCAGCTCGAGGTGGTCGTGGAGGTTTTGCACCAAGAGCTGGTCGCGGCGGAAGAGGTCAGGCAGCCAACGGCGAGAACACATCTATTACTGCATCAATTGAGCAAGATAATACTGAAGTCGTTCAATTGAAGAAGAAGCATGGTAGCAAAGTCAGCACTATTCAAGAATTGTTTCCAGGCTGGACAGATGAGGATGTTGTTATGGCTCTTGAAGAAACAGACGGAGATCTAGAAAGTACTGTCGAGCGCATTTCGGAGGGTAAGGATTTCATGCATAATTTTACAATTCATATCAATCCCGCCCATATCCTTCAAAGTTCATGTACTAGTCTAACACAATCAAAGGTACCATCTCACAATGGGGAGAGGTTTCGAATAAGAAAGACCGATCTAAGTCCAAAGCCCACGAATCAGCTCCATCTAGTGCTCTTCATGAAATTAGCAACACTGGAAGAGCCTCCCGAGGTGGCAGAGGTGGATTTGATGGTAGCAGAGGACGCGGTCGCGGTAATGACAGAGGTCGAGGTGGTAGAGCTCGTGGAGCTTCAATTGCGCATACAAATGGTACACGTAACGAAACTGCCGAAGTTTCGGTTCCTACAACTGAATCTAGCGCTTGGGATACTGCTGCCACTACTGAAGACACAGCTAAAGATACCAATGCCGATTCTCGGGAATCTACCAAACCTACCGAGGGCGATAATACCTGGGGTGCCGCAGCAACCAGTGCAGCTGTCACAACTGCCACCGCCGCTTCAACTGCAGCTTCGAGCATTATTCCCGACGGAGTCAAGAAGAGCTGGGCAAGCATGTTTGCTCCTGCACCTAAGCCCAAGAAGGCCCCAGAACCGCCCGTGGAAAAGCCTGCAGAACTCCCTAAGCCAGAAGAGACGGTCGAAGCCCCAGTTGTTTCGGAGCCAGAGCCCTCCATTCCTGAACCAGAGCCCGTCGAAACCCCGGAACCTGCTGCCCCAGTCGGGCCACCTGTCGAACCTGAAGCTAATGTTAATCTCACCCCATCAAAGGACGAATTGACGGAGACGAACCTCGAACAAGTTCCAGATGAATCAGCTCCACCGCCAAGTGCGACCGCTGCAAGCACAGCTGCGAGCTCATGGGATCCAAGAAATGCTACTGGAAATTCTACACCTTATTCAGCATTGCAAACTCAAACTTCAGCTACTCCCCGTGCTCCAACCAGTGGTTTCCAAGCTTCAGCACTAAAGGCTACTGGGTCGTCGGGTCGCACACCAAGCTTTCAACGCCGCGTCCTTGACCAGGAAGAAGCTGTTCGCATGCCAGGTAATCGCGAGGTGGATAGGGCCGCTGTACAATTTGGCGCATTTAACCTCAGTGGTACCGGTGAAGACGATGTTGATGGTGATCGTGAAGAGCCCGAGACTAGAGCTCAACCACCACAACATTCGCCAGTAGCCCCGAGAGCTACTTTACCCCCTGCTCCACAACAAGCTGCACCAGTTTCCGAGACCTTGCTGACTCCAAAACAAGCTCCTGGATTGCCCGCAGCTACTCACCCAACAGCTGCCCCTGGACTTCCTTCCCCACAAACCCAGTCTACTTCTCAAAGTAAGTTAACTTTTACGTACTCACTTGGCATTACTAATTCTCGTACAGCTGCCTCTCAACAAGGGCCTCAAACTGGTTCTCAATTAGGTCAGTACGGTCGATATGGACAACCGGGATCCCAGGAACAGTCTTCTTTGCCACAGAAGCCTTACGACGCTTTCAGCCAACAGGCGCCGAGCTCGCAAAGCCCATTCGAAGGCTATCCAAGTCAGGCTCAGTCTCAGCCACAACAACAATCCGGCGCGTTTTCTTCCGCACCAAACGATTACTCTTCATACTATACCTCTGATCCGCAAAGACAAAATTACAACAGTTACTATCAACAGCAATATGGCTTGCAACAAGGCAGCCAAGGTCAACAAGATGTTTCAGCATCTCAAAGATCTTATAGTGGGTACAATGGACCACAAAGTGAAACTTCCGGCCAACAATCCCAATCTCGTTATGCGACTGCAGGAGAAGGTCAGAATAGTGGACACACTACTCCTAACCCAGTAGCTCAAAGCCAACAACAAACTGGCGCTGCTGCTCAAACAACCCAGCCTCAACCAGGCCATTCACAACAACCCCAAGGAGGTTATCCATATGGACATCCTTACTATTCTACCCCATACTATGCTACTTACATGAACCAGTACCAACAATCTGGCGGCTACGGTGGTTATGGTGGTTCTCCATATGGTGGTGGAAAAGGTGGTATCCATGGTCAACCCTACCAAGGTTACATGTCACCCGGTGCACCATATGATCACACTTCTTCTCCTGCTGCCGGTGGATTTGCTGGATCTTCTCTTCATGGCCGTGACTCCGCAGTTGGAGGAGGCTTGGGTGATTATGGCCGAGCTGGATCATCCCAATCAACCCAGACTCCACAGGCATTAGGTGGAAGTGGTGCATTCGGCGCTGGCTCCCATGATGCATTCAGCCGTGGTGCTTATCCTTCAGGTCAGCACTACAATGCACCACAAGGCAGCCAACCTGGCGCTAGTGATGAATTAAAACCATTTGGTGACTCGAAGACTGCCAATGGACCAAGCCCATCTTTGTCTCAAGCTGGAAGACCTGGTTCTGCTACCAATGCTACCCCTGGGTCAGTTTTGCCACCCCCACAATCGCAACAAGGTGGATATGGTGGATACCCAAGCCATCTTCAAGGTCATGGACTTCACGGCAGCCAAGCTGGTAGCCAATATGGCGGCCTTGGTGGTGTTGGAGGTCATCAAGCTGCTGGTCAAGGGCACCAGAGTAGTGGATATGGAGGCTACCAAGGTTACGGAGGTTACCAGGGGTTCGGTAACAGCCAACAACGTGGTGGATGGGGTGGCAACTATGGACATTAATTCATCGAGCCGAGAGTAAATTGCACATACCTTTGGTACTCGTCGTTGACCTTCCTTGAGAGGAAGCATACGATCGTTCATACTAAAAATCAATTGTGTTACTACCACCAAGAATTCATTTTCCTGCTTTTACTACTTTCTTTATTTTCAATGTCTAACGACACGTTGCGCAATCAACAAATCTGGATTTCATATCAACATTATGGCTGGCTGGATTTGTTCTTACCTTTCCAAAAGGATACAATTTCACTGTTTTCAAATAGTTATCTTCACGAATCATATGATGGTTGGGGTGGGATGGAATGGAATGGGTTGATACGGATGCATTGCATGATTGTGTACGAGACTGGAGGGAAGCATGGATTGATTTTGAGAGATATGACAGGTGGATAATGAATCCATTGGGGAGAATAGTTGGCCATCAAAAAATAACTGGATGACGGATAGTGATGAACATATCAATTCGAAGGTTTTATGGCTACCTAATTTTTTCCTGTATGCATGTGCCGATTGATATTGATGAATCTTATAACGTATAAGACTTAAATTCTTCGTAGTAATATATATATATATATATATTCATGAGATATTCTTTGGATCCTTTTATATTTACTATTCTAAACTTGATTTCATTATTGCATAAATTTTGGCATAAGAGATGCCCAATATCCATACACTCAGAATGGAACAATTAATATATTGGTGGTCGATTTGTATTCATATTGATGATGAGCGAAGCAAGGAATATCATTATATCATTCCGATAACGTGGTTCATCAGTATATACACTATATCAGTACATACACTACTTTCACCTCAATTTATACTCTCCAACTTCAATACATAATTTATCAATAATATAATATGCAATCAAATAATCAAGAAGGCCAAATATTCTTAATTATCAAAGTTATCAAAAAAAACAAAAAACTCTTAATTCGGAAAGTTGTTAAACTATATAATATTAAAGTTTTTTATTATTCTTTCAAAATTAATATAAAAATATTTCTTTTATAAAAATAATCAGCTGGGTAATTTCAGATAAATAGAATCCGATATCTTTATATTAGAAAAAGTTTTTTTATAAAGTTTTATATATTAATAATTAGATATTCTATTAGTTATATATTAATATTATAAATAAATATCTTATATTAATAAAGATAATAATTTTATAATCTTTATCCTGAGAGCAACTATAATAATTTTTGTTTTATTTTTAAAATATTTTATTAAAAAATTATTTATATCTTTTATGATTTTAAATTTATATATAATTTATTTATAAAATTTATTTATAAATAAGTTTTTGATTTTTCAATTATTAATATCTCGATCAATAAAATCTTGAAAATTATAAAATTTAATTTTTTTTATAATTTATTATAATATAAATAAAAATTTATATTTAAAATCTTCAAAAATAATATTTATAAATAAAAAAGTTATAAAAATAATTTTTGTTTTTTTTTGATAAGAAAAGTGATTGGAATAAGAGGGTGGTCAGAATGTAAGGTAAGGGACTTAAGTCTAGTACTTTACTTTCGGGCCACTCTCAATTTGGGCCACTCTTTTATATTAAAAACAACGATTTTCAACTATTAATATCTCAATAACAAATAAATTAAATCAATTGAAATTTTATTTATAGATTGATCAAATAATTATTCATCGATTCTGAAAAGTTCAGATTTTTATGATTTTATTTATTGAAATATAAATAATTAAAATTACGATTTTCAATTTATATAAGATTTATATATAAATTTAAAAAATTTGAAAATGTTAAATAACTTTTTAAGAAAAATTATTAAAAATAAATTGTAAAATATTTTTAAATATTTATATTAGGTATTAGATAATAAATTAAATTTAAAAAATTTAAATAATATATATAAATCTTTATTAATAAATATAGATTTTATAAAGATTAAAAACTTTAATATTTTAATTAAAAGAATTTTTGTAAATTAATTTCTAAAATAAATTAATCTATTTGATTAGTTATAGTATAAATATTTAAAGAAAATTTATAGTTTATTTTAATTATTTTTATTGAAAAATTATTAAAGATTTTAAAGATTTCATTAAATCTTATACAAATCGAAAATCAAAAAGTTTAAAATTATAAATCTCAATTAAACTAATTTCATAAAATCTGAAATGTTTAAAATACATTTATAATTATATAATGAATTTATAATTCAAGTTTTATTAAATTATATTGATTGATTATAAAGTTATTAATAGTCGAAAATGATGATTTTTGGTGTAAAAGGATGGCTCAAATTGAGGGTGGCCCGAAAGTAGAGTACTAGACTTATTAAATATAAATAAGATGAGAGTTTTAAAGTTCCTATTACTTATCAACTAATCCTGTAATTCTACTCATAATGTAATGACAAAGCTTTGACCAATTGCTTGTGAGCTCCAAGCCTCTGACTTTGGGAAGTCGGGAGCTAATAAACACTAAAAAAATGACAGTAGTAATGATTATTATTGCAACTCACCCTCAATCTGCTCAAGCCGTCGATGTATGTTAGTCATGGCTCGCAATCTCATCTCTATCACCACGACCCTTGTGCTTTTCTGGAAATAGGAATTTCTCACTGGCTGTAGCAAATTTCCCTATGGACCCAAAGATGGTTGAATGGGATGCTTCCACGCCATATACGCAACATAGGTTTGGAATGCAGCCAGTACTAAACCCAACAACCCCAAGAAGATTGCAAGCATAACTCCAGCCAGTGTAGCCATCATCACAAATCTGGGGCTACTCCTTCTTTCGAACCATTTTTCGAATCCTCTAGGGCTTGGATTCATTAGTTCGTAGTGAAGATCGGCCAATCGTTTTCCAAAATAATGATATTGCACATCATTCTCCTCTGGTCTACGAATTGACAAACTTTCATACCTGAGCATATCGCTATCGAAGTTGCAATTTGACGTCGATGTGAAAGATAATAGAAGCTCTCTGGATTTAATATCTGCGAGAGGAAAAAGAACCTTCTGAACGGAGTCTAGCGCTTCGAGGGCAATCGCACGAGGGAGTATTTCCCTGGAATTAACGAATGTTAGCATCGAAGCCTGTGTTATTTCACTGTGAACCAAGGATCAAAGAGAGAGTTGATCTCGTTCCCCTCGATTCGAAGCTTTTCTGCACTTACTCTAGGATAAGGTCAGGCGCAGACATATTTGGCGGGATTTCCTTCGAAAACCGCAGTTGCTCTTTCAGAAAAGCAGCATGATGGAAGATCTCGACAACCCCAGCCTTTTGGTCTAGTTTCAAATGGTTTCTCAAATCATTCGTTGGTTGAAACTTGAGTCCTGCGTGTTTCTTCAATTTCGTCGCCCGAATTTTGTCCTTAATCTCATCAATGTTTGGATGGGCTGTTCTTGGGAACATGTCATGGAGAAATGATCTATAGCAATCCTCGTTATGCCAATGTGCTTGTTGATTTCCGTACTCCAACAGGAGGGAAGATTGGCGCAATGCAGAGCAATTAATCATCATGACCATCTGGGCTGCAAGGTCAAGAGCACGCTCCTGATCAGGCCGCGCGGGTCGATCAGTAAAGAGTGCTTCCAATAACTCCGTTTTTGTATACTTGGGGTACGATTTCAAGGCTTCTATAATCTTGAACAAGTCCTCGAAGCATGCAAGCCCTGGAGTCTGGCCAGGGGCTAGATAGCACGTGTAGTTGTATGTGGAAATCTTGAAGAACTCGAAATATGGACCGAGGACCGTTGATCTAGACCATGAGCAATTGGTTGTCGTGCAAGGCTTATCCATTTCGCAGTCTGCGCATATATGCCATGACCATACAGCTTTAGCGAGCGCCTGCAAATGGGCAGTAGTTACTGTTCCGAGGGGAGAACTCGACTTCATCTTCGTTGAAGCATGGCATGCACAAGTATGTATTTGTTTTGACGGTCGTAAGATAACTAAAAATCATTTTACTTGAATCAACAAGGCTTCAGCGCGGTTCGTAATCGGGCAGAGGCTGTGCAATTTTATCATGGCATCTAGATGATGACCCCCATGCACTATCCGAGCTGCCAATTGGGCTATGTTGCACCGGCCTATCAAAAAATGGCAGATGATTCGAAAGCGCTGTAAGTCAATGTAACGCAAAACAAGGTAATCGCCGCTTAAAGTAAACTATGATGAGGTTGATGCGAGACGAACGGCATGTAAATAAGCGGTGAGGGTAGGGTTTAGGCAATCAGGCTGTTTACAAGTAGGCTTTGTGTTCTAAGTCACAGATTCAGATTTTTGTGCTCACATATATATGTATGTATTTGCCAAAATTACCTTCTCTTCCATCTGTACAATTTCTTTCACCTTCCAGTTACTCCCTCATTGTTGAATTTGTTGTAGCAACATCCAAGCTTTTTCTGCGCAATCAATCATGGGGAGTAATCAGTCCACTATTCGCAAGGCTCCTAATGCCGTGAATGTACATATGGTCAATTCTACTGCTACACTGGACAAACCGAAAGATACCGTTTTTGCGCAATCAACGATGGGAAATAATCAATCTACTATTCAAAAAGCTTTTAACGTCACAAATGCAGATATAGTCAATTCAACCACTGCACTCAAGGAAGCGAAGGATAATGTTTTTGCACAATCAACGATAGAAAGTAGTCAATCTACTATCCACAAGGCTCCTAACGTCACGAACGCAGATATCAATTCTACTTCTACGCTCAACGAAGAAAAGGATATGGTTTTGTCGCAATCAGGTATGAGAAATAATCAGTCTACTATTCACAAGGCTCCGAGCATTATGAATAAAAATGGAATCAATTCTACTGCTATACTCAACGAAGCAAAGAATATGGCTCCTTCTGGGCTTGATTCAGGGTATTCATCGCAAAATGCCACTCCAGATACGTCGGGATCACGAGCCAGTTATCTTGTCACAGGCAGAAAGACTTCATTGTCTCAATCTTTGCAAAAGCTTAAGCCAAAGCAACTCCAAGCCTATAATAAGCACATTCCTCCACTGACATGGGAACGATTCTCGGACTTACGTGAGCAATATGCAGAAAGCCTTAACAGTTTTACTCGAGGCCTGCCGGGGTACTCCTCGGTCTTGATGACATTGCAAGTCTTGGGGGAAGATGAGGAAACTGCAGAACCTTGGGTATTCATTCAATGCGACAGAGCAATATCTAAGAAAGTTCGCAATTTCTTCAAGCAGCACGTGATTAAGATCGATTTCGAACCGCCGGAACCTGACGATCGCTCGCCTCGTCTACGTGTCGTTGTTTACCCATTCCCTCCCAGACCGCTCGCAAAATATTCTCTGCCTAATGACCACTCAGCCGAGATTTACAGAATGAGCCATTCCAATTGGATCGAGACTCTATGTGGGGCGGGGATCCTAAATGGAAGCTCTTCTGAAAAGCGACAGGCGACAGTAGGCGGCAGAATTCAAGTGAAGTACCCAAACGGAAAGGTAAAACACTTTGCGATGACTGCAGGCCACTTCGTTCTTCCAAAATCGTATAGCGATAGCAGTAATGAATCTAGAACGACCGACGACTCAGACGATGAATCCGATGAATCCGATGAATGGGATGATTACGATGAATCCGATGAAGAATCTTTCGAATTTGTACCGAGCTCCATCAATGCAAGCTTCGAAAATGAAGAAGAAGGAGGAGGAGGAGGAGGAGAAGGAGGGGGAGGAGGAAGAGGAGGAAGAGGAGGGATACATCAGCTTCTAGAAATCGAAAAAAGTATAAAGAACCAGAGGACGCAAGAATATCCTAAATTAGGGATGTTATCCTATGCGTCCGATACTCTTGGGGATGGACAAAACCTTGACTGGGCATTGATCGCACTTTCTGAAGAGTATATGTTCTACCCACCGAACTTATACAAAAACAAAGACCTAGTCGGCACTGGGGACGGGACGTTCTTTCCACCTGGGGATTTTGTCGTTTTGCTATCTGCTCGTGGGCCTCTACGGGGATACATGTCCAGTTCGTTCTCATACATTATGCAGCCGCCGGGTAAAGTTTTGATTAGAACACACCTCTTAACATTTGATCTTCCAGAGTGCGACGGTCGTAAGCCTTCCCCCAGATGACCTTTTCGTGATATCATACTAAATTAATGGTAGCCCTTAAGTACGGTGATAGCGGAGCTTGGGTAGTTAATCCTGGAAACTACAATGTATATGGTCATCTCGTTGCTTCCGATGCATTCGGCCGCGGCTACGTTGTTCCCATAACCGATTCGTTTGACAACATCAAAAATCAGCTTTATGCTCGTTCAGTATCCCTCCGCACTGTCCGCGACGAGTCTTCCAACCATCCGAATCGGGATTCCGCATATTCGTCCATGGACCCCTCGCCAGAAACCCATCACCGAGGATTTTCTTGAAGACAAAGCCGAACTCGATCGAGGTCCATATTCCTGTCCATATTTTTGGACGACAGTCATCACCACTGATATCTGTAGAGGTTTAACAAGAGTCCAAGGCGGAATAGGATGTTACGGAGATGTGATCACTATTACATGAAAAAATTTCATTAGTCAGACATTTGAGCTATTGCAGCAGATCAACTGTGTATTGAAGAAGAAGGGTATAGGGCATGGTAGCTCACCAGGTAACAAGCTTAGGCCAATTCAATATCATCCATGTTTCTATCCTTAGTCTCCAATCAAGTCTATCGTATATAACTCCATAGCCTTGAACGAAATAAACTCACATGGGGTAAATTTGCAAAGTCCAGAATACTCATGACCGGGCAATAGGCCGACTTAGTAGAACAACAACAAATCTATTGTTCTAATTTAATTATAAGGCAGAATTCCTTGTTTCTCCCAGATAGTCCATTCTGAATTTAGTGGGCATCTACTTGGAGCCTCAAATTCAAACTATTAGTCGAATGCTATATTAAGCTGTCAACTATGACAGGTATGAAACCTTGAACTTGAGATATCGAAGCCGGTCTCCAGATATCCATTAACCGCTGATTGGTGACTTTCAAGCCTTAAGGAATTTAAACAATTATATATCTAGATCAATATACATTGAAAACTATTAGAGCAAAACTAAGAATATATTATTTTTGATACCCCCAAAAACTACGTAATATTCATGAAATCGTAATCATAGTAATACACACAATGAAATACCCATCACCAAAATTAATGATGCCCACCAATGCTATCAGACTCAGAACTCCCGAATCCAGTCCATCCATTAAAATCATCCGCAAATGTGACTGCCATGGACAGATATCTCTCATGTACATCTCCCCAAGTAAAAGCTGCTTCCCTAATTGCTCGTATTGCTTTCACATAATGTGGGTCAGTTGACCATACACCATTGATAGCTTTGTCCTCCACATATTTCCATCCTTTTCCTGGTTTCTGCTCAATATCCTCGTTTATTTTCGGTCTCATCTGTGCACAGTATACGGCGATTGTGAATAGCCACCACTGACGTATCAAACCTACTTGAAATTTTGCTGGGATGAAAGGAAGAAGAATTCGAACGGCATGGCTAGTGGTGAGAATGTGTACCACAAAGAAGTCGTATGCGTGAGTACCAGGTTTAACAGTCTGCACAAGCAAATTCACAGCAGCCTCTTGCGAATCTCGAAACTGTTTTTCGGGATTGGTAATGCTCCATGCGTTCCAATGCTCTAGTATAAAGTCCTCATGTTTCTCGAAAAGCTTGGTTATGTTGGAGGGCGATGGTTCATCTAAAACTCCATCTAACCGAGAGTCGGCATGTATTTTTTGAAGAATTTCTAGGGGCGAGGTTGTGCTATAGGTAGAGGCTTTGGCATAAGATGGATCATCAAGGTATTTGTGCATGAAATTGTAGCAAGTCGATGTGAGGGAGAGGGCTTCAATGGCTAATTCGCGGCTATTCAATTCGACTGCGTAACCGAGATGAATAAGGGGGTGGCCGACTAAAATAATTGTTAGAAGCAGTGGGACAGAATAGATGATACACTTACGACCTGAAGTCAAACCATTGACAAGAGGAGCTTTACCACTGTAAAGATACTCCTCCACCAAAGCCTTCCAATCATAACTAAATTTTAAAGCAAGCTCATCCTCAAAGAAATCAACATATGCCCTCTGGTATACCTTCTCCCCTAAGAAATCCCTCCAATCCGCATCAGTGATCTCCCCAGGAGAATCCTGCCATTCCTCAAGAACTTTTGATTCTTCAGCATAAACTCTTTGTAACTGGTCATAATCTGCTCCTAAAAGATATGCGGATCCAAGATGATGTGGTAAATGGTTGTGAAATCGATTATGGTTGTAAAGGATTGAATGGTTAATATGATTCGATTTTAAAAGATGCTTCAAAGTTCTTGGTCTTTTCTCCGGAGCTGTTTCAATATCATGAATCTCAACTGATGGAAGAGTTATTGGTTGTGTTGATGAAGCATTAGTAGTATTGGCGACATATTTATAAATTCTGTTCACAATAGGAACCCAATTTATCATAGGAGCCGACATGATTGCTGTTGTGTTGAAAGTCCATGAAATGACTGACATTCAGAACAAAAGTGTGGGGAAGCTTGAGCTATATATTGGCAGAATGATTTGGTTGGTGGTTGATTAAAAGCGGTGATGTAAGTTTTGTTGAGTGTGGCGAAGGTATGTGGCTTATGCGTAGCCGGCAACGGATATACACGGCATCGGAAAATCTCTAATGCCGAGCAGTAAGGTTACACCTAACAACTTGATATTTTTATAGAACGCGTCGCGCGAATCTAGCATAGTCAAACATGAAATTCAACCTCATGAAGTTATCAGCTTCCATCAAGCAATGCCTCCTATTAAGCCATTGATATATGCAGAGCTTCTGTCAAACATTCGTCAGATATCTATCCTCGCATTCTTAGATACACCATCTGATTCTTCTACAAAAGCTGAATTATTGGCCGATGGAACAATATTGAGATTGCATCATGCCGAAGAGAATATTCAATTAACGCTTCCAGGCCAAGTGGTATCAAATTCAGAATTACGGGAGTTTCCTTTTGGTAGCTTTGAGCTATCATGGCGTCTTCCTTTGGCAGGAGACTTTCAACGGGCTGATGCGGATATTTCGCAAACCATCGGAGCACCATGGTCTGCAAAAGATATGGTTATTGGTGAGCAAGTTCTCGAGTGCCGTAAGTGCTCGGCAACTATTGTGGATGCAGGTCGCATAAAAGAATGGAAAGATCTTCCAAGTGAAGGTTGGGCAGAAATGATGGATTTCTGGCATTGCCACAAGCCTTCGGATCACGCTGGCCATAATCATGGAGAGGAGAATTTGGCTTCTACGAAAGGTTATGGGGCGAATGCAAAGTTCACTGCACAACCTGGAATTGGATTTGTGGATCATTCAACTTTTCTTTTGGCAGAAAAGGATTGTAATATTCCTGTTGGAGGTAACGAGGTAAATTATAATTCCTGCCTTCTTTCACTTACGATCCCGATTTTGATGGGTACCAAGAAGGAGGCCAGACCTTTCTCTATAGGCTGGTCACCGATACAAATACCCAAGATCAAACACTTGTTGTCGCTCTGCTCTGGCAGCAACCAATTTTATTCACCCTCTTCTTCGGATTATGGGTTTATGAATTGATTGAAGGCTCTCAAGCCTTGGCATTTCAATTCACCGTATCTTCTTCGAGATTTTGGAAGTCACGGGATTAGAACAAAGGACATTTGCCCAGTCATGATCCTACAGACTTTGGATCAAGTCATGTTCGAAGTAGTATACCTTATTAACAATTGTTTTGCTCACAGGTAAAGCGTCCTATTGATTGTGAAAATGGACGGTGCCTCGCTACGATTGGATATAGTGATCCTCAAAATGAAGGCGTAAGGCTTTTCAAGTGGAGTTTGCGAATGGGAGCTTTCGAAGAACCTCCGTCATCCAGTCTTTCGGGTATGGTTCTTGAACCATCAATGGCTAAAATTATTTCGGCTCAATTCTTAGGAATTATGAACTCGTCTTGTGTTTCCCGTTTACTTTTATTGCCATCAACAAAGACATCGGAAAACGGACCAGTTTACCCAGGCCTCAGTATTTGGATCTTTAATCCCTCGATTAGATATACTGCTTTAAATTTTGAATTTTCTAGGAAAATGTATATATCAGAGTCACCTAGTAAACCTGGAATTTTAGCCATGAAAATTCTCTGGAAAGCCTGTGCCCCTATTAGAGATCCATCATCGGAAAATGAATCTGTGGAGGAGCTGGAATTACCCGGAGATGTGTTACATGAATTTCGGCATCACTTGGAGGATGTCACAAAAAAATACCTTCCACCAAGCGCAAGGAAGTTACAGGATTGGAATGTATCACTTTTGGAAAGGTACGAAGCAGCGGTAAAGGTGGAGTGAGTGATGGCGAGATAATCAACTGGCATTTTCAAACATTTCATGGATTGGCTTTCACAGCTTTCAAGCTTTACAGTAATCATATATCCGCTAGTGGGAACCCATACACTTAAAAATGAATCCTGGCCCTCTTAATCTTGCAAAACTCTCTCCAAAGATTTCCTGAACTCTTTCCGTTCCGTCAGCCAAATTAACATTCGCGAGATTCCCACTACATCCACTCACTTTTACTAATCCTTTCACTTTTCCCATTATGCTCTTCACTTCCTATCTCATGAACGTGTGCGGATTCTGGGATTTATAATAAATTAATGAATATTTAATTAAGCTTTTGAAACTATTTTAAGAAATTCTATTCTTATCAAAATTAAAAGAGATGATAGAAATTAATAATTTAAACCTATTTTTATTTATAAAATTTTAAAAAAACTTAAAACTTAAAACTTAAAACTTAAAACTTAAAACTTAAAACTTAAAACCTAAATCTTTTATTTTATTTTATATTATATTTTAATTAATATATTTTTATTCTAATTATTATTATTATTATTATTATTTTTTTCAAAAATAAAAATAACAATGAAAATTATTATTTATATTTAATTATAGCTTTTTTTTATTCATATATAAAGAAATATAATTTTTTTTAAAATTCTTAATTATGAATTAATTTAATTTTAAAAAAATTTATTAAAAAGTTTATTAAAGATTTTTTTAAATTTATTAATATTTATAACTATTATATATAAATTAAAATTTGTTAATTCGAATTTCAATATCTCAATTAATAAAATAAAAAAAATTAAAAAATGAAAAAATTAATTTATAATTATATAATAAATCTACAATTCAAATTCTTTTAACTTAAATTCATTGATTGTAAAGTTATTATTAGATGAAAATCGTCATTTTTGATATAAAAGAGTGGCTTAAAGAAGGGAGGAGCGGAGGGTACTAGACTTATAAATTTTCATTTTGATTTCTATCTATCATTTTATCTTTTTCATCATTTTATCAAACCATCAAATCATCTCTCATTCATTCCACAAAAGCCAAGATCACCCACCCTTCCCCTCCTTTCTTACTCCCCAAAGCACAAAACCCTAAATCTTCTCCTCAACCCACAAATGTCCCCCCGCCTCCTCCAAAACCTTAACATGTTCATCAGCGCCCGCCTTCCTCGCCAAAAACAACGGTGTATTTCCCGCTTTATTGCGTGCGTGCACACTTGCACCTCTTTTTAACAACTATTTGTTTTGGAGATTTTCGTTAGTGAGGTTTTTTTTTCAAACTTAAATTTTGTTTTGGAGTTAAAAGTTGAAATTTTGTTGAGAGATGATGAGGTGATGAGATGAGCTTCTGGGAAGACATAGGGGGAAGGCTATTCCAGTGTGTCTTATTTTCCGGACTAGCGGATTTGCAGCGTAGAAGATTTTGATTGAAAATCTTCTAAATGATTTGAGGAGTTTTGAAAGATTTGAATCTTCCAAATGTTTCCAATATATAATATATATATAATCATATGAAAGAATCAAAAGCCCTTCATCATCCACCACAATCCAGATTATTAAAAACCTGGAAATGTCACAGGAGAAAAAGAGAAATATTAAGCAGAGGCACTACCTACTTCTCTTAAAACATCCACTGAAGGACCCACTGCCCCCAAATGTAGTGCGGTATTTCCAACATAATCCGTTGCTTGAAGGAGACCGGCACGATCATGGTCAAGAATATTGACAATGGCTTTTGTGTCACCTTTTTCAATTGCGTAGCCTAATCCCGTAAAAGCGTGTTGTTGAGCCGTGATAGAAACTTGATCAGTTGGCGGATGAGAAAAAGCCGTACCAGCTTCCTCAGTCATTTCTCCTCGAATAGAACATTGCATTTGCATTGTAATATCGTTGTATGATAGATCTGGAAGAGCCAAGAGGAAAGAAAGTTTAGTGAGTGCGGCTTCGGTTGTAAGATCATGACCAAAAACCACACCTGCTCGACCAAGAATGGTGGCTGGTGCGTAAAGAGGAGATACTGAGCCAGAATGACATTGTGATACGTTGACTATGATGACACCTCTTTCACAAGCTTCTTTCATGATCTTGATCATGCTTCCATCATCTCCACTTGGTGCATTACCGGCTCCGAAAGTTTCGAGGATGAGGCCTCGAAGATTTGGAATTCGGAGGACAGCATCGATCATTTCTGGTTTGATACCAGGGAAGATACGAAGGCATGCTACGTGAGAAGTATCAAGATTTAATTGTACTCCGAACTTTGCGATCGATCGTGGACGACGAACGAGATTCCAATTGACTGTTGCTCCTAAAGCAGTCACCTTTGCTAAAGGTTCACAATTTGGTGAAGCAAAGGCATCGAAAGAGGTTGCCGAAACTTTAGTTGTGCGATTTCCACGAAATAAATTATGATGGAAGAAGAGACATACTTCAGGGATCATAAAAGTTCCGGCGATGATTAATGATCCAAGAAGGTTATCCACGGCATCAGATTGAAGAGCAAATATTGAAGCTTGAGACCCAGTGAGGATAACCGGTTTTCCAAGATGGGACAGCATGAAAGATAAAGCTGAACTCGTGTATGCTAGACTATCTGTGCCATGAAGAACCACGAAACCATCGAATAAATGATAATTTCTCTCAATCGTGGTAGCTATTTGTGTCCAACCATTTGAAGATATTGAGGATGAATCTAGCAAGACAGGAAATTCATACAAGGTATAACGAACGTGTCGAGAATAAGTGCTTGGGGGAGTACGTAAACTGGGTAGATATTCTTTTGTTGTGTTTGTGGTCATGACTGGCATGGGATCTGAACACAAGTTAGTCATTAATTAATTCTCCGAAAAACATATTGCGTCTGATGTGATATATTTCCGCGGAAAAACTTGGGTATATTGAAAGCGGAGATAATGCAATGGAATGAACAACGATGAATTACATGTGACATATCTTAATATAGCTTATTCAATGATATTGGAAGGGCATGTCACTGGAAGACTCCCATTGATATATTCCGAGATGAATTTGTGTACAGAGACGCATTAGAGCCATTTAGTGTAACTTGGAGACGGAATTGTTTACACAGAAAAGTCCCTTGAGATGTTCAAATATGCTACATACAACGAATACTTCCTAGCGACCTTACACGACCTTCGTCATATTGGGGTATGTATATTTTTTTGGTGCTCAAATTTAAACACATTAGACGTCATTGCAGATTTCCAGCTCTCCACATTGTGAGAGCTTATCACTCTATAAAAAAACAGAAGGTCTAGAACTATAATATTCCTCCCACATATCATTTCAAGTCTCACTTGATAGTTGAAAGGACCTGTGAGGTGTACCGATAGTCACTGTAAAAATATCTGTCTTACAGATTGAATGTGTACATTACACTTGACAATTGAAAGTACCCATGATGTAAAGAAATGTGATTGTAGTAACACTCCTTCCATAGAGTAATTCGGTTTCTAAGCTACTCGATCATTGAAGGGGTCCATCGAATTGAGGAAATTTCATGAAGGATACTACTCCTACAGGACTTTTCAATGTCTGAACTCCTGTCGACAATTGAATGTTCGGCGAAAGGAAGAATTGCAATAAAGGGTAAGGGGTGATGGTAGGAAATCAAATATTCTCACCTGGATTTGACCCATCGTTGAATGATGGTCTAGTCGCCATGCCTTCCTTGAGAAAACCTCTTGCTGGAATCAAACCTTCCGGAGAAGATTTCATACAGATGGTACCTCCTGTCATAATGATAAGGACACGGCCTTCCGGGTATGATTGTTGTGTCGCCATGGCGCGTGCTTTGAGTGAAAAGTCTCGGTAGCGAATTAGGAGAAATGAAATGAATCGCTAGGAGAATTATTTTCAAAGGCTTTGTGATTTGTACCCAGGCGACGGAATGGATGAAAGACAGCTTGGCAACGAAGGATGTTGGACTAGACTAAAATAATGTGGTTGAGAGTACGAAAGGAGGAAGTGCGAAAGGATGGTTGAGAAGATTCTCCTTTTTTCAATGTTGATGTTGATCTAATAAGTAAAGTTGATCTCTTGAGGTGAAGAAAAAGTTCTTGAAAAGCATCTATTAGCTTGAACCTTTTCGGTTTGAGTAAAAATGGCTAAGGATTACTAACCGAGGGTCAGCTGTGTTGAAATGAGCAAAAGAAGTCAAACAATCAGGTAAGGGTTATTGTGTGTGTTCGATAATGATAGATGAGACGAGACGAGATGAGATATTCACATAATATTGTCGTTGTTGTGGTTGTGGTCCCGAATTTGATGAAGCATCTGATTGTGCTCGCATGAATAATCTACATGTCTGATGTATAATCTTCCGACATATCCACTCATGAATGGAAAAGGATAACGTAATTGACCAATAAGAATGGGGGGATTATCGATTTTTATATTGAAAACGACAGAGTCACAAGTACTTACTCTGTATCGTATTACGACTCGAGTTCAACGTGATTCACGGATGGAAAAGGATCCGTTCAGATTTCTTTACGAAAAAATAAAACGCCAAGAAAACATCAATTATTAATATCATGTTACTTTGCCATTATCCATCTGTACCAAGACTTTTTCTCACGAGGCGTTGGTCTGACTACGTTTGTGCGTTTGTGCCGAGTAGCGCAGCCACAACAATAAAGCAGATCAGACAGAGATCAGACCGAGATCAGAGACCAAATTCACTAGTGACAACCTCAACCTCAACTTGATGAAGATAGATTCCTTTTTTCTTTCTTCACCGAGTATCGAGTATCGAGTATCAAGTCCCAAGTATCAAGTCCCAAGTACCAAGTATATCTTCATAAATATATCTTCTACCTCCCGTCGACAATGTCATCGCATTTCATAGACATTCAGTCGGATAATCATTCCCTTTCTCTCCATCCATCACTTGTCACTTCTTGCCAATTCCTTGGTCCCTTTTAGTATCTCTCCTACCTTGACTTGAACCTTTCGATTTCCATCCCAAATCATCCAAAAGCTTCACATTCAAAACCTTAAACTCCACCGAATTAAACATCGGTCCCGAGAATTCTTCACAACCACTCCAAGAATCCCGGTGACATTCAATTCTATTCTTTGCCAAGCAAATTCAATCATCTTCTATAATCACAGCAGTGACATTCATTCTCTTCTGCTTTCTCTCATTCATTTTCATCCATTTTCATCCATTTTCACTCATTTCATTCAAAAATAAAACACCGCTGCCCTTACTTCACTCCCCCAAGCCCCTCTTCTTTCTTTCCACCACGCGAAATCCTCCTTCACATATCATAGCTTGGGCTATGCGCCAAACCTTTGCATTCACAACCGCAGCTATGGCAGCAGCTTTAGAAGATACTCCTGTTTCCTATGAGGATTTGGCGGAAATTGAGAGGGAATTTGATGATGTTGAAACCGAAATTAGTATGTGATGTTTTCTTTTTCTCTCCCATGACGTTGGAGGTTGCATTATGTGCTTGTGTTGGAGGGGTTCAATGCGCCACGACTTTTCTGTAATCATATCAGATCAGATCGATCTTTCGTACGACATTCTATGGATGTACATGTATACATTCATTTCATGCCTGGTATATTCTTAGCATCTGCGAATATTCGATTCATGGTTTCATGGGGATCAGTATCATTCTACTAACTCTTTACCAGTTCGTCAACAAGTATCCCTCACTCAACCTCTTTACATTCGTCGCAATAAAACTATCTCACAAATTCCAAATTTTTGGGCCCTTGTACTCGAACAAGCTCCTCCTGACATAGATCAATATATTCAACCATCCGATTCCGCGCTTTTACTTTCATCACTCACCTCCCTTCACGTATCACATTTCGAACTAGAAGATTCAACAACTGCCACTGGAGGGGATCCAAGATCTGTATCAATTACATGGACATTCTCTTCCAATGAATATTTCGAAGATGAAAAATTGGTCAAGAAGTTTTGGTATAGGAAGAGTCTTGGTGGATGGAGTGGATTGGTTGGTGAACCAGTTAGAATTCATTGGAAAAAAGGAAAGGATTTGACGGGAGGTTTACTGGATATGGTTTGTGATACTTGGGATGAAGAACAGAAGAACAAACCCAGCGGGGGAGACGACGAAAAGAAAGCAAAGAATATGACACCGCAACAAAAAGCTCTCGAAAAGAGAATGGCAAATACAAGTATGGGAGGTTTAAGTTTCTTCGCATGGTTTGGATTTATTGGTCGAAGAATCAGTGAGGAGGAAAGCAAAGAAGCAAATGCTAGAGAATTAACAAGAAGAGAAGCCAGGAAGAAAGGGAAGAAAGTTACAGAACCAGAAGATGGTGAGGATGAAGAAGACGATGAAGAATTAGGAATGAGTTTAGAAATTTTCCCTGATGGAGATGATCTTGCCATTGCTATTACGGAAGATTTATGGCCTGGTGCTATCAAATATTTTAGTTGGTCTACCCCTCACATCCTTGGTCTACCCTTCACATCCCTAGCAATTGCATCTCCTTTAACTAGCAGTATTTGGAAATTTTACTAACATTTATGAAATAGCTGCAGCACAAGAACAGGATGCATTATCAGATGCGGATTTTGAATCAGATGATGATGAAGACGAATTGAATGAAGCAGAGAGACCAATTAAGAAACAACGATCTTCTTAAGTTCTCAAAAATTATGTTGGGGTTTCGTAGAGGGGGATTTGGTCGTTCGTAGAAGGGGTGGGTAAGGCTGGGGTATTTTGGTGATTATAAATAAGGATATAAAACATTCCTTTCATTTATATCTAGGTTAAGTGGATGGATGAATGGAAGGATGGATGGTGAATGGCGGAGTTTATTTTGAATTCCAATAGGATGGAATAAATTGGACTGGTTTAATGTTAAAGGTAAGAAAGCTAGAATATCAAACAATCGCGAATGAATTAGGAGTTTGGAGTTAGATTTAGAGTACTTTATTCAATTGAGGAGGTGATGGATGGATGAGTTGGCGGGTGATGTCACGAATCACATTCATTTTTATAAAATAAAACTAGTTACTGGTGTTTAAGCCGCTTTCTTCGAGGGGATCCTTATTGATAAGGAATCCTAAGACAAATATTGTCCTAGAACAAATGATGTCTTAGGAAGAATGGATTAAGCAATTATTGGGTCTTAGAACAAGTATCCTAGGATATAATTCGTTTTAGGACTATTATCCCAGGATAATATTTGTCCTAGGATTATTATCCTAAGATAAAATCTGTCCCAGGATTAGTATCCTAAAATTGGAATTGTCCTAAGATTAATATCCTAAAGCTAATAGTAGATTATATAATAGATAAACTGAATAGTTTGGATAGACTGATCTATCCAATCTATTCAAAGTTATTCAAATTATATTCATTAATATATAATCAGAATAATTTTATAATTTAGGAGCTTTGTATTTAACTTAATTATCAATTAGTTTACCTATATTCTACTTGATCTAATAACGATTTCATTTCCAAATGAATCTAATTAATAAAGCCTTAATTTACAATTACTAATTAACGAAACCTTAGACAATTGTTACCTTTAATATAATATCATTATACTTTAAGTATTGTTTTAATTAAGCTATATCAATTACAATGGATTCTATTCAGCAACCCACCGAACCAGTTTTCTTCTCCTCCATTGGAGCCTTAGAATAGGCTGTCGCCAATATAAAGCCAAGACAAGCAATCCAAATATTTACCCTTAACCTATTTTATAAAAATTATAACAAACATCAAGCTTTTGTTATATAAACTAATCTTTACTATTTTTTTAATAGATATCTCTTCTTGATACTAATATAAAGGATCTTATAGTTAATCTTGTTCTTTTAAGGAATTATGTTTAATTGGATCGAACCCTTCTTTAATAACTTAATAACCAAAACCATCAATAGTCAGTTCAATGAAAATATGAAATCTGAGATATATTATCTTTTTGATACTTATAAGTCATTTCGATAAGGTTTCAATAAAATATTCAGGGAAGTTGATTCTAATTATATAGTTGAGAGAGCATTATAATAATTTAAGCAAATAGGGTTAATTATAGCCTATATTGTTAAGTTTCAATAATATACTAGATATATTATATAGAATAATGATTATTTTAGATCCCAGTTTTATAAGGGATTCAAGGATATCATCAAGGATGAACTAACAAGAGCTTCAAAACCGCTAAATCTTTCTGAATTAATCGAAATCTTCATTTTAATCGATAATTGTTTTTACAAAAGATAAATAAAGAAAAAAGGAATTATTCAGGAAAACAAAAAGTTTTCTAAACCTTAGTGTCAGAATAGATATTATAATGCCAATAACCCAATAGAATTAAATAAAGCTGAATATTGTTATAAATCAAATGGGCTTAACTGTTACGAGGTTTGCCGTCTAGATCATATGGAAGTGCTCTAGGCTCTCGAAGTAGGTTTATAACTAGGCATCAAACAGGGACTTTAAAATAATGATAATAAGATGATGCAATTCGTAACTAATAATATAATATACTAAATGATTAATCTTGAGCATAAAGCTCTATATTTAATGATATCTTATTTCCTTATATAGATCTTTGTCTCCTTTGGATAATTGGGACAGCTGAATGCTCCTGGAATGTTGTCGTTCTAGAGCTGTCTATTATGTGATACTCAATCTCGTAATTGATGCTATATACGCCTGAAGCTTTTCTGTTTATATATTTTGATGATATATATATATATAATCCTTGGATAATCATAATCATATATTAATATAATTGAATTATATCTTGCTTATATATGGCCCAAGCTTATACAAATAAGTCAATTGTTACCTTTGTAATACTATCCTCTTTTTAATTTAGTACTAATTCTGAATATTTATATTAATATACCTTTCTTCTTTTTTAAATGATTGTATACTTTCTTTCTTTTTTTGTTATATTTTCTTTAATTATTAATAAAAGAAAAGAACAAATTTGTTTTACTTATCTTATTGAACAGAAAGGTTTCGAAATATCTTTATATTTGTTATACAAATGTATAGATTATAAATATATTATTTCGCCCTCTGATTCTTTATAATACAGCGAATATATTTGTAGTAACAAGAAATGTAATATTCAAGGTCCATTTGAAAATGATTAGGAAAATCTATCTTAACAAAAGGAACGATTAGATTAAAAGAAGAAGAAGACTATAATTAAAATTCTATATTTACAAAAACAGAAGTGTTTCTTATTAAAGTATAAATCCAAAATGTTTTATTATAGTTTGCAGACTCTTGATAAGTTAATAAAGATGAAAGAGAAGGAAAAGTTAGAAAAAGAATATGTGGATAAGGAAACTATCAATGCTACTGTTTTTATCCTTAGTGATTCCTTTTTTTTCGATTTCCTTAATCTTTTATTATCTTTGTTATCTGATATTGAGCTTGAGGCTTTATTGATAAATATAAATATTTCAGATGGAATGCTTATAATTTCTTAGGATAATTGAGATCTTTCTTGAGTTCCCATATATTTTCCGAATATAGATAGTTTAATCATTTGATCAAGTATTTGATCTTGTTTCTGATATATTTATAATCTAATATTATTTCAATATCATATATAGTGTTAGGGTTAACTAATTTGATTTCTATTGTTGATATATCAGATGCTTTTGGTAATACTTTCTCAAAGAGTAAGATATAGAATATTGAATAGATATTTATATTATATAATAACTTGAATTTGTAATTGATTAGTCTAATTACCTTATTGATTTTAAATGATCCTAATTTCTTATGATCTAGTTTATCACTTAATTGTTTTGTTTATATATTCTTTTAAATGAAATAAACTTTATTCCTCTTTTTAAGAGTAGATCTTATACTTCTTAATTTGTTGTAATATAATATTATTCTTAAAGCGATGAATTATAAATCCAAGAAAAGTTGTTTTTGAAGCTCCTTGATTTCTGTAATATCTTTTATAACTTTATTTATATTTGTATCTTGTGATAATAATGATTTATATATCAATAGATTGAACCCAAAGTTAGTGTATGTTAATGTTACTTTTATAATTTCTGTCTCTAATATATTATATATGAATTATGTTAAAGATAATAATTTAACCCAATTGTCTTATTTGTAATTAATATAGCAATAAAGATAGGCTTTCATCGTTTGGTTTAATTGTTCTGTCTGACTATTTGTTTGTGGATAGAAAGTTGTTGAAAGCTTTCTTTTGATTCTAAGCAATATTATAAGGGTAAACCAAAACTTTGATATAAATAATTTGTCCTTATCTAAGATAATCTTATTTGATATATTATGAATACTGATTATATTCCTTATAAATATATAAGCAAGATCATCTGCTATCCAAGTTTCACAGAATGATATTATATAAGCAAATTTGATTAATTTGTTTATTATCATTAATATAGAATTATATTCCTTTTAGGTAATCAGATCCTTGAATAATAATAATTTCATTACAAAATCCTAAGTAATAGACTTCCAAAATTAAATAGATAATTCAGGGATTTTGAGCTGATTATAAGGATTATATCAAACAGCTTTATTCCTTATACAAATATTATAATTCCTAATTATATTCTCAACTATAATCTTTATCTTTGGAAAATATACTTCTTTCCTTATTTTAGCAAAGATTCTTGTAATACCTTAATATTTATAAGCTAGTAGCTTATATTGTTCTATAATATAATCCTTAATTAAATTAAAGGGTATATAAAGCTTATTATAAAAATAAATGAATTCATCTTTAATAATAAATCCTTTTTCTAGATTATCTAATATAGCTAAGATTCTTTTGATTGTAATATTTGTTGTATATTCCATTTTTATAATATCCTTAATAATATCATAATTTATTCCTAAAGTAATAATGAATTATAGTTTATTATGAATTAAAGTATTGTTATTTTGTTTTAATATTATATATGATTTATATATTTTATTTTGTAAATATTCTGGTTTTTGATTAAGAATATCTACTCTAATATTTTCATTTTCTTTAACATATAAAATTCTGAAGTTGTAAACAATTATAATTTCCGATTATCAGATCTATTGTTGATTTAGTTCCTTCATTATAATAAAGTAAACCAAGTTTTTATAATCTATATATATTTATATTATATATTTCGATTCTTTCAAATATACTCTTTATTCTTTAAAAGCATTTATTATCGCTAACAATTCCTTATCATATATTTCATAATTTAGTTCAGTTAATAATAGTTTATGTGAATAATAAATAATTGATTATTATTTCTTGTTCAAGCCTAACTAACTGAATACTATGTTTATTATATAGTTTGAGGAGTCTATCTCCACAATTATTGGTAGTTCTGGATCGAAGGCCTTAAAGACTGGCTTCTTTGCGAATGTTTCCTTAAGATATTCAAATACTATCTGGGCATCTTTTGTTCATTGAAATTCTCCCTGATTCTTCTTGGTGATTTCGATTATTGAAGCAATTATTTTTGAATAATTCTTGATAAATCGTTGATAAAAATTGGCGAATCTTAAAAAGGATTGTATTTCCTTTATATTAGTTGGTGATTCCTATTCTTCGATTACTTTTACTTTGTTAGAGCTTATTTTGAGGCCTTCGGAGAATATGGTATACCCCAGAAACTTTGTTTCCATGATATGAAATTCGCATTTGCTAGGTTTGCATTGGAGATCGGCTTCTTCCAAATACAATAGGACATTGTGGATATCCTTGATATATTGTTCCTCTATTTCGGAGAATATCAAAATATCATCTAGATAACATATATAACAAATATTTAGATATTTTCTTAATATATTATTGACTAAATATATATATATCGTAAATATATTTATCAATCTGAATAATATAATCTGATATTTGTATAATCTATATCAAGTTCTGAATACTGTTTTCTATTCTTCACCTTTCTTTATTCTAATAAGATGGAATCTGTTTCATAAATCAAACTTAGAGAAAATCCTAGCTTTTCCTAATCGATCCCTTAATTCTATAATTAATAGAAATGGGTATCGATCTTTGATCATTATATTATTGAGTCTACAATAATCTATACATAATCTCTTTGTACTATTCTTTTTTGGT
Organism: Sclerotinia subarctica; assembly: GCA_025389085.1. Classification (NCBI taxonomy): domain Eukaryota; kingdom Fungi; phylum Ascomycota; class Leotiomycetes; order Helotiales; family Sclerotiniaceae; genus Sclerotinia; species Sclerotinia subarctica. Next base: position 2,722,299 of record QRFI01000005.1, on the reverse strand, counting down.
ACAAATAATATAGGGCTAGCTGTCTATAAGAAAAATTCTTTAATCTATTCCTTTTCTAATATATTATCAATATAATCCCTAAGTATCTTTAGGTCAAAGATTGATATTGAATAGATTAATCCAAATGAAGATATCTTATCTTCCTTCAATATTATCTTATAATTCTATAACTTATATTCTGGTAAAATATCATAACTCTTTCTTTCTTTGAAGAGCTTCTTATACTTCTGGTATTGTATCAATATTAATATTTCATCCTATTTCTTTACAAAGATGATTTCAAGCAATTTTGTCTGTTTATTCTTTATTTATATAGGAGGTTTATTTTTCTTTATTGTTAATAAAGAATCCTAAATTAGATGTCCTATATTAATAAAGTTATTTGCTTTTAACTCATTATTGTATATATATAACCTTATAAACTTTAATATATTTTTATAAATACTTTTGGAGAAATTAACAGTTTTTTTAAATTAATCAATCTTAGGGTTATAAACTTTTAATTAAGATATCTTTAAGATAATTTATTGATTCTTTAATAGAATAATATCAAACTGAATAACCTCTTTATGCTAAGTTATAATTATTTGCAAAAAGCGAATCTTTTACAAAATCTTTCTATCCAATCTGATTAATTATCCATCAATTAATTACAATTGATATAGTTTCTATTTCGCTTAAAATAATATTTCTAAATGTTTTATAGTTTTTGATATAATAAAATTTCTAGTAGCTCCTGAATCTATTATAATCTGAATTCTTTATCCATTTATCTTCGTAGTGCAATATATCTGACCTGCTTGATCTATAATATTTAATTGACCTTGACCCAAATTCTTATTATGATTGTTTTTGTCAATTTGGTCAATTTGGTCAATTTGGTCAATTTGATCAATTTTGTGATTATGTAATGATCTTTTCGACCCTCCCTTCTTACAGGGTTTTTTTGTTTTTCTTTAAGGAAATCAACCTGTGACTTCCTTACCTGATAAATAAATCTTATAGGAATCATTATAATAAGCTATCCAATTCTTCATTATATATTCTATTAATAATATTTCTTTTAGTTCCCTTTCAATAATAAAGAATAAAGGGATTTAGAGATATTCTAATTCATATTGATTTATAATGTTCAACCCTTTTTGATCTTATAATATTACATCAATTTCTTTTTGATATTCTTTACATTTGTAGCTATTATCTTCTATTGGATTTGAAGTATATAATTGAAATATAAAGATAATATTGAGCTATTCTTTGCCGAATTTTTTGTGGTGATTATCTTCTGATGATCTTTTGCTTCGACAATCCCTGACCTAATAATTTGGTTTGTTATATTCAAAGTATAACTTGTCCTTTCGCCTTTATTCTATTTTTCCCTTAAATAATTTATCTCTAAAGATTGTATTTAATTATATAAGGTTTTTATAAGGTTGTTTATTCTCTCGAAATCTTCTTTTATTCTTATAATATTTGCCACAATCTCGATTTCCTTGAAAATTGAAGGATCGATATTCCTTTTGATATTTGTATAATATCTCATCTGTTTTAATGAATTCCTTAATTAATTCATTTAGGTCTTCCCAAATACAATTATGATCTAATTCTAGCCTGACCTTAGACTTAAGCCCTTTTTGGTAATAGCTTATTGTTATATTCTCTTCCCATTCAATAATACCTATATACCTTCTAAATTCTATAATATATTTGATTATTAACCTTATTTATTTGAGATTATAGATCTTGAACTCAACATTTTGTAATTTATTGATATTCCTGAATATTTATTGTATTTCCTTCTTAAACCCTTTGAATTTCCTAAAAATAATTTGTATTAAATATATTCGCTTTTTAGACTCACTCAAATTGATAAAGTAATCCTTAAAATAAGATTGGATCCATTTAGTAGCTTTTCCTCTGAAATAGAAGATAGCTCAAACACTTTTATTAGTATTATAATTAAATTTATCTTTGTTAAATTGAAAATAGATTTCTAATTAAAACAAGAAGGTTTCTAGCTCTTATTGGTTATTTATAAATCAGTCTGATAAGGCGATTTTAAGAGTTTCAATGATAATGATCTCCTTAAAGTCTTTGATACCTCTTATAAAGATATCTCTATCCTTATCGATGCTTTCAAGAGTGATCTGGTTATTTGTAATTGGATTGTTAAACTATAGTGTTATAAAAGACATAATTATCATTACTTATATCGAATTGATATTTGAGATAATAATAATACTCAAAATGTTATAAGATTTATTATCTAAATTATATAGAAATGCTTTAGATTCTCGAAATAGATTTATAATTAAATATCAAACAAAGATTTTAAAATAATGATAATAAGATGATATAATTTATAATTAATAATATAATATATTAAATAATTGATTTTGAGTATAAAGCTCTATATTTAATAATATCTTATTTCTTTATATAGATCTTTATCTCTTTTGGATAACTAGGACAGCCAAGCACTCCTAGAGCATTGTCGTTCTAGAGCTGTCTATTATATGATGTTCAATCTTATGATTAATGCTGTATATATTTGAAGCTTTCTTGTTTGTATATTCTGATGATATATATATATATAATCTTTGGATAATTATAATTATATATTAATATAATTGAATCATATCTTGCTTATATATAGCCTAAGTTTATACAAACAAGTCAGCTGTTACCTTCATAACATTAATGTTGAAGAAAAGAAAAGATGTAAAAAGAATAATCTATGTTTTATTTGTGGAAAAAATAGGTATATATCTCGAGACTATAATCAAAAGAAGCTATTCATTATGAAAGATAAAAAACAAATAAGATTTGGAAACAAAAGATAAGAACCCCGAAAAATGGATATACTAGAAGATAACTCTCGCGAGATTGGATTGCTAGAAAAAGAGTTACCCCAATTATATCCAGAACAATTTAGGGAATTGGATATAGTTATCTTCTCTATAAAGATAGAACCAATCGGAAATGCCAACGAAAAAGTTGAGTTTACAGATAATTATGAGTCAGTCGAATTGTTCGAAAGGGAAGGATCTATTGAAGGATCTCAAGATAATCAGCAAATCAACAAAATTTATCTAAGACCTCAAAAAAGCGAGCTATAATACCTGACCAGTTACCTCAATGGAAAATACATATAGCATTATCACAAAGAACAGAAATCTGATTTTATAAAAAAGCATTATATTCATAATCATCCAATTTTGTTAATCCTATACATTGTTATTTATAGCAATCTTTATCAAATAATATTCAAGGAGAATATAAGGGAAAACAATATTAAAAGATTTATCGCAGACTTAGACTCTCTTCAGATTAACAAAGAATAGAAGTATAATAATTATAATCTAATAATCAAAGATATATAAGAAATCCTATTATAAACTGAATACTATAGGATTTGGTATAGGATTAATTATTATCATAAACATTATTGGGCCAAGGATTATTGCCAAGACTTTCAGACAGGATCAATAGAACTATCAATAATTATACCCTATAGATTATTAAGTATAAGCGAATATTAGTATAAATAGTTGAATCTCTTTATTAAAGAATAGATCATCAAATCACTATTATTAGAACTTAATGATACAATTAGGATTGGGTAATTAATTGTAAGAATCAATCTTGGAAGACAGGAAGTTAGAGCTTTGATCAATTCAGGAGTTATAGGAATATTTATAAATCCTAACTTTGCAGAAAAAAACAAAATCCCTATTGAGCTTAAAGAACATTTATATCAATTGATATTATTGAGAAAAAAGAAGGTTGAAGTAGATGAATAAGTACAAAGACAGACTAATACTTTAAAAATGATTATATCAAGAGGGTATACTGAATAAGTCAAATTGAACTTAGTACTATTGGACAGATATATAATAGTCTTGGAAATCCTTTAAATTAGAAAGTATAATCTAAATATTGATTAAATAAAGGATACCCTTATATTCGATCATTGCAGATACAAGAACGAATAACTATATGGTCCAAAGGAACAGATTTCTGAAAAGATCGGATATTATACTATAACAGTTATAGATCCTTTATTGATTAGTAAGACTAATACAAAAGAAATTCCAATATAATACAAAAAATTCGCCAAGTTGTTCGAAGACCTATAGGATTTGAGAGCCTTACCAAAACATAAGCTTTAGAATTATGAGATCAATTTCAAAAAAGGATTCATATCCTTAATTAAAAGATTGAGATCTTATAATCTTAGTACCTTAAGAATATAGGAGGAATATTGTTCTAAAACTGAAAAGAAAGGATAGATTAGGAAATCCAAGTCTCTTTGTGTATCTAATATATTATTAATATTCAAAAAAGGAGATTCAAATAATTGATCTTGTAGAGATTACTATCGAATAAACGATAGGATTATCAAGGATATATACTCTATATCCAAAGCCCAGGAGTTAAGGGATAAATTAAGCAAGACAATAATCTATATTAAACTAGATCAAAAAAATGCCTTCAATTTTATACAAATCAAGGAGGGATACAAATAAAAGATTGCTTTTATATTACCTTCTGGATTATGGGAATATACTATTATGTTATTTAGATTAATTAATATATCTATTATATACTAATAATAAAACAATGAAATACTTAAAGAGTTTAGCTCATTCGTAATCTGTTATTTGGATGATATCTTAGTTTTCTTTTAGAAAGAAGAAGAATATAAGAAATATATTCTTAAGGTATTCGAAGCATTTAGGAAGATCGATTCACAATTCAAATTATCAAAATACAAGTTTGGAATGAAGAAGGTAACCTTTTTGAGATATATAATCGAATTAGGTTAGATGAATATCGATCCAAAGAAAACTAAGAAAATAAAAAATTGGGAATAATCTAAAAATATCAAAGATATACAGATTATATTAGGATTCGCCAACTTTTGTTGGGTATTCATCAAAGACTTTTCCAAAATGGTAGAATTATTTATGGAGATAACGAAAAAGGGTATAGGATTTGTATAGAGCGAAAAGGCGGAGCAAGCCTTTTGGGAAATCAAGAACAGATTTACTAAGGAACCTATATTCTATAATTATTATGATAATCGAGAAAGTATCATTGAAACAAATGCTTTCGATATTTGTATAGCAGGAGTTCATCTTCAAAGAGATGATAATAGGAAACTATATCTAATTGCTTATTATTCTAACAAAATGAATAAAACAGAGCAAAATTATAATATCTATGAAAAGGAACTTATAGCTATAGTTAAATTATTGAAATATTGGAGAATTTATTTCTAAGGGGCTAAATTCCTAATAATTATTTATATTGATTATATAAATCTATAAATTTTTATTATAATTAAGATTCTGGATAATCAAAGATTGATTTGATAAACTGAAGAATTAGCTGATTTCGATTTGATAATCAAGTATATCAAAGGTAAAGATAATATAAGAGTAGATGTATTAAATAAGCTATTAGAGTATAAGGATGATAAGATCTATCAAGAAACAGCGATTTTGAAATCTCTTTTTAATAAAGACCTTATTCCAAATCTAACAGAAATTGTTGTTTTAAAGAATAAATCAATGGAAGTCTAGAAAAACAAACTTATAGATATATAATTGAATAAGGAAAACATCAAATAACCTAAGCCACCAATAATTATAAATAGATTGATATAAGTTACAAGGAAAATTTGGTTATCAAATAGTATTACCATCGAATTCATCAAAGAACAGTATACATTATCAGCTTATAATTATCAGGGAATACAAAGGATATATTTGAGAATTAAGAGACAATACTGGAATCTGGGATTCCGAACCATAATCAAAAAAGTGATTACCAAATATGATACCTATATCAGGAATAAAGCTTCTCGCCATACCCCTTATAGATAAATACATACAATTGAAATACCACCTATATTATGGAAATCAATATTATAGGATTTCATAAGATCATTACCTAAATCCAAGGATCCAATAACAAAAATAGAATACGATTACCTCTTAATCATTATAGATCAATTAATCAAGTATATAATACTAGTATTATACAAAACCACCTTAACTATAGAAACCCTAACAATTATATTCCTAAAGGAAGTTATTATAGTATATAGATTATCAGAAGAGATATTATCCGATAAAGATAAACTTTTTACATCAAAATTCTGGATCGCTTTAATAATATTATTAAATGTGAAAAGAAAAATATCTATAATATTCTATTTACAAACAAATGAAGAAAACAAATAAATAAACCAGATTGTTGAAGTATATTTTCATTGTTATATAAATTATCAATAGAATAATTAGATAGAATTATTATCTTTAATACAATTTGTATATAATAGCTTTGCTTCAGAAACTATCTAAGTCTCCCTAAACTATATCAATTTTGAATACGAATTAATTGTATATCAGAAACCAAATATTCCAGAAATAGAGAACCAATCTGTTATTATACAAATAAAGAAACTCAAGGAAGTTCATAAAGAAATAACAACAGAACTCAAGTTTATTATTAAAAGAAATACTTATTACTACAACAAAAAATATAGTTAAAAATTAATATTAAAAAAAAGGAATAAAGTCTATCTACTTCAAAAAAACATCAAAAAAAAGAAACCAAATACAAAACTGGACTATAAAAAATTGGGATTATTCAAAATCAAGAAAATTAAAGGATCCTTAAATTATAAATTAATGTTATTAAGGAATATAAATATTCATCTAATATTCTATATATCCTTGCTTAAACTAATATCATCAAAAGTATCTAAAACTCTTGAAACCGAAATTGTATCTACTGATCAAAACGTCGAATATAAAATAAAGAAAATATTAGATTGCAAATATATCAAAAACAAAATCAAATATTTGATGAAATAGGAAAATTATCTGGACTCCAAGAACATATAAGAATTAGAAAAAGACCTTAAGTATCTTGAAAAGTTTGAGGATTTTCGTTGATAGAATCTAGATTTGCCTAAAAGGAAGGAGAATTCAATATAACTTATACAAACAACGAATCTATTGAATACAAAAAAGAGAGATCGAAGGAGTTAGAACCAGTTATAAAAAGTTCAGAATCAAATTGATCAAATTGATCAAAAGGATCAAAAGGAATAACGAACATTGAAGTTACAACAATTTCTTTTTCTTTTTCTTTTTCGAATCTTTCCTTCTTTTTTAGAACATTAAACTCATCCAGAGAATTTAAATCAGCTATTATCAATTTCTGCTTTTATTCATTTAATAAACATTGTTGTTTACAAAGACAAGAAATCTTGACTATAGTTTTTTGAGATATTGCGAAAACCTTGATTATAGCCTTTTATGATATTGTAAAAGCTTTTTCCTTCTCTTTACAAAGCTTTTGTTTTTAACAATTAATAAAGGACCAATCAGAAAGAGTTAGCATTTTGTTCCTTGACTTTATATTATAAGTTTTTCCTTAACAACAATATTCAGCATATCTACTATTATTAAAACCTAATTCCAAAGCGATACAACAACAATTAACCTTTTCACATCGAGTACAAGCAACCATTTCGCTTCCTATTCGTTCGATTCGATTATCAAGTTCTAATTGCTTTGTTCGTTTTCGAGTATATTAAAGTAATATATTACAAAAAGAAAAAAAGGAATATAAAGGATAGATATTGTAGATCCTGTACTAATTATAAATGATCAAGGATGACACTTAATCAGAAAGAGGATAATGTCACAAATCATATTTATTTTTATAAAATAAAATTAGTTACTAATATTTAAATTGCTTTCTTTGGGGGGATCCTTATCGATAAGGAATCCTAGGACAAATATTGTTTTAGGACAAATGATGTCCCAGAAAGAATAAGCTAAACAATCATTGGGTTCTAGAACAAATGTTTTAGGATATAATTCGTTTTAGGATTATTATCTTAGGATAATATTTATTCCAGGATTATTGTCCCAGAATAAAATCTGTCCTAAAATTAATATCCTAGGATTGGAATTGTCTCAGGATTAATGTTTTGAGGTTAATAATAGATTATGTGATAGATAGACTGGATAGCTTGGATAGACTGGTTTATCTAGTTTATCTAAAGCTATCCAAATTATATTTATTAATATATAATCAGAATAATTTTATAATTTAGGAGCTTTATACTCAACTTAGTTATCAATTAGTTTACCTATATTTTACTTGATTTAATAACAATTTCACTTCCAAATAAACCCAATTGATAAAGCCTTAACCTACAACTACTAACCAACGAAACCTCAGACAGCCACTGCCTCCAGCACAGTATCGTTACAGGTGATTAGGTTATAAATAGAGCGCCTGAAGGGTTATATAAATGAGAAGTTTTATACTTTAATTTTGAATTTGGATTAATGTTTTTGGTTTTATAAGTTTGATTTATGTTGAAATTAATAAATATATATAATGTTGAAATTGAGGCTATCCAATACCGAAATAGGAAAATGGTAAATAAAGGCAGTATAATTAATAAAACCAGCCTTTTCTCATCGAGCTTCCTATTAGTTAGTTCAACCTAAATAGTCAATATACTATTATTCTATACAGCATACCTATAACTTTTCAATATTATATATATATATCATTAGAAAATATATGATTTAGAGCTTTTGAAGCTTAGAATCCAAAAGGATTCAATAAAGTCTTTAAAATTTAAAATTCAAAAAGATTTAATAAAATATAAAGATCTATATATTTAATATAAATCTCTTTATTTAAAACTTTATATTTAAAATTAATTATTTAATAAAATCTATTATTAATTACAAATTATATATTATTATTATTATTATTTCAATCTTTGTTTGATATCTAATTATAAATCATCTCGAAGATCAGGATCACTTCCACGTGATCCAGATCGCAACCCTCATAACAAAGATTTATATATAAATTTAAAAATCTCAGAAACCTTAAATAACTTTTCAATAAAATTATTAAAAATAAATTATAAATTTTTAAAGAATATTTATATTATAATTAATCAAATAGATAAATTTATTTAAAAAAAAATAATTTATAATTATAGTTTTATTATTAATTGAGTATTTATTTATATTAAATTTTATATAAGATCAATATTAATAGAATATTAAATATATATTATTTTTGATTGATTATTATTTAAAGATTTTCAAATTTTTCAAATTTGTATATAAATCCTATATAATTGAAAATCATAATTTCAATTTTCAATTTTCAATTACTCAATCAATAAAATCGTAAAAAATCTATTAATAATTATATAATAAATCTGTAATTGAAATTTTATTAAATTCTATTGATTGATTATGAAATTACTAATAGCTGAAAATCATGATTTTTGATGTAAAAGATGGTGTCACGAATCATGTTCATTATAATACAATAAAAGCAAGTATAGCGGTTTGGGCCGTTGTTTCCGAAAAGATCCTTATCGATAAGGAATCCTAGGATAAGTATCCTAGGATTCAATAAATCTTGGGATCATAATTATTCTAGAACTAATCAATTAGATAATTATAATAATTTAGAATAAGTATTTTAGGATCTTATTTATTCTAAAATAGAAAATTCTAGGATAATATTAATCTCAGAATAATTATTCTAAAAAGTATATTATTCTAAAAAACAAGTTATTTCAGGATTAGTATCCTAAGGTTATTAAAGGATTATATGATAAATAAATTGAATAACCTAATCTATTTAGTTTAAGAGATAGTCTAAATAGATTAGTTTATTTAAGTTCTTTAATAACATCTAAAAGTATATAATTAAGATAGTTTTATAATTTAAAAGCTTTGTGTTTAATTTAGTTATCAATTAATTTATCTATATTTTATTTGATTTAGTAATAATTTCATTTTTAAATAAATACTAATGATAAAGCTTTAATCTATAATTACTAATTAAATGAAACCTTAGGTAGCTGCTGTTTTCAATATAATATTGTTATACTTTGAGCATTATTATAGTTAAGTTATATCAATTACAATAAACCCTAATCAGCAATTTATCGAACCAGTTTTCTTCACTTCCATCAAGGCTTTAGGGCAAACTGCTGCCAATATGAAACCAAGATAAGCAATTCAAGTATCTATTCCTGATCAATTCTATAGAGATTATAGCAAATATTAAGCTTTTATTATATAAGCTGATCTTTACTATATCTTCAATAGATATCTCTTTTTGATATTGTCAGAATTCCTAATAAGTTATTAAATCACTTAATAATAATAACCGAACCAATGATTATCTGATCACGTGATATATTAGTAATATCATTATATATTACGTAATTTTATTATTATATAAAATTTCGATCATATATCATATTAGAATGATTTGTAACGAAATAGAATGTGATGGAAACATATAGAATCATATGGAATTTTCTTATTTCTCAAATCAAATGTTATTGGTTATTACTCATTTCTATTATATGAAATGATTCTATAAGATTCGATTTAAATCGATCTTATTTATAAGCATAGAACATACTAGAATTAGATTGTAGATTATAAATACGAAGATTTTCTTCAAAGAATTCTTCGAAAAAGCAAGCAGATAAAATTCAATATTTATTATATATATTGTTCTGACTTCAAAATTTTCCACCTCTATATTCGATTTACCTCAAAGCTAAATATAACTAAGTCTTCCACTATTATAATAGATAATAATAATATTATTATTATTATTTATTATTATCCAATCGACCAACCCATCCAATAATAAATATATCTGCTATCTATCAACAATAAAACAATAAGATACTTAAGGAATTTAGCTTATTCATAATTTGTTATTTAGATAATATCCTTATCTTCTCCCAAAAAAAGGAAGAGTATAAGGAATATATTTTTAAGATATTTGAAGCATTTAGAAAGATCAATTTATGACTTAAATTATCGAAATATAAGTTTGGAATCAAAAAGGTAATCTTTCTTAAATATATAATCGAATTAGGATAAATAAATATTGATCCAAAAAAAATCAAGAAAATAAAGAATTGAGAGCGATCTAAAAATATCAAGGATATATAGATTATATTAGGATTCGCCAATTTTTGTTAAATATTCATCAAAGATTTTTCCAAAATAATAGAATCACTTATAGAAATAACAAAAAAAAATATAGGATTTATATAGAGCGAAAAAACAAAGTAAATTTTCCAGAAAATCAAGGATAGATTTATTAGGGAATCTATACTTTACAATTATTATAACAATCGAGAAAGCATTATTGAAACAAACGCTTCTGATATCTGTATAGTAGGAGTTCATCTTCAAAGAGATGATAATAGGAAACTACATCTAATTGCTTATTATTCTAGTAAGATAGATAAAACAAAGCAAAATTACAATATTTATAAGAAGGAACTTATAACTATAATCAAATTATTGAAATATTAAAGAATCTATTTCCAAAAAACTAAATTCTCAATAATCATCTATATTGATTATATAAATCTATAAATCTTTATTACAATTAAGATCCTGGATAATTGAAGATTGATTCGATGAATTAAGGAATTAATCAGTTTCGATTTAATAATCAAATATATTAAAGATAAAGATAATATAAGGATAGATATATTAAATAAATCATTAAGATATAAGAATGATAAGATCTATCAAGAAACAATAATCTTGAAATCTTTACCAAATGGAGACCTCATTCCGAACCTAACAGAAATTGTTGTTTTAAAGAATAAACCAATGAAAGTCTAAAAAAATAAATTTATAAATATATAATTAAATAAAGAAAATATCAAATAATCTGAGCTGCTAATAATTATAAATAGATTAATATAGATTACAAAGAAAATTTGATTATCAAATAATATTACCATCGAATTTATCAAGGAATAATATATATTGCTAGTTTATAATCATCAAGGAGTACAAAGAATATACTTAAGAATTAAAAGATAATACTAAAATCCAGGACTCCAAATCATAATCAAAAAAATGGTTATCGAATATGATATCTGTATCAGGAACAAGGCTTCTCGCCATATTCCTTATAAATAGATATATACAACTAAAATACCATCAACATTATAGAAATCGATATTATAGGATTTTATAAATCCATTACCTAAATCCAAGGATTTAATAACAAGAATAAAGTACAATTACCTCCTAATCATTATAAATCAATTAACCAAATATATAATACTAATATTATACAAGATTATCTTAATTACAGAAATCTTAACAATTATATTCCTAAAGAAGATCATTATAGTATATAGATTATCAAAGAAGATATTATCCAATAAGAATAAATTTTTTATATTAAAATTCTGGACCACTTTAATAATATTATTAAATATAAAAAGGAAAATATTTATAATATTCTATCTATAAACAAATAAAGAAAATAAACAAATAAATCAGATTATCGAAGTATATCTTTATTATTATATGAATTATCAATAAAACAATTAAATAAGATTACTATTCTTAATATAATTCATATATAACAATTCTATTTCAGAAACTATCTAAATCTTTTCAAATTATGCTAATTTTGGATACAAATTAATTATATATCAAAAACCAGATATTTCAGAAATAGAAAATCAATCTGTTATAATATAGACAAAGAAACTTAAGGAAGTTCATAAAGAATTAGCAATGAAATTTAAGTTTATTATTGAAAGAAATATTTATTATTACAACAAGAAGTGTAGACAAGAGCTAATATTAAAGGAGAAGAATAAAATCTATCTACTCCAAAAAAATATCGAGATAAAGAGACTAAATACAAAATTGGATTATAAGAAATTGGGATTATTCAAAATCAAGAAAATTAAGGGACCTTTGAATTATAAATTGATGTTATCAAGAAATATAAATATTTATCTAATATTCTATATATCCTTATTCGAACTAATATCATCAAAAGCATCTAAAACTTCTGAAACAGAAATCATATCTATTGATCAAAACGCCGAATACAAAATAGAGAAAATATTAGATTGCAAATATATTAGAAATAAAGTCAAATATTTGGTAAAATAGGAAAATTATCTAGACTCCGAGAATATATAGAAATTGAAGAAAAACCTTAAGTACTTTAAGAAGTTTGAGGAGTTTTGTTAATAAAATCTGGATTTATTTAAAAGGAAAGAGAATTCAATATGATTTATATAAATAGCGAATCCATCGAATATAGAAAAGAGAGTTCAAGGGAATCGGAATTAATTATAGGAAGTTCAAAACCAAATTGACCAAATTGACCAAAAAGATCGGGAAGAATAATAAACATTAAAATTGCAGCAATTTCTCTTTCTTTTTCCTTTTCTTATCTTTCTTTCTCTTTTAAAATATCGAGCTCATTTAGAGAATTTAAATCAATTGTTATCAATTTCTGCTCCTATTCATCCAGTAAATATTGTTGTTTATAAAGACAAGAAATCTTGGCCATAGTTTCTTGTAATATTACAAAAGCCTTTCCTCTTTTTCATGAAATTTTTGTTTTTGACGATTAATAGAGGATTAATCAAAGAGAGACAGCATTTTATTCTTCGATTTCATATTACAAGTTTTCCCTTGAAGATAATATTCAGCATATCTACCACTATTGGAATCCGACTTCAAAGCAACACAACAATGATTAGCCTTTTCACATCGAGTACAAGCAACCATCTCGCTTCTTGTTTGTTCGATTCAATTTCCAAGTTCTAATTATTCCATTCGTTTTTTGGTATATTGAGATGATATGATACAAAAAGAAAAGAAGGAATATGAACATTGGATATCACAAGGATCGGATAATTATAAGTGATTAAGAACAACATTTAATTAGGAAAGGAATAGTATTATAAATCATACTTATTATAATATAATAAAACCAAGTACATTAGTTTGAATTGCTATTTTTGTAGAAATCCTTATCGATAAGGAATCCTAGGATAAATAGGATCCTAGAATAATTAGTATTCTAAAAAGAAAGGGTTAGGTAATCATTTAGTTCTAAAACAAATATTCTAGGATATAATTCGTTTTAAAATAAAGTATCCTAGGATAATATTTATCTTAGGATTATTATTCTAGGAACTCTACAATCCCAGGATTGGAATCACTCTAGGATTAGTATCCTAAGGTTTATAATAGTAGATTATATAATGGATAAACTGAATAGCCTAATCTATTCAGTTTAGGGGATAGTCTGGATAGATCAATTTATCCAAACTATCCAAAGGAAATCCTAAGTATATAATTAGAATAGTTTCATAATTTAGAAGCTTTGTACTCAATTTAATTATCAATTAGTTTATCTATATTCTATTTGATCTAGTAACAACTTCACTTCCAAGTGAACCTTAGTAATAAAGTCTTAACCTACAATTACCAACTAACAAAACCTCAGGCAGCCGCTGTCTCCAGTATAGTATCGTTACATTCACTTCCAAATGAATCTCAGTAATAAAGCCTTAACCCACAACTACCAATCAGACGAACCTTAGGTAGCTGCTGCCTCCAATATAGAATCGTTATATATTATTTCCGAAAAGATCCTTATTAATAAAGAATCCTAAAATAAATATTCTAGGATTTAATAAATTCTAGGATTGTAATTATCCTAAGATTAATCAATTAAACAACTATGATAATTTAGAGCAAATATTTTAGAATCTTATTTATCCTAAAATAAAAAGTTTTAAAATAATATTAATCCTAGAATAATTATTTTTGGAAGTATATTATCTTAAGAAACAAATTATTTTAGAATTAGTATCTTGAGGTTATTAAAGGATTATATGATAAATAGATTGGATAATCTAATCTATTAAGTTTAAGGGATAACCTAGATAGATTAGTTTATTCAAATTATTCAATAATATTCAAAAATATATAATTAGGATAATTTCATAGTTTAGGAATTTTATGTTCAATTTAATTATTAATTAGTTTACCTATATTTTATTTGATCTAATAACAACTTCATTTCCAAATGAATATCAGTGATAAAGCCTTAACCTACAACTACCAACCAGACGAAACCTCAGACAGCCGCTGTCTTCAATACAGTATCGTTACAGATGGTCCGAATTAGAAGGTGGTCCGAAAGTAGGGTATTAGATTTATTGATTATAAATGAATACATTCTATTGATTATTATAATTAAAAATAATCTAAACTTTAAATGATTATATAAAACAATCGCTTGACTTTTACTTCGGATAATCATAGTTTGTATCTGATATATTTATAGGGTAAATACTCTACTATATCTTTATAGAGAAGAGTAGATACTTTAGAAGCCTAAATACCTCAGGTACGGATAGGGTGCCCATGTCTGATTCACAAGCGAAAACATTTATTAGTAGTGGTAGAAGGAATATTGAGTGCTTATGGGAATGAAAATGTCTAAGGGATTGTGGATATTTGATTTGATATAAAGATTAAATAGATTTGAATATCTAAAAGATAATAAAATATCCGAGTAAGTAAATGCCAGTGCAAATGCTTAAATAAAAACAAGTATCCAAATCCAGAAAGTATTTATCACAAAGTGACTTCATCCTCGCCGCTGAAGAAACCAGTATCTAGATGTAGATATGGATCTGCAAACCAATCCTATAAAATATCACGCATACTAGCTCTGAAGTATCTTTGTGCAACGTCAAATCTGAAAAGTATAAACTACCATGACACAAACTAGCAACTGCAGCTTCATCTATACGCCCCATTTCATACAAAAATGACTTATCCAAACTTTCAGCTGGAAATATAACCGCCACAATTGCTCAAATGAGTTATAGGATCCGGTGTGGATTTGTGGCTGCAGATGCAGAAAATATGGCGGAATGTTCACGACATATCGAGTGATTAATTGGTTGAAATGATATGAATCTAGATGAAATGAGATGTGAGTAGATTAATTGGCTTAAGATTGGAGAAACAATATGCAGCACCTCTAGGCTGAATGACGGTGTGTATAAAGAAATTACATCACGCGGAGCGCCAGCAGCAATGGACTCGGTATAGAAAAACGCATTCACGGGATTCGCCAATAGCTGAGCAAGACTCGATGCACCACAGCAGGAAATAAGCAAGTTGTGGGTCGAAAACTGTCTGATGTATCTAGGAATGGAGATGAGGAGGAGAAGTACATGCCGGACAAAGTCGTTTCGCGTTACAGCTTGGTTTTGCGTAGCTGCGGTGCGTGGTGTTCAGATACACAGATTGGGCCACTTGTATGACGTATGATTGATTACAACTTGTACTACATCATGAAGTTATTGATGTAATAGGAAGGAGAAAAAAAGTATAAATACTCGTGTTAGAAGCGAGGAAAGAAAGCAAGGACAAGAGCAAGTAATAGATGGATCGGTAAATCAATCCAAACACATACCAATCTCTACACTTTCAAATACATACCTCTGGTTGATTCTAAATGCCTTACAACGCCCGATCAGATGTTCTCACGGAATCAGTTGCCAATGGTGGGCTCGAAGACCCTCGGGCTGCCAGACAACGATCATTTAGCGAACGAATGACTTGTCGCGACTTGACCGATTTTATGACAAACACAGCGGAGATCTCGCCACTAGTACCGAGATACAATAGAGCGTCCCACAAACAAAAGCCAGGTAGAGAATGCCAGACTAAACTTGATCGGGTCCTCTCCCGGTCTAAGGAGATTAGGTTGCCTGCCGCCGAACAGGATTTGCGCCAACCTTTATCGGACCTCCTGCCCGGGCTAATCGTTACTGGTGGTCTCAGTCGATCACCTGCCTTTGATTGCCTACCTGTCGTGTCCCATTGGGCTGAGCGCACCGATGAGCTATCAGCTGCAGACCACGCCGCCACCGTACGAATTTCTTCGACTTGGGAAGCCATTGAAGTCGGTGGAGAAGGGGCCACCATGCAGTTTCCACTTGGAGCTCCATGCTGGTCGCTAAAGTCTCACGGCATCTCCCCCGTAGATCCGGGATCTAGTAAGTTTTCTCAAAAATATCTAGAGAAAACTAAGACGCTGGTTACGACTGTTGCCTTGGCTCGTCGTGTTGACACCCCTCGAACTGGGGGAGTTCTTAGCGCTGCGAGCGATATCTCTCGAATGCGCAACACACGTGTTGCAGACGCGGTTGATTGTGCCCTAGGGTTGCTTTCAGATGCTTCAGAGCTTTTGGCCGCACGCAATAAGGTGATATTGACCGGAAATCCAGAACGTCTCGCTTTCGCCGAGGTTCACGAGGTGGTCCTGCCCTCCTGGTGCTCTGCCCGAAAACCTCTCCCACCAAAGCTGAGCGGCGTAGCACTCTCAAATGACCGTGCTACCATCGATGTTCTTGCCCGGGAGGATTGCGAGGGGCCGCTACTCAACACCAGTATCTTCTCTATGGCGGTGGGCTTTAATCGCGGTGTCTATGGGGGCTCGATCTCAGGTCTGTGGGCAGTCATGGATTCGGCCTTTGTCCTCGATTACTCAATAGGCAAAGACAGCCCTGAGATGGCGGAGAAACTAGCTTTTAGCTTTGCCGAAGTCGCGACTGTTGCTGAAACCGCCGTATATGCCGGTGAACACATCACCGATATTCGAGTTGTCAAGGGCTGCAACTATTCATGCTTACGCCAAAAGGCCATCATTGAGGACACCAAGCCTGTTGGATCTCGACCGTGTATAGTCGTTTGGAAAGACCTCGCCCGATTAGCCCGTTATAAGCTCGCGGATGCAGTATTCTGTCACGTCTATTATGATTCTGGTGGTGGAGAGCAAATGGCGGCAATAGCCGGTCTGGGATGCGTAGTGCATGACTGGATTGATATGGGTGCTGATATAGCATGTGGAGAGATTAGCAACATCATCCCTTCACTGACCGGAGGCTCGTTTGCGGAGGAACTGCTGGCCGAAGTGTATTCGCGTTTTATGGGTTCGATGATCTGGTACCGCGACAACGATCCATATAACCCAGGCGCTCTATGCATTTTGTTCACTCACTGGTGGCAGCTTGCCAATTGTCGCCACCGACCTATTTCTCTCCTGGGCCGAACTGACATCGATACTGTCAACAAAGGCATCGCCGCAACAATTCCGGAAGGAAGGCCATCCTTGGAGCATTTTCGTGCGTGTGGTACCGAGATTGAGTGTAGTGAACGTCCACTCGCAAACGCTGAGGCGCGGCTTCAATGTCTTCTTTCCTCAAACCCATTGCCGGAAACTCTAGCAGTTATTGACCTCCTCGTGAACCCAGTTCTTGCCTACGTGAAAGGAGCGGATCGGCTACCTTTTGAAAATGAATACGTGGGTGCCGTCCTCGCTGCCGAAATAGCTTACCCCCACGAGCAGAAGATTATAGAATTATGGGACCTGGCGATTGTCATGTGGGAATGTGGGGCCATGTGGGCCGCCGGAGTGGCAGGTCTTTGCTACACTCACACGGGAAAGTTCAACTGTGATAGAGCTCGCGATGATTTGTCGGACACTACTTGGAGTTAATTCGCCGGTTTAAAGCTTAGATTATTGAAAACTAAATGAGTGTTAACAGGGAATTTAATTAAAAAATTGATTTACTGGAACATACCTGGATAGAAAACCTGTATAATGTTTTACTTTCCCGCTCCTTCGCTTTCCTGCTTTGCAGGATAGCTGACGCTCAGTATCGGAAATAGAAAGGAAATATTCAAATTGAGATCACGAAGCGAAAATATAGAAATGGAAGAAGGATTGTGAATCCGGGAAAAGCCAAAAGTCCCTACATACCTTGAAATCCATTGGTATAATTCAATCTTTCAAAATGTTTTGAATCTCTAAAACAATTCGAATATCGCAAATTGAATTAAAGCCTCCCATCGAAATGCAGTCCGGACTACGAGGAACTTTGCCCACGTTCATCCCACGTTTATCCCACGTTCTTCACACGTTTTTCACACGTTCCACGAACCCCTATCACGCCTCGACCACGTTTAACCCATGTATTCCCACGTGCACAGCATGCACCTGGTCTGTCTCCCATGCAAATCCGGGATCAGACCCGAGTGCATGTGCCCACTCTAATCTCGTTTACTCTCAAGATGAGAGAATGCTTGTTGTCGATCAGAATCTCATTTCAACTTCCGATCCGTGATTCCCATTTTCACTTGTACGTCGTCTTCGAATATCTATAATGCGGCCAGTAGCAGTTTCTTAAGTACCGAGGCCTAAGTCTTTCTTGGACCTTAGCTGGGTTCGCAACTTGTGCTCCGACCTAGCAGTCTTATTTCTTCAGACCAGATTCGTGTCTATGTGTCAGGCATAATCCGATCCTTCAAGCCCAGGCCCATATGCGTACTCTAGTCGCGTAAAAGGTGGCATACAGGGCATCTTATCCTACCAACATATCATACGGAGTAAATCTTATCCGACAACCCGTCATAACTTTTTGTGGAAGCCCTTGTCTCAAAAACCAAAATTTAAGCGCCCAATCCCGTAGGCGATCTCCTATGTCCACCCCCATCCCAATTTTTCTCCCACTTGGTTTTCACATGTCCTAGCACTAATCTAGACCGGCTATGCCCGCAGATGGTGTGAACTCTCTTCAAGGTCCCCACCACACCTCCGAGACCATGGACCCGTTGCAGCAAATCCCCTCTGGCTAGTTCGCGAATCTATTGATCTATGCTACTCTAAATTCTGATCAACTATAAAATTTTTCACAGAAGAAAGTCAAAACCTAAAAATTGACGAGATGCTTTCTGCGTTGATACACAACTCGCAAGAATTTCCAGATCGGGTAAAATAAGTATCCATAATACTCCAATTTAAGTGGCGTGATTCCCTGATCAGCATTATAAATCCCCAAACCGAACTTTTAAATATTGAGATACGCCGGAACGAGCGCTACTTGCATTTTCACTAGAGAAGAAGCCCACGCAATTTTCAATATGAATTGCACACCAGATATACTTCTAGCAGCTGAACCTCTTAAGCCTGGAAGACTATTCAGTCGCCAAGTCTGAAAGTGGATATTGGAGAGTGCGAATCATGTGTGCAGTCTATTCGTTCATTGCGTGAGTTCTAAGAATAAGAAAACATGGATATGTGGAATGAACAATGAGAATTTCACAAGGGAGTATTATCCTACTTCAGCCCATAAATCCCAGCAAAGAATCAGAGCCATAGAATATTCACCGTTAACTTCCAAATAAAAGACATGCGTCCATAACTTCCAAGTAGGGATGGGCTCTTTACATAAAGCAGAGCTAGATTACAAGTAAAGCATAATATAAGGCCTTTAGTTAGATTATATATTACATTACATATATGATCAGCATTGACCAATTAGAAAACTTTACTTTTTCATTCCCTATTTGCTTATTAAACATCGAAGACAAAATCATTCAAAAATGAGAGCGATAATAAGAACAACGATGAGATCAATCGATCTCAATATAGCTTCAATTTACCCCTTTATTTTGGCTTTATATAATGCGAGCTAAAATACTTACAAAAGCCAAAATTTTGCTTTACATTTTGAATTATATAAGGCTAAAAAGCCCAACCCTACTTTCAAGACAGCTTTGCCGAAGCCGAGTCAACGGGACATGCAAATAAATTCACCAGGCTCAAGTTTTGAATGGTGTAGTGATAGTGGAGATACGACGTGATGTGACAAGCTCAGACCGACTTATCAATTGCAATGTCATAACGGGAACGCGAAAGGCAGGGAAACTTCCCAACACTTCTGTAAGCGCGGTGCCTGGAACATTTCAATAGATGAATGAGGAGTGAAAGAGAAGAGAGGATTTATCAGATATTCAATTATTCTCTTCCATGCCTATGTAGGGTTGGAGCTATTTCCCAATTATGTTTGGTTAGCCATTGCGACGCATAATCCAGGCCAAAACACCCGTCCATCTGTCCAGCCCAATCTCTCGTTCCATAGACATCCAAATGGTACAATCACCGCTCCAATCCGAACGAAACATCCATCCATCCACCCAAACCTACAGCTCAGTAACACAATGACCTAGAAAGATGATCCAGAATACCACCGCCACCGTCCCTAATCACACAGTCTTTGAACCAGAATTTTCCTATCCACCTATCCACCCATCCAAATCATCCCTCAATCACTTGCCATGTCCGTACCTCCACCCAATATGTGCCTTTGAATTTTATGTAATGTAATGTATTGTAAAAAAGTATTGAGGCAAACCAGAAAGCCAAGTAGTAGTAAACCAAAGTTAAAATCTCGCTCGCATTGCAGGCATCGTAGGCAGCGCAGTCGCAAAAGGGTATCTAGGCGCAGTTCGAATATCCTTCCAATAAGTTCTCGTCTGTGCAAGTGCAAGGGCAAGTGCAAGTAAAGCAGACAGAACGAAGAAGCATAGAAGGCAAACAACTCGCATATGTCATTTTTCATTTCGTCGTAAACCCTAGCCAGTAGTTTGAAAATAAGTAGTGCATGCGAAAAAGGGCAAGGCGAGTAAGAAGTGAATCGACGAAAGAATTAGAAGACTGTTCCATCACTGAGGATGGCAATGGGTGGACATTGAGTATTTGGACGCGAGATTTCGGCCATTTCTCTACCTCCCTATTTGTTTAATTAGTATTTGGTGTTCTATAGGCGATAAATGAATGTAACATACCTTCCAGCTTCCAGCCTCCAACATTTGTGGTAGTGACAGTTTATCTTGACCAAAAAGTCCTAGACTGGCATTGACTTCGTCTACTAACAGGTCTAGAAACCCAACAGTCACAGCTCTCCACTCAACGATTACATCATCATCTGGTGTGAACATTGGGACGACTTCTAAGCTTGGCTTGCCTTCTCTCTCTGCATTTCGATGGAATGCTTCTAGTCCTCTTTTTGTTTCGTCTCTCCTTAGTGTCAATACACCAGTATCGATGAACAGACCACCATTCCGATATTCGGGTAAACCAGTTAATAATTCAGCTCCGGCGAAATGGATATTCATGAGCTTAGTCATTGGTTGCATAAGAGAGTAGCAAAGCCATTGAGATAGCTTGTGGAAGGGAACGATTGTCTCCCACAAAGGGGTTGTAGCATCTGCAGGCATAGTGCTTAAATGCCATGCGTCACCGATAGATGTGCCGTCAACTTCCGTGCGCGAGGCTGGCCAGATTGGTGCAAGACCATCTATCAAGACACTCCACAAGGTAGGCAAAGGAACGATTGGTACGGATGCGGCTTGTGTGGAAGGATGAGAGATAAGGTAATCTGTGAATGTTAGACCATAGTACTCCTAAACGTTGTAAAGACATACCTAGCATATTTCCAGGTCTGGCATCTGCACCAAACAACGAAGGATTTCTCAAGGCTTTGGCCAGTTTAACCAGTAAACCAGTTCTTCCTGCCAAACCAGCAATCGGATTTTGTTCGGTGACCTGTAGGCCCGAACTCATAATCTCCACTGTCAATCTGCATAATCCATCGGCATCAACCTGGTGTGGTTGTTCTGGATCACTACTGAAAGTACCAGCCTTGAACATCTCCAAACTAGCAATTGCCAAGCCTTCACTTCTTCTATATGTGCGACCGTTCTCTACACTCTTGTATTTCCATGAGGTACCAGCTCCAGCATCGAGCAAGACAGATACGAGGAAGAGATCGAGGATTCGGCGACATTGTTCGGAGGGATCAACTTGACTTGGCCAGCTTGCTAGGAGTTCTCCAATTCTGTCAATGCCTCCTACGTTGAAATGTTGCCAGCGACCATGTGGTGGAATAGTGTTGTAATCGGGGGCGAAATCGCGCTGGAGTGGCAACAAATATTAGAATGGGATGTATCAAAGCTGTGTAGTGCAGATGTAAATGAATAAGTACCTTGATTATTGAAACGACAAACTTTGTCGTGTCTTTGAACCTCCCCATATCAACCTCGAAGTGATTCAAATCATTCTTCTTTGCCTTCTCCAAGACGATACCGCATCTTTCCCGCACAGCACCAATACTCCTCAAATATCCAGCTGGGTCTACGTTTGGATCTGGTGCTTTGGGCAATGCGATCTTTGGTATGGTGGGGATAGACATTCTTGAGAAACCGGGAGTGGAAGGCGATTTAAGGGATGATTGTGAGGAGCGAAAAGATTGGACTTCTGTTAATTGTGTAGAGTTTGTTCGTGATGATGAAGAGGTCGAAGAAGAATGCTTTTCTTTGCGTGAAAAGAGGCCCATCCTTCCGTATTTAAACCTTTCTCCCTTGCGTCCTCGGTATGCTTCCTTATGCGGATGCCCTGTACAATGCAGGACAAGTGCAGTGCGTTCGTTCTCTGCGTTCCCTGGTTGGTAACTTGTAGTTTACTTGGTCCGCCGTACTTGGTCAAAATTTCCGAGTGCCCTGCAGGCAAGTGGAAATGGAAAAGCTGGGTCTGTAATTTATCAAATTCGAATCAATTGTGTTTTAATCCTTTTCAATCTTTTTCTCTAATTTTTGGGGGGTAGCGGCCTCCTTTGGTTATCGTTGGTGGTAAATGCACAGTACAGACGGCGCTCTTTTTGCGATAAGCCTGTAAGCTGTTTGGAGATGAGGGGGCGACTTTGTAGTCCTTGCGGACCTTGTTGGAAATTCCGTAATTACTTGATGTGACCCTTTCCCTTGGATGGATTTAGGTCGACATCAGGCCCTTGCGCTTGCTTTGAATGTACTCGAGTAGGTTGTCTTAGACTCTCAGGAATAGCGATCACCAGAAGAGGGAGGGATAATATGATTTGATGGGTTGCCCAAGACTTTCGGGTGGATAGCAGGTAAGTGGGGGGGAGTCAAGAGAGTCGTAACTGTGGATATTAATCTTTTTTAATCTTTTCTTTTTCCTAAGAAGAGACGAGAGATAATTTAAAGAACCAAAGTATAGTAGTATCAAGTAGCAGGAGAAGCAATGGTGAATGAGAATGACAAGTGATTGGCTGCTTGCTTGCTTGGATGGGTCCTTTCGGTAAGTTATTCCTGTATGTATGTGTATAGATGTGTGAGTGTATAGCTAGTTAGCTGTATGTGTATATATATATATGTGTATCTCCATACATATGTTCCTTATTTGTGGGCAAAGGACATGTGTGTATGAGGTGATGTTTCGGTTGGAAGATGAATATTGCCTGTGGAAGATTTCGAGTATTAAAAAGAATATGTATAGTGGTGTGTAGTGTAGTGTGGTTGAGTATGGCGAGGTGAGCCAAGTGGAGATTGTAGTACAATATGATCTTCTCGTCGCTTCTTTTTGATTAGGTCCAGAACCAATTTGATTGATTTCCACCCCCAGAGCCCAGGTTTCTCCTCGACTCTTTCAGGTCCTGATGTAGAATAAGGTAAGGTACCAACTGTAAATACGGTGGTATTAGAAACTAAGAGTAGTGGAGGAAGAAAGTGGAATGATTAATAAGTGATGTAGTGAGGCAATACCTTAGAAATTGGTATGATACCCAGATCAATAATCAAGATCAATAATCAAGGTCAGTGTCTGAATCGAGCTGTTTCAGGTGAATTGATCTGTTGATACTAGGTCTAATGCCTCGAATGCTTCACGAAGGGTCGTCCAATTGCTGATAATTAGCCTTGATAGGTAATAGCGTTGGTACGAGCAGTAAGTTTGACAGTGGGGATATTTCGATTGAGCTGTATTCGGGTAAGATCTATAATTTTCCGGTTGGTACTGGCAGTTTCTAGGCAGTTATTGTATTGATTTGCATGGAGTATATATATACAATCGGACTTTAGATTCGTGCGTGCGTTTTAGTTCCAATTACCGGTATGGCTGGTGATGACAATCTGAGATATGAACTTTGCTAGTCCGGCGAAGTTGATGAATAGTCTCTGTATAAATAATGTAAAACTTACAGCTGAGTACTTGTAGATACACAGTGGAGATGCAGGATTAGAAGGAATTATTAGTAGTACACTATGAACGCTTACCAAAATATATTCCTGTCGCTTATTTATATGAATCCCCTGCGATGTTGAAGGAAGATTCCAACAAGAACCGGTATGCTTTCAGGATCTCCAAGATTACTCCTGAAAAGATACCAGAAGCAGTACCTCATACAGGATATACGCGAAATGAATAGTATGCCTTGCATCTTTAACTCCAAGAAATGTTCACAAGCCAGGACGGCCAGTGACATCTTGACTTTGCCGGCTAAATTCATTTCGTTATAACAAAGCGATGTGAGGCGTTTGAATACCTTAATTGTCTATTTAGTCCGTTTACAAGGTTGTGTCAAATTATTCCTATATATGAAGAACCTGCAAACGATCTTTGATTACCATTATTGTATCCTATAATGTTAAATTGAATAAGGGCTCAAGCCTCAAACTTACTACCTTCATCCTTCATAACGACTTATCAACTACAGTCATTTAATGCTAGGCATCCGGATCCAACGAACTCCAAAGATTGTAAATTCACCGAGGACAAACCCAGGAGAAATCGCCCAATGCCACCCAAATAGACGAGGCGATGTTCCCGTACTCGTTCCCCAGTGTACACCATTTGCCTTTTTCAGGGGTTCAACTTAGAAAAGCAACGGCCATGGCGTAGGAATAGAGAAATTGATTTGTGCTCGGAACATGACTGCTTGCTCGCTGTGCCTCGGAATTGCCTCTAAGGAATACTACGTTGGTAAAGTACAGAGCGATTCAAGGTTAGATAATGAAGATTGATTGGTTCATAATTATTGGGATCAGACTCAAGCTTACACCGTACAAGCTACTTGCAGCCAAAAGGATTGGAGGATTAGATAGAATCGCGATTATCAGTAAACGCCTCACGCCGTCAATGGAAGTCCGTTTGGTACGCCATGACTTGACACGATTCATGGATGCTCGGGAATTTGTTCAAGCTTGGTAAAAGAAATGGTGTTCAAGGGATTTAGGTGCCATCCCGAGCATTGGAATATGGTTGGTGACGATTTTCATGGATAGATATTATTCAGGAGGGGCGCTTCATATATTATAGTTTGTGGACAATTTGCTACGGACCGTACGGGTAAGTATTTTCTCCCTCGCCTGTTCAACTGCTGGGTAGCGAAGTGGACACTTCATACAACACAAAGCCTTCATAGCTGGGCCAGCTTCAAACCTTCAGACCAAATTACGAGTAGAAGCACGGAACCAGTCCCCAAAAGTATGTTTCCCACGCAATTATCTCCACATTTTCTACCCTACAAAGTCTTCACTAGATTGCTTCTAGTTTCCCAAGTCCGTGGACACTGCACCTCTACCTTGTCTGTGATTACCTAGCTACACTATCACGGAACCCCTCTCATAAAAAATAATGAGGCTTGACATGATTGATATCGGCATCTTATCCCATAGAGTGATATTGGACCGGGATTCAGGCCTATTGATTGACACAACTATCATCCCGATATGCAGGTACGAAGGGATATTTCAAGGGTTCCAATGGGCCGGCTCGCGGATAAATGGCGAGGTTTTAGTTTGCAATGCAATGGCGGGTTGTTAACGCCGCATCGGTTATGATTGTCAAAGTGGTTAGGCTGGCAAATGTTTGAGGGTGTTGATTGATTGATGTTTTGCTCAAAATTTACAATCTAATGAAAGCAAGAGGCGAAGGGGTAGTACGATTTTTAGATCTATTAAAATGTGGCGAGAGATTCGTCAATGATAGATGAGACAGATGATTAGCTGCACGGAGGTGAAAGGAGAAGGTAGGATTCAAGTCGACATTAACGTTACGAAAGGTAGTGAGAGGTAGTGCCCGTTACGAGGGATGGGTGGTCAGGAGAAAGAGGCACAGATGGGCTTGTGCTGTGAAGAAAATTCGCCCGGCACCTCCTCCCAACGATCTTACCTTTGGAGGACTATCGATCATCCTCATCTAATGTTTAACTCAAAGATGGGGTTTGTAAAAGGCTCAATCACGGTTCACATCGTGAACGGAATTTGAATTGGTGTAAATCACAACACTTTTTGGAGGGAAATTTGATCAAGCTCATGCACAATTCCTGCAAAGCTGGCTCAACGTTGACATACGAACCGCTTCATTTTCCTTGTTCTCAACTTCCGTATATGGTTCTAGTTCTGTACATAGTTCCGTATATAGAAAATGGAAAAGTCAATGTTCCACAAGACATGCAACAATATTGAAGCTTCCCCTGAATTTGTATTGGTCATTGCTATTGATGCCTCTATATGGTTACGTCGTTACGAAGTGCAGTTCCATTGTCTGTACCACCAACTCAATCAGGATTTTACTTCCGTCTGATGGTATTTGCTTAAAATGCATACGTAATATATTATCCATCGTCACATGTGATTTTGCACTAGATGGGCAACGGAGTCGCTTTATTGTGTACGAGAAAGCATAATTTATTAGATCCTCAATGTAAATTAATATATTCCATCGGCTATGTTGGTGCTGAGTTGACGAATCGAGGAACACCGAAAGAATACATACACCCTTGAACGCGGAAAGATGGAATATATGGTCTAGATGCTTTCTCTAATGTGACGTTCAAGATTTCAATTGAGAAATTTTCATGGAAACAATAGAACTAAGAAGCTGGCTCTGGAGTCTGGAGTCTGCTCCGTTGGTAAGATCTGCTTACAATTTACACGCTACACAATGTATGGAGCAAATTGAGTGCCTGGCTAGCTGTTGAACGATCAAATGAAGCTTTCTCGTCATGAAATGAAGGGGAAGCTCTTCGGATGATCTCATCTCGACTGGACGATTGATACTCGAGTAGATAGATCTAATTTCAAAATAACGGATGGTAAACTCAAATTTCAACTACGGTTAAAACAAGCTCCAAGACAACTAAAAGACCCATTGAAGCTACAGTCTTAACTTAGAATTGTGAAAGCTTCATGAGCTCCATGAGCTCCATCAGCTTCATCTCTCTTTTCCATTTAGCAAGCGGGAGATCAACCGTTGGGAAGAAATACTTACCGAGTAGGTCTTATATCGCTCCAATTGAAAATGAGCCCAACCATGGTAGCCTGAGGCTACTTGGACATGATTATCTACCAGACATACAACTGTATGAGGTAAACGTACGGTAAGCGAAACAATCACCAAGCGCAATATCAATTGGGAACGAAACGCATCATGAATCTTCAATACAACTGATGTTTCCTACAATTTTCTTTCGCGCATAACGGCTTTTCACTCAATTTGCTTTCCTCGCGTATCCCTTGTTCTTTCCGCATCGAATGCATACGCTCTTTTCTTTTTATGTCAAAAAATGGACGACCTTAATGGCCTAGATTGGTCTGCTGCCCCCAACACGAAACCAAACAGAGTATCACCTGGTACAGGAAATTACTACCCCGCGTTACGTCCAACTCCATCACCTGCGAACTCTGGACAGAATACCCCTCTACCTGCTCAAGGTTCAGGAGCTCCAAAATCCTTTGCGCCGCCTAAATCTAAAGCTCCAGACAGCTTCGCGAACCTCGTTGCTTTTAGATCTTCAAAAACGAACACGTTGACGTTACAACAACAGCAAGCGAAGTTACAAGAAGAGAAAACGAGAAAGGAAGAAGAACAGCGGAGGGAATATGATGCGCAATTTGGAAACGCACAATTCTGGGATGGATTAGGCGGTTCGAGAAAGGGCATAGCCGGGCTATCGCCAGTACCATCACCAATTCCTGTCATGACGAGCCAGCCTTCCACATCCCCATTCGCGCAGGCTATCTCTCCCCCGCCAGCTGGAAATGTTACTGGCGATTCCGGAGACGATGATCTTTTTGCGGCATTCAACAAAGATACCAAAGTAGACACATCAAGTCACTATCCACCCCCTTCTACCTCTTCAAGTCGCGCGCATACTCCAGGGTTTGGCATAACCAGTATACCCGATTTAAGTCAACCACAGGCCTGGAATCAGCCAATAAGTGGTGTGGGTGCTTTTGATGATGATGATGATGATCCATTTGGATTGCGTCAGATGAAACCGCCAAACTCTGCGCCAGTACCGACGTCAAACACAACAGACGACGACGATTTCTTGGGAGATTTGGGAAAGCCGGTAGAAGAAGTGAAAAGGCCTGCACCTGCGATACCGGAACTACGCGCGGAATCGAGCTCGGATGATGAAGAATCTAATGACCCTTGGGATAAGGCCGTTGCCGAACTTCTGGATATGGGATTTACGGCAGAACAATCCAGGCGTGCTTTAACTGAGAGTGGTTCTGGTCTAGATATACAGGCAGCTGTGGGATGGATATTGAACGACGCACATGCGCAAGCTAAGGCAAAGACACAATCTGGGGAGCCTAGTCGCCGTAATGGTTCTGCATCACACGGAGAAAGGAGGAACGTATCAACGGATGGACGAAAAGCAAATCCAGCGTGGATGCGAGAAGAAGGGAGGTCTCAATCACAGCAACCTCGGAGAGAAGATAATCGTTCACCAAATAACGAAAATGACTTTTCTAAAACTGCGGCTGCTGTTGGAAGTAATATTTTCAAAACCGCAAATTCATTTTGGAAGACGTCCCAAAAGAAAATTGAGAAAGCGGTTGCCGAATTTCAAGCAGATGCTGACCCAAGTCAACCGAAATGGATGAGAGAGGCGGCAGAAAGGGAGGCTATATCTGAACAACGTGCAAGACGGGTAAAAGCCGAGGCTGCTAAAGGCACCCCAGATGTTACAGATGAAGCTCTTGCATTAGAAATTGGATCCAGGCCTCCACCAAGAAAAATGAAGGCTTCTGATTCGGGGGCTTCACGTGATAAATCTCCTATAGCTGCGAAATTCCCACCAGAGCGGCCTACATCTAATCCACGTTGGCAACAACCAGAACGGCCTGGATCTAATCCATGGCAACAAGCACAACCCCAAAGTCGACCGACTCCACCTCCGGCAGCACCTAGGGTACGGGTGAATAGACAAGCAGTAGAAGAAGAAAGTGCTCAGGCATACGTTAGTTCTGCCCGACGAAAAAAGACTACCCCTCAACCCCAGCCTACGCGGGAGTCAGAACCAGATCTACTATTCAGTTCATCGTCAGCATCAAACCCAGCAGCTTCTAAACCGACTCCAAAAACAACACCGTCGCCGAAGCCTACAACACCAGTTCCATCCAGACCAAAAGCCCCTCCGCGTACAATCCCTGCTATTTCTCCTATCGCTCTGAAGTCTTCAACGCAACATCGCCTAGAAGGCAAAGCACATTTCGATCGCGGTGACTACTCTGCAGCTCACACATCCTACACTTCTTCTCTTTCCCCTCTCCCTCAAAATCATCCAATAATCATTCTCCTACTCGCAGAACGATCTATTAGCTCGGTCAAGACCGGTCACCCACGTGAAGCCATCGCGGATTCTGATCGTGCTATTGAGATCATTGGATCTTCTCGCGGTCAAGATGAAATAATTGACTTGAGCACTGGTGCCGCAGATGACCGTAAACCCATGAAGGAATATTGGGGGAAGGCTTTAACGAGTAAGGCCGAAGCATTAGAAGCACTTGAGAAATGGAAAGATGCAAGCGATGTTTGGAAATTATGTATCGAAGGTGGTGTTGGTGGAGCTACGGCTATCCAAGGTCGTCAACGTTGCGACAAGGCCCTTGCTCCTCGCCCAGCATCTCGTCCTGTTCAAAAGACTCGATCAACGCCATCAGCTGCAGCATCATTAGCTCCAACCCCCGATTCAGATGCTGTTTTACGTTTACGTGCTGCAAATCAAGCTGCTGAAAAGGCAGATGATGAGAAACTGGCTTTGGTGGATAAGGTCGAGGCGCGAGTCAATAAATGGAGGGAGGGAAAACGAGATAATCTCAGAGCCTTGATTAGTAGTATGGAAAATGTGCTTTGGGAGGGCAGCGGGTGGAAGAAAGTGGGCTTGCATGAGTTGGTTATTAATTCTAAGGTTAAGATTAACTACATGAAGGCGATTGGAAAGTGTCATCCTGACAAGGTTAGTTTCACACTTTTTCTGATTCGGTCGAGTCGTGAAGATATGGTTAGGAGCAGAATAGCAGCTAATCATTACAATCTATAGTTACCACAAGATGCATCGCAAGAAGTGAGGATGATTGCAGCAATGATTTTCTCAACTTTGAATGAGAGCTGGGATAGTTTTAAGGCGCAGAATGGTATGTGAGGGATGTTAGCAGGAGCTGGGCATTTAGAAACGAAAAGACTTGAAAGCAGCAAGTTATCATGATGATGATAATTGATAATGAATTATATAGAGTAGTACTACAGCTTCGATATGAAATATTCTTAGTTGTGTTTGTTGTATTGTACAGTGAGATCTGTGAGTGAAGATGATATTACGATTCCTTTTCTTTTGGATTCAAAACGAGATAGATCTATATTATATGATGATTGGAATTATCTATTCTCTTGAGATAAATCTTTTTAATGGTGAATTAGATACAAGATGACAGATGATAGTTATCTGCATGTCTAGTGATCTTGCTGTATGGCTATACCTATAAAAAGATTTTACAATGCATTGTCTATAATTGATCTAGATTAATTGAGAAGTCAGAAATGGATCGGATGTATGTATACAGCCTCGAGTGATTGTACATGTGGTTTAGACAGATAGAAACTAATAATGTTGAAAGGATATTTAAAATTTCTATATCTAACAGCTAATCTTATTACCCGATTTAATCTAACAAAAATCACTCGGATAATTAGTGAATAGATATCTAAACCTATCAGATCTAATGACTATATTGGGATTCTTCACCAAATAGCAGCAAGATAAAATGCCGGACATCTATTGCCTAGGTATTACTTCTCGCTTCGTATTCTTAAACTAAGCAGAGAATTAGATGATATAGTAATTAACTTTACTCCCAGCTCAAAACTCTACTCTACGAAGAATCTTCTTGTAGTCTATAATAAACCTGTATAGGCCATTAAATCATCGTCGATATCAGAAACGCTAGTAAGATTTAAAAGTATCGGAATGGATCAATTTTGACTAGTGTTTTGGGGTGGAAGGTAAGAGAATATAGAGAGAAAGCAGAGAGGTAGTGTGGTAGGCTGTAGCGGGACATTGCAGTGTCTCTTTCAATCATATGTCTGCCAAATCTAGCGGGTGCCTCCGCCTTGAGGACTTCGTGGCGGGAAACAGCCAGCGCGGATGCAATGAGATATATAAAACAGTCTCATAGTTCATACGAGATGGGCCAAAAGTAAGTTGTGCCCCAAAAACCTTATTTCGATTTAAGACACGTTGAAATCATCAATAGGTAAAACTTTCTTTGTGTAAATGGCCGGCCACTCACACTTTCAGCGGATTGAGATTCCCTCGCAAGAAGCTGCGCGTTTTAATATTGAGAGTAACTTCTCGGGTACATAGAAATTACAGTCATGGTGGAGTTAATATTATCTCCGCTGAATCCATACTAAGTTCGTCCAGCCACCCACTTAACAATGAACAATAGCCATGTGTTGATCAAAGTTCCAATGGAATAATTCACTTCCTTTTTGTCCATGCCCGAAGGTACCGTAGTCAGGTTTGATAAGACATCAATACCCACCATGACAACACCACCACCCTCCATCTGGCTAATAACCGGCGCCTCCTCCGGCATCGGTAAATCGCTCGCTTTGGAAGCTCTGAACTCTAATTGCAGAGTAATTGGAGCCACCCGAGATATTTCCAAAGCCGAATCTTCCTTTCCTGATTTCGTCGCAAAAGGAGGGACTTGGATAGCTTTGGATCCGGCGCGAAAAGATGCTTTTGAGCAATTTTCAAAATGCGCGAGGGAATACAATGTTGATGTTTTGATCGATAATGCAGGCTATGCTTTTATTGGTGGTGTTGAGGATACAAGGTCAGTTATTTAAACTTGCGCGTGCTAACTTTTACTGATATGGATGCAGTGAGGATGAAGTTAGTGAGCAGATGGAAGTTAAATTTTATGGGCCACTTCCAGCTGTCCGAGCCTGTCTTCCAGTCATGCGGGGAAAAGGTTCCGGGAATATCGTGCTTATAAGCAGTGGCGCAGGGCATGTTGCTCTTATGCATTCTGCTCCCCTTTGCAGATCTAATCCTTGTGAGCGCACTTGAAGTTTCGCTAATGAGATATATTTCACCCGGAAAGATTTATAGCCCGCCCAGCACGATCATCATACTCCGCTAGCAAATTCGCCATCGAAGCAGTCTATGAGTCTCTCTCCCATGAGGTCAAAACATTCTGTATCAAAGTCCTCATTGTAGAACCTGGGGCATTCAGAACGCCATTTGCAAGCAGGATCCTCGCACCAGCTCAGTATCAAGATAGTAATGGTCTTGGCAAGGCATACAAAGGTACTGCCGTTGAGAAAATGGTAAAGGGTACAGTAAACATTATGTCCATTCCAGATTTTGTGAAAGGAGACCCTGATAAAGCTGCTTGTGCAATTGTCAAGGCTGTCATGGATGGACACGATTATTTGCGTATGCCATTGGGACCAGACTGCGTGACTGCCTTGGAGGACAAGATCGGACAATTGCAGGGAGACTTGAATGCTACTAGGGTAATTGCCATGGGTACGAATTTTGAATAACGAATGGAGTAAACGTAGAATATGTCCCTGATACCGCGTCTTGTGCTTGTGACTTAAAGCAATTGATAGGTAATACCGCTCCAGATTTCACAAGGTACGGAGTATGACGGGTTGGGGGGACAAATTAGTATTAACGAAGTAAGAAGCATAGTCGTCAATTTCCTTCCTTTGCATAGTGTACTGGATAGTTGGGTATTCAAGTATGGCAAAGTCAGTATGAAAATAGAGATAACATGACTTTATATGTATCAGAAGTATAAATGGGCTGACAGGAAAGGTTGTTCTCAAATATAAATCTCTCTTTTCCTCAATTGTCCAACATTCTGTTCCAACCCAAATGCAACATGAGGCATTTTCTCATCCGCCCCCCATTGACTTTCGGATTCTCTTCTAATATCCTTCAAATCGCCCGTTTTGGTCGGATCTAGCAAAGGACCGAACTTGAACCTACGGTTTTCAGCATCCGCTTGCAATGGCTCCGCACCCAGCGATGACCTTCCCAGACATTCGTTCAATTCCGGGTTTCGAGTAGTAGCGACGATGGCCGAAAAGGAATTGGAATGTACCACTCCATTTGAATGCATGGCATAGACGCCGACGACTACAGCTATAAAAGAAAATAATAGAGCTAAACCGTACGATATAAGAAGCCAGAGCGGGTGGTATACATAATAATTGTTCGTGTTCGAGGTGACGATGTTTTGCAGATTGCCGTTACTCGTCAAATCCGGGGAACTGAGATAACTGATGGTGATATTGTTCGCTAGATCTTCAATACCACGAGCCAAGGTTCGATTTCGGCATAACCAGGGTTGATTAGTGGAGGTGAAGGTGTTACTGAACGTTGAAAAGGGATCGTAGATAAGATATGAAGTCGCATTCTTGAATGGGGTATTTGCAATTTCATCGCAAGCCATTAATCCCGTTCCAAGAACATTTGTTGCCCCATATCGGCTATATTGTCGAACATTTTGATCGTTGGTAAGAGTAATGTCTTGCAATGTAATATTTCCGCCAAGAATAGCTCCCAGGGCGTACATATGTGGAACATATTCATTCCACAATATTTCTTCCATGGCACCGGTTGCGCTCATACTTATTGCTCCATTTGAATCTGTGACAGTAGTACCGCTTTCTATTGTACCAATACTCACATACGAGAGATCATAATCTCCAATTATCTTAATATCTTGCTGAGTAATATACTGGACTCCATCCACATATGAGACCGCAATGTCAAATGATGCGTTAACCGCAGTACAAACCAGTTCTGAAGTTGAAGTTTGTATCCATAATTGAGGATAGGGAGAAACTTGCTCTGCCAGTGGCCGTGGAATATCTACGTTATTTGGTGTGCCTGATGCATACCAAGAGCTCCATGATGCGTAAATAATTTTTCTGGAGCTCACATCAAACGTTGTGTTCGTCCGATTGTCATTTTGGTCAGTGTAAGTAAAGATGTTCCGTTGTTCATAATACTTGGTAATGTTGTTGAATACGGCTTGCTGTGTGCTGTTTGGTTCGTTGCATTTAACGGAAGGGCCATAAAATTGCAAAGTATATGACCATTCTGATCCTGCGACTTGCCGAGATAATCCTAACACATCGATGTTCGAGGCTGTATTTATAGCGATGGTGTTTGTGACTAAAACTGCGTCCCAGTCGCCATCCATAGAATTGTTCCAAATGGCTTTGGTGAAATCAAGAACTGGCAAACGCACTTCTTCTGTGATGTTCCTTGCAACAACTGTCAAAGTTGCTGCAGGAGCAACGCTTGCAAGCCCCAAAAGCCTATATATTCATGAGTATGTTCCTGCTGAAGCGTCCGATTATAGATTACTAGTACATACCAGGTAATGGCGCCTAACAGAATAGCAAGTTTTGCGCCTTTTACAAGCTCGATACTGAACAAAGCTATGGGATCCGTTGATAATGCGAACAAACGGTCCAAGTTTTCTGTCGTGCAAATATTAGTCTAAAGATTTCAAAAACTTGAGGAAAGCAGTACTCATCGTCAATGGTTGGCGTTTGACAACCCTCCAAATATATTGCCCCAGAGCAGCAGTTGTGGTTGCTTTAAAACAAGATGTGACTAGAAAAGCAAACCCGGTGCCAATACGCGTGGGCCATGCTTGTTTTGTTTCATCGCCGGTTCTTTGGCCGCTGAGTGACATGTAATAAAAGTGATGAGCTAGTGAAAGAGCAAATCCAGAAAAAAACATGAATCCAATGAAGGACGGTTTCCTCCAATGAATTCCCCAAGAAACAGATCGAGGTACGGAAATCTGCGAGGATTTCCTTTGACTGTAAGAAACATCATCACCATCACTCAAAGACCTTTCAGAGGATAAAGGTAGAGGTATTTTCTTGTTGCCGACCGCAGGTGTCGACAGCGGCTCCGGATTGAAAGTAATATCATCGAGTGCTTGATAGTCGATTGAACTGCCTACAGGTTTGCGCCTACTCATTTCGATCGTTCTGGTAATTTCTAAGATTTCTTGCCCTCCTGGAAGAGATGCAAAAGCCAATTCCAGCACTTGATTGAAGCTTAAGATATTAGACCTAGAGTTGCGACGCTTTATTGTTCCTTGATTCCGGCAGGAATATTGCGTTTTGCCAGCTGATTCTGCTAGTATATGCAGCTAACCATTTCCGAAATACAACTGATCGTTGAGGAAGGATACCACTGTAGGATTGGCTCTACCTCACGCTTATGGCCATGGTGTATTGAGGCTCAATTGTGCATTTCAAGCCGATGAAATGGAACGATTGGTCCCCTCAGCAATCCATGTAAGAACGATTCCTAGATTTGGGTTAATGACCCTAAAATACTTTGTGGCTTCGTTTGTTAGGCAGGTTTGCTTCACTGGGAAACATGTTTTCTCTATCTCGTGGGGCCCAAATCACGTAAAACCAGAAATGGGGGCCGTCCAGACTTCGCGGGATACCTAAGTATGACTGCATAGAATCCCCGTCCCATAGCAAGGTTATGGACCTATGATAAGAAAAACACGAATGAACCATCAGCTTCTTATCCAAGAGATTCCGTTCTTGATTTAGCAAAAATAGTAAGCAGATTGATGAAGATTTTGAAAAATTTAGAAATATGTTCGTTTGGAAGGGCGGAAAATCTATTGCGGTAAAGCATGCATTGATCTGTGAACGATGGATGACTAAGAATTTTTTTACAGCCAGTTAACCCACTTCTACTCCCCGAAGTTTATATCGCTTTTGTAACAACCAGCTCATTATGTGCTAGGTATAAAAACAATATCTACTGATATAGCTTCTGAATAAGAAAGACTAGGCTTCCTGTAACCAGGAAAAACTACTATACGCATGATGCATAGTGGTGCATAGTGGGCCCTAGTAACCAAGGTCTCCTTTTACCCCGGCGCCTAAACTAGACGATCAGTAAAGCTATAACTTAGTTACACATTGTCGTCGACTGCATCTCTCACACAACCCCCTCTTTGATGCATCACTAACCCTCGGTAAAATGCAATTCACAAGGTCTAGATGCTTGGAACGAGAATCTCCACCCGCATGTCAAGAAACGTGGGAAGTAGTCGTTACTGCCGGTGGGCTGTGAGCAAACTGTTTTTGCGCTAGTACGATGTGTACAAGATGTTCATGCTACCATACCTGTGCAGCTCAACTAACCTATGCTTTTACTTGCACTATCCCGAAAAGATTGCCGATACCGTTACATGCGCATTATTACCTTGCGGATTCATGTGGTCTTGTCTGGGACCGCATGATTGCAGGCGCTTGCCGCTCATGTGCTTTTCCGAGTGATTATGAATGGGATCGTAATGATTGTATTAATGCCTCGAGCTGACTGAGCAGTCGTTCGTAAATGTCTGTGTTAATTCCCAAGATCACCCAAGCATCGCAGCAATCAACAAAGAACGATTCCCAATGCTTCATTTGTTAAGACATGATTCAAGCGCCAGTCGCCTATGATCTATCTCTATACCTTCTCTCTGTACATGTACCACCACATATTTACGTGCTACACCAAATCTCGTCCAACTATTGGTCACCTTTAAGCTTTTAACCATATCTTTTGCGTTCTAAATCCGGTATCCAAATGCTGAAAACCGTTGCAGAAATAAATTCAATTTGTCAAACCGCCTCCTGCCTATGAGTGCCACGTGCAGTAGAGCCTCGTTATACCAGACATTTTTATGCCGGAAATCCACCTATATGTTACGAAGGTAACAGCTGACTTGTTTGTATAAGCTTGGGCTATATATGAGCAAGATATGATTCAATTATATTAATATATGATTATAATTATCCAAAGATTATATATATATATACCATCAGAATATACAAACAAAAAAGCTTCAGATATATACAGTATCAATCACGAGATTGAGCATCATATAATAGACAGTTCTAGAATGACAACACTCCAAGAACGCTCGGTTGTCCTAATTATCTAAAAGAAACAAAGATTTATATAAAGGAATAGGATATTATTAAATATAAAGCTTTATACTCAAGATCAATTATTTAATATATTATATTATTAATTATAAATTATATTATCTTATTATCATTATTTTAAAATCCTTGTTTGATATTTAATTATAAATCTATTTTGAGAGCTTAAAGTATTTTTATATAATCTAGATAATAAACCTTATAATACTTTGAGCATTATTACTATCTTAAATACTGATTTGATATAAGTAACGATAGCTATATCTTCTACAACATTATAGCTCAGCAACTCAATTACAAGTAACCAGATCACCCCCAAAAGCATCGATAAGGATGAAGATATCTTTATAGAAGATATCGAAGACCTTAAAAAGATCATTATTATTGAAACTCTTAAAGTCGCCTTATTAGACCGATTTATAGATAATTGATAAGAGTTAGAAACCTTCTTGCTTTAATTAGAAATCTATTTCCAATTTAACAAAGACAAATTCAATTACAATATTAATAAAAGTATTTGGGCCATCTTCTATCTCAAAAAAGAAGCTGTTAAATAGATCCAACCTTATCTCAAAGATTATTTTACTAATTTGAATAAGTCTAAAAAGCGAATATATCTAATACAAGTTATTTTTGGGAAATTCGAAAAGTTTAAGAAGGAAATACAACAAGTATTCGGGAATATCAATAAATTATAAAATACTCAATCCAAGATCTATAATCTCAAACAAATAAGGTCAATAATCAAATATATTGTAGAATTCAAGAGATATATAGATATTATTGAATAGGAAGAAAATACAATAATAAGCTATTATAGGAAAGGGCTCAAATCTGAAGTCAGATTAGAATTGGATCGCAATTACATTTGGGAAGACCTAAACGAATTAATTGAAGAATCCATTAAAGCAGATGAGATATTATACAAATATCAAAAGGAATATTGATCCTTTAACTTTCAAGGAAATCGAGATTGTGGCAAGTATTATAAAAATGAAGGAAGATTTTAAGAGAGTAGACAACCTTATGAAGACCCTATATAATTAGATGCAATCTTTAGAAATAAATTATCTAAGAGAAAAGTAGAATAAAGACGAAAGGACAAGTTATACTTTGAATATAACAAATCAGATTATTGGGTTAGGGATTGTTGAAGTAAGAGATTATCAGAAGATGATCATCACAAGAAATTCGGCAAAGGACAATTTAATATCATCTTCGTACTCCAATTATATACTTCAAATTCAATAGAAGATAATAGCTACAAACATAAAGAATATCAAAAAGAAATTGACGCAATGCTATAAGACCAGGAAGAGTTGAATACTATAGACCAATACAAATTGGAGTATCTCTAAATCCCTTTATTCTTTATTATCAAAAAGAAACTAAAAGAAATATTATCAATAGAATATACAACAAAGAATTGAATAGCTTATTATAATGATTCCTGTAAGATTTATTCATCAGGTAAGGAAGCCATAGGTTGATTTCCCCAAAAAAAAGCAAAAAAACCCTGCAAGAAGAAAGGGTCGAAAAGATCATCACATAATCACAAAATTGACCAAATTGATCAAATTGACCAAATTGACCAAATTAACAAAAACAATTATAATAAGGATTTGGATCAAGGTCAATTAAATATCACAGGTTAAACAAATCAGATATACTACACTACAAAGATAAATAGACAAAGAATTCAGATTATAATAGATTCAGAAGCTATTGAAAATTTTATTATATTAGGAATTATAAAGTATTTGGGAATATTATTTCAAGCAAAACAGAAACTATATCAATTGTAATTAATTGATAGACAATTAGTTGGATTAGACAGAAAGATTTCGTAAAAGACTCACCTTTTGCAAATGATTATAACTCAGTATAAAGAGGTTATTTAATTTGATATTGTTTTATTAAAGAATTAATAGATTATTCTAAGAATGCCTTAATTAAAAACTTATAACCCCAAGATTGATTGGTTTAAGGAAACTATTAATTTCCCTAAAAATGTTTATAAAAATATATTAGAATTTATAAGACTATATATATACAATAATAAGTTAAAGACAAATAACTTTATCGATATAGGATACCCAATTCAGAATCCTTTATTAATAATAAAGGAAGATAAACCTCCTATATAAATAAAGAACAAATAGACGAAATTACTTGAAACTATTTTTGTAAAGAAACAAGACGAAATGCCAATACTGATACAATATTAGAAGTACAAGAAGCTCTTTGAAGAAAGAAAGGGCTATAATGCTTTACCAGAATATAAGCTATAGAATCATAAGATAGTATTAAAGGAAGGCAAGATATCTTCATTTGGACCAATCTATTCAATATTAATCTTTGATTTAAAGATACTTAGGGATTATATTGACGATATATTAAAAAAGGAATAGATTAGAGAATCCACCTTATAAACAACTAGCCCTATATTATTTATACCAAAGAAAGATGGTATAAGAAGACTTTGTATAGATTATCATAAGCTTAACAATATAACGATCAAAGATCGATACTCATTTTCATTAACTATGGAATTGAGAGATCGATTAGGAAAAGCCAAGATTTTCTCCAAGTTTAATCTTTGAAACAGATTCCACCTAATTAGAATAAAGGAAGATAAGGAATAGAAGACAGTATTCAGAATTTGCTACAAATTATACAAATATCAAGTAATATTATTCAGTTTAACAAATACATTAGCAATATATATATATTTGATTAACAATATATTAAAAAAATATCTAGATATATACTATATATATTATCTAAATGATATATTAGTATTTTCAGAAATAAAAGAATAATATATCCAGGATATTCATAATATTCTACAATTTTTAAAGGAAACAGATCTTCAATACAAATCTAGCAAATATGAATTTCATATCATAGAAATAGAATTCTTAAGTTATATTATATTCTTAGAAGATCTCAAGATGAGTTCTGATAAAATAAAAACAATCAGAGAATAAGAGCCATCAATCAATATAAAGAAAGTATAATCCTTTTTAAGGTTCACCAACTTTTATTAACGATTTATCAAAAATTATTCGAAAATAGCTGCCTCAATAATCAAGATCACTAAGAAGAATCAAAGGGAATTTCAATGGTCAGAAGCAGTACAAACAATATTCGAATATTTTAAAGAAATATTCGTAGGAGAATTAGTTCTCAAAACTTTTAATCCAGAACTACCAATAATTATGGAGACAGACTTCTCAGACTATATAATAAGTATAGTATTCAGCTAGCTAGATTTAAACAAGAAATAACAATCAGTTGCTTATTATTCATACAAATTATCACTAGCTGAATTAAATTATGAAATATATGATAAGGAATTACTAACAATAATAAATACTTTTAGAAAATAGAGAGTATATTTGAAAAGATCGAAATATATAATGCAAATATATATAAATTATAAAAACTTAGTTTATTTTATTATAATAAAGGAATTAAATCAACAATAAATTAGATAATCGGAAATCATAATTGTATACAACTTCAGAATTTCATATATTAAGGGAAACAAAAATGCTAAAATGGATATTCTAAGCCAAAAACCAGAATACTTACAAAATAAGATATATGAATCATATATAATATTAAAATAAGATAATAATGCTTTAATTCATAATAAACCATAATTTATTGTTATTTCAGGAATAAATTATAATATTATCAAAGATATTATAAAAACAGAATATATAATAAATATTATAGCCAAAAGAATCCTAACTATATTAAACAATCTAAAAAAAGGATTTATTATTGAAGATAAATTTATTTATTTTTATAATAAGCTTTATATACCCTCTAATCTAATTAAAGATTATATTACAGAACAATATGAATTACCAGCTTATAGACATCAAGGTATTACAAGAATCTTTGCCAGAATAAGAAAAGAAGTATATTTTCTAAAAATAAAGATTATAATTAAAAATGTAATTGGGAACTGTAATATTTGTATAAGGAATAAAGCTATTCGGTATACTCCTTATAATTAGCTCAAAACCCCCAAACTATTTATTCAATCTTGAAAATCCATTATTTAGGATTTTGTAATGAAACTATTATTATTTAAGGATCTGATTATCTAGAAGAAGTACAACTCTATATTAATAATAATAGACAGATTAATCAAATTTGTTTATATAATATCATTCTGTGAAACTTGGATAATAGATGATCTTGCTTATATATTCATAAGGAATATAATTAGCATTTATAATATATCAGATAAGATTATCTCAAATAAAGATAAATTATTTATATCAAAGTTTTGATCTATCTTTATAATATTGCTTAGAATCAAAAGAAAGCTTTCAATAGTTTTCCATCCATAAACAAATAGTTAGATAAAACGATTAAACCAAACGATAAAAGCTTATCTCTGTTATTACATCAATTATAAATAAGATAATTAGGTTAAATTATTACCCTTCATATAATTCATATATAATATATCAGAGACAGAAACCACAAAAGTAATACCAGCATATACTAACTTTGGGTTCAATCTATTGATATACAAATCATCATTATCACAAGATACAAATATAGATAAAGCTATAAAAGATATCACAGAAATCAAGAAGCTTCAAAAACAACTCTTCTTGGATTTATAGTTCATCACTTTAAAAATAATGTCATATTACAACGAATCAAGAAATATAAGATCTACTTTTAAAAAGGGGGATAAAGTTTATTTTATTTGAAGGAATATACAAATAAAATAATCAAGTAATAAACTAGATCATAAGAAACTAAGATCATTCAAAATCGATAAGATAATCGGATCAATCAATTACAAACTCAAGCTATTATATAATATAAATATCCACCCAATATTCCATATCTCATTCTTTGAGAAAGTATTATCAGAAGCGTCTGATATATCAACAATAGAAATCAAATCAGTCAACCCTAACATTATATATAATATTGAAACAATATTAGATTATAAATATATTAGAAATAAGATCAAGTATTTGATCAAATAATTAGATTATTTATATTCAGAAAATATATAGGAATTCAAGAAAGATCTCAATTGCCCTAAGAAGTTATAAATATTCTATCTAAAGTATTTATATCTACTAATAAAGCTTCAAGCTCGATATCAGATAACAAAGACAACAAAAAATCGAGGAAATCGAAAGAAAAGGAATCATTAGGGACAAGAATAATAATATCGATAATTTCCTTATTCATATACTCTTTTTCCAACTTTTCCTTTTCTTCTATCTTTATTAACTCATCAAGAATCCATAAACTACAACAAAGCATTTCAGATTTACACTTCAACAAGAAACACTTTTGTTTTCGCAAACACAGAATTTTAATTATAACCTCCTCCTCCTCTTAATCTAATCGTTCCTTTTATCAGGATAGACTTTCCTAATCACTTTCAGATGAACCTTGAACATCATATTTCTTACTATTACAAATATATTCACTGCATTACAAAGAATCAGAGGGCGAAACAATACATTTGCGATCTATATGTTTACACAACAAGCATAAAGATATTTCGAAACCTTTTTGTTCAATGAAATAAGCAAAATGAATTTGTTCTTTTCTTTTATCAATAATTAAAGAAAATATAACGAAAAAAGAAAGAAAGTATATAATCATTTAAAAAAGAAGAAAGATATATTAATATAAATATTCAGGATCAGTATTAAGCTAAAAAGAGGATAGTGTTACAAAGATAATAATTGACTTATTTGTATAAATTTGGGTTATATATAAGTAAGATATAATTCGATTATATTAATATATAATTATGATCATTCAAGGATTATATATATATATATTATTAGAATATATAAACAGGAAAGCTTCAGGCATATATAGCATTAATTATAAGATTGAGCATTATATAATAGACAGTTCTAGAACGACAATACTCCAGAAATACT
Organism: Sclerotinia subarctica; assembly: GCA_025389085.1. Taxonomy (NCBI): domain Eukaryota; kingdom Fungi; phylum Ascomycota; class Leotiomycetes; order Helotiales; family Sclerotiniaceae; genus Sclerotinia; species Sclerotinia subarctica. Next base: position 2,678,449 of record QRFI01000005.1, on the reverse strand, counting down.
TGGCTGTCCCAATTATCCAAAGGAGATAAAGATCTATATAAGGGAATAGGATATCATTAAATATAGAGCTTTATGCTCAAGATCAATCATTTAATATATTATATTATTAGTTACAAATTGTATCATCTTATTATCATTACTTTAAAGTCCCTACTTGATGCCTAGTTATAAACCTACTTCGAGAGCCTAGAGCACTTCCATATGATCTAGACGGCAAACCTCGTAACACTATATTGGTTGTATTTCTTAAATCCTCATTTTTTGCATAAATATATAGGAAATTCTGGTGTTTTATTTGTATTTGTTAGAAATAAGTGACAGCCGTGCTGGGAAGAAGCCGTATAGAAGTACGCTAGTGTTATTATCATTTTATATATATTCTATAATACAACTCTCTTTATAATTAGATATACAATAATAAAATTATACACTTCTTATAATATTAAACAAAATTTTATAATTCTGATACCAAAATCGTGAGAAGAAATTTATATATTTTCATAACAAATATATTATATAATCAATCAATTCATAGAATTTTTAAATTGAAGATTAGGATTTATTATACAAACTTATTAATATTTTAAATACCTAAACCTCGGAATCTCATACTCCCTATGATAAAGCCCCGTCCCTGAGGAGAAATTTTGATTGAGGCCACCTGTGGTGGGATTTTCCATGACTGGAAAATAATGGGGGGGAGAAAGTGTTCGATATTTTTTCGTGATGTTGTTCTTAGAATAGTATCCTGATAGTGATATGGTGATTATTCTTCGTCTATTGAGAATTCTGGATCCGTCTGATATCGATTTATATTCAACACAGCAGTAGCAAGTAGGATAAAAGCTTACACAGAGTCTGATATTTAGGATTCAATTTGCACTCCGTTGTCGGGGTGTTATCATCATGACATTTCTATAGCAAAATTTCGTTTACTGTAGTCGTCGATATCTAGGAGATGGGTATTTGAGCTTTATTTTGCTTCGGAACTTGTTTCGTGAGCGGCAGCTTGATATATTTATGAGGATATAAAGAAATTTTTATGGATAGCTGCCCTATATATTACAAGATCGTCATCAGCATTTAATTCATTTAATTCATGCATCCGCTCCCCTTTATGTTGTTCGCTAAACTAGTAGGCCGCTTAACCCGTGACGAACTAACTACTGAGCTGATCAGGAGAAAGAATAGAAACAGGAAAAGAAGGGAAAAGTAGGTTTGAGGAAACGAAACAATCTTTAGTAAGATTTCCTCTTCGAGACGTAAGACTCTGATTGGATACATATAGTCATGATTAATATCCGTATCACATCTAACTCTCCTTCCAACCCTTCAACTATCACAGGAAGCTCAGTCCAGAGCTCGGGATAGGAAGAGAAACTATCTCATATTCCAAGTTGGAACCCGCCAAAATCGCCTGTGAATTAATTAGCTGTGGGGGTACAAATCATGACGATATGTTGGGATCGTATGCCTAGGGGTATTGGTAGGGTGAATTATCATCTTTGTATCTAGAAACTCGGACTAAAGAAAACATAATTCCTCTAAATGCAACCCCTCAGATTAAATCTCTAATCATTAGAATTTCTAAAGCTAGCAGAGCTAAGTTCGGAGAATAACAGTATCTTACATAGTACCAACTTATTTTCCTCAGCGAGCACTTTACGCTTTGGGAAGATTATGTATGATGCATCTTCAAAGATAGATGTCCCTCGATTCAACCACTTATGCACAGTAAATATTATACCAACCTTCGAAGACTTTCCACCGTGCGAAAAATTTAGAAGTCTTTAAAGGTATACTGTAATTAACCTAAGAATGTGGAAAGTATGGCTAAACATCCTTCACACATTTATATTATCAAGTACGCTTATTCACTTTTCCATCGCATTTCATTTAAAACTGGTAAAGTCGACATCTATTTTTTTTCTTTTTGAAAACAACTAGAGTGCTACGAACTCAATGCCGGACTCGAGGGTAGCAATTCCGAATGCTACCCAATCCATCCAATGATCCTTGGTTGAAAATACCTGCAGGTAACAGGTCGAGATCAGTCTGGATAATGAATCACTGTGTGAGACGTTACAAAGTAGATTTACTGAATATTACAGAGAAGGAAATTCTCAGCTATGGGAATTGTACCGGTATCCACGTTATTGAGACGTGATATTTATTCCTTTAGATGAACTTGAGGACCTGTTATTACACCCAATGGGATGGCTTTCTGTCATAAACCTAAGGGTAGAGTATGAAGTATACTCTCGGGCTACGATGAAAATGGCCACTACAAGTATAAGCTTGCAGTGGCGAGGTTTCATTACGAGAAACTGCTTCATACCAATGATACTCACATGGAGTTCTCTTCATGGGCTAACTAAATTCTGTCTGTCATTGTGAGGTATCAGACCAGCTATCTATGCATCGAATACCATGTATGTGGTATCCCATAGTTCCTTAAAACGCCGTTGAAGCCTTTTCATGATTAATTCAAATTTTTTTGGGCAAACTTCTATCACAGTCCTATCTAGCCCCTCTACACCGTCTCTAAGCCCATTTCTGTACGGCTGTGCCACCTCTCTTGAATTCTGGCATTTCACCCAAGATCTGGCTCTTCTCAGTATGCTCTTTGTTTGGGAAAGTTGTTGCTAATACCCAAGGTCGTTCGGTACTGTCAGGGGAAGCTCTTTCAATGAACCCATACACATCACCTACTGTATGCGTAGTGTTGAATCGAGCTGGGAGACGAGTGCCGTTCGCTAATTGGATTCTTAGAGTGATTGTTGGTTGCGATGCATCGATCTGAACTTCCGGGGTTTCGCTTAAAGCGGCTGCTGGTGCAGATACTCTGGATGGAGGCTGTGTAGTAGTAGCACTCGATGAACCACCTGGTGTAGGACTACCGAGTCTCTGGCCTGATCCACCAAAAGGCTTGTAAACCTTAGGTGGAGCTTTGTATGCTTCATCATGTTTGTGCAACTGAACATCGACGTGTTGATTTTGTCTAACGTTCATCAAGTGGAGAGGAGCGCGACCACGTTGAATAGCCTGAAGGTCTTGCGCATTCGCGGGGTCATCGAATCGACGAAGTGGGCCATCTTCAACACTAAATCCATCCTCCCAAAGGTGTAAGACTCTTGTGATTGGAGTCTCGGAAGGAGTTGAAGCTGGGCGAGGATCCGGGATGACTTGTGAAGGAGTATCGTCACCACCGAGGGTTTGACCGCTGCCACGGAATCGAGATGGTGGCTGTGCCGAAGATGGTTCTCCATTTCCTCTCGAGTTTCTGTATCTTGTAAGGGTTGTAGTTGAGAAATTTGGAACAGGAAACTTACGCCTTAGCTTGCTTGAGAATATCACCAACAATCTTTCTCGCATCGGGTTTCCTGGAGGGATCTTGAACAGCCAATCCTGACTTTTCACCACCAGCAAATAAATCCCTCGGTCGCTCGTCTGGTTCATAATTTTGTTCATCTGAATCATCGTCATCATCCATATGGGTACCATGGCCTGAGCCAGGCTGACCAGAAGAACCTTGATTCAAAGACCCAAGAGTTGCGATGCCTCCACGTCCTCCAGCTCTGCCAGTTGACTTTGCGGGTTGTTTACCGTTGTCTGGAGCAGGTCTACCATCTAGTGTTCGTGGGCCAGTGTAAGGTGATGGTTCGGTTTCACTCTGATGGTTATCTCCGGAGGGTCCTGAAGTTCCTGTGTTTCCTTCTTCTTGAGAAGTAAAATATTCCGCCATGGCTCCTGCATAATCCCATTGATTTGCAGCGAGAAATTGTTGAGCCTAAAACCGACAGCAGAAGATGAGTCAGCGATCAATTATCAATGTTAAATAATAAGAGCATATATAACGATATCGGTGCTTCCTGCTTAATTTTTGAACTTACCTCCGACGGGGAGACATTGGTAACTTCGCAGAACTGGGAGATCAATTCGTCATGGTTATCGTTGTCCGACATGATTGCTTTATGGATTTATTATTGCTTGTATTCGAAAAAGCTATTTCAATAATTGGTAGGATGTTTTGAGAATGTCTTGTAAAGGTAAATGTTCTTGATAGCTTGATAGTTTAATGCTTTTGATGGTTTGATGGACAAATAATAAAACCAACGAGGCAGCTTAAGATAACGTCAGAGGATTGATTTTTGGCGGGGCTGAATTTAAGGTTGCCTGGAAGCTTCCACTAGGTAGGTATGGAACTTCTGATTACATAATATCAAGCTAAGCATGGAGTAGAAAGTGTCCGTCCGTGATTCTGATGGATTATCATTTTTCCGTAAGTATCAAATTCACTTGAGCGCCGATAATGCGACATGCATTCATGTAAGCCAAAACATTCCAAGCTTAAGACTGTTAGATTTCTCAACATTATCGAAAAGACCAAAATCTTTAAGAAACCACTCGGACACACAAGTTAATCGTGCTACTTGACCTCGCACTCCTTATATTAAAAATGTCCTCAGACGAACAGCTCAACCCACTTGCCGAATCTGGGATAACAATGCCCTCTGACTCGGAACATTATTCTCGCAATGATGAAATTTCTCCTTCTCCATCCTCATCAAATTCTCCGCAGATGATTCTATACTCTCCTCCTACGTTTTGGGGTTTACTTAGAGGTGCTGCGATCAATCTTGTATTACCTTTCGTCAATGGTCTTATGCTTGGATTCGGAGAGCTATTTGCTCATGAGGCTGCATTTAGGTTGGGATGGAGTAATACAAAGGTAAAAATCTACCATTCTGCTTTGGCTACCTTGGCTCAAGGACTCTAATGTGGAATTGCCATTTTGGTTGAGAGAGAAAGGCTCCATTCTCTTTTCTCACGTTTTGAAGGCTTATACTGAGTGCTTTATTCATCTAGGTTTTCCCACCAACTCGAAGATCTGTAGGACCGGGAATTGAGGTCAGGGATAGTCCAATAGAGCGCAAGAGGAGAGAAGGAAATCTAGATGACTTGACGAGCCTGGAATGAAGGGAAGTGGATATGAGACTTGTAGGAAATAACGGTGCTGGAGTTACACTCAACCCTTTTCTTAAATGAAGAGGGAGAAAATGATAGAAGGCCCCTCAAAGACGAGGACATACAGACAAAGTCGAGCAACTCTGGAGCTTTTGAGGTTATTTGGCAACAGATAGGAAGAAGGTTGTAGGTTTGGAGAAAACTTGCTGGCGGAATTGAGTCAAACTGCGAACAGATTTCTTCATGTGCAGTTCGTAGGCCGAATAGTGAAAGATACCACACGACAAATTATGAAATTATTAGACAGATCACTTATTCAATGCAAATCTTCGCATCTCTAAGCACTTTTAACAAATGAATCCACGTGGGGTTTTGGTAGTGGTTGTGGTTTTTGCGAGCTCACTAGTTACTAGGTGGTAGTCACTAGATACCGGGAGTAGAGTAGTCGATTCATACTTTGCACAAAGTTATGCAAATTTTATGCAACACGATCATCAACACCAAAATAATTTTTGCGATATCAAACCTTCGGATGTGTTTGAGGGATAGAATAATATCTACTACCATCCACATAAAAAATGATACCCAGTAGAGGGTTGAGGTGTTCTAATCAATCGGTGGCCTTGGCTAGACGGCGGATTGAATCATATGGAATTAGACAGGTATTTGATCTCTTCCTCACTGCGCAACCAAGGACAACTGGAGCTTTACTGATGTCTACCAGTTCTCCTCAAATGTACATCGACCTATTAAAACCAATTCACTTCTCTCGAATAAAGGCAAAAGCACATTATTTTCGCAGTCAATTACTCGACCTGCCCCCTCAAAAGCCAATATCTTAATACGAAATGCTACCTCCATACGTTTTGCGTCAACTGCACCCTCCGCCATACCTCCCGTAGATTCCTCAATCCCCTCTATCGAAACCTCCACACCCGAATTTAAACCTGCCCCGCTCGATGTAAACGCCGATATTAATCCTGATATTCTCTCTTCGCCTGAACACATTGGGTATCTACACTCTCTAGGTCTGGATTATGGATGGGGTCCCACGGCGATCATGGAATGGATGCTGGAGCATATCCACGTCTTGGCCGGAACTCCCTGGTGGGTATCTATCGGTATCGCAGCTGCCGCCTGGAGAGTTATACTATTCAAACCTTACCTCGATGCTGCGGAAAATGCATCTCGAATGGCTACCATAAAGGAATTTACTGCTCCAGTCCAGGCGCAGATGATGCAAGCGAGAACGAGAGGAGATACAACTGAAATGATGCTTCATAGGGCAGAGTTGCAGCGAATTTATAAAAGGGCGGGAATCTCAATGTGGAAGAGTTTTGTGCCGATGGTGCAAATATTCATTGGTTACGGAACGTGGAAATTGTTGAGACAGATGTCTGACGTACCTGTTCCGGGGTTACTGGATGGAGGAATCCTTTGGTTTTACAATTTAACTATCCCGGATCCTTATTACTTATTACCTTTAACCACAAGTGCAATCTTGCATTTTGTTTTGAAAGTAAGTTAGGGTCGTTCTATTCTGTCAACGTTGGGCGCACCTAGGAGTAACCCGTCAAGAATTGAGGAGCTAATTTGAGGTCACTACAGAAAGGTGGAGAAACGGGTGTTAGTACTCTCACACCTGGTATGCTGTATATGATGCAATGGGGTATGCCTGCGCTCTCCATGGTCTTCACATCATTCATGCCTGCCGCTGTTCAATTCTCATTCCTCATGTCTTCCTCGATATCCTTCGGTCAAGCCACGCTTTTCCGCAGTCCTAAATTCAGAGCATGGGCAAATATGACTCCACTCCCTAATCAAAACCCATCACCATCCGAAAATACCTTGAGGATGAAGGAAATTCCGGTTACCCAGGGAGAGACCAAGACTACAAAAAGATTTTCATTGGATGGTAGTATAGGAAATGTAATGAAAAGATTTCAGAGCGCCAAGAAAGTGGCAGTAGATCACGCAAAGGAAAGAAGAGCAAAGCAAGATGATTCGTCGGCAAAGTCCAGGGCAGACGCTTATGAGGAGAGGAGGAGAAGAGAGATAGCCGAAGAAGTCGCGCGTCAAAATGAGAGAAGGGCATTGGAGAGAGAGAGGAGAAAGATGGAGAGAGGAAGAAAAAGGAGTAGAAAAGATTGAACGAGGGCAGCGATCGAATCATGACTATGCACTTGTAAATTGGTGGCGGAAGGTAGATGATGGATACGTTCAATGTAAATTATATTACAATTTTCAGGAGACTCTTCCCTGATATATCGGTGTCTGTTTGTATATAACAATGACGTTCTCGAGTATCAAAGGCAAGTAAGTACAGTAGATAGATTAATCTTCCGCTAGTCATGGATTAATCTATATTTGTAGATTATATAAATCAAAAAGAACATTTATCTATTCGTTTCATATATATTTACATCAAACTCCAAAGACTGATGAGTCATTAGATTCTTTTTAAATATTCAATTTACCATTAATAAAAATCATTTATAAAGATATATGTATATATTATTTACATTATTGAAATAAAACAAGACGAGAGGTTATTTTTGTGGTTTTATTTATGATTAATATTGATCTTTATTTTTTTATAATATAATATAAAGATATAATAAATATTATAAATGAATTTAAATAAAATTGTCAGGTTTTTATATTACAATAGGGGATATATAGAATTTATAATTATAAGATTAGATTATATGTAGAACTAAACCTTATCTTTCTATAATGAAGAGAAAGGAAATCTTTATATAACTTTATTATCTTGTAGACAAAGGTTCTTTCATCTTTCGGTCCTTTGTCGAAAGGGGTTAGGCCTCTCTCTGTATGTTATATGTAAGTTCCCCGTGACAATATAAAATAAGATCATTATTTTAACTTTTAATATCTCAACTAATAAAATCACAAAAATTCTGAAATTTTCAGAATGTACTATTATATATATAAATAATCTATATTTAAAATCTCAAAAAATTATATTTATAAATAAGAAAGTTATAAATGTTGATTTTCGTCATTTTTGGTGAGGAAAATTGCCGGAATGGGGGGTGGCCGGAATGTAGGGTAGGGGACTTAATATATGAAATAAATCGTATTGCGCTACTCGAGTATATCATGCTGAGGTTTGCAGGATGTATAGGATACGTTTGTACTGTCTGTGTTCATTGTGTAATCTTGGGATGTTGGGTTTACAATTTTATATGAAGTTAATGATTTTCCTATTGTGAGAAAGTCCGGATTCCGTGCTGTTTCTGTTAAGGGAATCCTAGTTGTTTTATCATGTGATCCCCAATAGCTAGTTATAAGGAGAGGCCTTTACTCTCCCCTCGAAAAAAGATCAACCCTCCTCACACACACTTTTCCAGAATATATTGTTATAACCTCAAAACTTATTGTGAAACCTATTTTATCTTCAAGTGATATACTTCGATATAGTCTAAACAGCTTTCTATTCTTAATTCCTCCTTTTCACAACGTGCTATCGGGACACACGTATCTCGACCTCTTACTTTTACACTATATGATATAAATGAGAAGAGGGGGAGGGGTTGTTTTGATGTCTCCAAGTTTTGAAATGCTTATTGACATGAATAGAGGATCAATATTGAAGATAGAGATATGTATAGGTTTAAGAGTTGATATCTTGGGTAATGTGGGCTGGCGGCTGGGAGGAGGGGTGAATGGTATTATAATAGACGTTTACTACCAGCTTCAGATTACGAATTATTTCTATTACTCTTTTAAGAAAATTTGAGCGCCAGGACAACACTTGATTTAATATAGTATTGATAAATAGAAATATTTTAGAATTTGATTATGAACGGTAAAAATAATAATAATAATAAAAAGAAAAAAATAAATATATATATATATATATCACTGATTTATCATTCTTTTGTAAGGCGAAGAAAGTGTAGAAAGTAGCGGTAATGACTACACTTGTTTGTTACCATGTTATTACTAAATCTATAATGTCGCAGTCTCGAGCTCTTTTTTCACTTTCTTTTTGGTTTAAAAGGAAAGAGAAGGAGAAGGAGAAGGAGAAGGAGAAGGAGAACAATCCCAACCTGAAATTAGGCGAGCTGTGAGATCTCACTTGTCGAAGAGAGTATAAGATGAAAAAGGTCCAAGAGACGAGTAGGAAGAGCGAAAGGAAGGGAGTCGAGAATAGGAGTTTAGGAAGATTTCATGATGTTTATCTGCCAGATTAAGGAATACTACTGAAGTATATAGATGTTGGGGATTGGGTACTATGAGAGGCGGATGAGGTCCACGATGTTAAGGTATTTGAAAGCTGGGGACAACGTTGACTACTTTTGTCTTACCCATGGAGCCGGATTACATATTGCTTTTGTAGATAATTCACGGGTGATCCGTTTATGGAGCAGATAATTAGAAAATATGAATGGGTAACCCATAGAGCAGATTGTTTGTAGATTATTTGCAAATTATCCGTAAATAATCTCAATGAATAATCCAAAGAGCAGATTGTAGCTTTAATAGATAATCCTTAGAACAGATTATCCACGGATATCCATAGGTTGCAGGTTATTTTTGTGCAGCCTACTTTGTCCTCGTTTCATTGTGTGCTATTTCAATAATGTCATTCTCCTACTTCCTCTTTAGTCGAGGAGGGATTTAGGATAGAAGGTTTGACGATGTCAGGACTTTCAACTTCGAGGCGGGTGTATGGAGTTAATGTGAATGGACATGTGTAAAGGAAAGCTTCATCTTTCAGATGATTCACGAATTCTCCTTTATTGTGAATAGTGTTGTTTTGTCCCCAGCCAAACTGGATAATCCTTCGCGAAGATACAGTAAAAAGAAATATGATATGATGCTAAAACTCTGTCATCCATAACCATCAAGAGAGTGCTTCTCGAGATGCGATAAAAGAGTGGGGAGTCCGTATTGTATTACATACTTTTTGCCGTTACACTAACATGTAGATCTGATATGGAGCAGCACTGCTTGCTTTTTCAACTCTCAGGAACTGTCAACTGCCAATTCTACGCTTGCAGATGAAGTCTAGTGGCTCCTCAATACCGGGGACTCGGGTGGAGGGCTAGTGCCAGTAATGGATGCAGCAACGTTGATTTCTAGTTCGAGTATCGATCTCTGCTATGGAGATCCGTGGTGATCTAAGACCCAAGACCCAAGGAGCCGAGGCGATTCAAATTCTTTATTGAAATTTTAATCTAATTCTCCAAGCATCAGGCGCCCGATAGAAGAACTGTATCTACACCATCGGAATAAAGCCGCTTGTACAAATTTCTCAGTTGATCACAAATCATGACTGAGTATTAAATTTTCATACTTATGATAATTTATGCCATTCAAGAATGGCTGAGCCGACCCGGGTTTTGTGTAACCTTTGAATGAGACAAAATCTTTCTCCTCAATAACCCATATCTAAATAGCAACATCCATTAGGCCAGGTCCCACAATCGATATCTTGATCCAATGGCAGGCCTCAAATTCTGAATATGCGAACCCAAAAACAGCTTAGAATCGGTTGTTCATAAGATTTGCAGTGAGCTTCGCAATTCATTTGCCTCTTCGATAGTATTTGGACGAGCTAGGCGTGGTAGTCCTTTTTCTGTCTCCAGAGAATACCACGCTTGATATTGAAGAGCTGGTACCATGAGGTCGGGAACATAATGCTTGTATTTACAAGGGGTGAGCAAAATACATTCTAATCTCCGTTTGAAGTGGTTTTATGTCAACTTTTCGGTGGGCCCACTAGTTGTTGTTCCTCAGAAGGGAGGCCCCGAGCCGTTTTAAGACATTTCGTCCGCGCTCGCTATTTTCATGCATGCTCTAGTACAAAATAATGCTTGGAAAAATTTGTGATAACTTTCTAGAAGCTCTACGGGTGTAAAATTGCAAGTTAGTCAACCAGGGTCAGAGGTTGTCGGATTATCTCCCAGAGCTTCAGTTGTCTTGTCTTGTAGGATGCGTAATGAGGTCCAAAAAAAGACTGTATATGTACCAAGAGAACCACTGGCAACTTTGTCACGTCTCATTATCACATGCGAGTTTTTAGAGGTTTGAATATTGCATGAGCTATATATCAAAAGTTTGGCTACCCAATCCTTAAAGATGGGCCCTCAAATGCGAGTGTAAGGGTGTTGATGTGGACACACTGAGCATTGAGGAACTCAATAATGACACACGTTTGCAGGAACTATGTTTTATTATTCCCGGGACCCCTCTTTAAAAATACGAAACTATCCTAAAGCTCTACAACAATATGAGCATCATCTATTAAAACTTTCCACCGATTCGGAAGGTACATATATCATTTCTCTGTACCTCGGTCTGTGTATTAGACAGACGATCATTCGCGATCTGGATGGTTTCCTTGTTCGACGAAAGGAAAGAGCGGAAAATTACCCATTCTTGATTCCGCGGAGGTCTGCATGAAAGCTAAGATCCGTTGATGGTTTTACCAACCCTTGTTTTTAATACGAAATTTTCTAGGTATAGAGGGAAGCGAAAACTCTGTCTCCAGATTTCTCCAGCTACGATTGCTAATCTACCAGGTTGGCATTCTGCATCACGATTTAATCACTCACTCACTCGTTCAAATTATATTGCAATTTAAAAGAGAAGAAAATCCAGATTCGAAAAAGATCCCAAAGATCTCAAAGATCTATTTGGAAGTCCCGGCTGAATGAGAAACCGAGAGAAATGTTTGTTGGTTGTTGTAGTAGATATCTCGGTACGAGTTAAATGGTAATGGTGATACAATACACCTAAATGAAACGGACCAAATCTCGCTAAAGCACGGAGGACACGGTTAGATCGGAAATAAGATCCGGATAATGGATAACAGGCCGACCCGCAAGGAGGCGAAATCTGATTATATTTGTAAGTATCCACACCAATTTTTAATTCGTCCCAAGTAAGGTTAGCTCAGTCTTTTCTCGCGGGCTGAACAATCCACATGCTATGTATGCGGCGTGTATAGTATTCGAAATTCGACTCGTATATCATCAAATTTGTAGGTTGGAATGACTCAGTATCAGATCTCTCCTGGTACATGGTGGCGTAGTGGCGTCGTGGCAGCTGTCACTCAGCAGGGTCTCCCGTCTCCCGTCTCCCATGTGCCATCGATGTACCAGTATAACAATGCTCGGAAGCCTGGAACACTTCAGAGAAGAGAGATAGATAGGATACTGTAGGTAGTGTATGAGGACACTGTAAAAACCAAATTCTATTCGATGTCTAATCCCTCTGGCGACGGAACAATTTAGCTTCGACACACTACATTCTGGGTATGCATCATCCACGAAACATCCACCAGGCCAATCCTAGAGATATACTCATCAAACGAAAAGAGAATACCGCGCATAGAAAGTTGATCTCTTAGGATACTTGAGCATATTGGAATGGGTTCGAGCTTTTATCTTCTTTCAAGCCTTTCGAGGATTATGAAAATTATCGACATGATCTAACTTTTGCCTTGGGTGGGCAAACTTAATGTAATTATTATACAAGTTCGTGATATTTCAAGCAAACAATTGTTATATTATGTTCCCAATAAAGTCCCAACCCAACTCAGTTGAGGCGATCATCATTGGAGGGAACGTACAGGAGCACCATGTCATTGTTGATGATCTCGGTACTTAAATGACCTATTGATAGGTTGTACGACCCTGACGAGCGAGCACATTATCATTTGCAAATTCGTTGGGATTTGCGTATCAGAATTATCAATCCCATCTTCAGTGCCGGGTCCCTAGTAAATTTTTACCAAGATGGATGCAGATGGGAATCTAAGAACGGTTTGTCTTCCCCTTTGGGACATGACCGAAACATAACTGGTAAACTTTCAACGCTGTTACCACGCCTTTTTCCTTTTCCGTCTTTCCATGCACAATTTCCAGATCTACTCTCATACATCCACTCTGGGGCAAAGTGGCCGAGATCTAGATTTATCCCCGAACCTCTTTTACATACCTGGTCCCTTGTGTGGAAAGGATTATGATTTCTTCAAATGTAGTCGTGGGTTTTCCCGATTGAATGGTTCCTCAAACAAAATACATTCTTTTAGGTTTTATTTCTTTAGAGGCGTTCATTCGTTCTTATCAACTTCGTATTGACTAGCTTTTGCCCGCATCACGGTTCCAGTTTGGACGTTCGATTCATCGGTATTGTGTTTGTGGAGGAGGCTTTGGGTCATTCTCGGAGGTGTAATAACATTTGCCAGTGCCAGTGTCAGTGTCAATACAGCTGGTTACTGTCACTTCAAACTGAAAAAATGGAGTCATTGGAGTTATTAGTACAGGCCGAGGTCGAATCACACGCAAATAGAGGGCCACAAATACAAGGAGTTGTGATATTTTTTATCGTCTTGACTACAGTTTCGGTTTGGCTACGTACATATTGTCGTGCGTTTGTTATCAAAAATTTTGGTTGGGATGATATTCTTGCTGTTATTTCTTGGGTTCGTTTATCTTCCTTATTCATATGATTGAAAAGTGTTCATTTGGTGTGTGTGCTTGCTTGCTAACTTGCTCTCAAAAAGGCATTCTTTTTGGTATATTCTTCATTCGCGCTCCTGGCTGTAACTTATGGAAGTGGTCAACATGTTTGGGACATACCGCCTGAACATGTTCCAATTGGTCTTAAGGTATTTCTATTTCTGTTGTTGTTATGATAAGTGGCTCTTTTCAAAAGGTCGAGCAGTTCAACTGTAGAGAACTTAACTCGGAGAAAAACAAGGAGTTTTCTTCGAACGTGGAATGTGTCCATCTGGGGATACTTCAGGCTCGCCTCGCTTATTCAATCTGAGCATCAGATGTCATCTTTCTTTCTCTAAAATCTTTACTCACATTCTCCTCAGTATTGGTGGCTATGCGAGCCCGTCTACGTCGTTTCCAACATGGCCCTTAAGTTGTCGATTGCAGTTTTCCTCCTGCGCCTTTCAAATTTGGCAATGCACCGTTACATCATTCTCGGTACTCTCGTGGTGTGCGAAATTGGAGGCATCTTTTATTTCCTCGTCTTCATCTTCCAATGTCAGCCTTCCAACTATTTCTGGACGAAGTATACGGGTGGAACTGGGAAGTGTATAGATGCCAATATCCCCGTCGATGCGGGATATGCATATAGTGCTATAACCTGCGCTACCGACTGGATTTTGAGTCTCATTCCGATATGGGTGGTATGGAATTTACAGATGACGCCGAGAGATAAGATCAGTGTGGCCCTAATTCTAGCCATGGGTGCTGTGTATGTGCTCCTCGATTTTTTTGATTTTTTTTGGTCTTATTCAACCCCCCCTTTTCACTTGACACTACCGGACCAGCATAAACTTACGTGAATGCCACAATAGTGCCTCAACCGCAACCATAATACGAATCCCTTACCTGCACGACCTCTCCAACATAGCTGATTTCCTCTTCGCGACCGTCGACATAGCTATCTGGTCTACTGCGGAAACAGGTATCGGCATTACAGCCTGCTCGGTTGCCACTCTACGCCCTCTCTTCCGCAATTTCTTTGCACGAACCAAGATGTTCGGTAGCTCGACAAAGGGACCTAGCAATCCGAGTAACGCTTGGGGCGGCTACGGAGATACCAAAGGTAGTGGGTATATCAAGCAAAAGAGTCTCAACGATGGAGGATCCAGAATCGCCAGCTCGGGGGAAGATGTTGAGGATTTCAAACTTAGAGATGATATCCCTTTGCATTCGGGCGTCACGACTACAATCGTCACTGGGAAACAGGAGCTGGGTGATCTTTTCGATGATGCTTCAGATGGTAGTTCGCAACGACATGATGATCGAAAAGCACATGATATTGATTTGGAACTGGGACACGAGCGAGATTCTCGAGCGCAGGATTTGAAGGAGAGAGCGCATAGTAATCGCATTTCTAAACATGCGTCTAAATGGAGCGGAGGGAAAGGAAGAATTAGAGATACGAGTGATGCGAGGAGTCTGAGTAGTGAAGAAGATCCCTCTTGGGGTATGGGTATCACGAAAACGATCAATACTAAGATTAGTAGTGTGCGGATGAGTAGAGTGGGTGGGGTGAAGGGATAATCAGGGGTATTTAATTAGGGGTACAAAATTTATGGTTTGGACTTGCGACTTGTGTCTTGTCAGTCTTGGGATTGTATTATTATAATGATGATGAGTATGGAGTAGATACCTTGGTGGGTCGGAGCAGACTTCACTCACTTCATGATTGATTGGTATTTATGCGGTTTATAAGATCTATTTTAATCTGTCCGAATGAATTATTATAATTAATATTCTCAGCTTGGTATCTGTGGACTCGGTGTTGGGAGGTCTTACTAAAAAGACTTGCTTTGTATCATGGGCGTCAATCCTAATACAAGATCTGAGATGCAGATGATGCTCATATCGTATTGAACAAGCTTACAATTACACCACTGTGTCTGCGTAATCTCAACCTTGCATATGCGGTTAGTCTGCATAGAAGCATACCTATATCTCCTCATTATAAGATGAAAATCATTCTTGGATAGACGGGCACAAGTTCATGGTGTTTTTGTATTTTTTATGTGTTTTTGTATTGTAAGACTGACGCGTGTTCAGCTGTGAGATAATTATAATTCATATTTTTGGCCCGAGTACATGGTGGTGCGGGGATGTGCAACATAACCAATTATGTCCTTCTCGGTGAGTCTGTGGAGATGTCAAATCCTGAACGGGTGGAGATACTGGTATGGATGGGTACAGCTTCTGTCGTTCTGAATGTTGACGAAAGATAAGTATCGATGCAAAAAAAGAGGAATTTGTCAATTATTCAAAGTCGGTCGTTGCTAACGTTGACTAGTCGGTCGTTGCTAACGTTGACTAGTCGGTCGTTGCTAACGTTGACTAGTCGGTCGTTACTAACGTTGACTCAATACAAACGAACAAGGACGTTCAAAGATCTGATTCACGGCATATTGCATCTCGCTGCGGCAGCTGTGCTCCATCAACACAAGACACGAACGAATAGTGAGACAAAGATAAGATAAGCAAGCTTATGGTGATAATACAACCAAAAACGAATGTACAATTGAGGGGTAATGAAAAATGAGGTGTCGCGGACCCTCATTGTATACCGCAAATATGTCGTGATCTTTCCCGTCCGAGTAGAGTAAAGATATTTTATCGATTTTATATTCACATTCACTTATCATTCAAGACCCAATTGAATTATCTAGAAGTTTGGACAAGTTATTTTTCTTTTTGTTAAAAATGGCATCACAAGAAACAGAGAACAAAATGGATTTTGTGGTAAGATTGAACTTTATATAATGCTCATCACGTTTATCACAAGATATTCATTTTAACGACCTTCTAGACCTTTCAAAACACAATCGACGGAAAATTATGCAACACAACACAAACAAGACATAGCATCAACCCCGCCACCGGCGAAGCAAATCCTCCCGTTCCACTCTCCACCAAGAAAGAACTAGACGATGCGGTGCTCGCCGCGAAGAAAGCCCAAAAGTCCTGGGCTCGTACCTCTATCACAAAACGTCGCAATATCCTCCTAGCATTCGCCGATTCCTACACAACATACGAGTCCGAATTCGTAGATTTACTCATATCCGAACAGGGAAAAGCGAAATTTCTCGCCCATGATGAGTTTGCTAGGAGTTTAGCCATGATTCGAGAAACTACTGAACTCTTGCTTACGGAAGAAGTTGTTGCCGAAACAGATACTATGGTTGCGAGTGTGAGATTTGTTCCCATTGGTGTAGGTTGTGGATTGGTACCTTGGAATTATCCAATCCTGCTTGCGATGGGAAAGTTAGTACCGGCCGTGTGGGCTGGAAATGCGATTATTATCAAACCTAGTCCTGACACTCCGTACTGTGCGCTTAAGATTGTCGAATTGGCAAACAGATTCCTCCCTCCCGGAGTAGTGCAGGCGTTGAGTGGAGGACATGAATTCGGACCTTTGTGTACGCTTCATCCTGGTATTGACAAAATTGCATTTACTGGGAGTATTGAAACTGGTAAGAAGGTAATGGAGAGTTGTGCTAAAACTCTAAAGCGTGTTACGTTGGAATTGGGTGGAAATGACTCGTGTATTGTATGTGAGGATGTCGATATTGAGAATGTGGTTCCACAGGTATGTTCCTCGAGATTGTTTCCTGATTATGACTTGTCCTCTCTGTTTAGGCTTCTTGAGCCGAGTATTAATACTTTATTTGTTATATGAAATACCTGGTTTTTGAACAGGTAAAAATATAATGGACCTGGAGAAATGGCAAAAATGAGGCCCTGACAATCCGTTTTGCATGCTTCATTCTAAGCTGATCAATACATCAACAGATCGCCCAACTCGCATTGATGAACTCAGGTCAAATTTGCATGGACATAAAGCGCCTCTACGTCCACGCAGACATCTATGACCAGTTCCTCTCAGCTCTCGTATCTCACGTGTCCAAACTAAAAGTCGGACCTGGAGCTGATCCCACAAGCTGGGTCGGACCACTGCAAAATAAGGCACAAGTAAACAACATACAAACCTTCTATGACGACATTGAAAAAAATAGACTGAAAGTCGCTTATGGCGGTTCAAACGAAAGCATCAAGATGAACGATACGCTAAATAAAGGATATTTCGTCAACCCAACTATCATCGATAATCCACCCGACAGCGAAAGAATCGTACAACTCGAACCCTTTGGACCCATTTTCCCAGTTCTTAAATGGAGCGGTGAGGATGAGGAGATTATTGATAGGGTAAATGATACGATCACAGGTCTAGGAGCCTCAGTATGGAGTACAAATATCGCGAGAGCTGAGAAGATAGCTAGGGAATTGCAGGCTGGTAGTGTGTGGGTGAATACTCATTTTTGTCTAAGTGCGAAAGTTCCCTATGGTGGTTTTAAGAATAGTGGGATTGGGATGGCGTGGGGATTGGTCGGTTTGAAGCATTGGTGTAATGCGCAGAGCATTTGGTTGCCAAAGGAAAAGTCTAAGGTTTGAAAATTGTATGTTTGGATGATTAGGATATCAAACGGAGCATCCAGGGGCTGCGCATGCTCATCTGTCCATCTGTGTCTCAAGTCTCAAATGCAGCTCTATCTACTGAAACTAGATCTCTGGTTTGATATCTTCTCCCTCTTAATGCATGATTACCCCTCGTTTTCCCACACCAAACTCTGTGCCGTATGCCGCATTTACATCTTCATGCTAGATAGAATTCATGTTCATACAATATCACGATTAAGTTTCCCTAGAATAACCTAGAGCCATTATTCGGTGCAAATGTTTTGGGGTTAGATATCAGAGTCTTTGGTCCAATACTTTCCTACGGCTAAGTGGTTCAGGAATTGATCATTAATGTCCGTTTCCTTATTGACATATTTCGGTGTTGCACATAATACTTTGTTCTTCGTATGGGAGTAGTGATTTGGACTTCATATGGCGATGGCAGTTGGGGTGGTAAGGTTATATTAGTTCATGTTTGCACAATGGGTTGATATTCGAGTAAGATTTCTGGTTGTGATTACTCTGATACTGTGTTGATGAGCCGCCATTATTTAACCTTATGGCTCAAGCCGGAAATTTTTTGGAGCAGATCTAGAACATCCATCTACAGACTGATATCAGAAACTGTATGTTTTACACATTATCACATAACATACTACTTCTAGTTGACCAGATTCTGCAAAGCTCTTTTTATATATACCTTCTAGATGTTCAATTGGAGGCATAGCGGCCCGTTTCACATTTGAAAGTCCACCGTTACGATTTACAGGCATTGAATGTCTGTATAAGAAAGCACCCTTAGCGCGGGCCCTGGCTATAGCTGTAAGTGGCACCAGATATTTATTACTTCTGCAGGCTTCTTTTCATGGTCGAATTCAAGCAAAAGCTGTATCTCTATAAAAACCGTTGAGAAAATTGAGTAGAGAATCGCTGCCAAAAACTTCTGTTAATTTGTTAGCAGTCCTCACGTTTTATAATATCATTGTTCTGTCAATCCATGCTCAGTTTTGGCCCGGGAGAATATTCTCGTCCTCAATTCTTTTCTACGAAAGTCATATCAATCGAAATATATTAATTGTGTCAGTTTCAGTCCTTGTGACTTTTAGAAACGTAAATCTTACTAGTATCGTCCATCACTTTAGAGGCTAGTTCTCGTAAACTACACATCCTGTGTTTTTCACAACCACATCAACTTTTTTCTTGATGCCATTTCATACGTTTCTATTCCTTTTACGATACCAATTATATTCTCGATTCTTCTGCTTATTTTTACTGTCATTTATAAACCAAGGAAAAGAACATTTTCAACCTTCTGTTCAGAGATTTGTTAACATTTTCGAAGTTATTCACCCTTATGATGATGAACGGCTTGAGCTGACTGCTTGAATTTCCTAAACCAAGGTAAGATTTTGACTGACATCTTTGCATCAAGGAAAAATTTTACAGTACGAAATTTACAAAGATCTTATAATCTTGCATTATCTAGTTTTATTTTTATTAGTAAGTATCTCGAACCTCCGTTAGAAAATGGCAATATCTCACCCGATAGCCACATTAGTGATTGGTCTTCACTATGGTTGTTGTCATCAGCGTTTCTCGTCGTGTTGTTACAGTTTTCAACAAAAATTATACCCAACGGCATGAAAATCAGGCGATTAGCGGTTTTTGATGCGAGTACTTCATCTCCAGATCTTTTGCCAGTGCAGATAAATTCGCGAGTTTGGACATAGATCGTATTCCTTGAGCTTGAAGCTGTAAGGGTTAGAAAACCAGAAATACCGTATACAGGAGTATAAATGCTTTTCATCCTGCTTATTTGTTGTAACTGCGGGGCAAGAGGGCTGAGTGGACTTTTCCACTGTCGAAGTTTCGCGATGCTATTGTCGCTTAAATAAGGAGCGTTTTCTAAATACGATTCAAGAGCTT
The DNA here is from genome assembly GCA_025389085.1 of Sclerotinia subarctica. Taxonomy (NCBI): domain Eukaryota; kingdom Fungi; phylum Ascomycota; class Leotiomycetes; order Helotiales; family Sclerotiniaceae; genus Sclerotinia; species Sclerotinia subarctica. Next base: position 2,658,566 of record QRFI01000005.1, on the reverse strand, counting down.
ATATTGACATTGATTAGTTTAATCTATTTCAGCTAATAACCCTTCTTGAATCATCAGAATTCACCTGAGTCATAAGATGTTGTATGATTTAATGGTATTCTTGACTATTTTGTATCGTCTTTTAAGTGGTTTTTGACAATATCATCATTTCGAGTTTGTGCTTTGCTGTTGTTCATCGAGCCATGCTATCTGTTGTCGCTATTCTCAAAACCATCGGACTCGAAATAGCGGGGATGTGATCACTCTGTTGATAGGGGTGAATTCTCAAGTCCAGGGGTGCAACCCCCCTCTCCGCAACCCCTCTTCTCCCAAAAAATAAATAACCTCTATTTAAGGGCCTCTTTACCTTCAGAGATGGATGGATCTTCAAGAATAAATAACCTCACTTACAGCTTCTACAAGTCGTCATACAGAAGACAACTCCAACGACTGTTATTGTTACTCACATTTCACACTTGCAGTCTATCATAACAGGTTATTTATCGCTCAGCTATTCCAAAACTATTTGATTTCACATTATTCCCCTCTCTACCTTAGTTTCTCCAACACCAATGGTCAACACTTTAATTCCTACCATATTATCATTTTTTCAACATTGATATCCTCCCCAGACTTATCAGTCTCCCATGTTTTAACCAGCACATAAGCATAGGTAAACCTACATTCTCCAACTTCCCATCTGGTGCTACAAACAAGGGGTTCGTCACAAACCCCCATAATCACTCCACACCTATATTGAAAATCATTTTCCCTATTTGCTTTCTTCAAACATAGTCCTAAATTTCTCCTCTCTTCCAAGTCTGATTCATTTCTATCCAGATTCATCCACACTTCCAATATACCATTATCAATTTATCTATCATTAACAAAAACTACAATTCCCCTTTCTAATCTGATCATTTGCTCATCTATCAATTCACTCCGAACATAATATCTCCAACGGAATTCATACCAACAATGTCCGAGCCCAGCACTCCACATTCCCTTGTCCAAGTCAACTCAATCGACACCCCCCCTGCCACCGCCTCTCTATATGATCAAAAAACCATTATGCCAAGTCCTCCTTCCCCCGTCATTCGAACCTCAAGCCCGACAAAGTTTAAGAGAAAATTAGCGCTAACATTCGAGTCGCTTTATGATGATGAGCCCACTCTTCAAATCAAGGTTAGAGCTGGGGAGAAGCCTGAACTTGGTTCTCCCTTATGGGAAAATGAGACGCTTGAATCTATTTCTGGCGATGAGTCGAATTCTGTAAATGATAGGGAAGAATTGGAAGATTTGGGAGTTCAGGGTGCTGAAGATACCAAAGGGGAATCGATGAAGAAATTGATTTCATCGCCAGAGATGATTGTAACGTCTAAGCCGGCTGAAAAAGAATCGGAGGAGGTTTTGAAAGTAGCTTTAGAGCCGGCACTTACACAAGTACAGGAGCCCGGTCCAATCGACCTTGATGTCGCATCTGCAGCTATCACTGAACCGGTTGAGGTGCTTGGTAGTGCTAGCTCAACTACTATAGCTGATTCGCAGATGAAAGAAGTACCAGTCCACATCAAAGAACATCCCGAGGAGATAAAAATCCGTCATGAATGGACTGGAACATGTCAATTTGATCGAGTGACTGAGATATCCATCAATCTTCAAAAAGAGGCGAGTTCCCTCCTCCCTTCCTTCCTTCATTGCATCAAATAACTAACTAACCAACTAACCCACAGAATGAACTCGATAATCTAATTCTCTACCGCAAAGCACTTGTCCACGACATGGCTCTCGCACCACATGATCCATACTTCTACATCGACCTCTCCAAACTCGACGCCAAGCTCGCATTTTGCGAAACCTCATCCCAATACGCATATCGTGCACTTCTTCTCCTCAAAGCCGGTCTCCAAACCATTACGCCTGCGCAATCCGCTCTCTCCCGCGCAGTATTCACAGCTGTTTCTTCCAGACTTTGTACATCCTCTGTCCCGATTATCATGGACGAATTAAACTGGATGCATGTTAGTGCCTATCGCTGTTTAGTTCAGGGATTGTTACATTGTGCTGCTTTCTGGGATGGGTTGACGATGGTGAAAGTTGCGCTGGTGGAGTTTCCGGATGATTTTGAATTGTTGGATCTCAGAGCTCATTTGCTTCAATCTTTTAGGAATAGACATGATGAAACGGTGGAGGATGCAAAGGATGGGAGTGTGCGCAATATTATCGCATCTAGTCGTCCTGGATTGATTTATCAGAAGAAATATCCATGGATGGCTCCTAAACTTTTCATCCGAACACCCCGTTTGGTTAGACAGGTTAATTCCAAATTTGATTCCCCCAATGCGGAAGTCCGACCGGTTGTTTTTGGTTCTCCTGGAATAGCTTCTACATTTCAATTACTTTCGAGCCTTCCTAAAGACGCAGATGTCGGACCACTCGGTATTTTCGCTAAGCGCGATATTGCTGAAGGCGAGTCAATTCTAATCGACAAGTCTTATGCATGTATTTCGGATATTGCTCCCTCGACTGGACAGTTTTGCGACGCATGTCACGCTGCCCTTATTCCACCTTTCATGTTCCCATCACAGATTTACCGACCATCATGCGGATGTAAAGTGTCGTTTTGCTCCAAGGGCTGTCATGACGTCGCCGTCGAAGGCTATCACAGGATTCAGTGCGGTATCAATTTCAGCTGGCTTTATAATGCTGGCTCGCTTCAAACTGATTGGGACCCTATCATGTTTTTGCGCGTGATTTGCATTGTCCTCAGCACACCTGGTTGGTCAGAAGATTCGATACCACAGAAAAACCCCTTGCAGCATCCTCTGATATCAAGATTGACAGCCAATTACGCCAGTAACGACAAACAAGCCACTCATGGATGTAATTGGTCCTATCAAGACAACATCGTAGCACCAACACGCATCCTCCTCGATCTCGGCATCGACATCTTCTCCCCAGTCAAGAAGACCCACGCGGGAAAAACCAAGCTCCTCGCAAACATGTGGACGCCAGAACTCATCCAGACAATCTACTGGCGCATGTTAAACAACGCCAACACGAGCATAATCAACATATCCGGACTCTCCATGCCCGCTCGTACTTCCACACCTTCAAATTCTCGATTCGGTCAGGACACAAATGCGCATTTGATCGTGCTAAGTCCAAGCTATATATTCTTCAACCACAGCTGCAGAAACAACGTAATATGGAAAGGAACCTGCACCAACGGCTCCGATAACATCTCCATGCTCGTAAGCGGAGAAGGAAAAAATAAAAAGCTGATGAAACCGGGAAGTAGTAGTGTGATTTGCAAAGCCGATCGAGATATTACCGCGGGGGAGGAATTAACGATTAGTTATTTGGGGGATCCGATGGGTGATTACTCGGAAGATGATTACTTTGAAAATCCGAGATTGGCTATGGGACAGCTGGGGAATGGATCTATGAGTTCTTTTAGAATGAGGGTTAGATTGGCGTTGATGAAGTGGTTTGGTGGTGAGGATGGGTGTGGGTGTGGGTGTTTGCAATGTGCGGAGGAAAATGTACGGGGGATGATGCCTAGGATGGAAAGGTTGTGATGGGGGAGGGAATATGGGGAGTATGTTGAGGAATTATTTATAGGGGAGACGGGTGGGACCGGGGGGTTATTAACTTTTCGGGATGAATTTTTTATGGTATGGAATTATGAATTAGGGAGCGTGAGGTTCATTTTCGATTATGATGGGGTTTATTTATACGTGTGTGGGATCATTGGATTTAAAGAATGATCTAGAGATGAATTATATCAATATGAACAATCGACAAATTACTCTTATAAGTCTAGTACTCTTCTTTCCGGCCACCCTTTTACATAAAAAAACACCATTTTCATCTGTTAGTAACTTTATAACCAATCAATAGGATTTTATAGATTTATTATACAATTATAAATAAATTTTGAAAATTTCAGAATTTTTACAATTTTATCAATTGAGATATTAAAGATTGAAATTATGATTTTTAATTTGTATAGAGTCGGAATTTATACACAAATTTAAAATAATAAAATATATAAATAACTTTTCAACAAAAATTACTACAAATATATTATAAATCATTTTATATTGTATCCTATATAAAATATTTATATAAAATAATAATTACAAATTTTTTTTATTTCATTTCATTAATAAAATTTTAAAATAACATACATTCAAATATTTCCCAAAAAAAATAATATTTTAATTTTAAATTTTTTTTATTTTATATATTTTATATATTTTAAATTTATATATAAATCCTATATATAAATAAAATCATAATTTTTAATTATTAATATCTCAATAAATAAAAGTGTGAAAATTCTAAAATTTTCAGGATCTATTCATTCATTCATTAGTTGTAAAGTTATTAATAAGTAAAACTCATGATTTTTGATATAAAAGAGTGGTCGGAATGTGAGGTAGGGGACTTGTAACTTAATTCATATTTTTATTTTCCAATATCGCTCGCTCTATAGTACATATAATAAATAATAAATATAAGTGAAAAAGGTAACCATAATATACAATCTTACATTTCCGTCTATCTATCTATCTATGCCCACCAAGCCCCGAATAAATCGCCCAGAAGATGTCACTGCTCTGCTCATTCGCAAGGACATATCATACATAGATAATATCAGTTAGGCCAGCCTTTCTTTCCACTACAATGAGATGAGATGAAGTGCAAATCCTTGATGTCGCTTCTTTTTCTCCATTTCAGTCTATACGAACCCAACCCAACCCAACTTAACCCCGTCACCACGTCATAAAATGCAAAAAATGCACGAATCAAGAAAAGAATACATGGACGCGATAAAACTCAAATCAAAACTAAAAACTAAGCGGACTTCTACTTCTTAAGCAAAGTTTCCTCTCTTCTTAGCCCGTTGATGTTCGTGTAAATGTCTTCTTCTAGCAACACCTTCTGCTTGTGCTGTGGTGGTAACAGTAACCGTTTCTTCTACCCAAAATACTTCAGCCACCTCTACATCCTCATTGAGATATGAGAGTGCGGTTGTGGTTGAGAAAGATGTCGAATATGCGGATGCTGATGAGGCGGTAAGAAGTGTGGTTGGAGAGCTTGAAACGGCGGCAACTCCACCTGGTGCGCTAATCGATGAACTTGAAGCGGCGGCATATCCACCTGCTTCGGTAGTCGATGAGCTTGTAACGGCGGCTCCATCTGCTGCAATAGTCGATGAACTTGAAATTGAGTAGGAAACTCCAGATTCAACGGCGGCGAAAACACCACCTGGTACATAGGTTTCGCCTAAAGAAGCGACTGTAACATTATGGAGTTAATAATCGCCTATTAGAAAAAGAAATTGAGACAAGAGGAGTTGCGGCTTTAAAAGAACGAATACACAGATTAAAAGTTTAAGAATAAGGTTGAGTTGGAAGGACAGAATAGGTGTAAGAGACAGTGAGATTAGTAAGCTTACCAATGGTAGATCCGGCGGAGTGAGAAAGAGTTGGTACGACGGCAGAAGGGGTGGTTGTTGTGGCAGCTGCGCTTGATCCTTTGGCAGATGAGGTTGAAGATGTCATTGCACCGGGTGCATCACTAGTGCTAGTGGCTTGAGCAGGTCCATATTGAACAGGGACATTTCCGGGAAGGGTTGCCATAGGGCCATTGATTTCATCGTTTACCAAATCTGCCGGCATTTCAAAGCTGCAAGATCCATATACGCTTGCATCTTGAATGTCAAAAAGTGGACAATCGCTAATTTCTCCAGAAAGATTAGTACAGGTATCAACAGCATCCTGCAAAAATGACTCTTCCCAACCCATGATGAAATCTCCGTGATATCCGTAACCAGTTGGATCACCGTTGGAAATGATGAATTCTCCATCGATCCCTTTGTAGGCAGCGGTATTCCAGATGGTTTCGTAGAAGAGCGAGACGAGACGAGTATCGAATCCATCTGGGCAAGTACCAGTCATGACTTCGGACGGATATGCCATGTGAGATTTCGAATCCGGTGCAGTTGGCCCGGCACTCGAGTTCCAGCATGATGGGAACATGAGTTCGAATCTGACACCGTCCGCGCAGTTGGCATCAAGGTAGTCCTTATCTGGCATGAAATGACGGTAAAGGGATCCTTCGGCAGCAGCAGCATAGTTCAAGCAGTTGAAACCGAGAGCCGCTTGTCTGAGGAAAGCTTGGGTATTGTATGGAGCTTGGTTCCAGTTCGATTTGTCGATATCAGGCACGGGGTAATTGGAGAAGTTACGAAGTTCGTTGTTTCCTGCAATCATGGCGAAGCCTTCGGGGAAAGCTTTAATATTATCTCCATAGAGGAGGTAGTACCTATGGTGATGCATTAATAACGATGTTTCTGGAAGACTTTCTAACAAGCAAATGGTAAAAGATTAAACTTACGCAAGCATACCCCCAACCTGCTCAACAATCTCGAACTTTCCAGTAGCCGCATTCTTGAAGTGGAGTGAAGGAATCCAATAGGCGGATTTATCTTGAGCGACTTCACAGGAAGTACAGTTTCCAGCCAATAAATCGTCGTATCCTGATGATTTTCCAAAACCTAATGACCAAGCCAGATTAGCATCTCCGTCTTGAATGAATAAATAAATACCAACATACCGCTGGAACCATGAATAGCATGTGCATGCTGAGCGATTGCGCCAGGATTGACCAACGGATCAATTCTTGCCAATCCACTTCTACTTCTACATGGCAAACGCCAGAAAGCATCAACGCTACTAGCTAAACCCGCCAAGATGGTCGCCTTCTCGAGGAAGGAGTTTCCGCGCATTTTGAATTTTTGTTGGAAATCGATAGCGAAATGTTCTTATTTTTATGATGGATGTAAGCGATGACTTCTTGAAAGCAATGAAGATCCACAAACGAATGTGCAGAACGAAAAGATTTAAAAGACAGGAACGTTCTTTGGAAGTGGTTGGGTTTTTGGTCAAGGTGGTGGTGGTTGTTGTTTGGCTGGTCGAAGGATCTGTTGGATATGTTGATATTTCAGGTCGAAATTGGGCGAAGCGACAACAGGATTTCTGAAATGAAATGGTTCGATTGTAAATGATTCACTCTAATCACAACAAACTTCCCTCTTCAATAAATGAATATCCAAGCTCTCTCTTTTCCTCTAGAACGTGATGGTGGTTGGTAACGAATAGGTATTGCCTGTTTTGCGTGATTGAATTCGAAATGGTTTCGTCTGATCTCACCATGAACCAAATGCGAAAATAGATTGCGATGCGACGATAACTTCCAAGACTATTGACCGAAATGCAACAGGGTTCGAATGGAAGAGAACGATATTGTATGCACACAAGATTCTCTTAACGTGTACCTTGCCACGAAGGAGAGTCGATGGATGTAAAAGTAAAGGAGCGTGAAATATGTTTCTCGAAAGGAATGAATGTAATTGTCAAAATGACGACAGCGAGCTCTCAATGATGGGGAAAGAGGCAAGAGAGCAAAAGTCGAGAGCAATACCAAGAAGGCCGGGGAGTAGGCATGTAATAAAAGAATGAAAGTCTGGTAAAGTGTGAGGGTAAGGAAGTAGGAGGTAGGAAGTAGGAGGGCGGGAAAGTAGGTACGCAGATACGTACTCTGTAGTACCAGGTAGAGGAAGAGGAGAGTGGTGGAAGGGAAAGGAAGGGAAGGATGGGATTGGATGGGATTGGATTGGATTGGATTATTGCATTATCATTACCCACCGAGAGATTTTACGAGCCACGGAAATCCCCACTCACGTTGCCAAGGATATGGTGGGGGCAAGGCAGGGTACGGGCACTTGGAAGGCTGGAGACTTGGAGGGGAAGGGGTTGAAACGGTGATGAATACGAAATTGAGAAATTAGAAAATGAATGGATGGATGGATGGGTGGGTGGATGAATGAATAAATGATGAATGATGAATGATGAATGGATACATTATGGATTGATTCATGAATACCTAGTCGAGGAATGTCCATTAGCATGGGATGAACAGATCAAAAGCCAAAGACGGCGAAACAATTCAAAATAGTCCTTCCCTCTCAAACAAACATCCAGGATCCGTCAGGTATTTTTGCTCCGATCATACATACAATGAGGAAGAATAAAATTGATCAATTCGTGTCATCTCATGTCATCCCATCTCATGCCATCTCATCTCATCTCATCTCATACATACCCAAGATAGAACAGTACATGTGCATCTCTTCTCTTCTCTCCTCTTCATCCCCCTTAGATCAGAGGCTCAGAGGTGACATGGGGATTTAAATGATTGGTTATGCGCAGATGCATTGAAAAGTAGGGGTCGTCGTTGCAGCTTTTCCGGCTTTCCAAGCAAACACACCATGGACCAATAATGGCCATCGGGATAATAATTTTGGCAATCCGTGCCTTTCCTTTCCTTTGGGACACAACCTCCCATCATGCACGCATGGTAGAAGTTTGGAATGAGGGAGGGGTGGGAATGTACCGAGTATGCGCTTTCAACCTTTCCAAGTGCAGGCACTGGTTACTAGTAGTTTAATTGGGCTGGAGGAGACGACGGGGAATGGATGTGCATAATGAGATTGGTTAATCCTTAGCTTCGTCCTTAATCCCTACCCCTAATTAGCTAAATTTTCATCCCTTTACTTTGAGACATCGGCTAAGGACCATGGATGATTTTCAGGGGTAAAGGCAAAGGCAAACAAACACACCAACAAACAAACAAACGCCTTTCTAGTTTCTACCGCTTCTACGTACAAAATCTACCCGTAGGTACTCCATCCTGCATAAACTGCTTGGGCGTTGGGTGTCCCTTGAATGGATTTTCATCTCTATCCCGTAAAGGATGAGGTCGATGTGGGTACTTTTTTATATTTTATCTTTCATACTCCGTAGGTATACGAATGCCATTTCCATTTTAGATTTCCCGATGACGATTCCCATGCCAATACGGGCGTATGTTTTACACGAGACAAACTTTAAAGACATAGACCTACGGAGCATACACATGACATTTCTTCCTCTTCGAAATAGGTCAGTCCGTTGTGAGGGGAACAATGCAATCATACTACCCAGTAGGTAGGTGGTGATGGAATGCATGACTCTCCATACCGATGATCTAATCATCGATAAGGATAATTTTGTGGCGTTGTTCTTCATCCTTCCTTAGGTAGCTAGGTATTCAACATGAAACGTTCCTTAGCGCCAATCAGACCCAAATGATCCCAATTCATCCAAATGATCCCCACCATCTTTCGCACAGACTTCACTCCTTGAAGATTAGCGTGAGTAGAGAATTGAATTGAATACCGACCCGGACATCGATAATAATACCTAGGTCAGGAAGACAGCATGTGAGATTATATTTGATGACCGGAGATGAAAGAAAAATAAGGAAAATGAGAAAGTCAATTGGGGAAATAAATTGTATAAATTCGGATCGCCCATATAATAAGAGATGAGTTTCCTTCCTTCGCATTGCCGTGGCATTTTATTACTAATATATTTGTATTCTGTGTAGGTAGGTATATATATATGAACCTCAGCCTCACTGGCGGCTGGATAACTTTGCATTCCCTTCTTCCCCTCCCTCCCCTTCCCTTCCCTACTTCATATATTTATTTATCTGCATTCTCCACGGAATGTAGATACATTCCTTTCCGTGGCGGGGACCCAGAATACTCCGTATTATGCTGTACCGACAGGCCCACAGCAGCGGTTGGGCGTACCCCTAAATGAAGTTGAAGAGTTTCACTGTGATGGATGATTCGTTTGTTGATATTGGATTAGTAGCCTATGTCTAAAATATTGGGTGAGTACATCATATGTATATCTCACATCACAGAATAGATCAAATGCTGCTGCATAGAGAATAACTAATTAATTATTAGATAGAGACACTAAATAGGTACAAATCCTATTAAATACCAACTACAGAGGATACATTCCTCCCGCAATACAGACTAATATATCCATCTATCTAATCATAACCTCTCATCTCCAACTGCACTGATGCTCTTACCCAATAACCACCATCCATCTGAACAAATTCCCCAGATCTTCATATGCATTTTCTCTCATCAATTAATTAATTGATTCATTTAGCATTCCTGTCCTTAGTCCTTAGTATACAACAAGATAAGCCAACCCTTCCTCCCTTTCTCCTTCTTTCCTCCATTCAAGTATTTAAAAATTCCAACTTCCACCCCTCACTCAATCACTCACTCTCACTCTCACTCACACATTCTCTATACCTTTATCAAACCACAAGAATACAAGAATAATAAATACCCAATACATACATACACCGTACCGTCAGTACCTTGACCCATCCAAAAACCCAAAAAAAGATATCTCTTGGAAATTACTCTCATATTATCTACACATTACTCACATGCCTATCTATCTACGTACACATATCTTCCACATACCTTCCACATACCTTCCACATCCCACATTCCACCGATCCCACTCTCCCTCCCCCCTCACCCCCTCCCCCCTCTACCCTGCCCTGCCATCAAAGACCAAAATTGCCAAGCCATGCTAATCAATAACATAAGCACTCACTCTTATTACCTACCTACTACCTATACTATGTACGTCTATACTATATACGTACAGAGTATATAAGTATAAGATCTTAACCTTACATATATGCACGAAATCTATCTGCACCTACCAGAAACTGAAGAAAATAGGTACCGACCTACCTACCGACCTATTTTGAGGTATCTATTAAGGGAGTGGAATTTAATAACTACTCTACCTACCTACCTAGTAATGATGATTATTTGCTCAAGACTCAAGACTCAAAAATCAATACTCAATACACAATATTCAATACTATTTATTTTATTCCTCTCATATACATCAATTGTTTTTAAATAATTTAATAACGAACCCACCCACCCGTAACCTTAAGCGAGTCAATTCAATGCAATGCGGGCAGTTAATCAAACCTATTTGTACATACTTCCTGTTTTGAAAGCCTTATTTGCGCCTCTGCGTCAGGTTACACAGGATAGAGGGTCCATCGTCAAATACAATCATACGTTTTGAGGAAAGCATGTGTGCTGCTCCATTGGCTAGACTTCTCGTCGGCCAATGTTGGTGCACTGTGATTGATTCCACTGGTGGTACATTTTTAGCCATCACTTACAGTGTCAGGTTAATCTATGCGACAACCGAAACATGTCCATGGCGTCCATGATGCCTATGGAGAACTCTTTGTTAGATCTGATTTCACCCGAAACCTGCTTCACATTACCAACAATGCAAGTCTAATATTGGCCAGGTCAATCGCAAAGTCCGTGGCCGTTCCTTTTAATCTATTTGCGATATGGACCAGCCAAAGAGGAGGCGGCGTATTTAGGAACCCATATTATCAGATTTGGTTACACGGAAATTAGTCCACATTTGACAGTATGTCTCAACCAATACCTTTTCTCTCATAATTCCTGCTAAAAATGTTTGTGAATCGGTGTCAATCTGAATTCTATATTCAAAATGTTAGCTTGGTACAATACTATCAAATACTGGAAATGCTCACTTTATTGGACATTGCCCATTTCCTCCACGCAAGCTACTTTCTTGACGTGCTTATGAGGCACCGTCTTTTTCTTCATTTATACCTCCTCGACTGCATTGGCCCACCCAAAAAACTAAGTAAGAAGATCCGCAACATTCATTGGCATCTCATCGATTTGAGTTGAGTAGTACACTGTTTCAAACAAATTAGCAATGCGCGATAGGACTCAACGTAGTGAAGACTTACACTCAATATCTCTCAAGATCCTAACGTCCTCACTAGTTACAAAGTTAATCGCAACTCCCTTTCTTCCAAATCTACCACTTCGACCAATACGATGAATATAATTCTCACGGTTGACTGGTAAATCGTAATTGATGACCAATGAAACTTGTTGAACATCAATACCACGAGCCCAAACATCAGTAGAGATCAATACTCTAGAATTTCCTTGACGGAAATCTTGCATAATGCTATCTCTTTCCTTTTGAGGCATCTCTCCATGCATTGACGAAACGGTAAAGTTAGCTTCACGCATCTTATCCGTCAACCAATCCACCTTTCTTCTTGTGTTGCAGAAGATAACAGCTTGAGTAATGGTAAGGGTGTCATATAAATCGCAAAGGGTATCGAATTTCCATTCTTCCTTCTCCACAGCAATAAAGTATTGTTTTAAACCTTCCAAGGTCAACTCATCACGTTTGACAAGAATGCGGACGGGGTCGGTCATGAATTTCGTAGTCATGTCGAGGACATCGTAAGGGAGGGTGGCGGAAACGACGACAACTTGTGTCGCAGGTGGAAGATAACGGTAAACATCGTAGATCTGCTCTCTAAAACCACGGTTCAACAACTCATCAGCTTCATCAAGAACCAACATCTTAATATGACGAGTGCGTAGGTTACGACGGCGGATCATATCAGCGACACGACCTGGAGTTCCAGAAACAATATGCTGTCCATAATCCAGCTTGCGGATGTCCTCTCCAACATTCGTTCCTCCGATACAAGCGTGACATTGTACATTCATGTAGTCGCCCAACGCCATGACGACCGATTGAATTTGAGTGGCAAGTTCTCGAGTGGGTGATAAAACCAGGGCTTGAGTTTCGCGAACAGCGGTATCGATGACTTGAAGCATACTGATAGAGAAAGTTGCAGTTTTACCAGTACCAGATTGAGCTTGAGCAATAGTATCGCGACCTTTGCAGATTTGAACAATCGCACGAGATTGCACAGCTGAGGGGGATTCGTAACCGTATGCGTAAATGCCACGAAGTAAATTTTCTGTATGATTATGAGCCTATTGACCAGATTCACGCACAAGTTAACATACCCTTGAGATGCATATCTTGGAAAGTTGGCGCGACAGTAACATCCGCAGAAGTTGTAAACTCCATACGATCATCCATCTTCCTGTCAATTCCTTCTGCCATGATTGCGGTTTTTGTATTTATGTTTCGATATTGAGATTGAGATTGAGGTCGAGGTTGAAGCTTCAAAATAGAGGGGATCCTTAATGTTTTGTTTGGCTCTCCCATAAAATGCGATGATGAAGATTTAGCGTCAAAATTTGGATGTTTAGCAGTCTTTGATGGGGATTCACGTGAAATGATTGGTTGGCGCAAAAAGTTTCACGGGCCAGAACCAGAACCACCAAAAACAACCGCGTGTGGTTGACCTTTTTAATTGATATCAATCAATATTTCATCGCAGACACAATCTTACATCGAAATTAGTACGGGTATAATTATCATCAACCTCCAATTTGAAATCAGAGCCGCGAGATGATATTAGAGGAGCAAAGATTCCTCCATGAGGATCTTGAAAGGCTTGAACAAGGCATCGCTGATAGAGTAGTTGAGGACCCAAAACAGGTAAGAATTGAAGCTATTTGATTATTCGTCATTCAACCATACTAACATATTAAGGTTCGAGAACGATTGAATAGAGATCATCAAATCGCAAACTTCCTCGATCGGATTCAAGATCAGTCTAAAAAATTACTAGACATATATAAAGATGTAGATGGGGTACGAAGTAAAGAGATTCAATCCATTTCGACAGGTGAACCGCTGGAAGAGTTTTACAAACAGCTTGGGGAAATTAAGAGCTTCCACCAAAGGTACCCCAATGAACCCGTCGAGAATCTCGAAAAAGCCTACAAGAAAAAGGCACTCGCAGATGGAGAGACTGCCACTTCAGAAATCGACAACATGTTCACTGGAGAGGAAGCTTTTGGACGATTCCTAGACCTTACCATCATACACGAATTATTTCTAAATCTCCCCAACATCAAACGCCTATCCTATTTACAATACCTGGACAACTTTGATTCGTTTGCGCCTCCAACATGTCCCGTCAAGCGTCCAGATAAGATGACCGACCAATACTTCACATACGTTGGAGAATTAGCAAATTATCTGGAGAGCTTCATGCGTCGAACAAGGCCATTGGAGAATCTGGATAAATTGTTTTTGAGTATTGAGGAAGATTTTGATAAGGCATGGAAAGATAATGATGTTCCTGGATGGAAACTAGAGATTACAGCACCGGTAAATGGATCGAGTACGTCTGAGATATGGTGCGCAGATTGTGAGAAGGGATTCAAGAATGAGAATGTCTACAGAGGTCATTTAACAGGAAAGAAGCACGTCCGAGCTGCGGAAGCACGGGCAGCACGAATAGCGGAAACAGGAGAAGACAGCAATGGTGCTGCACAGCCAACATCATCTGTGTCCCGCCTAAAGGAACGTGCCATAGCAGAGCGAGAATATAGGATAAGACGTCTCGCTGCTGCTATGACACAAGAAAGAAGTGATACTCGAGTCAACATCGAACGAAAGCAAGGTATGACTGAACGTGAACGACAAATGGAGCTTGATTCATTATTCGCTGAGTCATCATCTGTGGCACCTCGAGATGGAGATTCCGACAGCGAGTCAGGTGGAGATGATAAGATTTATAACCCGCTGAAGCTGCCATTAGCTTGGGATGGAAAGCCTATTCCTTTCTGGCTTTACAAACTCCATGGACTCGGAGTTGAATTCAAATGTGAGATCTGTGGAAATTATGTTTACATGGGCAGAAGAGCCTTTGACAAACATTTCAATGAGGCTCGTCACATCTATGGTCTGAAGTGCTTGGGTATCACAAATACAACACTATTCCGTGAGATCACGGGGATTGAAGATGCGTTGAAGCTGTGGGATAAATTGCAAAGGGAAAAGAAGAAGGGGAAAACCGAAGAAACAGGTGTCGTTCAAATGGAAGATGCAGAAGGAAATGTTATGCCAGAGAAGGTTTACTACGATTTACAAAAGCAAGGCTTGTTGTAGGTGGATGGTTTAATGGCGTCAATAATGGGGTATATAATCAGAATGCATGTATCATACCCATCACAAAGAGATCATGAAGGAGTTTACTTCACAATGGACAATAATGTCCGTGTCAATCATTTCAAGAGGGCGTAATGTAAGATGCTTACGCAGTTGACTTATCAATCCTTTACATGGCAATACTCCAATTTCGTTTGAGTGCTGTATAATGCAAGCGGGAGATATCGATGAATGCTTATTCAAGGTACAGCCTGGATACAAAGTCGAAGTGCAAAATATTCTCTGTATAAATCACTATAATCCCTCAAAAAATATTTCAAACATCGCTCAGTATTGATTTCTCACTTACTTCGCACTTGTCCCTATAATCCTAAAATACCCATTTTTCCCCAAAACCCATCAGGTAAGATTATATTAGTCTACCACATCCCCTTTCAGTGAGTAACACAACTTATTTGCTGTTGCACGGTACGTGTGGTTTCTATATCACGCGAATGGAAACTGTTCTTCTCCTGTCGTGTTATGGTTGGTAATTTGATCTTTATCTTTGTGGTCTTGAGATTTAGATTGGTCTTGTTCTTGTCCTTAATTTTTCACGGAAATATATTCATTCGTACTCGGTACTGATCGTGTGGGTTGATAAGCCGTTTCTAGAAAAATCTATTCTTTGTCTTTGGTGAATAGTAGCTGGGGTTGTGGTGCTCAACGCAATGTTTATAGAAGTGGGTATTGGGTCCAAGTTACTTCTTTTTAAATGTGCATTCCATCATATGCTTATTGTCAGTGAGTCTTGGATAGGTTTGGTTGTATTTTACTATGCCCAGTATTTGGAAGGTATCGCGAGGGGAAGGAATATCTGGGCTATTTGGTATATGTAGGAGCTTTGTTCATTCTCAGCTGTCTGTCTGTCTTTCCGGGTACAAAGACAAACTATTTGGACCACAGATATGTACATGATTACTTATTCATTCGCCACGATTGTGGTTTCGTAGTGATCAATAGCTCATTCGGTAGTGGCCATGATGATTTCTTTTTCAGACTCAGTTAGATTATCCCTCTTTCTTACGACTACTTCGAACCTCATTACCCCTACTGCCCTTGAGACCATGGTCGCAGAGGCAACATTTCTCCAACCCTATTATTTGCACTGGCTTTCCCGATTTACTCCGTTATACTTTATTAGTCGTGGCCTGAATCAGTGTGAAGATATTGCTCGTTCTATTCCAAGGTTAGGGACATGGTCGCGAAGGTCCATAGCGAGAACTTCGATGAGCTGTAGAAAAAAGGCATTCTTTCATCTCATTGTTTTTAAAGGACGTCTATCGCAAAATGGTTACAAAAACGAGAATTCTATAGATAGAGTCCTCCTTTGATTGTGGCAGAATATGGATGGCATACAGTTGCTTACGCGCCTCCATTCTTTAAATCCATGCATCTTCGACCTGAAAGTATGTTGCGAATTTTTTGGGAGGATAAATTAGCATAGCAGAAATCCAACGTGGGTCGATTATTTGCAGTACTAATGCCATTAACACTTGGTGAATTCAAAGCATTTTATCCCTATAAGGGCCCGTGTGGTAGGTAGAGACTTTTTGACTCAAATCATCTACTATGTGTATATTTTCACGCAATATGCTTTTTGTGGAATATGTAATCTGTCTCGTCAAATTTTGGTAGATATGGGTTTGCGCTCATTGCCATCTGGAAATGAGGAGAACTTTAGCCCTGGACAAACGGAAGATTATGTTTTTATTGTAGAGTGCTGAAACCGTATCAGTTTCTCCAATATTCTAGACTGTAGTCCAACAGTAAGAAGTCTGCGAGGTTAGAATCACTGAGAATCCATAAAAATTCTTACATTCCGGCATGGAGATTTATTGCAATACCAATTTAGAAGACAGAAATATCTGTGGCAAAGACTGTGACAGAATGCACAGTATATTTGGATCAGCGGCAGGTGCCTATCACAAAGTAGTCAGATTTGGATTCCAAAATTTATGCACATATGACTTCTTACCATGTAAATAAACCCTGATTTGTTCGCAGAGAAATGTGACCTTGAGCCACTTCACTTCATAGACTTGGTCGCCATAGCTATCCAAGCAACCATACGAAACCCGATCTTCCCACCACTCTTCACTACCAACCCATCTTTGTTCTCTATCAAAAGAGATTCCTTGACACCAAGGAGTTGTTCCTTCTCTGATTCTGGCCACTGATTTCAAACCATATTGACGAAATTATCGATGAATCCTTTGGCGGCTTCCTGAATACCTTCATTCCACCACATAACATCTTTCTCATAAATTTCCAGATTTTTGAAACCTCCAGACTTAAGTGTCGATTCTATATAGCGTTAAAATGTGGACAAAGCAATAGGTTTAGAGCCTGGTTTAATCACTTCTTGGGCGGCGTGGAGGACAGGATAGAATGGTACTTCTTTCCGGGATGTCACAACTGCCTTTCCACCCGGTTTCAAGGTGCGATGCAACTCTTTTGCACCAGTAATGGGATCAGAATAGAAGAAAATCGCAAAATTTACAATGGAAGCGTCGAAAATTTACGCCATCCATAAAGTCTGTCTCGGCTCGATAATTTCAGCCGTTTAAATCGATGAGATTGTCAAGCAACGCTATTAACTTCATGTTGTCTCAACGATACTCAACGAAACATAGCCACAGCTTGATCGGGCTAACATTATTGATGGAACCTTCCAGTTTCGCAAGATTTGGAATTGTTTGTTGAACCTTGAAATAGATACTGATTAAATGTATATTCACTTGATGTTGTGAATCAAGAAGTTGGCCATATACAATCTTTGATTCGGCGGAAATGAGGTCCGCTGAGCATTTTGAATCACCCAGTAGCCAGCTCCATCCTCATCGGTGTCCTATATAATGCACCGAATGCGACTCTATAACTGTCGGCAGAAGTCAAACAAGCTAACAACTTATAAATGCAATTATTTATATCAAGTCTTACATAGAGGATGTTGAGTGCTGGCTGAGTTAGCTAGAAAATCCTAGATATATTCACGGAGCTGCAGCCTTGATTGTTGAATTATCGTCTAATAATTTTCTTGTAAAGACGACGAAAGTGTTGTTCTAAACATGATAAAAAAAATCAGTTATTGTTGTCAAATCACGTATTCTAGCACCTTTACACGCCTTGCGAGACATGGGTATACCATTCTCTAGGATAAGGACTTATTTAGATGATTGATATACGTGACCTGGGGGAGGCAGCTTCCGTTGAAAGGATTCTTGGTACAAGATCTTATTGTTATTGTGGAGGGGCTACTCTAAGGTTTGATCCTGTAGATTATATACAGAGTTGGTGCCTTATAAGTTAGGCTGATTGTAGCCTAACACTCGTCCCGATTAAGTGACCCCGTCATTTCTTGGGTCTAATTTATGGTTCGAAAGTTGTTTCCTGTCTCGTCATGATCCACAAAACTCGGGTATTGTGAGCTATATTTCCCCAACAGAGTATAAAGTATAAGTTTGAATCTCCATTATATCACATTACCAGTAAACGGTTTTAGTTAGCCAGAAACAAGTTGTAATGAGCTCTAAGCACCGATTTCTTACAAGTCTTACAACAAGGGCATGGTGCCGTGGATTGTTGAGAGTAAAGTCGAATGTAACGGCCTCGAGGAGTACTCGGTTACAAAATATAGGAAGAATCGCTGCCAATTGTCCATATAAGTGCACTGGACGTCAATTCAAAGATTCGACAGCAATAATGATAAGTGAGAATGGACATGAAATATCTCAACAGGTTCTGATCAGCGACATAAACATCTCGATCAAACTTCTATGATCATCATAAAGAACTTGAGTCCATTCCCATTATACGTATTACACATACCAATGAATCACCGATATGGAAATCGAATTTTCGATTGGTACTCTTATATACTTTTCTATTTAACTTGTCCACATATTCGCCCACCACCCCATTTTGAATTTGGCTAAATTCACTTCAACAACTGCAGAGATAAAAAAAAGATCGGGCAAGAATTTTTTCAGAATGGAAGATAATTATAAAATGGCTAGGAGAGCCTTTCGGGCTGAGGGATAGCAAAACTATTGAGGATGTTTTATTCTGGCTTGAGACTAGGAGTTCGGATGAGCCTATCCGACGAATATCATAACCTTTGTATCAAAATGAGAGAATGTGCGACGTAGAAAGATTACATTGCATTAGCTTGCCCATTCCAACTGTTCGGCCTCACCGACAAAAGTATGTGATCTACGCAACTATGCAGATTTCCTTTTGATTGAGCCAATCGGAGAATGGGAAAAGGCATATGAATTATCTTGTCTATTTACGGTTGATAAATTGGTCCTCACCGGTAGATAGTGCAGCACCAACGGCCCAATCGCTACACAGGTTCTCCCAAGCTCTTCCACTACTATCAAAACATTGTATTGTGAAACGAACGACAATAATATGATTGTCGAACTACGAAGCAAGTTCAGTTTCTATCAGCAGCCGTCACTACAGAATGAAAATGCAAACATACTGTGTGCTGAAGAAATGGGCATATGTTGTCCCGCAAATGTTACCACGAAAACGACTCAATAGCAGGCTCCTACTGTAACCTGCGCCGATATACAAGGAATCTAGATAAAGATAGTGTTCGGCACCAATATAGATGGCCATCTATATATGGTTGATCTGGAGGTGAGAGTCAAAACCGAGTTTGGCTCGGAATTCCGCTCGGCAATGCAGCAAGATGGAAATCCCTGTGAGATGGTACGGCTTCCATTTAAGAGTATTTATTGTGACCTAGATTCTAATTATCGCATGTTTAAACATCTTTTCTTCATCACTGTGACACCCCGCTATTGGTGTTTCAGCATTTATAATGTGTGCGCGAAGAGTGAATGGAGTCACTCGACCCCAGCTACCTCTTTAGAACGTCCTTCAACCTGACTAAACAGACTCGAGGGACAGCTTTTGTATGCTGTGCGACGGAAGGTCGAGATACTCTCCGGTACGATTGATGATAGGTGATATCACTTGACAAGAAGGCCCCAGTATTTCCGATGGGGCATGTTTGTTATAGAATAAAAAAGTAAAGGCTACGCGCCATCAAAATCGAAGCGTGGATTTTATATTAATTCAATTGTTCATCATTCCATTCTTGAAGCTCGCCGTACCGTTGTATACATGTCCAGTTGCATCGAAAGCGAAGACTGTTCTATTGAATAACCTCGACTGAGTAAGACCGCTGTTGACCAAGCTTCATTGGAACAAAGCCTGAGCTGGGTTTTGACCCCTTACGAGAGGTTGAGCAAGAGTGGCAGGCCATGTTGCAAAGTTTCAGTCTTGTGGTGATACTAGAGAGGTTACTGAAAAGATTCTTGGCACACTGTATCCAAAGAAGGCCTTCCATCAAATGTATGGTTTGGTTAGGGGCAATAGCACAGGAGTTCAGCATCTTGACTTTGAACGGCTTGATCATGGTAGATTCTAGTCGATGGCAAAACTGGATCTCATCTTTATTGCTTCGTCGCGAACTTCGGGAGTTGCCTCTGCCCGCTCCAACCATTTCAAAGCCTCTTTGGTTTGACCCTGAGATTTACATATTGAAGCCATGTTCAACATACTCAAACCAAAGCCACCTTCAGCTGCTACCTGAAACCATTCTTTGGCATACCCGTAACTCCGCTCTGAAGGTTTCTTGTCGGCCTGCTCACCTTTCTTAGATAACTCAATGGCTCCAAGATTATGACATGCTTCAGGAATACCTGAACCAGCCGCTTTCAGTAGATAAACCATCCTATTATCCTCCTCGTCTGTACCTACATGTTTGGAAAGATAAAAGAATGCTGAGGGATAATCGAGGTCTAATGCTGCTTTGCTAAAAACCTTTTTCGCAGCTTCTCTATCACTTTTCTCGAGAATCAAACCAAGGACGACGAGCGCCTCTGCCGCTCCCGGAAAATTCGGTAACTCTGTTCCTGAAACAGCTTTTTGTAACCAATTCAGAGCTTCCTTTTCCTTTCCTTGACTGTACAGAATTTGGCCAAGTAGTCCCATGGCTTGGACGTTGCCCTGCTTCTTGGCTAAAATACCCAAGCGTTCAAGGAAAGCTCCAGACCTTGCTGTGTAAAGCTTGTTGTTTCGGAAAGCATCAGAGACAACCTCTAATGTGGCTGTTGGATCTCCCATGACTGAAGCCGAGTCTAATAATACTCTTGCAAGACGTTTTTGTGATTGCTCCTTGCATCTTCCCAATGAGATAGATAATTGTGTCACATCAGATGCTGTGATACCATGCTCTAAAGGATATCAGTATGTTAGGTAAGATGCAAAGAGGATCAACTTACTGTTGCAAATACCAGTCTCCCAGCCTGAGTTCGAATTTCCATGTAAATTCTGGTAGTTCTTTAAGAATTCCATGGCTTTATTAGGGTTAACTTTTAGGACTCCTGCTTTATGATCCGTCTCTAGGATAAAGAGTGGTGGGAGAGCATCAGGAGTATCAATCGGTACCCTCTTCCGTACCATCACAGGTTCAGCAGCATTTCTCTTTGCCAGTGTTTGCTTCCTTGATGGTTTGATACTGACAGCTAGCAGTCTGGGAGTAGCATGAATTGACCTTCTGTTTAATACTCTGAGGCCATTCCGAAGGTGAGGAACTACTCCAAAAGCCGACATGATAATAGTTTCTGTGTGTAGAATACCAAATAGGTATCAAAGTTCAATCTATGAAGGATTTGATATCACGAGAATCACCAATCAATCACAAGCTTGAAGCTAAGATCTTACCTTACATGCTTCTGCCATTCTAGGATTAGGAAAGGCGGTGAACCAGAAAATGTTTAATGTCATAGCGTTTTCACGGCACTAAAGAAATCTCTCAGAATTTTTTAAAGCCTGTTCTACATACAAGGCCCACACCTCGACACATATTTAAAGTATAATTCAGCACAGGTTTTCTGCATGTTCGCCAAACTCTTCAGATCGTCTTCGAAAGATTGTCTCCAATCGGACGACCCATTAACTCCTAGCCAGCAATTGCGCGAAGAAAGTAGGAGAACCAGAAGTATGGTTACTACGCGGGGTAGAGCTCGAGAATTGGCAGATACTCCTTCCGTGAATGGAGATTCTATAATCATTGATGAGGGTACTCCAGTTCCAAAAAGGAGAGGACGGTCGCGCAAGTCTCTCCCTGTTGAAGATGATGAGGTTGTAGTTACACCGCGACCTACGAGGAGCTCAAAGAAATCGTCAGTACAGGCAAGCGACGGAGAAGCAGTACAGGCAAGCGACGGAGAAGCAGTACAGGCTAGCGACGGAGAAGCAGTACAGGCAAGCGCTGGAGAAGCAGTACAGGCAAGCGCTGGAGAAGCAGTACAGGCAAGCGACGGAGAAGATACGCTAAAGCAATCGCCGCAAGTGATTGAAGATACACCTGCTTCTACTGAGGAATCTGAAATACCGCAAATTATTGAGGCAGAGGAGGAGGTAATAAAGACAACAACAGCCAGTGGAGATATATCCACCTTATCGACAACGATTGCTGCAGTGACAACGCCAGTCGCAAAGAAGCACAAGAGATTTGATAGTGCGGAGCCTGAGCCAGTACCAGAGGAGAAATCTGAAATAATTGAAAATGTGGATGATGGGGACGAGAGTAGCGATAATGATGCACCAGAGGAGGTCACAAAAAACCAGGCTGCAGAATCTGCCAAAGAAAAGGAAAGGGAAGCTGCAAAGGCAATTGAGGAGTATGTTCATTTGGTTTTCGCCCAAGTAGATAACTGACAAGGATTTTAGACAAGAAGCTGCTGCAAAAAAGAAGCGCCAGGAGAAAAACGCCAATCTTCAACGACAATCAGAAATCTCGAGCAAGAAGCGCAAGCTCGATGTCCCATCCGGACAAGATGAAATGTTACCTCCTGCTCAAAAATCGAAGGTTGAGGTCACACCAGCACCAGTCACATTTGAAAGAGGGGATATCGAGATGGATGAGGAATCAAACACTTTAGAGGGAGATGGAACGGCAGATGGACGATTAGACTCTGAGGACATTGAAGATATCAATAGGACCTTCGCTCCTCCCGGACATTTACCTCTTCCAGATCTTCTGCCAGCCGAATATCTAGAAGACAATGATGATGATACCCCAGAATCAGGCAATCTCCATTCGAGTCTGCCTACACGATTTGTCAAAACGAACAAATTACGCCACCTCTTAGAAAAAAGACCGAAAGACAAACGGGTTGGCTCAACCACATTCAGAGTCGCGGAAAGTCGAAACTCACATTTACCTCCTAAAGCATCAAATCAAGCGCGCTCGCTAAAGGAATCGTGGTTACAAGGGCGGGCAGGAACTAAGATCAAGCCAAATCGGAAGCCTTTCAATCAAGGTTTTATCAAGCCTAAGAAATAAAGTCGAAGCTATGCTTGAAAATTGTGGAATGGCAACCAAGGGTATCAATTTTTTGATCGGTACAATTCATCTTATTTGTGATCAAAGTCTCATTTTAAGGAGAGACACATGATGATTGGATGAGAGATGTGAAAGCTAGAGGATCAAAGGGGGCAAATGAAAGAGCGGAAGGAGGCACTTCAAGGAAGAACGAGGACTCTGAAGACTTCAGGATAAAAGACATAAGACGGGTGTTTTGGTTGAGTTTGGCGTAATGGAAGGCAGGAGTATTGAATGATTCCCAGCTTAATTGTTGATCAAAAATGGATCTTGAATAGAAGTCTTTGGTAGATTAGAATCAGTTGAATTTAACCGTACAATCTTACCACAGTTCGAAGATTATTATGACACTCCCATCTCTAACTTTTTCTTACAGTATCCAAGTGGGTCTCGATGCAACCCTATCGCTCCTCTTGATGCTAAGCTTGAAAATCTCAAATATACCAAATGGAATCCATGAACTTATCGCTGCCTCCCATACCATAAACAGTTAGATCAAGCCATTAGCGAACGAAAAATGTCTCTCCATCCCAAACTTTCCATCCCACAGGAGGTCGCCTGTAACTCCTTAGACTTCCTTGCGTTTGCATAGATATACCCTTTCGCAAAGTATATGAGAAGAAGAAATCATATAAAACAACGGCGAAGGGGCTTGCCGGATGGCTGGCTGCATATATCAAAGTTCCTTCCCGACTGTGCCTCCGGCAAAGTCCATGGCTCCACCACGACCTACATATCTAGGCATGCAATAGTCAAGTTTTCTTGGTCATTACGGTTATGTTGCGGTCAATGCCGATGCAACGCCGACTTGTACGGAGTAGGAGCAGTTGGTACCGGCTAGGCTTGTGTGGTTTTGTGGGGTCCCTTGTGGGTGGATAGCTGCATAGTTGTGGATTAGATCGGACTATTTAGGCCGGATTATCGATTGGTCTAGAGGATTTGAATAGTGTTTATGGTTTCGTTATTATCTCTCTATATCTTGTGTTATAATTCAAGTAGAGTTTGATCACTCTTGTATTTTTTGGAAGATGTGTGGTGTTTGAGCAAGTCAATTAGAATCTTCCGGTTTAAACTTTTTGAATTGTTTCATAGAAAATTGGTTCAAATACTGTTTGATATTTGAATGTGATTAGATAATTAGTTACTATCGAAATATGATCTAATCTAAGACCATGAAATCTGTGTTGGCTGCTGACCATGCATACATTGAATATAAGTATTTTGATAATCAGACCAAATCCCAACGCAAATCCCAACGAGAATCAAAAGGCTATTCCCCCAACTGCGCCTATGCATATCTAATCAACGTATTTCAAACGTACTTTAGCCGACCTCCTCTGCTGTATATGTCTCTTATATCACATATATTACATCTTGCTTACGCAGAGCCGATGTCTCTGCACCATCAATCAATCTCGTTGCATAGAAATGAGCTATTTCAATATCATCCCCCAATAACAGGTCTGCAGTAGCTTGAATTGTCAAGTATTGAACATATGTGTAGAACTGAATATGGAAACATATCCTTCTCATACAGGCCTCGTGTATTCCGTACATGGCAAGATGCAACGTTACTGCATATGGTTGTTTATTGCAATGCATGCGAATACAGCGAGACCCCCCACTAGCTGTCTAGTTATATACTAGGCCAATTTTCTATTGGCCACTAAGTGAGACAGATGGAAATGCAGAGTTGGAGCATCAAATCATGTAGTTAATTCCCACATATCAAATCCAATACATTTCTGACTATCTTTCTATTATTGTTGGATTCTCTCTTTATAAGCAACGATTCAAACAAGAATTTAGAAAATCCAAATTTGGTGAATGCCTTCTGGGATAGCCTTACAACACCTCAAACTCTGGGATAATATACCAAGTAGATAGTTAGAAGAAATGGCATATAGATATATTATCATATTATGGTTATAATACAGGTATAATAATCATTATTATGGCGGTTATATTACATTAACAGGGTTGCCTGGAAAAAGCATCTGCGTGGTAATTTCGTCCAGTTGTTGTGTAACCGATGAAGTGACAATGCGTGTACTGTCAACCATTCAGATGATTTCATGGCTTCATAGAAAATTCATAAGATGTTTGTAGGACTTTTGCGGGTCGTTTATGCTCCTTTATCCAGTTTTTCGTTGAATTTCTGCTGGACTCTTGTAAGGTTGCCGGTCAACATATGCCTCAACTTTGCCAGAGTTGATTGTCAAACTCACAGAGCATTCAAGACTGGCAGTGTGCGGCCTTTGTTTGATATACTTTTGACGAAGATATGGATCAATAGCTACTTAGTAGCAAAGTTTCTCCTAACGAAATAGCCCTCCGCTGGAGGCATGTGGACTGATTTGTGATAGACTACCTTGCATCTTTTTGTTGAGAATGTCAAAACATACTTTCAGTGCTGGCGAAACCTTTTTAAAAAGTCACCGGAGTTAAGTATGTATGGAGACTTCTCAACAGCATAGAACGCAGACCGATAACGATACAATCACACCAAATGATTAATGAATAAAGAGATAAGTTATGAGCAGACACTATCACCATAGAACTGACTCAACTAGAATATTGAAAGTTATGAGATCTGGTGGTTTCAAAACAATGAAGTTCCGAAAGGAGCCATGTATACGCTTCATCTTATTCTACTCCATCCTTCTATCAAACAACACTATTTTATCCTCCGCCGTCATACACTTTCGAGTTCGATGTCCTAAAAGTGGAATGAGTCTCTCTCGTCAATCTCGCCCGCGGTCTCGTTAAAGTCAAAGCTTTGCCGCTCCTTTTCTTGACACGGGCCAAATATTACAATGGATCACGACAAACGAATGGTCTTGGCTCACTGGCTGCCGCGGAAGGAAGGCTTTCCCGCGCTTGTGGCAAGAATCATAGAGGAAATTTTATACTGGATATGGGAGAAGAAGAATATATTCAAGGCCTAGACTCCTCATCCAAGTATGTAAACTACTCTGTATTTCTACGTTATACCGGCATACATGTGGCCATGCAGCTTACCTGTCCTAGTTCACTTGGAACATCACAACTTGATCTCATATGGCATGATGACCCAGTCTCCGCAAAGGACAACTCTTTCCGCATCTTGTCTCTGTTGAGCTGTGCTGCTATATTTCAGATTGCTGGAGACAAAGATGCCTTTTCGGCAGCTCTATGCCTAAGCGACAAATTCAAATA
This sequence comes from Sclerotinia subarctica, assembly GCA_025389085.1. NCBI lineage: Eukaryota > Fungi > Ascomycota > Leotiomycetes > Helotiales > Sclerotiniaceae > Sclerotinia > Sclerotinia subarctica. The sequence continues at coordinate 2,632,094 of QRFI01000005.1, read as the reverse complement.
AGGGTAACACAAAAGCCTTGCCAAAGAAGAGCCACAAAGACTACATCAAGATATCACTTGATTAAACGATCGTCCGGCACATCCATTTCGAGGATGATATCCTGCAACCATGAAGCTCGATATCCATGGCTTAATGGACTGGGCCGAATTTTCTGGTTTTGACAATGAATGAAGAATTATCGGAGACCCACAAACATGAAGTTTATTGCTTCCGAACTACAGAACATTACGTTCGGAACTCCGAATGGAAAAGGCTTTTGGAACTAAACGGTATCAGGTAGAGGAATTTGAGGAGTCAACGATGACATGGAACTACCGATCCATCAACACGAAAAGCAATTTTATGAACTTGGAGTAGTTATCCACAATACTATGGACAAAATCATTGTCTTCATGACCGCTCGCAAGAATAAATGCGGAAGAGAATGAGCTCTTTGCCGTTACTCCGTCTTGATGGCAACCACATCAATACGCTCTGGACCTCACTTTTGACGGGCTCTTTCAGTTTTAAGAGATGGTAAAAATTACACTTGGTTGAATTAGTTTTCAAAAAGTGGATTTGGCGGGCGCTATAAAAACAGGGACACAGTACTTATATCACACAAACGAACAAGTCGCTCTATGCACGCCACTAGTCTCTAACATGCGTAACAGGAAATCTGGCCGATCTTTTCATGTAAGTGTGGTTACAAGGTATAACGACATTTTGCGATAATTCAAAACGTTCATTATCCAAGGTCGATAGCGGAAATTCGCAATATAAAATTTAAGTTTTGAAGCCGACTTCTGGTCCAAATTTTAGGAATCGTTATCAAAAATGGTCATAAATCCAAATATATTACTAGAAGGAGCTAGAGCAAGCCGGAGCAAGGTAAAGACACGAACTTTGGCAGTGGTCTAAGATCTTCAGCCACGCTTTCTGGGCGTCGGAGTGAGTTTATGCCAGCATCTTTGACTCATACTCAATAGTTTGCGTACCTTTGCATCTAATAGGTAGAAATAAACGCTAGTTTATCTGCAAGAAATCCTTATTTGATCACCTGCCCACGCGTATGCTTCGCGATTTGCCTAAAAAGAAACCACGCTACGCATGTCTACAACCCTCGCCACGCACCTAATTAATCTAAAATAGATTTTCGCCATGGCAAATAATCAAGGCTTCGGGGGCATAGAAGCTTTTCACCTGGAAGCAAGGATTAGTACAAGATAGATGAGCGCTCATTGAAAGAGGGGGCCAATAATGTTATTTTATGCTGCGGAACTCGATCGTAGAGCACGTATAACATCCTGGCTGTAAATGAATTTTGGACAGACTTCTTATTGGACAATCGCAAGTGCGAAGACATAAATGATTTCCATCATTGCATGCGTAAAGATCTCTTAATGGCCAAATAGTAGTTGAGCACAGGACGTCTAGTCTGGTTGTCACAACAGTACCAAGACATTGTAAAACATATACCTTCAAAGGATATACAGAACTGTTAAGCTTTTATCAAGGACTTAGGATAATCCATAATTGGTACAAACTCCTGAACCACGATTAGTGGTCAGATAATCACCAATTAGACATACAAGTGCTTTCATATTGTTTAAAAGAGTGCCAAACTAGTAGTTCAGGTCTTGGAAAAAGCAAATCAGGCAGAATCCAAGCATGTAAGCACTTGCCACATCTGAACTTGAGGCGTCACTGTGGTTTTTCAAGAAGCACGAATTTTTAAACTCTGCACAACAAAGAACTCTTACTTTCTTCTCCAATTATGATACTTTCGGCCGAAGCGAAGCTATCATATATGTCTATTAAGTTTTATGAGACAAGAGCTCTACTTATCCCCACGATCGCTGAAAAGAATATCCATCCACTTCGTGGAAACTTTGCTTAGACGCACTTGATACGGTTATCTCACAACCAGGGCTAAGAAGAGCAGTATGATATTGGTCAATCTGATCATGGCAGCACCAACTATCAAGACTCGTGTTTGGTTTTTCGTGGCAGAGAACTTTCCTCAACCTGCGGAAGAATACACTGATATATTCCGTTCATTTCTTTTGACATAAACATTACCATTGTTATCGTTCGTACTCATGGGGCTTCATCCTAATTTACGTTCTCTAACAACAGAATATTAGCCAAAGTGGCAGACAGTCCATCGACTCTCAGTATGTCTTGCAATCCCCGTCCAAATGCGAATACCTTATCCAACCTTTTCTATGTTCTTTCTTTCTCCCACAGGGCTCATGTGCTTGGTGCTTTGTTTGTCAACATTCTCAAAACCCATGTTGCTGGCGCGTTTCGAACTCAACCAAATGCAATTTTTCTTGATGCAGGGATAGAACATACAAATGGTGAAAAGCAGTCTAGAATAGGGTGCGCTCTTGAAACTGCAGACTTGAGCAAAGCCATTCAGTTGGATTTTGGTAGAGGAAAGTTCTCGTTACATGAACATAATAAAACAAGTTCTCGATTTGGCATGTCATTCGCAGCTGCAAGACTCTAGAGGCATACAATTGCACATTCCAAAAATTCTTGAGACTATCAATACCAATACAAAGGATTGTTGTAGAAAGTTTCAAAGTAATGCGTTGAAGATTAAACAAGTCAAAATGTTTGGAATTTGAGCAAACGAAAAGGGGTTCTACGAGCTTGAAATTCTCACGTTATTGCTTTCATCTTAATGCAATCTTACATAGCTTGGCCTGTGTAACCTTATGTAACCTTGTGTAATGCTTGACTCCCAGCCATTTCTGTTTAGGATACAATCGGCGCAGATTCAGGCTGGGAGCTACTTACGTATGTCATTTTGGGAGAAATAGAAACGTTCTGGGGGGTGGTGTTGGGTCATATAGCGAACTTGTATTAGCTTAGTATAAAATCCATATTAAGTTTATAGTATCATTTAGCACTATAATAGTCAGTGCTTATAAACAATCGACCAGTTCCTAATCAAAGGGAGCAAGTGTCCCTATGAGATCATTTGATATAAAACATATCAAAATCCTCAAAATCTTAAACTAGAAAAATCTTATTTTAAGTATACAATTATAAATTTTTAAATTAATATAATAAAAACTTCACTATTAGATTTATATCATCAATTTAAAATCAATAATATAAGAATTTATTATATTACTTCAAAACTGATTATTTCATTATCTAAATTGAAAATATTATTAATCAATTTAATCATTTTGCATCACTCAAATCCATCATCATTATCAAAAAATCTCATAGGGACACTACCTTTCTCTAATTAAGAATTAGTCAATTGTTTATAAACACTGATTATTAATCTTATAATTAATTATAATAAGAATTGATAAACTCAGTTTAGCATTCATCTTGTCCTTAAGAATTGCTTTTTTCTATTGTGTAATCGTTTTTAACAGCGAAATCTATCATACACCAGAGTTTTAGTAGATTCTTGTTATCTTTAGGTTAATGTGGTTTCATGACCCGATGAACGAGTCGGCACATCCACTACCGGCATTAACAATCCGATAACTTGACAGGTGGCTATTTTATGTCCTTCGAGCCCTGTCACTTAAACTTCGCTAGAACATCATATGTATCTTTCCTTGTGGCCACATCTTAGAGGATAGGCACAGCAAAATTGCTTTCATTTTATGCGCATCGCTTGTTCGAGGTCAACAGCGATGATGAAGGGACGTTGAATGACCCGATCGATTTTACTAGGGCAATTAGAGCATCTAACTAGTTGAGAGCCTTGAAATATGGAATTATTTAACTCGAAGCGTTTAACTCCAAAAAAGAAAAATTCAACTGCATTAGACACTACACCATTCGGAGAACCATTGTTTGACATCCTCGGAGAATATGAGACACCGGCCCTTTATGCTCCTTCAATTAGATCCTAAAATGCAAATCAAACGCCCGAATTCGTATCATATGCCTAGGATCCCTTTTCTCCTGAAATGAAGACTCAATATAAGTACTTGATTGTAAGGGAACATTTTCGCGGATTGTGGCGCCTCAGACATGGACCGCAAGGATGTGGTCCACTAACAAGCTCTAGATCTACACCTAAATCTATGTATTGTCGAGAACCGCATTACAGGCAAACGACCCTTTTCATGGCTGCACTGCATCAATCCGATCTATGTCGTATTCATCCGATAAAAAAATGTGGTAGTAAAGGACACAGCAGCATTCAGGCTGCCGCTGACTGCACTCGACTATTGGTGCGGACATGCCACAACTAATCAAAAACTGCCGACTGGCTTCTGTTGAGTAAGTCCAAAGGTAAATCCGATCAGTATCTGGATTTTATATATGTTTCTCCTGTGGGTCATTTCGTACAAGTCGTCCAAAGTAACAATATCCTAGTATCTCATGCACTAGGGCACATTTATCAGCTACTTCAGTGTTTTCTGTATCGATAAATCTCAAAGGGATCGTTTATAATACCTAAACTTCTTCATTTTCCCCAACGATTTATCGGGACATGCTGAGCTTGTCAAGTAAGTAACACCACGATTTTAACCTCAGTAGCATGGGGCTCCCTGAACATATCGCATATCACAACATATCGTTCATCCAGGCTCAGGAGCAAACACGAGCAGAATCGATAGTACAATTTAGGATGTTACGTACTCACGAACCCGTCGCCTTCCCTTGTTGGTTTGGACGTTAAACAGCCAATTGCGATTTTATAACGACCTCTAGAGTCAACCCAAAAGCATGAACCTGCAGACGACAAGAATCCTCATATTAAAATGCATGACCTTGCTTCCGTTATGTAGACGCCAGTATCCAAAATGAACTACTTGGCGCTCTTTCATATACGATATCCAACAAACAAACTTCTTACCACACTTTTCACGACATTTTGGATAGTGGAAAGTAGTTTTGCTTCTGTTGTCTTGGAATGGATTCTTCTCGTCACTTAAAAGCTCGATTGCGCGTCACACGCTCAATATAGCTACAAACAATGTTAATTTGCGATGCTTGTTAATAATGTGCGAACGAAAGATGCCATTACAAACCTGGCCCGTCCATGCATTAGACTTCCTTCTTTTCCAATATCTCTCAGATCCTACTTACATAGTATGGAGATCTGCCTCATCCTTTATATACCCTCCACTATAATCGGAAAGAGCCGTCGCATAGCTGCAGGGTCTCTTTAAAAGTCTTGATTTGTCTTATATAATTATCAAAGGGAAGCCATGGCAAACGTGCGTTTGTGGGGATTACAATTTCCGAAGGTATTCTTTCTTGCCTTATTCGTCTCGAGTACATTTTTGTGTGGATACGAACCTGCAATAGCTCACGATCCGGCTACAGACGTTGGCCATAAATAAATGGGAAGCATCCAAGGACCTGGTACTTGCTAGACCCATGATGTGTTACGTGACCATGTAGGAATTTCAGAGATAGTATTAGCATAAAATCTTCCCTTACCCTTGCTGATATCGTATGAGCACTACCACACCTCACCCAAAAGTCTCGGCACGCTTATTTGCTCACATCTTCGAGCTGCCTTCATCACTCTGGGCCAGGATAATTTGTTTGTTCTTTGCCTATCCCCTCAAGCAAACAAATCTTTCTACCGTCATTGCTCTCCTTAGATCAGAAAAGCAAGCAAGTGGGATGATTTCGACTTATTACTCGAGCATGCTTCTCCCCGTCAGGCTACACGAATGATTACCTTGAGGGTTGGTTTTGGAATCGTGGGAAGCCATGAAAGTTCCAAACTGCGAGATGGAAAGGTGCAGCAAATGAAGTTGGGGATCTGAGCAGTGTTTGCTGCTTCGGTTCTAACTTTTTCTGATATGGCATATGGTGGTGAGTTTATTTAACTGGTGAGTGATAACTTTCTGAATTGTAAGCATATTGAATCTTTACTTCCAACCCACAAACTCTCAGTACATCACAACCTCACAATCAATCTCTTTAGTCCAAGTATAATCTTCTCACACCTCATCCACAGCCATCATGGCAACTTCGCTCGATGCAGTAACGTGCCCTGAGTGCTCTAAGACCTTTGACGGGGCGCGGCGACTCGATTCGCACATACGTAATGTGCATAAGGTCGAAGAGGAATGCTATATCTGCCACGCAATGGTGAAGGACTTGGTCCAGCATAAACGCAGAATGCATCGCGAAAGCTCTCGCACTACCAAGCGACCATCACTTTGTCAATACTGCGGCAATTCGTTTGTACAAATCGTGAGGCACAGGTGCAAGAAGAAGATCAACCAAAGTCCCATTCAGCCAATACTTCCCGCGCCAGCTCCTGCTGACGCTGACATTAAAAGCTCCCACCGTCCTTCCTCCACGGGTTGCTTAAGTATGTAATTACAAAAGCTGAGCAATACGCATACTTACAATGAAACAGCTGATGTTCCCTTACCAGCCTTCTATCCACTGCCACATTCCTTCGATAACAGAGCCATTTCCCCCTTCTCCTTATGCTCGGAAGCTCAAATGCACATGCTGTCACTCTATGACCCTTGGGCTGAGAATGATTCTGCCTTCCGGCTCCCCGAAAGCCAACAAGCGACGCCCTCGCAAATGCCGTCACAAGTACGCTCTGCGGAAATGAATACCATGAGCTCTGCAATCAATCAAAGGACACCTTTTGACCCGACAAGTGTGTACCCAGAGATTGCATCAGGATATCCTTACAGACTCAGCAGCACTCTCTCGCTTCCCCTCGACGCGATATCATACGATCAAGTCTCGGGTACTGCTTCAGGGACCGGAGCTACTAGTAGCACAGCAATACCAGATCACAATATTCCAATACCTACTATCGAGCCGCCGGATGCAGATCATCCATTTGTTGGAGAATTTGATATGGTTGGTTCTGGTGTGAATTCTATGGAATTTGAGGATCTGATAAATTGAGGGATTTTTGAGGGGCACGGGAGTCCTAGATTCATTTAATAACCTTTTATCGGCGGAATGGGCAGGTTGTCGTAGTTGTTTAAGGTCAAAAAGTTTTTCCTGTTATTGCTGGTCATGAATGGTGTTTACTTGCTCCTAGGGATATATATTGTTATGATTTCATGGGGGATGATTTGATTGAGTATCTATCATGTATTGCCAGTGAGTATAATCGCTTTAGATTCTATATCTGCTCAATATTCAATATAATAGTTTGAATTCCAATAGCTATATATCTATATGCGTTCCGCATTTGATCATTCTGGAGATTAAAGGATCTCTCTCGCCTCATCCACTCTCCACACTGTCAACCACCCAATTTTACTAGAGGTTATATTTTAACTCTATAAAAAGGTGAAAGAAACGAATATCTTTATATCGCCTCATGTGATTGAGCACATACGTAGATATAGAAGAAATGTTTTGAGGATCCGGTGTGCCATTTTTAATTTAACCGCTGTACTCTGTATAAAAGTGCCGAATAATTTATCTTTCAACATGGCATAGTTTTCAACCAAAGGATTTACATTTAGAGAACTTTTAGGACATTTAAATTTGTATTTGAATATTTCGGGGCAGTCGGAGCTGTTATATGGAGTGTAAGATGGTTATAACACTCTGAAAGCTATACCAGACCGTGACCACGAGGTGGGTTATTTAGTTCTATATATTTATCAAACAGTAATTTATATATACAAAGAGGATTGAAGATATAAAAGTGATGCAGAATAATCCCCGATGTATCTTCTTACGATTAACAGACCTCCAGTACATATGTTAGGTTCAGCGATACGAAATTGAACCCTTGCAATAAGTCTACACCCCCATATATCGGACACCCCCACATTTCGGACACTTAAAAAAATGAATTTATATACATTTCAAACTTTAATTATTCAACGACCCTTGAACTTCAATACAATCGCCTGTAAAGTCACTATCTATAATAGTAGAAGATTCATTTCCATCAATTTCATAATCTCCAACTTTAATTTGAGCCTTTTTTATAGCTTTAATTTCTACAAACTTCGAATTTGGAGATATTCGAACTTTACATCTTTTTCTGAGAGCTAATTGATCTAATCGATATTTTAACTTTCTGATTTTATTCTTTATCTCTAAAGATTTATAATCCTTAATATCGAATCTCTTTATAATCTTGTGAAATAAGAATTGTTGTATTGTTAAATTCAGGGTTTTATTCTGAATTATTATATCTCTATATTTTTGAATATTAGATACTTTATAAGGAGTTTCTTATAAAACAAAAGGTGATTCTATATCAAATTGAATCAGAGGATTATTATCAACCTTAGAATTGGATAATAGAACTTTGTTATTATTGTTTTCGAATAGAAATCGATTTATAAGAGGTTTAGTTATATTCTTAGGCTAAAGACTATTAGCTTTCTATCCAGCTGTGATATTTTGAAGTGTTAAACCTTCTATTCTAGCTTTCTGATAACAGGAAAGAAAGTTTCGCTTTCCAATTGATGTAGAATCTGATAATAGATCTAATTGATTGAGTTTTTTTCGATATACATTTTTCAAGGACGAGAATACTGATAAATCAAATGGTTGTAATATATATGACATATATAGCAATAGAAATAAAAGATATATCTTATTAATGAAGTATTTTAATATGAATTCTGTAGTTTCATGACTTTTATATCCATTCAAAATAAGGAGTCTTTATTCTTCAGGATTGGAGGGAGCACTTTGAGGGATAAACACCTTTTTTAACCATTCTAAAGCTGTAGCATTCATAATCCATCCATTTTCTGTAATAATGAACTGTTAATCATTATATAAAATGAGATCTATAAGAAACTATTATTATTATATTGATTTTCCTTTATATATAACAAATAGATTAAATGCTTTTCCAATAATTGAAATACATTCAATAAAAGATATCCAAACTTTCGAATTAAGTTACTTTTTCTAAATAAATCTTCGACTAATACTCTCTACTATTAATCCATTAAGTTTCTAATCCTTTATAATCCTTGCTTTATTTATATTCTATTTGTTTTCTAATTTAATAATCTTGATTTCAGGAATTAAGAGATATTGGAACTATTTCTTGATAATATCAGATATAGCATCAGAGACTTGTGCAAAATCGATATAATATAACCTCTTAGTTCCAATAAAAGGATTCCATTTGAAAAAGCTCTTTATTTATCTTTTTCCAATTAATGAATTCTCTCCTTATATAATGAGAAGGTGATTCATTATATCTTTTATTTGCTGATGTATTATACTAATATCAAAAGATTCCTGTACTAATATCCAGTTTGCTAATAGTTCCTCTTGAATCAAAGCTATCTTTTGCTGGCTTTAGACACTTTCTTGATGCGATATACCACCATGTATACGATTGTGAAGTATACTACATGGTACACCATAATCCAAGCTAGCCTTCCTGATACTAGCTCCATTTACTATCGCTCTAAGCGCTCCGTGGAGATCGTCTTCGGTATAATCATTTTTCATTATATAAATATAATAATTTCAAAATTTTGAATCAATTAATCGAAGGATTGTAGAGTTATTAAAGTTCTAAATATAATAATTACTCAAAGCAGGGTGATTTTTGATGTGTCCGAAATGTGGGGGTGTCCGATATGTGGGGGTGTAGACTTATTTTCTAACTCTGTCTCCCTACACGAACTTTATGTATATATTTTCCTTAAAAAGATCCCCAAGTCTTGTATTCAAATTGCATAAATAGTTATCACACACTATACTTCAGCAGAATCGTAACTTACAAATGAGTAGAGTACTATAGTAGTCCAGATAAAGTTATGATCCGTAAATCTCGGCTCGTACCGCAGATATCAAACCACCAGGCATAAATCGTCTCGGGGAATTATAAGCTCATTGCTGGGTTCGTCTGATGTTCAATTTGTCTATACCTGTGCTGATGGATTGTCTTCTCTAGCTCGTAGCAATTGAAAGGAAGTGTTTTTACTTTTGTGTCTTGGATTCCCCCTTAGTTTGTGTTGTGCCTGTGGCTGGAGGAAGTCGGCATCTTATGTAACGGCAGCACGTGCGTTTATTTTGTGCCATGGCTGAAAGTTAATATTGACACTTATTTCGGCTTTTGATGTATTGTTTGGTGCAATGTGATTGGGGTCTTGTGCTTAATAGCTTCAAGGGGCTATGATTTTCTAATGATATTGCTTACCGCTAATATTGACATATCTCGGCTTGCAGAAAGTTTAATGTGGGCTATTCCCCCACAAAGTTGATAGGTGCACCGTTTGGAGATTAAAGTAGGATTCTTGAAAAAGATATTTGAAGCGGCGTCCGCTTTTCTATGTCTGATCACTGGTTCAGAGTAAAGCGTTGTTGAGGAGCCACATTGCAACGAGAACAGAGTCGTTCGCAGAAAATCACCAAGGCCTATTATAAAAAGAACAGCAAAATCCAGAAAAGGGTAGTAAAATCTAGTTTAATGTTTTTGATGAAGAAAAAAATGGGAAGAATGCTTGAGCTTTGCATCTGAATAGTTAGTGACGAGGGGCCTCGCTTAACCTTCATGTCCATATAGGTCTTGCATCATCTAGCGGCAAATGCAAGACTCACATTTAAGGATCTACTTGTTTAACTAGTCCTAGACTTGTAACCAGAATATCTGTCATGTTACAGCTCTTCAGAATCCCGCCCCCTCACTGACTTCCGACGACTGATAATCTGATGAAAACCCATCCTGTCAGTATGGCAAGCCATCTACCAAGCTAACCAAGCGATAGTAGTAGATGCTCACACATCTCCGCTCAGCACAACAAATCCGGGGAAAAGTCTCAAAAGCGACAAGATTCTAAAGCAGTGCCAACTTTTAGTATCAAAAATGGGAACATTAAGGACCTCGCCCTGAACTACACTGCTCACGAATATCTCAATCATTTGATCAAGACTCACACAACTCGATTGAAATACAGCGGAGACAAGACAGTCACATTATACTCAATCTACACCTTAGATACCATTGATCGAAATTAACTACACCCTCTTCGTCAAACTCTTCATGATTAAGTTCCTCAGAGCTTTCCTAAACAACTCAAAAGCAAAATATGTGACTGATTCCGATCCCTTTTCTCAAAAGAATTGATGTTCATTGATGATGTTGGGAAAAGAGGTTTCCAGAATAATTTACTAAACCTAGTTTCTCTGATGAGGTGCAGGAATGGTATGAGTTAATTAAGGAATGGTGTGAGAGAGAAGGATATAAGCGAGTTTTAGCTTGGAGTGGACGGTGATGATCTGTTGAGTGTGTGGTTAGATGTTCTGCTTTTCAAAAGGGAGATGAGTGTAACTTTTTTTTTTTGCCGAGAACTATTTGAAAAGAAGGGGTCACTATTGGAGGAAGGAACCTAAATATAAGTAAAAGTTAAGAATAGGGTCTGAAAAAGCGAATGTATATCTAATTTACGGATTGTGATAATAAAGGGCCACGGTACCCAACTCGTGCTGATATATACATTGCGAATCACTAAACACTTAAATTTTCCACTTCTGGGTCCTCAAGCACTACGAAAAAGTAACCGAAACAACCACCTCTCCATCCTTCATATCAACAGCCCACCCACCCCTCAGCGCGCTCAACCCCGACACAGACGCCTTACCCACCGAGCCTACCTGCGCAGTCTTTGTAACTCTCAAAATCGTCGAACCAGCACTCGCCATAGTGGAAACTGTAGCAACACTCGGCGCGATAGTAAGTTTCACAGCTCCATTCGTGTACGTTACACTTGCTATCGCACCAGCATCAATTTCGAATTTAAATCCTAACTGTGCAATGAAGACCTTTCTTCTCACGGCATCTTTCGGCAATACGGTCCATGAAGTGCTAGAGCCTGTGAGTGTGCCACCGAAAGCAATTAGGCCTAGCGTTGTGTCGTCAACGACGTAAGTTCCAGAGCCAAGGGCTAGACCGACGAAATTTGGACCGTAGTCTCCGCTATATGCGTCCCAAGCCATGGTATCTGGCCATGTGTGGAATGCTGCTGATGCAAAGCCCTCGATGTCGATATTGGATAATGGACCATTTGTTCCTCCATAGCCGACTCGAAGGAGATATGTTTCAGTGGGGTTTTGTTCGAAGTGTGATAGTAATGGAAGTGCATTTAAGCCAGATCCATAGTGATGACCCATTCGCTCAAATCGCATCAGCTTGCCACCATATCTTAGGGTCGTTAGTACGCATCTAACTTTCGTTGCAACTTGTGCAAACTACTGAGTGCTGTTGACTTACATGAAATCCCAATATCTTCTGGCATTACCATTCCAGGCCCAATGGCTTACTGCAGGCATATATCCCAAGATAGAGTTAATTGTTTTCGTCACCGTGGTCGTCAAACTGAAGTAGCTGGAAGCATTTATATTAGTAACTTCCAACCACAAACAATGGCTTGCTTACTTGGACCAATAGTAAACTCCTTCCTGCCCAGTAGAATCCCAAGCCATCTCACTTCCATAAGGAACAGCCTCACTATTCCACAAAGTTGCTCTTGTCTTCATTGCAGCGATCACAGCATTTGCAGCAGTCTTGTTGCCTTCGTTCTGTAAATCTTGTAAGACGTATCCCCAAACTGTTTCACCCATTAGCCCTACATCGACATACCCAGTATCTGGGCCCGTCGCATAGATGATGGTTTCATAGGCCTGATTTAAATACCACTGCCAGTTCTGCTTCGTCACTAATTTCGGGTAGAATCTAGCGACACGATAGAGAGCCCAGTAAGCAGCCGTCACATGAACATAATCGTAGGTCCTTCCAGTACCGTAAGCTGAGTTTTTGTTCCAGCTCCACCAATTCCCCCAATCTATTGATGATGAATAACTGTATGAAACCGCACCTGGCTGGTAGTAAAAGACGCTCATTTTGACGCTATAATCGGGGTTCTGAATATTACCCCACAACGTTTTTGTAGCGAATTGCTCCAATTTGGTTATCTCAGCGGCGTTGGGTGAGATTGCTTGTTTCATTGTCGCTGCAAGCCAGGAACCAGCTCCTGCTTCATCACTCAATCCAGCAATCCAGACTCTCGGGTCCTGCAGAACTTGAGCATTAACTGAGCGATCGTAAGATATAACTGATGGTCCTCTACCAAAAGGATCACTGCTGCTTTCAAGCCACTGATTTGTTGTCAAAAATGTGCCAAGCGAAGACACAGCTCCGGGTGCTGACTGAGTAATAACATAATTGACCGTTTGTACAAGGCCATCAGCATATGTAATTGTTACTCGAACTCTTCCCCAGGCGGAAGAGCTAGGTGTGAGAGTATACTTATTTTTGGCTGCCGTTGAAAACGTGAAGGCTCCAGCAGGAGTTGATGTGATGGAAGAGACGGCTGAAGTATGTTGCAGGAACAATTGGGCTGCGAGATCCTATTGGGAGTCAGTAATCTGCTTGGACAAGGCTTCATTTTAGGTAAATGAAAGAACTCAATTTTACAGGGGAAAGCAAATGCGCAGAATGAAACATCTGAATCGATTGAGATATCCTAGAACAGATTTTGGTTTCGGGGAATGCAAAATAAAGAACCTGTCGTTTACCTGTGGAATGATGTATCCCGGAACACCAATAGCAACAGGTGTTCCTGTATTGGCCACAGTTGATTCGATATCACTGATGCTGCTTGCAGCTGAAAACCTCAACCCTTTCGTGATCGATTGGCCTGCAGCAAGCACTACCGATGTACCGGGGTTCCAAGGACTTGTTCCCTTCCATTCATTTTGAGTATATGCCAAAGTATAAGTTTCCCAAGAATAGAAGCCTTCGAATGTTTGGCTTTGATATTCCAGTGCCGTGTTGGGGTCTTCTGCTAAGAATCGCCAACCTTCAAGGGGTGTATGCCCTAACGGTGTTACTACCAGTGCTGGTCCTGTTCCTGACAATGGGGTCACACGCAGATAGCCACCGTCGAGACCAATATTTGGATCAACTAGAGAGCACATTTTCTGCGTATCCACTGCTGTTCTGTCCGTAAAAATGCTATTGAACTCAATAGGAAATCCAAGTGCTCCAATTTCAATGCTGCTGGTGCCTTGATTGGTTATAGTGAAATTGAGATTGATGTCCGCTCCACTTGTGAACCAGGCTCGCGTGATGCTTAAAGGAATTCCTGATGGTAGCGTTGGTGCAAGATTTGCGGAAGTAACGCCTGTGGAAGTCACCGCAGCCCTCTCGGCGGCGGAATCGACACTGGTCCACGAACTATCTCCAACAGCTCGATACCTGAGTGTGATGTCGCCAACATGATAGTTGCCATTTTTGCTTCTCTGAGAAAGAACATCAAAAGGCGAGAAATCGAACGTCGTTAACGCTTGTGGAATCAAGGACGCAAGTGTCTGACTGGAAGAATTAAGTCTGGCGTTCAAAGCACTGGAGGTAAAGGAAATATATTGACTGGAAACTACGGTGAATATGAGAGTAGACACTCCAACAACCTTGTGAAGAACGAACATAATTCTAGTTGTGCCAAAGGCAAGAAAGATAAGTCGAGGTCTCCAACAGAGAATGAGTTGGGATGGAACACATGGTAAGGGTTCAGGGCTTTTATCTCAAACAATAACCATGGTGACAAGGTACAGGAGAGCATTATGTAAATCTTTCAATCGTAGTTGGAGCGCGAATAAAATACACGTCAATGGAATTTAGCCGGTGCAGATGCAATTGAACGAAACATAAAAGTGGGAACTTATTGCTGCCGACATGATGCGAGGTGGTGTGTTATTAAGGTTTATGTTGATTTGAGTTCTAATCATCGGAGGTTTTATATTACTTACTCCTTCAACCTCTGTAGATGAAGATCGATAATTGAATGAGAAGGACAAGGGTTTATCCAAGAATATTCATACATGTAAAGGTTAAACAGTCTGGTAAAAGCCGCTTAGCTTAGTATGCGCTTGGCTGATCAAGGGAGGCTATCGAACTCCCCTTTTACTTTATCATGATTTGAACTGTACAATTAATTTCATATATCTACTCTTTGGTGGGTTTGAGAGAGATCTCGTCATATTCGAGTTTCGAGATATATCACACCGTATTAATCGACTAGAGGTATTTTCCTGCAAACGAACGATAGCGATGAACATTAAGTTATCCATCTGGATTATCTGATGAAAAATGCTAGAACTCGTTTGTAACCCCTCAAGCATACCCTCTGGCTATAATGATCTCATCAATCACCCAGATCATAGTGAAGACCTAGTATTGGCCGGTAAATCTAGCAGGATTATGCATTATCCGTATATATTCCACTTGATTCTTCGATATTGAGTTCAACTTCATGCTGCTTTGGGTCCCGAAGATGCACTTGCGACTCTTCTAGATTTATTACTTCCGTTAAACTCCGACAGAATCTTAATTCAGCAACATGAAAATTTGCCCAATTTTAAAGAATAATAAACTGGTCACTCTGATCACAATTTTCACTTGCGAAAAAATGTTAGAGTTTACACATTGCCTTGGTCGTCTAGGTAAGCATGAGAGAAAAGTGATGGCTTACTTACGTAATATCCTTATCAAATGCTCCGCTTCCGATAAGTTGCAAAAATAATTTCGTCTCTTGAGCAAATTGAACTTCATAAACAACTTCTTTTTATCGTTTTTATTCTTACAGCGTCAATTTCAACGATGAAGCGCAAACTCGATGTCAATGATGTTCCTGTACCAACAGAAGAGTCAGAGACCACAAACGGCAAAGCTACTTTCGCTAGCTTAGGATTGGATGCCCGTTTGCTCCAAGGAATCGCAAAGCAAAACTTTCAATCTCCAACGCTGGTACAGAGCAAAGCAATCCCACTCACATTGGAAGGACGCGACATACTGGCTAGAGCTAAGACTGGATCCGGAAAGACTGCCGCTTATTTACTACCAATTCTTCATTCGATATTGAAGCGAAAGGAGGTGAGCTGGAAAGGCCTCATGAGAAGGAGACAAACTGACAGTTGTAGCTTTCTCCCACCCAATGCACGTCCGCCCTCATTCTTGTACCTACCAGAGAACTCGCAGATCAAGTCTACAAAACAGTTGAATCTTTTACGGCATTCTGCGCGAAAGATGTCCGAGCAGTCAATCTGACACAGCGAGTTTCCGATGCAGTTCAACGATCACTTCTCGCAGATTCCCCAGATATCGTTATTGCGACACCAGCCAGAGCTTCTCTGAATGCCAACACCTCCGCGCTCTCACTCACAAATCTTACACACATGGTGATTGATGAAGCCGATTTAGTATTATCTTATGGCTATGATGAGGATTTGCAAAATGTTGCCAAAATCATGCCCAAGGGCGTCCAGACTGTTTTGATGAGTGCCACGTTGACAAGTGAGGTCGAAACTTTGAAAGGACTTTTCTGTAGGAAACCAGAGGTATTGAAATTAGAGGAAGCGGAAGATGAAGGAAAGGGTGTTAGTCAATTCGTTGTGAAGTAAGTTCATGCAGACTTTTTGTGCTATCCATGTTAACAAGTAACAGATGCGCCGAAGACGAGAAGTTCCTCCTGGTATATGTGATATTCAAATTGAAGCTTATAAAAGGCAAATGCATCATATTTGTGGGCGACATTGACAGGTGTTATCGATTGAAATTATTTTTGGAGCAATTCGGAACAAGGAGCTGTATCCTCAACTCGCAATTACCTGTCAACTCACGTATCCATGTCGTCGAAGAATTCAACAAGAACGTTTATGATATTATCATTGCTTCAGATGAGCATGAAGTCTTGGGCGACGAGGATGAGCCCAAAGCCGAGGAAACTGAAGAGGTTGAGGTGGACGACGCTGGTGGAGAGAAAGAAGATGTCAAGGATGCGAAGAAGGAAACGAAGCAACCATCGAAGAAGAAGCAAAAGACTGGAAAGAAAGACAAAGAGTACGGAGTATCGCGAGGAATTGATTTCAAGAATGTTGCCTGCGTACTTAACTTTGATCTTCCAACATCATCCAAATCATACACCCATAGAATTGGCAGAACTGCCCGAGCAGGCCAGACTGGTATGGCGCTATCCTTTGTCATACCATCTGCACTATACCGAAAGCACAAGCCAACCAGCATCGAATCAGCGAAAGACGACGAGAAAGTATTGGCGAAGATTATCAAGCACCAAGCAAAGAAGGGCAAGGAAGTTAAACCATATAATTTTGATATGAAGCAAGTGGATGCTTTTCGATACAGAATGGGCGATGCGCTACGAGCTGTTACTAGTATCGCGGTGCAGGAGGCCAAGACTCGAGAGATCAGACAGGAATTGATGAAGAGTGAGAAGCTTAAGCGCCATTTCGAAGAGAACCCAAGTGATTTGTACCATCTTCGTCACGACGGTGAGTTACGACCTGCTCGCGTACAAGCACATTTGAAACATGTACCGGATTATCTCCTCCCGAAAGAAGGAAAGAAAGGAATAACAGGTGGAGATATTGGATTCGTAGGAATGCACAAGACGACGGAAAATAGAATTAGGAAGGCTAGGGCGGCGAACAAGGCGAAAGGACGTGGGAAGGGAAGAAAATCAGATCCATTGAAAACTTTCAAGGCGAAGTCGAAGAAATAATTAGCTAGTACTGTATTGAATAAGATACCATTTTGTCAGGCTTGCGGTAAAGACGATGTGATTCAAGTTTGTTTTTAAGGCAGTAATCGGTGTTTAGAACGCAGTTGCCATTTTCTCTGATTAAGGACCTTGAAGTATGATACAACTCCCATGATACATCCAACTAACCTATGCAGTTTCCCTTCCACTTATTATCGGCCAGGTGAACACCAAAACTTGACATCTTGAAGATTCAAGGAGGTAAGAAGACGGAATCTCACAATCTCTTAAAACTAAGATTACAACAGTACTGAGTTTCGAACCACGCAGAGCTCAAAAATGATAGATACCTAAGTATCTATCAGTATATTTTATTTCTTTCATTCACAACTCTATGGCTTATTATTCAAGTATATTTATATACAAGTGATTATATATAAATTCTTACACATTGAGCAGCGGTTATCTCATCCTCAGACCATTCGTCGCTTACCTAATCTAAAAATCTATAAACCAGATATGTAGGGTATTATTATAGGATCTCCAAAAGGTCTGAAACATTTTGGTTCTGGTTTTGATATAAAAGTAACATTTGGGCTTTTATTTAATTATTATTTAATATATTAAAAATTCATTAATAATTATAGGTTTTTGATATAGATTCAATTAAAGAATCTTCAAGATATTAATGGATTTTTCAAAAAGAATTATAATTGATGATTTCGAAAGGGCTAGGTGCTTCAAAACAATAATTCTATTATTCGAATAATCTGATATTTCAGACATTTTATTTCGAATAAAAATAACCCTCTCTATTATCATCATTATTATTATTATTACCCTAACTCTTTATTGCTTTTTGATATCTCTTATATAATCCTTCTTTCCCTTTATATTCCTATATTCTAGAAATCACTTTTCAGATTTCTGAAAGATTATTCTATTACGAGTACTCCATTCAAAATATCACCTCAATCACCTCAATCACCTTAATCAATCTGTCACGAATTACGTTCATTATAACACAATAAAAGCAAGTACAATGGTTTAGGCTGTTGTTTTCAGAAAGATCCTTATCGATAAAGAATCCTAAAATAAGTATCCTAAAATTCAATAAGTCTTAGGATTGTATTTATCCCAGGATTAATCAATTAGGCAATTATAATAACTTAGAACAAATTATCTTAAAATCTTTTTCATCTTAGAATAAAGAATTCTAGGATAATATTAATCCTAGAATTATTATTTTAGAAAGTATATTATCCCAGGAAACAAATTATTCTAGGATTAGTGTTTTAAGGTTATTAAGGGATTATATAATAAATAGATTAGATAATTAGTTTATCTAGTCTAAAAGATAGCCTCAATAGCCAGTCTATTCAGATTATCCAAATAAGAATCATAAAGTATATAGTCAGAATAGTTTCATAATTTAGGAGCTTTGTACTCAACTTAATTATCAATTAGTTTATTTATATTCTATTTAATCTAATAATAACTTTATTTCTAAATAAACCTTAATGATAAAGCCTTAATCTACAATTACCAATCAAACAAACCTCAGATAATCATTGTCTTTAGTATAAAATCATTATACTTTAAGCATTATTATAATTAAGCTATATTAGTTAGAATGGACTTTAATCAACAATCCATCGAATCAATTTCCTTCTCCTTTATCAGGGCCTTAGAGCAGACTATTGTTAATATAAAGTCAAAATGAGTAATCCAAATATCCATCTTTAACCTATTTTATAGAGATTATAATAAGTATTAAGCTTTTATTATATAAACTGATCTTTATTAATGTAACTTATGATAAACCAGGTCATATAGGGAACTGGGTCACAAAATTCAATTCTCTCTATATGATCTTGTTTTACAAGCTATATATTCATCCAATTCCAACTCTAAATCATTTGAACTACTCTTTGGCTCTTCTTCTTCAATCTCCTCTTCTAATTCTTCAATTGAACGTTTATATGATCGCCCTTATAGCTTTTTCTCCTTTAGTTTTGTTACGAACCATCGCAACATAGAGTCACATGTGGTAAGGATGGTAAGGATGGTAAGGATGACCAATCAATCTGGATCACATGATGGACCCTATATATTCAGGGATACGAATCGTAGGTCCATACGAATCGTAGGTCCATAGGAATTATAGGTCCATCATTCTTTAGGATCCAAAGGATATAGCAGAATACGAAGATCTATATAAGCTAGATGGATTTCCTTTGTATAAAGCTTCGTGCTCAAAATCAATCATTTAGTATACTCTACTATTAGTTACGAATAACATATTCATTATTGTCATTACTTAAGTCCCTGCTTGACGCCTAATTATAAACCCACCTCGAGAGTCTAGAACACTTCCATGTGATCTAGACGACTACCCTCATAACACTTTGAGCATTATTACTGTTTCAAGTACCGACTCGACTAGTAACAACATCATATCTTCCAAAACACCACAGCTTAGCAACCCTGCTACAACCAATCAAGACACTCTCAAAGGTACCGATAAGGATGGAGATATCGTTATAGGAGGTATCGAAGACCCCAAGGAAATCACTGTCATTGAAACCCTCAAGGTTGCTTTGCCAAATCGATTTACAGGCAATCGACAAGAATTAGAGACCTTCTTGCTCCAATTTGAGATCTACTTCCAATTTAATCAAGACAAGTTCAATCATAACGTCGATAAAAGCGTTTGGGCCACCTCCTATCTCAGAGGAGAAGCCGCCAAATAGATCCAATTATATCTCAAGGACTATTTCACCAACTTGAGTGAGCCAAAGAAGCGATTGTACCCAACTCAAACCATCTTTGGGAGATTCGAAGGATTTAAGAAAGAAATACAACGAGTGTTCAGAAACATCAATGAACTATATGATACTGAGTCCAAGATCTATGATCTCAAGCAAACAGGGTCAGCAGTCAAGTACACTATAGAATTCAGAAGGTATATAGGTACCACTGAATGAGAAAAGAACGCAACGATAAGCCACTACCGGAAAGGGCTCAAGCCTAAAGTTAGGCTAGAACTAGATCGCAATTGCACTTGGGAGGATCTAAACGAGTTGATCGAGGAGTCTATTAAAGCGGATGAGATGCTTTACGAGTATCAGAAGGAACGCCGTTCTTTCAACTTCCATGGAAACCAAGATTGTGGTAAGTACCATAAAAATAAAGGAAGACCTCGAAAGAACAAACAACCCTATGGAGACCCAATACAATTGAATGCAACCTTTAGAAACAAACTACCTAAGAAAGAGGTAGAACGAAGACGCAAAGATAAGCTTTGTTTCGAATACGGCAAGCCAGGTCACAGAGCCAGAGATTGTCGAAGCAAAAAGCTACCAGGAGGAGGTTATCACAAGAAGTTCGGCAAAGGCCAATTTAATGCGACCTTCACACCTTAACTATATATAATAACCTCTACAGAACCTGAAGAGATCCAATATATAGGCTATAAGGAGTTCAAGAAATTGCTAGATGAATTACCAAAGAATAAAGAAGGCCTCAACACAATAGATCTATAGGAACAAGAGTATCTACAAACTCCCTCCCCACCCTTGTCCAGAACGGAAACAAAGGAGGAACAGACAGCCGAGCATACTACTATGAGCTGGACCGCTTATTATAATGAAACCTGTAGGATTCATCTATCGGATAAAGAAGCTACAGGATGATTTCCACAAAGGAAGGCAAGGAGATCCTGCAAGAAGGGAAGGTCAGCTAAGACCTATGGAAAAGGCCAAGGCCAATTGAATATTGCAGGATAGACAGGACAAATCTATTGCAATACGAAAATAAATGGACGAGCAATCCAGGCTATGATTGATTCAGGAGCTACAGGAAATTTTATTGCACCAGGAACTGTGAAGTATTTGGGAGTACAACTCCAAGCGAAACAAGCACCATATCAATTGCAACTAGTTGATGGACAATTAGCCGGATTGGACGGAAAGATTTCGTAGGAGACTTGCTCTTTATAGATGAGTATAATCCAGCATAAAGAGGTTATCCAGTTCGATGTTGTTCCATTAGGGAATCAACAGATCATTCTGGGAATGCCATGGTTGAAGGCACATAACCCCCAGATTGATTGGTCATCGGAAACCATATCATTTCCGAAGAAGAGCGATCAACAAGATACACTAGAGCCAGCAAGGCTGAACATACATGGTGGAGAACTGAAGGCGAACAGCACTACTGATGTAGGACACCAAGTCCAGGGTCCTCCATTAACAGCGAAGGAAGGTGAACCTCCTGTACAAATGAAGAATAAGCAAAAGAAGTTGCTTGAAAACATCCCTGTAGCGAAACAAGACGAAGCGCCAATACCGGTACAGTACCAGAAGTACAAGAAATTATTCGAAGAAAGAAAAGGCCATAACGCTTTACCAGAATACAAGCCATGGGATCACAAGATAGTATTGGAGGAAGGCAAGACGCCTCCATTCGGCCCAATCTATCCGATGTCAACCTCTGACCTAGGGACGCTTAGGGATTATATTGGCGATACACTAAAAAAGGGATGGATTAGAGAATCCATCTCATAGACAGCAAACCCTATGTTATTTGTATCAAAGAAAGATGGTACAAGGAGACTTTGTGTAGACTATCACAAACTCAACGATATGACGATCAAAGATCAGTACCCACTTCCATTAGCTACAGAATTGAGGGATCGATTGGGAAAAGCCAAGGTTTTCTCCAAGTTTGATCTTCGAAACGGATTCCACCTAATCAGAATGAAGGAAGGTGAGGAATGGAAGACAGCATTTAGAACTCGCTACGGATTATACAAGTATCAAGTAATATCATTCGGTTTGACAAATGTATCAGCAATATATATACACTTGGTCAACAATATATTAAGGAAATACCTAGATATATATTGTATATGCTATCTAGATGATATATTAGTATTTTCAGAAACAAAAGAACAACACATCCAGGATGTTCACAATGTTCTACAACTTTTGGAGGAAGCAGACCTTCAATGTAAATTTAGCAAGTGCGAATTTCATGTCACAGAAACAGAATTCCTAGGCTACATCATATTCTCAGGAGGTCTCAAGATGAGCTCCGACAAGGTAAAAGCAGTCAAAGAATGGGAGCCATCAACTAGTATAAAGGAAGTACAGTCCTTTTTAGGGTTCGCCAATTTTTACCGACGATTCATCAAGAACTACTCGAAGATAGCCTCCCCAATGATTGAAATCACCAAGAAGAATCAGGGAGAGTTCCAATGGACGGAAGCAGCACAAGCAGTATTTGAATACCTCAAGGAAGCATTCGCAGGAGAACCAGTTCTCAAGGCTTTCGATCCAGAACTACTAATAATTGTGGAGACAGACTCTTCAGATTACGCAATAGGCGCAGTACTCAGCCAGCTAGGCTTAAACAGGAAATAGCAACCAGTCGCTTATCATTCACGTAAATTATCATTAGCTGAATTAAACTACGAAATATATGATAAGGAATTACTAGCGATAGTAGACACTTTTAGGGAATGGAGAGTGTACTTAGAAGGATCGAAATATACAGTGTAGGTGTATATAGATTATAAGAACTTGGTTTACTTCATCACAACGAAGGAATTGAACAGACGACAGGTCCGATGGTCGGAAACCATGACTGTATACAACTTCAGAATTTCATATGTCAAAGGAAACGAAAATGCTAGAGCAGATGCTTTCAGCCGAAAACCAGAATACTTACAAAACAAAATATACGAATCACATACGATATTAAGACAGAAAGGCGATGCTTTAGTTCACAATAAACCACAACTCGCTGCTACTTCAGGAATAAATTACGATACTATCAAGGATATCATAAAAACGGAATACACAACAGACGCTACAACTAAAAGAATCTTAGCTAAACCAGACAATCTAGAAAAAGGATTCACTATAGAAGATAGGTTTATCCACTTTCACAATAAGCTTTATATACCCTCCAACCTAATTAAGGATTATGTTACAGAACAATATGAGCTACTAGCTCACAAGTATCAAGGTATTGTAAGAACCTTTGCCAAAATAAGGAAAGAAGTGTACTTTCCAAAGATAAGGATTATAGTTGAGAATGTAATTGGGAACTGCGATATTTGTATAAGGAATAAAGCCGTTCGGCATGCCCCTTATAGTCAGCTCAAAACCCCTGAACTACCTACTCAACCTTAGAAGTCCATTGCTTGGGATTTTGTAGTGAAACTACCATTATCCAAGGACCCGGTTACCCAGAAAGAGTACGACTCTATATTAGTGGTAACAGATAGATTAACCAAATTCGCTCACATGATACCATTCTGTGAAACTTGGACAGCAGATAATCTTGCTTATATATTCATAAGGAATATAATCAGCATTTATAGTGTACCAGATGAGATTATCTCAGATAGGGACAAATTATTTATATCGAAGTTTTGGTTTACCCTTATAACATTGCTTGGAATCAAAAGAAAGCTCTCGATAGCTTTCCATCTACAAACAGATGGCCAAATAGAACGACTAAACCAAACGATGAAAGCCTATCTTCGCTGCTATATCAACTACAGACAAGACAATTGGGTTAAACTATTACCCTTAGCACAATTCGCATATAATACATCAGAGACAGAAACCACAAAAGTAACGCCGGTATATGCTAACTTTGGATTCAATCCATTGGCTTACAAATCACCACTGCCACAAGATGCGAATGCAGACGAAGCCATAAAAGATATCACGGAAATCAAGGAGCTTCAAGAACAACTCTCCTTGGATTTACAGTTCATCGCTTTAAGAACAGCGTCGTACTACAACGAATCAAGAAGTATAGGATCTACTCTTAAAGAGAGGGATAAAGTTTATCTTATTCGAAGAAACATACAGACAAAACGACCAAGCGATAAACTAGACCATAAGAAACTAGGACCATTCAAAATCGATAAAATGATAGGACCAGTCAACTATAGACTGAAATTACCACACACAATGAATATCCACCCAGTATTTCATATCTCACTCCTCGAGAAAGCACCACCCGGAGCGCCAAAAGCACCAGACCCAGAAATCGAACCAGTCAACCCAAAGGGAGAATATTATATCGAAGAAATACTAGACTGCAAATATGTTAACGGGAAAGTCAAATATTTAATCAAATGGCAAGACTACCTACATTCGGAAAACACTTGGGAACCTAAGAAGAACCTTGGTACTCCTGACCTGTTGAAGGAATTTCATCAACGCTATCCAGACCTTCCCAAAAAGGATCCGAAGGACTCAAAAAGGAAGAAGGGTCAAAGTCGTTCAATACGCTCGAGCTAGCCTTGGCAGACGCCGACGAACCAACACCTACTTGCTCCTTCTCTTTCTCCACACGCTCATTCTCCAACATTTCCTTCTCCTCAACATCGTCCAATTCATCCATTGTCTTCAGATCACGACGAATCATTTCGGACGCTCGTCCTCGTAGGAAGCGCTGCTGCTTATCCAAACGAAGCAATTTCGACAAGGTCTCTTCACGCTCACAATCCAAACATTCCTGTTCACGGATAATAGCTGTCATATCCCTAAAAAAAGGCCCTGATATATCATATTGTTGACCTCGACAGGCGCATTCACTACATCGATCGGAATTTTCCCCAGCAACAATACAACGACGCGAATGTTTTTCACAATAAGTACAGGGAGGTATTTCGAATTCTTTAGATTCAATTAATAAAGCAAGTTCAATTCGTTCCTTATATTTTCTTGATCGTATAGGTGGTATGGTGAAAGGAAAAGAGTTATTCTTCGAAAGAAACACAAGCAGGAAAATGACTATAAGAGCTTGGGACAAGCGCTAAGCTAGGAAGGGGATAGTGTTACGAACCATCGCAACATAGAGTCACGTGTGGTAAGGATGGTAAGGATGGTAAGGATGACCAATCAATCTGGATCACGTGATGGACCCTACATATTCAGGGATACGAATCGTAGATCCATACGAATCGTAGGTCCATAGGAATTATAGGTCCATCATCCTTTAGGATCCAGAGGATATAGCAGAACACGAAGATCTATATAAGCTAGATGGATTTCCTTTGTATAGAGCTTCGTGCTCAAGATCAATCATTTAGTATACTCTACTATTAGTTACGAATAGCATATTCATTATTGTCATTACTTAAGTCCCTGCTTGACGCCTAGTTATAAACCCACCTCGAGAGCCTAGAACACTTCCACGTGATCTAGACGGCTACCCTCGTAACAAGTTTTTCCTTTATCTCATATATCATTTTCAGTACTTCCTTATTACTAAAGATAAATTGATTTTATAATTTGATTCTTTTATTTTTAATTCTCTTTTTTTGAATTTCAATTATTTCTTGAATATTAGTAAGCTGTTTCTGAAGTAAGATTATCTCAGCATTTTGAGATTCTACAAATCTAATCATTCTTTTAGTATATCGATAAGTTGGTGATACAAGAGAATCATTATTTGCTAAAGCTTTATTAAAGGTTTGATTTGCTTGCTTTAATTCTGTCCTATTTGAAGGAGAGTTTCTGAGTATAGATAAGTCTAGATCTTGATTGGATATTCTCATTTGTGAAATAGAAGATTATTAGGAGGAGTTAAATAATAATGAATCAAATACTTTTTATAGAATAAAAGATACTAAACCAGCTCTTTTTCAATCAGTTTTAATATTAGAAGAATTCAATGCTTTTTTTCTAATATTTTGAAAGAATTCTACCTATTCAGCTCTTTGAATTCGCTTTACATCAGCTTGAGAATATCAATCGATCTCTAAAGTATAATATCGTTTCATTAGCTTATACATTGTAATATCAAATGATTAAAGCAAATAAAAGTAATGAAGAGATAATATAAATAAATCGATTTCCTTCTCTATATAGAAAACAATAAAGTTGCTTGTAATATGATTTGAATAATTATCCATGATCAAAAGTCGAGGTTGGTCATCTGACACTTTCTTGAATTCTGATTTGAAAACCTTTTTTAGCTATTCTAATCTATGATTATTTGAGGTTCATTTATTTGTACTCATAAAAAATTGTTAGTTTTGAGATATATCCTTTGGAATCTATGCAGAATTCGTATTCTGAGCCTTGAAAATGATTATAAGTGATAGAGCCTTTCCAATTGTATTAACATATTCAAATATAGTTATCTATTTTTGCTTATTAGCTGTAACTTTCCAATTCGATTTCTAAATAGAATTGATTATAATATATATATTTTGAGTATTTTCAACTCTAAATCTGATTTTGTTTATATTATATATATTATCTAATTTATACTTTTATTTAATGAGATATATATAAAACATATCAAACTAAACCTGAATATTCTTTAGAGTTGTCTTTTTAATCTGATTAGACTTTAATTAATATAAATAGCATATTTTAAATTCTGGATATTGTTTTTGGAATCTATAGATTTATTTGTGGTCTATAGATAGAATTTCTGTTAAGATAGGAATTCGAGATAATACAATCTGAATATATTGAAGACAAATTTCGTCGACCATTTTCTTCATCAATATAGATATAGCAAGGAATCCAATAATAATAAGTTATGAAATCTATTGTATAAGAGTATTTTCTTTTATATTTGAAAGAATTTAAGTTATTTTATAGGATTGAGTATATGATTTCCTTTTAGCAACTTTAATTATAAAAGTTGATTTAAGAACTTCAAAATACTCTGTAACCTTTCTAATTGATTTAAAGTCCTTCAATTGAAATGCAATAATAGTATTCTATATTTTCTCTTCAATTTGAGAAGATATAAAAGGTGATTCGGTATGTATAACAAAATTTATTGGGGTTTGAAATCAGTGATAAGCTAAATATAACCTGGTTCCCTATATGACCTGGTTCACTATAAGTTATATTATATTTTTAATAAATATATTTTTTTGATATAAATACAGAGGATTTTGTGATTGATATTATTCTTTTGAGGAACTATATTCAATTAGATCAAATCTTTCTTCAATAATCTAATAACCAAAACTATCAATAATCAGCTCAATAAAAATATGAAATCTGAGATATATTATCTTTTTGGTATTTACAAATCATTCCGATAAAATTTCGATAAGGCTTTCGAAGAAGTTAACCTCAATTATATAATTGAAAAAGTATTATAATTAATTTAAATAGATAGGATCAATTATAATCTATATTGTTAAATTCTAATAATATACCAAATATATTATATAGAATAATAATTATTTTAGATCCTAATTCTATAAAAAACTTAAGGATATTATCAAGGATAAGTTAATTAGAGCTCCTAATGTTACGAAGGTAACAGCTGACTTGTTTGTATAAGCTAAGGCCATGTGCAAATAAGATACGATTTGTCCATATTAGTATGTGATTATGGTCACCTGAGGATCGTAGGTGCACATACCATCAGAATACACAAACAAGAAAGCTTCAGGCATATATAGTATCAAATCACATGATATATCGAAGATCGAAGTCGATAATCGACGGGATCGATCGTCGAAATCGATATTCGACGAGATCGATCGTCGAAATCGATATTCGACGAGATCGAATATCGAAGTCGATATTCGACCAAGAAACGAAGATCTATATAAGGAATGGGATTTCATTAAATGTAGAGCTTCGTGCTCAAGATCAATCATTTAGTATACCATACTATTAGTTACGAATTGCATCATCTTATTATCATTACTTTAAAGTCCCTGCTTGATGCCTAGTTATAAACCTACTTCGAGAGCCTAGAGCACTTCCACGTGATCTAGACGGCAAACCTCGTAACACCTAAACCACCAAATCTTTTCAAATTGATTGAGACCTTTATTCTAATTGATAATCATTTTTACAAAAGACAAATAAAGAGAAGGGGAATCATTTAAGAAAATAGAAAGTTTGCTAAACCTCAATGTCAGAGCAGATATTACGATACTAACAATCTAATAGAATTAAATAAAGCTGAATATTAATATAAATCAAATAGACTTAGTGCTAAAAAAAAAGATGCAAAAAGAACAATCTATATTTCACCTATAAAAAAGGTAAGTATATATTTAGGGATTATAATTAAAAAAAACTATTCGCTATAAAAAGCAAAAAACAAGTGAGATTTGGAAATAAGAAATAAGGTGTAACGATACTGTACTGAAGGCAGCGGTTGCCTGAGGTTTCGTTGGTTGGTAGTTGTAGGTTAAAGCTTATCAATTAGGTTCATTTGAAAGTGAAGTCGTTACTAGATCAAGTAGAATATAGATAAACTAATTGATAATTAAATTGAATATAAAGCTCTTAAACTATAAAACTATTTTGATTATATATTAATAAATATAATTTGGATAGTTTGAATAAACTAATCTATTCAATCTATTTATCCAATAGGATAGATAGGATAGACTGATCTATCCAATCTATCTATTATATGATTTGCCATTAGCCTCAGGACATTAATCCTAGAATGATTCCAATCCTGGGATTATAAAGATCCTAGAATAATAATCCTGGGATAAATATTATTCTAAAACAATAATCCTAGGACAAATACTATCCTAAGATAATAATTCTGGGACGAATCATATTCTAAAATATTTATTCTAGGACCCAATAGTTACCTAACTTATTCTTTTTAGGATATTATTTGTTCTAGAATAATATTTGTCCTAGGATTCCTTATCGATAAGGATCCTTTTAAAAAAAAGCAATTCAAATATTAGTAACTAGTTTTATTTTATAAAAATGAATATGATTTGTGATACTATCCTCTTCCTAATCAAACATCGTCTTTGATCGCTTATAACTAGTATAAGACCTAAAATATCTATCCTTTATATTCCTTTCTTTCTTTTTACAATATATTATTTCAATATACTCGAAAACAAACAGAGCAATTGGAACTTAGAAATCGAATCGAACAAATAGAAAGCAAAATAATTGCTTGTACTCGATATGAAAAGGCTAATTATCGCTATATCACTTTGGAGTCAGATTCTAATAATAGTAGATATGCTGAATATTGTCGTTATAGAAAAACTTGTAATATAAAATCGAAGAACAAAATATCATCCCTTTCCAATTGATCCTCTATTAATCGTCAAAGACAAAAACTTCATGAAGAAGAGGAAAAGGCTTTCGCAGTATCACAAAAAGCTATAGCCAAGATTTCTCGTCTTTGTAAACAACAACGTTTACTGGATGAACGAGAGCAGAAATTGATAGCAATTGATTTAAATTCTTTGAATAAACTTAATACTCTAAAGGAGAAAGAAAGATTCAAAAAAGAAAAAGAAAGAGAAATTGCTGCAATTTCAACATTTGTTATTCCTTTCGATCCTTTTGGTCAATTTAGTCAATTTGATTCTGAACTTTCTATAATTGGTTCCAGCTCCTTTGATCCCTCTTTTTTGTATTCGATAAATTCGCTATTTGTATAAATTGTATTGAATTCTCCTTTCTTTTAGATAAATCTGGATTTTATTGATGAAAATCCTCAAATTTTTTAAGGTGTTTAAGGTCTTTCTTTAGTTCCTATATATTCTCAGAATCCAGGTAATTTTCTTATTTCATCAAATATTTGATTTTGTTTCTAATATATTTGCAATCTAATATTTTCTTTATTTTGTATTCAGCATTTTGATCAATGAATATAATTTCAGTTTTAGGAGCTTTAGGTACTTTTGGTAATACTAGTTCAAATAGAGATATATAAAATACTGGATGGATATTTATATTCTTTGGTAACGCCAATTTATAATTTAAGAGTCCTTTATTTTTCTTGATTTTGAATGATCTTAATTTCTTGTGATCCAATTTTGTATTTGGTCTTTTTGTCTCGATGTTTTTCTAGAGTAGATAGACTTTATCCCTTTCTTTTAATATTGGCTTTTGATTATATTTCTTATTGTAATAATGAGCATTTCTTTCAATAATGAACTTGAATTCCGTTGTTATTTCCTTGTGAACTTCCTTGAGTTTCTTTGTTTGTATAATAGCAGATTGGTTCTTTATTTCTGGAATATCTAATTTCTGATATACAATTAATTCATATCCAAAATTGATATAGTTCAGGGAGACTTGGATCGTTTCTGAAGTAGAACTATTATATACAAATTATGCTAAAGGTAATAATCCTACCTAATCATTTTGTTGATAATTTATATAATAATAGAGATATATTTCAATAATCTGATTTATTTATTTATTTTCTTCATTTATTTGTAGATAAAATATTATAGATATTTTTCTTTTTATATCTAATAACATTATTAAGGCAATCCAGAATTTTGATGTGAAGAGTTTATCCCTATTAGACAATATCTCCTTTAATAATCTATATATTGTAATAATCTCTTTTAGAAATATGGCTATTAGGGTTTCTGTAGTTAAGATGATCTTATATAATACTAATATTATGTATTTGATTAATTAATCTATAATGATTAGGAGATAATTGTATTCTATTTTTGTTGTTGAATTCTTGGATTTAGATAACAATCTTATAAAGTCCTATGATATTGATTTCTATAATATTAGTAGTATTTCAATTGTATATATTTGTTTATAAGGAGTATGATAAGAAGTCTTGTTCCTGATACAAGTATTATATTCAATAACCACTTTTTTGACCATAATTCAGAGTCCTAGATTCTAGTATTGTCTCTTAATTCTTAAATATATCCTTTGTACTTCTTAGTGATTATAAGTTAGCAATATATATTGTTCTTTGATGAATTCAATAATAATATTATTTGATAGCCAAATTTTCCTTGTGATCTATATCAATCTATTTATAATTGTTGGTGGCTTAGATTATTTGATGTTTTCCTTATTTAATTATATATCTATAAATTTGTTTTTCCAAACTTCCATTGATTTATTCTTTAAAACAACAATTTCTATTAGATTCAAAATAAGGTCTTTATTTGAAAGGGATTTCAAAATTGTTGTCTTCTGATAAATCTTATTATCCTTATACCCTAATAACTTATTTAATGTGTTTGCCCTTGTATTATCTTTATCTTTGATATACTTAATTATCAAGTCGAAACCGGCTAATTCTTCAGTTTATCAAGCCAATCTTCGATTATCCAGAATCTTAGTTATAATAAAGGTTTGTAGATTCATATAATCAATATAAATGATTATTGGGAATTTAGCCTTTTGGAGATAGATTCTCCAATGTTTCAACAACTTGATTATAATCATAAATTCCTTCTTATAAATATTATAATTTTGCTCTATTTTATCTATTTTATTGAAATAATAAGCAATTGGATGTAATTTCTTATTATTATCTTTTTGAAGATGAACTCCTATTATATAGGTATCGGAAATGTTTGTTTCAATGATATTTTCTTAATTATTATAATAATTGTAGAGTATAGATTCCCTGGTAAATCTGTCCTTGATTTCCTGGAAGGCTTGCTTTGCTTTTTTGTTCTATATAAATTCTATGTCCTTTTTTGTTATCTTTGTAAATGGTTTTATTATTTTAGAAAAATCTTTGATGAATATCTGATAAAAGTTGGCGAATCCTAATATTGTTTATATATCTTTAATATTTCTAGGTTATTCCCAATTTTTTATTTTCTTGGTTTTCTTTAGGTTAATGCTTATTTGACCTGATTTGATTATATATTTCAGAAAAATTACTTTCTTGATTCCAAACTTGTATTTTGATAGTTTGAATTGTAAGTCGACCTTTCTAAATATTTTGAGTACTTTGAGAATATGTTCTTTATATTCTTTTTCTTTTTGGGGGAAGATCAGAATGTCATTCAAATAACAGATTATGAATAAGCTAAACTCCTTGAATATTTCGTTGTTTTATTGTTGATATATAGCTGATATATTTGTTAATCCAAATGGTATAATAATATATTCCTATAATCTAGAAGGTAATATGAAAGCAATCTTTCATTTATGTCCCTCCTTGATTTGTATAAAATTGAAGGCATTTTTTTGATCTAGTTTAGTATAGATCATTATCTTGCTCAACTTATCCCTTAACTCCTGAGCTTTAAGTATAGGGTATATATCCCTGATGATCCTATTGTTTATTTGATGGTAATCTTTACAAAATCAATTATTTGGATCTCCTTTTTTGAATGTTAATAGTATATTAGATATATAAAGGGACTTGGATTTCCTAATCTATCCTTTCTTTTCAGTTTTCGATTGATATTCTTTCTATATTCTTAAGGTATTAGGGTTATATAGTCTCAATCTCTTAATTAAGGATATGAATCCCTTTTTGAAATTGATCTTATAATTTCAAGGCTTATATTCTGGCAGGGCTTTCAAATCCTATAGGTCTTCAAACAGCTTGGCGAATTTTCTGTATTACACTGGAATTTCTTTTGTATCGATTTTGCCGATCAATGAAGGATCTATAGCTGTTATAATACAATATCCAGTTTCTCTGGAAATCTGTTTCTTTGGATTATATAATCATTTGTTTTTGTATCTACAATAATCGAATATAAGGGTATCCTTTATTTAATCAATATTTGGATTATGCTTTCTAATCCAAGAGGTTCCCAAAATTATTGTATATCTGTCTAATAATATTAAGTTCAATTTGACTTGTTTAGTATACTCTTCTAACATAATTATTTTTAGAGTACTAATCTATCTTTATACCTATCTGTTTATTCCAATCTTTTTTCTTTTTAATAATATCAATTAATATAAATATTCTTTAGGCTTAATAAGGATTCCGTTTTTTTCTACAAAATTAGGATCTATAAATATTCTTATAATTCCTGAATCGATCAAAGTTCTAATTTCCTGTTTTCTGAGACTGATTTCCACGATTAATTACCTAATCCCTATTGTACTATTGAGTTTTAGCGATAGTGGTTCAATGATTCATTTTTTGATAAAGAGGTTCAATTATTTATGCTGATGTTTATTTATACTTAATAATCTATAGGGTGTAATTATTGATAGTTCTATTGATCTTGTCTGAAAGTCTTGGTAATAATCCTTGGCCTAATAGTATTTATGGTAATAATTAATCCTACACTAAATCCTGTAATATTCAGTTTATAATAAGATTTCCTATATATCTTTGATTATTAGATCATAATTATTATAACGTAACTTATGGTGAACTAGGTCATATAGGGAACTAGGTCACATTTAGCCTATCACTGATTTCAAACCCCAATAAATTTTGTTATACATATCGAATCACCTTTTACATCTTCTCAAATTGAAGAGAAGATATAGAATATTATTATTGTACTTTAATTGAAGGACTTTAAATCAATTAGAAAGATTGTAGAGTATTTTGAAGTTTCTAAATCAATTTTTATAATTAGGATTGCTGAAAAGAAATCATGTACTCAATCCTACAAAATAGCTCAAATTCTTTCAAATATAAAAGAAAATACTCTTATACAATAGATTTCACAATTTATCATTATTGGATTCCTTGTTATACTTATATTGATGAAGGAAATAGCTGACGAAATTCGTCTTCGATATATTCAGATCGTATCATCTCGAATTCCTACCTCGATAGAAATTCCATTTATAGATTATAAATAAATCTATAGATTCCAAAAACGATATCCAGAACTTAAAATATGCTATTTATATCAATTAAAGTTTAATCAGATTAAAAAGGCAATTCCAAAAAATATTCAGGTTTGGTTTGATATGTTTTATATATATCTCATTGAACAAAAATATAAATTAAATGATATATATAATATAAACAAAACCAGATTTAGAATTGAAAGTATTTAAAATATATATATTATAATCGATTCTATTTAGAAATCAAATTAGAAAGTTACAGTTAACAAATAAAAATAGATAACTATATTTGAATATATCAATACAGCTGGAAAGGCTCTATCATCTATAATCATTTTCAAGGCTCAGAATACAAATTCTGTATAGATTCCAAAGGATATGCCTCAAAACTGGCAGTTTTCTACAAATACAAATGAATGAACCTTAAATAATCATAGATTAAAATAATTAAAAAGGGTTTTTGAACCAGAATCCAAGAAAGTGTCAGGTGACCAACCTCGACTTTTAATCATAAATAGCTATTCAAATCATATTACAAATAGCTTTATTACTTTCTATATAGAGAAGAAAATCGATTTATTTATATTACCTCTTCATTGCTCTTATTTACTTCAATCACTTGATATTGTAATGTATAAGCTAATGAAACGATATTATACTTTAGAGATCGATCGATATTCTTGAGCTGGTGTAAAGCGAATTCAAAAAGCTGAATAGGTAGAACTCTTTCAAAATATTAGAAAAAAAGCATTGAATTCTTCTAATATTAAAACTAGTTGAAAAAGAGCTGGTTTAGTACCTTTTGCTTTATGAAAAGTACTCAATTCATTATTATTTAATTCCTCCTAATAATTTTCTATTCTACAAATAAGAATATCCAATCAAGATCTAGATTTATCTATACTTAGAAACTCTCCTTTAGATAGAACAAAGTTAAAGTAAGCAAATCAAACCTTTAATAAAGCTTTAGTAGATAATGATTCTCTTGCATCACCAATTCGTTAATATGCCAAAAGAATGATTAGACTTGTAGAATCTCAAAATGCTAAGATAACCCTATTTCGGAAATAGCTCACTAATACTCAAAAAATAATTAAGATTCGAAAAAAAAGAATTAAAGACAAAAAAATCAAATTACAAAATCAATTTGTTTTTAATAATAAGGAAGTACTAAAAATAATATATGAAACAAAGGAAAAACCAAAAAAGAAAAAGTTATAAAGGTGATCATATAAATATCTAATTGAAGAATTAGAAGAGGAGATTGAAGAAGAAGAGCCAAAAAGTAATTCAAATGATTTAGAGTTGGAATTAGATGAGTATATAGCTTATAAAACAAGATCATATAAAGAGAATTGAATTTTATGACCCAGTTCCCTATATGACCTGGTTCATTATAAGTTACGTTACTTTTATTTTTCGTTAATTTGAGGAGAGTTTAAGTCCGCAACAAATCTCTTAGTGTTGTTTTCCCTTGTATTCTCCTTGAATATTATTCGATAAGGATTGTTATAAATAATAATGTATAGGATTAACAGGGTTAGATAATTATGAGTATAATGCTTTTTTATAAAATCAGGTTTTTGTTCTTTGTGATAATGTTATGTGTATTTTCCATCGAGGTAACTGGTCAGGTATTATAGCTCGCTTTCTTGAGGTCTTAAGTAGACTTTATTGATTTGTAGATTGTTTTCAGATCCTATAATAAATCCTTTTTTTTCAAACAATTTGACTAATTTATAATTATTTGTAAGCTCGATTTCCTTATCAGTATTTCTGATTAGTTCTATTTCTATAGATAAGATAACTATATCCAATTCTTTAAGTTGTTTTGGATATAGTTGGAATAACTCTTTTTTTAGTAATTCAATCTTGTAAAAGTTACCTTTTAATATATTTACTTTTTGGGGTTTTTATCTTTTGTTTCTAAATCTTATTTGTTTCTTGTCTTTCGCAATGAATAGCTTCTTTTAGTTATAGTCTCGAGATATATACCTATCTTTTTTATAGGTGAAGTATAGATTATTTTTTTTGTATCTTTTCTTTTCTTCAATGTTAAGTTTATTTGATTTATAATAATGTTCAACTTTATCCAATTTTATTGGGTCATTGATATTATAATGTTTGTTTTAACATTGAAGTTTAGAAAATTTTCTGTTTTTTTGAATAGTTCCCTTTTTCTTTATTTATCTTTCATAGAAATAATTATCGATTAGAATAAAGGTTTCGATTAACTCAGAAAGGTTTGGTGATTTTGGAGCTCTTATTAGCTCATTCTTGATGATATCCTTGAATCCCTTATAGAATTGGGATCTAAGGTAATCATTATCTTATATAATATATCTGATATATTATTGGAATTTAGCAGTATAGATTGTGATTAACCCTGTTTGCTTAAATTGTTGTAATGCTCTCTTAACTATATAATCGGAATCAATTTCCCTGAATACTTTATCGAAACCTTGTCGAAATAATTCATAAATACTAAAAAAACGATATATCTCAGATTTTATATTTTTATTGAGTTGATCATTGATAATTTTGGTTATTAAATCATTGAAGAAAGGTTCGATTCAATTGAACACAATTCTTCGAAAGAATGAGATTAATTATAAGATCCTTTGTATTAATATCAAGAAGAGGTATCCATTAAAAACATAGTAAAGATCAGCTTGTACAACAAAAGCTTGATGTTTGTTATGATCTTTATAAAATAAATTAGGGGTAGATACTTGGATTGTTTATCGTAGCTTTATGTTAACAGTAGCCTATTCTAAGGCTTTAGTAGAGAAAAAGGAAACTGATTTGGTGGTTTGTTGAATAAAGTTCATTGTAATTGATATAGCTTAACCGAAACAATGCTTAAAGTGTAATAATATTGTACTGAAAATAATGGTTGCCTGAAGTTTCGTTGATTGATAGTTGTAGGTTAAGGCTTTATTAATTGGGTTCATTTGGAAATAAAGTTGTTATTAAATCAAGTAGAATATAAATAAACTAATTAATAATTAAGTTGAGTATAAAGCTTCTAAATTATAAAACTATTTTGATTATATATTAATAAATATAATTTGGATAGTTTGGATAGATTGGTTTATTCAGTTTATCTATTCAATTGGATAGATAGGATAGATTGATCTATTTAGTCTATCTATTATGTGATCTATTATTAGTTTCAGAACATTAATCCTAAAATGATTCCAATCTTAGGATAATAATTTTGGAACAGATTTTATCCTGGGATAATAATCCTAGGACAAATATTGTTCTAGGATAATAGTCCTGGGATAAATTATATTCTAGAATATTTATTCTAGGATCTAATGATTGTTTAATCTATTCTTTCTAGGATATCATTTGTTCTAAAACAATATTTGTCCTAGGATTCCTTATCGATAAGGATCCCCCTGAAGAAAATAGCTCAAACATCGGTAACTAGATTTATTTTATAAAAATGAATGTGATTCGTGACAAATATTAGGATTATATAATCTCAATTTCTTAATAGGAGGTATGAATCTCTTTTTGAAATTGATCTTATAATCTTAAAGCTTATATTCGGGCAGGGCTTTTAAGTTCTGTGAGTCTTCGAATAGCTTGGCGAATTTTCTGTATTATACTGGAATCTCTTTTGTATCAATCTCACCAATTAGTAAAGGATTTGTGGCTGTTATAGTATAATATCCGGCCTCCCTAAAAGTTTATTTCTTCAGACTATATAATCATTCATTCTTATATTTGCAACAATCAAATATAAGGGTATCCTTTATCTAATTAATATTTGGATTATATTTCTTAATCTAAAAGATTCCTAAAATTACTATATATCTGTCTAATAATATTAAATCTATTCTGATTTGTTCTATATACCCTTCTAATATAATTATTTTAAGAATATTAATCTGTCTTTATATCCATCTATTTACTTCAACCTTTTTTCCTCCCAACAATATCAATTAATAAAGATATTCTTTAGGTTCAATAGGAATTTCATTTTCTTTAACAAAATCAGGATTTATGAATACCCCTATAACTCCTAAATCAATCAAAACTTTAACTTTTTGTTTTTCTAGATTGACTTTGATAATTAATTATCCAATTCCAATTGTATCATTAAGTTTTAATAATAGTAATTCAGTAATCTATTCTTTGATAAAGAGGTTCAACTATTTATATTAGTATTCGCTTATATTCAATAACTTATAAAATATAACTAATAATAACTCTATTAATTTTATTTGAAAATCTCGATAGTAATCTTTGATTTATTAATATTTATAATAAATATTAATTCTATATTAGATTCTATAATATTCATTTTATATCAAGATTTCCTATATATTTCTAATCTTCAAATTATAATCATTATATTTCTATCCCTTATTAATATAAGGAGAATCTAAATCCACAACAAATCTCCTAATATTGTTCTTATTCATATTCTTTTTGAATACTATTTAATAAGGGTCATTATAAGTAACAATATAAAGGATCAATAAAGTTGGATGTTTATAGGTCCGATACTTTTTTATAAAATCAGATTTTTGTTCTTTATAATAATGTTATATATATTTTTTGTTGAGGTAATTGATTATATACTATAACTTGCTTTTTTGAGGTCTTAGATGAACTTCATTGATTTGCCGACTGCCATTGAATCCTTCAACAGATCCTTCCTCTTCGAGTAACTCAATTAATTCAAAATTTTCTGTAGACTCAACTTCCTCATCGATACTTTCGGATAACTTCATTTTTATATTTAGAATGTCTATATCCAACTTTATAAATTGTTTTGGATATGATTATAATAGCTCCTTTTTTAGCAATCTTATTTTATAAAAATTGCCTTCTAAGACATCCATTTTCTAGGATCCTTATTTCTTATTTTCAAATCTTACTTGTTTTTTATCTTTTACAACAAATAACTTTTTCTAATTATAATCCCTAAATATATATCTATCTTTTTTATAAATAAAATATAAATTATTCTTTTTATATCTTTTCTTTTTTTCAATACTGAATTCATTTGGTTTATATCGATATTCAACTCCATCCAATTCTATTGGATTATCAGCATCATAATATCTGCTCTGATATTGAGGTTTAGCAAACTTCCTATTTTCCTAAATAATTCCCTTTTTTTTCATTTATCTCTTATAAAAACAATTGTCAATTAGAATAAAGGTTTCGATTAATTCAGAAAGATTTAATAATTTCGGAGCTTTAATTAGCTTATCCTTGATAATATCCTTGAATCCTTTATAGAATTGGGATCTAAGATAATCATTATTTTATATAATATATCTAATATATTGCTGAAATTTAACAATATAGATTATAATTAATTTTATCTATTTAAATTGTTGTAATACTCTCTCAATCATATAATCAGGATCAACTTCCCCAAAAGCCTTATCGAAATCTTATCAGAATAATTCGTAAATATCAAAAAAATAATATATCTCAGATTTTATATTCTTATTAAATTGATTATTAATAATTTTAGTTATTAGATTATTGAAGAAAGATTCGATTCAATTAAATATAATTCCTTAAAAGAATAATATTAATTATAAAATCCTTTATATTTATATCAAGAAAAGATATTTATTAAAAATATAATAAAGATTAGCTTATATAATAAAAACTTGATATTTGTTATAATCTCTATAAAATAGATCAGGGGTAGATATTTGAATTGTTTATCTTAACTTTATGTAACGATACTGTACTGGAGGCAGCGGCTGCCTGAGGTTTTGTCGGTTAATAGTTGTAGATTAAGACTTTATTAATAGGGTTTATT
Organism: Sclerotinia subarctica; assembly: GCA_025389085.1. Taxonomy (NCBI): domain Eukaryota; kingdom Fungi; phylum Ascomycota; class Leotiomycetes; order Helotiales; family Sclerotiniaceae; genus Sclerotinia; species Sclerotinia subarctica. Next base: position 2,592,281 of record QRFI01000005.1, on the reverse strand, counting down.
TGAAAGTGAAATTGTTATTAAATCAAGTAGAATATAGGTAAATTAATTGATAATTAAGTTAAATCTAAAGCTCCTAAATTATAAAACTATTTTAATTATATATTAATGGATCTAATTTGGATAGTTTTGGATAGACTGAATAGACCAATTTATCCAAACTATCTAATCTATCTATTATATGATTTGTCATTAGCCTCAGAACATTAATCCTGGAACGATTCCAATCCTGAGATTGTAGAGGTCCTAGGATAATAATCTTAAGACAGATATTATCCTGAGACAATAATCCTGGGACAAATACTATCCTGAAATAATAATCCTAAAATGAATCATATCCTAAAATATTTATCTTAGAATTTAATAATTGCCTAATCTATTCTTTTTAAGATATTATTTGTTTTAAAACAATATTTATCCTAAGATTCCTTATTGATAAGGATTCTTTTAAAAAGAGTAGCTCAAATATTGGTAATTAGTTTTATTTTATAAAAATAAATATGATTTGTAATATTATCCCTTTTCTGATTAAATATCATCCTTGATCGCTTATAATTAGTACAAGATCTATAATATCCATTCTTTATATTCCTTTCTTTCTTTTTATAATATACTATTTCAATATATTCGAAAACAAACAGAATAATTGGAACTTGGAAATCGAATCAAATGAATAAGAAGCAAAATGGTTGCTTGTACTTGATATGAAAAGGCCAATCGTTGTTGTGTTGCTTTGGAATCGGGTTTCAATAATAGTAGATATGCTGAATGTTATTGTTAAGGGAAAACTTGTGATATGAAGTCAAGGAACAAAATGCCAACTCTTTCCGATTGATCCTTTATTGATCGTCAACAACAAAAGCTTTGTAAGGAGGAGGAAAAAGCTTTCGCAATATTACAAGAGGCTATAACCAAGGCTTTCACAATATCATAAGAAGCTATAGCCAAGATTTCTTATCTTTGTAAACAACAATGTTTACTGGATGAGCAAAAGCAGAAATTGATAGCGGCTGATTTAAATTCTCTGGATAAGCTTGATGTTTTAAAGGAGAAGGAAAGATTCGAAAAAGAAAAAGAAAAAGAAATTGCTGCAACTTTAATATTTATTATTCCTCCTGATCTTTTTGGTCAATTTGATTAATTTGATTCTAAACTTTCTACAATTAATTCTAACTTCTTTGATCCCTTTTTTTTGTATTCGATAAATTCGCTATCTATATAAATTGTATTAAATTCTTCTTTTTTTTAAACAAATCCAGATTTTATCAACAAAAATCCTCAAACTTTTTAAAGTACTTAAAATCTTTTTTTAATTCCTATATATTCTTAGAGTCCAAATAATTTTCCTATTTTATTAAATATTTGATTTTGTTTCTAATATATTTGCAATCTAATATTTTCTTTATTTCATATTTAATATTTTGATTAATAAATATAATTTCGGTTTTAAGAGTTTTAGGTGCTTTTGATGATACTAGTTTGAGCAAGGATATATAGAATATTGGATAGATATTCATACTTTTTGGTAGTATCAATTTATAATTCAAGGATCCTTTATTTTCCTTAATTTTGAATAATCCCAATTTCTTATAATCCAGTTTCATATTCAATCTCTTTATTTTGATGTTTTTTTGGAGTAAATAGACTTTATTCCTCTCCTTTAATGTTAGCTCCTAACTATATTTTTTGTTATAGTAATGAATGTTTCTTTCAATAATAAACTTAAGTTCTATTGCTATTTCTTTATGAATTTCCTTAAATTTCTTTGTTTATATAATAATAGATTGGTTCTCTATTTCTGAAATATCTGATTCTTAATATACAATTAATTCATATCCAAAATTGATATAGTTCAGGGAGACTTAGATAGTTTCTGAAGTAGAGTTGTTGTACACAAATTGTGCTAAAGGTAATAATTCTATTTAATTATTTTATTGATAATTTATATAATAATGAAGATATATTTCAACAATTTGATTTATTTGTTTATTTCTTTTATTCGTTTATGGATAAAATACTATAAATATTTTTCTTTTTACATTTAGTAATACTATTAAAACAATCCAAAATTTTGATGTAAAAAGTTTATCCCTATCAGACAATATCTCTTCTAATAATCTATATATTGCAATAACTTCTTTTAGGAATATAGTTACTAAGGTTTCTGTAATCAAGATAGTTTTGTATGATACTAATATCATATACTTAATCAATCAATCTATAATAACTAAAAGATAATTGTATTCTACTCCTATTATTAGATCTTTGGATTTAGATAGCGATCCTATAAAATCCTATGATATCGATTTCTATAATGTTGATGGTATTTCAGTTGTATATATTTGTCCATAAAGGATATGGCGAAAAGCCTTGTTTCTGATACAAATATCATATTCGATGACCACTTTTTTGATTATAATTCGGAGTCCCAGACTCTAATATTGTCTCTTAATTCTTAAATATATTCTTTGTATTCCCTAATGACTATAAATTAGCAATATATATTGTTCTTTAATAAATTTAATGGTAATATTATTTGATAGCCAAATTTTCCCTGCGACCTATATCAATCCATTTATAATTATTAATGGCTCAGATTATTTGATATTTTCCTTATTTAATTATATATCTATAAATTTGTTTTTCTAGACTTCTATTGGTTTATTCTCTAAAACAACAATTTTTGTTAGGTTCAGAATAAGATCTTTGTTAAAAAGAGATTTCAAAATCGTTATCTTCTGATAAGTCTTATCATCCTCATACCCTAATGGCCTACTTAGTGCATCTACCCTTACATTGTCTTTGCCTTTGATATATTTGATTATCAGGTCGAAATCGGCTAATTCTTCAGCCTATCAAACCAATCTTTAATTATCCAGAATCTTAATTATAATAAAGATTTGTAGATTTATATAATCAATATAAATGATTATCAGGAATTTAGTTCCTTAAAGATAGATTCTCCAATGTTTCAATGATTTGACTATAGCTATAAGTTCCTTCTCATAAATATTGTAATTTTGCTCTGTTTTATCTATTTTGCTAGAGTAATAAATAATTGGATATAGTTTCTTATTATTATCTCTTTGAAGATGAACTTCTACTATACAGATATTGGAAATGTTTGTTTCAATAATACTTTCTCGATTATTATAATAATTATAAAGTATAGGTTCCCTGGTAAATCTATCCTTGATTTTCTGGAAGATTTGCTTTGCCTTTTCGCTTCATATAAATCCCATATCTTTTTTTATTATTTCTGTAAGTAATTCTATCATTTTGGAAAAGTCTTTGATGAATACCCAACAAAAGTTAACGAATCCTAGTATAATCTGTATATCTTTGATGTTTCTAGATCATTCCTAATTTTTTATCTTTTCAGTTTTTTCTAGATCAATACTTATCTGATTTGATTCAATTATATATTTTAGAAAGATTACCTTTTTAACTCCAAACTTGCATTTTGATAATTTGAATCATAAATCGATCTTCCTAAATATTTCAAGTACTTTAAGAATGTATTCCTTATATTCTTCTTTTTTTTAAAAGAAGATCAGGATATCATCCAAATAATAGATTATAAATAAACTAAACTCCTTGAGTATTTCGTTATTCTATTATTAGTATATAATAGGTACATTAATTAATCCAAATAATATAATAATATATTCCTATAATCTAGAAGATAATATGAAAATGGTCTTTCATTTATGTCCTTCCTTGATTTATATAAGATTGAAGACATTCCTTTGATCTAATTTAGTATAGATCATTATCTTATTCAATTTATTTTTTAGCTCCTAAACTTTGGGTATAAGGTACACATCCTTGATAATCCTATTATTTATTTGATAATAATCTCTATAAAATCAATTATTTAGATCTTCTTTTTTGAATACTAATAATATATTAGATATATAAAAGGACTTGGATTTCCTAATCCATCTCTTCTTTTCAATTTTAGATCAATATTCTTTTTATATTCTTAAAGTATTAAGATTATATAATCTCAATCTTTCAATTAAGAGTATGAATCCTTCTTTGAAATTGATCTTATGATCCTAAGGCTTATATTCTGACAAGGCTCTCAAATCCTGTGGGTCTTCGAACAACTTGGCGAATTTTCTGTATTACATTGGAATTTCTTTTGTATCGATCTTGCTAATTAATGGAGGATCTATGGTTGTTATAATATAGTATCTAATCTCCCCAGAAATTTGTTCTTTTGGATTATATAATCATTTGTTCTTGTATCAATAATGATCGAATATAAGGGTATCTTTTACTCAATCAATATTTGGATTATGTTTTCTAATTCAAAGAATTCCCAAGACTACTATATACCTGCCTAATAATACTAAGTCTAATTTGACTTGTTCAATATACCCTTTTGGCATAACTATTTTTGTCAGAATTCCTAATAAGTTATTAAATCACTTAATAATAATAACCAAACCAATGATTATATGATCACGTGATGTATTAGTAATATCATTATATATTACGTAATTTTATTATTATATAAAATTTCGATCATATATCATATTAGAATGATTTGTAACGAAATAGAATGTGATGGAAACATATAGAATCATATGGAATTTTCTTATTTCTCAAGTCAAATATTATTGGTTATTACTCATTTCTATTATATGAAATGATTCTATAAGATTCGATTTAAATCGATCTTATTTATAAGCATAGAATATACTAGAATTAGATTGTAGATTATAAATACGAAGATTTTCTTCAAAGAATTCTTCGAAAAAGTAAGCAGATAAAATTCAATATTTATTATATATATTGTTCTGACTTCAAAATTTTCCACCTCTATACTCGATTTACCTCAAGCTAAATATAACTAAGTCTTCCACTATCATAATAGATAATAATAATATTATTATTATTATTTATTATTATCCAATCGACCAACCCTTCCAATAGAAAAGAAAAGTCAAAGAAATCATTGTCACACAAAATAGATCAAATTGATCAAATTAACCAAATTGATCAAATTGACCAAATCAATCACAACAAAGTTTTGAATTAAGGACAATTAAATATTGCAGGATAGACAGGATAGATTTACTATAACATGAAGATAAATAGACAAATAATCCAGGTTATAATTGATTTAGGAATTATAGGAAATTTTATTGTATCAGGAACTATAAAGTATTTGAAAGTACAATTCTAAGCGAAACAAGTATTATATTAATTATAATTAATTGATGAACAATTAGCTAGATTGGACAAAAGGATTTCGCAGGAGATTCGCCCTTTACAGATAAGTATAACTTAGTATAAAGAGGTTATCCAGTTCGATATTATTCCATTAAGGAATCAACAAGTCATTCTAGGAATGCCATAATTGAAAGCATATAACCCCCAGATTGATTGATCATCGGAAACTATATCATTTCTGAAGAAAAGCAATCGATGAGATATGCTAGAGCTAACAAGGCTGAATATATACAATAAAGAACTGAAGGTGAATAACATTATTGATATAGGATATCAAATTCAAGATCCTTTATTAATAATAAAGGAAGATGAATCTTCTATATAAATAAAGAATAAATAAAAGAAATTACTTAAAAACATTCTTGTAACAAAACAGGACAAAGTATCAATATTAATATAATACCAGAAGTACAAGAAATTATTCAAAGAAAGAAAAGGTTATAATACTTTATCAGAATATAAACTATAGGATCATAAGATAATATTGAAGGAAGGCAAGATACCTCTATTTGGTCCAATCTATTCGATATCAATCTTTGATCTAAGGACATTTAGGGATTATATTGGTGATATATTAAAAAAGGGATGGATCAGAGAATCCACCTTATAGATAGCTAACCCTGTGTTATTTATATCAAAGAAAAATGGTACAAAAAGATTTTGTATAGATTATCACAAATTTAACAATATAACAATCAAAGATCGATACCTATTTCTATTAGTTATAGAATTAAGAGATTGATTAGGAAAAGCCAAGATTTTCTCCAAGTTTGATTTTCGAAACAGATTCCATTTAATCAGAATAAAGGAAGATAAGAAATGAAAAACAATATTCAGAACTCGCTACAGATTATATAAATATCAAATAATGTTATTTAATTTAACAAATATATTAACAATATATATATACTTGATCAATAATATATTAAGAAAATATCTAGATATATACTATATATGTTATCTAAATGATATATTAGTATTTTCAGAAACAAAAGAATAATATATTTAGGATATTTATAATGTTCTATAACTTTTAAAGGAAGCAGATCTTTAATACAAACTCAGCAAATATGAATTTCATATTATAGAAACAGAATTCCTAAGTTATATTATATTCTCAAGAGATCTTAAGATGAGCTCTAATAAAATAAAAGTAATTAGAGAATAAAAGCTATCAATTAATATAAAGGAAATACAATTCTTTTTAGGGTTTGCCAATTTTTATCAATGATTTATCAAGAATTATTCAAAGATAATCTTTTCAATAATTGAAATCACTAAAAAAAATCAGAAAGAATTCCAATAAATAGAAACAATACAAATAATATTCGAATACCTCAAAGAAGTATTTGTGAGAGAATCTATTCTCAAAGTGTTTAATCCAGAATTATCAATAATTGTGGAAACAGACTCCTTAGATTATATAATAAGAGTGGTATTGAATCAATTTAGTTCGAATAGAAATAGTAATCAATCATTTATTATTCATATAAGTTATCATTTATTAAACTAAACTATAAGATTTATGATAAAGAATTACTAATAATAATAAATATTTTTAAAGAATAAAGAGTATATCTAAAAGGATCCAAATATATAATATAAGTATATATAGATTATAAGAATTTGGTTTACTTTATTATAATAAAGGAATTAAATAGATGACAGATCCAATGATCGGAAATTATAGTTGTGTACAACTTCAGAATTTTATATGTTAAAAGAAACGAAAATGTTAGAGTGGATATTCTAAGTTGAAAACCAGAATACTTACAAAATAAAATATACGAATCATATATAATATTATCAAGGATATTATAAAGACAGAATACTCAATAAACATTATAATTAAAAGAATCCTAGCTATTCCAGATAATCTAAAAAAAGGATTTATTATTGAAGATGGATTCATCTATTTTTATAATAAACTTTATATATTTTTTAATTTAGTTAAAGATTATATTATAAAATAATATAAGCTTTCAGTTTATAGGTATTAAGGTATTACCAGAATCTTTGTTAGAATAAGAAAAGAAGTATACTTTCCAAAGATGAGAATTATAGTTGAAAATATAGTTAGGAATTATAATATTTGTATAAAGAATAAAGCTATTTAATATATACTTTATAATCAATTCAAAATCCTTGAACTATTTATTCAATTATAGAAATCTATTATTTAGGATTTTGTAGTAAAATTATTATTATCTAAGGATCCAATTATTTAAAAAGAATATGATTCTATATTAATAGTAATAGATAGATTAACCAAATTTGTTTATATAATACTATTTTGTGAAATTTGGATAGCAAATAATCTTGCTTATATATTCATACAGAATATAGTTAGTATTTATAATATATTAGATAAGATCATCTTAGATAAAGACAAATTATTTATATTAAAGTTCTAATTTACTTTTATAATATTATTAGGAATCAAAAGAAAGCTCTCGATAACTTTCCATTTATAAACAAATGGCTAAACAGAACGACTAAATCAAATAATGGAAGCCTATCTTTGCTACTATATCAATTACAAGTAAAATAATTAGGTTAAACTATTATTCTTAATATAATTCATATATAATATATCAGAAACAGAAGCTATAAAGATAATATCAATATATACTAATTTTGGATTCAATTTATTAGTATATAAATTATTATTATTATAGAATGCAAATATAGATAAAGTTATAAAAGATATTATAGAAATCAGAGAGTTTTAAGAACAATTCTCCTTGGATTTATAATTCATCACTTCAAGAATAATATTATATTATAACAAATCAAAAAATATAGAATCTATTTTTAAAAAGAGGGATAAAGTTTATTTTATTTAAAGATATATATAAACTAAACGATCCAATAATAAACTAGATTACAAGAAATTAGGATCATTCAAAATCGATAAAATAATAGGATTAATTAATTATAAATTCAAGTTATTATATAATATAAATATCTATTTAGTATTTTATATCTTATTCTTTGAGAAAGTATTATTAGGAACGCTTGATATATCAACAATAGAAATCAAATTAGTCAATCTTAATATCATATATAATGTTAAAACAATACTAGATTATAAATATATCAGAAATAAGGTCAAATACTTAATCAAATAGTTAAACTATTTATATTCAGAAAATATATAGGAATTCAAGAAAGATCTTAGTTATTCTAAGAAGTTATAGATATTCTATTTGAAGTACTTATATTTGCCAATAGAGCCTCAAGCTCAAAATCAGATAAAAGAAATAACGAAAGATTGAAGAAATTGAAAGAAAAAGAACTATTAGGAATGTTTATAGTAACATCAATGGGTTCCTTATTCTTATATTCCTTTTCCAATTTTTCCTTTTCCAACCTCTTATTTTCCTTAGCCAAATCAAGCTTTTTCAATATACAGAGCTTACAACAAATCATCTTCTTTTTATAATTCCTAAGGAACTTCTGTTGTTTATATAGCTGAAGAATCTTGATCATTATTTCTTTTTCTTATTGATACAAACGCTTTTGCTGCTGCTCGATGGACTTATAAGTCATAGGCATTGTAGGATCAGCATAATAACGATCTTTCTTGAAATAAATATAATCAGTATAATGAAGGGAAAGATTAGTATTAACAATATATAAACATTTAGCACAATTACAATAATCACAAGGTTCATACTCAATATCAATATATTCGATATATTGAGATAAATGAGTAATATCTCAAAAAGAAATTGATTGATTAATAAATATAATAAAGGAAATATTATATTTATTTAAAATCAATCAAAATAAAAATATATTATTATAAATATTTGGGATAAGTGTTAAGTTAAGAAAGGGATAATATTATAAAGATAATAATTGACTTGTTTATATAAGTTAAGGTCATATACAAATAAGATATGATTTGATTATATTAGTATATGATTATGATTATTTGAGGATTGTAGATATATATACTATCAGAATACACAAACAAGAAAGCTTTAGGCATATATAATATCAAATCATATAATATATCGAAGATCGAAGTCGATAATCGACAGGATTGATTGTCGAAATCGATATTCGATCAAGAAACGAAGATCTATATAAGGAATAGGATTTTATTAAATATAAAGCTTTATGCTCAAGATTAATCATTTAGTATATTATATTATTAGTTACGAATTGTATCATCTTATTATCATTACTTTAAAGTCCCTGCTTGATGCCTAGTTATAAACCTACTTCGAGAGCCTAGAGCACTTCCACATGATCTAGACGGCAAACCTCGTAACAGTACTATAACAAATTGATTCTTTATTTCTGGAATGTTTGATTTCTGGTATACAACTAATTCATATCCAAAATTGATATAATTCAGGGAGATTTAAGTAGTTTCTAAAGCAAAGTTGTTATATACAAATTATATTAAAGGTAATAATTCTATTTAATCATTTTGTTGATAATTCATATAATAATAGAGATATGTTTCGATAATCTAGTTTATCTATTTGTTTCCTTTATTTGTTTATAAATAGAATATTATAAACATTTTCCTTTTTACATTTAATAATATTATTAAAACAATCTAGAATTTTGATATAAAGAGTTTATCCATATCGGATAATATCTTTTCTGGTAATTTATATATTGTAATAATCTCTTTTAGGAATATAATTATTAAGGTTTCTATAATTAAGATAATTTTGTATAATACTAATATTATATATTTAATCAATTGATCTATAATGATTAGGAGGTAATCATATTCTACTTTTGTTATTGAATCCTTGAATTTGGATAATAACCTAATAAAGTCCTATAATATCGATTTATATGATATTGATGATATCTTAGTTGTATATATCTGTTTATAAAAGATATAACAAGAAGCCTTATTCCTGATATAAATATCATATTCAGTAACCACTTTTTTGATTATAGTTTGGAGTCCCAAACTCTAATATTGTCTTTTAATTTTTAAATATATCCTTTATACTTTCTGATGATTATAAGCTAACAATATATACTGTTCCTTGATAAATTCGATGGTAATATTATTTGATAGCCAAATCTTCCTTGTGACCTATATCAATCCATCTACAATTATTGGTGGCTTAGGCTATTTGATATTTTCCTTATTCAATTATATATCTGTAAGTTTGTTTTTTCAGACTTCTATTGATTTATTCTTTAAAACAACAATTTCTATTAAATTCAGAATAAGGTCTTTATTTGATAGGGATTTTAAGATTGCTGTTTTTTGATAGATCTTATCATCTTTATATTTTGATAATCTATTTAGTGTATCTGCTTTTGTATTGTCTTTATTTTTGATATACTTGATTATTAAGTCGAAATTAATTAATTCTTTAATCTATCAAGCTAATCTTCAATTATTCAGGATTTTGATTATAATAAAAGTTTATAGGTTTATATAATCAATATAAATAATTATTGGGAATTTAGTTCTTTAGAAATAGATTCTTTAATATTTCAATGATTTAATTATAGTTATAAGTTCCTTTTTATAAATATTGTAATTCTGCTTTGTCTTATTCATTTTGCTGGAATAATAAGCAATTAAATGTAGTTTCCTATTGTTATCTTTTTGAAGATGAATTCTTGCTATATAAATATCAGAAGTGTTTGTTTCAATAATACTTTCTTGATTATTATAATAATTATAAAGTATAGGTTCTTTGATGAATCTATTCTTGATTTCCTGAAAGGCTTATTTTACTTTTTTGTTTTATATAAATCCTATACTTTTTTTTGTTATTTCTGTAAATAATTCTATTATTTTTGAAAAGTCTTTGATGAATACCTGACAAAAGTTAATGAATCTTAATATAATTTATATATCTTTGATATTTCTAAATCATTTCCAATTCTTTATTTTCTTAGTTTTCTTTAAATTAATGCTTATTTGATCTGATTTGATTATATATTTTAGAAAGATTACCTTTTTGATTTCAAACTTATATTTCAATAATTTGAATTATAAATCAATCTTTCTAAATATTTCAAATATTTTAAGGATATATTCTTTATACTCTTTTTTTTTCTAAAAGAAGATAAGGATATTATCCAGATAACAGATTATAAATAAGTTAAATTCTTTGAGTATTTTATTATTTTATTGTTGATATATAATAAATATATTTGTTAATCCAAATAGTATAACGATATATTCCCAAAGTCTAGAAGATAGTATAAAGATGGTCTTCTATTTATATCCTTCTTTGATTTGTATAAAATTGAAGGCATTTTTTTGATCCAGCTTAATATAAATCATTGCCTTGCTCAATTTATCCTTTAGCTCCTGAGTCTTGGGTATAAGGTATATATCCCTGATGATCCTATTATTCATTTGGTGATAATCTTTATAAGATTGATCATTTGGATCTTCCTTTTTGAATATTAATAGTATATTGATTATACAAGGGGACTTGGATTTCCTAATCCATTCTTTTTTTTCAGTTTTAGATCAGTACTTTTCTTATATTCTTAAAGTATTGAGGTTATATAATCTTAATCTTTTAATTAAGGGTATAAATCCCTTTTTGAAATTGATCTTATAATCCCAAAATTTATATTCTAATAGGACTTTTAAGTTCTATAGGTTTTCGAATAGCTGTCACGAATCACACTCATTAGGACAAGTGTCCTAGGATATGATTCGTCCCAGGATTATTATCCCAGGATAATATTTGTCCCAGGATTATTGTCCTAAGATTATTATCTTAGGAATTATTTAATCTTAGAATTGGAATCATTTTAGGATTAATATTCTGAGGTTAAGGGTAGATCATATAATAAGGAGCCTTAGGAGCTTTGAAAGCTCCTAAAGCTCCAGAAACTTTTTGGAGCTTTAGGGCTTCTTAGAGCTCCTTTATATTTATTAGTATATAATCAGAATAATTTTATAATTTAGGAGCTTTGTATTTAATTTAATTATTAATTAGTTTATTTATATTCTACTTAATTTAATAATAATTTCACTTTCAAATAAATTCAATTAATAAAGTCTTAATTTACAATTATTAATTAATGAAACCTTAAGTAATCACTGCCTTTAGTATAATATCGTTATATTTTGAGCATTGTTTCGGTTAAGCTATATCAGTTACAATAAACTTTATTCAGTAATCCACCGAACCAGTTTCCTTCTCCTCTATTGGAGCCTCAGGACAGGTTGCTGCTAATATAAAGCTAAGACAAACAATCTAAATATTTATTCTTGATCTATTTTATAGAGATCATAGTAAGTATTAAGCTTTTATTATATAAGCTGATCTTTATTATATCTTTAATAGATATCTCTTCTTAACATTAATGCAAAGGATCTTATAATTAATCTTGTTTTTTCGAGGAATTGTGTTCAATTAGATCGAATTCTTTGTTAATGATCTAATAATCAAAACTATCAATAATCAGTTTAATAAAAATATAAAATCAGAGATACATTATCTTTTTGATATTTATAAATCATTTCGATAAGGTTTCAACAAGGCTTTTGGGGAAGTAGACCCTGATTATATAAGTGAAAAAGTATTACAATAATTTAAGTAAATAAAGTCAATTATAATTTATATTGCTAAATTCTAATAATATATTAGATATATTATATAGAATAATAATTATTTTAGATCCTAATTCTATAAGGGATTTAAGGATATTATCAAGGATGAGCTAATAAGAGCTTTAAAACCATCAAACCTTTCTAAATTAATCGAAACCTTTATTCTAATTGATAATCGTTTCTACAAAAGACGAATAAAGAAGAAGGGAATCATTCAAGAAAATAGAAAGTTTTTTAAACCTTAATATTAGAATAAACATTATAATACTAACAACCCAATAAAATTAGATGGAATTGAATGTTGATATAAATCAAATAGGCTTAACGTTAAAGAAAAGAAAAGATGTAAAGAAAATAATCTATATTTCACCTATAGAAAAGATGGGTATATATCTTGAGATTGTAATCAAAAAAAGTTATTCGCTGTGAAGGGCAAGAAACAAGTAAGATTTGGAAATAAAAGATAAGGATCCCAAAAAATGGATATATTAAAGAATAACTTTCGCAAAATTGAATTACTAGAAAAAAAGTTATTCTAACTATATCCAGAACAATTTAGAGAGTTGGGTATAGTTACTTTATCTACAAAGATAGAATTAACCAGAAATGCCGATGAGAAAGTCGAGCTTACAGATAATCATAAGTTAGTCGAATTGCTTGAAGAAGAAGGATCTAAAGATAATCAATAAATCAACAAAATTCATCTAAGATTTCAAAAGGACAAGCTATAATACCTGACCAATTACCTTAATAGAAAATGTATATAATATTATCACAAAGAATAAAAGCTTGATTTTGTAGAAAAATATCAGATTTATAATTATTCAATCTTATTGATCTTATATATTATCATTTATAACAATCTTTATCAAATAGTATTCAAAGAAAATATAAGGGAAGACAATATTAAAAGATTTGTTATAGACTTAAACTCTCCTTAAATTAGTAAAGGATAAGAGCATAATGATTATAACCTAGAAATCAGAGATATATAGGAAATCCTGTTATAAGCTAAATATCACAGAATCTGATGCAAGATTAATTATTACTATAAACATTAATAGGCCAAGGATTATTATTATAACTTTTAGATAGGATCAATAGAACTAATAATAATTATACCCTATAAATTATTAAGTATAAGCAAACATCAATATAAATGATTGAATCTCCTCATCAAAAAATAGATCACCAAATCACTATCGTTAGAACTTAATAATACAATCAGGATTAAATAATTAATTATAAAAATCAATCTTGGAAAACAGGAAGTTAAAGTCTTGATCAATTTAGGAATTATAAAAATATTTATAAATCCTAATTTTACAAAAAAAAACAGAATCCTTATTGAACCTAAAAAACATCTATATCAATTAATATTGTTAAAGGGAAAAAAGATTGAAATAAATAGATAGATACAAAAACAAATTAATACCCTAAAAATAATTATATTAAAAGAGTATATTAAATAAGTCAAATTGAATTTAATACCATTAAACAAATATATAGTAATCTTGGAAACCCTTTGAATTAGAAAATATAATCCAAATATTAATTGGGTAGAGGATACCCTCACATTCGATTATTACAAATATAAGAACGAATGATTATATGATCCAAAGGAATAGATTTCCAGAAAGATCGGATACCGTATTATAACAATTACAGATCCTTTATTGATCGACGAAACCGATGCAAAAGAAATTCCAGTGTAGTACAGAAAATTCGCCAAGTTGTTCGAAGATCTACAGGATTTGAGAGTCCTGCCAAAATATAAGTCTTAGGATTATAAGATCAATTTCAAAAAAGGATTCATATCTTCAATTAAAAGGTTGAGATTATATAACTCTAATACTTTAAGAATATAAAAAGAATATTAATCTAAAATTGAAAAGAAGGAATAGATTAGGAAATCCAAGTCCCCTTATATATTTAATATATTATTAGCATTCAAAAAAGGAGATCTGAATGGTCGATTTTGCAAAGATTACCACCAAGTAAATAATAGGATTATCAGGGATATATACCCTATACCCAAAGTCCAGAAGTTGAGGGATAAATTGAGCAAGGCAATGATTTATATCAAACTGGATCAAAAGAATGCCTTCAATCTTATACGAATCAAAGAGGGACACAAATGAAAGACCGCTTTCATATTACCTTCCAGATTATAGGAATATATTATTATATCATTTGGATTAACAAATACATCAGCTATATATTAATAATAAAACAATGAAATACTCAAAGAGTTTAACTTATTCGTAATTTATTATTTGGATAATATCCTAATTTTCTTTCAAAAAGAAAAAGAATATAAGAAACATATCCTCAAAATATTCGAAATATTTAGGAAAATTGATTTACAATTCAAATTATCAAAATGCAAGTTTGGAGTTAAGAAGATAATCTTTCTGAGATATATAATCGAATTAGGACAAATAAGTATTAATTTAAAGAAAATTAAGAAAGTAAAAAATTGGGAATGATTTAGAAATATCAAAGATATATAGGCTATATTAAGATTCGCCAATTTTTATTAGGTATTCATTAAAGACTTTTCCAAAATGATAGAATCATTTATAAAGATGACAAAAAAGGATATGGGATTTGTATAGAATAAAAAGACAAAGTAAGCCTTCCAGGAAATCAAGGATAGATTTATCAGGGAACCTATACTTTACAATTATTATGATGATCGAAAAAGCATCATAGAAACAGACGCTTCCGATATTTGTATAGTAGGAGTTCATCTTCAAAGAGATGATAATAAGAAACTACACCTAGTTACTTATTATTCTAATAAGATAAATAAAACAAAGCAGAATTACAATATTTATAAGAAGAAACTTATAATTATAATCAAATCATTGAAATATTAAAGGATCTATCTTTAAAAGACTAAATTCCTAATAATTATTTATATTGATTATATAAATCTATAAATCTTTATTATAATTAAAATCCTGGATAATCGAAGATTAGTTTGATAAATTAAAGAATTAATTGATTTCAACTTAATAATCAAATATATTAAAGGCAAAGACAATACAAAAACAAATATACTAAATAAGCTATTAAAGTATAAGAATAATAAAACCTATCAAAAGATAACAATTTTGAAATCTCTTTCTAATAAAAACCTTATTCTAAATCTAACAGAAATTGTTTTTTTAAAGAATAAATCAATGGAAATCTGGAAAAACAAACTTATAAATATATAATTGAATAAAGAAAACATTAAATAATCTGAGCCGCCAATAATTGTAGATGGATTGATATAGGTCACAGGGAAAATTTGGTTACCAAATAACATTGCCACTAAATTCATCGAAGAATAATATACATTACTAATTTATAATCATCAAGAAATACAAAGGATATACTTGAGAATTAAAAAACAATATTAAAATCCTGGACTCTGAACTATAATCAAAAAAGTGGTTACCGAATATGATATCTATATCAGGAACAAGGCTTCTTGTTATACCCCTTATAAACAAATATATACAACTGAAATACCACTAATATTATAAAAATTAATATTATAGGATTTTATAAGGTTGTTACCTAAATCCAAGGATCTAACAACAAGAGTGTCACGAATCACATTCATTTTTATAAAATAAATCTAGTTACTGGTGTTTGAGCTGTTTTCTTTAGGGGGATCCTTATCGATAAGGAATTCTAGGACAAATATTGTTCTAAAACAAATGATATCCTAAGAAAAATAGATTAGGCAATCATTGGATTTTAGGATAAGTATCCTAAGATATGATTCGTTCTAGGAAGATTATCCTAAAATAATATTCGTTTCAGGATAAATTATCCTAGGATTATTGTCCTAGGATTATTATCCTAGGATTGGAATTGTCTCAGGATTAATGTTCTAAAACTAATAGTAGATCATATAATAAGGAGCCTTAGGAGCTTTGAAAGCTCCTAAAGCTCCAGAAGCTTTTTGAAGCTTTAGGGCTCCTTAGAGCTCTCTTATATTCATTAGTATATAATCAGAATAATTTCATAGTTTAAGAGCTTCATATTCAACTTAGTTATCAATTAGTTTATTTATATTCTATTTGATTTAGTAACAATTTTATTTCTAAGTAAACTCAATTGATAAAGCCTTAATCTATAATTACTAATCAATGAAATCTTAGATAACTATTATCTCCAATACAATATCGTTATATTTTGAGCATTGTTTTTGGTTAAGTTATATTAGTTACAATGGACTCCTTTCAGCAATCCACTAAACCAGTTTCTTTTTCCTCCATCAAAGTCTCAGGATAGACTATTGCCAATATAAAGCCAAGACGAACAATCCAAATATCTATTCTTAATCTATTTTATAGAGATTATAATAAACATCGAGCTTTTGTTATACAAACTGATCTTTACTATATCTTTAATGGATATCTCTTTTCGATATCAATATAGAGGATCTTATAGCTAATCTTGTTCTTTTGAGGAGTTGTGTTCAATTGGATCGAATCCTTCATCAATGATCTAATGACAAAAACTACCAATGATTAGCTTAATAAAAACATGAAATCTGAGATACATTATCTTTTTGATATATACGAATCATTTCGATAAGATTTCGATAAGGCTTTCAGGGAAGTAGACCCTGATCATATAATTGAGAGAGTATTACAACAATTTAAGCAAATAGGATTAATTATAGCTTATATTGCTAGGTTTCAATAATATGTTGGATATATTATATAGAATAATGATTATTTTAGATCCTAATTCTACAAGGGACTCAAGGATATCATCAAGGATGAGCTAATAAGAGCTCTAAAACCACCAAATCTTTATAAATTAATCGAAACCTTTATTCTAATTGACAATTGTTTTTATAAAAGATAAATAAAGAAAAAGGGAATTATTCAGGAAAACAGAAAATTTTCTAAATTTCAGTGTCAGAATAGATACTATAATATCGGCGATCCAATGGAATTGGATAAAGTTGAACGTTGATATAAATCAAATAGGCTTAACACCAAAGAAAAGAAAAGATGCAGAAAGAATAGTCTATATTTCACCTATAGAAAAGGTAGGTATATATCTCGAGATTGTAATTAGAAGAAGTTATTCACTATAAAAGATAAGAAACAAATAAGATTTGGAAACAGAAGATAAGGATCCTGAAAAGTGGATATATTAAAGGGTAACTTTCGTAAGATTAGATTATTAGAAAAAGAGTTACCCTAATTATATTTAGAACAATTTAGGGAGTTAGATATAATCATTCTATTTATAAAGATAGAATCAACCAGAAATATTGATGAGGAAGTTGAGTTTATAAATAATTATAAGTTAATCGAGTTATTTGAAGAAGAAGGATCTGAAGATAATCCATAAATCAATGAAGTTTATTTAAAACCTCAAAAGAACAAGTTATAATATCTGACTAGTTATTTTGATGGAAAATGTATATAATATTATTACAAAAAACAGAAACCTGATTTTGTAGAAAAATATTAGACTCATAATTATCCAATTTTGTTGATCTTATATATTGTTATATATAGCAATCTTTATCGAATAGTATTTAAAAAGAATATAAAAGAAAGTAATATTAGAAGATTTGTTGTAGACTTAAATTCTTCTTAGATTAATGAAGAATAGGAGTATAATAATTATAACTTAGAAATCGGAGATATATAGAAAATCCTGTTATAAGCTGAATATCGCAGAATCTGGTATAGGATTAATTATTATTATGAATACTATTGGGCCGAGGATTATTGCTGAGACTTCCAGATAGGACCAATAGAATTGTCAGTAGTTATACCTTATAGATTATTGAGTATAAGCAAATATTAGTATGAATAATTGAATCTCTTTATCAAAGAATGGATCATTGAATCATTATTGTTAGAATTCAATAATATAATTGGGATTGGACAATTAATTGTAGGAATTAGTCTCGGAAAATAGGAAGTTAAAATTTTGATTAATTTAGGAATTATAGGAATATTTATAGATCTCAACTTTGTAGAAGAAAACAGAATCCTTATTAAGCTTAAAGAACATTTATATCAGTTGATACTATTAGGAGGAAAGAAGGCTAAAGTAGATAAATAAATACAAAGATAGACTAATACTTTAAAAATGATTATATTAGGAGAGTATACTGAACAAGTCAAATTGGATTTAGTACTATTGGATAGATATATAATAATCTTAGGAATCCCTTAGATTAGAAAGCATAATTCAAATATTAATTAGATAAAGGATATCCTTATATTTGATCATTGCAAATACAAGAACAAATGATTATATAATCCAAAAGAACAGATTTCCGGAGAGATTGGATACTATACTATAATAGCTACAGATCCTTCATTGATCAGTAAGATTGATGTAAAAGAAATTCCAGTATAATACAGAAAATTCGCCAAATTATTCGAAGATCTATAGGATTTGAGAGTCTTGTCAAAATATAAGCCTTAGGATTATAAGATCAATTTCAAAGAAGAATTCATACTCCTAATTGAAAGGTTAAGATTATATAATCCTAATACTTTAAGAATATAGGAAGAATATTGATCTAAAATTGAAAAGAAGGGATGGATTAGAAAATCCAAGTCCCCTTGTATATCTAATATATTATTAGTATTCAAAAAAGGAGATCCAAATAATCGATTTTGCAGAGATTATTGCTGAATAAATGATAGGATCATCAGGGATATATACCCTATATCTAAAGTTTAGGAATTAAAGGATAAGTTGAATAAGGTAATGATCTATATTAAACTAGATCAAAAAAATACCTTCAATTTTATATAAATCAAAAAAGGATATAAATAGAAAACCGCTTTCATATTACCTTTCAGATTATAAGAATATATTATTATACTATTTGGATTAATTAATATATCTATTATATATCAACAATAAAATAATGAAATATTTAAGGAATTTAATTCATTTATAATCTGTTATTTGGATAACATCCTGATCTTCTCCTAAAAAGAAAAAGAATATAAGGAATATATTCTTAAGGTATTTGAAATATTTAAAAAGATCGACTTACAATTCAAACTATCAAAATACAAGTTTAAAATCAAGAAGGTAACCTTCCTAAAATATATAATCGAATTAGATCAAATAAGTATTAATCCAGAAAAAACTGAGAAAATAAAAAATTAGGAACGATTTAGAAATATCAAAGATATATAGATTATATTAGGATTCGCCAATTTTTGTTAGGTATTTATCAAAGACTTTTCCAAAATGATAGAACTATTTATAAAGATGACGAAAAAGGGTATAGGATTTGTGTAAAGCGAAAAGATAAAGCAAGCTTTTCAGGAAATCAAGGATAGATTTATTAGGGAACCTATATTCTACAATTATTATAACAATTGAGAAAGTATTATTGAAACAAACGCTTCTGATACTTGTGTAATAGAAGTTCACCTTCAAAGAGATGATAATAGGAAACTACATTCAATTGTTTATTACTTTAACAAAATAGATAAAACAAAGCAAAATTATAATATCTATAAGAAGGAATTTATGATTATAGTCAAATCATTGAAATATTAGAGAATCTATCTTTAAGGGACTAAATTCCTAATAATTATTTATATTAATTATATAAATCTATGAATCTTTATTATAATTAAGGTTCTGGATAATCGAAGATTGGTTTGATAGGCTGAAGAATTAGCTGGTTTCGACTTGATAATCAAGTATATCAAAGGCAAAGATAATGTAAGGGTAAATACATTAAATAGGCTATTAAGATATAAGGATAATAAGACTTATTAGGAGATAGTAATTTTGAAATCTCTTTCTAATAAAGATCTTATTCCAAACCTAATAGAAATTGTTGTTTTAGAAAGTAAACCAATGGAAATCTAGAAAAACAAACTTATAGATATATAATTGAATAAGGAAAACATCAAATGATTTAAGCCACCAATAATTGTAGATAGATTGATATAAGTTGCAAGGAAAATTTGGCTATCAAATAGTATTGCCATCAAATTCATCAAAGAATAATATATATTGCTAGCTTATAATCACCAGGAAATATAAAGAATATATTTAAGAATTAAGAGACAATATTGAAGTTTAGGACTCCGAATTATAATCAAAAAAGTGGTTATCAAATGTGATATCTATATCAGGAATAAGGCTTCTCATCATACCCCTTATAAACAAATATATACAACTGAAATATCATTAATATTATAGAAATAAATATCATAGGATTTTATAGGATTATTACATAAATCCAAGGATCCAATAATAGGAGTGGAATACGATTATTTTTTAGTCATTATGAATCGACTGATCAAGTATATGATATTAGTATTATATAAGACTACCTTGACTGCAGAAACCCTAACAGCTATATTCCTAAAAGAAGTCATTGTAATATATAGATTATTAGAAGAGATATTGTCCGATAGAAATAAACTTTTCACATCAAAATTCTGGATTGCTTTAATAATATTATTAAGTGTAAAAAGGAAAATATCTATAGTATTTTATTTATAAATGAATAAAGAGAACAAATAAATAAATCAGATTGTTGAAGTATATCTTTGTTGTTATATAAATTATCAATAGAATGATTGGATAAGATTATTACCCTTAGCATAATTTATATATAATAGTTTTGCTTCAGAAACTATCTAAGTCTCCCTGAACTATATCAACTTTGGATACAAATTAGTTATATATCAAGAACTGAATATTCCAGAAATAGAGAATCAATTTGTTATTATATAAACAAAGAAATTTAAGGAAGTTTATAAGGAAATAACAATAGAACTCAAGTTTATTGTTGAAAAAAACATTTATTATTATAACAAGAAATATAATCAAAAGCCAATATTAAAGGAGGGGGATAAAGTCTATTTACTTCAAAAAAACATCGAAATAAAGAGATCAAATATAAAATTGGATTATAAGAAATTAGGATCATTCAAAATCAAGAAAATTAAAGAACCCTTGAATTATAAATTGATGTTATCAAAAAGTATGAACATCTATTCAGTATTTTATATATCCTTGCTCGAACTAGTATCACCAGAAGCATCCAAAGCTCCTGAAACCGAAATTATATTTATTAATTAAAATGCCAAATATAAAATAAAGAAAATACTAGATTACAAATATATTAGAAACAAAATCAAATATTTGATAAAATAAGAAAATTATTTGGATTCTAAGAATATATAGGAATTAAAGAAAGATCTTAAGTATTTTGAAAAGTTTGAGGATTTTCATTAATAGAATCCAGATTTGCCCAAAAAAAAGAAGAATTCAATATAGTTTATATAAATAGAGAATCTATCGAATATAAAAAGGAAGATTTGAGGAAATCGGAATTAATCATAGAGAGTTCAAAATCAAATTAATCAAAAGGATCGAAAGAAACGACAGATATTGAAATTACAGCAATTTCTCTTTTTTTTTCCTTTTCTTGTTTTTTCTTTTCTTTTAAAACATCAAGTTCATTAAGATATTTGAGACCACGATATAACATTTCATCATATCGCTTTTTGAATTATGCCTTTTGCTTAATAAGGCAAGCAATCTTAACAGAAGATTCAGCAATTTCAGCATCCAATTTATCAACCTATCGATTAAGACTTTCCTAATTATGCTTTCAAGGAATTTCACGATCTCAATCATCTTCCAAACAAAACTCAATATCACAGGAAACGGAATTTCGTATATATTCCGAATAATATAAACGATACTTATTAGAGAGATCTTTAACACAACAACGATTTTCTTGACAATAATGAGAACAAGGAATCATCTCGATATCAATAGAATCAATAATCATAGCTAAACGAATACATTCCTTTTTCTTTCTTCGAGTTAAATTATATAAGGAATCGGAATCATTCATAATGGAAAAGGCTGAAGGATATGATAATGAAACAAGTAGGACACTCACTAATTATAAGCGATCAAGGACGACACTTAATTAGAAAAGGGATAATGTTATGAATCACATTCATTTTTATAAAATAAATCTAGTTACTAGTATTTGAATTGTTTTCTTTAGGGGGATCCTTATCGATAAGGAATCCTAAGACAAATATTGTTCTAAAATAAATGATATCTTAGAAAGAATAAATTAAGCAATTATTAGATCCTAGAACAAATATCCTAGGATATGATTCGTTCTAGGAAGATTATCTCAGGATAATATTTGTCTCAAGATAAATTGTCCTAGGACTATTGTCCTAGGATTATTATTCTAGGATTGGAATTGTCCCAAGATTAGTGTTTTAGGATTAATGGTAAATCATATGATAAGGAGCCTTAGAAGCTTTGAAAGCTCTTAAAGCTCCAGAAGCTTTTTGAAGCTCTAGGGCTCCTCAAAGCTCCCTTATATTCATTAATATATAATCAAAATAATTTTATAGTTTAAAAGCTTTATGTTCAATTTAGTTATCAATTAGTTTACCTATATTCTACTTGATCTAATAACAATTTCACTTCTAAGTGAACTCAATTGATAAAGCCTTAACCTACAACTACCAACCAACGAAACCTCAGGCAGCCACTGCCTCCAATACAGTATCGTTACAAAGAGTAGAATACGATTATCTTTTAATTATTATAGATTAACTAATTAAGTATATGATATTAATACCATATAAGATTACCTTAATTACAGAAACCCTAATAATCATATTCCTAAAAGAAGTTATTACAATATATAGATTATTAGAAGAGATATTATCCAATAAAAATAAACTTTTCACATCAAAATTCTGGATTGCTTTAATAACATTACTAAATATAAAAAAAAAAATATTTATAGCATTCTATCTATAAACAAATAAAAAAAACAAACAAATAAACTAAATTATTGAAATATATCTCTATTATTATATAAATTATCAACAAAATAATTAAATAGAATTACTACCTCTAGCACAATTTATATACAATAATTCTGCTTCAGAAACTACCTAAATCTCCCTGAATTATACTAACTTTGGATATGAATTA
The DNA here is from genome assembly GCA_025389085.1 of Sclerotinia subarctica. NCBI lineage: Eukaryota > Fungi > Ascomycota > Leotiomycetes > Helotiales > Sclerotiniaceae > Sclerotinia > Sclerotinia subarctica. The sequence goes on along the minus strand of QRFI01000005.1, from coordinate 2,568,463 downwards.
GTTGTATACCAGAAATCAGATATTCCAGAAATAGAGAATCAATCTGCTATTATACAAACAAAGAAATTCAAGGAAGTTCATAAAGAAATAGCAACAGAACTCAAGTTCATTATTGAAAGAAACATTCATTACTACAACAAGAAATATAATCAAAAATCAATATTAAAAAAAAAGGGATAAAGTCTATCTACTCCGAAAAAATATCGAGATAAAGAAACCAAATGCGAAACTGGACTATAAGAAATTAAGATCATTTAAAATCAAGAAAAATAAAGGATCCTTGAATTATAAATTAGTATTATTAAAAAGTATAAACATCCATTCAGTATTCTATATATCCTTGCTCGAACTAGTACTATTAAAAGTATCCAAAACCTCTAAAACCAAAATCATATTTATTAATCAAAACACTGAATATAAAATAAAGAAAATACTAAATTGCAAATATATTAGAAACAAAATCAAATATTTGGTGAAATAGAAAAATTACCTGGACTCCGAAAATATATAAGAATTAAAAAGAAACCTCAAGTATTTTAAAAAGTTTGAGGATTTTTACTAATAGAATCTGGATTTATCCAAAAAAAAAGGAGAATTCAATATAATTTATATAAATAATAAATTCATCGAATATAAAAAGAAGGATATAAGAAAGTCAGAATTAATTATAGGGAATTCAGAATCAAATTGACCAAAAGGATCGAAAGGAATAATAAATGTTGAAATTGCAGCAATTTCTCTTTCTTTTTTTTTTCTTGCTTTTCTTTTTCTTTTAAAATATCGAGTTCATCAAGGTACTTGAGACTATAATATAACATTTCATCATATTGTTTTTTGAATTGTATCTTTTGCTTAACAAAACAAATAGTTTTAACAAAAGATTCAGCAATTTCAATATCCAACTTATCAATCTATCAATCGAGACTTTCCTAATTATACTTTCGAGGAATTTCATAATCCTAATCATCTTCCAAACAGAATTTAGTATCACAGAAAACAAAATTTTGTATATATTCCAAACAACATAAACGATGTTTATTGGAGAGATCTTTAATACAATAATGATTTTCTTATCGATAATAGGAACAAAAAATCATCTCGATATCAATTGAATCGATAATTGTAGCTAAACAGATACATTCCTTTTTCTTTCTTTGAATTAAATTATTTGAGGAATTGGAATCGTTTATAATAAAAAAAAGGTTGAAGGATATGATAATGAAACAAAGTGGGACTCTCACTAGTTATAAGCGATCAAGGACGACATTTGATTAAAAAAGGGATAGTATCACGAATCATATTCATTAAGACAAGTATCCTAGGATATGATTTGTCCCAGAATTATTATCCCAAGATAATATTTGTCCCAAGATTATTGTTCTAGGACTATTATCCCAGGAGCTATTTAATCCTAGGATTGGAATCGTTCTAGGATTAATGTCCTAGAGTTAAGGGTAGATTATATGATAAGAAGCCTTAGGAGCTTTGAAAGCTTCTAAAGCTCCAGAAGCTTTTTGAAACTCTAGGGCTCCTTAGAGCTCCTTTACATTCATTAATATATAATCAGAATAATTTTATAATTTAGAAGCTTTATACTCAACTTAGTTATCAATTAGTTTATCTATATTCTATTTAATCTAATAACAATTTCACTTTCAAATAAATCTAATTGATAAAGCCTTAACCTACAACTACCAACCAACAAAACCTTAGGCAGCCACTGCCTCCAGTACAGTATCGTTACAATAGCTTAGCGAATTTTCTGTACTACATTGGAATCTTTTTTGTATCGATCTTATCAATCAATAAAGGATCTGTGGCTATTATAATATAATATCTGATCTTTTTGGAAGTCTGTTTCTTTAAATTATATAATCATTCATTTTTGTATCTACAATAATCAAATATAAGGATATCCTTTACCTAATCAATATTTGGATTATATTTTCTAATTTAAGGGGTTCCTAAGATTATTGTATATTTGCCTAATAATACTAAATTCAATTTGATTTGCTTTGTATACTCTTTTGATATAACTATTTTGAAAGTATTAGTTTGTCTTTATACTTATCTATTTATTCTAGCCTTCTTTTCTTTTAGTAATATCAATTGATACAGATATTCTTTTGATTTAATAAGGATTTTATTTTCTTTAATAAAGTTAAGATTTATAAATATTCTTATAGCTTCTAAATCGATCAAAGTTTTAACTTTTTGTTTTCCAAGATTGATTCCTACAATTAATTGTCCAATCCTGATTGTATTATTAAATTTTAATAATAATAATTTAATAATCTATTCTTTAATAAAGAAATTCAATTATTTATATTAATGTTTATTTATACTCAATAATCTATAAGATATAGCTACTAATAGTTCTATTGATCTTATTTGAAAGTCTTGGTAGTAGTCCTCAGCCTATCAGTATTCATAGTAATAATTAATTTTACATTAGATTTTGCAATATTCAGCTTATAACAGGATTTCTTATATATCTTCAATCTCTAGATTATAATCGTTATACTCTTATCTTTTATTAATATAAAAAGAGCTTAAATCTACAACAAATCTTTTAGTATTACTTTCCCTTATATTTTTTTTGAATACTATTTGGTAAAAGTTGCTATAAATGATAATATAAAGGATCAATAGGATTAGATGATTATGAATCTGATATTTTTCTACAAAATCAGGTTTCTGTTTTTTGTAATAATATTATATATGTTTTCTATTAAGATAATTGATTAAATATTATAACTCGTTTTCTTAAAGTCTTAAATAAACCTTATTGATTTATTGATCGTTTTTGGATATTTCGATAAATCCTTTCTTTTCGAGCAATTCGATTGATTTATAGTTATCTGTAAGCTCGACTTCTTTATTGGCATTTCTGGATAATTCTATCTTTATATATAAAGTAACTAAATCCAATTCTTTAAGTTATTCTAGATATAATTAAGGTAATTCTTTTTCTAACAATTTAATCTTGTAAAAATTACCTTTTAATATACTTACTTTTTAGAATCTCTATCTTTTGTTTCCAAATCTTATTTGTTTCTTATTCTTCACAACAAATAGCTTTTTTTGATTATAATCTCAAGATATATACCTATTTTTTCTACAAATAAAATATAGATTATTCTTTCTATATCTTTTCTTTTCTTTAATATTAAGTTTATTTGATTTATATCAATGTTCAATTTCATCCAATTCCATTGAGTCGTCAGCATTATAATGTCTGTTCTGATGCTGAAGCTTAGAAAACTTTCTATTTTCCTGAGTGATTCCCTTTTTCTTTATTTGTTTTTTATAGAAACAATTGTCAATTAGAATGAAGGTCTCGATTAATTCAGAAAGATTTGGTGGTTTTGGAGCTCTCATTAGCTCATCCTTAATAATATCTTTAAATCCTTTATAAAATTAGGATCTAAAATAATCATTATTTTATATAATATACCTAATATATTATTAAAACTTAGCAATATAGATTATAATTGATTCTATCTGTTTAAATTGTTATAATACTTTTTCAATTATATGATCAAGATCAACTTCCCTAAAAACCTTATCGAAACCTTATCGAAATAATTTATAAATATCAAAAAGATAATATATCTCAGATTTCATATTTTTATTAAGTTAATTATTAGTAGTTTTGGTTATTAGATTATTGAAGAAAGATTTGATTCAATTGAATACAATTTCTCAAAAGAACAAGATTAACTATAAGATCCTTTGTATTTATATTAAAAAGAGATATTTGTTAAAAATATAATAAAGATCAATTTATACAACAAAAGCTTGATGCTTACTATGATCTCTATAAAATAGATCAGGAATAGATACTTAGATTACTCGTCTCAGCTTTATATTGGCAACAGCCTACCCTAAGGCTTCAATAAAGGAGAAGGAAACTAATTCAGTAAATTATTAAAGAAAATCTATTATAATTAATATAACTTAACTGAAACAATACTCAAAATATAATGATATTATATTGAAGATAGTGACTATCTGAGGTTTCATCAATTAATAGTTGTAAATTAAGGCTTTATCAATAAGATTCACTTGAAAATAAAGTTGTTATTAGATCAAGTAAATTATAAATAAACTAATTGATAATTAAGTTGAATATAAAGCTTTTAAATTATAAAACTATTTGAACTATATATTGATCTCTTTTTGGAACCTTAAGAAACCTATGCTCTTAAAGGCTCCTAAAAGTTTTGAGAAGCTTACACTCCTAAAGGCTCTATTATATAATCTATCATTAGTCTTAGAACACTAATCCTGGAATGATTCCAATCCTAGGATTGTAAAGATCCTAAGATAATAATCCTAGAACAAATATTATCCTGAGATAATATTCCTAGGACGAATCATATCCTAAGATACTTATTCTAAAATTCTATAATTGCCTAATTTATTCTTTCTAAGATACTATTTGTCCTAGGACAATATTTATCCTAGGATTCCTTATCGATAAGGATCCTTATAAAGAAAACAGTTTAAACACTAATCCCTAGTTTTATTTTATAATAATGAGGGTGGTTCGTGACAATATATTACTATTTATATATATATTACTATTTATATTTATATATATTACTTTTATAAATAAGTATTCCCTCTTTATATAAAAGAGAAACAAAAAGAATAGAATATATTATTTACTCTTATACTATTGATTTAATGTGCACACCTTTGAAGTCAACCCAACATTATCAAACAAAAATAATTCCTCATCAAAAAAGCGACTAAAAGCTCTCAGATCTTCTGAGAGATTAGCTTTTCCCGAATTCTAATTGGTGTTACGACAGCTTCGAAATCCTTATCATATGACCTATTATATAATCACATAGTCCCCTCGATCCCCTTGGTCCCTTGGTCAAGAGGATTAAAGGAATCAAGGGGACGATTAGTATGAAAAACTATATAATCAAGATGGATTTCCTTTGTATAAAGCTTTATATTCAAAATCAATTATTTAGTATACTTTATTATTAATTATAAATAATATATTTATTATTGTTATTATTTAAATCCTTATTTGATATTTAATTATAAACCTATCTCGAAAATCTAGAACACTTTTATATAATCTAGACGACTATCCTTATAACACTTTGAGCATCATTATTGTTTCAAATACCAATTCGATAAATAACGACATTATATCTTCCAAAACATTACAATCTAACAATCCTGTTATAATCAGTTAAGTCACTCCTGAAAGTATTGATAAGGATAAAGATATCATTATAAGAGATATCAAAGATCCTAAGGAAATTATTGTTATTGAAACTCTTAAAATCGCTTTACCAAATTGATTTATAGATAATCAATAAGAATTAGAAACCTTCTTACTTCAACTTAAGATCTATTTCCAATTTAATCAGGACAAATTCAATTATAATATCGATAAAAGTATCTAGACTACTTTTTATCTCAGAGGAGAAGTTGCTAAATAGATCTAATCTTATCTCAAGGATTATTTCATCAATTTAAATAAGTCTAAAAAGCGAATATACCCAATTCAAATTATTTTTAAAAGATTCGAAGGATTCAAGAAAAAAATACAATAAGTATTTGGGAATATTAATAAATTATATAATATTAAGTTCAAGATCTATAATCTCAAATAAACAAAATCAATAATCAAATATATTATAGAATTCAGAAGGTATATAAGTATTATTGAATAAGAAGAGAATATAACAATAAGTTATTATCAAAAAAAGCTTAAGTCTAAAGTTAGACTAGAATTAGATCGCAATTATATTTGGGAAGATTTAAACAAATTGATTAAGGAATCTATTAAAATAAATGAAATATTCTACAAATATCAAAAGGAACATTGATCTTCCAATTTTTATAGAAACCAAGATTATGGTAAATATTACAAAAATGAAGGGAGATTTTGAGAAAACAGACAATCTTATAAAGAACCAATACAATTGAATACAATATTCAAGAACAAATTATTTAAGGAAGAGGTAAAGCAAAGATATAAGGATAAGTTATACTTCGAATATGACAAGCTAGATTATCAAGCCAGAGATTGTTGAAGCAAAAGATCATCAAAAGGAAATTATTACAAAAAGTTCAATAAAGGATAATTCAATACTATCTTTATACCTTAATTATATATTTTATATTTAATCAAGGATAATAATTATAAACAAAAGGAATATCAAAAAGAAATTGACATAATACCTCGAGATCAGGAAAGGTTGAATGCTATAAATTGATATAAATTGAAGCACCTACAAACTCCTTCTCTTCCCCTTATTAAAACAGAACCAAAAGAAATATTATCGATAGAACATATGGTAATAAATTAGATAACTTGTTATGATGAATCTTGCAAGATTCATTTATCAGATAAGGAAGCTATAAGATGGTTCCTATAAAAGAAAGCAAAGAGATCCTGTAAGAAGGGAAAGTCAGCCAAGATCTATGAAAAGGGCCAAGGCCAATTGAATATTGTAGGACAGACAGATCAGATCTATTGTAATACGAAAATAAATGAACAAGCAATCCAAACTATAATAGATTCAGAAGCTATAGGAAATTTTATTGTACTAAAAATTATGAAGTATTTGGGAGTATAGCTCTAAATGAAATAAATACTATATTAATTGCAATTAATTAATGGATAATTAGCTGGATTGGATAGAAAGATTTCGTAAAAGACTCGCCTATTATAGATAAGTATAACCTAATATAAAGAGATTATCTAGTTCGATATTGTTCCATTAAGGAATCAACAGATTATTCTAGGAATGTTATGGTTGAAGGCATATAACCCCCAGATTGATTGATCATCGGAAACTATATCATTTCCGAAGAAAAGTGATCAATAAGATATACTAGAGTCAGCAAAGCTGAACATATATAATAGAGAATTAAAAGCGAACAATATTATTGATATAAGATACTAAGTTCAGGATCCTTTATTAATAATAAAAGAAAATAAACCTTTTATATAAATGAAGAATAAGCAAAAGAAGTTACTTGAAAACATTTTTATAGTGAAATAGAATAAAGTATCAATATTAATATAATACTAGAAGTACAAGAAATTATTCAAAGAAAAAAAAGGTTATAATGCTTTACCAAAATATAAACTATAGGATCACAAGATAGTATTAAAGGAAGGCAAGATATCTCTATTTGGCCCAATCTATTCAATATCAGTCTTTAATCTAGGAATACTTAGGGATTATATTAGCAATATATTAAAAAAGGGATAGATCAGAGAATCTATTTTATAGACAATTAACCCTATATTATTTATACCAAAGAAAAATGGTATAAGAAGGCTTTACATAGATTATCGCAAATTCAATAATATAATAATCAAAGATCGGTACCCACTTTTATTAGTTATAGAATTGAGAGATCGATTAGGAAAAGCCAAGATTTTCTCCAAGTTTGATCTTCGAAACAGATTCCACCTAATCAGAATAAAGGAAGATAAGGAATGAAAAACAGTATTCAGAATTTGCTATAGATTATATAAATATCAAGTAATATTATTTGATTTGATAAATATATTAATAATATATATACATTTAATTAACAATATATTAAGAAAATATTTAGATATATATTATATATATTATCTAAATGATATATTGATATTTTCAAAAACAAAAGAATAATATATTCAGGATGTTTATAATGTTCTATAATTTTTGGAGGAAGTAGATCTTTAATACAAATCTAGCAAATATGAATTTCATATCACAAAAACAGAATTCCTAAGTTACATTATATTCTCTGAAGATCTCAAAATAAGTTCTGACAAGATAAAAACAATTAAAGAATAAGAATCATTGATAAATATAAAGAAAATATAATCCTTCTTAAAATTCGTCAACTTTTACTAACGATTTATTAAGAATTACTCGAAAATAGCTATTTTAATGATCGAGATTATTAAGAAGAATCAAGGGGAATTTCGATGGTCAGAAGCAGTACAAACAGTATTCAAATATCTTAAAGAAGTATTCATAAGAGAACCAATTCTCAAGACTTTTGATCCAGAATTATCAATAATTATAAAGATGGACTCCTCAGATTATACAATAAATATAATATTTAGCTAATTAGATTTAAACAAGAAATAGCAATTAATCGCTTACTATTTATATAAATTATTATTAGTTGAATTAAATTACAAAATATATAATAAGGAATTATTAGCGATAATAGATATTTTTAAAGAATAAAGAGTATATTTGAAAGAATCGAAATATATGGTATAGATATACATAGATTATAAAAACTTAATTTACTTCATTATAATAAAGGAACTAAATCAATAATAGATTAGATAATCGGAAACTATGGCTATTTATAACTTCAGAATTTCATATATCAAAAGAAACAAAAATACTAGGGCAGATACTTTTAGCCGAAAACCAGAATACTTATAAAACAAAATATATGAATCACATATGATATTAAGATAAAAAAGCAATGTTTTAATTTATAATAAATTACAACTCGCTGCTATTTCAGGAATAAATTATAATATTATCAAGAATATTATAAAAACAGAATATACAACAGATATTACAATTAAAAGAATCCTAATTATACCAGATAATTTAGAAAGAGGATTTATTATTGAAGATAGATTCATCTACTTTTATAATAAACTTTATATACCCTTCAATTTAGTTAAGGATTATATCACAGAATAATATAAGCTATCAGCTTATAGATATCAAGATATCGCAAGAATCTTTGTCAGAATAAGGAGAGAAATCTACTTTCCAAAAATGAGGATTATAATTAAGAATATAATTAGGAACTACAATATTTGTATAAGGAATAAAATCGTTTAATATACCCTTTATAATCAGCTCAAAACCCCTGAATTATCTACTCAATCTTAGAAGTCTATTATTTGGGATTTTATAATGAAACTATTATTATCCAAAGACCTAATTATCCAAAAGGAATATAACTTTATATTAATGATAATAGACAAATTAACCAAATTTGTTTATATAATATCATTCTGTGAAACTTGGATAATAGATGATCTTGCTTATATATTTATACAAAATATAGTTAGTATTTATAATATACCAAATAAGATTATCTTAAATAAAGACAAACTATTTATATCAAAGTTTTGGTCGACCCTTATAGTATTGTTTGGAATCAAAAGAAAGCTCTTAATAGCTTTTCATCTATAAACAAATAACTAAACAGAACAACTAAACTAAATGATGAAAGCTTATCTCCACTGCTACATCAATTATAGATAAGACAATTAGATTAAATTATTATCCTTAGTATAATTCATATATAATATATTAAAGACAAAAATTACAAAAGTAATGCCAATATATATTAACTTTAGATTCAATTTATTGATATACAAATCATTATTATTATAAGATACAAATATAAACAAAGTCATAAAAGATATCATAGAAATCAAGGAGCTTCAAGAACAACTCTTCTTAGATTTATAGTTTATTATTTTAAGAATAGTATTATATTATAACAAATCAAGAAATATAAGATCTACTTTTAAAGAAAAGAATAAAGTTTATCTTATTTAAAGAAACATATAGACAAAACAATCAAACGATAAATTAGATTATAAGAAATTAGAATCATTCAAAATTGATAAGGTAATAGAATCAGTTAATTATAAATTGAAATTATTATATATAATGAATATCTATCCAATATTTCATATCTCACTCCTCGAGAAAGTATTACCTGAAATGCTAAAAGCATCAGACCCAGAAATCAATTTAGTCAACTTAAAAAAAAAATATTATATCAAAGAAATATTAGATTGTAAATATATTAATAGGAAAATCAAATATTTAATTAAATAACAAAACTACCTATATTCAGAAAACATTTGGGAATTTAAAAAGAACCTTAATATTTCTGATCTATTGAAGGAATTTCATCAATGTTATTCAGACCTTTTCAAAAAGAATCCAAAGGACTCAAAAAGGAAGAAGGGTCAAAGTTGTTCAATATGTTCGAATTAGCTTCAGCAAACGCCGACGAATCAACATTTGCTTGTTCCTTCTCCTTCTCTATATACTCATTTTCCAATCGTTCTTCTTCCAACCGCTTCTCCTTGACCTCAAACTCTTCCAAAGCCTCGATTGTATAAAGGTTATGTTGAAGCATCTTCCCAACCTTTTCATACAGAATCTTTTGCTATTTCCGAATTCTCATTTGACGAGCAAAAGTTTCTTGTTCAAGCTTTGCAGCAGCCTCTTCTTCTGCTTCAAGATGAGCTTCTTTATATACTACTTGAGTCCAATTATCCATAATATAACCATATATATTACAATTATCATTAAATATACTTTTGATATATTCATTACAGCGAATAACATTTAGAAGTACCCGGCATTCCAAATCCTTCTCAAAACAACGATTACATTTAAATAACATAATAATCCCTTTTTCTTTTGTTCAAGAATAAATGTTTTGGTGATTAGCAATAAATTTCGAAGTTCGAATAACATTTATATTGAAGGAAAAGGATAATGAAGGATTACAAACTAATGAAATTATTACACCAATATAAACATTTGGGATAAGCGCTAAGCTAAGAAGGGGATAATATTATAACAACTTCGAAATCCTTATCATATGACCTATTATATAATCATATAATCCCCTCGATCCCCTTGATCTCTTGATCAAAAGGACTAAGGGAACCAAGGGGACGATTAACATAAAGAGCTATATAATCAAGATAGATTTCCTTTGTATAAAGCTTTGTGCTCAAGATTAATCATTTAGTATATTCTATTATTAGTTATGAATAGCATATTCATTATTGTTATTATTTAAGTCCCTGTTTGACGCTTAGTTATAAACCTACCTCGAGAGCCTAGAACACTTCCACATGATCTAGACGGCTACCCTCGTAACAATTGGCCAAATTATATCTAAATTCTAATTTTATAATAATTAATAAAAAATTATATATTTACTATAAAATGATACTAAAATATAATCAAATCAGGGGGTCTGAGGATGAGATAAAGCAGCGGTGCTAGGTATTGCGGGAGATTTACCCATGTAAAGTTGCACTTGTCACTTGTCACTTGTCTCGGTCCAATCATATCTCTTGGCGGGAGCTTCATCACGTGATAGATTATTTTGTTGCATGTCTGAATTTTTTTAATTTTTTTTTTTTAGAATCTAGAAAATCTAAAAAGAATCTAAAATCCAAAAGATTGAGAAAATGATCGATCACGTGGTGGTTTATTAAATGGGGGTATTCTCGTTCCTCTCGAGGTCGTCAATGTAAGACTTACATTGATATGAATTCCAAGTTGGAGCTTCAATCATTGAGGATGAAGTGCAAACACGACAGACTCTGACTGAAGAAAAGCCATATGGATTTCTTTTGAAAAGATATCTAGCAGAGGGGTCAGACTTGCAGTTATTTCTTGTCTAATTTGATCTTAACAAGGTCGCTGGCATAGGTTAGCTTGCTTGGTATGGTGTGCCATTGGTGCTTTTGTGTAGATATAGAGGAGGTTTTTCTTAAGGCTGTTAAATATGTACCCTCGACTTCTTGAGTCCATGATGGGTGGATTTCCGGCTCTCGTATCTGCGCCCATCAGTGCGACTGGACCGGCATCTCTAGCCAGCGGGTCGACTCCGAAAAGTTATACAACGAGATCGAGCTATCACCACTCCTGATGTATATCCACTTGTTTAAATACTGTAGGTTCCCTTAACCAGTCCACTCGCGGATATCTGAGGTATATTCGTTGTGTTTCTTTTCATATGAAATGCGTGTGTTTTCAAGTTTATATTTGTCAATGATTTAGTTGATATTTAAGTTCATTACACTGATCGACATTCTAGTGGGAGTCAGCTAATGAGTAATGCTTTGGTAGATACGAGTATGTTCTTCTAATAGCACAAGTACTTCCCTGCCTTTGGGGTTAAAACGAGATAAAGGAGTAAGATAATCCGTGTTTCAATAAGTTTTGAACATCAAATGGTTCTCCTTCCAGATCTTTGTACTTCAAATACATCTCCTCTGAAATCATAGAGTATGAAATGATAGTTATAGGGTCCATGTTGACTTGCATTGACCCCGGTGAGGTTTCTTATGAGGAATAGTACCCTGTAATGTACTTCTTACAATGATGCATTTAAAAATTATTGACTGTTCGGTGGTTTCTCATAAAAAAGACTGTTTCTTATTCTATACAAATCATCCGACAAGCAAGGATGCTACGATCAATCCCTCGGTCATCAAGTGAGACTTGAGTCTGGATAATCAAACCTCCAGCTTTAAATTTAGATGACAATGTAGGAATAGGATCCATTGGGCGATGTGAGAATTGGACAAAGAAGCGATTATTTTCTCATATCTCCTTATGAAAATGTCAAATTGTGAGGTATAGTTTTCTAAAAACAAGAAGCATATACTGTACTCCCAACTTCACTTTCATTGCACTTTTCGACTCTATCCTCTGCATCAAAACTTATCCCTCTTGACACGCGATTTCCGCCATTTAGCATTGAGCTTTTTGTTCGGAGGTTTTCTCCTTTCTCAAAAATTTTATTTTAGGGTTAACTGGTGTGTTCATGAATCTACAATGGCTTCCTTCACGTTACAGGGGACGGTGAAGGAATGGCAGTGTATTCTGTGGGCATTCATGATGTTGCCAATGAGTTAGTTTCATGTTCATGCCCCGATGAGGCTTACACATGCCTCAATGATAGCTCATGATCAGTGATAACGTCGCTTCTCTATTCACTAAATGAAGTCTGATGAAGATTATCAGCTCTGGTCCACTCATGATTTCTACTTCTATTTCCACAGTTCAATCTTGTAAACTTTGTACGAAGGCACTTTTATGATCAGGAGTGGAGTAAATAACTGTTGCAAATTATCTGGGTCATCTACAAAGGTATAAATTCACTCATCAAAATCTCGTTTAATTCACTCAAAAGAACTGTGGGGCTGGCTTGAGATCTGTTCATCTAAAGATTTCCCCTCCTTGACCTTCACCTTTTCCTTTCAGACTCGGAGCCAACTTATTCAAACTACATTATTCTCTGTCCACCTGTTGTTTTCCACAGCTAGTCTATCTTTTTGGGAGGCGCTGGACGTCGCGTCAATTAACGTTACTAGCCTTCTTCCTGCAATCTTAGCCTTAGGATTATGGTTCCTTGCTTTCCATACTTCAACCACACAACAGTAACAACAACATTCAAGCAAGTGCCTCTCTTTTTACAAGTCAAACAACACTCTTCGTCTTCCATTCTGTTTCTCTAACAGCATTTACTGACTTCGTCTGATATAGCCTTTGTCATCTTGGGCTCGGTATCGCTATTGCTCTGGATTCGCGATCCCGACTTCTTCTTCTCCCACATATCGATCTTTACCCCGCACTTGAAAACCACATCCACCTATAAAGTTTATTCCAATTCTACCGGCAGCTCGTCATGCCCTGCGAATCCCAGCCACAGCCTTCTAGTCCTACCAAAATTTAAAATTGGCATAATTTATCACTATCAGATCTCCGCTGCGATCACTTTCACCTTTCAAGAACCTTCCGGAGATCATTTATGTCAGAAATGGAGCTGGACGATAGTTGGGATCCTGATCCCTTACCAAACAGCAGGGTAAGGAATCATTCTCAGCCTCGTTACAAAGGGCAAGCGGCGCGCAACTCTAAAATGCAATCTCAATACTATCAACACTCGCAAACTTCTTACCCACAACACAGCGATCGCAATGCGCCTATCAGCCTTGAGGATGAGTCTTCCGATGATGAAAACTCATCTAATGAATACCCATTCCTCGTGCAACAACCACAAGTTTCTCATAAGAGAATGAAAAGTCCCATTCAGCCTGTACCGGATAGACGGAAACGGCATCAGAGCGAACACCCGGGTGGGACTGGTCGCGGTCGCAAGACAAACATGGAGGAGGCTATGCATGATCATTATCCACAGGTCTCGCAGTCTTGTAAAAAGTCGTTGCCCCGCAATGACATTAGATATCAGGCCACTGAGAAAAATCATCATAATGGATATCTCGATGTCGAAAACACCTTGCCAAAAAGCAGAAAGTCAGATCCCCGTAGACACTCACGTGCAGGGGATGCATATCAAGATCAAGTGTATATGAGAGAGGAAGATTCCGGTGAGAAATTTATAAGGGAATCTAGTTTTATTGCATATCAAGGCAATTCCTTCGCAAAAAAACGCATGAAACAAGGGCGAAATTACAATCCTGTGCCACCTGGCACTTTCCCTCATGAGCCGACTGGCCAACATCATCAACAATCTACAAGGGCAAACCACGAACCGGTGGTCACACCAAAGGCAAGGCAGCGTCTTGATTATTCTCGTACGCAAAGTGTTGGCCCCAGGATTTCACATGACGATGGTGGAAATTTACATCCAGGCCCCGAAAATGGTATTTCTAGTGCTAGAAATCGGAGAAAAAGACAGGAGCTCCAACTTGCCTCACCAATATGGAGAGACCGTGAATGTGCTGTGCAGGAACCTTCGTCTTTGCACAGACAGCAAGGGAAAAATGAAAAGCTTACCTTTGCGGACTCGATCCCACATACCCCAAGAAACCCATCAGTGAGAAGCAGGTCCGTTGCTCCCAATGGAACCCAAGCCGTTGCAAACCAACCCAGAGAATACAATTATGGTTTTATTGATGATGTTGATATCAATGAAACACCGTTGGAAGAAGCACTCCAAGGCAGGCAAAACTTCCAGGCGAAAATTCAAAATACCCCGACGAACCTTATGAAAGCTTTACCAAAGTCCAGTGCATTTCGAAGGAGCGATTCTGGAGCAGCAGAACATATCTATCAAAGTCCTTCCAGAGGATCAAATGGAGCAGTCGCTTCAAGTATTACCATTGATCTCGTGACGCCTGAAAGAGTCGTCAATGCCCGTGCTTCGATGCCTTTTATACCTCGCCATTGGACTCCGGCGAGAAAAGGTCCTATCAAGGTATCGAATCCTCGAGAAAACTTTATGCAGGATGGCCCTGGTGCTAATGGGGTTGAAACGTTTGCGGAGGATGCTCAAGAACGACAAGCAGTTGCATCTAGCACTAGTAAAGTACAACGCCCTGAAGAAATAACTCGGCAGAAAAAAGCAGCGGAAAAAATTGTCGAAAGAGAGCGCATCGCTGATCGTGAGGCTCTACAAAGAGATCTTTTCGGGGAAGTTGTTAGTGAGACCGAGGAGGAAAAGCGAGAACGCGATGAGGCCACACGTCTTCAAGCTCAGAGATCGCGAGAAGCCAAGGAGAAACAAGAAGCCATTGATGCCAATAATGACAGGGAAAAACGACAGAAGAATGAATTGAAGGCTCAAAAAGAGCGTGAGAAGAAGGATGCTGAGCAGCGTGAGAAGAACAAAGATGTAGCCTTAAGAAAAGCCAACCGCGATGCTGACCGCCATCATCAGTCATTGAGGGAAGCACAGGACGCAGAAAAGAGACGCAAAGATGCCAATGACAAATTACAGGCAAAAAAAAAAGAATCGGCTGCCCTGAAAGCTCTCGAGGAACAAAAGCAGATTTCGGATAGAGAAAGAAGAGAGCACGCTGATAAAATGAACGAATTGGAACGCAACATTCAAAAGCTTAATGCTCAGGTTACAGCACAAACAGCTGCCTCACTGAAACCTGCGAGGAAGTCCGCAGCTGAGAATGGAGCTACGGACACAGAGGACACTTCACCTCTGCAAGCCAAGCTTCCAACAAACATGGAAGTCGATGTTGAAGATTCATTGTTCCTTCTAGAGACGCAAATAACACCTGTTGAAGCTTCTTCAGATGTAAAGGTCACAAACCAACCTCGGATTCCAGAAGCCGTTAATAGCGACTCCAATATGGTCCCATCTGTAGAGCAAGATCAATCTCCTGCTAGTATGGCCGAGATCTTTGCTAAGACCATACCCAACACTAGTGGTAGCAACGTTGAAGACAGAGAAGCGGAACGTGAAGCTGCTCGCAAAAAGAGACCAGGTGAACATGCAGCTACAAAACGAAAGCGTGAGAAATCTGTAGCCGCTGACCCAAGTCCAAACACCGCTGCTTGTAAAGCTGCTCCTAGGACGATTTCAAAGCCACCATCAAAGGCTGCAGCAAAGAAAAACCGTACCAAGTCTTTGGCGAAGTCGCCAGGCAGTTCGGTATTCAACATCCAACTGAAACCTCTACATGGACCAAATGATTTCGTGCCTCGCGAAGAGCCGAAAGGACCCAATACTGTCACTGAGAAGGACACTATAGATCCCTCAGTCCTAAAACCACGCCCGTTCCCATTTCCTCCACCTCCTCCGAAACCTACTGCAACTTCAATTAGACCAGAAACCAAGTTTATTTCACAAGCAGAGCTAGATGAGATTGAAGCTAGTCGGAAGAAAATCCGGGCCGAAACAAAAGCTCGGATAGATGCTTTGAAAAAGAAAGAATTAGATGCAAAAAAGGACGAAAATTATCAGAAGAAGACAGTTGAATATCGCAAGAAGAAAGAAAAAGAGTTTAGGGATAAGGCTCGCCAAGATTGTAAGGAGCTTGGTGAGTTCGAGCTGCAAACCATGCTTGACAAGCTCATGGAGAAGCGAGAAGTATGATTCCTCACTGACATCTTGATATACTCATGCTAATAAGTATTCCAGCGAGACAAAAACCTAAGAAATATACGTCGTTCGGGAGGGAAACCTCCAAGTGAGCATGAGAATGATGCTGTTTCAAATTCTGGTCTGTCCAATAGACTCGGCACGGCCGTGCAAGTTTCATCTTCGGATACTGCCAGCGAATGCAATCACGTGCAAGAAGATGACGATCCTAAGGCCCAGGCTCTAAAAGAGCATGAAGTCAGAACAGCCGAAAGCTTGAAGGCATTGGCTGAATCGCGCGCCGCTAGACGTTCCCAAATATTACCAGCGAAGGAATTAGGACCACTCTTTAGCGACTCATCATCCTCTGAGTCCGAAGAGGACCCTGATGATGAAGAAACGACACAGCGTTACATTGAAAATGTCAGGAAAAACGCTGCTGTTACTAAAGCTATCAACACCTCTAACGAAGTACAATCAGAAACTTCTGTTGTGGAAGAGGTCGATCTCGAGGAAGATTTCGAAGCAGCTTTCGAAGAAGAGCTACTTATTGAAAAAGGAATTGAGACGGCAGCCGCTGCACTCAACCCCGATGATCATAGTGGGCAGGTTGTTGAACCAATGCCTGATATGACTCCATATTTTGAAGGCTCATCATCGCAACGGTCCTCTTTCACTTTAGCAGAGCAACCGACACAGCTTACAATACCAAGCCAAATATCCCAGCCAGAGCTTGACAAGCCTCAAAATCCCCCATCATATTCCATGGTCAATATATATATGGTAATGACACAGTTAATTCTTCACGGACATGAAGACGAGGCCGCCCTCAAGAAAAAGTTCTTTGATGTCGATAAGGCCAACAGATATGCTCAGACTCTCGTCAACGAATACAGGACCATAAAGTACATGCAGCAAGAGATTGTGGAAAAGTGGGACCGCGAGTATAAGTATTCCTGTCAAATCATTCACAGTGGCCACAAAAGCACCAAGGTTTTCGTCAAAGCCGTGCCAATGAATCCCAAAGATATCGATAAATTTGATCCGCGACAGATTAATCCTAGATTCGCCAATCAATACTATATGGTTCGATATGAGAAGATAATAGAGAGACTTGACCCTGAGACCCAGAAGGTCTGTATGACAGACCGGACCATTGGAATTCTAGATGACAACAAACTTTACACAGCGTTGGAGATGGCTAATCATGCCGCCGCCGAGTACCTCCTCGAAAATATCAAACCTAAGGGGGAAGTGGAAGAACATCAAAATTTGTACCAAGAAGATATAGTGCCTCAAGCAAGGACAGGGAGAGACGATTGCACGAGAGAAGGCCTAACGTTTTACTGCAATTTGGATAACGAAACAATTCCTTGGGCGGACTTCAAATCCTTTGAGGTTAAAGTGGAATCCTCTAGGACTGAAGGACCTATTAATTAAACGCGAATAGGACGATCTAGGTGCTTGGTGAAAATACGTTACCGTCAATAGCGCCCTCCTTACTGAGAAATAACCATCGTTCGCTTTATCACCACCACGCCACTTTTTACCTTCACCAAGTTACACTTTACCACAATGAGTAACTCATATCTTCGGACATGTCATTTCGATATCAAAATTCAACATTTCATACGTTTACCGCAGACAATACCAATCATTTCAAGAACATCTCGCAACTTTCAACCCTTCGAATCCCGAGAAAACAGCAATTTCAACCTACGCTTTACGCACCAAAGTTTCCTATCTTATATTATTATTATTGTTACTCCACTACATCAAAATCAACATCAACAACACATAACATACAAACCAAATTGCCATCGCCATATTCCAAATCACCCAAAACAAAACAAAAATACGGTCAGAAAAGAAGTGCAGAAGTTAGTTCACCCATTAGACGTTCAAGGGTAGTAATGACACGAACGACTCTTGGGGGACTTATCTATGAGTTTATTTCTTGCTGTTTATGAATAGAGAGGGCGTGAGATTGTGGTAATTTGTTTTACCTTGCTTTATACTTTTTTAGTTGAGGAGAAGTTCCGGTAGCTTTTAGGGAGGGGAATATAGTGGATTTGGGATCGAGGGGGGAGGGGGATGGGTGCGGGTCCGTGGGAAGGAGGCACATGTATTGAGGAAAGCTACGTGTGGGCGAGAGATCCATCAGAAAGGATGGAGGAATATGAGGGCTGCTTTTTTCTTTACCTAGGAACCCTTTCCTCGTCGTTGTTTTTTTTTTGGCAAAAGAATGTTAACTGCTGCCCCTTTCAAAACCTGGGTCGTTGTCGAATTTCTTAACTTTTGAGACATCAGTTCAGTGATTTCGTGACTTGCTACAATTCACTGCATATTTTGATCCAGAAGACAATTATTGAGAATCCAAAGATGCAAGTCCTCAGTTGAGTAAAATTTCCAAAGAAATTTGTGTTTCCAGATCATTTCCAACCGAATACTCCAAGTTATGGGGTAAATACTAAGAGGTTGGAACTTTATTCACCCATTTCAACCCCTTTATTTTTCCTAGTAGACAGACCCACGATAGAAAGACCATTATGACAGCAGCAAAGAAGAATGATAGTAAGTAAATAACCGCTGTTTCTATAAAAGATCAGGGAAAAGCTTAATTTTATATGACGGATTTGAGGTTAAAACAGAAATCTGGAGGGATTTGCGGACTTATTAGTCCATGCACTTATATCATATGTATTGCAAGAATAGGGTGTGTAAATTGATTATCTGAGCCGGATTATTTAGAAAGGGGCCGAGATATTGGAGGTGTTGGGAGATAGGTGAATTTTATGCTTAACTTAGGTGAGGGGTCAAACGGTGAAATGCCATATTCAATGTGGAGGGAAAAGAAGAGAGGGGGCTGGGGATATCCTCCATGTCTATTATTGATTATAAAAACCAAGAATTATTATTCTCATTTTGTTCAATTACTAACCTTTAATTTTTTATAATCCTTATTTAATCTTTTATTGAAGTGAATATATAATCTATATTAATTCAAACTTTTATGTCAAAATAAAACGAATAATAGCGATGTTAATTGTGATTACGCTTTACACATGACATTGCCCTACTTTACGTAAAGCGCCCAACCCTACGAGCCAAGACAGTAACTAGCATTATTTAGCAAATCTCTCAACTCCTACGATATATTCATTTCTTTTATGGCCAGTCATCCGCAATTCAAACAAGCAGCTTGCTCACCCCGCCTTACCCTCTCTTTGACCCAAAGGAGTGAATCCTTAAATACCTTATCTCGAAAATTGAATTTTATGAGATTGGTTAATTCAACCAGAGTGGCTTGATGTAGACTACCCCCTCACCAACCAGGAAGTACATATAAAGCTACCTACACAATAGTATCTCCTAGGCGCCATAATCCAAGACTGCGACGTGTTTCCTTTACGCATAGAACTAGCCAAGGCAGAACTATGCATATTTTCCAAAGCTACTAATAGCAAGTCCTCATACTTTTCTAAGCAAATTGCGTGAGGTGGTTGAGTCGCACGTTAGACCTGCCCTGTCCATGGGTTGTAATTCGAAAGTGACAATGATTATTGAACTCCAATAACGACAATGAAGAGAAATACCGATGATGAAATTATTGAGGGGGAAGTGGGACGTCGGATGTAGTTCGAGAAAATCAGGCTGGTGCAATGCAAAGTAGAGACGGCGAGGGTTACAAGACGGCCTTGATCGTTACCACTAGAACCACAGCTTGAGGTATTCTACCCAAAGACACTGCACGAGATTTAGCCCCCACACACAGCATCCTCCCTTCCAGAATCACAGCTACCGTGTCCCAACGAAATAATGTTGGCGGCAGATATCAGGGATGAAATGAACGCCGAGTTCACTGGGAGTTGAGCATTACAATATAATCAAATGTGAAAAATTCCTCTATGAAAATTCAAAATGCATGACTTCGCCTAGTACTGGCAAGACGTTAAATATTTCCCAACGCGGCATCTCCGCTCGCCACGAGGTATCCACGGCCTCTCCCAATACAGCGAGTTAAACAAGAGCTAAAGACAATAAATTACACGTTTGGAGAAGGTATCACGGACAAAGCGACGCAGAGCATAACGTCATACTACACACATCAGAAACCATAGTTCTCAACTGAACACACCTATTTTGGAGCCTCTCCATCAACGAAGCTTAACGCATCCTCCTTCCCGACGACACCAATATTACTCGTCTTATTATGGAAAGTGACACCATAACATTTATTAGCCACCAATACCATCTCCGGTCTGAAAGTTGTGCAAATAAATTGCCCACCCATGACTTTTTGTTTCTTGGAACCACCCTCATCATCATCATCGTTGTCGGATTCCTCATCTGAATTATCCTGCGATTCGGAAACTTGTGACTGCTTGGCAGAGATTTCCTTGAGCATTTGGGCAACAGCAGTACGGTATTGAGCATCAAGATTTGCATCAATTTCATCGAAGAGGTAGAAAGGAGCCGGATCACATTGTTGAATTGCAAAGACGAGGGCAAGGGCGCACAGACCTGCAGAGGCATATTAGTATATTAGACGAGGAGTTTTTGGAGGTGGAAATGACTTACTCTTTTGTCCACCAGATAATTGTTGGATACGTTGCTGATCATCATGTTTACTGTTGAAGCTGACACTGATTCCAACTCCAACATAATTTTCAACACTATCACGTGCTTCCTCGTCCGAATCTTCTTCCTCTCTGGCACGTCGATCTGCTTTACGTTGAATGACGAGCCGACCACGACCAGCTGGGACAAGACGCTCGAAAATTTGGGCAAATTCCTTGGAGACTTGCTTGAACGTTCGCTCGATGGCTTCGTCCTTACGCTGGTCGAGGACTTCAACGAGTTCCTGAATCGATGCCTGGGAATCATCCAGTTCCTTCCTACGCTTGGTCAAGCTATCTCGCTGAGTTGTGAATTGATTGTACTGTTCAAAAGCCTTCTTGTTCACGTGCTTGTATTTCTTGAGAGCTTCCTGAACCTTCTTGAGACGCGATTGAATCTAGTAATGTTAGTATATAGGGTATAAGTAGAGCTAGGCCATGTGCTTACAGATTTGGGGTCATAATCCTTGTACTTTTCAAATGCCTCATCGGGCAAAACACCCAAATCACGAATATTTTTGGCGCAATCTGAAGCACTGGTAGTAAGTATGGCCTTTCGGGCAATGCTCCTTTCCATCTTCTTCTGGTGCTTCTCAATCAATACGGCAATCTTCTCTTGTTTGTCCTCTTTTTGACTCTTCTCCTGTTGAAGATTGATGATGTTCGATTCAGCTTCTTCCAGTGAGTGTTCGTTTTCCTGAAGCTTTGTCTCCACAACAGCGGATGCCTTGATGATACGCTTTAATTCTCGTTGAGATTCCTTCAAGTTACCAGTACCACTTCCAGAAGCAAGATCCATTTCTTGATTGTTCAATTGATCAAGCTTGAGTCTAAGATTTTCACGGAGGTCGACCTCGATCAACTGTTTGCGGCTCTCAAGTTCTCGTCGATTTCTGCTATGTTCATTCCATTGCTTTTGTAGATCCTGGACGGAAGCATTGAGTTGCTCGAGTTGTCGTTCTTCATTAGCCGTTAAGGCCTTTTTGAAGTCAGACGCGACTTCTGCCTCATAATCGGAGATTTTTCGATTATGTTCCTGCAGCAATTTGATAACATTTGCCTGATTTTGGAGAAGCTTTTCAAGCTGTGTCTTTTGCCTTTCGAGATGCGACTGTCTTGACCTCAATCCTGATTTCAGAGGATCCAGGCTGTCAACAAATTGGTTCATCTTCTGACTAGCCTTTTGTTCCTCTGTAAATGCGGCTGTAATTTCTTGATCTTTTTGCTCTAATTCCTTTCTAATCTCGTCCTGGCGCACCCTTAAATTTTCGTACTCATCCCTCCATTTGTTCAGCGCACGGACTGCTTGAAGTCTTGATTCCTTTGGATTAAGATAACCACCAGTTAAAGCTCCTTTCTTGTTGGTCGTATCACCATCTGGAGTGATGGCATTACACCCATGACTTCTTGCATACTGAGCAGCAATTGTGAGGTTGGGGCAAACAATGCTTTTACCAAATACTTGCTCGAAGGCTGGCTGATACTTTTTGTCGTACCGAATCTTGCTTAACATCGGTATAGCGTCGGATGCATTTGGTAAGGTGGCTGGTTTCGTTCTGAGTTGACTCAGTGGTACAAATGTAACCCTCCCGCCCTTATCGGCATTTAAGGCGTTAATAAGCTGCGTTGCCGTTTCTTCGTTGTCGACGACATAGTTAAATAGACTACTGCCTGCCGTTTGTTCTACCGCTACTCGATAAAGTTCCTCAACTTCGAGGAGTTCTGCTAGAGTGCCGTATGCTCCTTGAATCTTATGCTGTTGCTTGAGACGTCTGACAGTGGCTAAACCACGAGACGTAGCACTATCCATGGTTCTAGACAACTCCGACTCAGCCATACTGACTTCCCTGCGAGCATCTTCTATGACCGAGTGAAGCTTTTCATCCTCTCTTCGTAGCAATTTTCTCTCGTCCTGCAACTTCTCCAAGGCATCTTTGGCGGTCGAGACCTCTTCAGCCAAGGCTATCCTATTGCCACTCCATCCGTCTAATCGCTCTTGGAGGCCGGATATTTCTGTTTCCAAATTTCGTATTTCAGATTGCACATGCTTCACCTCTTCGTCGCCGTCAATTCGATTTGCCTTCTGAGATCCAATCGAAGAGTTGAGGTCCTCAATTTCTTTTCTCAAAAACTGGTCACGTTCAGCCTTGGTCTTGTATTGGTTGCTGCGAGCTTGTTTAGCGTACAGCCTGCTTCTGCCAGCTTCCGCTTCATCGAGACTTTGTCTAATTTCTCCTTCGCTAGCTTTACGACTTTCGAATTCTGGGAGTAATTCAGCAAGTTCCGCTTCTTTTGAAGCTATCTCCTTCCTAACAGAATTTAATTCTTGCTGATGCCTCACTCGTGCTTGTTTTGTGGACGATTGATTGACGGTCAAAGTTTTGACGTGTAATTCAATTTTGGCCCTCGCCTTTGCGGTGTCTCGTCTGTCCTCCTCCAATTGTCGCCTGTCTACCCCAAGAAGCTCTATTTGACGATTCAATTGTTTTATCTGGGCATCAAGTTCAGCGATGGCTTTTTCTCCCTCCAAGAAAGCATCCCGGTTATCGTCGCCATCGCCACCACCTTGTCTGAACTCATCAATTTCCTGCAACTTTTCGGCAATTGCAACCTGCTCCTGGTGGAAGAAGGCGTATTGTAGACATCGGCGATCCTTATCTTTTTCTTGGTAACCTCTCAATTCTTCCTTCTCCTCCTCTAGCTCCGCCAAACGTTCCTTAATGTAGTCCAGCAACTCATCAATCTTGGCTCGTTTATTGTTGGTATCTGTCATGATCTTCAAGGACTCAGTACGACGTTGTTCATAGACTTGCGTTCCAGCTACTTCTTTTAGTAAGTTTAATCTTTCGCCATCTTTCATATTTGTAAGAGCTGTAACACGCCCTTGAGGCACAATGTAATACGGATTTGACCTAGAAAACCCTGCGGTCTCTAGGAGATTCAAAACATCGGTTTTCGTAGCATTTTTCTTGTCCAAAGAATACTCATCTTTCTTCAGTCCAATCGTTCGTCGAAGGTAGAGCTCGTTTTTGCCGGTAGGAAATCGTCCATCAGAATTGTCGAAGATAATTTCAACATATGCAGACATGACCGCTGATCCTGAGCCCTCATGAAGTAAAGCCTGTCGCTCTTCCCGACCCATTTGAGTATATGCATCGCTGAGTACGAATCGAATGGCCGCGAAAAAGTTACTCTTCCCAGAACCATTGCGACCAACGATTACATTTGTTCCCGGTGAGAATTCGTCGATCAGCGTTTGATCCTTGTAGCTACATGAATGTTAGCATGCTTCATCCTCTGAAGCAGATGTAAACATACCTTTTAAAGCCTTGGATATTTATCTGCTTAATGTAAACCATCGCGACCACTTGTCGCCAGCGGGGCAACGGCAATTCCTAGTGGTTATGAAGAGCGCACCAAGTAAGAAGAACTGATCTCTGGCTGATTCAAATAAGTACGAAGAATTCCGCCGGAACTGACTGTACAACAGTATTCAATCAAGTTATAATGTGCTAGCTTGTCGCGTCAATAAACTGAAGTTTAGCAAACGCGATAGAGTTCGCGATTCTTAGCGTGGAAAAGTGACGTCCCACCGCCCGGCAGAAATTCTCCATGACAATTTCACTCACTTCATTCTTTACCACCACCACTTTCAAAACACCGAAAGTTGATACCCAAGACAATTTCATTCTGTGTCTTTGAAACATGGCAGACAGCGCTGAAACATCTACGTCTACTTCTGCTGTAGCAGCAGGTCAAGACCCAACTCACACATATATTCCAAATCAAGGATATGTCCGCCCCGCCACATCAGATGCCCCTCCAATGACGCCAACTTCTGGTGAAAATACAGAATATGCCGCAGATAACGAAGACGATGCATACGATGATTTGTTCGATGAAGAAGATGATGGATACGTTGACGATGTCGATTATGACCCATCCTCTGGTGATCTCACCAAATCTTATAACCGTCAACGGAAGCTCAATGATTCTAGCGCCCCCGGCGCACCTCGAATAAATCCCCAGAGACCGGCTGCGAATACCAAGGCAAGTGTCGATGATCAGATCAGCAGTTTGTCAAAACATGCTGCGAAGATTAGATTAGATGGTGGATTCGATGGAGGTCATAAAACACATGGGAAGGATAAATCAGATCGTGCGACGAGTGAACAAGTTTTGGATCCTCGTACACGTATGATTTTACTTCAAATGATCAATAGAGGTATTGTTTCCGAAGTCAATGGATGTTTAAGTACTGGTAAGGAAGCCAACGTATATGGAGCCTTGTCAATTCCTTCAGCGGATGCAGATTCACAACCAATTCACCGGGCTATCAAAGTCTACAAGACTAGTATTTTGGTCTTTAAGGATCGTGATCGTTATGTTACCGGCGAACATAGATTTAGGTCTGGATACAATAAAGGAAACAACAGAGCTATGGTCAAAGTCTGGGCCGAGAAAGAGTTCCGAAATTTAAAACGTCTATACTTGGCTGGGATTCCTTGCCCAGAGCCAGTTCATCTTCGATTACATGTCCTTGTAATGGGTTTCCTAGGTGACAAAAAGGGATGGGCAGCGCCAAGACTTCGAGATGTCGAGCTTTCTGGTGAAGATGTCGATGAGCAATGGCGATTACTCTACCTACAACTCATTGGACTCATGCGAAGAATGTACCAATCATGTAAACTTGTTCACGCAGATTTGAGTGAGTATAACGTGTTATACCACCAGAAAAAGCTTTTCATTATCGACGTATCTCAAAGTGTTGAGCACGACCATCCTCGTTCGTTGGAGTTTCTCCGAATGGATATCAAGAACGTCTCAGATTTCTTCAAGCGCAAGAATGTCGAGGTTCTTTCCGAACAAACTATTTACCAATTCATAACTTTTCACGATGGACCTACTCAGGAACCAGGACTTAGCGAAGCGCTCGAAAAACTACTTATCGAAAAGCCAGAAGAAGCTGTAACCGAAGAGGCCGTCGCCGAGCAGGAAGTCGAAAATGAAGTCTTTCGCCAACAATACATACCACAAACTCTAGAACAAGTCTACGATTTCGAGCGCGACGCCGAAAAAGTAGGTAAAGGCGAAAGAGGTGACCTTGTGTACAGAAACTTGTTGGCTGCTGATAAGATGCCAATGTCTTCAGGCAACGAGGCGGATGCAGAGGATACCGTGGGTGACAGCCAGGCTAGTGATGAGGAGGATGAGGAGGGTGATGAGGATGGAGAAGATGGAGATGATGATGATTACGAGAAGAGATTTGAGAAGGGTACACCAAGGGGCAAGAGATTTGAGGATAAGGATTCTAAGAAGGTATGTTTTAGCATTTTTTTCTTTCGCTTTTCGACACTCTGTCACTTATCACGGAATGATGACCCAATTTCCATCCACAAAACATGACGTCCCTTCTGGGACCAGATTACAAATTACGAGAACTTTTTGTCTGACCATACTCAACTATTTCAATTCTCAAACATGGGTTTATAACTTCCGATCACTAATTTATCTCCCCAACAATAGGAACACAAAAAAGCAGTCAAAGAGGAAAAACGCGAAAAGAGGAAAGATAAAATTCCCAAACATCTCAAAAAGAAACTCGTGAGCTCGACGGCAAAACATAAGCACTAGATTTACATCGAAAGTCAAAGAATAAATTCTCGAACAGAGTCATTAACTCCCTACTTTCTTCGCGTGATTTCCATTCCATACCAAATCAAGCTAGTGGTAAGCATCACCAATGTCTTTCCTCTTTCATGTTTCCTCTTCCCCCCTTCACCCTCTCAAGTGTCTAAACACACCCAGAAACCTCCTCACCCCCAACCCTCACCTCCCAAACAAACAAACAAAACACCCGAATGAAGAAACAAAATCACTTCTCCCTTCCAACCCAACCCAATACAACACAATACAATACATCAGAGTAGCGTTCTACTCCTGCAAAACCTCTTTGATGTATTGTATAGTGTATGTATAGTTGGGTTCACTACTCTGGAGAAGCTGAGTGGCTTTTTACTTTTCATATTTTGGATCTCGGATCTTGCATCTTGGATTATATATCTAAGATTTGGATCTGGATATAGATTTGAGATTTGAGGTTTTCCAAAAATATACAAAGTAGGAGATATGCTGATTAAAGAGAGCACTGACGGGTTTGTTGTTTTGTTTGGAAATTCTTTCTCTTTTTTTCTTCTTTTTTGGGGGGATGGGGGATGGGGGATGGGGATTGAATTCTATATTTTTGTTCGACTGGGGGGAGGAGGGTAGGGTGTTTGAGAGATAGATGTAGAGACGGAGAGAGACGACGGGAGAATATAAATGTTAAGTTCCCAATTCATGAAATAAAGCCTAATGAGCTTGCTGGTATGCGCGCTTCAAATACAAATGAGATGTACCATATCATACGTGTAAATGCATATGTAAAATAAGTCCTATTTATTCGCTGTGCCCATATAATTGCTTGCTATCTAACTTGTGATTTTTGTACATTTACAAATCCTAGGATGGCCGTGGCCATATGATATGAACTCCATGTAAAGAAAAAGAAAACCATGTCTCATTATGAAATCGCTCATCGCCATTATATCCACAGTTCCGACCATTCATCCATCCATTCATCCATTCATCCGTGCTCCGACCATCACACACATAACATCGTATCGTATTTCATGCCAGTATCTGCTGACCAGTTTCCGTTTTCCGTTTTCCATCGTCCATCCTAAACCCGTTCATACAGCATCTCCATCCATCCCAATCATCATTCCCCAGATTTGTTACTCCCGCCTATACCCACCATTTCTCTTCTTCCTCCTATCCTCTGTATAATCCGATTCATTTCCTCTCTCACTACTCAGCCCCGGAATAAAACAAGGATAACTCTTATGTCCAGTATCGCCATTAACTTCACTATCCTCTCGTACACTAGTCAATTCGCTTCCACCCACACTCGACTCCGCGGCCGAATAAGCAGGTGGAGCCAAATGTGCTTGACTTCTACTTTGTTTTCTAGCTTCACGTCTAGCGCGTCTCGCTTCTCGTTCACGGCGCTCTTGTTCTCTCACCGCAGCTGCGTCACGAGCTGATATTAGAGAAGATCCAGCGGCGGAACTATTATCATCTCCAACGCGGAAACTGAAATCTCTACGTTGAGCAGCTCTTCCCTTATCTTGGAGTTTCTTGGCTTCGGCTTTGATTCTCTCGTCGTCCGTTATGCTCGAATCGGCTTCACTCTGTCTTGAACTCTTCTTAGTGGTGGTTTGTCTATTCCAGAAAGCCGGATTTCCACCAGTATCTTTTGCTGAAGGACGTGGGCCTTGAACTGTACCGACAACCTTTCGAATCTTATAGTGATCTTTATTACTGCTCTTGTTGCTCTTCCTTGGCCTTTCGGGCGTAGTCTCAGGTGGTCTCTCCTGGTTTTGTATAAGTCCGTCGGAGACAGTAGAGCCTTCGGCATTGGTTGATCCTTCCCAGATACTAGACTCACTTTCCCTGTTCATGCCACCAACTCGTGCAGGTTTCTCATGTCGGTATGCTCGAAGGTCTGCAACATTGTCGCCATATTCGGATTCCGGTACATCGCCCAAATCACCTCCACGGAGTCTGCTCTTCTTATTTTTCTTCTCCCTTCTCGGGTAATTGACCTCGCTCATTTCGCTGTAAGTAAGCTCACTTTGTGTGCCAAGCGAACTCTCTTCCTCATCATAGTCCTTATATCTTGACCTCTCCATACCACTTCCCCCCTTCTTACTCTTTTTGTTCTTCCTTCCCCATGTACTCCTCTTCTTTTCTCCATGCACTATACTGCCACCCCCAAGATCCGTGGCTTCTGAACCTCCAGAAAGTGTAGTACCATTAGGACCTTTACGTCTCAAGACGGTAGACTTATAATCATCCCAATCATTTTCATGAAAGATAAATCCACCATTCTTGGCGATGAAGAAGAACCATATACCAGTAATAACGAATCCAGCACCTATTAATCCAAGGAGTATGAAGACGAATTTGTTGGGAACATTCTCGAAAGGCGTAACACCACTAGAGGGATCTACCTGGCCGACATCATCGCGTGCGGCGAGAGTTCTGGTGATGATATTAGGCACAGAGGGTACGTTGTCGAAAGAGGGAGACGCAACGGCGGTGCGTTTGAGGTGAGAGGAGACGTAAGAGGCGATGACAGGCATGATTGATTCCTCTTTGTAGTAATTGTTGTGAATTGCGTTGGTTTTTGGCGATGCTGTGAGTTGTATTAACTCCAACTAAGTGCAGCTTCGCACCATCCACAGATAATACGATGTTATTGTGAATTGAATATTCGTCAATTGAGCTTGTTGTACTGTTAAATTATCGAAAATAGAGTGAAAATGGTTGTAAGACTACAAAGTCTTCATCAAGGGATGGAGTGGAATTTCTGTGTCGTGTGAAAGTGCCAACTCATGGATGCATAGTAGAAAAGACGAGGCTGGGGAAAAGCGGGAGGTTGGTTTATGATTTTGTTTACACGGTCACACCACACAGCAACCAGCAACCAGCCCCGCAGCCAATTTATTTTTGGCCATGATTCTTGATTCTCGCTTCCAAGCTCAAGCTAAGTTCTCAGAACCTCAAAATCCAGACAATACAAAATCCAGACATCACGACCAATCCATGTGAAAGAATGGGCCTTGCGCATATGCACGAAATAGATGAATGCATCTGATGCATGAAATGAAGCATTAAGGATATGATATTCTTTCAAGGCTGAGAGTGGGCTACTTTGTGTGATATTGTTAACTTTCTCAATATTGGGTCCAAAAAGTTCATTCTCGATTATCAAATTGATGCATATCTACGAACAGGTATTGGCCTCCAAAGGATACACGTTTCATTCGGCTCGATGCATCAAACTTGAGTCATCCATAGAAGGAGTTTTGCATTGCCATTCCTTCTTTCTACCTTTCTCTAAAAGTTAACATAGGTTATCCATCCTATCATTCGTGTTATCAAAACTCCATTTCCATGACCAAGTACGCCATATTAGTCTCCCAGCTGCAAACCCGTTCAGAAGACTCAGTTGAGAAACGGACAAACTCCCAACTTACAAATTACATATCGAGAAAGGGTGCATTACATATTTTGCTGGTGGCTTTTTTTTTAATCCCAAGGTGGCTTACTGTCCGATCATTCAAACCTCTCGTCTTTGGTTTAGACAGACACTCTCAAGTCCCAAAATCCAAGCTCCATCTTTTTCCCTCCATCTCCCTCCATTTCTTCTCATTAGTATCCGCTTCATGATGCATGTCATCGTACATTTGATTCGTCATGAAAAGGTTAGTCATTCTCCGTATCCCAAAGTCCATGTCGGAACAAGAGAATGATCAGAGTTAAGCAAGCTCTTTTAGTCTGTACACAAGGCCCCCGGTTTCTACGAAAGACTGGCCTGCTTCATGTGCGATCCAGATCTGACTACAGAGGGCCGTGAAAATTGCCTGATATTTTCAAAGAACTTTTCTTCGGATACCAAGTACATCACTCATATATGGTGTTCACCCATGAAAAGAACCATTAATACTGCACTATTATCCTTCAGAGATGTCATCGAGAGAGGTGTGAAGGTTCAAGCTATGGATTTGCTTCAAAATCGAGATGCTTCTGCGAACGGTATAGGGATGGACAAAGACGACCTACAGAAACACTTTGCTGGACAGGTAGATTTCGATAAGGTAGAGGAAGGATGGAATGAGAAATCTTTTGGCAAATGGGCTCCGGGAAATCAGGATTGGAAAATGCCGGCTTTGAAGATGGCGCTCAAAGATTTACGGTCCACTACCAACATAGCCGAAGTTGTGATTGTCAGTCATGGAAGTCTTCTTGATGATCTGACTCATCTGAGAGGTAGCTATAGTAGGTTAAGTGTCAAATAACACCAACGATAGAAAGGCTGATGAATCTGAGTACATAGGACGCAGTTGGCGTGGTGAAGTCCGTAGCTACCTGATTAATGACCTCGGAGAACCTTGTCAGTTACTAGATAGGATGACCCTCAAACACTACAGATCGCATGCTCCAGACGATCAGGAGATACCAAAATCAGATCAAGATCTGTCCAACACCAACGATCCTGAACAGTCAAGCCTAGCGTTGGCATTAAATCCTTCAGCATCCAAGGACTCCGGTGAAGCCCTGGTGGAGATAACTCCGGTCAATAAAGTCATTCCACAAAACATTCCTACAACGGTAAAGATTCTAGACATTGCAAAACGAACCGAGAACAATCCAGCTACATTGGCACAACCTTTTCAGCAAGAAACAACAATCAGACTAAAACGGGTTTTACCACAGGAGTTCGAAGCAGAACCAATACACATCTCGAAGATACCTAGAACGGCCGAAAGAAGAAACAAACTAACGGGAGTTTGGAGCATGAGTGATCATGATATCGCGAGGAAGGTAATGAAAAATGAATGGATGTGGATAAAGGAACAAGTATCGGTACAGTTAACGATGAACAAGGCAAAGGTTAAGAAAACGCATTTATCAGATGATGATGAGATGAAAGAGAGTGAGAGTGAGGTTGTGGTCGCTAGTATGTAGGTTTGTGTACTAGGTAGTTAGTTAGGTAGCTATCTTACTTAATATGTTTAATTCAATTCCAACCTTGAAAAATTACAATAGTATCAATACTTCAGAATAAAATATAAATCATATCTCTTTATTATATTTAAAAAATTAATATATAAATCTCTTTTAATATAAATCTATAATTATACTATCATTATTATTATCATTACTATCATTATTATTTATAGGTTTTTAATATTTTTAAATCCTTTCAAATTATTTTTAATCTTATTTATTTACCACATTAATAAAGCAAAAATAAAATATATCAAGATCCAAAATTAATTTTCCAAATAAATATATATTTTTTGAAAAAAAAATTTAATTTAAATCTAAATTTAAAATTATTAATGAATTAATTTTATATCTATCTGGTTAAGATGGCTAGTATATTATACAATGTGTAATTATATATCGCATTGGCATATCAGCATTGGCTTTCACTTGACAATAAATAAAAAGAAATGGGATGATGATGATTCACTTTAGATATCTAGAGTAGAAAATATAAGGGGGTATCATATTTTAAAACTATCCTAAAGCTATCCTAAAGTTATCATAACACTATAAATATCAATCCACCAATCAATCCAATCAACCAAATCCAATCCAATAATCCTATCAATCGCAATCCTAAAACATCTGATTCCCATTTGAATAGATAAAACTTTGATCTGAACCCCCAGCTCAAATCAAAAGTGTTCCTATCCATCCGCCCGTCCGCCCGTCGCCCGTCACCCATCGCCCGTTTCCCATCCATCCGTCCATGCGTCCATCCATCCATACATCCATTTATCCATTTCCCCATCCCATCCTTCACATATCATACCATTCCAAATCACGTACTAGCCATGTACGCCCAAACCCAAATCTTAAAAACAGATCTCTCCATATTCCTATCTTACATGCTGCCATTGCTAGCAAATATGCATGCATCTGTCTTTCATCCCAATCCTAATCCCAACACTCAAACCAAAATCAAAATAATTGCTGAAGTGAAGATAAAAGAAATTTAAACATTCATAACCATAACTCATACAATCGTATATTCATCATATTGAAACATTTCCATTTCCACTTCCACCATAAGGAAAATAAAACAGCATAAAATAAAATAGAAAATTGCTCTCAAAAGTGCTTTTGGGGTATAAACTTTTTCCGCTTTTCTGAAAACCCAAAGAAGAGGAGAAAGTAAAAACCACCGAACAATATGCACAGAGAAAAAGTAAAGAAGATGATTCAAAGAGATGATATGAAATCGCCCATCAAACTATCGCTAAAACAAATTGCAAGAAATAAATCGCTCATTGAAGTGAATTTTGAATTTGTAAAGATTAAATCCAGGTTGAGGTAGCTGTTGTCTCCCAATTGGCAGCGCGAGCTTCATAATCCTCGCGACGTTCACGTGGTGCTCGATCCCTATCGCTAGGTCTAGGTGACTCACGACGTTCACGAGGTACTCGATCCCTATCGTGAGGTCTAGGTGAGACTCGGGTGTAAGAATGTTGTGATTTCATGCGAGGTCGGGTTGTTTGACTATCACTTCGGTCAAGTCGGCTTCGGCGATCACGATCATCAAGTAATTTAGGTCCGTGTCCGTGTCCTTGTCCATATTCCGACGTATTTGCTTGACTTCCATCGCGAATCTTTTCTGAACGGTGGATTTGGATTTTTCCTCCGTCTTCGCAATGAATCTCTGCTCCACCAACTGTGACCGTAGCTTGACCAGTTACCTCAATAGTAACATCATCATCACCACCGCTTCGGGTTGTACGAGTAGTTTGTGTGCCTCGGTAATCACTTAGATCACGACTGTCACTGCTCTTTGTGCTTCTGCTACTACCTGCAGCCTGTCTTCGTTGTTCCTTTCTCAAAGCCTCCGCAGTCAGTGGTATAGATGGACCACTAACTTCCTCAAGATAATTAGCTGCCGCAGAAAGTTTTGCGTTATAGCCACTTGACCCTGAAGTAGATGCTTGAGTGGATGAAGCAGATGTTGATTGTCCATAGTAACTTTGACGGCGCTTGTTTTTGCTGGCTGTCTCGACTTTAAACCTCTCTGCTTCTCTTGGTAGGTCGCTGACATCATAGGAAATCGAGTTTCGATGAGGGCTTGGTCGACGAGGACGCTGTGCCGTACGAGAAGGTTCTTCGTGGTACTCTTCAACGCTGTATTGAGAAAGGTTGTCATCGTAGATTGGCATTTCGACTGTTGGTCGTCGTAGAGCAGGTTTGGCTGAAGGTAGCGGTGGCGGTGGCATAGCTTCAGAGTCCCTTCTGGCTCTGCTCTTCTTACTCTTGTTCTTGTTGTAACTGGTTTCCACTTCGCTATAATGACTTTCGCGACTGTGTGTACTGTCTGCCTTGCTAAAGTTACTCTCCGAGACGGTTGAGCTGTTTGTTCTTGAAGGAAGCCCAGATGGTACGCGAATACTGCTCGTAATAGTTCTGCTGATTGGTTCTTCAACAGAGGATCCGTAGCTATCGTCATAATCATCTTCACTGTAATGATACTCTCGCTCATAACCTCCTGTGATCATTCTAGGTGATTGAGCTGGCTCATCTCGAATGCCATATGCAGAGAGCCTTTGTTGTTGAGGTTCAAATCGAGCGGAAAGAGAGCGCGATGAAAGTTGACCATCATGTGGTTGGAAATATCCAGTAGCTTGTGGAGTATTTACAACAGCGTAGTTGTTACTGAAAGCTGGCGAAGGAGGTGGTGCTTGAAATTGCGCTTGTTGATGAGAGGGTTTAAAGTACGCAGAACCGGAGAGTGGGGGATAAGCGGAAGATAGTGATCCGGAAGCAGCGTGGTAACTGGAAGGTCGGGCGCCAGCGTGGTATGTTTGAGCATGAGTCAATGCGCGAGGTCTGACAGGGACCGTTGTAGCAAGTGGCTGTGTAATGACGGGAGTTTGAGGATGTCTGGAAGTCACTGGTGTTGGAGCTCCATAATGTTCTGGCTTCGCATCAGTCTTAACGCTGAGGGATCTACGATGCTCCCTAGTCTCCTTGTTTTTCATTGTTTGTGGTGGTCGTGATGATTCGGCTGTCGTGGAAGGACGTCTTTGGCTCATGGACGGTCTTCGTGATTTCTTGCTTTCCTTTGTGAATTCGACGTCTTGCACCGCTTCGGGTGATGATATCTCGGAGCCTGTAGGAACTGCTCCCGTCGAGTATCCCGAGTCGCTGTTTGTTCTCGAAGCTTTACTTGATGTGCGATCGCGAGTGGTAGAAATCTTGGGACGCTCCTTGTGCTCCTTGTTCTTTTCCTTGGAGGAGACCTTAACGCTTGCACTTCGTCTGGTGCTTTTCAAAACTCTGCCAGTCTCTTCGTCTTCCTCTTCACAATACATGGCACGTGGACCACCCATTGTTTAAATTGATGCGACGATACTGAAGGTCGTCAACAACAGATTATGTATTGATGGTGACTTGGGTAGGGTGCGCGGAAGGGTTGTTGGATGTGAGCGGAAACGTACTTGACGTTTCTACTTAAATAATAACAACTGATGTCGCACAAAGGTAGTGTTGTAGTGTGGTGTGGTGTGGTGTGGTGTATGTGGTTTGTGTTATATGTGTGTGAGGATGAGTGAGCGAGTGATTGTGTGTGTGATTGAGAATGTTGTGAAGTTTTGATTGACTGGGTGGTGCGGGAAGTTGGGTGGGTGATGGGGAATGAGCCGGGCTGAGTGAGTGAGGATGGATTTAAATAAAATAAAATAAATAAATAAATAAATAAATAAAATAAAATAAAAAATATGGGGGAGTCTGAGCTCTTTTTAGTGTCTAATCCGCACCCTTAGCAGGAAAGTGGCGGAGACACCAATGATTGATTGGGTGAGCGACGCAATTCCGCAGTAGTGTCAGTAGGGTAGGACTTTCAAAACAATAGCTGAGACTTTTGGGTAACGGCTAGTGTTTTTTTATTTATTTGTTTTATTTTTATTCTTTTGGGAGTTCCTTGGATTTCTTTCCTTCGCTAATTGTCCGTTCGTCAGGGTGATTTGATTAGGTCCATAGGGCGAGTAGTTGAATAGTCTAGGATTAAACGTCGATGCGATATGATATGGATCAGCAATCCCGTAATTAGAAAAGAGCCACGAGGAGGGGAAAGGTAGATGTGGATGTGTGGCGGCTGGGTGAAAAGAGATGTTATCGACGAGCAATCCGTGATATGTATGATATGATGGAATCTTGTGGTATTAGCAACGAGGATACGTTGGTAAAACCTTTCTCATAAACTTTCTGATGAAAGAGTACGGTTATATCCAAATGGAGAATGAGAGATGATACGCGGTACAGGGTAGGGTGTACACTCTTTTTAGACCTGCTTCAAGCTGTGGTAATATGTAATGGAAGAAGAAAAATAAGTACACTTGGGTCAAATTGTACTTGATTTTTCTGCTTTCGACTTTTCTTCACAGGGAAATAATCCTAATCCTTTGGGTAA
The DNA here is from genome assembly GCA_025389085.1 of Sclerotinia subarctica. Lineage (NCBI taxonomy): Eukaryota > Fungi > Ascomycota > Leotiomycetes > Helotiales > Sclerotiniaceae > Sclerotinia > Sclerotinia subarctica. The sequence goes on along the minus strand of QRFI01000005.1, from coordinate 2,532,157 downwards.
CGTGAATATTCAGAGGGGCGCAATGATGGGAAATCCAATAAACAAAATCTTGGTCCCGTTTATGGGCTTGTATTTTGTGTCTGTCCTTGGGTATATTGTAGGGGAGAAGATAATATTGAAGGTTCGTTATGCGGAGTATATGGGCCTGGATCCGTATGGGTATCTCAAACTCCGGGGGTTTCCAAGCTATTCTTGTGAATGGACTTTGGGCGGGTATCTAGTCTTTGAGGTCTCAAGTCTGTTGAATTGGTTAACAAATTGGTCTTGCTCTCGTAGCTTTGTAGTCTTGGAAAAATCCACAACGTACGAGGATGTTCTTGTGTTCGATAGGTTAAATTTTCCGTAAATTCGTAGCAGGAGAAAATCAATGAGAAAAATTTTGGTTTTTCAGTCATTCGTTGTGTTGTTCGTCAGTCCTTCAGCCTAATGCTTGTCGTAGTACAGAATTCAGGAGCTCATTGGGTATCAATATATATATATATGTGATGAATGGAGTTGGGATGTGAATACAAAGTCCCGTCGCATAGTAGCTAGAAAAGACTAGCGGGGTTGGAAAAAATTAGTAGTAGGTGTGGAAAATTATATGTATGTAGGTAAGATTTCTCATTAATCCAGATGTCTATTTTGAGCTGAAAAAGATTTTGAATGCAACATCAGAATGGTAAAGCAGTTAGGATGGATGGGACTGAGAAGTGCATGTACGGGTGATGAATGGTAATGTTCTTCAATTTTTAATGATGTTGGCAAGAATGATGGGAAATAAAAGGCAAAGGGAGGGATAACAACAAATGGGACTAATTTCAAATTTTAGGATAGAAGGGAGGATAAAAGTGTGAGGACAATCTGTGACTGGTTGTCAGAATTCAGGCCGAGTAGAAAATTAGCGAGGGATGAAGGGATGAAGGGATTTGCGAATAGAGAATAATGGAATTCTAGAAGTTTATTTGCGAGGATGAGTTAATATCTTTTGGCCGCGCCTCCTTCATCCGCTTCGCTTCATCTTTTTTGGTTCCCTCCCTTTTCCAATAGCCCAGATAAGTTATTTTAACAAGGCGGCAAATGCTACTTCTCTACCCAATAATACGTTACAGATACGGATTATTTTTACTGAGTAACCTATCCCACATAAAACCGTACATGATTTCAAAGTCACAATGACGACGATGGTGCTTCAAAGAATTTGGTTGTCTGGTTATCTGATACACAAAAGTTGCCTAGGGAGTTCTGCCTACTTCCATCAAGCAGTAACCATGATTTGCATACGAGAAAACCGTTGGTTGCAGCTTTTTAAATCGATCTCCCAGACGATAAAATGGAAAAATTGATGCACTGCATCAAATGCACGATGTACCGTAGCTACCTAAGCCCACAACGTCAGACCCATCTACAGTGTCCTCCGTCCTTTTCCGTATTTAACACCAACCGATTATTTGTTCACGCCAGACCACTTGCATATACCCTAAAGTAGCATATGCATATCGACACGATACCTAGATACTAGCTTGGACTTCAACAGACAGGCATACCCAATAGGTCAATGACTTGGATGTCGAAGATGTCGAAGATGTCAAAGCTGTCAAAGATTATGATTACCTGCAGTATTCTTGAAAGTATCAGCAATCAAATGATTCAAATCAAGAATGTGAAGAATTATCAAATAGTTTGATATTTTGATATGACTCGAAACGAGGAGACAAACTGGCCCCTTTACAACAGACGCCATCTGAAGCCATTTCATGCACTGGAAGAAATCGAATTCAACATTAGCAATGGCCAAATTTTCATTATCAATCATTCGCTGATTTATCATTTATCCTGTTGTGCAATCAAGCCATTCCTTTCGGCTCTCTTCTATGACTATTTTCCAGCAACTCAATCCGTCGGTGATCACATTTCCCATCCAACCCGATTAACTCAGGTTACAATCTATAGTTAACATTCTTCTTTTAGAAATCTGCCCAGCAACGTATATGCATTCTTTCCTTTTAAGAAAAAGAAAAGTAAAGAAACGAAATTCGATTGATAGACATCGGTTTAGGTGTTTCATATCAAAACATTTCTATTGTTACATTGAGATTTCAGAATTGTCGGGTCTCATCATCACCATTGGTAACCAACGATCCCTAGGCAACGCATCGCAGCGCAGCGCATATATCCTGCAAGTCATATATACTCAACCAACAATTGGTAGTCTTTTTTTATTCTTTCTTTTAACCAATCTTTTCGGGACTCTTTACGAGCTTTTAATGACGCGGCTTTTCCTCGCTCCTGCCGATTCGAAGTGTTTTGTTATTCCTGATGGCTGACTCTTTAAATATTGTTCGAAGGATTCTCATTCTCAGAGCCGGAGTGGAAATTCCCCAATCAGAGTATCGAACTCATGGCGCACGATTATGCATTACATGCAATGGAATCTAAGAAACCTCCATAGACATTACTCGAATTTCGGCACTACTGTAGTCTATTGTAAAAGAAAAGGGATGCCTCCTTCTACCCTCGCCTAGTTTCTAACTCTTTTCCCTCGTCTTTTCCGAGCGAAGGAAGGACTTAGGACACATACGAAGTCGGGGCATATGTATCTCCCATCACCTTGTATTCCATGTACAAAACCGAAAAATCTGACAAGTAACACCCGCTGTCGTACTTCACGCATGTATTGTCCCAAGTACATACCTAAAGTACCGATTCGAGTCAGAGGCATAAGGTTAAGTCGCTTAGGATAATATGTTTTTCTGCTACTGTACGGGGCGGACGAGGGTGAGTTTGAAAGAGAAACAGAATCAGAGTTACTATCTAGTGGTGGCATTTCTGAACCTTGATTTACCAAGAATCTTTATCTATCCGGAGTATGTACACGGAGTACAGCAGACCATCCTCTCCCATCTATCGCATCGTGTTATCTACTTCAAAGCTCTTTGGCCATTCTTTTTCTGCGCTACCTATGCACAAGGCTGAGACTTACCCCTCCTCCACTATCATCACCATTATCACAAGACAATGTTATGCTTCTGCCCTCCACATAAACGAATCATGATACAGCAATCAAGCATCCGAGTACATATTTTAAAGCAGAACATTTACGTCAAATTGTCTTTGAGCCAAATAATGGATGATAGACATTTGACATTTCATCGAATTCCAAATTATTAATATAGTAATTCAAGCCGCAACATTTCTTTACTCGATGCAAATGAATGATGCTTCGCCCCACCACACCCTCAATTTAAAAGCCTACCTCACCGCTTCTTTACACTGCCGTTCGTCTCGCATCAACATCATCTTGCCATAGCATCGTCTACTTTAAGCCACGATTACCTTTTATTCCTGCGAGTCCCTCGAATTCCCTTTATCTTTTGCTTTCTCGAAATCATGTGCTCATCTCCTTGTTGGGGAGGATGTCAACGCCATAGCCCTGCATCCACCCATCCTACCCGTCTTAGCTGCCTATGTCTATCTGTCTGTCTGTACATATGTACAGTACCTTCGAGTCACTCTCCATCAATTTATCAAATTCAGAATTACCCGTTCGGGAAAGGAATACATACATATCAGTACGTACCGTACTTTCTCCCTACAAATGAGCAGATAAGCATCTCCCCACAATTTTGACTCAAAAAAAGTCACTCGTCCCAAGAAATATCCATCTTTTGTTACACTGAGACTCTTTACCCATTCAAAGTTTCCAAATTCATCCTTCTGACCATTTGCACAATCATTCGAGTGTGTAAGAAGTATATGGTCGCATGCTCACAGGCTCTTTTTTCCTAAACTCTTCTTTGTTGTTTTGTTTACCTTGCAGTTTATCAAGAATTATTTTACTTGCGTGTACGAGTATTGGTAATCTATTCCAAGATTTTTGGTTTCATTCTCTATTCCCCCGCGTCGCTTCCAATTCCTCATCGTTTCTTCCCGTCTTAGAAGGCTGCAAGGGTTTAAATGTGTAATATGTACCGAAAAGAGCCTTATGCATGGTGGCGCACTGCACCCATTCACCTTTTGGGGGCTGAAGGACTTGATCCATACGTACATTTGATGCAGTGCAGGAAACAGATTTTGGTGATGGGGGCATCACATGATTGATAATGACGATCGATCTGCACTTTTCCTCCGTTGTCTGTCTGACACGTGCAGTTCACGTGCATTTATCTTATCTCGGGCTTAGACAATATCTTTTCGTTGTGACTTATTATACGTTGAATTTCATGTATCGCCGTTTAATATCCTTTTAGCTACACATGATATACAACACATTTCCTAATTAGTTATTTTGAAACACCTATCTTCCAGCATGGCTGAGAATTGGACTTCGAGCGAAGCTCTCCTTTTCATTCGTCCAAGTAAATGCGAATTATCGCCGACCATAGATAGTCAGATGTTGTTATGAATCAAAGCCTTGCATATGTGCATCACAGAAGTAGCCTTACCCTCGCTAGACTCATTTTTTTTTCTGCAGTTTCCAAGGTTATTTCATCATGAACATCATCTCCTGCCTCAAAAGAAAATTTACTCCGAGTTATTCCTTTCTTTTTAGATTCCCCGGGTGGATCCCAGCCTAAACCCCGGATTCTCGTCATCTATTAGCTGTTTCTCTCATTTGTGATCCCTCTATATATTTTCATGCCCAAAATCGGAAAGGTTCGGTACTCAATTCGGTCTATTCATTTCCCAAATACTTCTTTCTTTCTTCACACCAGCTTGAAGAATATGCCGGGCCATCATTCCGTCTTAGCTCAACAAAATAAAAATGCGATTCCCATGAAAAAAAACTTTTCCATACCTGCAGTCAACCCTCCGAGCCCACCCAACTACTCCTTCTCATTCGTGCCCAACGCCAATAATCCACACGTGGTAGGGTCCGTGCTATATGCATGTACGGGGAGGTGCATGGGTGGATGAATTATTTTTGCCCCTCATTCAGATGTTAAAGTCTGAAGATGAGCAATTTTTGGTCCATCATTCCTTTGCCCCTCATTTGTACTTCCAGTCACAATATCCAAATTGTAATGGAGATGAAGTGCTGTATCTTACTGGATAGGCAAAATGTACAACAGAGTAGCATTCTGATGTTATATTCTGATTTAACGTTATGTGTTTGCGTAACCTAGTCTTTGGTTTTTCTCTCTATTCAATGTCGCCTAGCTCCTACATGCGTTGCTCCATAGAGTTCATGCACTGTTGGGATCGATGTGAAAGGACCCACACACAAGCATGATCGTCTTTTGATCCCAGCTCTCAATTGATTTTTGATTTGTGCTTCGTTGGAGATGATTGCATCAAATTTTACATACATATGCACGAATTATACCGCATACCAAACACAAGCATGATTCCTGAGAAGATTTTGAATATTGAAATTTCATCTTAGACGTTGAAAATTGTTATCAGATTTTGATGCCTAAGAGATGATCTTTCTTGATCTTTCTTGATCTTTCTTGATCATTCAATCTTCAATGCAACATCAAAGGATATTATAAGATTTATTAAATACTCAACAAGAACACCCGGCATTGCTAAATAATTCCTTCCGTCCATGGCGTGATCAACATGGTGCGATACCTATCTATCCAAAGAAAAAGAAACTTAGCACAAAGCATCGACTGACTACTACCTAGGTATGCAATGCAAAACAAAAATTGAATAGAAATAGGGGGAGAAAAGGGAATGAATAAGCCCTACCCGTTTTTATGCAGCTTTCCACGGCACGGAACTCCTAGTAAATACTACCCCATGTAGAAGAAAGAAATTCAATTACCAATACCTACGCTGCGTATCTTTTTTTTTTCATTCCGCGCCAATTACATCAGCCAGTAGCTGTGGAGTTTTTCTAAGGATTTGAATTGATTTGCTAGGTAGGGCGGGTTACCCGCTCTTTTTTGCTCTTTTTTTTCTTTGCTGCTTTTTGAATTGATCTAAGTGGGTGGAGATAATGGTTTTTTTTTTTAAAAAAAAAGATTTTTGAGGGGGGGCTTCAGATATCTGGTGGGTTTTGGAAGATGTGGGAAATTTAAATATGTTGTTTTGCATGTGATTTTATATATATATGTATAGGGAAATGAATGAGGATTTATCTACCTCCGGAAACTAGTCCGCACTTGTTAAAGGGGGGTTTGTGGTGGTTGGTGCTTGTGATTATATGGGGATGTATATGTTCATTCGGGTTGGTTGAGTGCTAGTACTAGGGAGGCGGTTTGTTTGAGGTTTTTTTTGAGGGTTTGGAGGTTTTGTATGGATTGGATGGATAGATGGATGGATAAGGTAATTGTGCACGAGGGCCTTTTTTTTCCTTGTTAGAGCTTGTGGTGATTGTGACAGTGATGATGGAATATAGAGTAGATTGATTAATTGAGTGATTATATATTAGAATACTCGAGTATACTATTCTCAATTATAAGTTTTTCATTAATTGAGAGCAGGTGTTTTATTATCGGGGTTTATCTTTTAATAGGACTTTTAAGTTGATTAAGTTTGAAAGATTCTTTTGTAATTTATTTAAATCTTTCTTTCTTATATTAAGATGATATTTATTTGTTGATTATACGATCAAAGATTCCTTATATATATATACTTGAATAAGTATGAATATATCTAGATGAAAACTCAATCATTCTGATAATAAAATATATAATTATAGAGTTATATTCTATAAATGCTAGAGAGATATCTTTCTTATATGATTAGAAATTCTAATCAAGTAGTAACTTATAATTATACTTAACTGGCAAATCTACCATGAAACCACAAACCTATGTCCAAACAAACAAACAAACAAATAACCAACACACCAAACTCCTCTTAACCATAAGTCTTACAACAAAAGACGAAATTTCATCTTATATATATATCTACAGCCATACCATATCGTCTCTAACCGCACTTCCACAAAAACCATTCTTTCAGATAATTAAACCTAGACTAATTAGAGCACATTCCTCCCCTGCCTCCTCCTCGATCATCTCTCTCCATCTCATCTCCGAGTTTCCTACCGTACTTGCTCCGCCCGGAATCTTACATACAAACCTCATCTCCCATTTTCCAACTCGCATTCCCATTTTAATTCCCGGTCGGTTCTCCCTCATCCCGCAGCGGAATGGCAATTTCAATTTCAGCTTCAGATTCAATGTCTAAATCATGCTGATTATCATCCGCTATCATATCATATCATCTTCACTTAAATCATCTACATTGTTTAAATGCTGCAAATAGGGAGAAATCTATATCTTCCCCCTCCTCCTCATTTACTTCCAGGTCTTCATTTGTCATCTCTTGATAGGAGATTGGTTTGCCTGTGTGAGCATTTATGAGGATTTGGTGTTTTTTCCCCTTTGGTGTGTAGTTTGTAGTAGTGTATGTCGTTACCTTGGAATGGGCTGGTTTGTTTGGAGTCGTTTTGAGGGGTGGATGGGTTGGTGGGTGCTATGATTTGGCTGGTGATGTGTGATGGTTTAGTATGGGGTTTGGAGAGGTTGTTGATTGGTTGGGAGGGGAGGGGGTTGGTTCTTGGGAGTTAGTATTGGTTAGTTAGTTCGGAGTTTTGGTTCTGAGCGAGATATTAGTCGGTTCGAGGTGAGGGGTCGGGGATGTCTAATTGTATGATATGGGGTGAAGTGTTAAGGAGTTCAGGTTGTGTGGTCTCAGGAAAGAAAAGCAAAGAAGAGAAACTGATTATCCGATATGATTTAGGATACTGAGGGTACCGGAATACTCTGAAATTGAAATAGAAAGTTGTGTGTAAAACTGGGTGTCTGGATATCTGAGATGGACTTCGCAAGGTACTGATATCCGGAAATTTTCATTAGAACTGGGGAAATACACCGAAGTACTCTAGCGATTCTGATTTGACTTTAGCTATAGTTCAATTACGCCACCTTGACGCGCTAAAGTTCAAGTGCAAGCTAATTGAAAAGAATTTGAGCTGGTTTTGAACTAGATTCGCTTAGCTTAACCCTCCTTATACGAAAACTCAACCAACACTTAAACATATTTTCCTGGCCTGAAGACTTGGAGATCTGTTCTTCTCAAATTTCATGAAAAATGCACTGCAAAATCATTGAACGTGTTAGTTTGATGAATTATTCATTATATTGTCATTAACTTGTCATTGTGTTGGGAGATATATACTAAATACTAAGCGATGTTCCTTAACCATTATCTCCCCAAGCTTCTCCGTTTTCCATTCCAATCCCGTGACTTTTATCTCTCCCATGACAACTGTCCATATCATCTAGAACCTCTTTCAAAGTTCAATTATCCACCCTCCGATCCTCCATATCACTTCACTTCCTAGCCGTAATATCCGCCTCATCTACTCCACCCGTGCATTCTTGTTGTGATAGTGATTGTGGTTGTGGAGAGTTTTGAGTTTGAATTTGAATTTGAACATCCTCACTCCCCACATCCATAATATCCAAACTGTCTTTCCGCTCCTGCGTTTCCTTCACAACAACCGAGTCAGTCTTTTCACTCTCTTCCGGCTTTCCAGCATCCTCCTTCGAATTTTTATTCGTAGGCAATTTGTATATTCTATCATTTCGAACACAAAACCATTTCCAGAATGATATACCAATAATTATAACAAATGTGAGAATGAGCGCAAGAGTCGTATTGTGAGTGTTTGTGTCAACTGTATCCGTATTGACATGACTGGTTAATTCTTGCCCAATTGGTGGTATTTTGGATGTGAGATTTGTTTGTGTACCTGTGATTGTGTTGTAGAGAGATTTGGTGAGATTGAAGTGAGGTATATGCTCGACTGATTCGTGAAAGATTGGTGCCATTTTGATTGTGAAGTCTGGTGATATATGTTTCGTTTAGATGTGGATAGATCGGTGAGATTGATGACCTCGGCTCCAGGTTCACCGTTCGTATTTGAAGGGAATACGAATTTTTGATCGATGTATATATGACGTCGTTCGAATGATGAATATGGAGAGGTATGATGTAGTATAATGTGGTATGATAGTTTGGAAATATATCAAATTTAGATGTTTGTATATATTATGAAGATTTGAAGATGCAGGACGAAAAGAGAAATGGAAGGGCTTGAAAGACTGAAAGGTTTATATACAAAATTTTTTCCATGAACTAAGGTAGTTTGCAAGAACTTAGATGTGTCGAGAGAGGTTCTAAGTTCTAGCAATATTCTAGCCCTGCCTTTAGTTCCAATCAACATGACTTAGAGTTCAAGTTTGAATCTAGGCAAGCCTAGACTCTAGTAGCATGGCGTCAGTCGTGAGTCTGAAGTTATGAGTGATTTATGAGCAAGTGTGTTTAAAACTATCAGTTTTGGGTACTGAAAAATAAAAAGAAGCTTAAAAGTCTCGAACATCAACGGCATCTTCAAACCAGAAACTTTATCATTTATGACTCTCGAGGATGATACTTGGTGAAATGGTTAACAGAAAATTGTATTTAGTAATTCTTCGAATGCTACCTCACAAAATACATCGAGCAGATGAAGACCACGTTAATCTTCCGGATCGTGGATCAAGAATAGAGATTTTTCGGGCCCTACGCTACTCCTGACTACTGAAATAACTCTGGACGCTAAAATGGTTACAATGGTCTTGATTTCCCCTCCTCAATGATCCCTTTCTCTTCCTTTTCTCTCCTATCCCGCCTTTGATAGTTGAAAAATGAAGGTTTTTTATCCTACTCACAGTAGTAATTTTCAATAAGTCTATCCCTTTCTATAAGGCAGGATAGAAGAGGAAGGAAATAGTTTTTTGGGGATATGATTTAATATCATTTCCTTTTTTTATAATGAGGGAAGATTTTTTTTTAAATAGAATAATAGAAATAGAGTAAATTTTTTTAAGATAATTTCAGTTCTATAATATCTCTAGGTATTATAGTTTTCAAAATAATCTTAATATTACTGTATTGGGATGGTTAGGGGGTATATTTGGGTGCTTTTATTTTTGAATATTCCTTCCTACTTTTAATATAAATTTAAATCATACCTATTCATTTCTAACTTGAATTTCAACTATTCCTTTTTATGTTTATTCTGAAAAAAATTTGATCATTTTTTTCTACTCCTAATAGTGAGTTTCAGTGAGTCTATCCCCCTTTGTGAGGTAGGATAAGATAGGAGGGGAAATCAAGATCACTGAATGGTTGTGAATATTGAAAGTATCTTGATAAGAAATTTATTTCAAATAATCATTTTATTAAGGTGTTTGAGGCATTTCCTTGAATTCAAAGTTCTTACTGCTGGGACTATTGTACACGCTACTGGATATAAAGCCCTCAATCGCCAAAAGGCTGCACAACATGTTAAACCAAATATCCTAAGTATTTTTTATCTATGCTATGCGCTCATTCTTCTGCTCAGCAATGTTTCCCTCATCCCGTGCAATTACCTCAATCGTATCTAGCCCTAATCTAAGAACATCACTCTCTGTGAACTCCAACTTTAAGTTATCCTTCAACTCATCAACTGCAGCCGCACCATTCTTTCTCATATCTATTTGGCGATTCTTGCTGATTGAGGCGTATAGTAGACAGAGTTGAAATATAATTCCGAGGAATAGTAATATTAATACTCGTGTAGAGAATTGTCGCCTTTCATATAGTGCCTTATAATCAATCGTATTGCTATTCTTCTTCGATGGTTGTAGCGCTGAACATAGTGGACCTGGATGTGAAATTGGGGAGCAACAGAGGAACTTGAACTGCTACCTGTTATGAAGACATATTAGCCACGTTTTGGGGAGGAAAGGAAGAATAATTAGAGTAGCGTGGGGCTTCTGATAAGTGCAAATATTGAACGCAATGCAATGTACCCGGATTTAAAAGAACACATACCATCTTGAATCGAGAGATATTGTTCTTCGCTAGATACCGAGTGAACTTTTATAATAATAAATAGAAAGCGTTATATATTTTTCTAGTGTATATATGTTTATCGATGTAGGTGTGCCAGTGAATGTGAAAATTCAAGGCAGCGAGACTCAGAAAATAGATAATGGATAAAAGTCCCTAGAAGAAGTTATCAGAAGCTGCTTCCCTACTCTAGATCACCATAAACTTAATTTTAAGTCTGTTATATCATTGATCATTATCCCAGGGTAAGCACGTCCTCAATCTACGCAGCTTCTTTTAAGAATTAAGCTTACTTCATCCCCCTATCTAGTTCGCTAGTTAACTCGCTAGAACATTTAGTGTTACTTAGTCAATGCACTAAGCCTAGCAACGATAATTGAATGACCTCTTGAGCTTCATGAAATTTTCGGAAGTCACGCGATAAAAAGGCATTGAAGCTAGAGATTTATAGAGAATGGTGAGCATAATACATAAACCTCGCATGTAATTTGAAGATGGAATCTATGGGGAGTAGGACGAGTAACAAAATTCACTTTGAGGGTATGAGAGTAATTACGGTAATTCATAATTTTGGAAGAAAATATCTAGTACGAATTAATGAGAATTTGACAATTCAGATTGATGGCTCGAAACTTGGATTTAAAGCCCTTATTAAATTATAGATATGATGATTTTTATCCAGAAAGAATCACCTTTGTGTAATCTCTGACTTACGTAGTTTGACCATCTGAATTTGGTGTGAATTTTTAGCCATTTCAACCAAATGCGCGATTCTGGTTTTTTTAGAAGTTCGGGGACAGAAGACACTGCCGTTTGTGACGAAACTATTCTTCCTAAAATTTTAGAAAGCCTCCACGCCTGACGGAAAACTTTGATCGATAATGTTGTCTTGTCTCAATAATTATCCCTCCTACAAAGTGGTCACCCCTTCTAGGCCTGTTCACGCCGCCATCAAATTAGAACGTTTTGATCTCCTTATTTCTCCGGAAGTTTTAGGTTTTCAAGTTTTGATATATTGCTCAAATATCGCATCCTACGATCCAGTCAATAAATCAAGTTAAATCTATGAAACACTTACGTAGCTCATTCAAGATCTGGATTGACTTCGACCCTATATCCACACATAATTATCGATTTTTCAAACTCGGAGGAATCCCCAAAGTCACCTCGCTTCAGAGGAGAAGGGGGAATATAACGAATCATGGGTAACGAGAAATCTACGAGGGGCATGATGGATTCTTCATCACATAAAAGATATCATAATTCTCGTTTTCGAGAAGATAATGCAGGAAATACCGAAATTACGATCAGCAAACTGATTGTAATGCGAGTTCTAAGAATTATACTACTTTAAGAACAGAATCTTCGATCTAACGTTCAAATTGATGGATCGATAACAGTATCTCAGGTTACTCAAATATTGCGGCTGGTAATGACGACGACCGTCTATCACGTGTTTTAGTTCGCAAATCCACCCCCACACGAAGGTCAGCAATCTGCATCTGCATCTGCGAACTTTTCACAGCATTCTATAACCAACCGAACAGCAAGAAACTTTAGTCTGATTTCAGTATATGAGGATCACTTCCAATCAATCGGTGTGCTATCCATCGGAAAAGTTCTCGAAGGTGATTGAACAGACATCCCTTGCTCGCGTCTTTTGTCCTGCATAATCAGTGCCACAAAAATGTCAGCTTAGTAATACCGACATGCAGCCACATCTACAACTTTTCAGTATCGTCAAAAGGCACAAAAGTCTCTCGGGACTCGAATCGGACCTATAACAGCCTGGGATGGTTCTATATTGGTAATGAACATTTGCAGAGGCGGTTGATAAGGCTGTTGAATTACCTGGAAAAGACTGGTGGTCGATGGAATAGGAAAGTCGAGGTAATGGCTTTGTAGATCTGAGCGAGGGATCCATTCAGGGGAAGATTGAGCTGTGAGATTGAATAGACCGAGTTTTGAATTCTAGATGCATCAATAACTTAGGGTGGCCAAGATGATAGCCACTCATCCACGCTGTAACCATTTCAGAACATATCAGAAAATGCCATCCAAATTCGGAACACAAAGTCTCGGATGTGCGTCTCTTCTTCGATTTTACAGGAAACCCCCACCATCACACAAGTTTTAATTTCCGAAACATAATCTTCACACCCTCTATCGAGAGAAACTATCAATTTCCATTATAAACTTTTCATGCATATTTCGTCCATATCCCGTTTCCCATTTCCTTGAACAGGCTCTTTTAAACCAATAATCTCTCCCGATTGAAGGTTTGAAAATTGATCAATGCCTTGTTCTGTGGATTTTCTTTATGGGTCTTTAATGCATCGTCTGAATCCTGTTACCCAGCTACCTCTGGGGGCTTCCTCCAACCTATAGGAACAGATATCACGGTTTTACAAGCTTTTGGGGCTTATTCATACTGATTGGAACCCGATATCTTGTAGAAATGGCAATCAGATCGAAGTCGAAAGGCGTTTGAGTGGGGTGAATACATAAGAGGGGTAGTCATCCTCTTCTCTACTTCCAACTCAGTTATCTTTTTCGATAGCATTCGCTTTACGAAGGAGCTCTTTTTTTTAAATTAGCATTTGTTGTTAGAACTTCTATTCGATCTTTGTCCATCAATCGCTTCAAAATGATGTTCAAGAATATATCTTTCCTCTCACTCTTTCTGAGTGCATCTCTGGTTTTTGCAGTTCCTACCGAGATTGTGAAGCGGAACACGCTAGTCAAAGCCGATGTAATGCCCACAACATTCCCAACAATCTTTATCGCCCACACTAACATCTTTCAGTATGAAGGCATGCCTGCAGTAGTTCCGCGTGCTGCAGACTCCGAGTTAATAGTTAGAAGCCTTGGGGAAGTTCTTAGTGATGTACGTCTACCATCTTGTACCTTTCTATCCAATCCACTCTCTTTCCTTCTAATATCTCTAACACTGTCCCCTATCCATAGTATGAAAGCATTCCCATCACTGGCCTTCCAGGTCTCACATCCAACGTCCTCCTAACCTCCTACTACCAACTAACCTACTCTGGTTTCCGCGCCGTACGTAAAACCGGCACCGGTACGCTCCTCCAACAAATCGACGGTCAACAATGTGCCGTAGGTATCAATGGCTCTACCATTACATCCGTCTATTTAGGATCCCCAGTCGCCTCTTTCCAAGCCAATTATGCAAGTTTTGGTTGTTTTGTAAGTGCTTCTTCGGGAGTTAGTCCTGCGGTGGCTTGTACGGTGCAGGTTACGGCTTTTGATACCAATGGAGGCTTGTATGCGGATAAAGCGGAGTGTGTGTATGGGGGACTGGGATTGAGTGAGTTCTTACTCCTTATACTCTCTTACTTTTTTTATAAATATATATGTCGAAAATGTGATCTGACGAACACTAACCCGCGACTCAACCACATCTAGTCACCCCATGCACATTCCCCAGTACCTGGACCAACGTCGCCAAACTCTCATTCGAAGTCGTCGCTTCAGAGATTTTGGAAACTGTAGGTCCAACGCTGGGTTCGGTGCTTGGTGATATTATTGGGAGCAGTGGGAGCATTGGGTATATTATTGATAATTTTGATGCTATTTTTCACTGTGTAGATGGGAAGAGTAATTCAGTTGTTGCGCCGGGACTTTGTGGGTGAAGTATTTTGGACGGTGGGAGACTTGTAGGAATGGGGTTTTGGAAGGTGGCGGGTGTAGAAGGAGGGAAAATAGTGGACGGAGGGAAAGTGGGTTAGGTTATTCTGGGTCCTTGTATTGCTTCGGTTGTGTTGTGATGGTTTTTAGTCACTCGTTTTACTAAGATTACTAGGTAATATTTCTGAATTAGTTAATTGAAATTTTTTGGGGTTTATTCACTTCATTGAATTTCTAGAATATCCCCTCCAAAAAGTCAAAACAGCAGTAGAAAACATATGTGCTCTTTCATCTACTCTAATGATATAATCTAGGTAAACACGTTCAGATACTATGATGACTTGAGGAGCTTCGTTCTATTGCTGCAGAGAACGTAAATAAAGTCTCTGGCTGGTTATTCTACCTAGCTGGTGGATAGCAGTGTATGAATACCTGCACACATTTGAGGAAATCGAAGTTCGGGCTTGAAATCGGAAGCATTGAAATACCCCTTGTAGCCTTTTAGCGAAGGGCTTCAGATTTTCATCCTATATATTTATGAGCTTTCCGAGTCTCGCTAAATCTCCACCTTTCTGCTTCATTTTTGCAATGTCAAGATTCAATTATTTTTTTGATTAAACCTGTAAGACAACTACGTTACTTTTGGGCCAGCCTTTTACTATAGTTGAGCTCCTTCTATACAACTACGAAGTCTATCCATCATCCTTCAGCATAGCTCAGAGGATTCCCATTGATCCGGTATGCGACGCCAGTACAATAGCCAAGGCAGCATAGCTCAATTGGTGTTACGGCGGTCATCGCTGATCACCGCGTTATATGATTAACTTAGGGTAATGTGATTGCTAATTACGTTAAGGACCGCTCAGCTATCCTAATTAGCTATGAATACGAAGGTCTATATAATCAGGATGGATTTTCTTATTGTAGAGCTTCGTATTCAAGATCAATCATTTAGTATAATCTATTGCTAGTCACGAATTGTAATTGTCATTATTGTTATTTAAGTCCCTGTTTGATGTCTAGTTATAAACCACCTCGAGAGCCTAGAGCACTTCCATATGATCTAGACGGCAAACCTCGTAACAATTGGGTGCTGTGAGTCCAGCATTATACGCCGGAAAAGATTTTTTATGCTCAAAGACAAGGTGATATTCTCTACTAGCTTGTATATTTCCATTCGGTATCTGATATACATAACCCTACTTTTGGACCACCCCTCTTTTGGACCACCCTTTTACACCAAAAATCATGATTTTCACCTATTAATAATTCAATAATTAATGAATAAAATAAAATAAAATTTTAATTATATATTTATTATACAGTTATTGATTGATTTTAAAAATTTCACATTTTTCGAAATTTTATTAATTGAAATATAAATGATTAAAATAACGATATTCAATTTATTTAGGATTTATATATAAATTTGAAGATTTTGAAAATCTTCAATAACTTTTCAACAAAAATTACTAAAAATGAACTATAAATTTTTTAGAAATATTTGAATAATAATTAATCAAGAAGATTAATTTATTTGAGAAAATAATTATAATTGTTGTTTTATTAATCTTTATATTTTATTTTATATAAAATTTATATAAATAAATAAGAAAATTATAAAGATTGATTTTCATTATTTTTTAATATAAAAAAGTGATCGGAATTGAGGGTGGCCGGAAAGTAGAGTACTAGACTTATATGTTTATTATTCTACTTTATAAAGATATTAACATAAAGTTTATATATTGAAATTTACAAATATCAATATCTTACTTATAAAAATTATACACAAACGAATAAACATCGATCGAAATAACATTTCTCAGAGAATCTCAATGTTTGTAAGATCTTATGAAATATATCGCTAAACTAACTATCAGCGGGTGCGTCTGGTATCCTTAGTCATGTCACGAAAGCAATGAGATGTGGTGATATGTTATATCTAGTAGAGGAAATAGTTTGTATGGTTGTTTTGATAAGTGAATGGAGATCTCTTCCTAGAGTGAGAATGTTCTGATCTCTTCTGGTTATATGGGAATGAAGAACTTTATATGATGTAGTTACCGAATGCGAGGATCCTGCCGGGTGGGCTCGATATTGATAGATTTACTTTGCTTCTCAATGTTAATCTGGTTTCCTGGTGGTAATGTAAGAGAGATGTGATGTTGCGCATCGCTGAATCATATCATCAAAGATTCGAGAAGTATATGGGAATGCAAATCAACTGTGACTGTAGCCTAATTGAAGAGAAATTCTAAATCATGATATTTGTTCACATATTGGCTAGCTGGGAAATGATACTGATCAATTCTAGATGCAATTGAGACAATGACACAACGACACAACGACGTCGTGGAGGATATCTTGGAACCAAATATCTGAGTACTACTATGTATATGAAATAATATAAAATAATATTATAAAACCATAAAGAACTTCTAAAAACTAACTATATCAGAAATAGACAAACGACGCGATATTGAGAATAGCTAGGTAGTCAGCCTTATAACAAAACAAAGTAGATGAAAAAGAAAAATTAACGACTAATCATCTAGTACTCTGTAGCACACCCAACCCAAGTTTCAGCCAGCATAGCTCATGGCGTTTTTCCTGCATTAACTGGGACTTGTAGATCGCCTAGCTACACCTAACCTAGTATGTATGAAAGTAAGATTACGATGGCGGCGTAAGTACTAGCTGGGGATATGGAGTATATCTTGGAATAGGCAGCATTCACACATTTATATCGGGGAATCGACATTTGATCCGAGTCGGGAATAAGATGTGGCTGATGTTCTGTGTGAGGAGGTAGTAGGTATGGAAAGTGGATATCATGTCCGCATGTGGTGAGTCCATGCGATGGCTACACGGAGGGAAAGCCAGTAGCCACCATCGGATCATTTATTTGGTAATATTTATATGGATTGTATATATGCCAGATGCTTAGAAATATTACATGAATATATAGGCTATCAGCATACGCAAGAAGTAAAAGAAGGGGAAGATGTTAGCTGGAGTAATTGTGCATGAACACGTGTTTGGGCTCGTTTGCTTATTTGTTTCTTCGCCCGTACTTGCATTTGCCTCCTTAGGCTCCAGCATTTTGATGTTTGATGGAGGAGATTGTTCGGTTTGAGATTTGAAATACTGTATCTGTACAAGAAAGTAGAAGTTGGATGTGGATAGATGTGAAAAGTACAGGAAGAGGAAAGGTTTTACCCAGATAAGAAGATGCGAACTTAAATGTGACCATGTATAATACCAGAGGAAGATATGTTTGATATATGAATGGATTTGAGGAAGATGGGAACATCTAAACAAGAAGCCGTACAAAAGGATCGGCGAATGAAAATCCGGGGAAAGCTATCACCATCACGGACAAATCAAGCCACCGCCAATCCACCAAGCAGCTCATCAGCTCACGTGAAAGCTGAGCCTCACGCAATTATTCTGATGCCAAAGAAATGCCAAGATAGCCTCGACCTCCCTCCACGATAAGAATCTTTCACTCTTTCACTTGTATTGACTCAATTATCTAAAATCTCTTTCTTGATTGGTTCTCTCATTCATGCACATGAGTCGTATAACTCACATCCGTCTCAAACACTTTCTTTTCCACCAACGCAAGCCAATGTCGCCACAATGTACCTTTTAGCCGCATTTTCGATCATGTTACTTACATAATCAATTTCATCCAATCATCTTCACTTTTCATTCCAGGCAACAATATTTGGGAGGGCGAGGATCTGTAGGCATCCGAATTCTGACAATTCTTCAAGATTCATAGGTTCATGGGTTACATTGTGGAAGAAAAGAGACCCTTGATATGATAACCCTTGATATGTTAACCCTTGATTGATTTTTACTCGGTATATTTTAGATTAATCAATCGTTGATTGGATTTGGGTTGCATTATTTCTTTTATCGTTTAACCTTATTATTTGCGTTATTCGGATCCATCGATTATCATTGTTCTTCTTTTTGGATGATGAATTTGGATTCTTACCATAATATACTACATCTTTTACTTCTGCTACCAGCGTCATTACTTCTCTTCTTCATCATCTTTTTAATCCTCATCTCAACTTGATTTGTTGGGACTCCACTGATATTGCTGGCATTGTTGTCATTTTGGTCGCCTATGATTTGAACCACATTCACAACCACAACACCTACTACCTCGACAAATACATCTATAACTCATCAACAGCTACCATCACATCAACTACAACAACTGTCTACAACAACTGTCTACAACAACTGCAACAGCCGCAACGACAGCCACTCCCACTCCCACCTCAGCAATCATGGATCCATACTACACTACACCTTCGATCCCTCTTCAAAGGCGATTAACTAAAATATACACCGACACCAAGAATATCTACGACTTCATCAAAGAACCAGTTAGAAATGTCGAAGATCATGAACTTCAATTATTACATCGCAAGTTACGTATCCAACAAAGTCGTTTGGTGTCATGGGGGTTGGAATGGTCGGATCCTTCACAATCACCTGATATCGATGAATCAGTAT
This sequence comes from Sclerotinia subarctica, assembly GCA_025389085.1. Taxonomy (NCBI): domain Eukaryota; kingdom Fungi; phylum Ascomycota; class Leotiomycetes; order Helotiales; family Sclerotiniaceae; genus Sclerotinia; species Sclerotinia subarctica. Next base: position 2,513,146 of record QRFI01000005.1, on the reverse strand, counting down.
CAAAAGCAGGATTATCGGAAATCGTCGGAAATGTCATGTCAACAATTAAGGAGATCTTAGCTGAAGCCGAACCATTATGGCAATCTTCCAAAAGGTTGACATCAGACGAAAGACCATCAGAAAAATCGGAAAAAGGTGCTTTGATTCAATGGGATAAAACAAGGTTTGAGGATTTGATTCGAGATTTAACCATGTCTATTGATACTCTTTATGATTTATCAAAGACAAGACAGTCAGCAAGGAGTGGTCTCGGTCTACAGACTTCGGAAGCGTCAAGTTCAAAAGATCAATCTTCCAGTTTTGAGGAAAGACAATTTGAATCGACAAGAATGTCTGCACCACAACAAATAGATCCAGCAACTCTGATTTGGACGGGGAATCAGATAATTGCTACACGTGGTACATCGAGGTCAACGTCGAACCATACATTGAGACAGATAGTCTTGATGAGAAGGTCGGTTAATTCTTCGGATTTGAGAAAAGCAATCGGTCAACCTCCTGATCCAATACCTGTTCTGGTCGAATATGCTCCTTACGATCCTATATATTCCGTTACTGGAATCACTCCATCCATGGCTCGATTCGAAAAACTCTTTGCTGGTCTTTCACAGGCATATTACTCTTCTGACAGATTACTTGTTGGATTACTTCGTCTCATTGGATATTATGAAGATGCTGAACATTCAAGATTTTGTCTATTGTTTGCCTTGCCAACAAATTTCGGACCTATGGACATTCAAAGTCCAACCCTACAGATGCCCACGATAAACTCATTGTCGGAGCTTCTAATAAGCCCAGCATTCGAACCAAGTCTGGAGGTCAAGTACAGATTAGCCTACAACATAGCTAATGCCGTGTTTGACTTACACTCCAAAGGAATAGTTCATGGCAACTTACTTCCTTCCAATATCCTTTTCATCGAACACCCTACTTCACCACGGGCTTTCGATTTAACACAGATTAATATGCGGCAATCTTACCTTGGCTCCTATGATTTGTTTTCTAATACTGCCACAGATTTGGGACCAAGTTTGGATCAAGCTACTATGTTGTATAAGCATCCACTCGACCCAAGGAGTACCAGATATACTAATCTATCCCAAGAAAGTAAGTCCTTGGATTTGTACAGTCTTGCCATGATTCTTCTTGAGATTGGTCTCTGGAGTTCTTTATCGGAACTTTTCCCAAGAGCATCTCAAGTGCCTTCAAACCCTACAGATGTTCTCAAGCATCTTGCATCCCGATGTGGGAATATTTATGTCAAAGCGGTGAAAGCGTGTTTAAGTGCACCGGAAGGAGAACTTTCACGCAAAGCAAGACCAGATGTTATGCATCAAAAAGTCTTTTGGCGTGTATCAAAAGCACTTAATACTTGTTGTTCACTCGATGATGTTTCGGATGATGATAGTGAAAGAAGTGATGAGCCATCACTGGTCCCCACACCTTTGAAGATTGAAGCCCCATCTTCATCTACCAAAGGATATCGTGATCGAAGGGATGCAAAAATTGATTTCAGTGCTCCCCAAGAACCAGAAATCAATTGGGGTGAGAAGCCAATACGTGAAAAGACCCCGCAAAAGGCTACTGCTGAATGGGCAGAGAAGAAGCCTTCTGGTGAGTTGATAGCCCTTCACAACTGTCACAATCTAACCATTTTCATCTTAGCGATCGAACCTGTCAAATCAAAACCTAAGCTCAAGACATTCCCGGCTATTCGCATTAGTCAAGAACATATCAATTTTTGGCATACCAATATTATGCCACATGTCAACCACGTCCTTCGAAGTTTTTACAAGAAATATCCCGAGTCGGTCGAAATTTCCCTCGAATCAGTTGGTGAATCATCTACCAAGACGAAGCCTACCATTCTCGTCATTTGTACAAGTGTCAGTAAAGTTAGAAGTATATTGAAGAAGAGTCTCGTTTACGATAAAGCTACATATGGATTAAAAGTATGTCGTGGAAAGGTTGTAAGAGCGAGAAATAATGGGGTCAAAAGAAGTATGGCCCATGGTGATGAACTTGTAGCGAAGAATACTCAACATCAAGAACGTCCGAAGAATGGCGCTAGTATGGGAGCATATATAAATGATCATCACCTTCCGCCAGTATCATTTGGAGGACTCGTCACGATTAATGAGAAACCTTATGGAATGTCTGTTCATCATATGTTAGATGACCCTTCCGATGATGACGAAGATGAGCCAGTTCAACCAACAAAACCAATTCTTCGATCATCAGCACGTCCTCAAGCACTTCCTCAATACCTTGAAATGCCAGATCTTACGCATTCGGAGACGTCCTACTATTCTAGTGGTGACGAAGAATATAACTATAGTTTCACAGATTATTCATCTTCTGGTTCATCATTTGATTCCGATTCCTCACCTTATGCATCAGAAGATGAAGATGATTCTGATGCCGAATTTCCAACTTTAGAACCAGGGGATATTCCTCCTATTTCAGTTTCTTCGTCGAACGTTCACATTTATCCAATCACACAACCAGCTATCGATGACATCGATCCAGATTTCTATCCTGATCCAGAAACTAGAGATGAGGATCATTTAGATTCATGTTTACTTGGAAATGTCTATGCAAGCTCAGGAATTAGACGATTGACTCATGATGATATCACTCATGAGATTGATTGGTGTCTTTTTGAGTTTGAAGAACATCGTCTACCTGATTTTACTTCTTCAATATCTTTGACAACACAACCAACAGGCGTGGTTCCATTAACGGAACTTCCAGATTTACCTGTTAAATGTACAGCCAGAACTAGCGGTACACAAACTGGACGAATCCTTCCTTCTATGTCCATTCTCAAAATTTATGGTCGGAAAACTCCATCTATGAGTTGGCAAGTCGCAGGTAAAATAGGTGTTCCAGGTGATAGTGGTGCATGGGTTCTCGAACGAGATGATGATATTAGTGTAGGTCCTGGAAATAATAGTGGAAGAGTTGCAGGTAGTGTACTTGCATGGAGTCAGCGAAAAGGTGTCGGATATATATGTCCACTGTGGATTAGTGTCCTTGATATGGCAAATTCGTTGAAGTGTGAGAAGATTGGATTACCAAATGTTGAAAGGCCTATATGGGCTAAGGTTTCGACGAGAAGAGAGAAGGAAGTTCCGCGTCTTGCCAAGAAAACTTCAAGACCGATGAGTGAGAGGAATATCGATGAATGGGATAGTGAAGATGAGGGGCATAGTTTGAGGGCAAATAGACCTCAAAGCGGAAGTTACCCTCTGGTTATTGATGATGATTTAGCAGATGATGAGGATGAATTATCGGGTGTTTTGGGAAATGTAAAACATGTGGAATCGGATCATGAAGAAGAGCCTATGGATAGTGAAGAAGGATATGAAGATGATGAATCCTATGATGAGGAGGAAGAGAGGGAATATTGGAGACGATTTAAAGCTGCGAGTGTGAGTCCTGAACGCGTTAAAGAGGAAGATATAGACGACAATGATCATGAACTTAGACATGAGCTTGCGAATGAATATGCGCAGGGATATCAACATGATGGACAGGATTATCAAAATGCTCATGAAAAAGAAGTTCTCATTTCTTCAGAGGAAGAACCTGAATTATTAGCTACTCTGGGTCAACCTTCTAGAAGGGGAAGGGGCTTTGGAGTGAGAACTTTTAGTGGTGATAAGAGTCTAGAAATGGATTTGGTGGTCGGCGGCATTAGGGATTTGGGTATTGATGGGAATACTATTGATGGGAATACTATGGGTGGGAATCCTATGGGTGGAGCAATGAGAAGCACGGTATTCAGTATGGATGGAAGTGCGATGGGAGATTTTACGGTAGGAGGAGGAGGTGTCAGTGCGGAGGATTTTAATGCGTTGGCTGCTACTGCTGCGGCTAATGCGAGTGCGAGTGCGAGTGCGGGAAGATTTGATTATGATAGGAGTAGGATTGGGGTTGGTAGGAGAGGGAGTGCGGCGCATGAGGGAGCGGGGGGTTTGAGTACGGGTTTGAGTAATACTTTGAGTGGATTTGTGAAGGGGAAGGAGAAGGGTGGGGGTCAAGGTCAGGGTCAGAGGCAGAGGATTGGGGTTAGGAGTTAGGATGTTAGGGTTAGGGGTTTAGTTGTGATGGGAATGGGAATGGGAATGAGAACGGGATTGGAGTATTGATATATTGATATATTATACCATGCCATGCTATGCATGGGATTGGACTCGGAGATGTTACTTTAATGATATAATAATATAATGATAGGATATATATATATATCAAGTTTCTTTCAAAAGTACTACTAGAAATAAAATACGAATTTTTTTTATAAGATCTTATATTAATATAAATGTAAATTTTTGTTTGATACTATAACATTGACTCCATTCTTATTAAGCTACAATTACAATTGTGCATTCGAGGTTTTAGATTTTGATCTTGTTTATGGAATGAAATAAGGTTAGGTTAATATACTCTATTTTGAGTTTTCTAGATAATTAATCGCTTCTGTAACCTGTAACTTTGGTCTGTCTTGCTGTTCATTCTCATCCCTTGCAATCAATCATCAAGTGTATGTATGGCTTAAATTTACTTTATTTCCGTGAGATAATCTTATTTGCGATGGCTTACCAACTCGTAAACTCATACATCATCTACATTCTCTCTACAGGACTCAATCCCAAAATTCTCATACCATTATATAGTACCACCCTAGCAGCATCATAAAGTGCCATTCTAGCTTTCATGACCTCCTTCTCACTACCCATAATTCTAAGATGATCATAACTACTGCTGAGCACGTGAGTCATCTTGAATAAATATGTCAAAATAGTTGTTGGTTCCAAGGTCTTGACAGTATTTTGAACGACATCTGGGTATTGTGAAAGGGTTCTGATGAGGTTTTGAGCGTGGATCTCAGTGAGAAGTGATAGATCAGCTGAAGCGATTTCTTCTGGGGTAAGTGCGGCTTTGCGGGTGATGGAACAAAGACGAGCGTGGGCGTATTGAAGATATGGACCAGTATCACCTTCGAAAGATGTCATGGTTTCCATGTTGAAGGTATAACCGTTAACACTGGTTTTGAAATTAGTTTGTGATTCTTAGGTATGAAAGGTGAATAGGTTAAAAGTGACCAATTTACTTACCGTTTACCACTCATATCTTGTACCATGACAGAACTAATACCGAGGATATCGGAAGTAGCTAATGGATCGGCAATTTGTTCATATTTAGCTTCATTCTTCTGCATAACTTCATGCATCTTTTCAGCAACATCTCTCAAGATGTCATCCAAAAATTTGACAGTACCGCGACGAGTACTCATGCCATGTACCAAACCAAAGTTGATATGTTGACACTTATCCCGGAGTTCTTTGTAACCCAAAAGCTCAATAATCTTGAATAATTGTTGTAAATGCAACTCTTGATCAGTTGCGACAACATAAATCATCTGATCAAAATCATACTTTTCTTTTCGTTGCAACAGTTCACTAATATCTCGAGTAAGATAGAGTGCTGTGCCATCCCTTCTTTTGACAATTGCTTTTCCAAGACCTTTGCCAATCTTTCCTGGGACGTGCTTGGTGAAATCGACAATCATAGCGCCTTGCGATTCTTCAGCAATCTTCATTTCCTCCATTTTCTTTCCCGTCTCCTCCATTACTTCTGCTTTCACTTGGGATTCTCCTGAATAATCATCGAAATGAATATTTAATCGTGCATATGTCTCCCTATATCTCTTAATACTGAGTTCACGGAATCGAGCCCATTGCGCAATTGCTTTTTCATCGTTCTCCGTCATTGCTTTGAAATATCGACGAGCTTGTTCATCTAGTCCCTCATTCTTGATATGCAATGCTTCATCTGTTTTTCCTTCTGCCTCCAATGCTGCTATCTTATCAGCCTCGGCTTTGACATCTTGGTTGATTTTGACGTAGATTTGGAAAAGATGGTTGATCGGATCTGCCTTTAAAGCTTCTTCATCTCCATATCTGTCAAAGCCCAAAGCCAACAATCCATATTGTTTGCCCCAATCTCCAAGATAGTTGACTCGAGTAACATTCCATCCTACTGCTGCGTAAAGATTCGACAAGAAACCTCCAATGATGGTACTTCGAAGATGACCTGCGTGGAAAGGCTTTGCGATATTCGGGGACGAGAATTCAATGACTATCTTCTTTTGACCTTTTGATGGATCTTCTGGATCCACGAGACCAAGATATTTATTTTCTCCAAAGTTAGACCCTTGTCGGATAATGGTAGGAATGAGAAGTTCATTAAGTTTATCGGCTTTAAAGAAGAATTGCAGGTAGACGCCATTGGTGGTAGGTTTGTGAACGAGAGGAGATTCAGGATACTATTTCAATCAATGTTTTAGTAAATCTCATGATTTAAATAGGTTGCGATGGATATACCTTTGCGGCCCATTCCTCTGCCAACTCGTTGGGCTTTTTTCCCTTGACTCGCAAAGCTGGCACAGGTAAGACTATGTCGCCTTTGTCTAAAGTATTCGTCCATGCCAATGCACGGTAGATGATGGTGGAATCTACACCAGTAATCTCAGTCAAGGTAGAGGTAATGTGAGCTCTGTAGATATCGACGACGTTGACATCAGGGTGACAATTAGGGAATTTTGGTAGATCCGAGACACTCAAAGACTTGAGCTTCTCGGAAATGAAGTTTGAGGACGAATCTGTCGCCGCCATCTTGTAAATTGTGGTTGTAAATGTGCGAAAATAATTGAAGTGGTGGGGTTTAAATCGAGGGGTAGTTTGGAGTGAAGTGGGTATCAATTTTAGACAATGGCTTGAATGTTTTCGAAAGATAGAAAAGGTGAAGATCATATGGTTGGGACAAGGTCAAAGGAGGAAGCGAAAAGAGAGAGTATTCATGAGAAAAAGAAGAAGATATATTTTTTCTCTTTGGGGGATGATGGTGAAGTTGGGAAGGTAGATGATTTTATATGTTAGGATAAGTAACTCGATATAAAAATTTATGAGTCTTGTTTCTTATTTACTCTTGTTGGTGACTCAATACTAGGAAGTTCTTACCTCAAGGTTTTTTTCTGTTGGTTTTACTTGTTGACCGCCTTTGAGATGTGTGATGCCTTTTATCTAAGGCCACAATGTGGGTGTGATTATCTCTGCCTTTTATTCAAGGACTACGCTTTACCCCACCTCCGCCACCTCTCAAACTCCCGCCCGATGTCAAACACGTGGTTGGGTACACAAACATCTGCGATAGCATTTTCGTAGCAGAATTTATTATATTCTAAAATTATGAACTTCACCTCCTCTCTTGACAAGTTGAGCCACTTTTCATGGTAACAGTAACGGTAACACCGTATATCAAGGGGAATTTCAATTTTTGAAAGAAGAAAGGCTAGACTTATTAATTATGATCTAAACATCCTTCCATTTCCCCCGCAGCTCATACTTCGTATTGAAAGGCTTGGCGTTCACCCCCTCTCTCACTTACCGTCAAATTCTTCTTATTCCTACCTAGATCCGCTTTTGCAACCTTCTCTCGTCTTTTACTTCTTCAACCCAAACCATAATCTTCTAACTCAAATACCATGGTTCAAATCATTGTTGCTTCTTAAGTGATGATAGTTCATACTTGTTATTTTCTTAAAACGATCCAAAAAGTCACGATAATGATATTGAAAAATCCCTCTCCTTTTCAACGCCATCCATATTCGAACAACCAATCATATCTGATCCAAAAGACAATAACCTCCCCTCTTTCCTTACACCATACCAAATCTTGTCTACATCCAAACAAAAGACCAAGAGATAAGTATGGTATATACTCCTCTGAAAAGGAATGATACTGATAACACATAACCATATAGCAAACCCCAAAAATCATAACCCCCAAAATTCAAAATTCCAAAACGCATCAAATATGAAGACCGAATTTCCATTCATTTACCCCGCACTTCGATACCACCTCATGTTGTGAGACTCTCCAACATTTTCAGCCTTTCCGACCTCATTCAATGAGCTGGAGTGGGAACATCTTGACCATCATCCCGTAACATTCGAATGAAAGCACGTTCTTGGGAATCTGCGTCTGTTAGCCAAATCTGTCCCCAAATAAATATCGGAGAAATTCTTACTCGGTCGTGTATAGTTTGGACCGGACTCCTCCACGGTAATCGACCGTGTATCCACCTGTTCATCGCAAACAACTGCACCATCTGGACCTGACTCGGGAGAATAATCCATTCTCATCAAACTGATTCTAAGGCGATAGCGGCCAGTGGCGTGAATTGCAAGATCTGGGAAAAAGAAGTATGCTTGATCGCGAACACCTCTAGACCTGGTTTGAGCAATTGGATGAGCGGAATCGGCGGCTTTACCGTCCATTTGTTCATATATGACTTGGCCGCTGGAGTAATGGATGAGCGAAACACAGGTCCAGTAGCCGGCAAGATGTTCATACAAATCATGTTCACTACTGAGTTGAACAATAAGAGGAGGATACAAGATTGCTCCTGGGCGAGCTCGAGCGGGAGGTTGGACTGCGATAGACAACATGGTGAAAGATGGAGCGGGTATTGAAACTTGCTGAGTATGGCTATGATGGAAGAGCTCTTTGACTACCAGAAACTGGAACCCAAAGTGTTATGAAAGATGCGGGTTATCGAATGCGATTCTCTTCTTCGGATTTCAGCTAACAACTTGTCAGTTGTCGAGTCCGGTAATTCTCGAAGTGCTGCGCTTGTGATGGCGGATGAATGCTTGACTGGATGATATTGGAAGTGTGTTATGATTGTCGAGCTGAGGATGATGTGAAGAGAGAACTGATTGAGATGATGGTGAGGAATACTTCGAAAACATGGACGAATGGACTCCTTTTATCTTTCTTCATGGCTCACGCTCGGAGAAGCAAGTTAAAGAGGCTGAGATACTTCTTGAGCATATCATAGATGAGAGAAAATCTTCAATCCCGATAGGTATCTCAAAAAGAGCTCATGCCGCCTCAATCGATTGGAGAACCACCCGCTTGTGTTCTCACGACCAGTCATAGCCAATCTATTTTCGATAATATCAGCTCTGACCGCATTGACCGAAGAACACTTTCTTGATTTACTGCGGGTAATCCCTCTCCGTGGCCCTTTCTTCTTTGTTTCTTTCTTCTTTTTTCCCTCAGACTATTGCTCGGGGAATTCCACGCAAGGGAAGCCGGTTGCACTGATACACACATTATTGTGGGAGTCTTAGATCTGCTCAAGATTTGAGCGTTGTATAGATCTAATGCAACGAAATGCAAGATTGATTTCATGCCGTATTCCCAAGGGAGTGGTCCAGGACCACGGTGGTAAATCGCAAGCCATCCTTATCTCGGTAAGGGCCACTCGGCCACGCTAAGGGAAAAATACAGGCCATCGGTTCCGGCATCTTGTCACCATTGTCAGCTCGGCTCTTGAGGGGCAATGAGAAAAATATTAATAAATTACAACAAACTAATACAACAGTATTTGGGACTAGAATTTCAAATTTAACTTGGATTGATGTTACATTAGAGAGATATCTTTCTCTTTTTAACATTTCTTCCCGTGTACCTCGATAGTACCTGGGTACTCTTCCCTTGATTTCAAAGGATCATCTATTCTACACCTTAATCCGAGTTTATTGATTATACTTCAGCCCGAGTTTAGCATCAATTTTACTTTTACACCTGACTAATTTGCTCAATCCGAGTTTAGTATCAATTTATTACACCTGACTAACCCCCACATCAATCCGAGTTTAGGATCAATTGGGCTACACGTCAATCTGATTTTAGGATAAACAAGTGCCGGATGATAAAGGGTTTCTTTCTGTGAAACTTATTGACACACGGGAGAGTTTTATTTTTCTCTCCTCAAATTCTTACTGTAAGGCAGTGTCAGCTCCTCAGTTATATGCATTATCACTTTTTAGTATGGTGTGTTGGTGGCGCTCCTCAAAAGCCTTTTTGGAGGTTATATGACCGATTTTCAGTACCCTGTTAAGGTCTCGTGGGATCTCAACTACTTAGGGCTAAACATCAACTTAATAAAAAATGACCGATCGATTCCAGCTTCGGATATCTTTTCTGATGGGGATTAAGTGAGAACACCCTTTCGAGAATTTTCCTGAAGCTTTTTGAAGTTGGAATACGCATCAGTGATATCAACATTCAGAGGCTTCATATTTCATGGTCATAGTCATGGTTTACTTGCTGTTTGGTGGGGCCTCGGGTTCAAGGGTATCAAAAGCCTCATGACATACTCACCAAATCTTCACCGTCACACGACATTATTGGAGAAAGCTACCAGCAAGGATAAAAAGCGAGTGGATTAAATGTGTTCAAATTATACCTACTTCCGCGAATGGAGTGAAGGGATTCACCCGATCTTCTGGACTCATCTAGACGCTGGCTGATTTTGGAACAGGGTTCAATGAAGATTCTAAAACTCGGGAAACCGCTAGAATTACCAAGATTGCGATCCCAGTATCCTGCATGGCAGAAACACTCCCTTTAGTTTCATAGATCTGGTTTGAGATCTTGGTATCACAACATATTGCCGCTGCACCAGGGTTTTGGGGCCCCTCAAATAATCAATTGCTGGACGAACTATTCACTGGGATTGTACCCCACATCTACTATGGTCAAATTTGAGAATGCATAGGTAATTATTTCACATATTGTACTGAGAATCGCTTACATAACCAAGACTCAGTTGATGGAAGTCGATATTTTATTTTTCAAAGGGATAACAAACCATCAAGTGGACGGAGAGAACATTGCTTGCGGGTTCAAGCGTTAAGGAGGGGTAGCAGTTGGCGCAGTTGCAGGTCGCAATTACCCCCCTCAACCCATCATGAGTTCTTTCCTCCATGGATTACCATGATTATTAAATATCCGATTAATATCGTCTTTAAAGATTTCTCTCTTATTTTTTCTCATTCCTTAATCTTTTATTTCCCTCATTGCCTATGGCACCCTTAGACAGCCATATATCACGTATTACGAACTTTACCTCAAAGACTGTTTGACATTTTCTTCCGCGTTCAGATCGTGGGACTTTAAAAAATACATACGAGTCATTCTCAACCCTCGAAAAGTTCACGGACCGACACAACGAACACATTGCTAGGTACTCATCACATTGGCATCATCATACATCCTTCTTCCAGTCATGCCGCATTGTCTCACAGGCACCTTCTGATATCCTCTTCATAGTATTTTTGAGACTCGCACTTAGTTGTAGCCTCGATTCATGTATACTGTGGAAGAGGACACCATACTTCGCATCATTCTTCCATCCATTCTCGCCTGTGTCGCAATCATTTTGGCGTATTCGGGTTTGAACTTTTTCTACAAACGTCAATTCGGAAGTCAACGTCGCGATTCAACACATACCATATGAAGTCGACAGTCAAAGGAATTACGGTTCTGGTCGTCACACTCGCTGGAATTGGTTTTTGTCTCCTCGCTATCATTTTTTACATGAGCTTTAAGAAATTTTACTGTCGTCGAGAATCGATCGCGGGCCAAATCCCTGAGCACACTATGGCATGGCGTACCAAGGTGTAAGAATACTCGTCTCCATGTGTCCCCGATTTGAACACATTCGGAGAAGCCATTGAGAAACACCTAACCGACCGGAGATTCTTGCCGATTTTTCTCTCTTACGGCCCTTTCCTTGGGTGGCAGATAATTCTCATGTTAGTCAGCGTGATTCGTTGAAAAGTGGCATGGCTATTCCGATCTGGTGGCAGATCTCTGGGATCACAAACTCGATCTACTCACTGAAAATTTACCGTGTGGTCGGCCGCTCATCAACAAGCATCAGTCTCTCGAATGAGCATCGTATCGGGAACGTTCAGAAATCATTGAAATTGGCACGAACATAGCACTCTTGTCATGTCAGACCAAAGTCTTCCGTTAAAGAAGTAATACGGAATCCTCTGGTATTGCGCGGTTTGTTGAGATTGCGATCGACCTCTAGATAGCTCACTGCATAGAATACGAAAGTTTCCTACGAAACCACCCGAAATCATCTCTACAAGGTTCTCGCCATCCTTCTGGTGATTCTTGACCGCTAATTGACGCCTGGTCCCATATATACTTACAGGATCTTCAATTCATCAAGGCCGTTATGTGATTCACAATCTCATCTATCGATACCGCGATCCTCCTGACACTCATCTAGATTTAGATCTCCGAATCTAAGCCATGTGAAGTACACATCTTGTCTCTTTCTGCTAGTCACTAATGAAAGCCGCCACCCAGTTTAGTGGAGTACGTGCCGTGAGACAAGTGTCAATTTTCTTCAGATCAACGTTGCATGCAAATTAGAAAATGGGATCCTACAGAACGGTCAAAGCAAAGAAATTGTCACAATCATATGATTACTTTATGCATATATCTTCCTAGTGCCTTTAATGGAGCAAGGCAAACCCCTGAAAATAACGCGAGCTCCAAAAGTATTAAGGTTAAATTTTTGGTCCCTCCTGCGTGGCACAAAATGGCCGGGTAGGCAATTCTAGACTGGTGGATCAGCAGACCCCCGAGATTCTGGCTCCGGCCCCATTTCCCCGGCGAATAGACTCCCGAAATTTGTCCCACTGAAGTTCAGCACCAGTGATCTGAGGGTATTCCAATATCTACGTCATTTTTTTATTTTTTATTTCAATTCGGCCATGTCCGCATGAGATTGTATTTGTTTTGATTTGCAATACGATGGTGAGATATTAGGTTCATGGGATTTGTCGGGGCGTAATACGCTTTGATGGTATCCGTGATTGTTGATGTAAGAGGCTCCATTTTTTACCCGGGTTCGTACCGAAATTTATTGGGTAGATGGGGATTGATTATTCATTTATCGATTCGGCCTTCATAGTCGGATTCAGGGGTGGACAAATGATCTTTCCAGCACCTTTGTTGAGCGCTACACATCGATATATGTATATTATGAAGAGGATAGGTGTCATATCACGATATTCTTTAGACCACTTTTAAACCTCCTAAAGTAGAAGGGTCACGGCTGTCATATCTGCGCCGTCAGAAAGGTTTATGTCGAGCAGCTTCCTCTTCATCCTAGTTTTCAGCGCTATGAGAACCATGCCAACAATCTTAACCATGTTAGTAGTCCTGACCATCACCCTGCACGGATGAATTCCGATTAATGCACGGATCAACAGCATTGGAGATTCCTTTGTTTACGACACACTGATTTGCTCTACAATCCTAGGATGAATATTTCCCCACAAAACGACACAATGATAAATTGCAACATCAACAATATATTCTCGAACTGAAAAGCTTTATTGATGGTGGATAGAAATGGGAGAGATGAGGAAACACCTTTAGGGATTGCTAGGGACGTTTCTTGTTTATGTAGATAGGGCAATTTTAGGTAGAAAGAAAGATATGGATATAATTTGGATTTACAGGATAGGATAGAAAAGGAGCTAGCTATACTGTATACGCATTATCGAAGAATTGCGCTTCTGAGAATTTTCATAAGCTCTGTTTCTTGCGTGATGGGAATCGAGGGATGATGAGAGCTGAGTTGTTGTTACTTCGAGGTTCTTGATTAGATGTAAGGTAAAGATGTTATTTACCAGGTATACAAATTGATTCTCGTAATCTGAGATGTCTTGTATTCTATCGCTCTATTTGAAAAATTGTGATGGGAAATGGAAAAATGTTTCCGGTGTTTTTATCTCATGGAATTGAATTTCGTTTTATATTACTACTCACATCTAAAATCCTAAATCTGCAAACCTCAAAAATCAGTAATGAGTTATGATAGTACTTCTCTTTATAGGTAATATAATAAATCTTTCTTGGATAAATGTATAGTATGTATATAAGAAAGGGAGGAAGGGAGGAAGGGAGGTAGAGAGGGACGGAGGGAGGGATTGGATTGGATTGGATTGGGGATTGGGGACGAGATATTGGGGCTGAGATGGGATAGGATGGACTTACTAAGTATTTTATAAATGAAAGAGGGGAAAAGGGGGGGAGAAGGGGGGGAGAAGGGGGGGAGAAGGAGAGGGGGGTAATTGAGAATGAACTGAAATAGTTTTTTTTAATACTAGTAGGTTTATATAGGTTAATATTTTATATCAAGGAATAGAAATAAATATCTGAGGTTTTTTTTCCCCAAAAAAATAAAAAAAAATAAATGAAATAATACTTATAATATTTTATTTATTCATTTATGAACATTGACTATAATATTTAATTTATAATTTAAACTTGTAAGAATATAAAAGATATAAAATATAAAATGACTTTCAGTTTTTAATTTACTTTATTAAACAAAATTATTATTTTTAAATATTATATTATATAAATGAATATAAAAAAATCAAAATCACATCAACGTCATCATCAAATTTTATATAATCATACTATCAATTGAAAATTCAAAATTCGAATCTATTAATCAATCGATAAATCCTCCTTAATACCCATCAGAGCACTCTATAGACATAAACATAGAAATATAAATATAAATAAACGTACACAAAAACAACCCAGTTCCCAACTCGTAGATGTCTTATCCGGGTCCGTGGTTATGGGATCGGTTGGTTGGTATTGTACTTGTATACGTATATGTATACGTAATACTTGTGAGATGTGGGATTTGAGATGGAAGGGAATGGGGAATATTTTTCCGGATCGGCGGTTCTAGAATTGTACATTGTGAATTGCGAATTGGGGAGGTGGGGGTCTGAGGATAGGATGTGAGGATATGATATGATATGATGCTGGAATAGAGGTATTTTGAGGGGTGGTTTATTGATCTATTGATCTATGGATTTTTGGGGGCAAGGCGAGGGATATGATGATTACGGCTGGTAATATGTGGGATAGTGTTTATGTTGGGGAATTGATAGATTATTATTGTATTCAACAGCGAGGGTAGCAAGAGAGAAACCTCAAAATCTCGAGGTAAATGTCTATCCTGGCATCCTTTCACCCATGATTCTCGTGTTAGCAACGAGATGCAGTACCTTGAGATTCATGCAAAAACAATCTTTACCTCTCCATCTTCCTCGCACAGAAAAGAAAGCATGCCAGTGAAGTAAAATGCAGGATTCAGGAGACACCCAGCCGAAAAGCACTTACCTACCTTTCTTGAAGCACATATACATGCATAACATTGAACCATCCTCGGTTATCGTAAACATCTACGTCATGACGTTTTTCCCGTCTTTACAAAAGTAAGTTTCTAGAGGAGGTAGGGTCTACCTGGTTCTTCATCTACCTCACAAACATTATCTGCAGGAAGAAAAGATATCTTCCCCGGTGGACTCGGATCGGAGACAGGATGACAGGGCTTGATTTTGCGCATGGATATTGCCAATGTTCGTTTTTGGAGGAGCCAAATGAGCGGTATGATTATGATAGATGCCAAAATAGTTGTGTAGCATGAGGATGCGGGAAGAAAAGGTTATTCGGGATGAGACAACCAAAGGGTCCATCTAGAAAGGGACTTGTGGTTTCGTAGACGTGTTTGTGCGCATTTTGCTTTTTCGATGTCCCCTGATAGAGCGAGCTAGATTGATCAGTAAACATGTAAAATAAACACGTACTAATATTATTCTCTTTTTTTCTACCGCCCGCCCTTACTCTCAGAGCTTATTCTTGTATCTTTTCTCTCCGGTTTTCAATTGGTATATATTTGTATCTGTGTCTCATCCGCACGGCCAGCGCAGAGCAGCAAGCACAGAAGTGCTACTGGAGACAAAAAAGGTCTCGTTAATCTAAATCAATCTCCATATTTCCCCAATCCCAGATGTCAATAACCTCCGAGTTTGGGAAAACGGCGGTCAATGTATGATTGAAATGTGAGGTCGGTGGCTTGCAGGCACGGGCTATCTTCAGAGGGCTGAATATCGGTCGCGTGGTACGGCGGGTCGAGATCTGGCATCGGAAACCGTGTTTCTTTTGTGCCAGATTGATACGAGATGGTGGTGGAGGAGAAGCAGAGCTAGTTTATTGTGGTGTGACGTTTCATGGGATAGTTATGGTCGGGGGTATTGAAGATGCGAAAGTAGCACGACAGAAGCGAGTTGATGTTGTGAGGTGTGACTGGGGATTTCGCGTTGGAGCACACTCATCAGTCTGGGAGGAAATAGGCTTTTGGTGAGGTTACTCATTGCTGGGATTTTTCCGATCGGAGTGGAGATTGGGTAGTAGGTGGAATTTGGTGCGAGATGAGATGTACTTAGATCATGAGATGAGATGAGATGAGATGAGACCCCGTGTGATTTGGAAGGGAGGCGGGGATGTAGATTGATGGAGAAAGAAGCCTGAGTTAGATCTGATTTAGATTTGTGAAACTGTTGTCCCTCAAGTTAAGATTTCGTATCGTCAAGACAAAATGCAAGGTCGTGAGGAAATTTGAAAACGTTAAGAGTCGAGACTCGGTCCATCGATATTGTTAAAAAGCAATTATCAAAATATCTTGTCGTCACCACTTGTTATCAACTTCATAGCAGAATCCCAATTAGGATGGATGAGGGCAGTAAAACTTGGAAATCCGAAGCACAAGATCAGATCTTGACGCAAGTGGCTTGTTGACGTGTCGCACAGCATATATATGTTTGAGCTGCGATATGATAAGTCGCATGATATTTGTTTGTCTTGCTGCCCTCCCGAAGATTGATCGGTCTATGCGTTTCGAAGTATAATAGATGAAGACTCGGGATCGGTTGAAAAGATGGAAATTCGTTGTGTTGAGGTTCACAAGTGTGAAGATGGATCTTCCGAATGGTCATATCGGTACGTATGTTTTCTTCCCGGTATGATGTCTAGCAGAGACTTCCGCAGAGGTTCGTTTTGTTGATGTTATCAAATCGCGCTTTGATCAGTCTGAGTTCTCAAGATGATGAAAGAGGAAGGAATGATTCATCCTTTTTTCATATACAAAACTGATGACCTCTGGAGAATGAGACATGGTTAATGGAGAAACCTGTGACATTCAATTGCGAAAAACTGTCCCGCAAATCGCAGACTGTGACAGATTATCTCAACCGACCTCCTTTGTTCAATACACCGCTTTAAAGGGGTAGTCGATTTAGTAAATCGATAAAGTAACCAGATCCATTATCCTTATTTTCGCTAGAGCCCAAACTGGAGCTATCCGCGGGAGCCAAGCAACTTCCTACATCTAGACTAAATCTACTCTTGACATTCGACTGAAGCACTTCGAAGTATCATGCGAAAGCAGCGGGATATATTTCGTGGTGTCAGCATTGTGAAAGATTTTTTTATCGTTTTCCCTTTTCGGGGAAAGAAGATGACAATGAAAACGCCGACAAAAGTTTACGGAGTTCTAGAGATGAATAATAAAATCATGACTTGTGGATGCGATGATGTCTTTCTGCTTCACTAGTTTGGTCCTTGTTGTCATAAGTTGGCCGGCGACCCATTTTTTGATTTTTATTTGATACCAATTAATTCGCTGGGATTGAATTTCTCCGTATGAACTTTTGTATTTGTAAAATGGATGCTCTTCATGTCGTTTTCTATTAGTAATTTTTGATGATAATCATTAAATTTACTTCCTTTAGGCGCAGCAAGGCTGTTTTATCGCGCGTTTAAGACAGTGTCAAAAGATTTCGCAACTTCCAAGGCGGAGCTTAGGCGCTAGAAAAAGATAGACGCTGAAAACTGTTTACCGCTGGCAATTTTGATCCCACGACGGCGTCAAAGGTCATGATATCCATACGAATAGCAGAATTAGTTTCCTAAACAATAGGAGTACTGTAAGCGGCTCGATGGCTTAGGCTTCGACCTCAACACTCGTGATGGGTTTTGGTTGAGAAATTTGCAATCTTGGACCCGTCCGGGGTATACGCAAAAAACTGATCAGAAAAGAATTTCTCCATATTTTCTCCAGAAATTGATTTGGCGGATCGCTTCAAGTATCATGAAGCATAGACTCACTCCATTACTCCAGTCCTCCAACCTCGGATAACCCGAGCGAAAACATACCTGTAGACCCATTCTTACCAACCACCCTGCCCCACAACAGCTATCAGCACCCTTGTTCGTTCATACAGTATTTACATGTTCGCTCTAGTTTCCCTATACACGCAGGGGAGAGCTTGCTCCCTATCAAGCTTATGTGGTCTGGCAATTATTGCTAGACTTCATATTCAGAAAGAGGACAACCAAAGGGGCAAACGCCAACCTAGAACATTGTCATTCTTTCAAACCTCGATATATATTTTTTTAAAATTATAAAATCTTCAAATTTTACGGGGCGGGTTCGCTTATTTTCCGCCCGGGCCGCGTAGATCCTACTGATTATTTGCGTCAAATTGATACAGGATGAAGGGGTTGTGGGAATTGTTGGAAGTCACTACTCTGTACGGAGTAGACTTTCCAAGGTATGGTTTCGGTGGAACCATCGACCCCGTGGGCGAACAAACATGGTATTTGCCACCCCATGGGGATTGTTCACGCCAAGAATTATCAACCATTTACAACCCCTGAGTAATATCAACAACAACACTAAAGAATGGGAAGACGCCCACTATTCTGCAATGGCTTGGCTCCAGTCCAACATGTTGGTTGTTCTCTATTCTAAATGGTGGAATTACTTCTCCCCTGCTCATAAGTAGATTGGGCACACAATTTTCCCACGAATGAACTGCAAGCCCATCCGACGAAACATCTTGCTGCTCATGGTTTGGGTGTTGGCCAATTTGGAAAGTACATAACATACATTGATACCTCCCTCAGAATGAATTTCTTTCTCTCTCCCTTATCGGCCTCTTGTCGAATAACATATCTAAAGTTGTCAAGAATTGCCTCGACAGCAAAACCGC
Source organism: Sclerotinia subarctica (assembly GCA_025389085.1). Taxonomy (NCBI): domain Eukaryota; kingdom Fungi; phylum Ascomycota; class Leotiomycetes; order Helotiales; family Sclerotiniaceae; genus Sclerotinia; species Sclerotinia subarctica. Next base: position 2,494,340 of record QRFI01000005.1, on the reverse strand, counting down.
CAACATGCCGTCCTCCTTTTTCAAGAATTATCGCATCTATTTTCTGACGGCCGTGGCTTACATGGGCTCGTTACTTTTCGGTAAGTTGGTTTATACTCCACGCTTCAAGTTCATTCCATACTCCCAGGAGCAAGTCAAAAAAGCGGAACATGGCTGACATAAGTTGGTGCACACAGGATATGATACCGGTGTGATGGGCTCTGTTTTAGCCCTTAAAAGTTTCAGAGGCGATTTTGGACTTCCGCTTGAGTCAACAGGATTTGGTGGAAGTGAGAATGCACAGGTTGCTTCGAATGTTGTTTCACTACTTACAGCTGGTTGTTTCTTCGGCTCTATTGCCGCCGCCTACTGCAATGATCGATTTGGAAGAAAATTTTCTCTCATCGGGTTCAGCACTATTTTCCTCGTCGGTGCCGCTATCCAAACTAGTGCTAGTCATAGTATTGGACAAATATATGCTGGTCGTGTTATTGCTGGTCTGGGTGTCGGTGGAATGTCCTCTATTACTCCTGTTTATGTCACAGAGAATGCTCCTCCCGCCATTAGAGGACGTATCACCGGAATGTTCCAAGAGTTCTTGGTTCTCGGTTCTACCTTCGCTTACTGGCTGAACTACGGTGTCGCATTGCACATTCCAACATCTACCAAACAATGGAGAATCCCAGTCGCAATTCAACTCATCCCTGGTGGATTCCTCCTCATCGGTCTACTCTTCTTGAAAGAATCTCCAAGATGGCTGGCTAAGCAAGGAAGATATGAGGAAGCTACTGCTTCAATGGCGTGGACCAGATGCACCACACCCGAAGATGAGGAAATTATGCAAGAAATTGCCGAGATTCGTGCATCCATTGAAGAAGAACTTGCTGCAACTGAAGGCCTTTCCTGGAAAGAGTGTCTCGCACCAGCCAACCGAATCAGATTCTTTACAGCTTTCTGCCTTATGTTCTGGCAACAATTCTCCGGTACTAACTCTATTGGATACTATGCGCCACAAATCTTTGAGACCATCGGTATCTCAGCAGCTAACACCGCCTTGTTTGCCACCGGTATCTATGGTACTGTTAAAGTCATCACTACAGGTATCTTCTTGTTTACTGGAATCGATACATTAGGTCGTCGCAAGTCTCTCATCTTTGGTGCCGCCTGGATGATGAGCATGATGTTTATCCTATCTGCTGTCCTCGTTACTCACCCACCCAACACCAAAGCAACCAGCGTCGCGCCCGCATCCATCGCCATGGTCGTAATGATCTATCTGTACGTCATTGGATATTCCGCATCTTGGGGTCCTATCCCATGGGTCTACGTATCCGAGATATTCCCCACGCGTCTCCGTTCCTATGGTGTTGGTCTCGCAGCTTCAACTCAATGGTTGTGTAACTTTGCCGTCACTGAAATTACACCTATTGCCGTCTCGAATATTGGATGGAGAACCTTCTTGATGTTTGGTTTCTTCTGTTTCGGCATGGGTACTTGGGCTTTCCTCATCGTTAAGGAGACCAAGGGAAAGACGTTGGAGGAATTAGATATCCTATTCGGATCTGTTAATGCTGAGCAAAGAGCTCAGGATGTGGAAGCAGTGCTTCATTCAAAGAAGGAAATTGTTCACTATGAGGGTGACGAGTCCGTTGGAAGCAAAGCTGGCACTGTTAGAGTTGAGAACGGTGCCACGGATGATAAGACTACTTAGATGGGTTATGATAATGACTGGGTAATATTTATGATAGATGTTATGTATACAGAGTCCGACATCTGCTTGCTTATAGTTGCTGCAGTGTCGTTGATTAGAGCTCGATAGATGAATGAATGCTTGAATAATGATAACGCAAATGAACACTTCAAAGATATCTCGGTGTACAATTATTTGCTTATTTGTCCTGTGAGTAACCATGTATAGTAACACAATTAATACAAGTGAATGAGATTTGGTGATTGAAGACTCCAATGTTCGTAATCTACTCGATTGTGCGAAAGAAAACAGATAATCATATTTGGCAAGCCCCGCCTCTTCCACCGGATATCGATGCAGTATTCAACCAACTCTATTCAAAACCAATCAAGAATTCATTCCGAAGCCTAGGATCTCAAATTCAAATCAACTATTCATTATCACAAATCACGAAAAAGACTTGTTAGAGATAATTACTTCAATGAGGTACCATGATGATTTACAAACTGGTGACGTTGAGTTTAGTGCCACGGGAGCATTGGTATATATTTTCAACCCCATGATTTTCTACATTCAATACCACAGAACATCCGTAGAGAACGGGAAAATGAAATTATATCAAATCATCATAACTAATCATAAATAAACATCACTAACATCGCTTATGTTATTCACCATTATTCCTTCCCCAACTCATCACTCGCTACTCCTCGCTTCCACTCTAACCAGCTTCCTCTATTCGAGAATTTATATTGGCGGCAGCTAATCAGTGAATAAAAGTAGATTGCTTAATGACTAATTTGGAATACCTTGTAGTTATCATTTTAGATACATAAGGGGAAATTTCATCTCGAATACTGCGATTCGAATGGAGAGCATTTTGCTATTCTAGCATCTGCCAGACTGCGTTTAAAATAGATGGAGGGACATGGTTTTTTATCTGTTCTAGGATCTAGATGGATTATTTTGTGGAGATATATTTATTATATAGTAATGATATTTAATATCTGAGAGGGGGGAATGTAATTCTACAAGTATTTCGCGGTTGACTGACGCCACCATACTATGTTGAGTAATCTTTAAATAAGTAATTCAACCCCATAATAGCTTCCCCTCCTTAACTTGGTATATCTAATATAGATATTGCTCTACTATTTTTTATTCCTATCCAGTAAACCCAGCCCGATGTCTAGGAAGCACCTTCAAGCACACATAACCATTGAATTATAGATGCAGATTGTTCTCTAGGGTGACTTACATATAGAGTGAAAAGGGAAACATATGTTTTTAAATAAATATAAATAAGTTTGCATGTGATGAAATGGATTTGTCCCCCACTGTTGTTGTGCAACTCTGTACCAGCACATTATCAACATCACCACATCCGTCTCAAATCCCGAAACTTCTGACATTCGCCCCCTATTTTTCTTTTTATCTGTTACGACGGAGTGAGTATATATGGCACAAAGTGTGCTGAAAACTAAAAGATGTGAACAAAAAAAGGAAAGTTGGTGCTGGTACTTGAAAGGCTGGATGTCAAGATGGAAGTGAAGGTGTGAGTGAAGCCCATACCTTTATGTAATATAACTTAGAACCTTCAAACTCCTTCACATTTGAATCTCAAAGCTCGAAGATAGTCCTAGAATGAAGTCTCCCCCGATGTTGAGTTGGAATTACTACCATCTATTCTCTACATCGCCAGATGAGCGGCTCTTGATTCTCATTTCCTCTTGGTAATGAATCCATATTTATTACTACTTTGAATGAAGACGTAAGCTTCGAGCTGTTTGCAACTTTATACAGTCTTGGTTGTTGATATTATGACTTTGCATAGGTACACAAATGCCTGAAGTTTACACCGCAGAATGAAATAAAATAAATAATTTGATATCGAAAAAAGCATGAGAGACACCATCATCATACATATATATATGAGCTTCATAAATCATCCGCCACCACAAAACCGACCATCTTCACCACCCTAGGCGTTCTAAATTCTAAAGCTCTCGCATTCAGCCTCGAAGGATTCTACCCTCAGTTGGTCCTACGTACAATAATCTCCATCGGAGGAATCAGCTTACATGATCCACACTGCGCCATCTCTCGCATTAAAAGACTTCGTTTCACGTTGTACAGGGATAAATCACATTTTGTTATTAAATAACATAACCTTATTTTCATCGATATCTGAGTGAAAATAGCATCGAATTCAAAAGTATCCGCATAGTTAACAAACATGTTTGGGAAAATCCTCTGAGATCCACTTTAGGAATGATATTTTGGGTTCATGTTATGGAGGTGAATCTTAGGTTGTTGTTATTGGTGTATTAATGATTTAAACATTGGGGTTTGAGTACCATGTTTGTGAAAATCTTCTAGATGGGATGTAGAAGTAGGCATTATCACTTGAAAATTACATACAGCCAAGCATCCTGGCTCTTCAATATCCATGTAATAAACGCCCATCCGGCATCCATCCAGTCAAGATTCCAATAAAACTCAAATCATCCTGCAACTACTGTACCACTCCCCATATTCACACAAAAAATTCCCCAGTAGTGAAACACAATCGAACAAACCATCACACCGAACAAAATAGAACAAATTTGGCGTATCCTCCATCCTCTTCTTCCTCCACTTCCACATCCGGCACTTGCCAAGGTAACCTCGGAGATATGCATCCTAATCTTCCATGAGATCCCTCTCATCTAAAATTACCCGATCCATCGTTCTCAGACAGGGAAGAGTGATATCTGTAATTGATTCATAGGATTCATTTACCCAGTATTCTACAACAACCAATATCAGAATTCACCTATGGATCTTCGAATTCCCGAGTCCTAATTGGAGATGAAGCGTCTCTGTTATGGCAAATTGTGGGGAGAGTACGGTTGATTCACCTAAGGATGATTAGCAATGTCCGCCTTGTACGGTACAGAATGTTTATAAGTCTTCCATCCAACCTTGATTTGAAAAGTTATTCTTCCGTCCTACAACCTCAGCCACATTCCTTTCGACAGGTGTATCCTCTTCATTGATATCAGACTGGTCTGTTCCTCTCTTCGTACTTCTCGTACATTAATTTCCTTCATACAAACATATTCTCCTTCAGTACACAAGCTGGACTTTAGTTTACTTCAAAATGCAATATCTTGCAGTTTCCGCCCTTTGTGCGCTTTCCTGCCTCGTCTCCATGACGAGTGGATACAAGTTGGTTCATAACTATGATCATACCAACTGGTTCACTTCATTCATCTATGAGAATGTCAGTATTCCCAAAACAAATCTTCGATCTAAAAGAGAGACTAACTCTATCTAGCTTCCTGACCCTACCCATGGAAATGTCAACTATGTCTCTTTAGCTGAAGCGCAGAAGCTTGGTTTGACCAAGGTCATTGGTAACCAGGTTTTCATGGGCGTTGATAATACCACTGTTCTCTCCGATACTGTCAATGGAAAGCGTAATAGCATCTGGGTTGAATCAGTTCACGAGTTTACCCATGGTATTCTCATTGGTGATTTTGCCCACATGCCCGCTAGTGACTGTGGTACATGGCCCGGTTTGTAAGTATTCACCATTCATCTAATTCCCAAGCAGTCGACCAGCACTAGCAGTATTCGCTAATCTGCTCGCTAGCTGGACCATTCGCAATGGTGCTAATCTTCCATATGGTGAAATCGATATCCTCGAAGGCTCCAATGACATCACTCAAGCCTTCATCTCTCTCCATACCGAAAAGACCTGCACCTTTAACTCTCCCAAGACTGCTCAGCTCGGCAATCTCAACAACGGCAATACCAATTGTCAACTAGGCAACGGTGCAGGATGCTCTATTAAGTCTAGCGCAGACTCCTATGGAACACCTTTCAATAAGAACGGTGGTGGTATCTATGCTATGCAATGGACCTCTTCCTTTATCCGAGTTTGGTTCTTTGCACGTAGCAAGATTCCAGCTGATATCAAGGCTGGTACTCCGGATCCAACAAAGTGGGGACTACCTACTGCGAATTTCGACAGCGCGAATGGTGGTTGTGATCTCGATGCTAATTTCCCGGCTCAGACGGTCGTAAGTCTTACTCTGTTTCTCATCTCAATCTCTTCCCACAATTCCTCCTAAAACCATCTTCAACCATACTCTTTCCATCCTTCGTTATAAAGCTAAATCAAGCTAATCCCACCTAGTACTTCGACACGACCTTTTGCGGCGCTGGAGCTGGCGGGCAAGCCTGGTCCGACTGGTCGGACTGTCCCGCAAAGACCGGCTACTCGACCTGCCAAGAATACGTCGCCAAGGTCCCCCACGCCTTCGACGATGCATACTGGCTTGTCAATTCTGTCAAAATCTACCAATAGACTTGACTTTTCTCTTCTTCTTTCTCCTTTTCTTAGTTGCCTGCTTGTCAACATCTTTCGCCTTCCCTCCATATCTCGCTCACCTTCAATTTCAGGATTTCGATATTGAAGAAATTCTTCATAGACATGATATCGGAGGATATTCATTGATGGATTGGGCGTACAAAAGCAATGCGGGAGCTGGGGATTTCATTTTAGAAGAAGCTGTAATTTTAAATGCATTGCATTCACGGGTTTTTGGTGGGATATCATTTTCTATGTTTATGAGGGAGGGCTGTTTATTTCTGCTTCTGTGGCTTCTGGGAATATGGTCTTTTCGATTGCATGAGAGGCCAGTTGATAGATAATGATTTTTTGCTCCCCACATTTGGACTCGCTAATATTTGTGATATTAGATGATGTAATGGTGTTGTGCATTGTGTTTGGTGGATTGAATATAGTTGTAGATTAGCCTGGGTCAATTTTGTAGGGAGAGATAGTTTCTAGGTGAGATCGTGCAGCTCTAACTCACTATCAGGGACAAGACCAAAAGGCGAACAATACTGAGATCACAGAATCAGTCTTTTTCTTCCCCAAGCACTTGTCGAAGGGAGTCACAGCGCACTTACTTCAAGACACAATCATTCACACTCAAATCGGCAAGCCTACCACATTATCAAACTTTCCATTAATTTCTCCTATTACTGCAATCATGCCTTCCCAGTCGATCTCATGATATCCATCTGATGTTCGATCAATTCCTGAATCAAACTTGTGCCCTTCTCCATGAGTTCCGTCAGAGGAACTTTTCCCGTATTTTCCGCTACATATTTGTGGTACGTATTTAAAACCAAATCATTCAGATTACATCGTGTCATCCCTCCGTTTATACATTCTCTCATTGTAACATCGGGGAATGTATTAGTGCCGTGGAGAACTAAACGTACTCTACCATTTGTGGCTTTTCTTATATTTTCGAGTCTGAATGTGCGTCAGCCTTCAAATAATGCCAATGACGATGCATTTCAGGAAACATGCAGTACATACCTTTCAAAATCCAACTTAATATTCTCCACTCCACCATAATTTCCATGCACATTCCCAAAAGCTGGCGCCAAAAAGTCTACCCCCGTATCCACAAACTTTATGGCCTCCTCAGGAGTCGTGAGTAACCCTTCCAAATCCCCTGTATCCTTCACTCCATCCTCGCCCCCATTAATCCTTCCACACTCCGCCTCAACTGCTATGCCTTTCTCTCTTAAAATCTTGGTCAACCTTGTGGTCTTGTCTAGATTTTCCTCTTTCTCATAATGCGACATATCTACCATTATACTATCGAAAAGTCCCATATCAGCGGCGGCAAGGATATCCTCTTCAGATTGTGCGTGGTCCATATGTAAAACTATGGGTACAGTGGCGGTTCGACACGCCGCGGCTGCAAGATGGATTAGAAGCGGGGAGTAATGGAGGGACCATGGGAAGAGTAGGATTTGTGCGGGAGAACGTTTTCTTTCTGCGGCGCGGACGACGGCGGTTATGGTTTCGAGGTTGTACTGAGAGATAGGGGATTAGTTATATGGTAAGGAGGGATGGAAAGAGAGTGAGAGTTTCTTTTTTCGTGGAATGTACGTACGGAGACTACTCCTACAACGCCATAACCACCGTCTTCTGCTGCTTGAAGCATGCGAATTGCTTTGTTATCTTTCATAGAATGTGGCATTATGTGTAAGTCTAGCTCAGTATAGAATATGAGGAAGAGGAACGGGACCAAACCCGCGAAGATAGTAAAGATGTAAGATCCTACTTATGAATTGAAATGGCTCTGATGATATGACAACGATTGAATAACAGTAGAGTAGAGATTCTTCGAACGGGGGTTCTCCCGAGCCCTTCCGATTTGGTGGGGTGGATTATACCCCGCCATAGGAAAAGGGCTTCGGAATACCTTCCTAATAATAATAAATAAGAATGAAGGGCCCAGAGAATATATCAGCCACAGGTAAAACTACGCTCTATGCAAGCCACATTTTATTAGCCACACATTTTATCAGCCACACATTTTTGATAAACTTGGCCCTCAAACCATCATCACCAGCCAGATAACGGGTTACTTCACACCGTTGATTATTTATTTATCTTTGCTGGGAGTAAGACTCAACAAGGCTTCTTGATACAATCTTTATGTCTAAAGTTGTGATGAGGATATATGTGCTATTAGAGCTGAGCAGAGCAAGTGTTTTTCTCCCTCTTCAAATTGCATATCACCAGCCTCTATAGATTCCTTTTTGGTGCAGAAGAAATATGGTTACAAAGAGAACCCAGTCCCTTTTAGCCTTTGTTCTCCATGGTGCTGTCAGAGGTTAGTTTATAATCCTTTGTATACTGTGCTCGAATACACAAACAAAGAAATGGGTTTCTCTTATGGCACCGAATAAGTTTTCCTCGTTGAGTTTTAGGTCGTTCTTAATCTTAAATTCAGATATCTGGCTTTTGTAAAAGTTATTTCCAAGTAGGCATAATGGTGATTGCCAAAAACCCCTTGTTGGATTGGAACCCAAAGCTGGGCCGTTTCCACAGCATCTGGGCAACTCAGGCTACTACGAAATGGGCCTACAAGTATGGAGTTTTACCGGATTATATGGACCCAACACAACTCTTTAATCCCTATGGCAAGTCAGGTATGTGTACCTTTTCAAGCCTAAAATAGTATCTAAGCTAATGAAGCCGCTAAGGCTTGACACCACACGCAGTTGATAATCCCCATTTGCAGGAAGAAAGGAGGAATCTTCAGAGGTGGATTATGTCTGGGTTTTGGCCCGAACTATTAGAAGAAATCGGGGCATATCCTTATCATATAAACTATACACCAGTTCTAACCAACCCAATTGAGTGAGTGATCCTTTCTTCTACTCGTCTGTCAATGTCTTCTTCCACTGTTCTCTTGAACAGTTTACTCGCTGTGTAGAGGTCGCAGTAGGAGCCGCAATACTACATGATCTTTGCCTAACTACTTTCCAGTCCGCTTTTTGAACGCATACAATGGCAACCTTATCATGGAGGTACCAGTTGGCCGATACTCCACATGGAGTTTCCGCAACACGAACCATTCTTCCCCATAGAACCGGATAATACTATGCTTTGGACGGCAGATAATCCTGCTGTCTGGCGACGCTTAGACCCAATCTTAAGATTGTGCACAAGATTCTTAAACCACTCTGCGGCCACATGTTGGGTATGGTTTCTTTCCAATGATAAAATATTCGGGCATTTATGATTGACTCCGTAGCTTGATGCTTTCTATTTTGGACTTCGTACAGACGTCCCTGAACGTCTCGATCGTCGTCCCGCCTGGCAGAAGCTCGAACAGGGGCCCTTGAAATTTTTTCATGAAAGAGATCCGCAGCTTCGTGACAATGCACAAACAGCAAGAAAGACGGAGGAAATGAAAGGTATAATGAGAAGCAGAGTACAATTTGGCATCGGTTCTTCAGCTCTTACGCCCTGGGATAGGATAACGCCAAATGGATCTGGTTTAGGATGGGAAGGCTACACAATGGTAAACACCAAGAGGGAGAACAAGAATTTCGAATTTTACAGAGAGACTAAAGCCTGGATTGATATAGCCTTACAATTGCTTTTACCTTTGTTCAGGCATGATCTATCTCCGATAGACAAATTGTCATTACAATTTTATATTGCATCAACTATTTTGCATGAGTTTGCAGTAAGGATCGTAATTTTAATTTCTTCTCAACACTGCCGCTAACAGTATTCAAGCACGCGCTCAATCAACTCCAAGATCCTCCAATGGGACGAACCATTGTACGCAATGAAGCTGCATTCGGTGGTGATGAGAACGGTAAAGGGGCGGAGGTATTTTGCGAGCTAGGCTATTCATTTGTCAAGGGAGTATGCTTCGAATTCAATATATATAGAACAGTAATTGACCTCTTCTATAGCTTCTAGGTGCTATGCCAAAAATACTGAATCCCGCACACTGTGTTGGTGCTCCACCAGTAGCTCTATTGCTTAGTAAAGAGATTCCGGCACGCAAATATGACAATGGAATTTTCTTGCACGAAGCTGGAGAGGATTTCGCACAATATGAGGAAACGAACAAGCTAGTACCAATCTTGGCAACATATTTCGAATACATAAACACCGATGATTTTTGGGACAAAATGACTCCAAACTTTGGGGTATCTATCATAGCGCCAGCACCAGCCTCAATCGTAGTCGTTGAACCAGATCCCTCCCGTCCGGAGTTATCCAGCTATGTCTTCAATAACTCTAAAAGGAAGTGGATGTATGAAGCGGAAGCTGTTGTGTCGGACATTGGGTTACTTTCATCATTGAGTCCCAGTCAGCGAAAAGCTTATGACATTGCACTAAAACAAAAAGATCATGAGTTCACTAAGTTGAGAAGAGTGAGGTACCTCGACTTGCGGGAAGAAACAAGACAACGTGTCATGCAGTGCAATGATGCTCTTGAACTATATTTTACACGAAATCCAGGAGATCTATCGGATTCAGAAATACTCCGAATTCTTCGTTCCTGTGCGGAGAATTTACGGCACGAGGCTGACCAGGAAGCAAAATCTGCCATTGACTTCATGGTCGAAGCGGATTTGGACAGACCAAGCAGTTTGGAATTCAGCAACACTCTATTGGAAACGAATTGGCAAGCCAGAGATATGGCCAAGAAGGTACAACAAGACTGCGATCGAGTCGGAGTAGCTACCCTAGGACAAGATTATTACGATTTATGCCGGAACTTTGAACAAATCTTGTTCACATTACGATCTACCCATTTCATTATCACCCAGCGATTAAGACCAGGTAAAGGCGAATCGTACGAAAAACTCATTCATAGGGTCGGCAATGCTATGAATCTTGATGGACTTGAACGTTTGGGGAGGATTGATGTATCGAATCAAGTATCATGTGCAGCTAGCAACCTCATAACAGCCACCCAGGCTATGCAGGCATATCAGGCACAAGATTATGCGCTATGTCATAAGCTTGGAAAAGAAATGCTTTCCCTTTACGATCTGGAAGGATATAACCAAGGGATAGGGATGGTTTTGATAGCTACGCATCCTGGAGAAATCAGACGCAGGTGGTGTTCTCGGCAAGGACTGCATGTTTTGAAGGTCATGGCTCGAACAAACTCCACACCTTTACTAAATGATTGGGTACAGATTGCAATGCAAGTCAATACTTTTATTGAGGATTCGGCTGTTAACAGTGGTGTTGGGAATGAATTATGCATTTTGGGAATTAATGAGGCTCCTTAGTTGAGAATGGTCGACTTAGAAATGCAGTATTCATCACGTTAACGAAATTCATGCACTTCCTACGCCATACCGGCTATACATACCAATACGGCAGTGGCAGTGGTCCTTTCATCTAAATCCATAAGTTCACGTCACTTTCCCGCAAGATAGATGATATAAAGATAGTCAAGTTCCTTAACCGCCTCACCTCAAGTTCCATGTCGAAACATGAAACACCAACGCTCCACCATATAAACTTTTCAAAGCGTTCATATCACTAGTCATTCAAACAGGAGGTCCAAGCACCAGAAAACGGAAAATGGATTCATACCCTTTGGTGATCATATCCCACGATATGATAAGTACAAAAGATAATGGCCGCAAAATTGCAACAGAGCAATTTTTTCTCACCTTAATCATCCATATTCATAGCAGGCCACGATGGAAAAAATGCTCATCAAATAAGAATACCTTCATTCGATTTAAGCGCTCAGGTACCTTGGCATGAAGAAAAAAGTTCAGATGGGACATTTTGTGCGTGGTCAGTCATGTATTGTCGCGGGATGGTTTGAGATCAAAATGTCACACTATTACGCTTTAGACATATCTTCATATTTTTCTGTTTCTCGATGATCTTGGAGTTGTTCTTTCGTTCTTTGCTTTGATTTCTAGAAAGATTGAATATTATTTCTTGTCCATTGTTTAGATTTGATATTGCGACCAAAATAAAGATGGATTGATCAAATACGTGAAATTGTAATGTTTGTTTCAACCTACTTATCCCGTTTGGAAAAAAGTGCTTTTGCTACTTTTCTCAAAATCATCGTGTCCAATCTCACAGAGTGAATCTTCTCGAAATTTATGGCACCGCAGGATTATCTACTCAACTTCGTGAGCGAAGGAGATACAGCAGATGCTGAAGAATTGTTGGAAGGAAGTGAGAGGGATGGTGTAGATGAAGGGGAGGGAGTAGGAAATATGAATCAAGGCAATAATATGGGCAATGGGAATGGTATGGGAGAAAACAATAATGGCAATAATGGCAAAGGTCCCCCATCTTCATCTCCGCCTCCACATCCTGAGAATTCGGATGGCTTTTCGTCGACGAGCAGTATGGAGGTGGATACTAGTATATCTACATCTACGATATCGACAGATACGTTAACTACTACTACTACTTCTTTTACATCCTCGATATATGCATCCACATCGATAGCTACATCGATAGCTATATCTACATCGACATCAGCAACCATAAGCTCTGAAACATCAACCTCGAAATCTTCATTCCTGTCGCTAGCATCCTCATCCTCATTCTCATCCTCAATATCGACCTCAAGTCCAACACCTATATCCACATCCACATCTATATCTACATCTCCATCCACCACATCGACCACACCAACCAGCTCCTCCACTGCACCCACATGGCCCAACCCGCTCCCCAACACCCAAGCAACAACCCAATCCACCAATCTCACGCCCCTCCCCACAACCCCCTCAATCCCCTCAACCCACCATCCTAAAGCACACACTCTACCCGGCAGCTCCATCGCCGGCATCATAATCGGTATCCTCTTCTTCTTAGCCCTCACCGCATCCATTCTATTTTACTTTCTCCGGCGCAAAAAGAAAACCCAGCAACAACGAAGAAATATCGGGGGTTACGGTGAAGACTGGAATGGAGGAATCCCACCCGTTGGACAAGATGCACAAATTCAACAAACAGCACCTCCATACAGCGAAAAGAGTGCATCGGTAACGGGTATGGGTATGGGAATGGGTATCGTGCGGGTATTATCAGGGAGTACAATTCGCAGTATTACTCATACCCATAACCGTACTAGAAGTTCGGTGTCGCAGATTCCGTTGACGACGTCGTCTATATCCGCTTATTCTCTATCTCCCAACCCTGCACCTTTCAATCCTGCATCTCCGTCTCCATCTTCACCCCTTCAACCTCAACCTCAAACTCAACCTCACCCCCCACCCCAACCCCGCGCTATAAATCAAAATTTCTCCTTCCCCTTCTCTTTTCCCTTCCAGTCGCCATCCTCATCCTCATCCTCATCCACAACCCAACAACCCACCCTCCAAAACCCCAACACCCGTCCAATCCCCCTCCCCATCTCCACTCCCACTTCCACTCCCACCCCCACTCCCAATCACGAAGAACCTAAAACTCCCATTCCATATACACCGAATATAATCGATTCGATAGATTGGATCAGGGATCGTGACTATAGGAGGGATAGGGATAGGGATAGGGAAAGAGAAAGAGAAAGGAATGAACAAGCCATCCCTGGACTCGCATTGAGTATTGCAGGACCGGATATGGGTGTTGGTGTGGGTGTGGGTGTGGAAGGGGAAGAGGAAGGAAAATTCGATTCGAGGTATTAGGTTAGGGATTATGGAAGTGAGGGGGAGGGTGGTTTTTAATGGAGTGGATTTAATGAGTTGGATTCGATTGGATTGGATGTAATCATATCACTCGAGTATGTATATATAAATAAAAACGATTGAAACCTTTCAAATCCCCCATGAGTGTTCCAAATTTCAAAAAACAATCATAATACCTCTAATCTCTACCTACAATAAATACAACCCCCACCTAACCCAATCCAACCCACCTCTACAAATCAATCCACTCCAACAAATCCCTCCCATCTTTCCCCTCATCTTGTCCATCCCTCCTCCCATAAGCTCCCTCCCCATCATCCCCCGTGTTCGCACACTCCGTAAACCCATTCTTCCTACTCCCATCATGTGTAATCACGGCGCAGAAAATAGCAGATTGATAATCTGTAGCAATACTTCCGATAACGATACGATCTGCTCCTGGAGAAGAGGGTTCAGAACCTGTGTATATTTCGCCATTGGCGAGAATGGGAAATTCGAGGTAGGGTTTCTTGGCTGCGGGGAGGAAGGTGAATTTTTCGTAGTCTGGTGTCCAGGGGGAATTCGTTAGTGGGGGGTTGGGAGGAAGGAGTGAGATAGTGCGCGAGTTTGGGAATGGGATTATGAGTGTGTGGATGTCTCACCATTGTAGACATGTGGGTATTTATCTCTTCCCACGGTTTTCTTTTCAGATGCGAGTTTTAGTGCTTGTTTGCATGCTGCGTCTATGGTGGCTTGATCATAGGTTGATTCATTATCGCAGTTGCAGCCAACTGGTTCGTCGTCTGCGGGATAATATTAGTATGGTATGATAGTATGCTGATGAAGAATTGAGGAGGATACTTACAGATGGTTGCCATTGTGGATGGGAAGATGGAGATAGATTCAAACTTGCAGATATGGAAGATATAAAGAAGAGAGGAGAAAGTAGATAGGTACGAAATGAAGATACGATTAAAGAGAATTGCAATACTTACATACCCATACTTATACTCAACCCTCTCTATCTGCAATCCACCTACCTACCTACCTACCGACCGACCTACCTTTCCTATCTCACTCCCCTCGTACATATCCTCGAATGAGAACTTATCGTCGAATCTCTAACATGTAACATAGTACCCGCCACGATACCTCATGACCTGTATTTAGGGATAGTAACGTATTGCTAGTAGCGGCAGATTGATAGAGGAAGGTGTCCAGTGGTTGTTACCGTGGTTATCGCAGAAAATTAAGCTTTTGTCCATCGAGAACAGAAAATTAAACTTTCGGTGAGATTCCGGCGCGCGGCCTGTTTGCTCTAGTGTGGTTCGTAATGTGGGCGTGGGGTAATTGTGTGGATGACATTTGTTCTATGATGATGATGATGCAGGTTGACTAGGGAGAAAGGGATATTGTGAGTTTGAGTTGTAAGAAGTGATAAATTGGAGTTTGTATGTGACGTCTCTTTATGTGACGTCTGGCTTGTGAACCTAAATGCAACTGCACGACATATCTGAAGCGATTTCTCATTAGTCGCTTGGCATAGCTTTGTATCATCCACTCGATCGTCTCTTCTCTTGTCTCTCTCCAAATTTGAAGAGCATCCTCAAATGCATCTTCAGCCGCATTATAATGTCTGCCAATACAGAGTACAGAAGATCAGACATCACTTGTACTATATATATGCCTATTTTACACACAATTTGATGTTTGTAACTCAGTCGATCATGATGAGTAGCATACATTGCGTTCATACCGTAAGGTTATTCATTTGGTGAATTCCATCAAGCTAGATAAGAATACTTGATTTTGAGACTGACTAGATTATTTTAACTCGACATGAACGTTTAGCTTGGTGAAAGCTACCAATTGAATATGGTACATTGTACAGACACCTAGCTCTACGACTAAGGTTAGCATTAAGAAGAGTCAGTCAATAAGGTTAGCATTCATTAAGAAGAATAAGGTCAGTAAGTTTAGCATTAAAAGAATAAGGACAACTAAGAGCATACTAGAGGTACACAATAAGATTTGTGCATACATTCCCTCAACATCTCCCTCACAACATCTTCCTCACCACAAGAGATACTCCGGTACCACCACAGCTCAGAACACCATCAACCATGCCTAAACCCCGTACCACTAAGCTCAAGACCACCAACGAGCTGGGAGGTAAAATACCATCAAAAGGAGTTGGTCGAAAACGGGTCAGTTCGAA
Source organism: Sclerotinia subarctica (assembly GCA_025389085.1). Taxonomy (NCBI): domain Eukaryota; kingdom Fungi; phylum Ascomycota; class Leotiomycetes; order Helotiales; family Sclerotiniaceae; genus Sclerotinia; species Sclerotinia subarctica. Next base: position 2,478,465 of record QRFI01000005.1, on the reverse strand, counting down.
TCCGAAAAGAGTCAATCCAAAAAGAAGAAAACAAAGCAAAAATGCCGCCGACGTCGTCAATCCCCCCGATTCCGCTGAAATTCAACCGAGAGTTACATTTCTCCATCTACCATTTGAAGTTCGAGAGATGATATACAGTTCCATAATGATCAAAGAGAATCCAATTCAAATCACATCACCAATGGATACACTTCCCTACAAACATCCCGAGAAGAAAAATCGCACGCCGCTCAAAGGTGGACTCGCCCTTCTCCAAGTGAGCAAAGCAATGCATCATGACGCTGCACAATATTTCTACGGGCATAACAATTTCGTCATCGGATCTCCTATCAAACACATGCAACATGCAGCTCGCTTCATAAAGGCTTGTAGATCGAGTATGAAGCCCAATCATCATGGGCTCCAATCGTTTCTCTCTCGTGTACCTCGATTCTATGTCAATTGTATCAGGGAACTTACGATTCGGATTTCCGTGGCTGTTTTGACAAAATCCCATTATTGTGGTATTTGGGGTTATCCCGGTATAGCCATATGTCCTGGACAACCCGTAAGACATCATCTTCCTCATAGTGTCATGACACATTTTCAAAACATGACAGTTCTCGCACTGAAACGCTTTCCCAGTTTACGGGTAGCCAATCTCATTTTCACAGATGTCGAAGACGCGAGAGATGATGGGCCAGAGTTCGAATTTTGGTCGACGGAAAAAAGTCTAGTTAATTCTTTTAGCAATTTATTGCATCATGATAATCTGAAAAATATCACCTTGACTTTGGATTTGAAGGGTGATGCTCCTCGCTTTCGCTTTTGCCCTCAGCATCTAATGGATAATACTCATATCTTTTATGTCATTGAGAAGGCAATGAGGAATGCTGTGAAGGGTCAAGATGGTTTTTGGTCATCTCCTGAAACGGATGGTGATGAGAGGGGTCTTGCTAGGGGTATTTTACTCTCGAAGTATCAGGGCGAAGAAGAAGAGGGAGGAGAAGATGGAAATGGAGATGGAAATGGAGATGGAAATGGAGATGGAAATAGGAATGGAAATAGGACTTACCTATGGAAGATATCGAGGGAAGAATGAGGGAAACCGTGTTGTAGATTTGGACAATCATTCTTGGGACATTAAGACTGTAGAAGAAACAAGAGGTATCTTTTTACATAGTACCAGTATCATGATGAGTGTTTGTTAATTAGAACGCTGGTTCAACGTATGTTGAATTAGGTACCTAATCATAATAAGATTCTACCTAATAAATAACAAAGATTAAATTACACATAATAACCCAGAGTCGTATCTCTCCACCATATTAACCCAAGGTTAATTTAATTATGCGACAGAAAAAGGTCTGTAAAGTATAAATAAAGTCAAGCAAGATACCGAAGGAGATTTCTATGAAGTTTGCTCAAACGGTCGGATTTTACTTCTTCTTTTTACATGAAAGGTGTTTATATGTTTATATATATGTGCATGTGCTGGTATTGGTGATGTTAACTCTTAATCCTACAATCACGTTTCTTGAGCTGGAGCTGGAACTAATGATTGAATTCCTACCGATTGGTATGTGTGTCTGTTTTAAGGTGTGAAAAGTAGGAGAGTCTGGAGAGATGATAAGTAGTGGTAAATTAAAGTAAGGAGTGGATTAGAGCTTGTTATTGCTTGGACTGAGGCGTATTGATGATGGGAGTTTTGTCTTTCTGGTATGCTGGTCTGCTGGAAATAGAGTAATGGAGTAATGTAATGGAGTAGAAATTGTGTTTTTGGATAGTAAGGATGTTCAGATTAAGTATGTTGGAGATTTATGTATTGTTTGATTACTTCTTCTCTTTCCTTCATATAGTAGTCACGACTCACTTGCGCTGGATTCAAATGCTATGCTATGCTATTATTATATTTATCTTCAATATCTACTAGGTAGTATAGATAAAGAGATCCTTGATAAAAGGTGTAGACCTCCTTAGTATAATTAACTGTTCTTCTTTTTCGTCTCAAGCAAAATCTTTAAATGCCATGCTGGAGTTATCAGTGAATCCTGTCGTCTATTCTGTATTTCCAGTTCGGTAACCTACGCCTGATCATGGAGATTTTGGATAACTTGGTCAACATATCCCTAGAGTTCCATACAAGGTAATTTTACCATCTAATGTCGATTCCGTCTTCTTTCACAGTCTTACCTTACTTAATTAGAGCATCGATGTACCCCCAAGGGCTCGGTTTGGAACTCATTGCTCAAGACTTTATCACTCCGCGCTTTTAACTCTTTGCATTAGTAAGATCTTACCATTCTCAGTGATGTAGATTGGCACTGAATAACGAGCCCAAATCAAATTCAACAATCTTCAGAGTCCATCTGAATACTTTCTTAACCATGAAGTATCACTCTCATATTCTCTGGCCACTGCTTGGGAATTTGCATCAAACTTGTCGATTTCTTGAACGATTAGTCAGATTAGCTGGACTATCTTGATATTTCACGCGAAAAATGGTGTAAATATTTGTAAGAGTTCTGGACTTTACTCACCACACACTATAACGTTTTGTAACAAAATCCCTACGAAAATCATATTTTTTATATAAAATTAAATATTCAATAACTTTTTTATATTCGATTAAATTAATTAAAATTTGAAAGCATTATAATCGATTATATAAGACTATAAAAATAATATATTTTATTATTTATAATTTTTATTTAGAAATTGTAAAACTTTAAAATTAGAAAATTAGAAAATTTCGATTATGTAACATTTTTCCTATATAAAATAATCGAAATTTTTGAAATTTTTATGATGTTTATTTTCATTTTATATATTTTCTTAATGAAAGTTATTAAAAATAAATAAATATTTTATAAATTTTAATTAATTATTTTAATTTTTTTTAAAAAAAAAATTCATTTTTTGTTTTATATCAATATTTAACAAATATTTGAAAGAATGAATAAATCAAGGTTTTAGATACTCTTGTCATAGGACACCTTACTTCTCCTTGAATTGCATTTTCACTACATGGCTCAACGATTCCGTACGGTCTACTGTAACTCACTCCGTCTCTGAATCACCTTCACTCAGTTCTCGAATCTCTATATCTAACATTCATCATACCTCCCTTCCAGATCTTGAGAAATGTCTCAATGAAACAGCAGTACGAAGTTGTAACTCCATTTCTCAACAGCCCATCCACAAAATCACTGTAACATTTCAATTCATGTTAATTAAAAGGATCATTTTTACCTCCTAGGAATAATCCATGATCAAGAGGGCGAAAGTTGACGTGTAGTGATGCTGTAAGATGTCACAGCCCAACATTTTCGACTATTTTATGGCAGGAGAGAAGTGCATCATCACGGATACTGGAATCCTTACGCTTCCGGGAGTATAGCCAAATATGAGCCACATGGAGATACCTTTTCCGTTAAATTCTCATACGCCTTTGACTTGGAGAGTTGCATTTTCGTAGCCGATATGAAAATCAGGACGCAGGACATCTTTGAGATCGAGGAAGTTTTCCGGTTGGGGAATTTCAGACGCCATGATAACCTTATTGAGGTTCGTAGTTTCCATGATTTTCAGTTGTACAGACAAAATTTGAATCTGTTGAATCTGTAAGGTTAAGGTTTACCTAGAATTTTCCCATCACTCTGGGATTATTGATCTTATGTTATCCAACAATCATCATGAACATTTACCATGAATTCTATTACCGTCACGCCTTGCTCAAACTCCACAATCATGGCGGGGCAATTTGCCTCCCCACTGTTCAATTGTCAATTGGGAGAATATAAGTTGTGAGGATCGGATACTGGCTAAATGGAGATCACCCAAGTGTGAGACTTATCATTAGTTCTGGATAAATGCTTCCATTGCAACTTTTCAAGATAAAAGGTTGGACGTCGGTTCTGGGTAAATTTTTGTGCGAGGGACTGAGTATAGCATTTATGTGCATTTTGAGGTAATCATCTTACTTTGGCTTTGGAATTCTTTCTTGATTAGATTTCAGAAAAACCATACTGGAAGATTGAAATGGTGAGTTTTCGCTGTTCTACAAAGCAAGCATGTAGGTCATGAATTATGATGCTAAAACTTCCAGGCGCCTTATGATCAGTTTATATTGTTTGGTTGGTGAATCTTGGTAGATTGATGAAGAGTTCCAATGCTGATGTATCACGCCAGGTGATAGTATTATCCAGGGCTCAAATGAACCTAATGGGTTCTCATTTGCATCTGCGCTTCAGAATGGTATGAACCCTATACTCCGAAATATCACTCTCGATCGACTGTTCGAGAGAAAAAAAAACCTCATCCTGAGTTTCCGGGTTAAAAGATTTACTAATATTCTCCTAGCATACGCCCGAAAACTTGATGTCATAAATCGAGGCTTCAGGTTCGTTGTCTACGAATTTACTCGGGAAAATCGCAAAAATATATCCACTAACCAACTTCTAGTGCCTACAACACCAACCACGCCCTCGAAGTTCTTCCACATTTCCTCCCTACTCCCTCTCAAGCCAAAATTCGTTTTCTAGTAAGACTACATTTCTATCTAAATCCAAATTAATCTATAGAAAGATCTGACATTTATCAGCTCATCTTCTTGGGCGCCAATGATCTGAACCGTGGCCCCTCCGCAAATCAATATGTTCCTCTCCCCCAGTTTATCCAAAATATAAAGACACTCATCTATCATCCTCTCATTCAAGCTCACGCACCGAGAATTATACTTGTAACGCCAGCACCAGTTGACGAGGCAACCTGTAGAGTTACGAATGGTGAGTGGGGATATTCGGATGATCCTAGACGGGTGATAGATACGAGGGAGTATAGGGATGAAGTGGTGAAGATTGCGGAGGAAGATGGGTTAGCCGTTGCGGATATATGGAGTGCGTTTATGGGTGCTTGTGGGTATGTGGGCACTCGTTTGTGATTGTCGAACTTTTGAGGAGGTATTTGATATACACAGTGAAAGCTTTTAACTGACGTTTATATCCCCATAGATGGAAAGAAGGAGATGATGATGCCAAAATGCCCGGCCTAGAAGAAAATGGCAGGGATACTAATCTCACAAAATTGCTGTATGATGGTATGTTAGTTGACTTAATTTCACACACGAAAGACGGAATAAAATGCATTATATATACTGATACAAGACTCCAGGTCTACATTTCAGTGGAGAAGGCTACAAGATTCTTTTTGAAGAGGTAATGAAATGTATCGCGGAGAAGTTTCCAGATCAAACTCCTGATAAAGTTGAGAATGTTGTTAAGGCGCAGTGGGAGATAGATATGGGACGGTAGATAATATATGGTGTAGGATTCGGAGTAATAGTAGATAAGAGTAGAGAGTAGAGAGTAGTGATAAAGTTCTTGGAGAATTAAACCCATTAAAGAGAGCAAACCAAATCGATTGATTTTTGGCACTGTACTTGTAAGTCTTACAAGACGGATGGTTTACTATCATCAGCATCCAACGCCAATCTAGCTTAAGCTATCGTTACTAAATAACCCCATACCTTCTATAGCACACAACGGGAACAATAAAATCTCCATACGAATCGGGCGAGATTGTCTTTGCAGCAGCGGCTATTTCATCCCCAGTTTGAGGTATTGTTGCAGAATACAGTCAATCCAGTATTACCAGATGAGATGAACAGCCTCGATACCTCAAACTGCCACCACACATCGCACTCATGATGGTGCTACTAGTATGACGCCCCTTGGAGCATGTTATTACAGATGACGTCTAAACAACAGAGCAATCCCAGCCCCACATACAGAGTCTCACATGTTTCTCCAACATCCTCCCGCAGCTGCTACACAAATCACAATATAGGACTATCTAATCATAAGAGAGAGAGATATATAGTATATGTATACTCAATAAAATTCCTAGCCGTATCAAAATCTAAATCCAAATTCAGAATATATCATATCATATCATATACTATTCTATACTTCATCAAATTTCCCACTCTCAAAATATCGCATACAATAACACCGGCGCTGTATACCTCAAGGTTACCTATCTTTTTACATTATTAAAGCCTATTCCTATAACTATATAAGGTTAATATTTAAAGTGTAATCTTACTACTCTATAGCCGGTTAGTATGATATTTAGCTGGATTCAGATGGTTTGGATAATGGATGTAAGATTGTGAAGATATTAGATATTAGATAGGTATAAGAAGGATGATAGATTGTGTAAGATTATATAGATAGATAGTATAAGGTAAATCTGTACTAGTTGTATAAATAATAAAATAAACATATTTAGTTTATCTGGTGATTTAATTTAATTATAAAGTGAATCCTTCTATTACAGATGGGGGATTTCGATGGTATAGGAATATTTCATTAAGGTTTGTGTAACATAATTATATATCGAGTTTTTTTTTCTGTGCGAGGTTGGCTGGGGAAAGTTTATATTAAGAGTACGATAGAGGAGATATTTATCATCGCTTTTATTATTGAGGTATTGAGGTATCGAGATTTTCACACCTATTCCTTGGGAATGAGAATAACAATTTACAAATAAGATTATAATGTTACTAAAACCAGATTCAGCTATCCCCCTCGATCAGACTGAGCAGACTCGATCCGTGCATTTTTTATAATCTTACAGCCAAATCAGAAGATATAATATGAATAGGTATAGATACAACCGACGCCAAAATCTTGAAACCTAGTTTTTGAAATAGTAAATAAATGAGAATCCAACTTATTAGCTAAGCTTATTCCTAGGAATCTCAGTTCCGCTGTGCCATTACTAGAATATTATAGTTACGCGATTTGCACTTCCTAAGGTGCAAGAGATACGCGCGAGGATATATCCTTAGGGGTAGGTCATGGTATGATTATATGAGTAGTTTTTAGGAGGTTTCTTAGATATGGGGGGGATATGTGAGTAAATACCTACCGAGGCGTGTGCGGGAGTATGAAGAATGATCGGATGAGTACCTAGTAGTCGTGGAGGTTGAGTCGCTAAGCTGTTGTAGCTATACGGCTTGTGAAGATGTGCAACAAACTTCCAGAAGCGAGGGGCTGTTTTTAAGTGAATTTTGGGAAGTTGGATGTGGGATAAGAGTATCAAATTTGAATATCAATGAATGACTATCATTCATTTCTCTCGAATGGCATATGACATAGACCACGTCTGATTGTTGGAAATGGGAGGGGAACATCCTGAGCTTGATTAAGGATTCGTCTCTGTCATTTCTTCATTTATTCATGAATGCCAATATTCGACCCATAATGTACAACTAGCATTTGTGATCCGCTCATCCACTAGATTTACGTTCATTCCACTCCAATATACATATACATGCCTCTAATTCTCCAATCACCTCGACTAATTTTCAATCCCTCAAGGCACACTAGTCCTCAACTGCACACCATGCCACCCCTTGATTTCCTCTCCCAAAACTTTATTAACCAATCTTTGTTGTTTCAACATATTCAACCCTCTAAACTTTTCACTCACAACCTCAATCCCATACATACTCCCACATCCACCACTTATATCCTGTACCTGTAATTTCGTAGGTTGAAGCTCGCGGGATAATTTATCCCATATATTTTTCTCTGCTTCATCGAGGTGATCTGGTGCCTGAAGTATATCTGCCGCGCGAGCTTCCTCCTGTGCAACGCCTTCTGCGCCGGCTCCAATGGTACCTTTGATTGTGGAAGATGAGTCGCTGTAGAATCTAAGGTGGGATAGTGGTGAGGATGAGGGGTAAAGAGCTCGGGTTCGTGGGAGATAGCGGGGTGAATTGATCGCGGAAATGGAGTATAAACGGATATTTTGTGCAGCTATAGCGCAAGTTTTTACGTTCTGCATATTTGAGGGTCGCATAATCGAGTGACTTAGAAGAGGAGCGCGAGTTCGTAGACAACGCAAGCAGGAAAGGGCGGAATTTTCCATGTTTTGGAGGGGTTATTTGGAGTCAATTGGTGAGATTTAGGAGGGAATTCGAACACGATTGCTGGAGGAATGGAATGATATTATCAGCGCTGTCGGATTCAAATAGAAACTGCTGAAGTATATGGGCGAATGGTTGTTGGTTCTAATATTTACTTGTACTCCAGTTATAACTCGAGTAATTTTCCGAGGCTCATGATTGATCAGCATCATAGATCCTAATTAGTCATCACTCCCCATCTTTTGACAGCCACCAATAGAAGCCCATTAAATGTCAGCAGGCTGGTCAGTTACTAAAAAATGAGCTTCAAATTCAATTACTTCATGTAATCCCACGCTTTGTGTCCGGTTCTCCTCCCAAAGACTACCTCAAACGTTTCACTAGAAAGTTTAAAGCCATGCCATGGGCTTAGGATATTTCTTGTTCAACCCGACTTAGAGATTTGGTTGAACATGTAACCACAGCTATATGATTCCGGGTGTGGTCTTCTCTGGCAGGAAGGTTAGAAGTCGAGCCTTCCTACCTCTCGCGTTACAGCAAGCAAACTCACAAGTAATAGTTTATGCTTCTGCATGTCTCCTACTAATTTTCTTCCTAATGGAAAGCAGGCGTCATGACCAAATTGATAGCTATCAAAAGGCGACGCTAAAGCGACTGGTCTATGACCGGCTTCTTCACGCCAACGGGTTTTGAGCAACCTAGTCCCCCAAGCCTCACATTGTAGAATTAGATATCATCACAACAGTCGATTCATATTTGAATGATAGGTTGTTTGCAGGTAAGTGTAAGTATACTTCCTCTCATTCTTAGCCCAGTGTCGACTTCAATTCTACACTAGATTTCCACTTGGACTGAAGGAAAATTTCCCGCCTCGATTAACGTCCTCGTTTTTATTTGAACTGAGGATTGACATTTTAAAAAATCCATATCAAGGCGCTCTTGTCCAAGAATCTTTCTTTTCCTACCAGTTCAACAATATTTCCTCATTACAATTTCTTCGTACTCAAACTAAGAAACTTGTAAACATACATCTATTACCACATACCATGGATGTTACTAGGCGATCGATTGGCTATAACCAGGCCTTGAACCTCCAAGAATTAGTCGAGATGGCAATTGCGAACTATGCTCGCAATCGTGCAAAAAGTCAACCTGAGTTTCTTCCTTTTAGTATAGCAATAATTTTATGTGCTAATGACCTTCATGTAGACAGGAACTCTTGAAACTCAACATGACTCGTATTCTGGTCAAGGATATCCTTTTGAAAGAAGTCATGTTGAGGGGGACAATGAGGTGGATATCTTCTCTCTTCCGGAATGTGAGATACCAGATTGTGGAGGATTCCGCCATCTTTATTATCCTGCCAGTGCCAGCATTGAAGAGACCAGATAACTAGATGGCTCCTTGCGGGCACGGGAAGATGAGAGAATAGTGACACGCTGCGCCCATTAAGGGAGACTCTTTGTTCGGAACCTTCGATTTCGAGTTCAGACCAGTTGAATGTTGACTCTGCATATTCCTCATGGCATGGGTCACAAAAAATGGATTCTGACGAGAAGGTGGAGGAACAAGAGGTTGATGTTGGCTAAAAGCAGACGAGAAGGAGAATGAGGATGAGGAGGATGAGGAAGATGGAGAAGAGGGCGGCGAGGAAAAGGAGGAGGGAGAGATCGAGGATGAGAAGGGAGATGTTAAGGAAAGGGGGTTGACGAGGAGAAGAGGGTGAGGATGATGAGAGAGCAGAGGAAGACACCTGTTTTGGCTCGACTCAGCTGCTATGTAGGATCGTATTGTTATCGCTCCGAGTTCCTTGAGTTTCTTCAGAATTCGCTTTCTGGGCTGGGCATACGGTCTTTGACCTCCCGAATGCAGTCCAATAATTGGAAGCATTCTTGGTTGATTCTTGGAACCTTTTGAAGGATTAAAGCTGTTCGAGTCATCGAGCCAATCTTGGTGCTTTACAGCTTCTCAAACATTCGATGATATAATTTATCTAGTAGCTTGGAGTTTAGGACATGCTGAGTTGGCTCTTGGTGTAGGGGTTAGAGAGTTGGGGGATTGTGGCAAATTTTATTTTCTGTTTACACTGGTTAATTTGAGTCTCCGGCGGGAAGACTGATATATCTTCATCACATTCTTTTATGTAATGATAAACGATAGATCTTTCCATGGAGATATCTTGAGTATGAACGGCTGAGCTCTAGTGAGATAATCATTACTGTTCAACCACTAGAGCACAGTCTGTTTAGTGGTCGATCTATTCAATAACTTTTCTTCACTTGTCATATATCCATACACATATCGATCATCCAGTGACTAGTCGTATTTTCATTTTTAAAATCTTCCTCCCCATACTGTTGATGGTGTGGTACCTAATCTGGAGGTCAGGCATATATGTGGATGAGTGCAAAGCTACGTGCAGATGTACAATGTCGCACTTCCTGTATAGTAATAAATTTTTTATTAAGATGGGTCTTAAAATTCTATATCTGCTTCCTACTACTATAGGTAAGTAACATAGGGTACAGATTTGAGTTGACCTAGTGATCAGCATATAAATGAAAAAATTTATCCAATAGCTAATTCGCCACCTTGTTTCAGTTATAACTCTTTCCGGATAGTGGAAAATCTTAATTTAGTCGCCACATACGCAGAGGAATGAGTTTTAAACACGTTAATCTTCAACTCCTATCACGCAATTCTGCGAGTGTCATAAACGCAGCCGGAAAATTGAATACTAGGCAACCTAGCTCAGGATATATTCTGTGAATATAGTATATAATGGCAAGAGGGTATTGTAGGCCGCATATAAACCCTCGCCAGATGCATATGTATGTTTCAAACGTGATATATCTCATGCGTCTGCTTCCATATCTGGAAAAATGTAGCTGCTTCCTGCAATGCAAAGTACTTCTATATCCCTCATATTAGATTTATCCGATCGTACCATCTAGACATCTCTTTGAGTCTAACCCCAACATTTAAAATCCTCTTCCTGCTTCGCTAGTGGGTAGTATTGGGTGCACTTACTATCTTTAAGTTTTTCCAACAACACTATAACCTTTTCAACGCAAGTGTGCAGTAATACGAACGCAAAAAGTCATTTCTTACTTTAAACTAAGGCCTTTGGAGAAGTTCTGCAGAATTCGTGCATTTGCATACAAGACTAGTGCACTAACTGGGTTCATGCAGCTATTCATGCAGTCAGTTAATCACTCAAGTAGTTTTTCCAAAGCGTCTTGGCATAATACATCTTTATTCACCAAGCTCACATGCGCCTAGAAAAGTGTTCTCTTTAACAAACATCAAAATGCGCAATGTGACATTGTCGCCGCAACCCAAATTGTTCACATTAAATAAATAGATGAACATGTGGGGTCTCGAGACCTACATACGTGGTTCATGTAAGATACGTGGTCACGCTTCTGCACGTGAGTGAGGGGTGCAGTGCAGGTTGCCACACAAGTGGGGATGGAATACGTGGTTCCTCATTCTTTGGCTCGAGATTATTAAACTTTGCGAAAGCTGGGGTGAATCGATATGTGTTTGAATTTTGTTCGAGATGTGTTGAGCTTGGGCATAAAATTTTCTTTTTTGCCGATGAAGAGGAATTTGGAATCTGGAGTCTGGAGTTGTGGGGAATGAGACATGCATGACGGGAGTATCGGTTGATGGAGGTGGGTATCAAGGGCTCTTTGTCGGTTTTGGGCTGCAATTTATCAGGTTTGGGATAGAAGGAATTGTTTTGGCTTCAAGTTGGCCATGCGCAATTGCGATGACGGCTCTAGTAGGGCTAATTGTAGACTGGTATGTATCGACGAGACTCCGATGTAAAATGATGATTCTAATCCAGCCTGAAAGACATCATACGTCCACGAGAGGTCGCTCGGTACAAATCACTGATTTACGTATACGTAGACCAGTTCGCCGTCTATTATGATATAACGATACACCAAAAAGTAAAGGGTAAAGGGATATACATCCCTTCTTGGGAGCTAGTATCAAACCAATGGGTGTTGGATCTGTTTAGATGTGGAAGATTCATTGGATATAGAACTCTAAGAGCATTATGAATAGAATCCCAAATTCCCAACATCGGACAACCACTTGGATAATCATTACAGAGAAGGATATTACTCAGAATCCGAGAAATGGTATACACTCATCTACTTTCTCTACATCATAAATAATGAATGCGTCATACCTCAAGAGCTAAAAGACCCTCCTTGCATCTGGACCCAGAAAAGTAGCTATGGTATCACCATCCAATCTAATTTCAAATCCCTCTTCCTCTTTTACATCGTGATCTATACTCATAGACCCATATTATTGTCCCCTGGATTACATGTATTCTTTTGTGTCTTCACCTGCAACCCCCCCCCCCCCCCCCCCCAAATACATAGACACCAACATTCCCCTCCAAATATCGGTCCAAGTCCGGAAATCCCATCTGATTATCATCAGGGCTTAAAAATTACCGAGTACTCTAACACTGCACCCCGCCTTTCAGACCCCACATCCAATTTCTAAATAAAACCATCCTGTCGTGCCACTGGGCTCAGAATAAGCCGCTAGATGACACACTCCTAAAAAAATATCCCAAGTCTCAAATCTGCGGAAAAAGTGAATACAAACAAGAGAGCACGACTAAACCACAGTCTTTACTCATTCAAGCACGCCAATATCAATTTCAAATGGCCCCCAATCGAATTCTCCATCCCGGCAAGTACCTGCGTAGATCTTCGGAGCTTGTGTGTAACATTATAGCTCATGGCGGAGTTCTCAAAGGAGTCGCGGAGAAAATGGATAATAGATATTGTTTACTCCGCGCGTGATTTAAGGGCTAGGCTTAAATGAGCTGGGATGGCTCCGCGCGGATATAGTATTGTAGCATGTAAATGTAACCTCTTGGGCGTGTGGTAGTAGAATGTTAACACTGGGAGGACTTGGGTTTTCTTAGCCTCTTCCTAGTCTCCGAAGTTTTTGAGGGAATCTTCATTAAGGCTAAGATGGCTCAGCGGGGAAATACTGGGGTAACTTTACGTATTCATTCTGTGGAAATATAGATTGATGTCTTCATTGTGGTACTTGCTCAATATTCGTTTGAGAATATTTCGGTAAAGATTTACTGAGATGAATTTCACTGAATACTCATATCCCGAGACACTTTTTAATCTTATATACAAAACTCCTAGGGGTTTATTTTGAGTAAACAGCGGAAGATGGCGAGATAGCTTCGTGTTCCACCGTGTGACATCTATATCACTCCGCTATGACTTGCCCCCGAAGTAGATCCAGAGACACGGAGATATATGTCGTTATAGTAAGAACTAGCTATGCAACAGTAGTAAAACAGCAACGAATTTAATTCCGAGACTCCATTACCTCATTCATGAAAATATCCAAGTCAGAAAGAAACGATCTGATAGTACCGCTCCGCTCCTCCGAGAACCCGGATTTAAAATCCTGAACACCGCACTTGTGTGAGTTATGAAGGAGTTCCTTGATGATTCATTCTTGTGTAAAATATTCGCATCCTAGTAGCACTCACTATAGATTCTCCGGATTGCAAATGTGAATATCCCTCAAAAGGGAATTTAAGCTCGTCCTCATCAAAAGGAGTAGCAGGAATTCAGGACTCCGCTCCACTCAATCCATTGCGGAGGTATTTACGGAAACGAGTTGAAACTTTTCAAATTGGGATATTGTCAAAATTGCACAACATCGGAGAAGTAATAAAAAACGATGAAATACTCGGGTCTCTACTCTCCATTCACCATTCTCTATTCCAACCATCCCCTCCCTTCCTCCCCGGCCTCAGATATCCTATCCTACCATATCATATTCCATCCCCACAAACCACACCAAACAACCAACCAACCCACACAAACCATACCATGAAACTCCTCATCCTCTTAAGTTTACACCTCGCCAATCCTCCACTTATAGCTTTATCACTACTCATTCTTGTATTTCGACATTTACACTCGCTTTCCTCTGTATTTTCTTTCAATACTCCACCAAAGAAAGAGATGAGAAGTGCTGTGCTTGTTACTTGAAGATTTGGATTGTGATGACGAAATATGAAATTTGATGGATTTTGGTAATGGGAGGATATAGGGTTGGGTTAGGATGTGATGCGATTGAGATTTCAGTCTTTGTGTAGTTTTCGACGTTGCTTGGTATGGAATAATGGAATGGGTATTTGAGATTGAAGAGATGTAGGTGGAAATGAAAGCTAGGAGAATGGATTATAGGGTAAATTTCGTATTGCGATTCTCTGTTAGATAGTTTTGATTGTTCTGAACGGATATTTGAGGAATTTGCTGATGTGTGTGATTGCAGAAGGTTGGAGATAGAAAAATGTAACAATTATATACCACCTGGCAATTTCGCGTTTTTCATGACACTTGCTCATATGTATCAAAAATAGTGATCTTGTTTCTTACGAAGAAGATTGAAAACCTTTTATATCATCTCATATCGCACATTCATCGATAACAACACTTATCCTTCATTCACAGCTCACACTGGTGTACCTAAGCAACCTCATTCCCTCCATTTACCTCCCCATAAGCCTAATCCCCTCAACCATTCAGTTCACTAGAACATTAATCTCCACAATCCCTCACCTCCCAAGACGGAGAATCCAACAATTGCTAGTCAAGCTTCAAACCCCCACTTCATTCACACACCAAAACCAAAAATTTCCATACAGTTTCAGTCGGGATGTGGTTCTTGAGTATAAATTTCACAACCGGTAGTAAATAACAAAAAACATCTACCAAACCCTCTCCATCAACTCTCCCTCATTCATCTCGCTAGAGAGGTACCCCGGATCCCAAGTAAATTTTCATAACCCAACAGTGAGCATCAAAAATCATCCCTCAAAACCCCTATGCAGTATTCATTAACTGTTCTAAACCCATCAGGCCTTCATATCTCAAATGACACCGCATTAGAAATTGTGATAAATTCCCCTCACCAGCGGGGCCAACAAGATAAGAAACTTCAAGAGAGAAAAACATAAAATAAATTAAAAGAAAATAAAAAACTGACTCCGCTCTTCTACATATAACGCATAAATAATGTCGTCATAATATCCTCCACTTCTCTCTTCTCCGTATACTCCGTATATCTGAAATCATGAAGCATTCTTCTCCATAAACCATCTCTCGCCAAATTCCCACCCATTTATTCTCCGCGTCAAATCCTCTCCCCTAACCCCGTAAATTTAACTTTCCTGTCATTCATTCATATCACATCACATCACATGAATCACAGACCACATAACGGGACGAAACAAAAACTAGACTCTCGCAGCCTCGCTAATAGCTGTTCTGAAAATATAAGATTACTTCGTATATGAATGACACTTCATCAAGTGCATCCATCAGCCACTATTTAGGAATCCCGTGTAAGGTAAGATTTTAGTTTACCACCTTGCGGTATGTGCTTGCTTGCTTCACAGTGGATATATATTGGAGCGTGATATATTTTCTTCTC
Organism: Sclerotinia subarctica; assembly: GCA_025389085.1. Taxonomy (NCBI): domain Eukaryota; kingdom Fungi; phylum Ascomycota; class Leotiomycetes; order Helotiales; family Sclerotiniaceae; genus Sclerotinia; species Sclerotinia subarctica. The sequence continues at coordinate 2,463,044 of QRFI01000005.1, read as the reverse complement.
GCACGAGCAACCTCACCTCCTCATGGTGTCAATCTCGCAGTGCAAATTTACTCGGTTCAAAAAGTAAAAGATAAAAGAAAGACGGATCGGGATATCTATTCATTTTCCTTCTATATATCCAGATTCCACACCCTTCGCCTCGTGTATACCCACTCATAACCATAACCACAAATACTCGACCTCCACTCCACTCCACTCCACAGATCCACCCAGCCAGCCGCACCCCATCTCCATCCAAGGGCACACCCATCGACATTCCCAAGCGAAATCGAGAAATCTCGAAATGGCGCGAGATGAACCTTAAAAGATCTACATTTTTCCGTTTCATATTTTGACTTTTTGACGTCATGTTGCCTTTTTTTAGTCTTTGTGTTTTGGTTGTGTCTTGCATTTAAATCTTGCTTCTGTTAACCTTTAAGTCTTGCATGTAACATATACTCCGTAAGTAAGCTATTACTATTGAGGGATCCCGATGCGGGATGAGATGGCATGGGATGGGATGGGGGGAAACGGAGGAAGATTGGTTAGAGTGGTAAATACGGCCCTAAGGCTATTGTCATATACTCGAGTAAGAAGCACTAAAACTATCACAAAGCGATCTATCAATTAATCATTTCTCAATTCCAGATATCGGCAGCTAGGGAACATGAGATTGTCCAAGCTTATGAGGCTGCTGAACTTCAACGTCTAGACTTCAAGATCTTGGAGAGAATAACCTTACTCCATGATAAGAGAAGAGATTGAAGGGATGGAAAGAACAAAGGAGATTTCAGCGGAACTCCGTTATACCGGATATGAAAAATCAAGTCTATTTAATCCGGTATGTGAAGATTCAGGTATTAAGGTGTTGATAAATTTATATAACAAAATCTATTTTATATTTTATAAATTTAAAAATAAGTCGTTTCTATAATTTCGATATTAGAATTACAAAATTTTATTTAATATAACTATAATATTAGAAAGTTTAATATATTTATATATCAAAAACTTTTGAAGAAATTCTTTAATATATATATATAAAACTTTAATATAAAATAATCTCATATAATAAAAACTTTATTATACTCTTCTTGAGTTTATATTATATTTTTTCAAATTTTTAATATTTATTATAATCTTATCCTTGATTATAATAATATATAAAACAAAAAATCAAAAACTTTAAATGAATTTATAATATGAGAATATAAATTCTTTTTAAAATCAAATATAATAAATTTCATTGTCATTTTTACTAAATATAAATATATATTTAAATTTTTTTTTAAATATATAATTATTTATTTAAAAAAATACATATTTATTATATCTTCATTAAATTAAAATTCAAATTCAAATTCAAATTTTAGAAAGAATTATATATCGATTTTAATCTGATCTCTGACTCTGACTCCAGGCCTTCGACTTCTATCTCGATCCTCTGATTTCTCTGATCTGATCTTTTTCTTCATTTCTCGATTTTTGATCCTTTTTCCTTTCCATCCCTTTTCCTGATCTGATCGATCCCTCGACCGAGATCTTCGATCCCATTCGACTCCATCTCGAGATTAACTTCCATTTGATCTCTTTATCCTCTTCCCTTTTCTTTCGACGATCTTTATCCTCCCCTTGACTTCCATTTCCTTATCCGGATCTCACCTGAATCTGAAACCCGATTCCCGAATCCTAATCCCTGACCGACCGACCAATTTTACCCGATTTGACTTTCCATCCATCCCATCTCCATCCGACTCACACTTACATTTATCGAACTTTTCTTTTCCCTTTTCTCCCCTTCCATCCCATCCATTCTCCATCTCCCATCTTCCATCTCCATCCATCCCATCCATTCCCACCCCCTACCCGAACCATTTAATCAAACCCATGATCTACATCCATCCCGATCATCGGTTTTTAGATCATTTCATCTTTTTATATATTCTGACATCATACTCCATACATACCCATACCCACACACTTACCCCTCAATTCTCTTCTTTTCATCATACCCATTCACATACACCCTCGAGTACATATAAAGTATTCATTGCCACACTTTCAATCTTCACAATCATCACAACACACACACAAACAATTTAATATGATGGATTTTTTTTATCATTCATTTATCATCTCAATCTCAAATGATTTCCCTTGGCCTTTGCTTGACTTTTATCTTTGCCTTGTGCTTCACCTTCACTTCATATCCTTCTCTCAATGCTTGATTTTTTAATCCATGCACGCATGCCCAAAATCCATTCCATTCTTTATCATCCACCACCTATTCCATTCGAATCTACCACGTGGTTTTTCCTCACTGGCTAGTTCTTCCAATATCTCTGGAGTTCTTCAATCCATCCACGACTCCCCTCCCCCCGAAAAAAGAAATAAAATAACCATCATTTTGTATGAACAAAGTATCCACCATCCATCACCATTCCACCTACCCTTCCGTATATGCCAGGGTCCTTCCATCCATCCAATAATAAATATAACTTTTTGGTTCTCCCCATTCATCCTCTGCCTCCTACCGTCAATCCGATGCGGTACAATAACCAAAGGATCAATCTTTCGTTTCCCATAAAAGAAAAAAAGAGAGGTCATGATCTCTTTGATATTCTCAATCAATGATTGAGAAAACGATTTGCCTCCCAATTCCCCAAAGCAGATAACTCCAGAATCTATGATGACCGGGTTCATTCGAAATTAGAACAAAGCAATTGAATCAGTAGCAGCCGTGCAAAAAAAAATAAAGGACATGCAAGAAAAGAAAACGCAGCCACCCAAAGAAAAAAGGAACGCTAAAAAGTACAAGAGCAAAATGTAAAGCAAGAGGATCATGAAGGATGATCATCTTTCCCTTCATTCGCATGCTGCCCAAATATCTCCCTTCGCAAAAATGCTAAACAAATATGAATTGAGAAGGCCGTATTCGTGGGGAGAGAGATATATTAACAGTCGAAGAGGAAAAAGGTTGGTAGTGGATCGAGGTATCACAACTCAATGAAGAGGTGATTGATCCGCAAAGGAGACGAGAAGTATCTTTGGATAGAATTAGATTTTCGTTTCATGATTCGAGTATTCATGATCGTCATCGTAAGTAGGGTTCATTTGTTGATTTGACAATTTCATCAAAGAATTTCGTTCAACCTCGAATTGCTGTTGCTGCATGAGTGTCGTTGAACGGAAAACCACCATGCATGTGGTAAGGATACATCGGAGACGTACCCGAAACAAAGCCTGTCATAGGAGCGGGCGATGTGGAACGAGTACCTTCAGGGCCTGCCCCATGAGAGGACGATCGATGATTCATGTGTGGCATGGTGATTGGTGAATTGCTAGCCGTTGAATCGACGGAACCAAAAAGGTAACCATCATCATTACTTCCATCATATTGACCAGATCTCGCAGTACCATCTTTTAATTGTGGCGAGTTCTTCACCGACCCAAACTATAATACAATATTCAATTAGCTTAATCCCTTTACGATGCCCAGTGGTGTTCGTTGGTACGTACGAAGCAATACTTGTCGAGAAGTTCATTGTATGATTGTGACGCCAGTACAGGCTTCTCGGTACCAACGGGTCTTGGTGAATCTGTTCCACTTGTGCTTGTGCCTGTCGAAGGTAAAGTCTTGGTTGGAGTGGAGTGGTCAAAAGTCTTTGGAGCCGACATTGAGAGGGGGGATACTTGTTCATCATGATTGATAAACTTTCTCGTTTCACTAATTGGTGCAGGTCTCTTTGACTTCATGGTGATGCCACTCTTGTCACCCAGGGAAGAGTTAGCCGCGCTAATAGCAGCATTAAGAGAAGCCCCAAAGTCATATCTGTGACCAAAGGCTTGACCACCTGCCGTGTTCGTGTTTATGGTTGCACGTCGGCTGCGGTTGTCAGATGCCAAGGTGACGGCAGATTTGACGCCCTTCAATCTTACAGTATTCGAGTCTCCCAGGTAATCTGCGACCGGCAGTTTGAAGTTGGAGTTCAGATACTTGGAATCAAAGTCGTTAGAGAAGTCGTCAAAAGCAGCCGACTTCTTGATGGGAGCAGCCGGCGGTGACCTTTTGTTACTTCTCGGTAGCGAGTTGGCTGATCTTGATGCTGCTGGTGAGCTCTTCTTTCCATTTTGTAACTTTGCCTTCTTTCGGAAATCAATCTGGAAGTTGGTGGAGTTGTTATTATCCCAGTATTCCACACCGTTGACACAGTACTTGACACAAAAGAACATCGTCTTGGCTTCAAGGTTGGCTTGATCGGCAAGCTTGATGTTGAAGTTAAAACGATCACATCCATCAGAGTGTTTTGGTTGACGGATGTCATTGTTGTATTCAGCAACGACTTCCGATGTGGTCTTCCAGTAATCCAAGGTAAATCTAGCGACGACCAACTTGTTAAATGCCAAGTTAGTCACAGCAACAGTTCCGATCAAGTTCTTGTTGTCCGCCGATAGGAACACCCTTTCTACACGAATGGGCATCGCTGCTCGCTGGGCCGTCATGAGTGGGAAGTTGGAGATGATGATCTCCCATTCAAATGGTGGTCCTCTGTTGTTGGAGTCATCATCATGACCGAAGGGGAATTCCGAATCACTCTCGTATGATTCAACAGGAGAAGAACCAGCACTGACGGCGAGCGGTCGATCGACTTGGAGGAAATGGCGCACGTGTTCGAGGTGTGAATCGAAGTGAACCGCCTTGGAGAATGTAGGGGTGCCAGGCATGGATGATGGGCGCCTCTTCGCAGAGGATGGTCGAAGAGCTGGTCGAACAAGTTCGCCGGACTTCTTCCTAAGCATCTGAGGCTTCCTTCTGGCCATCTCGGCTTCCTCATCACTCAACTCATCATCAGAGCCCGTTGTGGGGGTTTCTGGCGCCGACTGGTTGTTCTGGTTGCTTCTTAGATCGAGGAAGACGGTTTCCGTGCTCGATCTCTGATGTTGAAGCTTTCGAGGGGGTTGGGATTTTTCCATGTGCTCCGACGTTGGCTTATCCTTTGTTTCCTTTGTGTCTTTGTTGCTGGGTAGAAGTGATATGGCTTGGGTCAGTCTCTCGATCTCGGATGACGCCCGGTTAGGTGAACTCTCTCGGTGTTGCTCGATGACTCTAATAGCAGCTTGCAACTCCTCCAAGTTTTCCAACTTCCTCCCTCTTGAACCGTTGTCCTCTTCATCAGAGTTCTGAGTGGAATCTGGCGGTGACATGACTACTCCGATAGGCATCTTGTTATCGTCGGTGACAGGTGGGGGTGATTGTCGAAGACTGCTAGAGGCAGTCAAGCTACTATTTGTATCATGGCTTGGACCCTTTTCACTATCAGCCGTGCCCGGAGGGGTTGGGTCTAGCGTTGGCCCAAAAGGTGTTGATTTAACCGAAGGAGTCCGTCGATGTCTAGTGAGGTAGGAAGTGGACCTTGGCAACTCCGGTCTTGGAGCTGGGGCATGGTGGCTAAGTTGATATGAGGAGCGTCTCGAGACGGCAGGGGAATGAGTGGTAGAGCTGGCAGGAGACCGTTGGGAAGGTGGAGTGTAAGGCATCCTACAACGTGTAAAGATTTGTTGGGCAAGCCGCTGTTTGTTTCCTTCTTCCTCTTTGAGATGTTGGATAGATTGATAAAACTATTCGACTTGAGGTGGGAGGGGGCTTGTCGAAAGATAGCGAACCTAGTTTGGGCTTATCATTAAGTATTGAAGAGAAGACCAATGAATCCTTGACAATTGTGGACTGTTTGTTGGGGAAAGGACTGGTCAGCTACATTCTCATTCTTGCATGAGAGAAGATGAAGAAAAAAAAGAGGATTTTAGGAAACGTGGTATGAATGTATGGATGATGTGGAGGGAGAGTATGTGTCATGTAGGTAATTTTCGCAGACAGATTGATGCAATCAAACTGATGCTACTACTGCGCGGTGATGTTGTAGATATAGGATGTTTTTTTTTTAATTTCTTGGGGGGAAGGGTGGGAACTTACATAGGAAATGGAGATTTTTTTCAATACCCCAGAAAAAAAGAGACTCCGGATTGGGGGAAGAGAAGTCAAAGTTCGAGATAAGAAAGAACAAATGCGTATTCCAGCTATTTCGTTCTTGTCCTAATCTGCCAGTAAGAGCTTCAAAAAAGAGAGATAATGTTTTCGAATTGATGGAAGCCACTCTTGAGAAAGCTTTTCCAAAAAAACCCCCCAAAAGCAAAAAATAAAATAAAAGAATTGGAGAAATAAATAAGATGGGAAAGTTTGGTTGATTGCGTAGATTTAATGTCCGGTTTCGTTCCGTAATCCAAAAGTCGATAAGGAAAGCGGCAAAGCTTTGATTGAGGCGTAGAATTTAAGCGTTTCGAATGAGAATGAATGTTGTGTTGGGTAATCAAATCACTCTATCTCTCGAGGGTGTCTCGGAAGTGTAATCAAAAGCCAAGTTCTTATTTTCTTGACCTTTATCTACTTTTCGATTGAATGTCGAAGTTTGGATTTTGATGGTTGAATTGGATTGAATATTGAATATCGAGGTCAAGTTATAGTCAAGTGGTGTGTTTTGGATGAGGTGATGGATGTTTGATGTCGGAAGTACGGCGTACGGCGTATGGTGTACGGTGATGTATTGTGAATGCGTGAATGCGTGAATGCTTGAATGATTGTCTTGTGAATTATTACCCATCAATCAAATCAAGTCAAACAGCAAAGTGGCAACGGCAACGCGATTAATTGATTCGATTCTTCCTTTTCCTTAACTCGATGTTATTCGCAGAAATATCCCTCCAGATAAAATAAAATAAAAAAGTCGACTTGGATTGTTGGATTGTTGGATTGTTCGTCGAAGAATAAAGAAAGAGGGAATTCTCGGATATGGGCGATGATAGGTAGGTGGTATTCGATAGGTTGAAGCCTTGGAGGAGATGGTCTGGCCTAGAATGGAATTATTTGAATGGGTGGGTGTGTGTGGGATTATGGATGGATGGATGAATGGTGGATGGATGGATGGCTTGGGTTGGGTTGGCGTGGAGGGTAGAAAAAGCGGGATGGGTGGGTGGATCGGAGTGATGATTGAATTTGGATGGGATGTCAAGCCAAGACAAGAGACCAGGGAGGTAAGGTAGTTGAGGTAGTTGAGGTAGGTAAGGCAAGGCAGAAGACAGGGTAAAAGATGTCAAGTAAGCTAGCTAATCTCTCATTTAAACAATTAAATAATGAATCAATAAATAGTCGAGCAGTGAAGTAGTCGAGCAGTCAACTAGCCAACTAGTTCAACGTAAAGTTGGAGAAAGAGGAGAAGAAAAGAAGCATCTAAGAATCTAAGAATCTACAAATCCAGATGTTCAAAAAGTGGTTAGCCAGGATTCTGAAAAATAACCTTGATATATACAAAGTGGGTTTGGGCGGTTGGGATTGGAGGGTTAGAATGGATTTAGTGGATTCTCCTTTGGCTTACGATGGCTTCATGCTTTGCTTTGCTTGGTCTAGCTAGGTGAAGTGATTTTTGAATTGATGCATGTTGGACCGGGAATGAGTGCTGGGTCCTAGTCTGGAGTTGGAGTTGAAGTGGGAGGAGAGGGGTTAGAGAGGAGGGGAGATGTCAATAGTTGGTTTACCAGTGAGAACCTTGATGAATGAATGAATGAATGAATGAATGAATGATTATTGATTGATTAAACTGGTTGATGCTTGTTCATTGTTGATGCTTGGATATTATCAATTCATGGGTGAGTGGGGTTAGACTGGACAGGATGGGATTGGATGGGATGGGATGTGGCTTTGATTGTATTGTGTGGCACTGGCATTGTATGGTATGGTATGCATTGATATTTTCTCAAGAGCTTAAGCTATTCTGGCAAGAGATGGAGGCGATCCTAGATTCCATCAAGGTAAGGTGAGGTTATTGGAGATCATACGTTGACGAAGGTGAAAGACGGAAGGTGAAAGACGAAATACGGCAACGGGTCACATCGGGGTAGAAGGGTACCCTACTCTCACTCTCACTCTTACCCTCACTCTCACTCTGCTGGGGCGAATGTACATCAAAGGCGGGTTAGGGAATCATATCACTTCATTTCATTTCATTCCTACCTAAACACTTGGAGGATGACAATGAAGACGGCTTAAAATGAATGTTCTCCATGTATATTTCAAGGATTCTCGATATCAATTGCCTCGAACGGGCTGCACTTATTATTACAGGGTTTACATTTCATACTATATTATAATATAAAAACATTCCATCGACATCAGGGTATAAATCAAGTTTTGACCCATCTACTTTATCTATTCTAAAATAAGTAGCATTGACAAGATAGCGTTGCCGTTATCCAGTCATCTCATTGGACCGATGACTATTTCCACATCAATCTTCATTCTCATTGGACAGATGACTACTTCCATCTCAATCTTTATTCTCCTCGGCCCTCCCCTGTGAGCCCCACTTGATCAACAATGCCTCTCTTTTTAACCTTCCAGAGAAATGGTACGAGGGCGGCAGCGGATGGATTCAAAGTTCAAGAGGGACTGCGTAATAAACATTTCAAACTCCTTAGGGAGATGAGGGCATTAGAGATAAAGCCCACTTAACTGCCTGCATCTTTTAAAACATTTGACGCCGATTAGAGTTTGTAAAGCATCTCCCTATACCCTACATGATCTATGTGTCTCTTCTCATCAAATAGTGGAGACGGTTGATAACCTTTCCCTTATACCTTTATACGATGGATAGTTGTCGGATCCTCACTGTTGGATATTCCCTACGTTACATTGATGTATATGACTTTGATGTATATGACTTTGAATGCATACATGTTCGCCATCCACTACCCAACTACCTCCCTCCCTCCCTCCCTACCTTCCTACCTAAACAAGCACCTAAACATATTAACCTCATCAACGGTCAATCACACTTCAAATACAATACATCTCATTCATCGTCACCCTTTATCCCTAAATTCCCCACATCGTAAAGGAGTATCTCTACCTGAACTACTGTACGAAAACAACTGTCTGTCATTCAATCATTGGATCACGACCTCAGATGCTATGCGTGAAAGAGGATATCTTGACTCCATTCGAAGAGTTGGCAAAAGAGGGGAAGGTCTGACTTGGATCCATTCCATATGCACATTTACGTTGTTCCCCTATGAAATTGGTTCAGGAATTATGCGGACAGGTTTTGTCCTCATCCTCATCATCTGCTCTGATTTGATTGTCATGTACCGAATCTGACGGATTTGATAGTCTCATGAACCGGTTCATCGATGAACTGTCCGCTTCTCATCCTCTCCTCCGTGTCTTCTGTTTATTCCCTCACTCATCAAATAGTCTTGGAAGATTATTACAAATCAGAACATAATCATGAAAATCATCGGTCTCGGTCAAACCTCAAATGTCCATTCGCACCAAAACTTATGAAACATGCTTTCGACTACCATTGATAAACTTCACATCAACGACACAAATCAAACATTGGAATTCTAGACCACACCATCCACGATGGACAAGAAACCTTTCTTTCCATTTATTCTCTAAAAATAATAATCATCATCATCCACAAAATATGTGAAGGCATTTCCGATGCATTCTCTTCAATGCCCCTCCCCTCCCTCAACCTCATTCGTCCACAGAACTCAATGCCCCAGTCCAAAAGATTTTTCATCCAAGTCAAAGAACAAGGATTCGTTGCTTCGTTTGCATTCCCTGACATAACCCTAGCTCATGCATAGAAAATCCTTGACCTGCGTGTGTGGTGGCTTAACTTCCCTGAGCTTGGCGTCAATTATGCATGTTTGAGTAAGGAAGGCGTAATAATAATAATAATAAGAGGACTCACGAGAGTACGATATGGTATGTATGTATGGCATGTACGGAGTATGTAGGTATGTATGTATGTATCAAGTAAACGATGGATGGAGGCAAACAATGCTACGATACCTAGGTATCAACAGTTTGCAAATGTAACGCATGTAACGCAACACTCATCGAGGGGTAGAGAGAGTAGTGTGTGCTATGCTGTACATCATAAACACAATGCAGTATCGTAGTCTTACAATATCACAAGAACACAATACCCGTCGATGATGTTTGTGTTTCACTAATGAAATCCGTTCAACTTATCTATCGTCGTACATCCATCCATCCATCCATCCATCCATACGTACGTATGTACGAGGGAGGTACAGTACTGACTGTATGTATGTATGTACTCTGTACAAAAATCATCATCTCATCCATCTCAACCTTCGGAGTCGTTATTCTCTACGTACGTACGCAGTAAACTCTCTCACGGTCCACCCACCTTAGTTAGCCAAGACAAAGACAAAGACAAAGCCTTATCGACGATTTCTCTCTCGTCGCATCGCTGTGAGTGTTAAACAAGTGGATCTATCTATCCATCCATCCTGTCCTATACCCTTACATACCCAGTAATCTTACAGTACATCAATACCTATCTCCAACGAAAACCAAAGCGCTAAAATGCCAGTATTTATTTAACTATTTATTTATTTATTTTGTGGACCCGAGTGAGGGTTAGTTACCCGCGCTGTCTGCCTACGTTTACGGAGTCCCCCATCTCCATCTCCATCTCCATCCCCATCCCATGGAGAAAATTGTCGTTTCAATTTTCCGGAGCCTCCATCTCTTTGCAATCTGGGAAGCGGAGGCGGGGGCGGGAACCCGTTTATGTGCGTTATATCTACCATACATACATATATATATACTATACATACAGACTGTACATATGGATGGTATATATAAACGGTATTCATCGATCGAATGATTTCCTGTAGGATTATGTAGGTATGTAATATGTAATATGTATATGTATATGTATATGTATATGTATATGTATATGTATATGTATATGTATATGTATATGTATATGTATATGTATATGTATATGTAGGCTGTAAGCTGTAAGCTATATGTAATATCTATATGTATATGTGTATGTATATGTATATGTATGTACCTAGCATGTATGTATGTATGGATGGATATAGACATAGACATGTGACCTCCATCTCATCTGACTCCATTCCCCACCCACCTACCTCCTCACTTATTAAATCATCATCTAATTACAAGAAACGCATGCGCAAAATTACAAATTATAAATCCTCAACTCGGGTTTAAAGATCTCCCCGAGTCTTGTAGGTATTCCCCCCAAATTTATTCTATTCATCGTATCCGTGTGTTCCGTATCGTATCGTATTATATCTCTGCCGGGGAATTCTATCCTCGTATATATCTCTCTGTCTATCTATCCATTCATTCATTCCCAAAGGTTACCCCTCTCGTTTCATATTGTCTACATAATTACCCCTCTACCGGCCTTTGCCTTTCTTTACCTTTACATCAACTCATATTTACATATACATATAATACACACTACATACTCCTACCATACTCCATACCACCCCCTCATTCCCCTTTCCCCTCTCCCCTCATCTCCTCATCTCCTCTCATCTCCCCTCTTTTCCAAACATACCAATACCAATACCAACATCAAGCCCAAGCCCAAGCCCAAATCTCTTATTTACATCTTACTTCCTATATCTTACATCTCACATCTCACTTCATACATACTGATCTTACCTCGCGGAAGCATCTTATGTGGCCGGCCGTACCGCGTGCGTCTCAGATCAGATAGATTGCTAGATGGATAAATAGATAGATGGGTACGAGGGAGGGAGTTATTGCTTAGATAAATGAATGAATGAATGAATGAATAAATTACGGAGTATGTACGGCGAGGAGAAGGTAACACAACATTAATATCAATACTGTAATATTGATATTGTTATGGTAACCTACGGATGAGAAATGCCGGTGTGGTGTGGTGTGTTGGAAAGATGATGGTGTGGTGTACATATATGCTTCTCGGGGGGATAAATGATCTAGGGAGTTCTGATTTGGGGTTCGCTAGGGTTGTTGGATGGATTTTTTGATGTTTTTAATAGAGAGAGGGGTTTTGGGAGGATATAAATAAATGAAGAAGTAAATAACTCTATATTAGTTATTATTATTATGATTACTATTATTATATATAAACGATTTTATATATTAATACATCACCATATAAAGAAAAAAGATCCATCAACATAGAAACCCACTGATCTCTAATTACCCATCAACCTTACAAGCAAGCACGCACCATCAGCCCATCTAGAAGTCTCCATAATCTCACCATCTCATCATATTCATATCCTCAACAAAATTAAACTTTCAGTCTCTCTTTTTACTCTGTAAGTTAGTAAGACATCTAATATAGAGAAGTAGATAGCTACTGCGCAAAACATATAAACGATAAGGGAGGCAAGTTAGAAATGAAAAGCCCCGCTCGCTTCCTGTTATCAAACTCAAACTCAAGCTCGGAATCAGAATTGGAATTGGAATACCACATCATACTATTTTGACTATATCAATGAAATAGAGTATTAAAATATAATCAGAAGAATAAGAAGAAGAAAAGATGATTGTAAATATCAACTCCTATAGGAAATATAGGGAGGGCTATGTAATCTTGATTCATATATTTTCTATTCTCGATTCCTATATTCATCAATTCATCTTCCCGGTCCTCGTAGATCTAAGTCTTGCTATCTACGAGTACCTAGTAGTAGGTATAAAACTTTACCTACCCCCATCCCGCTGCGCCGTAGATGGACCGGAACGGAGCGAGATGTATCTAAGATTACTTTTGTGTTTTATCGCTCTTCGCAATTTACTCAATTCAACTCCAACACCGATCACGATCCCCAAACTCTAAAGCTAGATACGAAAGCTAACTAAGTCAGCCTCACTCACCTCACACACAATGACCTCATTTTCCTCCTTCCCATATCTCCATAGTGCCATAGTCATGTCTCGTATATTCATAAATTACAATCCATGTCCCAGACGTCTCGACTCTCCTCTCGATACCTGGGTGTCCTGGAAACGCAAAAGGGCTGGGGATACGAAGCACAAGAATAAGATTAGAACGCGCGGATTTGGGATGGTAAAACGGGACGGGGGGCGGAAAAGGCCTTGGTGTGGTGGGTGCTCTGGGTGGTGGGTGCTTTGTGGTGTGTGTGTCTGGTTTCTTTCGTTGGTAGAAATTGAGGATGTATGGTTTTATTTGCGCACGGAATGTTTGAGGGATATAGAGGTTGGTTGTGTTTTGTTTTGATGGTTTGAGGAGATGAAGTTGATTTGGTTTTGGGTGCGGTATGGCTATGGGTATAGATAGCCATGGTGAGGAGATGAGGTTGGGGTTGGTGTATTTACTAGGTAGGGTGATAGTAGTTCCACTTTGTAGAAGAGGAGTTTTTGCTCTTACAAATCCAATACAGATCTTAGATACAAGGCAAGATCACCGAGTATGTCAAATGCACAGACCAATAGCATCACGATGAGATAGATCATCATATTTTTAACCTCATCTAATCTAATCTAGTTGAACCTACTCTCGAAATTGAATTAGCATTTATGATTCTCTAGAAGAAAATTGATCAAACTCTTTCTCCCCTTTATGATCTTCGCTACACCAATCCACATCATCTCATCAAAACTTTTCAAAACACTCCCTCAAACCTATCCCCATGAAATATTGAGTCCAAAATACAATATCCAATAGTGTACACCCCGAACTACAATCAATAACATAATCAAATAAAGAGGCTTATCACCAGGATACCACAGACCAACATCAACTAACTAGCTAGCGTATTAGCTGCATGCAACCCGAACAAAAAATCAAGGAAAAGAACAATCAATTTCTCGCATGCGAAAAATTTCGCAAAAAGATTGCAAAATAGGATTCTAGAACTGTCCAATCGTTTGCGGAGGAGATGGTCTAGAATCTTGGGGGACTTTTCTTATTGGTTGCGTATTCATGGTTTGGAAAGATTAGGTGTGTGAATTGAATGAGGAAGGATGGGATGTGATGGAAGTGAAGTGTTTGTTAGGGGTGTTGAATAACTGAATACGAGGTTTGATGGAAATTTGGAGAGGATGGATGGGAAAAAAGATATGGATGGATGGGTGTTAGATGAGTGATAGGATAGGATAGGATAGGACAGGATATCTAGCGAGTGAGGAAATATCAATTACATGCATGCTGCAATGCATGAAAGAAATTTCTCAAATGCAATTTCGTGTACGGAGTATGGCATGTAACCTTCTGGCGGCTGGTTGTACGAAATACTGTCTCGTACGTACATACCGTACCATACAGTACAAACAAACGAATGCTATACCATCAAACACTCGCAATACTCTTCCGAATCACTACTGAGATATACCAAAATTCTACTTCCATCCAGAAATAAGTACTCGAGTGCCTACCTACCTACCTACCTAGGTATCGAAAGATTAATATCCCTGAAGCTTTTCACTTCCTCCTACGCCACCAGGTGCGAAACGAGCTCCGTACGGAGTTGTGGCACTATGTGAGTGAGGCTTATTACCCGAGTCCCGAGCTTCGGGCTGGGATGGATGGATGGATGGGTGGGTGGGAAGATGATGTCATTTCTTAATTGATGCTGATGATGATTTGAAATGGGAAACGAGAAACGAGAAACGAAGTTCATCATCACTTCCGATGATGATGAATAATGATGATGATGAGGAGGGAGATACCGGTAGAATCATGTTGTTCACAGAGTTATCAATCGAGGATAAATAATTTAAAGTGTGCGCGAACACGTATCTTCCATATAGATAAAGTATAAAATTATAAATCCTTAAATAAAGTTCTAGAATATAAAAATCTAAGCTTAATTAACATAAAAACTCCCTGCTGTTTTTTGGGGGGTAATATGTATGTATGTATGGATGTATGGATGTATGTATGTATAGAGACGATCAAACTCGTCGATCAACGAAAATAAAACGAACATCACATCACAGTGAAGAAAAGAGGTGGTGGCAACTTGTCGATCCTTACTTATAGAGCATGTATTGCTATATATACTAAGCATCATAAATGTATGTGTGTACCTGCCAAGATCACACTCACGTACAAAGTAATACCCAACTTTGAAATCGGGGATCTTTTCGTCGTGTTTGGGCGTCTACAGATAGATGTTCATGTTGAATATGCCCCGATTATCGTTTCCTGAGATGATCAATTGATGGGAGTATCGGATCGTACGCGGTATATCTAGTAAGAGTACAAGAGGGGTATTTGAGAAATTCTCATGAACATCAGATAAGATGCGGAGAGGAGGGGAGACGAGGATACTAAATCTGGTATCAAATTTCAAAATACTCAAATGTCGATCTTTTGGTATTTTTTTACCCTTTTCTCTTTTTGCATTTCTCCTGCTTAGGTATGATTCTGCATTTGAGTATTCCATTCTATGATCCCATCTCCCATCTCTCATCTCTCATCTCTAGAATTTCCATTCCCCAACGGGAATGTCTTGCTCTAGGCACTTCAATTCTCATTTAGAGCTAAAATTTAATACATATATTGGAAGTTAGAAGGGGTGATCTAAAAATACAAGTGGAGGACCCTAAATCATAACTTTAGACTCAGGGTATATTGATACAAAAACATTATCTATCGATATCTTTGATTCTATCTATCTTGCCACTAGTTAGTACTAGTAGATGTACACAGATAGATAGATAGTAGTACTATCTCGCTAGATGGCGTTATCTGCCCTTGATCTGAGAGCCGCGATGAGGTACAAGTGTACTTTTAGGGTGGTTAGTGGGAAGATAGCTTGAGATTGGATATGTAGTGGCGTTAGCATTGACAGATAACTAAAGTAAGGGTTACATACATACATGCTCGTGGGTTTGTAGGAGGAATTGGACGCTAAGCTAAGTGGTGCTGCTCTCGTTATTGGGCTTCCTGGGTCGAATTGCTATGTCAATATTCTACGAGTTTAGGGACTTGGCTGTTAGAGTGGTGGAGATTTGTTTATCTTCCCTATTTTTTAATGTAATGCAAATGAAATTCTTCTTCTTCTTAGTGTAGTGTCTATTGAAATCCTACGGTTTTGATGACGATGGCGAAGAACCTCTTTCCATTCATATCAACATATTCTTATCTTCTTCAAACCCAAACGCTACTTCATGTCATACTGTCGTGCAGATCCTCTTTCATTTACTTCCAACGATGTCTTATCTTCCTTTAGCGAAAATCATGCACCCCGCGTTTTGAACTTGAGTTTACTATGTACAACTATTTACGTTACGGGAAGTATAGAACCGGAGAGCTAAATTATTACGTGGGTGTTGTTGTGGTGTTTTAACTACAATTGCGGGTATGTGCTTGGGAGTTTCGGAGATCTAAGAAAGTCGACGCCGATCGAAAGATTCTTCATGACAAACTTCTAAAGCTTCACATCTGATGTTGTCTTCTCCGGATGTTGGATTCCATAGAAATTCATTGGTCGAAAGGAATCGCTTCGCCTGAAACATCCACCCCATCTCAAATATCCATACTACTCGCTAGCGCAGAGTAGATTGAGCTTAGACACTTCACGTACTTTACTTTCTCGGCCTTTTCATAAGGGCTAGATCTAGAGCTTTAATCTAGATTTGTCTTTCTATAAACTAGAGCTAAGATTAGGTTCTGAGAAAGAAAATGTTGTGGCATTGAATATTATGGGATTTCGGCGGAGGAGGAAAGCGTGCTTAGATCGCCGGTTATTCTTACCCCGGATTTTACGGCTGAACCGCTGGGATAGCCGCTCTTCTAGACTTTAGGAATTTGTAGAATGGAGAGTCTATTTAGGTTTTGGGCCTCGGATTGAGGAGCACATTTGGGGTATGGATGGAGATCATTGATGGAGTTTACTGATTCATGGTTTATTAGGATTTCCGGGCTTCTTGGGAGATGAGTTGTTCGCGGGGATGCATCGGACCATGATGTCTGAGGCTTGAGGGAAAGAGAGGCCATGATGAGCCAAGTAAAATTTTCATACCCCACGGGAAGTCGATGTAGTTCGTCGGTATTCGTATCTGTTCATATGTAGTCTTCCCTCTCATACTCACCTCAATTATTCCACATTCTTCCAAAACCAGGAGTCCACTATCCACATCTCAATTACCTAAGCGCCGTTTAGATCAAAGCCAGGAAAATACATTCACATATTTCAGGCATCACTCCGGATTGTGCCGAAATATATTGATGGGCAGGGAGGGCATGGACAATGTGGGGAAGAATGGAGTTGGTTAAATGGGGATTAAGCGGCATTCTTGAAACATCTCAAGTAAGCCATGGTATGGTCTGGGCTGTGTAGCAAACCTCACGCCACGAGCGCAATGGCTTACTGGAATTGTCGCGCGAGTCCAGTTTATGTATGTTCTACACTTTGCGAGAGGGAATGAGGTCGTGCGTGGAGGTATCTTACATCTTAAACGGGAAAAGGAATGGGTGAATAGACGATGCTTCTAAGGCTTTGCATTAGGACTGCTTGGTACGCCATGAGATGACCCTTGCGTTTGATTATAGCTTACTTTCAAGTGACAATTCATCTAACCTGTCTAAGATTCCGAGGTATCTTTTCAACCAAGCAAAGTTTCATCCTACCGGTATCATACACTCACTCACCGCAATGTCATCAAGAACGAAACTCGACCATCACGTATCATGTCATGCGCAAATTGAGCACCAAATACTAGGTACAACCAATCCACACAAAAACTCCCGATGCGACCACTCATGCAGCCTAGCAAAGTGGTGGTCACGTATCCTCACTTTTTTTACCGCCCGTGGTCACGGACTATTGTGACGCCTAGAAGCTTGGACTTTTGATATTGTGACGATGGATACGTAGGTATGTTAAGCGCCTACTACGTACTCCTGAAACTTTGAAGCTCAGCCTCGTGGGGTAGGGGGAATCATATTAAGGATGTTGTGCGTGTTTTTGCACGGGATTGAGTGGGGATGGGTGGATGGCTTTAATGGATGGGTAAATGTGAGTATCAAGCAATTAGGTGAGATTCAATGTTTACAAGGAATTGAAAGATTAGCCATCTTTTGGTTCCGGGTAAGAAAACTCGTATTGAAGGATTCATCATTAGAATATTCTACCGGGTAAAACGGGTTGTAGTGTATTCAGCACCGTAGGAGAATCGGCAAATTTGATTCATTCTATTGGTATGATTGCAGTGCATTTGCTCATATATCGCGTAGCTGCAAGTCATCAGTATTCGCCCAGATTGCAGTCACTTCTGGTTTGCGTTATGCTAAGAGGAGCATATCTTTGAAATTCTGGAAAGTTCTGGTGCTCAAATTTCATGCAAGCTCTGAATACTTTTTTTCTCTACATGCTGTGTAACACGCCATGCTGCATTCTATATCCAACACATCCAAACTTGCATATACTAATGCGACAACTCATAAGCTGTGCAACACCAACAGCGTGACTTTTCATACACAATGGCGTGCTTTAGTTATATGCGATGTCGGGGGTTTTTCCTACAATTTCTCATGCGAGCAAATACCAAACCAGACAAACCTCGCCAAGAGCAGGAAGCAAGCCCTCCCATTTCATACCTTGGTACCGGATTTTTCTTCCGTCTTGCTCGTACGATGAAATGATATATCATATCACTTTCAGCGACGTGCATTACATTAGATGCGAACTATTGAGAAGCGAAATTTTTCTTGAGGTGCAGCGTGCAGAAATGCATATGAAGGGATGAAAATTAAAGATGCGAGTGATAGGTCAATCATCGATGAATTATGCGGCTTGTTGAATAGATGGCTTTGTTTAGCCGATCTAGATCCCTAATGGGAGATGAGGTGCTTGGTATTCATTCTCTTCCCGTCCCGTATACTCGGTAAATTTAGGGGCTCACCAGCTTTTTACTTCTGGAGTTTGATTGGCTAATCATTTCTTGATTTTCCTCCATCTCAATCCTTCCAAAACAAAGAAGTAGTCAAGAAAATTTTCTACTTTGTTCTAAAATTGTAATACGAAAGAACGTTCGAATCCAATCCCACGCTTTTCATATGCAAGTAATTTAATCAGTGTACCATTCCGAATATTGTCCGAATAATAATCCCCCTATCAGATTACGAGGGGGTTATGTAATACAAAGGCCGCTGGCTTTTCGTATCCATTTTCTTGGGTTAGGAGGCGTAAATGCGTTTTGGATTTTTGCTTTACTTCGGACGAAAAAATCATGTGTGTGGAAGAATGGTATGATAATCAGGAGAATTCTCAGAGGTGTTTGAGTCTAGAGGGGTAAATGGGCGTCACAAAGGCGGTTTTTTGTCCCTTATCGTGGAAGTGGCGGGTACAGATGAGATGTGAGATGTGACTGGTCGATTTCCGCAGTGTCGTTCAATAACGGTTGGGTGATGATGAGTGGTTGAGAATTTTATATCTTCAAGCCTCTGTTTCACTTCTGGGTGGGCGTGTACATGTGTGGAAATGCCAAGAGAATGCGGG
Source organism: Sclerotinia subarctica (assembly GCA_025389085.1). NCBI lineage: Eukaryota > Fungi > Ascomycota > Leotiomycetes > Helotiales > Sclerotiniaceae > Sclerotinia > Sclerotinia subarctica. The sequence continues at coordinate 2,443,685 of QRFI01000005.1, read as the reverse complement.
GTAACCTACAAAGGAAGCTGTCAGATGTAAAATTTACTTTTTCATGACTCGTGAAAGATTTATTCGAAGTCATCTATTTTGAAAGTTCATCCTATCTTCTAATTAATATGCCAATTCACTGCTCATGAGCTTTAAACCCGTGAATTTCTTCCTGTGGACAAAAATACAAGGCATAACGGCGATGAGGGGTACCGGTACGTCAATACTCGGGTTACACGGGACTAATCAATCCTCTAAAGAGGAACAAGACAGGAAAGTACATCATAGTGGTACATGATACATGGGAGCATGTAAGTAGGGACCTAACTACCTGGTATCCCATCAATTTAAACTTCAGATATATATTGAAGATAGATTACAAAGCCGGAAAACACCGAAAATACATGCATTTTCCATGCCGAACCTTGGTACCGGAAGTATCGGTACATAGTTTCTCTCTACTAAGCGTATCCATCTATCCGAATAACCACAGAGAAACCCTATTCCAGCATTCAGACCGTCCTCATCAACCCAAGTGCGATACCCCACCCCACCATAGTAAGATGGAGATCACGTTCTCCGGTACCCCGAGTATATACATATTACACAGGAATCGTGACTCGAAAGGTCACGATACCAAACCTGTGAGTTCTTATCATAGTTTCAGCAGAACTATACCCAAAAAATACCTAGGGACTTGGCTCTGCATCTAGGCCAGGCTCGTGTCGTGGATATGCATTTTCAAGGGTCCATTGGCGGACTACTTATATCGCATGTGATTGGATCTGCATATCTGCATGAATTAGATGGCTTATTTGGCATTTATTGGCATGGGGTGATGGATGGAATGAGAGAATAGATTATTTCGTTATCAGGATGGACGGACAATCAGTTGTATGGCGAATACGTGCCCGTGTTTTAATACGAAGTATTTGCCTCCCGCTACTGCTGTAATTTTCAATTCAAGAATGTTGAGGGTAAATCTTGATTCATTCTCCGGTACTTGCTATCAAGATAATTTATTTATATTTCCCTATCATGTTGTGGGTGCGAAGTGCTGATTTTGGACCCGAGTGTTCACAAGTAAGTACCTCATTTGGATATATCGACTAGCGTTAAGGATCCATCGATATCCAAGTCGAAAAGGTACCGAGCTGAGGCATTAAAAATTATCTTTTGAATGACCTGATAATGAGTAGGGTCATTGAAAGTTTTCTTAGATGCTACGCTAGTATAGTGTGTCGAGTGCTACAGTAATATATCTTCATCTCTTCTGGTTTAGGATACACGGCTGATAAATTAACTGTCGTTCTAATGGAAAGTGGGGGGAAGACCCCTAGACAAGAACATGCCACTGTTGCCAACTTAACTTCTAGAAATAAAGCACACATGTGAAAATCTGGGGAAATTGTTTCCCGCCCGTTCATCATACTGTTCGCCCTATGTAAATGTCCCTTCATTTTGCTCCCCGCCCTCTCACCTCTCACCTCTCACCCCCAAGTCTCATCATATCCATCACATTTGAGAAGGAAACATCTTGTGATCACCTCTATTGCCCAACTTCCGTCACTGTATGATAGATAGAACACGTACAACTCCATTAGACCCTCCAACCAGGCTTTAGTCTTCCGAAGTCATGTTATCGCATTAATATACTCAATGTGCAAAATTATATATATCATCGATCGATACTAAATGAAGTAAACCCGCTAATCCTGCAAACAAAATTTTACAACAGAACGCTTTAGATGTGGTGGAACTGGTGGAACATCCTTATCGCCATCGATGTATCCAAACAACGAGCAGAATTAAAATCTCCACGGAATTTACGCGGTGCGCACGAAAGGAAGCTTAGATTTGCATGAAGGATTATCCTGTATCACTACTTATACATGCATTTTGCAGGATTTGGAGTAAAGTATAAGTCGTACAACTTCGCTGTTAAAACTGTTGTGTAATCGAACATCAATTTTATAGAGTCAATTGAATATGTCAAGCAACAGTCGTGAAACATTTCTTATCTTCATCATGAATTGAGCGAACTGGTGGTTACCGATCTTCGGCGCCAGAAAAGTTGGTATATTCTATTTCATGCGATCTGTGACAATTTCGATGGAGATTGTGTGGTCCTACGATACTAAGTTGAAGATCTCGGGAAGTATGACGGAAGTACTTCATTAACAGCTTGATCAATTCCTCGGAAAGAGAACAACGAAGGCAAATTTGATATTCGTAGTTTATGCGTTAAGCTGTCTATTACGGGATTGTCTCTTTAAGTTGCTTGTGCATGTAGATAGATATTCAAAGCGAGGTGTACTACACCAGGAATTCTGGTTTCTTTCTTGACCTCCAGTGAGGTCACTGAGTCCAGTCCACGTCCAAACAAGAATTTGTAATCAACATGCTCCAAGGTTTGAGTATGTTGACTTAATATTGGTACCCATATCTACTGCTAGCCCAATGTCCTCGTCAAGAAAGCTCTAGCTCTGGCTTTGGGACTGAACCTGTAATGAAATAAACATATTGTATATAGATCAACGAATTTTCCTTCATTTTTGCGCAGCCGTTTCAAAGTGTACTACACCTTTGATCAGGTAACAATCGTAACTCAATCCTTATATCGAACAAATAGCCAAGACTTCAGGATTCTACAAGGTTATAAATCCGAACAGAAGGGGGAAAACAATCATAACATCAACACGACCTGAACCTTGAATAATCTAATTTTTCGAGGGGGATGGCGGTCTTGCCCGATGATAATCTGTACACGGTGAGCCAAGAAAAGTGCCAACTACGTTCGTGCAGAAATTTTATTCGAACTTGCCAACGAACTTTCATCTAATGCAACATCCAGTCATGGTAGCATTACAAACTACAGAGAACAAACAAGACTTAGATTCGGAAATATCGTAAGAATTTGCTTTTCGGTTTCCGCGGGAAATATTCTTTTATGATTATGGATGCTCCGTACTCCGTAGGTTAACATAAGCTAAGCTTTGGAATAAAGTTTGAGAGTGAAAAGATTGATCGCTCGAGCACTAGCGCATTGTTCAACCAGCTTGAAATTTCTTCTCGCTCGGACATCCAAACTACTGTCAAACTGCTTATCGCGAACAAAGCAAGCGTTATTTTCTGTAGGGATCGAACTATGCAGTTCTGATAGCTCTAAAATACTAGAACTTGTTGGCAATAGGTTGGTTATCAGCGGGAACTACGCAATATGAGGCACCCACTATCTGTATCCCTGGTGTTTTAGGGCTCAAAAGTGGGATGAAGCGTGAAAAGTTCTGCAAGACAAAAATGACTTCAAGCGAGAAAAGGGTAGATCGAATGACGAATGTACATGATCCCTAATTAAAAGTTTTAGACCATGAAACAAGAGCTTGATGTGCGCTGCGTAGGTTTAAGATGAGGTTTGCAGAAGAGGATAATGGAATTCGGAAAATTGGGAAAAGACCGATTTCCGCTCTAAATGAGCACGGGAGGTAAACTTCACGGTGGAACTTGGGTTGATGGAGGGATCTGGAGAGGACCCACTCGGGCGTGCACAGGTTCCAACAATTGGGACGAGGGACTTCATGGAGATTGGGTCGAAACTATTGGGGAAAGGACCGAAATTGATTCTGCTTTCGATGGAGATTGTATTTCCAGCAGCCAATATTTTGACTGGCTGAGATAATTCTGCGGAGCGGATCGGAGCGCGAAGATGGGAAGCGGGAAAGTGGGTAGGTTGGGGAAAGGACCGATATGGGTGGATATTTGAAGAGCGCCAAGTTATGACGGCGTTGGCGGGTATCGTGGGTTGGCTCTTCAACTAATAGATATGGAGGTTCATGGGGAAAGGACCGAATATGTGCGGATGTGACCGTATGACCATTGAAGCTACTGGGAGTGCAGGATTTGGAGTCATGCATGCAAATGACTCAGGATGCAAGCACAAACGTAAGTAGTCAGAATGATGTATGGCTCAAAAGAGAAATAAAGGCTCGGCAGCTTTCGACCTCAACTATTTTGCGTGATGAAGAAGTGGTGTTAAGAAAAAGGACTTGTAGTATAATCGAAAGACTTTCTAGTTGACAGTGCAACATAGAGCATAATATTCGCCGGTAGTTCATCTGTGAAACGGGAGGTTGAAATTGATCTATCCCTTACCAGTCACTTTTGCAGTAGCAATACATGAATATTAAATCTCTTACTCTAGAAGATTTTTCCTTTGCAGTTTCAAGTGAAGCCACATCTGGGTTTGAACGAAATCGAGTATTACGTGATGCAGATGAACAAGAAGTAAGTATCGATCTAGTGGGCTTGCTCGAATACATGTTTTCAATGTGGTGATTCAAAACTTCTCCCACCTTTACTTTCTTCATTGGATTGGATGGAGTCCTCCGTTTTACATTCATCCTGTCATCATATCTCTAAATGTCAATTCCTATTTCCCGAGAACCAAGTCCAGGGGAACAGATGCCACAAAAAAAGGTCACTTCAGGCAAATTGAAAGCTGTTATACATAGGAGTCCAACTAGCTCCTGCTTAATTCCTTTCTGTTTTTGATATGTCGGAAAAAAGATATCTCGGTCAGGTTTTTTGACGGCCAGTCAGATCCTAGGTTAGGAAAAACCAGATATTTCCATATCTTTGGATATCATATTCAAATAGCTTTCCTGGATTCTTCGGACGCCATCCGGATTCTTTGTGGAGTGATTTACTATTCTTTAATCAAGAAGATAATACTACGAAGTGAGCCAAGCTCTGTTTCAATGAGAATCGGTCGCATACCAAGCTCTCATATTCGCTATAGACAAAATTGTGGTCAGTGTTGGTGCATCCTCTTCTACAATCCATTTGATTCGGGTTGAGCAAGGACCCGTTGTCCCTCATGGGACATGTGGTATAATTCACAAGAATCCGAGTGAAGCAAACCTAGAAGCACGAGAAGCAGAAGACATTAGATGAAGGTGACAATGAGCTGTGTCGATTATTTGTAGGATTCTAAGGACAAATGGAATGCTTGGTAGTTAAAACTTACAATTCAATAAGATCGAAACCCCCACATGCCATTTGAATCATCCTCGAAACAGTTCATCAAGAGGGCCGGACAAACTAATGTTCCAAGCACGACTTGCTCTTTCTTTTCCCTCCTGAGAAGAAAAGAGGCTAATGTCAGTGCAGTATCTCCAACAGCTCGAATCTTCATATAATTCGTTTCTCGCACCAGAGATCACCGTGGATCTAACTGCTTTAGGTCATGGATATTCAGAATATATTTTGTCCTCTCTGATTGACAGTTGTAACAAGTCATCCGGTAGATCCATAGACATTTGTTGCTCTTTAGCAAAGTTTCTTCAGGCAACAAAATCTGGACACCTGTGCTTTGTGTTGAAATCAATGTATGTATGCCTCTGGAGCTTCGGGGTGTACCCAAACCTGACCCATTACACAGGTGTCAATTGTACACATCAATTGTTGACGCAAAAGATGAAGACAATGAGCTATCAAAACCATGAAAAATAGTATTAGCAGGGCAACCTCTACTATACTTCTTATTGACTTTCATTTGATATGTTTCGATTCCAGATCTGGCCGTGACGCTGTAGGAATGACAATTGAACGGTACTGATTTCCAAATTATCCTAGGCTGCATCAACTTCTGGGCCTGCGCCTTATCAACACTCATTAGGTTTAAGAGGTGATCTATTGAAAGCTGTCGTGGTATCGAAGGGTTCAAATCTTCGACAACTGGCTGTCGTGAAGCGGTTAGCCAACAGATTCACTGGTATACATCCATGCAGTATGTACCTAATCTTAGAATAAGTCTAGTACCCTACTTTCCGGCCACCCCCAATTTGAATCATCTTTTTATATTAAAAATCATAATTTTTATTTATTAATAATTTCATAATTAATTAATAAAATTTCATAAAATTTTAATTTAAGATTTATTATATTATTATAAATAAATTTTGAAAATTTTTTTTTAAATTTTATTAATTGAGATATTAAAGTTTGAAATTATATATTTTAATTTGTGTATACAAATTTGAAAATCTTAAAAATATTGAGTATTTTTTAATAAAAATTATTAAAAATAAATTGTAAGTTTTTTTTTCAAATATTTGAATTATAATTATTTAAATAAATAAATCTTTTTTCAAAATTAATTTATAAAAATTTTTTAATTAAAATATTATTATTTTTAATCTTTATAAAATTTAAAAATAAAAGATTTATAAAGATTAATTTTTATTTTCATTTGATATAAAAAAAAGGCCAGAATTGGGGTAGCTGGAAAGTAGGGTATTAGACTTATTGCGAAACATAATCCATATATATTTTTTTCAGCACTTTGATTTCAACGGCAATCAATCAAAAAGCTGATCACTCAGATAATAATGGAGAAGATAAAGAAAACAAAGACGAGAGGAATCTGCGAACAAACATACTCCTTCGGGCTCCCTCTTCCAACCTTTCATATTCTGATGCAAGAAGAGAAGTTCGAGTTGTTGGTTCTGGCTGATGAGGGATTTCATCAAAAACATAAAAATTTATCTGTGAGCTTAGCCTCAATTTTAAAGCTTAGGTTTTTAAGACTTTCGTAATGGAGAGATAATTTAATTTTTTTGAGAAAATTGTATGTGTGGTGGTTTGAGGCGGGTTTGAGGACGACGACATCTTGGGACGTGGTAGTTGATACATCATGTTTCTTGATGATTATTTATTTGCATCAGTGATGGATGATGTCTGAGATGATGGCCGTGGCTTCATTTTATTCCCAAAAAAATACGAAGTCGGTATTGGTCTGCCTTGTGGCTCAAATTAGGGATAAGTTTTCACCAAGATAGTGTTTGAGTAGTTTGAGACATCTGTACAACTCTAGGATGGAATCATGTTTGAGGAATGCAATCAAAGCACCAGGAATTAATTTCCCAGTTTCTATTCTTAATAGAATATACCTTTACATGTATTGCAGCATCGATGATATCCTCTCAGCTTGTGCGCCCAGCTATGAAACTTTGCCACCACTGTGGCACATCAGGTTAATAAGCACCTCGTATTATGGAACAGGAGATGGAAGATCTATACACAAGGCTTATGTGATGGTAGCTCCAACGAGTGTAGAAATTTGGCATATCATCTGACAGAATTCCTGTTAAGAGATAAAGTATCTCACACGCCTGTTGCTTTTTTGCTTTTGTTCAGACTCATATATGTAAAACCCGATGGACGATCGAGTTACGCCAAGCTTTCTTCGCGATGCTTAAAACCGCAATCAATACTCCTCTTCAGTGGTTGTTGTAGTTATTGTGTTCCTCATTTTCCATATCTGATGCCATATTTTACCTGATATTCGGTCATATTACGTCGAGTATTCAGTGATATTCTGAATAACATCTCCCCTCATAACCGTGGAGCCTGATTGCTCAGCCAGTACATTTGTGCCTCATCAGCAGTCACAAATCACCCAACAGTTTGCATTCCCGTCATGTACGATGAAACCAACCTTGTCATTGGTGTCCTGCTCTTTATTTTCATCATCTGCATTATCATGATAATTATCTTTCTACGGGCCTATATATACTCTTATCCCATCCCCCCTCTCTCAACCCTCTCGTCCCATCATCCCATTACTCTCCATCCACCATCACATCCAAACTCTGGCACTCATTTTCTCGAATCCCCAGCATATTCATACTATGAAATTCCTCATTGAACTCCCATTGGCGCTAGCCATGGCAGTCGGTGTTCTAGGCGGAGCATTAGATGCCAGTGCAAGTGGCAATACGACATCGACATCGAGCGCAACCTCTTCAAGTGCTAGCACAGCAACGGTTACAACTACCAAAACGGCTAATCCTTATGTTGCGTATGGAAATTATGGCAATTATGGAAAATATGGAAGCTACGAAGGTTATAAGAAGAGGGGACAGAAGTAGTTCTAAGGTGTCATTGAAGGTGAGTTGCTGTTTGAGAGATATATACAGAAAATAAGTTAACTTGTGTAAAGACCGGAAGTCTCAAATTGGGCTTATTTGAGAATTCTTTTCGGTTGACAGCGTGTTTTTATCTAGGGATAGGGGAGTTGAACAGGGTGGTTTGAAATTTTCGTTCCGCTTCGAGGAATTTATTGCGTGAATGTCATTCATTTCCAAGGTGGTCACGATTATATCCTCAAATGGGGTTGGTGGGCATCGTGTTTATTCTTCACTGTAATGTTTGAGGGAAGTCATTTGAAGTTCCATACTTTCAATCAAACACAAACTATAAAACCCATCATCTTCTCATTGCATCCAAATATTTGAGATTGTTTTGAACATTCTCTACTCTCTATGGCCATACGCAGATTCTTGTAAAATCTCAGAGTCAGTTTATAGAAGGGATGCTAAATATGCATGTCGGGCTGTAAGTGTGTTGCTACATGTTCCTATCTACGTCCACATGGCACTATGCTAGCACTCTTTGGCTATTTCCCACTCCACCCACATCGAGTTACGAAAGTTAGAGTCACCAATTTTCTTATTCAAAACGGTCTTTTCCGATTATTGGAACGTTGTAACATAACAGCAGTACTTTTATGTCAATGATAACACTAAAGTGCGAGTAATCGACCACCACCATAATACTATCAACTGCTTCATACCAATCGAAATTACTCGTATCTTCGTGGAGGTAAAAAGTCAATCTGCCCTTGGCTTTGCAGTGGTACCATTTTACAGTCCGCACTTTGCAAACATAATAGTACCCTTTTGGTACAGGTTACGTTTTTCCATACAGGATTCGTTGTACTGTAGAGCTGGTATTTATATATATCCTGTACGGATTTTCAACTTCTGTTGTAAGATCGGAGATCGGTACTAGTGTGGTGGGTGCCGCCAATGCGTTATAATTCAACACTCTGTTTCTATATAATGGCAGCTTTTTCCCTAGAATCATAGCACTAGCAAAGCCCCATGATAAAAGCGAATAGCGTTGCTCAACGAGCATCATGGAACGACGTAACCTTATTTCGTATATTCCTTCTTCCCAGGATTTGGTTGTTTATTGCTGCCAGTCGCATTTTTTGGCGTTGGTGTGTCACCAGTCTTTTCATTATCAGCCTAATAACCATGTTGACAAGATATCATTGCCGTTTATTTTTCATATAAATTTTCCCGGTTATGTAAGTCGAGGTTCTAGGTAGCCGCTCGGCAATCTTCTATTTGATATCAACTCCGATCATCTGAGAAGCACATGTGAGATCTATCTTTGTACTAGATTTCGTAAGTTGTGTCATTAGGGAGAACGATGGAATCTGACTTCCATCCTATGAATTTCCCTTGCTCGAAGAAATCATGTGAATGGTTACAAGAAATTGAGTCTGGGTCAACCCCCACAGTTCCATCAGTGATGCACTTACAGCATAGAAGCTGGACACCAAGAGCAAGAATGTCTCTGAAAAAGGCCTTTTGCAATGATCAATGTGTCTAGGATCAGATTACTAGATATACATCAAGGAACAGATAAACAAAGGAACATATTGTGACGAATAAGAGAATCTGTTTTGTTTCAAGCACACTCAGTGGTGGTTAATGTGGTTCTTGGCTGCATTTTGATTACTCTCTTGCCAAAACAATCCATTCTTCAACCACTGTTGTTGGCTAACAGTGATGCAATATTCATTGATATGCACGTTGCCGTGAAAATTACTCCTCGACACTTTCAATATCGTGGGGAAGACTTTCACAATGTGGAAATGACAGCGCGATTTCGAGCCTGTCGTTGCTCGCATGTTCATTCTAAATTTTCAAGGCACACAATTTAATCCTGCTATGCTCAAATGGCCAGGGTAGTGATGTCATGTTTTAATCCAGATTGTACCCATCCTGACTAGCACTTGCTAGTATACAAAATGCTCCCCATAATTGAGATGTTCGAGGCGTCTGAGCCAAACCAATCAATCAGCCCCCTTCCCTCGGACACCTAAGACTTTGAAATCTTGAATCGTCCTTCGCACAATTTTTGGAAGTGACCATTTGAATGATACTTCTCACCAGCCTCTCTCAACGTCCCCAAGCATATCCTCTTGTTGAGTTCTGCCAGCCCTCCGCATAATTCAGATATTCAGTTTCACTTCCATCCCCTTCTCCTCTACTGCTTCATCAATATCTGAAATTAGTTTCATTGCAGACTCTGTTACTTTCTCAGCATCCTCAATATTTCCCCATTTGTAAGACAGGAGAAATAGGGCGAGGGGACTCGAAGAGGCCGAGAGTTCCAGAGAATTCACTACTTGTGACTTGCTAAGGACGAGCATGGAGAGGGGTTGGATTGTCATAGCACAATTTATTTCGGAGACAGAGAAAATGGATGATGTGCCTCATTTCCAGATTGAATGGACGTTTTTAAGCATTTCTAGACCTCCCCCACAGCTGGTGGTTGCGAATTGGTCCCTGCTTCATGGTAAAAATCTCCACGGTCAGGCTAGAAGTTAAGAATGATAACTTGCCGTAAGCCAGACACAGCATATTTTCCAGCCTCGATTACAAAATTAGTATGGTTAGATATACGCATCGTATTCATATATTAAGGTTTGCGTCCAAAAATGACTTCAATGACTCCAGATTTGTGTCAATTTTCGTACACTCTAGGTTGTTGAAAATAGAATATCCATTTCTCTTTGATCCCATGATATGCTCATCGTAATTACAATGTATGGATAGAAGTTTCCAAGGAGATTTGCATATCCTCGTAATTGATCGTCAAGTATATAGAAATCATAGAACATGCAACCACCGTAGAAATTCTCCTGTGGAAAAGTTCGAATGTCGAAGAGTGTTTACGATGCCAAAGTTATTGGAGGCGCCTTAAGGAGCTTGCCAAAGATTAGACCGGCCGGCGCCCACAACCCCGCCATCCACGAGGCAATCTCGTAGTTTATGACATTGCCACACCCTAAGCCTTCACTTGCGCTGAAAAATGAGACGCCTCTCAGTCTCCTTCTTCAGCGAAAATGGATAATGATTAGAGTTTACATCTCGTACCTCCAGTTGTTAATCCTCCAACCCCGACATCGGCAACTCTTCCACCACTTGTAGCTCTTCCTAAGTTATCCAAAACAGGATAAACCTCGCCCCATTTTGCACCACCACCGATTGAAACCGATGTTCTATCTTCATTGACTTTCGCCTCGTCATGGATCCAAGGCTAACCGTGGCCCCGGCTTCAATATTCACAACTCCAGCATTCAACGTATATCCGCCGCCTGGAACTGCAAGTTTATTTTATGCTTTAAGAATACTTCACTATCATTGCAACTTCGGCACTCGTCGTTGGTGAAGCTATGCATGCTGGAGACGATGATCGTGCTTGGGCTGAGACATAGGAATTTTGTGCCGGTAAATGATTCGGGTCATTGTGACCGGCGACCTTCTTTCCCAGAGAGTCGCGCAATGCATTGATCTGTGTCTGTTGTCGCCAGAAAGATCGAGAGTGTATGATTTGGCAACCTACAAAGTTCTTGATTTCGGCCATGATAGAAATTGTCTTCACAGAGCAGAGATTCATTCCAATTCAGACAACGCCGAATAATCACTGGAACATACCCGTTTTTGAGCGTAATATAAGTATTAAAGCTGCTGTTGATATGCAGTTGTAAGTTATATCTTCATTTTGTAATGCAAAGGCTGGGAATCGTTTGTAAATTAAATGCCCGTATTGGAGCTGGGTAAAGAGGAGAGTAGAAACGTATGCTTCCCGCCTCGCTCGAGTTTGCGGCCAATGCCTACTGTGAAGCTGGTTTGGAAGAGAGAGGTTAATCTACTTCTGGTATTTTCATCATGCACCCGTATTTGAGGTGAAAATGGAAAGCTCCAAAAACACGAAAAGACTGTGTTATGCTGTAAAATATAGTTTGAGTTTAGTAGCAAAGAGTTTTTGTTATGGAATTGTAAATTTGGCTTAAAACAATTTTTGCTCTGAGCTTGGATTAATAAGATGTAAATGTGACTCCGGCGTGAAACAAATCCTGGCAACCTGGGGCTATGGTTTCGCGTAGCCATAGTGCCAACATGCGTAATAGATTCATATTGTTGATATTCTGCGTGTTGAGAGACTGCTATGAGCTTGGACAGCTCGTGGGGGAGACAGCTTTTTACCATACTTTCCGACTATTTTTTTTCTCTTTCCTGGATGTACTTGCAGTCTCCAAAAAATACTCAATAACCATAGGGCAAAAGTTGTGAGAACAGGAATGGTATTCCAAGCAATGCAGAAGCCAGCGATTTCCATCGTATTCCTGGTGCGGCGATGGATTATGGAACACAAGTATTATTTACATTGCGCATCAAGCGTGGCTAATTGTCGCTGAAAGCTACCGTAATTTACAGCACAGAGACTTCCGATGCCATTGTCGGTTTTTTGTACATAAAGTAAGTGCATACACCACGATGAAGCCGGCAGCAAGGTGGATTTGCTTCAAAACTTCCAAACAGCAGCGGGGCTTAGACGGCCATACGAGAGTTTCTACTCACGTTACATGCCATATTTCCCGCGGAGAAAAAAAGAAATAAAAACAGCCTCGTTTGCGTCTTACAAGACACATCAGATGGAATTTCTGTATCTATGCGAATCAAGCTCCTGTCAGGATTTCGCGTCTCGCATTCGGCGGCTTGAATATCAGACCACTACGGCATTTGAATAACCAGACTCCAAGTATTGGTCGATGAGTTTAGTCTCGAGTCAGTCTGGATATAATGTGTATCATAATGCATTGAATATACTCATGGTTGCAATATCATCGACCGTGTGGGCCCCGAATCGAGGTCCACGCTTCGAGCAATTCCGGTGCAGGGAAGAATTTGCAGAATCATCAGGGGAAAGAACTATTAGGCTGCTATTTTCCAAATCTTGACAATGTGTTAGCAGCCCAGTCATGCTATCGCAATTGCCCAAGACTTTTCTCGGACGTGTCTCCCGCAAACAAATGATAGTGAACGGTAAACGATGAGAATTCAACGTGGTATGGTCACGTGAATTTGATTAATCGGCTACTCGGAAGGTTTTTCCTATTCAACAATTAATGTTACACTGCAGCGTTACTTGTCATCTATCATCTTTGAAATAAAAGGTTCTTGCATTCTCATTTAACCTACATCTTTTCCACAATGCACCATCATCATCGTGTGGACCTTCCCAAAGCTCCTACCCGACGATAACCTTCCTCAAACAGGCGGTGAACCTCCGAGTGGTAGAAGCTTCACTCCTAGCCTACCTGAGTCTCCACCATTTCCCCGGAGCCTAAGCGTGTGATCATAACTTTACTAGGTTTAGAGTAGCAGCATCAAGTATCTTAGTGGATACCTCAGCGAAGCATAGAAGGGAATTCTCTCACAAAATCTCCTCATTTGCTGCACATATACGAAAGAGACTGGCTGGTATGATGCTATAATCGCTGTACATGAGGTTTTGCTCCTTTTGGCATTTGGCATTTGGCATTTGACATTTGGCATTTGACATTTGGCATTTAGCAAGAGCTAGTTGCGTAGAAAATGGCATCTATAATCATGTATCGAAAATCCCTCCATCTGCGGCTTACGGACGTGTTGTGAGAAACAGACTCGCATCCTGATATACGGCGTTATAGAATGATTGGTTTTCGACTTGTGTAATACGATTAGTTCGTACAGGCTAAACATTAATGGAATTCGTCAGTGTGTAGGCGACGAGATCGCCTTACATTGCTTTGTGCCGCGGTGAAAATACGCTTTTGAACTTTATATCATGTCCTAGGTATAGGATCCCGATTACCAGATTTATTGCTTTATCTGACTTTCCCTTGCATCTACAGTTATTAAGGGGCATAACGCCAAGTCTAATGTTGATATTTAATTTTGAAATGTGTTTGATGGTAATGAAAGTTGCTCGAGCGCTCTTTCGATATTGGAACGAGCTCATGGTCCGTATCTCAACCAATCCATTCAGGCTCCGCCTAGGTATCTTCAAAAATCGTTATCAGTTCATCTTCCTCATTTCCCCAACGTCAGGCCCACACAATAGTCTTCTTCAGATTCCATAAACATGGATTTAGGTTTAAAGTATAGCCCGTGTGTGTTGAGCAAGGATAACTTCGGAGGTTCCACATTTCTGGGTCCAAGGATCAAACTATCCATGCATTTCAAGTCGTCGACAACATACTAGGTTAGAAGGCTTGACTATTGTTGGACCTAGAGCCACAATCCAGCGGTTGTAGGTTATCTGTGTAACATTGCTCCAAAAACGCCCCCGGGTAGGAGGATCACGCCATTGAAGCCAATCAAAGAGGAAGACAGATATCGGGCGGGTACATATATGGCTGCGGATATTTCGTATTCTCAAAGCAGGCGAGTTACCAATAGACTGCGTTCCGGACATAATGCGGAATTGAGAAGGCTGCCTTGAGCTTGATTTATATTTTATTTTTGGACTGTGCCAACTGCCCTTAGACACGGGACACAGTTCGTGGGAAGACCTCGGCATGATGTCCATTGCTTGATATCACATCATCCTAGGTCAAGGGTTCTAGTTATGCTTCGATCGTCATTTCTCTGCTTTTCGTTCCCTTCGGGGTATCAATACAAAAGAGCATACGGATAGATAATGACCGAGCTTTGAAAACACACCAGCTGCTCGGGAAATCCTTTACAGATCTTGCTAACGGAACAAATGCTAAAGCATAAGATGCCACAGCTAATATTTCAATTGCTACAGACCACCAAACTATCCATGGTATCAACCGCTAATTTCACAAAACTATTCACAAACACAACCAGATTGACATTCATAACCATTGATTCATTTCATCATGATTTAATTTCCCTTTCTTAACACCTGCCAACACCATAAGTCCTATGGAAATTTCCCCCTTGCGCAGAATATGAATAACCCCATTCCCTCTTCGATTCCTCTTGCACCTCGTACCCAGGCTTCTCCTCTCTCACCCTCGACATCAGCATTTGATTGTTCCATTGCGGCATCTGCCACTCATACATCCCCGGTTCAGGTTTGAATATGTCATCGTAGCTCCCGGGAACCTCCGGCATTGCACCCATAAAAGTTTGGAAAGGTTGTGAGCCCCAATGATGTGAAGGACCCATGTTGTATTCGGTGGGTTCGGGGAGTTGGCGGTTGAGAGAGGGAGCTTGAGGTAGAGAATTTGGTATGGTGGACCAGGTAGTTTCTTCGTAAAGCCCGTCAAGATCACTGAGTTCCGGAGCTGGTGATTGGTTTGCAGAGCGGATGCTAGGCTCTGAAGTTGGCGGCGATGGTATGGATGCGGTCATACCGTTCCATGGAACAGAATGGTGTGATTCAAATCTCTGGTGTCCTTCAGCTTCTGGGTATGGTCTTCCGCTACCCATCACAATCGTAGATGGCGACTTTGATCTAATAGTGGGAGTGTTTATTGGTGGAGATAGTAACTGGTGAGTGCCGATTTGATCTTGAGCATCTGTTCGAGTGCTCACTTTCATTTTTCTGTCCGCTCTCGTGGTTGTTTGTCTGCGCTTGGTCCCTTCTTGCACATATGACGGCCTTCTTGTAGCTACAATGTTTCCGTCGGCGTCTCTCCAAAGTCTTTTTCTGGTAGCCAATACACCCAATCCTTCACCACCAGCCTCATCATCCTTTTCCTTATGACGATTCATGTGCCTGTCTACGTGATATGTTAGGCGCAAGAAATAGTTTGGAGCACAGGAGATGACATACCAAGAAGATCGCGACGTCGAAAATGTGCACGACAGCGCAAACATGTGTGGTTTCCATCCTTGTGGTTTAAAGCGTGACGGTGTAAATGTTCACTCCTCGAGAACGACTTTCCGCATCCCGCAAAACTGCAGCAAAACTTCTTTTTCCCAACACTCGCATTTGAGTTCTCATTTGAACTTTTCAAGCTCGTTGCTGAGCTTATCGAAGATGTGCGAGAGGAGGAGGTGGTGGAATCTGTGAGAGAAGACATCTTGATGTCGATGATAGTGATATGATAAGAGTAATGTTCGAGCTTTGACTTGTTGTCCTAATTCCAACTCCGATATTTGAGTTCAGACTATATAATGAATATCAAAGGACGGGGAAAAGAGGGGTCCAACACTAAAGTATATATTGTGTTAAGTCACGGAATAATTTCCACTCCGCTGACAATCGGCCTATCTGACAAGGTATTATTAACCACTGGCCCAATTTCCATTTACTCAACACTTCAAAGTGATACCCACCCAAACACCGGTTATCGGGCATGGTGCACATACGTACATGATAATATATGGTTCATCCAGGGCTCCCCACAACTAGTCTACTACGTAGATATTTCCACTGCCACTGACAGGGTATCCGACTAGTCAATTGCGAATTACGACAAAAATGACATTCTAAACCTGACCTGTCAATGTGTAAAGCTGGGTAAAGCTGGGTAAAGCTACCCAAATCGAGTAGGATATCCGTTCACAAATCCTTTGAGACTAAATATGCTGTGTGATAGGCATATAGCCACAACGAGAATAGATATATTTGAACCTCATTTTGACTTCATCCTCCATATCCAAAATTTCCATAGCGATGATGGCGCACAAAATTACTTGGCCATTGGCCAAACCATGTTACATTTCATCTGATTTTCAACCACGGGTTCTACAAATGCAAGTTGCGGTTGTCTGTTCCGTCAACATCCAGCACCTATCATATGTCAGCAACGATACATCATGCGTACAATGTACCCCCGTACCCTTAGTTCTCAGCCGATCGCTGTGCATTAATGCCTCTCAATTACCACCAATCAAGTACATTAAACAGTTTTCTTTTAATGTTGCAATTGGTTCATTAAGCACATAGCATACTAGCATCTCCATAATTCCCATCATTTCTCCCAAATCAAAGGCCGCCAGGTTACCCCTCCACGCAAATCCTTGCATGCAAATATTTATCAGTCGCCGCTGCATCCATCAATCTTTTCGATATGTTTTCTTTTTTCAACCTAGGGTCTTGCCAGTTGCCCTCCTTATCGATGTTTCCTTTTGTTGAAATATTTTCCAGTCAGTAGGGGCATATACTCGCAACTAAAATCTTTTCCCAATCGAGGATATCCGTCTATTTGTCACCCTATAAATATTCGTACACTGCTTGAATTCCTCAGAGCTTTTTGGTGATCCCCATCAATCAGATCCCTTTAAGTTTATTAAGTTTACCAGTTGGCTGTATAAAGAAAATACGGCGGCCTTCAAGTGCTGCCCTTGGTCATGGATGTGGATGTGCTAACGACATCGCTTATTATAAGCTTCGGGGCCATAGAGTCAAGAATTCACTTGAATTGGATATCTAACCGACTACATGACAGGCCCTTGAAGGTTAATCTTCGCCCTTGAATACCAAGAAGTTGCTGCCTTCAAGCTGATGAGGCTGGACAGCAAGAAAATATGAGAATTAAAATACCGGGGTCCAAAAGTTATAACAAAAATGTCCCCTCTGTACGTACAATTCCAAGTAGTTGAAGATCTTCGTACCTCCAATCTCCATGGGTTTGGTTTTGGTAATTTATCGTAGCATCCCAGTGAAAGATATGAGACTTCGGTACACAATAGCCCGGAAGGGGAATCATATCCGACGGTGTCCACTTTCTTCGATGTCAGAAAGTCCAACCCCCCACAGACTACTTTTCTGTATATGATACAGTAGTGCGAATTTAAACCGGTCACATGAACGGATGTCCCGTCCTTTTCCTTTCATCGATATTGTTCCGCGATATCATCGCAAGGATCATGGTGGAAGCCGAAGCTAAGACTCACCGTCGTCAAGAGGTGATATCAACATGCTGGATTGCATGCGGTAAGATGTGACAGTTCCCATGTCTACCATGTCTACCATGTGTAAACGCTGTGTCTCTTCCCGCCAATCCTCAACCTTCATCCTGAATCCTTCATTTATGTTTCAAACAAACGTCTCCGCGCTTGAATTGTTCGGGCTCCACGTGTTGTCCTGTGCTTTCCATTTTAAAGCCCTGGTCCTTGTAGCGTGAATCAGATCCACAGCGAATAATTTCCCAAAAAGAGAGGCTTCTTCAACTTACCAGCCATGAAAACGCCACG
Organism: Sclerotinia subarctica; assembly: GCA_025389085.1. Classification (NCBI taxonomy): domain Eukaryota; kingdom Fungi; phylum Ascomycota; class Leotiomycetes; order Helotiales; family Sclerotiniaceae; genus Sclerotinia; species Sclerotinia subarctica. Next base: position 2,425,623 of record QRFI01000005.1, on the reverse strand, counting down.
TGCGAAAGACGAGATCCATTTCCGTGGGACTACCGCAGCTATGGACAGAAGGATCAATACCTGCGCCCTCAAGAAGCTTAACCAGTGTAGTCTAGCTGACAGGAATATATGAACGAAGCGCTGATACCTAATTCAACTTATCGTAGCAGCACCTTAGTTCATGGTGTTATTGATCACCGATGTCGTTCCGGTGGAGAATTGATGTTAGATATGTCCGTTACTGCTTTGAAATGCTGAAGATCCAGCATCAACCCTGAGAAGTCTTTAACATTACCTCCTTTTTTTAGACTGTGCAGAGATGGTAGCCATTATTGAACCCAAAATTTCCCGTCTTCCAGCCGAGACGGAGATCTGGAACTAGTTCTGGGGTAAAAGAAAATATCCAACACACAATTGCCAAGCTCGATTGATGTCAATTTCTCCATAACATCATACCATATGGTATAACTAGAGTTAAAGAAATAAGCGCCTTTACCATCTCGTATGATTTCTCTTCCGAGCTTGACATTACTATCGATGCCAAAAAAACTTCTGCCTTATCCATCTACCGTGATATACTCCATACCTTTTGTCGCATGACTGGAAATTGCTCCCTTGTAGGATACACAGGAGGGAGTCGCGTGGCAATTGTTACCAGCGATGCGAGATGGATCGATAAGGTTTTGGCATATCTGCCAGTCTCTTTCCTTGACATAAATTAACACAATCGATCGGGGCGCCTATCCGTTGTGCCAAAAATATCCATCGTGACGAGAATGCTTGGAGAACAAATGGAAGAAAAAAGTGCCTTTTGCTGATTCTCCGCAGGGCGTCAAGATATAAATAAAAATCCCTCGATCCATCGAAAATTCTAGAGGCAAGCCCCCAAGTTTAAATATCCTTCGTCCCCTCGTTCGCTGCTCAAATCCCCCATTCTCCTACAAACTTTAATCATACTACAAACCTACCTTTTCTAGCGGAAGGAATGTATTGCAGCCAATCGAAATCCCGCTCCCACGTCTTCATAGGGCAAGAATGGGGTGCGAATTTTTGAATGTCTTTGAAATTTTGGGATTTACATAAAGCAACCGTCGTACACAGGCACTCTCGTGGTCTTTGTCCCGTCGGTTTCGTTCACTTCTCAAAGATGGGGTTTCGCTGGAGAAAGGATAAGTAATAAAGCTGGACCACAGCTCCTTAAAAAAACGTGACCGTGCCACAACAAGCCAAGCTGGTTCTGCAGTTCATGACTGGACGTTAATAAACTTTATACATTTTTTGGTCTGATGAATAAACAAGCGTTTGTACACCACTTCTGAGCCCTAAAAGCAAGTATTCAAAATAAGAGTTAAATACACGTGGGAACAAGCATAATGGTTACAATCCACATTACCACATCTTCGGGGCAGGCCTAGAAAATGTAACAAAACCTTAACGTGCCGACGTGCAACAAAACGACACGATCAACCAACACATCCCGTCCTATCTTTCGAATCAGCTGCTCTTTAAACCCTGTCATCCCATTTTCAATCCCTTCCGCACATGGCGAGCAAGCATGTCGTTCTGCACACCACCACTAATGGTCAAGCCATCTCCGAAGACTCTCGGATCCGATGGTAACGCCGGGAACGGTTTCTCACATGAATCAATTATGTACCGATGCCCTTGTGCATTTCATGGCTTGCATTGCATATACATATATTTGCTATCTGTGCACTGCATGGCATAAGTTTTCGCTGTTCCTTGCGACTGCTCGTCCCGTTCCCGTTTCCAAGACGTCGAGGAAGGTTGGAAACATACAAATGATATTCAATACATACTCACTCGCAACAACGACCTCTTTTTCTCCATATGCTGTTGATGAAAAACTTTTGTCTTTCGACCTATGAGGCTTATCCGACGCTTGATTATCTAACAACCCAAGATGTGAAACCGAAACCCGCTTACGACACATTACCAACGCTGTAAAATCGAAAACCATCACTTCTGTGAGAATAGTCAGTAACATCGAAGAAAATATTACTTAGCTTGTGGAACTTCTTTACTTTTCATTTTCCTTCCTTCCATCTTGCTTCGTCTAAGCTGACCTACTAATCATCGTCGTACTGCTCCATATCTTCCCCTCGAGACTCTGCCAGCGACATAGCGATGGCTTTCTCCAGCTGCGCCTTTTCATACAGTGAGTTGTCTTGCCATTTGTTGATCGATGGCAGAGCTACTGAATGGCTAGGACCATGATTCATTGCTTCAACAAAATTGCCTTTATTTAAAGACGCAGCTATGGAATGCTGAATGCTGTCTTCTTCAAACATAGCCTTGGATAGCTCCAATGCATATTTCAACTCGGAATCTTCATCTGTTTTTGGATTTTGCCACTTAGCTATTGCACTACCATATTCGGCGTTAAGGCGTGAGTCTCCTGGCACTAATTTACCGTTATGGCAAGGATCCTCCCACACCTCATTGTCCATTTCCTCATCCTCATAAAACTCACTTCTAATCTCTATACATTCTTTGTGTCCATTCAGCTGCTTATATCGCTCTTCTTTCTTCTTTCTTATCGTACAGCCCTCAGGGAGTGTTTTGATCTCTGCTGCCAGCTGTTCTAACTCCGTCTCCACAGCGGAGTATTCTGCATCGTAATCATACTCTACATCATGAAACCAAGCCCAAACCTCTGCAGGGTCATTTTCCTTGTTTCCGTTTACAGAAACCTGATTATCTATTATGTATTTTATCAACATCGCCGCCCGATGTCGATCATCCACTTTGGCTAGAGGTTCAGCAGAAACAGCTTTGTCTCGAATTTCTTGCATTTCTCTCTTCATCCTTTGCTCTTTTGGCGTGATATTGCTGCTATGGGCCCATTTGTTGCTAGCGTTCCAGTTACAAATAACTTCTGCCCTGTAATGTAACTCACGCAGATCTTGAACCGACAATTTTTGGGGCAATGTCTTCATCTGAGTCTCGATTGCATTCATATCAGCACCTCCACCCATCTTCATTGGCTGTCCTCGAGTGATCCCTGGCCTTACAGATGGACTAGTAGCTTCTTTCTCTGTTTGAATGCCAGCCGGACTATTGTGATGACCTGATCGTTGCCATGAGACGGATACATAATTTTCAGCTCTCCCCCTTGCCATCAATTCTGTCGCCTTTCCATCAGTCAGCGGCTCCCACATTTTGCCATTTTTGGTTACTTCACTCAAATGTAGGCGAAGAATCTTTCTCGGCTCCCCCTGAGCATCCCGATCTTCATCAGACGAACCGTCGTCTCGAATTATCTCGGTCCGCCGACGTTTCCTAGCTTTGCGTTCTTCTGTGGTGTCATTCTGAATTCTAGCCACGGAGAATAGGCGCTTAGACGGGTCTGGCTTATTGGCATTAGTGACTCCTTGTGCTAAATCTAGAATAAATTGATATTTCCGGGTGGCTGGAAGCGGCGTAGTCTCGCGACCTTCATAAATGTGCTTGGGCCGTCTTCGTGGGGACCTTGACCCATCAGATTGCGCATCATTGTCGTTGTTTGGTACGACTCTAGAGACACCATGCTCTTGCAGGGATTGAAGGGCTTCAATGGCTGGTAGGGACCAAGGGGTTTCCACTGCGACTAGAGCTTCCAAGTCTTCATCCTCTGATAAAGACTCTGGGGAAGAGCTTGGATAAGCACCCGGCATCTTTGGAAGATTGAATCTTCTTGTTGAATTACCTTCATCGTTTGGTAAATGATATTTTGATGGATAACTTGAAAAGTTTACTGCTAAAATATCCATGTCATTTCCTGATGCATCATCTCCTGGTAAAGGAAACAATGGGGGAGTCGCCAAGTATAAAAATATGTTTCGAGGATCAACAAGGTAATCATTGTCCAAGTGCGAAGCAAGAACTAGAGGGTCGAAAAAATCTACATGCACGTCGGAATAAGAGGGATCTCGCAAGCGGAATAAAGAGTTGTCGTTGGTATCAACATTGAGGTCGTTATTACTGTCTTCATCGCCAAGTAGAAAATTCTATTGAATGTTAGTTACTTATAAAAACTATTTCAAGGGTACATGCAGCTGAAATTTGGTCTCGGTCGTCATTATCCAAGTAAGATCTGGAGCGGCGTCGGATATCTACTTGATTGTCAGACCTTGAAATCCCTTGCTACTAAATTTTGACCGTCTAGTATTGTGCTCAACTCACATTTAGGCTTTAGTTTGAAGAACCTAATCCGTGATATTTTGGTTTCAAACATTCGAGTTCGACGACGCTTGAAATCACTCCTTTTTGCCACTCTATACTTAAGAAGTAGCTTCCTTGCGGGCTTAGTTGCACGCTTAGTTGTACGCTTCCTTGTACGCTTCCTTGACGGTTTTCGAAAGTCCAGGTTCTTGTAGGACATTGTTCCCATGGTTCGTGCAGGTGCACTCCGTAGCAAGGGTCTAAACAATCGAAGGCGAAAGCCTGGCGGCGGGTCTATCTCCAGGCTGACCCAACCGTTGAATCTGTCAAGCTTCAGGAAATATTCAAGTGGTCGCGAGTCACTTGATGCAGAATATCAGTAATTGATCTGGCTAGGAATGTGACAAGTTACTTTTCAAACAAATGTGCTGGGCAAGGTGGCTGATCGTATCTTTGACCGCCTCGGTCACGATACTTTGGTATCCACAGCTTGCATAGTGAAGGTATACAAAGCTTGTATTTTTGTCCCGTATATCCCCAATATTCTTTGAGCGAATCATGGTGTATCGCATACTTGGGTATCGGTTTCTTTATTTCCTTTTCCTCTTCGCTACCGTATCGTCGGCTGCGAACTACCATTCACGATTAGAACATGTTTGAGTAATTCATCAGGATAATAAGACGGACGATTTAAGGGCTCCTTCGAAAGATGAAGGCTTCTAATTGCCTCCCTGAGATCATGCGGTCGTCTAATATCTTCCTATAAGTTGATTACATGTCAGTTTGTGGAGGCAAGCGTTCTGTGAAGTGGAAGTTATTCCGCTCATTAGCTATCAAACACTTACCACCATTAGCCCCAATCTGATCCTTGTAAAGCCCCGATCATGACGACCTCTTTTCCGTATGAAAACAGGAGAAGGAATACGTCTATCGACTGACGGGATTCCATGAGCGGGTTCTTGAGAAGAGGGAGCATATTCTATATGGGGGGAATCTTCCGAATCATCGGAATAAGCCGAAACATCCTGAAGAATATCAACGATAGGAGCAAAAGAAGGATTTTCTAGTATCTGATGATTGGATTCAACAGGCTCGCGGCCCATATCACTTGAGACAACCAAAGGAGATCCTATTGTGGGAGTGGGTTCAGGACTTTTTTCAGAGTCTGATGTAGCCCCAACAAACATTGAGTCTCTACGAATGTCGATGGCATCTGATGATGTTGGGCCGTTTTCGAGATGATCGTCGGAAGATCCTCGAGGCTGTTGGTCGTGATCAAGATTTTCGTCAGACGTTTGTACTGGATCAGTCTCCCCTAGGTCCGGTGAGCGTGGCCGAAGTGGTAGTTCGTATGCAACCTCCATGTGACGGAGGAGACTTGAGCCTAAAGGATCTCTACGTCTTTTAGGCATATTGATAAATACATATAACACTAATAAAAAGAATGTCTCTGATTTATCGATTCTTATGTATATAAAACACAAAGGCAAGCGGGCTAGGAACGTGGGTAAGCAACGTTATGAAGCGTAAATGCATGAATGAACTGAATTGTTTTCAAAGATGTGTTAATTTCCGAAAGTTTTACCAAAAGTCAATGGTAAGAATAAATTATTCGTCGCTCTTACCTTCAATTCTTTCTTACGTGTTGTCTTTTTTGAAGGATCGAGACAAACAGGACGTGCCTTCTTAATTTGGCACATTTGGTTGGAAAGTACAAACCATCATCGATAGAGCTATCAAAAGTCAAAGTAAGACGGCTGCCTTATTACGTATAGCAATTCAATCGTACTTTATCAGACGGATCGGTGATGAACTTATATGTCCAGGACCGCGATCTGCATCCGAAGTCGTGTACTATTTTATCAAAAAGCGTACTTTGAAAGCTACAGCAAGTCATCTTCCGTACATGCATATATGTCCGGTCCAAGTTCTTCCATCATTGCTTCTGAGATATCTGCAACAGCTCACCACACAGCAAAATGTCTTCCTCCCACGCAAAATTCGCTCTTCATGTCACGATCCAAGCACTATTGGCCATACCAGCAACCAGTCAATGAACAACCACTCGAGAAAAAGTCTCCAATATTGTAACTGTCAGCTTGGAGGAAAAGGTTACGGACAGTTTCCTGTTGATCAAAGAGCCCCAACTTGATTTCTAGTTTTTGATAGACCTCTTCAAAACTCTTCTTCTTATGGTACTTTGAAACATCTAAGAAACTGAACCTACTTGATAAACATTGGCACCACCGACGCATTGGTAGCCGGCTAGTAAACCAACCTAAGATCTGAGTGTGTACCGAGAACATCAAGACTCCTATTCTGCGCCGGGTGGCTGACTGTTGATAAAACAAATACCACCACCACTCATTGATGGTACCACTGAATTCCGGCTCTTCATAAAAGCCACTGAATATCGTTATATTCAATCGGCTAGGTGAAGTTCTACCTTGGTAATCTAGCTTTTGTTCCCAGTCAGTAATGAAGAAGTCGCAGATGAAAGGTCCAAGCCGTAATATGTCGGGTTGTTACTGATATCATAATATGCCGTGCAATTGGCTATTTATAAGTCCTTCGACTACGAAGATACTGAATCCACTAAAAGTCAACGAAGTATAAAGCTACCTGGCAAATGATCAAGTTCTCAGCTCGCATGAGCGAATCATTGAACACGAGATAAACGATCATAGTAAGGATCGTTTGTCAATCCCATCCAAATATCCCGTTAAAAGGAAGATCTAGGAATTTTTCTCCACATATTAGTCCATCTTTCCAAATCTAACATTAATTTCAACAAAAATTCAGCCATCGGAGGTCCCATGGCAGCCATGGCAAAAAGGGTGGCGTAGAATTATCGACTATGGTCAAGCAAGAGATTGCATGGTTGCAACGGTGATCTTAGCTAATTATTGTCTGTTGTGCATTTGGATATGCGGTCAATAAGTAAATAAGCGCTAGACCCCTAGAATAATGCGGAACATTACCAAAAAATTACGACTAAGTGATACCACCCCCATTGAAATATAAGGTTCATTGCACATCCTATACCATGTGATTGATATATCCAATATTACAACGACAAAATTGAACATGCGCTGCAAATCCGAAATTAGACATTAGATCCAATAAAAAATTGTTTTCGGCGGTTTTTAACGACACCCTTGATTTTTACATATGGAATGAAAGAGTGTGACACTAAGATTCGCTTTAATGATGAAATGACCTCATAGTTCTATCAACTCGCATGGTGAAGGGAATTTGTTAAAAAAAAATCATATTGAGCCTACTGACCACACACACACATATATATATATATAATCTTACAAGGAACTCCGACCCTCGTACTTCGGGTCTCGGTTCCTCGTGTGGCTAATAACGAAATGGAAGAGATTGAAAGAGATAAAGAGGTTGTAGAGAGATGAAGGGGGCTGAGAGAAGGGTAGGATTGATCAATAATCGTATACGTAGAATATGTGGTCTGTATATTGATTCTTTTCAAAAGTTGCTCAATTAAAAGATTCTATGTACCAGATCATGTTACTGCGAATTCAACAATCTATTTGTATATACTTGCGATATATATATGTTATGGATACAAGGAAGATCCCCACGGGAAGAAAATAAACGAAAAAAACCGAGACACTAGTAGCTCCAACATCCACCACCACCATCAGCTCCTAAAAACAGGTGTAAGAAAAGTAGAGATCTCTCAACCAAACAAATATCCAAAATTAAAGAAACAAATTAAACCCTCAATAGTAACAAGCGACAACGAGTCAATCAGCCAAGCCAGCAATCAAGCCATCGAAATACCAAGCATATCTACAACCCAGAATCAATCTGATCCACGACCGTAGTATTAGAATATAAGGACCAATCCCTACAAGTCTGCGCCATAATACTTGGAATTTTCAAGTTCGCAATGTCTGCCGGACGCTCAACCACATTGACATATAGTCCACTACTAACATGGAAGGCAATATGACAATGCAAAGGCCAAACACCGGGATTATCAGCCGTTACTTGTAATACCATGTAACCATTAGCTTGAAGTATCTGTACATCACGACGCTGAGGATTTATTGGTCGAACAACTGTATGTCCATCCCAGGTTCCCAGTCCCTCGCTCAGGACAAACATATTGTGACCGTGGAGATGCATGGGATGAGAAGCGGGATTTGGGTTGGTGATATAGATACGGAAAGAGCTGTTGGAGCCGAAATTGTAGACGTTCCATTCAGGACTATCAGGGTATGAGTTGTTTCCCTGGTTAGAAAGGAGAAGAACAGGATGATTATAGTTTGCACGGAAGGAAGAATTATTCATCGTCCATTGCCAGTTGCCAGTAGAATTTTGTCCGAATCCGATATCGATCTGCTGGGTTGTGGGCGGGTTTGGATCGGGAATAATTGGATACCAAGGTATCGTGCTTGTAAGGGGATCATTCGCGCAAATATTGGCGACAGAATTATTGAATGTGCCAGAGGCGGTAGTGGTGGGATTTAGATTGGGTGTGGAACCATAGTAAACCACTGCTTTGGCTGCGGGGTTGCTGGCGAGTGCGCATGCAGCAAGTGTCGATCGCATCCAGTATGATCCTGATTTTACAAGCGGAAGAGCTTGAACAATGACATCGGCACGCTGGCCAACCCCCAAAGTAACAACTTCAGTAGTGTAGGGTAGGATAGGAACAAAATCATTCGCAATGACAGTCATGGTGTGCCCATCGATTGCAAACTTTTGAGTTCCTTCAGTACCAGCATTAATAAGCCTGAGTCTATGCCTTCTGCCAGGTGTAAGTTTGAAAGTCGGTGGCACAAAATCCTTATCATTGCATGCAGCGGTATCACCGGCAGCCTTTGCTGAGCAGTTGAAAAATCCTTTTCCTTGGATGAGATTGCTATCAGATTGCACGAGCTAATGATTCTTAGCGTGAGTCTTTGTGATATGAATTCCGGAAACTACTTACCACTCTGGTGAGATTGGTTGAGACTACATCTTCAACCAAGGAGAAATAATCTGGATGGTACCAATCCGTCAAAAATATTGGTCCTAAGTCTATACACAGTTAGCACGATGTAGATAATAGTCAGACTGAGTACTCACCAATATCATATGGAACAGTTGCGGGGCCATGAATAATCATGGGACCGAAAATACCAGCATTGTACTGAGCAGAGTAGTGAGAATGCCACCAACTAGTCCCATATAGGTCGGCCAAGAAAGTATAGGTGAAACTTCCTCCAGGGGGAATTGGGCATTGCTGAACTCCAGGGACACCATCAAACCACTGAGATTGCTTTTGCAAAAGTCCATGCCAATGAAGTGCCGTACCTTCCTCAGGACCCGTGATCTCATTGTGGACGGTAACTTGAATAGTATCGCCCCAGTTTGCTTCGATGAGTGGACCAGGGAAAACACCATTCACAAGTATTACATCCCTTTCATATCCATCTGGTGATGCCTTTCCTCTCTGAACAGTGAAATCATAGCTTCGAATCACCCCGGTATTTGGTGCATTTGCTGTTGTAGAAACAATGATCAATGACAGTCCCATCCATTTAAAACGATAATCGACTTACTATAAGGATTGGTATTGTTAGCAGTCTTGTCGCCCCACGGAAATCCCTGGGGAAGAGGAGTGACGGGACTGCTGGTTAGCAAGTATTGTACTGGCAAGGCCGAGTAATTGTTCTGAGCAGAAACGAATGACCCAAAGAGAAGGGTGGCGAGAGAAGCTAAACTCCTCATTTCGAAAGAATGCAAGGAGAAAAGTAAAACTATGAACAGTAACCTTCGCTGATGATGATGATGATTTCAATGTGGAAGATGAGACTGATATGTGAGGGAGATCTTGGTATATATACAAATATTCCACAGCTTAGTCAAGCAATATACTCAAAGACAGCAAAGTGTTTAACACTAGGAGATTGATCAGTAAAGCATGCATCGTGCGGGATAAGACTATGCCATGCTAGATGGAGATCAGATAGGCTTGCAGGGTGCTGCATCGTATGGATTGATTTGGAAACAGACATGGCATGAAGTCACCCGAACGTGGCTGAAGTTGTAAGAGTAAGCTTTAGGATACATCGGCGGTATCTGAGGCTGAAGAACACTAGTGCTAGGCTGCAAACATAATCTACAAGTGGCTCGCCTCGGTGCCACGCTGTTTGAATAGCCTTCGCTAGAGAAAGATCATAGTTCTGAGTCTTCATGGCAATCTATTACTCAATGTATTGACAATGTGATCGAGTCGTTCCGCAGGGTTGTTCGGCAAGCCGCACCCGCTCCATGCTTACCGAATTTATCCCCTTGCAGGTCGCATGCATACCAAAGAGTAACAAGGCGTACCAACAGCCGTCATCGAAGTTGGAATTGATGCACTAACTTTGTTTGATATGTATGGCTTATTCACATTCATGTTTACGACTTTGAAAACTCAAATATTGAAAACCATTGGCTCTAGGCCTTATTCCTCGGCTGCATACTTGTATCTTCAAAGGTCACACTGCTCGTTAATACGAGCGTTGGGTAAAAATTCGACCCCAAACCTCGGAAAGTGCCAAGTCTTGTGTAAAGATTGCTAAGCTTTCTTCCACGATCGTGGTTCCCGCAAAAGAGATATGTGGAGGGGTAAATCGAGGTCTGACCTTGAGTGTCACAAAATGAACCGAGAGTGAAAATAAATTTGGTTATCATCACTGTCATCACTTTCTTGCCGTGACGAAATGGTTAAGAGATTCGCCAATTTTTTTTTCAAGTTGATAAGTGCCTTTTGATAACTGGACTTCGGACTTGAACACATGTAACCTTTGCTATGAGGCGAGCCCCTGCGAAGTTCGGGATGATACAAGAACACGAGATACGATCACATCGTTGCAACGCAAACATGTATTGTGTGCATAAGCAGCACTCAAAGTACCTGGAGATACAACAATCTCGGAGAGTATAACGGATATTGGTGAGAGCACGAAATTTCCGAGTAGAAATCTGCATCTAGCTGCTCGTACCCATGACTCTCTAAGTCAACCCGACTAGAGCTTTGAGAGGTCAAACTAATGACACGGCTCATTGATTACGTTTAGCCACCAATACAGCGGCTGGATCCCGCGGTTCGTACCATTGAATTTTCTTCATCGGACACATTTGAAAAATGTGATGGTGAGAGTTTAGCTCAATGTCAGGGACATCTAGCAGGCCGGCCGCAAACTTGTAGAGATGACTGTATAGAAATGTGATAATTTAAACATTCGGTGTTTTATTAATGCCGGGAAAACAGGAATTCTCGGAAAGGGTGGCCTAAATGCTAATTAGACACAGATCACTTACCGGCGTGGGCGAGCTGTGGCGTGCAGAAACCACGAGATTTCCAGGTGTTGATGCGGGACGGCTCATAATGTTCAAGATCTAAGAGAGGTCTTCAGTAAATTCATGGACGGAACGGAAGTTGTCGGCTCGTTATTGAGTCAGAAATGTTCCTGATATGGGAATTTTCTGACATCATCTTGTTTCTCGCTATTGAAATAAATGGAATTGCGGTGTTTGAATAATTCCACCACTTGTTGATCGTCAGATTTATAATGAGTCATGTGCACGCGGGTGACCTCATTTTTATAACATGAATTATCCCACAGCTGGCTATGCCCATTTGATCATGATGCTGAGAGAAGACTTGAGGTGAAACGACTGCTTCGCATGGTTGGCTCTAGAATTGGTTAAAACTTTCCATTAAAAAAACAGTCCTTGTTCAATATAAACAAAGCTGATAACAAAATTGATTGGCACGCACACCGTTACTTTGGCACTCACTCGTATTTCGACATCACCATAACCTTGTGGATCACCACCCCTGTGAATTTCGTCCGAGAGTTCCCTGGCGCAGATTCAAGCATAATTCAGCCTCAGCCTCGTTTGAGTATCGTTCATTTTCTGAATGTAAAAAGAGCTAGAGATCATTTCCGCAAGTACTATGTCGTGCGTGATGTCGTGTATTTTCGTCAAGGCAGAGGGCAGAGATTAGGAAAAAGCGAGGACTTCAGCTCATACCACGTGATTGACCACTTCTCCCGGAATACCGAATTGAAGATTGCTTTAAATGCTAGCTTGATGATGTATGTATAAAGGGCCAGAGCTGGCTGAAAGCTGTGTAAATTTAGTGATTGTGATCTGATCCTCTTAAGCAGCGAGCGTTTCCCAGTCGAATGTCACGTTGGCCTTGCATGAAGGCGGGTATGTCTGTTTATTGTGCTATTCGTCAGTTAGACATTTTCGTATCCTGAACGATATGTTTTTGCAACTTCCGTGCATGATCGATACGTTAGAAAACTTTCTGGTAAAAGCCCATATTGGTCAACCTATCCATTCCGTCAAGTTTGTGTGTGCCTGGCATTTCCCCCTCATGCTTGCAGCTCATGCTTGCCACATTCTTTTCCTACTGTTCGTGTCTTGTTCTGGCATAAGATCAATTTCAATATATAGGGCGATTCGTATGACTTATTCGGAAGCATCTCTGGTGCCGACATAACCGTAGATTAGTTATAGTATAAAATCCTAAGAAAAGGGAATGCAACGTTGGCAAAATCTTTGATTGGGTTCTTTTGTCCCTCCTCCAAGGTGGAAGTGATACCGCTCGACGTTAGATTGTTGTTCCTGAGTCTACCTCTGTCATTCAGTAGGTATTGGGAGTACTGTGAGTAAGTTGTGCAACCGAGTTCCAAATATTCCAATCCATTGGATAGGATGATGGGTGAATACATATATATATATCTATATACGTGTATGTATATTTATATATGTACGAAAGTGAATGATGTGATATTTCGATTGATAGCGCCTTTTAGCGCCGGAGCATGCCGAATACAGCCAAGTTCAATAGGTAGGTACCTAAGGTTAGGTACCCCACAACCCCATCACCCCCGTACAGCCATCATCGATTTAACATTCTAGAATTTGCTCGCCATCATCATCTCAACGACGACGACCTTGGGAGCTTCTATAAACCCTTTCCTACACTATGATCATCATAACTTAATTAATACATACTAATTAATATTATTATTATTCTCGGCCATAAGACCAGAAGGTCAGAAGGCCATCGAGCCATCATATCTATCCATAACCCGAATTTCCATTGAAGAAATCAACAGTGACCTTCTTCAACCCAACGATTGACATCTACCACGCAGTGTATTTGGTCAACGCAACGATGGCATCCCCACCTAACGTCCCAGGAAGTCAAAGCCAAACATCCATATCTTCTGCGGATCACCCAGACCATACAATTCATGGGCGGGAAATTCCTCTTGAAACCCTGGTATCACATCTTCTTGCTTCTAAACGTTCCCTGTCATCCATCAGTACAGTATGGCGTGCGAACGAAATCGTCACCTCAGCAAAGAGCGCATTGGAAGAGAGCGTTATACTGAACGCTAGGACAGGATTCTTACAAAGCGGTATTAATGAGCAGATGAAGGTCTTGATGAAAGTTAGGAATAGCATAGAGTGCGTGTATAATGATGGTCAGAAGGATTTCAAGGTGGGTGGTCGAGCTATCGTAATGATGTGCAGGGCTGACCATAATACGCCCAGAATGTCCTACATACGCTCGATGCCGCAAATGCTCGACTTGAGTCTACAATGGATGTTCTAAGGTCAACAATGGTGGATGCGGCTTTTCGACCAGCTGGCGAGGAACCGAGAAGCTTATTGGACTTTGTGGATGAACAAGGTGTAGAAGGAATGCGAGATGGTTTGAAAGAGTTAATTCGAGAGTCGAAGGTAAGAAGGCTTTTCTGAATATGCAATTGTTCCGGTTATTAACGTCGGTCTATAGGAAGCTCAAAAAGAATTCGATACATCTCTACTTTCCTTCGATGATGATCTACGCAGCTTGAGATCGGGTTTCAAAAACACCAAAGTATCGCCGCCATCTTATTCTCCAATACCAAGTCACTTAGCAACACTAGAAGGACATGCCCAAGAAATGGCTGCGTTACTGTCATCCCTTTCCAGTCATTTCGACCTATGCCTGAACGCCATCAGACATACGGAGGGAGGGTATGCCGCTGTCAGAAATGCAGCATCCAATCCACCACCAGGCGCTGAGCCAGTATCAGTCTCTGGTGTAATGAATACCTCCCATGATGACATAAACGAAGAACCCCTTACCGAACACGAACGTGAAGAAATGCTCTTCGTTCTCGAGAAAGACGCGGCGGAAGTTGAGGATGTGGTTATGGAACTTCGCGACCGTCAAAATGAAATGGAAATTAAACATGATGCAATCCTCGATCACGTTTCACATCTCAACGAACTATTTAAACAAACTACGAGTATTTATAAAATTCTAGAAGGAGTATATGAGCGACTTCCGGGATATATCATTGCAAGTCAGGATTTCCGTGCTAGGTGGGAGGATACCAAGGCGCAGATACATGGACAGATGGATGACTTGGAGGGAATGCGACTCTTTTATGAAAATTATCTTTCCTCATATGATGGTCTCATACTCGAAGTTCAGCGTCGTAAGGTGGCCGAGGAGAAAGCAAGGACGATAGCAAAGAAGGCAATGGAACAAATAAGCAAAATATACGATGCAGATATGAAGGAAAGACATGATTTTAAACATGACGTTGGGGACTATTTGCCAGTTGATCTATATCCTGGCATTAATGCAGCAGCACCAAGATGGGAATTTAGATTGGTGGAGGATGAAGAAGCTGTAAATAGTACTCCTTCGTTAGAGAGGAAGTTTGTGGAGGTATCCAATAAGGGGGATGGAGAGGCATAGAGATGAAAAGGGAAATCGACGCATAGTCAATAAACCGGAAGTTTTTGACGGCTTGTAACTATAATAAGAGTCAGCGAAGATTTTAAGGCCGCTTCAAGGTCATATTAATATCACAACCTAGATTGTGGATTTCGCAAGACCAGATAGATCAACGTGATTCCACAACTTGTAATCTCACAAATCTTCATCCCCACGGGGTAGATCTACGGCGGTAACAGTTTTGAGTTAGGCTAGACTCCGGGTATGTATTGAGGTTGGTACAGAGACCCTATAGAATTAAATGAACAGTACTTTCGAGTCGAGACTACAGATTTGACTTGAAGGTTACTAGATTCACGTTGAGTAGGTATTGTTTTGCTGACAATGTGTCGCTGGAAGGTCTTTGGAGCTGTATTGTATGTGCAAACAGGTGTGGATGTGTTGAATTTATATTTGCAGCGTTAATAGGAGAGGAGAGGAGAGTTATAGGTGGGGTGGGTATACCGGTAGTGATGCTGTTTGATATCTGATATCGATACTGGCATACTGGTGGGTGCTGGGTGGTGGGTGTGATTATATTGGAAGATTGGATGTGATATGATGTGAGATTGAAATTTGTTGGATTAGGTTGGGTGAGTTGGATTGGATTGCTGCATGAGGTTATTTATGGTTCTGGAATTTATATTTATGCGGTGGAGATGAGAGGTATAGTTATTGGGTTGTTCTGGGATTTCTCTTGTTGGTGTGTCTATACTATCTTCTGACTAACAATTGCGGGGAGATGAGCTCGAGATGGATTATAGTATAGGTAGGTTCGTACTATTACTCCTCATCCCATCTTCATCATCTTTCACCAAGCATAGAATTATGCGGACCGCAGATTATAAGACTACGTTTAATCAATCCTATCACATCATCAAAATTACACAACGCCAAAGTCTTGACGAGTGAGTGTATCCCTCCCCAACAGATTTTCCAATCATCCGCGTCCAGCATAAGTAGAAGGATATCGCTCACGAAACATACATCGTGATTATCGCCCTCTACAGCACAATACCGGTTGTGCGTGGAATATAGTACTTAACGATAATTTTACTGTCATCAGGACCGCCCCTGTTGGCAGATGAGATGCTGAAGATGAGGCACCAGACCGATCGTTGAGGGACATAATCATCTCCTTGAAAGTTTCAAAGATGAATATCTCAAACGGGTCAATATGATCTACTACTGTCGCGAGCGTGCTTCAGCAGGGCATATCTCAGTGCAATGGCAAATCAATGATTAAGCTTTGAAATTGCTTGCGCGGATAAAGGCTCGTCTACTGCGAGGATTTTGCGAAAGAGTTGACTTCTTTTCAAAGAGGGAGCCATCAAAGTCACTCAATTTCGCAGTTGGATGAGAAATCTGTAATAAGTTGAACTGCGCTGATTCTATGTTTGACAAAACTAGTAAGTGTCTATAGCAGATATTGATCAGAATAGCATCATTACATGTAATCTTAGATATAAAACACCCTTCTCAAAAATTCATAAAATCTTTCCGAAACCGCATTCGGAGGAACTATATAAATTGCGCTCTTGTAAGTTTTATATATTGTGCCGAAGGTAGGTAGGTAGGTAGTTAAGCTAGCTTTTTATGAAATAATTACTGCCAATTAATTCCACAACTGAGGTAAAAATAATTATATGAAAAGACTTATAACACCCAATTTTTTTATTAAACTATTGAGGTTGGAGCCTCGACTTCTAACTTACAATTAGTTAAATACGCTGAGAAGAAGAGAAGCAACCAGATTTATACACTCTTAGAACGAGAATTGGAGGATAGAGCTTATATTGAAGGAGTGATTGATAGATAATAAGCTGTATTAAGATCTTAATATTCGTGGTGAAGTGTAGCAATTCCAGCTAGATCGATGCATTATATCCGTTTCGAGTCTTGATCTTATTTGCCACGACACATAATAGATCTAAGAATACATTTGCTGATTTCGTTTGAAAATGAAAGGAATTTACAATGGGATTGAGATGGAACACATTATATGAAAACTTAATTTTTTTAAAAGAATATTCGAGGAAATGAAAATGAAAATGGAAAAGTTGAAATTTTTCATATTGTTTTTGCCCGTCCTTTTTTTTTTCTTTTCCAAACTTCTTTATTTAAAAATTAATTCTCAAAACTCTTAATATATAATTTAAGAAAAACTTCGATAGGAGCACGCTCCCTAGATAATGTCTTTTCTTGGTTTGGTTCTTCATTTGTTTGCGACTTATTTACTCAGCGGGATGAACAGGTTATTTAAAAATGATCGCCTAGAACGATATTAAGGAACCCAAAGTATAGAAATCTATACCCAGCCATAGATCAGAAACTATCCAATCAAATTAGGATACTTCTCATAATATCTAGCAGATATCAATAACCTTAACCTTATCTACATACCTAGATAGGAAAATTAACATCGAGTTCTCAACTTTTCATACATACGTAATCTTATATTTTCTCCAAAACAATATACTCTTACTATTTTTACCAATTTATCAACTTATTTAATCCCTAGAGATCACCAGATAGAACCGCTAAAATAATCTATAACCTTAATATAGTTTAATCAGAGTAGAAACTTTGTAATTCTTACATTTATAAACTCCCTCAATATGATATCAATCTGCTCATTTATCCTTCTCAGAGTAATAAATTTCCTACTCTACTCTTCACCAACTTGATACCCGAAGACTGCTTCATTACCACCCATAGTAGAATTTTCCTGACTTAGAGGGACTATCGGCCATGTAGAAGATTGTTCAGCCCACGAACATGTCATTGTTCCCCATAGATCATGATCCATCGTCTCTGTAATTTTCTCTTGACGCATCCCTGCACTTCCCATTCCCATTCCTACTTCACCTCCACCACTAGCCTCCTGTAAACCCACTTGTTCCAGTCCTGATTTTTTAAAACTTTCAGCTGTGTATGTAAGAATATCACCAGATCCAGGTTCCCCAATATCAACATCCCATCCCGTCATCCCTGCACTCAAACTCTCATCCCACGCACCCATATCCTCAAAATCCAAATCCAAATTTGTATTGGCCAACAATGGTGCGACCTCCGGATGAAACATCGGACATTTTCCCCTCGAGATAGTTGAAGTTTTCGGTACAATAGCTTCTATGCGCTGTTCCCATGTTTTCTTAAGCGTACTTAGCATACCATTCATGACGAAGTATTTATCAAAATGGCTTTTTTGTCCCTTGTTAGTACTAACATCGATCGTCTCGCTTTCGCTAGACTCGAGGTCTGCTCTAGATGATGATTGGAAAGTTGATGAGAGACCTCGGAGCCTGAAACAAAGTGCTTCTAAATACATACTCAAGCCAATTCTCTCACGTGTAATTTCAGCTGACCAGTTCTCCACGTGCGCGATGACGAATGTGAGTCGCACAAGTGCGACAAGACATTGCACTAGTTGGAACCAATGGATTAGATTAAAATGAGTGTAGTCTTGGGTGGGAAGTGATAAAAGGTGCTGGAAATAGGATGCGCCGAGTTGGAGACATGTATGGAGATGGTCAGGCGAGGGTATTGCATCGGTGGTTCCTGGTACGAAGGGACGATAGGGACGGCGTAGAAGACGAAGGGCATGGGCGTAAATTGAGAAATGTGTACATTTGTGGTACAGAGCAAAGAGTGCTAGCTTCTGTTAGTTTTGGTCTTTTCATTCAATTCTTAGCAAGTGAGAATCAATTGAGTCAGGCTCACGTGAAGCAGTGATATATTCTGGTACATTCCGTTTCCAAGTATCCAGTTCAGCGGTAAACAATTGAACATATAGTTCAGTGCTAAATGCATCAATTTGCGGATAGTTCTTCGCTGTCCAAGAGTCGTTGATACGGTCAGAAATACGCTCGAGTATTACCATGGCTGTCGCTGGTGTAGTTGTATGAGATGGAATGAAGGAATCAGGATTGCTGGGTAAAAGATTCTCGAAGGAGATGGTTTGTGGCTTATTAAATCCTTGAGAGAGACTTTCAGAGATACGTCAGTACGTCAAATCTCTGTGCATTAAGATATAAGTAAGAGAGATCACTAACTGAGAGCCTAAAACATAACATCCCATGTAGGCTCTCTTTGCCTCCGTCGTCCAACCACCATCGCTACCCACAAGTCCCTTCAAATCGAACTCCCCGAAGAGATTTGTTTGGGGCTCCGCTTTGTCGAGTCCTACGTCTAAGGCCAACGAACTGGCAAGGTTCATGTATGTGAAGCATGGATTGAATTTCGGTTTGGTATGCACGGGATACCAAGCTACATACACAAGAAGACCTAAAAGATAGTCGAGCGATTTTTGCGACTGAACAATTAATTTGAGACTTAAAACACGACGGAATTCCTGGTCAAGTTGGTGGTGGAGGTAAGGATGCGGGATGGCAGCCGTAGTGAGGATGGCCAAAAGAAGGAAAGGGGATTGTTGAGATAGGGTTGGAATTGTGGGGTTAGCGGGGAGTGTGACGAAGGGAAAGAATGGAAGTTTAGGAATATAAGAATTCAGGAGGTGAGTTGCTTGAGAAAGGGTGAGTTTGCGACCCGGTATATATTTTGATGGTAAGGGTAGTAGCATCTCTTTCAATGGCGTGGGCGAACGAAGGTTGTCATCTTTAAAGATTTGTTTGTGATGGTTCTGAAGAATTTCAGTGTCTTTCGTTGAATCATGATACACAGTGCTAGGGAGATCGA
Organism: Sclerotinia subarctica; assembly: GCA_025389085.1. NCBI lineage: Eukaryota > Fungi > Ascomycota > Leotiomycetes > Helotiales > Sclerotiniaceae > Sclerotinia > Sclerotinia subarctica. The sequence goes on along the minus strand of QRFI01000005.1, from coordinate 2,405,975 downwards.
GACAGAACTCTTCTTCCTTCACTGGGTTGTCGGCAGAAGGAGAGGTAGTGGATGATAACGAACTATCATCTAATTTTGTCGCATTTCCTGGAGGTTCTACACGTCGAACACGTTTTGGTCTGGCCTTTTCTCTAACGACACATCGACTTTTGGTTTGGTTGCATCTACTTGAATTTAGTAATCTAACAAATAATTGGGTTTTAGGAAGTTTGGATATGAATATGAATATAAAAATGCTAAATTCTAATTACCTCTGACATATCATTTGATCATCTGTGAAGAAGCATCGATTTTTACTTGCTCTACAAGCTTCGCAAGCACGTGCATTCCTCATTACGCCAATACTCCGTGTTGATAATTACCAGGGTTTATTTCGGTATATTTGATGTTAAGCATTTCAACTTTTGTAAATTTGCGATGTTGCTTGTAAATGAGGCAAGAGATGAAATGTCAGATTACAGTGGGAAAAGCTTGTGGCTTACAATCCCCGGATATACGGAGATAGCAATATGATCATCTTACCTCACATTTAAATTGAAATGCAACGGGTTTGCTTAGACCATCAAGAGCTTGTGGCATATTTCTTCGTTGAAACTTAGATGACATGAATCGGACGAAAGTCTTGGATGCTAGGTAGATTTACTACGACACTTTGGGACGAAATGGCTGTTTTAGCTCCCCTGTTATTTCTTGAACCAAAAAGGAAAGAAAGAAACAAAAAAGACGAAAAACAACAACAACACCCATGTACCCGCCGATGTCGATAGGACAATTAACATTGCACAGTTCTACCTTCAAAGTATTTTTGGACTAGAATTTGATGGAAAGCCACCTCCTTTATCTTAACTTCGCGTAGACACAGTAGCATGGAACAAAGTTTTATAGGTAACAACTGAAGTACCTAGATGCTTAGAAGATGACTGGTTTTGACGATGAGTCTCTCGATACGTCAAGTAGCTCGAATTGAATGATGACTCTCATAAGGGAAGTACCCGAAGCATAATCACGACTTTATTCGCGTGCCCGAGTTGAAGATACCTCAATGTCAGCTACAACAGCTCTATGGTCGGAAAGATACACCCCATCATCAAAACGATTGCTCAGCACTGCATAGGTTCCATATTTGACCAGTGTATCTTTGGCGGAGAAAATAAAATCGATCCGAGTTGGTGTATTATCCACGTATCCAAAGGATGTGAAAGTCATCTCATTTCCATATCGCTTTACCTCGGGAACGAGATCTCGAATGTCCGCCATGGTCGAAGTGGAGGACGTCATCGTCTTATAGGCTTCGTCATCTGGAGGGCTATTGAAATCTCCAGCAAGAAGAAGTGCAGCGGGTGCATAAGAACTTTTGTAGTGATTGACCTTCTCCAAAATCAATTCTGCACTCTTTTGTCGAGATATTGGACCGGAGTTATCCAAATGAGTACTCATGACAACTACAATTTCGTTCGTCGACCGATGCCTAAATATACCTAGTGTAACTAGTCTGACACAGCCAGCATCCCAGCCGAAGGAGGGCTTGTCTGGAGTTTCACTGAGCCAATATGTTTTGTAGAGAACAAGGTCCCACACCGCGGGACGATAGAAAATGGGGGAGTATTCTCCAGATTGTTTCCCGTCATCTCTTCCAACCCCAAGACGAGACCACTTATACCCAGGACCTTCATTCAAAGCACCGTGAATATCGACAAGCTGAGAGTGGAGAACTTCTTGGAGACAGATAAAAGTCTCAGGTATAGTGGAATTAAATATGAGTTCAGAGCATAGTCGAGGAGAGCGGATTGACCAAAGTTCCTCTCCTTTAAACGGAGATTCAGTTGCATAACGGATGTTATGGGTAATTACTCGAATAGGAATTGAAGTCGAATTGTTATTCTCGGAAGGAGTGGAAATGTGGATTCTCTCCCCATCAAAGCCAGAGAAGCTCTTTCCACGCGTCATCATGCGGCGATGAGTAGAGTAAGAATTTAGTTTTTGTTTAAAGGAGATGAACCCACAGTCCCTGACTATGAAACTGTAATCAAACCCAGCCTATCGATGACGATTCGATAATAGTAATATGTGTCGTCTTCTGGCTTGCGGTGAATGTTTTTGAGTGGATCGTTATGTCATGATAGAATTGATGATATACCGGTAGGGCTCAATGATAATCTGTATCAAGTGACCTGTTGACTGTCGAGAAAGATGCGGGTCGTGAGATACGTAATCATGCACGGAGCAATCATTTAGTTTCTAGCGATGCGCGACATGCGATCATGCACGCACTTGCGCATGCATTTAATTATAGAGGCGAATAGGAAAGAGGAATAGTTGGAAATCACCTGACATGACAATTAATTTAAAGTTTAGCGCGAAGAAGTTGCAAAGACTCGTCCACCAAGTCGAAGAGGGGTCTTCACACTCCCTTTCATCCACCATCCTATCAAAAATACAACATCACCGCGCATATTTTATCCATACCTTTAATATCACGGTGACCAGTTTTGATCATTTACACCTGCATTAGAACGAGAAATGCGGATAGTTCGGGTCCTTCTTTTGACCATTCAAAGTTCTTAATTAAATCATGTATATACCTGTGGCTTTAAACGATATTTTGTAGTCACCCGCGCTGCTGGACATGGTGACTGTGACTGGCTTACAATTCTGATTGATCGAACAATCACGAGCATCATCCAACCAGACGGTCTTTGCGCGGGAACTAAATCATGTTAGAGTCACACATGAAATACTTCCTTTCTATTTTCGCTTTTTTGGGTGCCCTTTGAATGTTCTTCCAAGGTTTTATCACCCTTCTTATCTTTTACTACCGCCTACAAGGTTATGATATTGTTAAGTGGTGGGTGTGTGGGTGTGGTGTCTCACTAATATATGATTCACATTATCCCGCATGCCCTTATCTAACAAGACGCAATACGAAAAAGAATGACTACTTCCCCTCAAGAAAATGCTGAATGACTGACTATTTAGTGAACATGCCTTTCTAAATACCTACTTCCCTGATTTTCCTACTTATTCCTGCCTTCATCTGTCACAGGAATCTCCACATTCAAATACTTCCAAGTTCAGAGCAACAGGAACCCCGCATTCGCAAAAGATACATAGACCGGCCTCGAGCCGGATCTGTTGCGGGCATTAATCCCAGATTCATACTATACAATGCCTTTCAACGAGCTCCAGCGTCGGGACTCCTGGCCTCCAACTATCATTCATCTTCGCGAAAATAATTTAGATCTTGAATCGATCGATGAGAACCCGTTCTCCTATTTCCTCACTTCGCCCGATGAAATCACAGATGATGATATTGATGACTTCTCTGCGGGCATCGAGTCCGACGAGGAAGAAAAATCTGAAGTACGACAGATTTCTCCTTCCGCATTACAGCGGGCGCCTCTAGATGATGATGATGATGAGGATGTGTTTTTCGGATTTGCCATACCTCTGAGCTTGAAGGATTTTACAAAAGTGTATGGGAGTGGAAGGGAATCGCGGGCTGCACATAGAAAGGACAAAAATCTCAAAGGACTCGGAATATCCATTCCGGACTTCACAGCTAGTCGAGGTCGGGCGAAGGTACGACTTACACCTCCGCGAAGCCCCATTCGAGGCCAAACACGAAGCTTGCCTCTGCGGAGACCACATTCATGGGCCGAGCCTAGCCCTGACCTAGGACCTATAAGAGAGGAGCGGGAAAGCGAGGACGTAGAGGAAGCGAAGGGAATCGCTAGCGCGCCAGCAACTCCGGTGGTCCCTAGTAAGGCTGTGGCGAGTCCGAAGCCGAAGAAAAAGGTTCACTGGGCATTATGAACTGTATTGCATTTTGGATAAATTGCACAACATACTTGCATTGCTTGGAGTTTGGGTAAAGGCATACCGCAAGACTGGAGCATACATCCGTCTTCAGCATGGTTTTCGGTGTTTTGGTTTTATATCATATTATATCATGGCATGGCGTAGCATGGCATACCATTGCTTTTATAGCATAAATTTTAAGCGGTAATATCTGAAATCGCAATACTTTCCTGCAATGTTCCCTCCTGCTCACATGCTTCGTGCCTCCTTCAATCGCAATGTTCCTCACTCTTCCTCGTGCCAATCCTACCAACTTTATGCTTAGTCATGTTGAATACAAGACTTTACCTCCACCATAAATAACCCTTTATCAACAACGTTTCGCATCATTAATTCAGTCGCATACTCATCCACCTACCTAAAATTAAGAGAATAAAAAGAATAAATGCTATCTTTACTGCACAGCTATCCATTGCGATAACCACTGTAATCGTTCTGCCCTTCCAATAAGCCCCATCATCCCCCGTCATCATGCACGTCCTCGAGCCCTCGAGGCCCCCCCTCTTATCCCGTGTGCCCTCAATCCCACCACCCGTCTCTATCCCATTTATTTTCTACTTCAATCCGTCCCGATGTGCACGCACCCCGTTTGACTGACTCTTTGATTAAAATTCAATCATTTTTATTTACCGAAACAAGATCTAAGATTGACCCTCGTTAATGACCCTACTGTCGACTCGGCAAACATTCTCGATAGCCTTGACATGGGATGAGAATTCTTGGCTGTTCCCGCCTGACTTCTTTTTTTACCTCGCGCATTTTCCTAGGCGGTCCAAATATGCAAATGCAAGATGTATCCCATCACACATCTTCAATGCTCCGGTCGAGATGACGTACTTTTTAGTTTGAACAATAAGGTTATTCATGATCTTTTCAACACTCAGATTCAATAGGATCTAGACTCATCATACGGTTCTGCCTCTATTTCACCAGTCGCAAATGATGTCTCTAGTTTTAATAAGGGTGCATAACTCAAATCCCATGCACGCCCTCACTCCCAAAAAAAAGTATTCCTCCCGCACTTCCAACCGGATTACTGGACCCGGTCGTGTCGTTGGAGGCGGCAAACATCCCACCAGCTGCAGTGCGTCAGTCTACAAGAAAGAATCGAGAGCTAGGAAGGAGCAACTTTTCAAACCATTCGCACCGCTTGATCAAGCAAAGAAGGCTCTGTATCCTTACTCTATGTCGTCGAAATCTTTCAGAAAAAAGTCAGAGTCTCTTTTTCTCAAGCTGAAAATGCTTATCGAAGAGCTAATTTGTTCTGGCCATACATCAGATTCTTCCTCAACCTCAGAACCAGTAAATTCATACATTGACTCAGCATATAGGTCATTCTCTAGCATGTCACTGTCAGACCTAGGAAGTTGTGCATTTGAGAAACCAAACTTTGATCACTTGTCCAATTCTCTGATCCGCTATCGTCAAATTGCATAGATGCTACCACAGGTTTTCAAACTTTCTACAAACTCTCGCCTCAAACTCTCGTAACTGCTCTTTCACCATCTTTGTCTCAGGTACGTCTTTCTCGTCATTTTTCTTTACCCATACCCGCAAGCAACTGTGGCGATACCCAAACCAAAACATGTTTTGTTCATAATCCCAATTAGCCCCAGAGTGATAGTCTCCATCCATAAAATTTTCCCAATGATACATCACAATATTCTTGACTTCTCGTGCACCGTTCGGATACCATTCCATACCCATTCCATAAGAACATGACAACGTCTTGAGTATGGGCGAGCGGAAAGGGACTAAGCGGGGCCACTGTGCTAATGGAAAGCTTTTCCAAAGTCGAAGTCTCGTGACCAAATTCATTTCTTCGACACGGATTAGATCGGCGCCAGGTTCGTCCCCGTATACTTCTCGGCGCAAGAACATAATCTGGCAGCCAGCCGTTTCGCTGAGAAACAGTTGTGAAACCTGGCGATAATCAGGGCCAACTCATGTCGTCAGCATTGTTATGAGTTGCCTCATGGCACATTGATCCAGAAAAGGCTCGTCCAAAGATGTTGGAAAACATGATGAGGTAGCTGACTTCATTTGCATCTGGTATTGGGTTTGCAGGAATTTCCAGCAGATACGTGCAGTAAGACCGAGGCAGATTATGTTAGGTC